>CM037589.1:33188214-34452142 GCA_021018995.1 Chloranthus sessilifolius
AGGAAGAAGAAGAAGAGGGTTTTGGTTAATTTGTGGATGCCCTCAAAAAATATTGGTGGATTTTTTTCATGAATTACTGAGAAAAATTGCTGCTTTTTATTATTCACACATGCGAATGTGTGTGCTTTTCAAGATTCAGTGAGAATATTTAAAGATATTCTATGCAAAATCGTGTATATTGGAATGCAGATATCATACAGGACTTGTGTGTAGGGTTCTCAGCGAGCCAAATCAAGGTCAGCTTGAGGTCGGCTCTTTTATATTCGAGCCGAGCTCCTTTATATTCGAGCCTAAAACTACTCTCGTGGTCAGCTCTATCGAGTTCGAGCCGAGCTTGAGCTAGTTTCGACCCTAGTAATATGTTATATATTTTTTTATTTAGATTTTTTTTTTTATCACCTTTCGTTTGCCACTATGTTTTAATTTATTTATATGTAAATAAATAAAATTCTAGTCTTTTAATTAAAAGTATCTAGTCAAAGTATTTCATTTCATAGTAAATAAGCATGAGGAGAGTCGTAGAGAGGAGATGAGAGTCAGCAATCATGATTTGAGCCAATAGATTTTGGTTTTTATAAGTAGGTATGATTAATTTTTATGGCATTAATTTAAATTATATATAATTTTAACATAAATATTGTAAAATAAATATTTCATATCAAGTTGAGCCGAGCCGAGCTACAAACTACCCAATTCTTGGTCAGCTCGTTTACAAACGAGCTCTTAACTCATAGCTTGGCTCGACTCGTGAGCCAGGCTGAAGCTAACGTACTTGCGAGCTTGTTTTTTCAAGTCGAGCCGAGCGAGCTTTCGAGCTGGCTCAGTCGTTGACAACCCTACAAGTGTGTCATTTTCTAGATTCTGTGAGTGTATTTAAAAATACTCTATGCACAATTATGTATATAGCACAATCATATGTATTGGAATGCAGATATCAGAGGCGTTCAAATGGTCTAATAAGTGGTGCTTTGGATCTATGAAAGGTTCCAATAAAGTTTACCACTTTAATATGAATTAAATTGTTAAAAATATGTGCTACTTGTCGATGTAAAATTTGCTTCTTTTTTAAACAAAGACTATAAAAATGCCATTTATTTGTTTTATGAATAAGTCTTGTTTTAGTAGTTTAGATCTTAATTACTTAGCTATGCATGTATCTATGTTAGTCTATAGTTCTTAAGAAGCACTTTTAAGTAATGAGAATTCCACATATTTCAAGGCTGATTAATATAAATAAAGAAAATTGCAAAGGCCAGGTAAGTTTTGTATAGGCAAAGTAGAGGTGGCTGACGTAGCACATTAATTGCGTCGCATCAAATAAGCCGCCTGTCTTTTGCCTACATAAAACCTGCCTGCCATATAACACTGTCCTATAAGTGACTATATTATTGAGTCTTGAAATATGCAAACACCTACTGTTGCGAGAATTTGAAGGGAACAAGTGGTTACTTTGGGAGTAAGACAGTGATGAGAGCCGTTCCTAGTTTTATTCTCTCTTCACATCCTCAAAATCAGAGATTCCTATTTCTCGGTGAGTGAGAATCATGGTTTTAAATATCCGCCACATTCAAAATATTTTAGGGTTATCAGTAATCACGATTTGGTAAGAGTATATATTGGGTCATATGTATCAGGCATGACGTAAACAAGCTACCAAAAATGCTATTTTTATAGTTTTTTAAATATATATATATATATATATATATATATATATATATATATATATATATATATATATATATATATATATATATATATATATATATATATATATATATATTATAAATAAAAAGGTATTTAAATATCGACCGATTTGACCAATACTTACATGCCAATGTATCGGACTTCAAATCCCTGCTTGTGACGCCCATAAGGTTCAAATTTTGTTTGACAGTAAGAGATAATTAAGGATGAGAAAGTGCAATTGGTTATGCTAGTTAATTAGCTCCCATTTTAAGTGACTAAAGGATTGAATCACAAGCAATTTGGGGCTGCAATGATAAGGTCGCAAGTAGTGGTGGAGCCAGGATTTTTCTGATGAGGGATCCCTTATAGTCGTAAGATAGTAATAATTTTGTCACACTCGCTTTTATCAAACTACAATCACAAAATAAAAAATAATAATAATGATTAAACAACTCTAAAAAAAAGTAATTCTCACTAAAAAATAATAAATTAGGACTTTTATTTTTTATTAAAAATTAAAAATTATAGCATACTTTTGACTTCAGCGAAAAATCGACAACAATCAGAGATCTTGGCGTTGGCGATCGGAGAGTGAATGAGATGTAATCAAAAGATATGAGTGGCTAAGATGAGAGAGAGAGAGAGAGAGGAGAGAGAGAGACTTTGGGACTTGGGAGTGGGGAGAGAGAGACTCTTGAGAGAGAGAATTTTGAGAGTCTATTTCTGTTAAAAAATTTGTTGATAAAAAAGTAAGTTTTTAAAATATTTAAGAAGTTTTGGGATTTGGGGGATCCTTATTAAAAGATATTACCCCTAAAAAGATCGAACTTAAGAAACTTTAAAGAAGAAAAATTTGCGATGGGGGATCCCGAGACCCCCATTGAACAATGTGGCTCCGCCACTGGTCCTAGGCAAGGTATTAAAATCGGAATTAGTACCGGGTATCGGTCCATGGAGGACCGATATGTATCGGCGGATACCGATACGTCTTTATATATATATATATATATATATATATATATATATATATATATATATATATATATATATATATATATATAAAATCACGTCTCGGCCGAAACCCCGTATCGGCCGATACAGAATCTGATACCCGAATTGGGATACCGATGCGTATCGGTATCAGCCAATTTTTGATAACTTGATTGTAAGGTAAATCTTCTTATGCTGATGAAGCTATCTCTTGGCCACTTAAACCTGCCAACATATAACAGTGCACTGATTTAGGACTCTAATATTAGCATGCGCCATTCTTTTAAAGCTGGTGTTACTATCACACGACTTTATGTCCCAGCCACCTCACTTAAATAAAAGAAAAATCCATTGACTTCTTTAAATTAGAAGATGGAGATTGTTTTTTGTCCCAATCTTGCACAAATGATCTTGAAATTATAGGCCTATTATCAAACTGTATGATGTTGATTCCACGTGACACACATCCCAAAAAGTGAACAAGATTGTAGCATACTCTCAAACATGATTTATGTTCACTTTTTGGGAGGTGTGCCACGTGGAATCAACGTCTGGCTGTCTGATAGTAGTCAATCACTATAAAAAATAAGACTATTAACGGCAGCCAAAAACTGTCGCTATTAATAAAAAAACTGCCGCTAATACCGTATTAGTCTTAATAGTCTTTTTGTTACTAGCGACAGTTTTTTACTGCAGCTAATAGTCTTATTTTTTGTAGTGAATGATCTCACGATATATTGTATGAAAATTTGGGACTAAAATCGATCTCTATCGGCTCATTTAACAAAGTCAAAAGAATTTTCTTTAATTTTTAGAAAATTAAAATAAAAGAGTTTTCGTTGTTTAAGTGAGGTGGCAGTAACATAAAGTAGTGTGATAGTTGATAGCTAGCTTACTATTTCAAAATTCTAACATTTCAAGCAAGGATCAAAATTTTGGGTTTCATTTCGATTTCGGAGGGGATCGAAACCGAAATTTTGGACCGAAATTTCGGCCGATAATTTGACCGAAAACTTCAATTCCATATATTCTATGACCGAAATTTCGGTCCCAAATTATCGTTTTGGTGGGGACCGAAACCGATAATTTCGGCTGAAATTTCAGTCATTTCGGCCGAAATTTTGATCCTTGATTTCAAGTGTACAAGGGAATTATAGCACAGGTATGGTATCAAATATCGGCCGATACCGACACATATCGGCGATACATATCGGTTTTTTGGCAAATCGATACATATCGATATCCAACTCGGTATTGGTATTGGCCGATACCGACCCGTATCGGCCAATATATATTTTAAATAAGCCGATACGTATCGGTATCGGCTGATACGTATCGGTCGATTCGTATCGGTCCGCCAAGGACCGATACCCGATACCGATTTTGTTACCTTGAGCACAGGTAAGGGTATCAACCATTAGGGAAATATTTTGAAAATAATACGTCTATAAGTCTTTAGAAAAACAAGTTGGGTTTGATTTTAAAACTAAATTGCAGAGTGTGAATAAATTTAATTATAACTAATGCTATAAAGTAGAGTTGTAAAAGACAAATAAGGAAAACAAATCTAGGCTCACTAATCGCAGATTCGTAATTCTAGTTAATTATCTTTAATTCCTTTGAATTCTATTATTATCTTAAGGCGACAACGGCAACATAAGAAGAAGATAAGATCAGTTTAAGGTAATAATAATAACATAAACTTCTCTAGCAATAATTCCGTTAATGAAACTATCTAGACACAACGACAAAATAGTCGGATGACGAAAGTCTAATAATTCTGAACCTAAGGCGACAACGATAATGACAACATAGAATTTTGAACTCAAAATCTAGTTCATGCCGCTCAGTTCATGCCGCTCGTGCACATGCAACATGCATACAAGGACAACACTATAATATTATTAATCGTATACCTTCATTTACAACCCAAGATTTTCACTCTCAACTGTTCTCAATTAGACGGCGGATCGTTTTTTGCCCAAATATTCGGCACAATGGATTTAGAGATCACTGGCCTACTATCAAAAAGTCAAATTTTGATCCCAAAAAGTTAACATGATCATGGGCATAAATCAATATGATTTTTGGGATTTGTATCATATTGAATCAAAATCTGATTGTTCGATGTTAGGCTTATGATCTCTAAATCTATTGTGTGGACGATGGACTCGAGACTTCTATATAAGGGAAAGCTTATAAACGAATTAGAGAGCCTTTGTGAGAAAGACATATCATTGTAAAGCTTTGGAAAAACGTATCTAAGGGTTTTGAGGAGACCTTTGGTGAGACTTGAGTGTTCTTGTATTCTTGTGTAATCATTAATATAGTGGATTGATTATCGCTGCCCGTGTATATAGGCATATTACCGAACTACGTATATATTGTCTCTTGTGAGTTTGTGATTGATTTTCTTCTATTTTGCGTTCTTATTTGATCGTTTATCATAAGGTCATTGGTTAGTTTGTAAGCTTTCGGGCGACAATTTATACATATTTAGTTCCCTATTCTTAAGTGATAAGCACATGCACATCGGAAACTACCCATGTCGTCCAATCACGGCATGAGCTAAAGAGTTGGTTTTGGTGTGACAATCTGTAGCTAAGAGAAAGAAAGAAAGAATTGCAAGAGTTCTTATACCTATATCAACTAATGTTATGCAATTTCCTATATGAGATTTTATACCAAGTATCTCGTATCTATGAATCACCCTAATCTCAATGACCAAGAATTGGCAATTAATGTAGGAAAGACCTATAGAATATCCCTGGATCTTTAACATCAGAAGGTTTAGCGCCGATCAGCTTCTTTCTTGTATAACATGTAATGAGTTTTCGGATTTTCTTATTTTTGTAGCCTATTTCACCTTTTGGAGGATTTTTTCTTTTTTTTAGAGGGTTTTTTCGGGACATTTTGGTTTCCTCCTACATAAGTTTTTCCCATTATGCTAGGATTTCCTACGTTGTACACAAGTATCTACTCTGATTTTCTCCATGAAGTTTGGATTTCCAGGTAGCAATGCTTGTGGTACGTGTTGGCTTGGGCTTTTATCGGTCCTTTTGAGGCTCTTATCCAGCTTTCTATATACACTATAATGACTTTCGACAAACAGAAAAGAACTATAGAATACCTGAACGCTCACAATATAAATATGCACCATCTGATCTACCCACACAAATCACACATGTTCATGTTTATGCTGTGGTGTTGGACAACATATTGCATGGCAAAAACTTGAGTGAAATAGAATTATGCACTCCTTAATGGGTAGGGTTATCGCAGAGCCGAGCTAGCTTGAAGGGCGGGCTCAACTTGGCTTGGCTCATAAAAATAAAGTTTTTTGGGTCTTTTAGATTGAATCGCGAGGCTAGCCGAGTTAGGGCACCTGAAGGGTAAAATAAAGTTGCCTAAGCACTTAGGCTTTGTTTAGCATAACTCTTTGCTAGCTCCCTGCCAGAGCAAGGCGTACCTGCTTTAGCAGGTTCCCTTTCTCTTTGCTAAATCCTTGCAACATGTTGTAGTAGGCCCCCCTTCTCCTTGCTAATTCCCTGCAGAACAAGATTTACCTGTTCCAATAGTTCTCCCCTGCACTCTGCTCACTCCTTGCCATACTAGATTTTATTTACTCTGGCAGAGAGTTAGTAGAGAACAATTTTGATTTGCTCTGATAGGGAGTTAGCAGAGAGCAAGGAGGTAGCTTATAGACACTCCAAAAAATAGATTATTAGCAGTAATTTTTTGGAGTAAAAAACTGCCGCTATTAACAAAAAACTATTACTGACTATTAGCGGCAATTTTTGGCTGCAGCTAATAGTCTTATTTTTCGTAGTGAGAGTAGATGAATTGTGTTTTGTATGGAGTTAACAAAGAAAAGGGCTCCTGCTAAAGCAAATATATCTAGCTCTGACAATGAGCTAATAAAGAGCTATGACAAAAAACCACCCTAATATCCGAGTGCTCATTGACTGTTTGTCATTTTAAGTGTCTTTAAATGACAACATCTGATTTTAAAAGTAAAAGAAGGTTGTTGGAGTCAAATTAGAGCTCGAGTAATTGGATTAATCCTTTGACACGGCAGGTGAAAATTATTACCCATATATACATATAAAGAGACGGTGCCAAGATACTTATGAAGGTAGAGACTAGAGAGTAAGGGGGGACTCACGATTTCAAGACCTATTCTTTTGAAGGTTTACACAAAAAGTGATCCCAATTAGTCTAATTCAGAGCCGTAAATAATTTTAAGCACATGAAACTCAGGTCGATATACAGCTGGATTTGTGGATTATGATCGGCGCTAACTAGAATTGTTGTGAGAATAGTCGGGTTTGAACTTGAGACTATGAAAACTTACAAAATTGAAAGGATTATCGTATTGCAGCCGACCCATTGATAAAGTCATCCAAGTTTCTCAACCGTGAGACCTATTGACTTCTTAAATCATATGAGGGAGATCATTTTTCATCCAACACACTAGATATTAAGATCATGCATCCCACCTATCATATATCATATGTCAATTCCACGTGGAACACATACATAGTGGTTGTAATCATGGTGTACAATGAGGAGTGAGTTCTTCAGTCACTTTTGAGGATGTGTGTCAATTAAAATTAATATTTGACAGTTTGATACATGAGCCATAATCCTAAGATGTACTAAATATGACGACAAAAAACAATCTCAAACGTCAGATTGAAGACAGTCAATGACTCATAATGCCCTAATAGGGAAGTAACCTCTCGGTTTGAAACCACGCCATATGGGAAAGTGCATTTAATCTTATTGAGCGATAGAAGCTAAAAATATCTGTCGAGCCGACCGATATATATCAGCCAATATCACTGCTATATATCGATATTAAATCTTTCATTTTGATACAATTCTTGTTCATATTTTTCTCCCTCCTATGAAGTTTTTGGCTTCGTCCGATACTGCAACGCCACATTCGAGTGTTTCATCACTGTCTCACGTGACACTCCACATCCTCAAAGGGTTAGTCATAGCTTATGGTTTTAGAAAAAATAAAATAATTAAGACTCTTATTCCCCTCAAATTATAAGTCAAACATTATGCTTCACAAGTCAATTTGGTGCATTGAATTTTTTTCAACTTTCATTTAATATTGGAAAAGCATTTTTTAAAATTTTCTTTTTTCTTTTTTAGTATATTCGTGATGAAGCTTAGACAAGTGGCAATGGCACAAGATTTTTGGGGTGGGTGCCATATGGCGCCCAGGTGGAACGGAAGTAGTGCCCAAACGCTGCCACCCTTGTTGCTAGCCTCTGAGGTGGACTAGAAGTGTTAACTAAGGTTGTGTTTGGGATAGCTCTTATAAGAGCAGAAGCAACTCTCTACCTGCTCTGTGTAAGGGCAGAAAAAATATGTTCGGTGAGTAGTTTTATCACTTAAAATAGCTTTTCGTCATAGCAAATAAAACAAAGAGCTGTGTTACTAAATACGAAAGTAATTTTGTGCCGGAGCCAAAGAGCAAAAGAATTGCTCTTTGCCCTGAAAGAGCTAGAAGTAAATAAAGAAGCTCTGATGAAGTCGGCTGACAAAGAAAGTGGCTTTCGTCGTCTTTCACCTTCGATTGCGAGGTGATTGGAGGCCTGTTTTCAACACGTTCAGCGATCCTTAGATGTCCATTGTAACCCAGTTAAGGATTCAATCCATTGTATCATAGCACTTCTGTTTATTTAATTTTGAACATGGCTCTCGAGGTTTTCGATCTAGCAGACATGGTGGCCAAAACACATCGAACTGATAGCCACGCGTACAACGCTACAACGTGCACGCTGCACCTCTTTCGGTATTAGGAGTACGGTCGGTGGGCCAAAAAGGGTATTGCAAGGGTCACATATTAAAACACATGAAATTTGATCTAACAGCTAGCAAGAACACTGGTAAACTCATGAAACACTGAATTCGATCGAAGGACGTCGCACTCCAACACGTCACTTACATTCGTTTTTTCTGTTGCTCACGTGGTAAGTGGCATCGACATGAAGTAGAATACTGAAACGTGTGACGTCAATAAGGTACCGTACCTGATTCCGACCTCTCATCTGATAGAGGAATAAGTTGGTGTCAAGTTGACTGCTTTATTTAGTACACCTGCCCTTCAATCTACACCGTCAAATGTCTTTGCACGATTTTCCATGGATCACTTGTGTCCTTACAAATTAATGTCACTTGGAACGTTAGATTGACCGTACGTTGGGACTAGGGCTCAAAATGGGCCCGTATTATGGCTCGATTTGAAAAAAAACCCAAGTTAAACATAAAATTATAAAAAATAATTATTTTTTTATTAAATATTATTTACTTAAATGCCCTGAGATTAACAGTTGCTTGTTATAACAATTGTATAACAAACTAAAATGAAATATTTGAATAAAAACATGTACATGAGCCTCTATAATGTTAATATAATTATTTAATTAAATTTTTAACAATCTTCAAACTTTTATTAGGAAAGAAACAACCCAAGACCAACTAATTTTTATTTGAAAATTTTATTTAAAAAAATAGTCGCACTGAAAATTTTAAAAACCCGACCCGGATAGGTTAGGGCTGAATTGAATCTAGCCTGGCCCTAACCTGGCCCATTGAGGACCCTAGTTGGGACAGTCTTCAAAGTTACCCTAAAAGGTCAAAACTCCCTTATTCTGATAACTGGAAAGTGAATGAATGTTGGTATGACTTCTGACTTATCAGATGGGTCCAGATTCGTCAGTTTACTTGTAAATAATGGGGCGGAATGCCGGATCCAGCCTATTTTGCTGACCGATTTCTTACTTTATAAGATAAGTTATAAAACACTAATATTTAAATTAAGATTATTCATATGTAAAAAGTAAAATTAAATGGGAACGATCACCTCATCAACTGTACCCTAACATAACAGCAATGGTGAGTCCAACGGGTTGAAGCTCATATCGGCTCGACTGGTTTAAAAACTTGTATTAGGTTACAAGCTCATCAAGTGCAGTAACTGGTTCATCGGTTACTTTTTGCATATGCTAGGTGGAAAAATTATGCTTATATTTTGATTCAAAGACAATAATATAAAGATATATGTTATCCAAAATTACGATAAAAAATATCTCCATCATATGATTTAAAGCTCTTAAAGAGAGTCATATGATTTCTATTAATTTTAAGCGTGCTTCACCGGACACGCAACCACTATATAAAATAAAACCATTTTACACCATGTCAAAAGTAATAAACTTTCTTATAAAGAAAAACAAGTAATAAACTTTATAACTATTTAATGAAAAAGGCATCTAAAAAAAATGCTGCTTATTTTTAAAATTACCTAATTACCCCTCACTCAACTGTCCGTTTCCCTCTCCTCCCTATTGCGGGTCATATCGGTTCATTTCAAATAAATTTCGAGAAAAATTCGAAAATTTTCAGGGAGTACAAAAAATATTATATATAAATTATATTTAAATTTCATAAAAAAATTATTTATTATTTAAAAAATGATAAAAATTAAAAAAGATTTATTAATTTCAGTGAAATTTCGCCAAAAGTTTAGCTCGACCCCTATTTCGGTAAATTTCGGAGAAATTTGTCACTATGTTTGTGGGTGCGTGTATTTGTGTTTGAAGATTTTGTCTATGCAGCTGTTGGTTCCACTCCACCGCTAAAATTGTTGGTTGCTTTGAATTAGACAATGGCAGTCGTTCGTTCTTCTCCCCAACCTTTTATCTCATAGATCTTAAGTTCATGTCCCACCTTTCAAATGGTCAGATGTTAATTACACTTGGAAAACATTTTCTCAAAAGTGACTTGAGAATCCTCCTCATGATATGACCCGAGTATGTTCACTTTTATTGACGTGAGCCACATGGAATCAAACTTAGACCGTATGATAGATGGGCCTTGATCTCAAGATTTATTTTTTGAAAGATTGGAATGTAAAATTATCTCAATCCTCTTATTAAAGGCAATCAACAATAGTAACGGTGGAACCATAAGCTGTGAAGACCAAATCCTTAGTTGCAAATATGCCTACCCAAAATAATTGATAAACTTGATTTCCAAGAAACTCAACTTAGATTACCCAAAGATATCACAAAGGATACCCTTATCTGCAGCACAAGTACGGTTCTTCCTTCTCAACCTGGGTTTCACGAGCTTTAAGTGACTGCTTTGAATTTAGCTGATCAAGATCATTTTCCGCTCCAACATTCCATACAATAAATCTTGAGATCATGAGCTACAATAGATACTCATATTCTACATTGCATACTTCCCAAAAAGTGAAAATGGGCATGGTATAGTTCAAACTTAAGTTCTTAGATCACTTTTCAAGAAGTGTACCAATGTGTATCAAGTGAAATAAAAATCTGACAGTCTGATGGTAGGCGGATGATCTCAAGATCTATTTATCAAAGATTGTGACAAAAACAATGTCTATGGTTAGATTTAAAATAGTCAAATTGTCTCACCATATGAAATTCGGGTTGAGGAAGAATCGTAGAGTTGAAAATAAAGTATCCTCTCACAAAAACGTCTCTAGCAATACTATCGAGTTCGCAAACATATGTAAAAAAACGTTACCATTTGACCTCACCCCATCTCTTCCGGCATTCATCGACTTCATTGAATGAAAAGATGGAGTTTATTTTTCGTCCCAATCTTTCACAAAATGCATCTTGAAATAATAAATATATGATCAGATGATTAAATTTTTATTCCACGTGGCACATAAAAAAAACCCCAAAATCATGTAGCACACATCACACTTAACTGTGATTTTAGGGTCACTTTTTGGGAGGGTGTTCAACAAAAAACTGATTATATGATAGTACACTTATAATCTTAAGATCCATTATGCAAAAGATTTGAAAGTTAAATTAACATCATCTGTTTCAAAGCGATCAATCCATGCCAGCTAAAGGAGATTAGGTGAGGTCATAATTTCAGAGGGTGCAAATACGGGTACCGCCAAGATAATTGTGGTGGGTTGGGCTAGGATTTGTGACTTGGGAGAGAGATACTTAAAGGTAAGTTAGGGTAGTATGGTCATTTGCTAAATACGACCGATGGTCACTAAGGTAAATAACATTCAAAGGTTCTCTCTAGTAAATGTTTGAAACGAATATATGTCAGTATTTTCAAAAAGAGTTTGTTTTTGCGTTTTTTTTAAAAATGTCAATCAGCATATATAACCTAAATGTGCATTACATATTATAGAGAGGAAGCAAGCATAGAGCATAGAACCCACGCAACTAGTGCCGGACACAGTTAACGCCTAGCATGGGCATCTACCCACGGTCACTTAAAACAAAAAAATGTAAGTTAGCACACCACACACTAACTCAGTCAAACCTTTAATCTCATAAGTGAGCCATGATCCTAAGATCTATCATGTGGAAGATTGAGACGAAAAAGAAAAAGAAAAAGAAAAAAAAAAAAAAAAAAAAAAAATCTCCACAACCTAATTCAAAGCAGTCAACTGTGCTAAGATGAAAACCATCAATTGTTAAGATGGAATCTTGTTTACAAATACCAGTGCCTTTTCTTTATATTATAAAGCGAGGAGGGGAATTTAGTTCGGTGTAATAAAAGGGCACCGTTATATTAACACCAAGAGATTACTTTCTCACCCACCTCTCAAGCAGACATGCATTGACCGCCTTTGTACTAGATTATAGAGATCATTTTTCATCTCCATCTTTCGGACAATGGATCTATTGATCATAGGTGTACCACCAGACGGTCAATTTTTATTACACGTGAAATATATCTCAAAAACTCTCTTGATCTCTATCGTGACACATCCATAGCATGACCCACATATTATAATTTTATAAAGAGTTTTACTGTTGGATACCATTATTTACACCCTCTAAAAATGTAACATCGTCTCATCTCTATTCAGAATGCATTTTTCGTTTTAAATGAAGATAATTTTTCATCCAAATGATATCATAAGAGCACCACCATGCGATCATTTTTTCTTCCATGTGCAACACATTCTCAAAAGTGACCTTAAAATCATGTTTGAGCATTAACGTGTTCCATGTGATTTTATGATCATTTTTTGAGATGTGAGCACATGAAATCAAAACTAATCATTTGATCAGTACGCCCACAATTTTTAAAACTAAATTCCAGAGATTGATAATTATGTGCAGCAGATTCTATAAAAGAGTTCATTCAATTTCAGGGACACTCAAAAATATTTCTAAATTTGGAATGAGCGTTATGCATACACCAGAAAGAATATTTCCAGTGCACATAATGTTTAAATAGTTTCAATGTTTACTTGTTTTCTGTGTTAATTGTTACTGTTCTTCCATACATGTTGATGCATAACAAGCTTTGATCTATAAACATATTTAAATATTTATATACAAAAAATTATATATATAATACCCAATGCAATTATATATCAAAACATAAAATTTATTATAAAATTATACATAAAAATAAATAAATATGAAAATGCGTCTAAAAACATGGTATGCCTTAACGCCCTAAGACCTTGGGATCCTTGGCACACCTCAAGTGTGCCTTACGCAATTGATTATACCAGTAACAAAAGCATAATTAAGAAGCTTTCTAATCTAATTAGGAGACAAATTGTAAAGAACAATAACCTATTATAAGTTAGAATTTTATATTTTATTAAAAGCCTAGACTTTAATTCATAGCAACTAAATACTTGCCTCAAATCTTTTAAAGAGCTATTTGAAACTAAATAAAGAGACCACCAACCTTAAACCTCCTACAACTGCTACCTCACAATGCAATCGCTTAACGTTGATGAGAGGGTAAAACTCCAGTAGATCAGTTTTGGTGTATCTTGTATATGTGGATGAATGGTGAAATTAATGTTGCATATAATTTCAAGTAATATGCATTGAAACAATGGTCTGATACTCTGATAATATGCCACTGTAATAAATGACATAAATATTACTTCCTAAATGCTAAAGAAAATTATCTGTAAGCACACAACCTCTATTTTAGAGCTGCCCATGCCCACAACATATTGATATAAAATCCTCAGACGAAAATATGAAGAGAGGGTGATTTCTACCCTTTGACAACTGAAAGTTGGTTGGGTCAAACTTCAGTATTGACTATTTTACTGCTGCATAGCATGCTTAGTCTCAGAAATTGAGTGAAGGGGGATTAACTGGTCTGGCCTAGCTAGCATAGGCCTGAAAAAATTTCCACAAATAGCATGCTGGAGTGAAAGTTTACATATATCTAAGCAAACTGGAAGGTTTACAATATTGCAACCTTTAGGTCATAAGTTCAAGCCTAGCATACCTATTAAAAAAAAATGAAAAGAAAAATAAATAAATAAATAAAACCTGTAAAAAAATGCATGCATAGGGTTAATCTAGATCACAATCCTTTTACCAAATAAGATATGCAAGTTGTGCTTTCTCCAAGAAATCTATCAATTAATTTTCTTAACACATGTTCTATTGACTTGATGATAATTTTTCTTGTTTAAACTCCCGAGGCAAAACATTAGCACATCATTCCAATTGGTCTACCTTTTATTTGTGTATGATGAACAAAAGCAAGCACATGATGAATACATCCAGGCAAATCTTTACAGAAATACATATACCTGTGTGCATAATTTGGCTCAGAATAACTATCTAGTTTGCAATTCTAGAGTGTTGAGTTACTTGAGCATATATGCCTATAACAAATATGGCAGCATCTTACAATACTGCAGATAAGAGAACAGAATGAAACATGCAAGGATATCAAGTAAGTGAAACCCATATTGTTGTCACATTATCGAAGAACTTATGAGGAGGCATACGCCAACATGGATTTCCTTACCATTCTTGAGAATTATTGATGGAATGGAAGTTCTGTAAAGAGAAGAAGAAATACTTCCTGTTTTACGCAGTCTTGGCCTTTGGTGGAGAAGGAAGCAACTGCACAACAGGTTGCAACAAGGAATTAATCTTCACCATCCTGAAAACAATCTCTAGGCTACCTCTGTTCGCACCTATGGGATTACTGAAGGTGCCTACATCTGAAACCCCTTGGAACCCACTGACTGCTTGGAATCATTTGATGGAGGTCGTTTTTCACCCTAAATCCTCCACACAAAGGATCTTGAGACCAGGATCGTACCATCAGATGGTGAATTTTTTATTACACATGGTACGGATCCCAAACAAGTGGCCCTAAAATCACATGGCACACATCACGCTCAAATGTGATTTTAGGAATTTTTGGGGATCTGTTCCGTGTGGAATAACAACTGACCGTCTGATGTTAAGATCGTGGTCTGAAGATTTATTATGTAGAAGATTGGGTGAAAAACAGTCTCGATCGTCTGATTCCAAGCAGTCAATGTGTTCCAAGGGATTTCGGACGTAGGTGCCTTCAGTAATCTCTTAGGCGTGAGTAGTACCCCAATCTATAGTACCATCATTCATAGAATGAGAAACTACCTGATAACAAGAGATAAGAGAGCTGATAAATCCAAAGCCTCCGGTGACACGGGGACCGACTTTCTTGGGTGCCAGTTGAAGCAGACCAATAGCAACCACCATATCCATTGATGCTTTTATGAGGGCTAACAACCTATCATTTGACTGTTTGAGCTTGTTAACGTACTGCTCATTCTGCATTCAGTAACGGAAGAAGAGAGTAGTTATCAAAGAAAAGAGGAAGGGATTCTATGGTCAACCACTTATACCGAGTTTTGCAACTTTAAGCCAAATAAACATACTTGAGACTTATCTGGTTTCTTAAGATCTTTCTCTAATTTTTTCAGTGATGCAGTTAGTCTTCCAATCTCTGCAAGCTGGAAAAAATGTCAAGTACAAGTAATGTTTTGGGATCAGATCATGCTAAATTGTGTACTAAACTAAAACACCAATGACTAGTAATATGAGTCTACGAGATCAGAGTCTTCTCATTAAAAGAGGCAAACTGAAAGGAGAAAACCTCAATCACGGTGGTACAAGCAGAAGAACCCAGCCAGCAGAAAAGAGAGATCCTTCCAATTAACTCTGCACGTTCTTTGTTCTACAAAAGACAACTAAACTCTTAAGTTTCTTCTTTTTATTGTATCTTTAGGAAAATATTTTAAAAACCCAACATTAACACCCACGAGTGAACAGAGAAAAATACACCTTGTAGATGCCCGTTCTCCCTAACCAGACAACTTGATCCAGAAGCAAGAAAGTTGACAACAATGCATTTTTGGACTGTAATGAGCAACATGGGAATAAATAAATCAATCAAATAAAGGCCAAAAAAAAAATCAATCAGCAACGACCGTGTATGGGATGTACCTTCCCTAGCAAAATGAGTGGAAGAGGAGTTCCTTGGGAAGGGGGGCTAATAAGAGCATGTAAATCATTGACAAACTGCAAGTTCAGCAAAAAGAAAGAATAAGGTGCCATAAGATAGGAAAGCACACACAAAAAAAAAAAAACTAACCTTGAAGAGTCGAAAAACTTTTCGTGCCAAGCTGGTTGATTTATCAACATTTTGGGCCGTGCCAGCTTGTCCGTTGCTCAAAAATTTGGAACCATATTGTATTGCCCGGCAGATCTTGTCCCTAGCTTCGGCTTTGTTCAAGTACAAGACCAACAGAGCAAGCTCTGCTCTGGTTGTATCTAATGTACTCATCTTTGACTCCGAAAAACCTGCTTAAGCAAAGATGCCAACAAACTTTCAGGATCAATGGCTCAGTAAAAATGCTACCATAGACATATAGTGCATGCTAAAATACTGAAAGACACATAAATTGGTGGAAGCCATAGGGTTCTAATCAAATATAAAGAATGTCGAGCTTTTTAATTTACAATCATAAGTTCATCAAAATCCTACCAAAGTACAATCTATATACCAAATGCTAAATGATTGATAAGCGAGTTCAAACCCTTGAATAGAGAAAAGATAGGAAACATGACCACACCACATGTTTGAACGGACTGCAATTGCTCTTTCTTCAGAAAAAGCACATGAATAACCAATATTTTTAATAATTGATATTAACTATATTTAAGGAAGAAAAAATTACAGACTACATAAGTAGCAAAGTATCACTTATAAATCAGTTATAACAAGAGAATCACTATAAACCACATCTTGTGGCTAAGGAATCTCACATATTTGGGATTTTTTTTTTTTTATTAGAACCGTAACTTCTATTAAATGAGGCAAAGAAAACAGAAAAGGATTGGTTACATAAGGAGCTCAGCCACAAGGCAAAACATAATTATAATATAAGATAAATTCTACCGAATAAAAGACCAATTTTCAAAGCTCCCTCTTTAGGTAGATTGTCCGCTTCGCTTCACAGAGGGAAAAGAGATATGGAGCTCGAACCTGCTGGAATTGAACCAAGGGCCTCCTCAAACCAGTTACTAAGCCTGCAATGTGCTCACGCCCGCTATGCCAACAAAAACAATACTAAAAGAGTTACCCTGCTGGACCGGAGTTAACCTCTAGAAGCGAGACTTCTATTTGTTTCAAGCCTTAACCCAGCAAATCAGAATGGTCAAGATCTGTCTAATGTCGTACTTGGTGTAGCCCCTTGAAAAGGAGAATGAACAACAATATTTTTTAGCTCCCTGGCTGTGCATCGGTTTGTCCAACTTTGTGAGTTGGTTTAATTGGTAAACAGAATCTGAAATTCAGACACCAATTTCTAACATCATTTGTTAGATCTCTATACGAGCAGAGCTAAGAATATCGACCATTATTTACTTTCGGTCCACCTGTTTGACTCTGAATTCTCCCAAAATCCCTAAGAAACCCTTTAAACATTTCCTTAACTCCATTTTGATCTAGATCATCTTAAACCCTTGATTTCTCCTTGATTTAGGAATCCTTGACTTTCCCTTAGACAAACCCAACTCTCTCATTAGGAACCTCTAGAACCCATATTTTCTCCACTCGTTTCTGATAAGTGTCAAGCTCTATATAATTTTGCAATCCTTCTTGTCCCTTCTCACTAATTCCCTCCAAATCTTCACTGGTCTTCCTCTACTCCTACTTCCTTCTACTTGTGTCTCAACCCTTCGTACAGGGTTTGCTTTTGGCCTCCGATGAACATGTTCAAATCACCTCAAGTGACATTCTGTATTCCTCCCATGTACTCATTCTAAATTTTATCCTTTCTTGTTACTCCACCAATCCCTTTCAACATACGCATCTCGGCCACATGTACTCTTATCTTCTATCATTTTTCGTCGCCCAACATTCCCCGCCATATAGTGTGGCAGGTCTAACCGCTGTCTTATAAAAATGTTCTTTCAATCTAAGACCCTGTTTGGATAGAAACACGGGAAACGTGGGAAAGTAAAATAATATACCTATATTTTCCCATAGATACCTTAGTTGTAGGAAACCATGGGATTCCTTTGTTTCCCTTTGTTTTCCGTTGTTTGGATAACCACATTGCTAGCTGGGAAAACGCAGGATTAACCAAATCCTGTGTTTGGATACATATGCAGGAAATTGTAGGAAAATAACATATCCTAACAAAAAAAAAAAGCCAAATGATCAAAAAATTATATATGTATAAAGTTTTTTTTTTCTCTTTACATATCTTAGTGAATTGCTTTAGTGGTTGACTTAGTGCTTTGTGAAGGTTAGGTTTTAGGTTCAAACCTTGTTATGTGTAATAAATTGTTTAATTTTTTTAATTAATTATACTAGAGCATATACACCATATATGTGAGTATATAGCTCTACAACATAGTAGAGCCCCTTGTGAGAGAAATCTGTCCAAAAATATGTCAGTGCAAAATAGATGGAGGGAAGCTTAAAAATAGGCCAAAATTGTGGGAATTAGTTAAAAAAATCAAAGAAGAAATATTTGTTATGAAAACAAATACCATTAAAAAAGTTGTTTGAAGATTTTTTATAATTTGGGGTGGATGAGAATCCACTAATATAAATTAGGACCCCTAAAGCTTAGTAACAAATTTTTAGAAAGTTTGGGTGGTCAATTGACCACCCAAGTCATAACGTGGCTCTGCCTCTGATTTTTGGGGAAGTGTGCCATATAGAATCAACATCAGACCGTCTGACAAGGGCATCATGATCTTAAGATCTATCATGAGGAAGATTGAAAAAAAAAATCTCCATCGTATGATTCAAACCAATCAATGGTTTTCGTCCGTGAAAAAATCGTGTGGTATTACTAAATGGGTGAGAAGAGTCGTACGGATGAGAAGTCTAAGGGTCGGAAGATAGAAAACCGAGGGACCCCCTCTGCATTTGTTCTCGGCTTTTGACGGAAAATGCGAAGATAATTTCCGACCCTTTGGATGTCATCCAAACAACGGGAATTTCAGCAATTCATTTGCCGCATATGAGTTTTCTCTTATTTCCCCTTGTTTCCCTTGAAACCAAACAGACCCTAAGTGGAACTCTTGGGTCATACAACACTCAACTTGCTAGCCTCCATTTAATCCAACTTGCATTAATCGTATTTGTGACGTTCTCATCAAGGCACTATTTGATTGTAAAGTTGAGCCGAAAGAGCGAAATGCGGCACTAAATGATTTTCAATTTTAACTAAATCCTCCATGGCATCATATTCACTAAATTTGCACTCCATGTATTTTGTCTTTGTTTTGCTAATTTTCAAAGTTTTTACTCCAAGGCTTTTCTCCATAATTTCAGCTTATCATATACTTCTTTCCTTGTTTAAGAAATTAATATTGCGTCATTTGCAAATAACATGCACCATGAAATCTCTTCTTGTATGTCTATAGTTAATGCATCTATGATCAGGACAAACAAATATGGGCCTAAGGCAGATCCTTAATGCAACCTAGCACCGTCAGGGAACTAACTCATCTCTCCACAAGTCGTTCCTACACTAGTTACCACCTTCTCATATATGTCTTGGACGATCTCAATATAAAAGTTTGGGATGCATTTCTTCTTAAGCATCCACCATATTATCTATCTCAACACTCTATCATAAGCCTTCTCCAAATCAATAAAGGCCATATGCAAGTTTTTCTTTCTCTGAACTTCCCCATAAGTTGCCTCAATAGCAAAATAGCTTTAGTTGTTGATTTTTCCAACATAAATCCAAGCAGATTCTCTGATACATTTGATTCTTACCTTAATCATTGTTCTACTATTCCCCCCCCCCCCAAACAAAGTTTCATAGTCTAGCTCATTAGTTTAATGCCTCAATAGTTGCACAATTTTGGATGCCTCTTTTATTCTTGTAAAAAGGGACCATGATGCTCTTCCTCCATTCCTCAGGCATTTTCTTCATTTTTAGTACCTTATTGAATAATCTAGTCAAACAATTCAGTCCATTCTCTCCCAACACAATCTAAACTATAGGTATTCCAACTGGTCATAATGCTTTTCTTTCCTTCATCTCAACTTTCAATATTTCGTTGATCATCCCTTGATTTGGTTCTGCTTCTTGATCTACTTCCTTCGCATATTCCATGTTTAATAGATCTCTAAAGTATTCTTTCCATCAATTTTTTTATCTTATCCTCTTTTACCAAGATCCCTTGATCTTCGTCTCTATTACCTTGTCGTGATCTCTAGTTTTCTTTTCTTTAATCTTGGTAAGTTTATGGATTTCTTTTTCTCCTTTCTTTCCCAGTGTAATATATTGTTAGAGATGTTATTCCTATTGTATGGGTGCGTGGTAAGTAACTTTAGGTGTGTGTGTGTGTAGTTCAATGAATTTTAAGTTGTGCAATTCATTTAACTCGGGAACCATGTAATACGTGAACATGTTAAGATGATATAAATAATATTTTGCATTGGGTATTGAGTGACATTGACTCAACCCTAATATCTCTCTTTTCTTCTTCCTCCTTTCTATCATTCATCCCTAACCTTAAATTACACTTTTATCTTGGTATCAAAGCGATCAATCCATGCCATCGAAATACACCATCGGATTGTTGACATTGCTGTTGTTTTGCTGACATCATCATAGACATCACGCTGATGTCAGTATTGACGTCAGTGTGGACCAACGTTGACTCCAAAACCTGGTTTGATCAAGGGGTTTTGATTAGAATATAACCCCGAGTGATTTTGTCTTCATGAGCCATCAGATTTGAGGTCATCCTGTTGACCTATCGAAGACAGCCATTGTCGTCTTCTCCACCAAGCTTCGGCCTGCAACTTTCTCTAATCCTTTCAAATGGATTTAAAGATGTCTGAATCCCTATTGGTTTGACCATAGAGGTATTTTTTTGTGTTTAATTGCTGTTTTGGGGAGGATTGTGATGGTATTTGATGAAGTAATTGATATCGTCAAGTTCAGGCCGAGATACAGTTCTCGTCTCTTCTAATTTCTAGTCTTGTTCATGCTTTAAGTTATGGGAAAGTGAAATATTAAATCTAATGAGTATATTGTCTGCTATATGCCCTCTCATTATATTGCCTTGAGACCACGATTCTTGTAGGTTGTAAAACCTAAGTGGGGTGTTGTGTAACCTGTTTCTGTAATTAAATATGTTTGTTGATTGTGGATGTGCAACCCAGTTTTGTGAACAGATCCAATATTTGCAGTCGTTAAGCCCAAAATTTCTCCTTGCAGCAGAAAATTTTACTCTCTTTTTATGGTTATTATGAGCATTGGTTTGGTTGTCCGAGTTGTGGTGATTCAAATTGTGGACAACATATGTTTGATTTAATGTCTGAATTGGCCCGTGGTGCTGATTCAGTGGGGACAAAAATTATGTTTGTTGAAAAGCCTGTGTAGGCATTCTCCTTGTTTGGAAGTTGTGGGTCTTCTAATTATTTTGACCTCGATATCTTTTGATCATGAACGAGAATAAATCCGGAATCGTTGGAGGGGGAGCTATTTCTTATAACTTACAAATTACTACAAAGAAATTGAATAGGGTCAATTATCTTCGTGGTCACGATCTGCTGCTATATACTTTGGGATGAAGAAAAAGTTGGGATACATTTACGGGACTATTCCCAAACTCAAAGAAGATGACCCTAAGTATGGTGATTGGGAAAGTAACAACCTAACTGCCATGACATAGCTGCTACATTCAATGCAATCAGACATTAGTGATTCTTTTATGTATGTCAATGATGCTAAACAATTATGGGAGGCTGTGAGGGATGCGTTTTCGCAAAAACAAAACGTTGCAAAAATGTTTCAAGTTAACGACAAAATTAACACTATGAAGCAAGCTGATAAGACTATTGGAGAGTATTACACTCGGATGAGGAGTTTGTGGAATGAACTAGCACAGTATCAAGGAGAAGAACTGTGCAACTCATGTGCCAGCAAGGCTGGTAAAAATACTGAAAGAAGAAGAGTGTTTGACTTCCTAAAAGGAGTTAGACCTAAATATGAGAATGTTAAATCAAACATTCTATGCAAAGAGGAGTGTCCTCCACTTGGTATCGTGTATGCCCTCCTTTAGCATGAAGAGAGCAGGCAACAATTTATGCAGATTCTTGGTGGTAATGTATCTGAGAGATCTGCCCTACCATCCTTCACTTCTTTTGGTCGTAGTGGAGACAAATAGGGTGGTATAGGTGGTGGCCGTGGAGGTCTCTCACGTGAAGAAAGAGAAATTATTATATTCTCCTTGTGGCAAGAATGGCCATACCAGAGAAAGATGTTGGGAATTACATGAGAAACCGAAATTTCTTTCAAGTCGTGCACTCTAATCCTCCACTGCGGAAACTTCTAATCTAGTCGGTGGTCAGAGTATCCCTAATGCTTCAGCTCCGTCTCCACCTTCATCTGATTTCCAGAGTTTACAAAGAGAGCTTCAGGATCTCCAGGGTCGCCTTCAGCACATGGCGGTAACACAGGAACATACATCTTCCTCTCACATAGCTGAGTCAGGTACCTATGGGTCTGCACATGTGACCTCTCAGTCCCCATGGATCATCGATTCTGGGGCTACGGATCACATGTCTAGTATGACAGATTTATTTTCATCCGTGTCTAGTCTTTCTGATTCTATTCATATTCGCGTTGCTGATGGATTCCTTGTTCCTGTAAAGGGCAAAGGGAGTGTTCAATTAGGCACCTTGTCTCTTGACTCTACTCTTTTGATTCCTAACATGCCTATGAATTTATTATCTGCCAGTAAAATTACCAATTCCTTCCATTGTAGTGTGACATTCTTTCTGTCATATTGTGTTTTCCAAGACCTGAAATCGGGGAAGATCCTTGGTCATGGTACTGAAGATAAGGGACTCTACCTCTTTCAAGATTTACGTAGTGCCTCTCCTCCTACAGCTACGGTGGTTTCTGTTGATGAAGCAAAATTATGGCACTCCCGCTGTGGCCATCCTCATATTAGTCGTTTGAAACTTTTATATCCATTGATAGTAGTTTCTTTAATTGCAAGACTTGTCAGTTCTCTAAACATGTTCGCAATTTTTATCCCTTGAGTGGTAGTAAATGTGCTATTCCTTTTGAAGCTATTCACTCTGATGTGTGGGGGCCTTCCCCTGTTATTGTTTTGCATGGTTATCATTATTTTGTTACTTTTATTGATGAATGTACTAGACTCACTATGCTCTTTCTTATGCGCACCAAAGATGAAATTGCCTATATTTTTCCTATGTTTCACAAACTAGTTAGTACACAATTGCATGGGCACGTTAAGGTTCTTCGATCAAATATTGGTGGGGAATATTCCTCTCACGTTCTCCAGTCTTATCTTCATTCTCATGGAATTGTGTGGCAAACTACTTGTCCTTATACTCCCCAACAGAATGGGGTTGCTGAGAGGAAAAATAGGCATCTTTTTTATGTTGCTCGATCTCAGTTGTTTGATATGAAGGTTCCTAAACATCTCTAGGGTGAAGCTGTCCTCACCGCTGCCTACCTCATCAATCGAATGTCTACACCTATTCTGGAAGGACATTCTCCCTTCCAACTTGTGTCTCCTCATAAACCTTTGTTCTTGGTGTCACCCCGTATCTTTGGTACCTTGTGTTCTACACATATCCCCACTATTCAGCGAAGTAAACTTGATCTCAAGGCTACCAGGTGTATTTTTATTAGGTATCTCTCTTCTCAGAAAGGATACAAGTGCCTTAACTCTCTCACTCGTCGTGTGATAGTCACCATGGATGTCACATTCTTTAAGGACACTCCTTTTTTCAGTCCTCTGAGTTCTCTTTAGGGGGAGAAACAACTTACAAATAAAGAGTACTCTAAGATGTTTAGAGCTTTACCTATGGGAGATAATGGAGATTGTGGAGAAGTGGATGATGAAGCTGTTGAGCCACAGAAAAGCGAACCCACCTTTGATAAATTCGGAAAGGGAAAAATGTATGTGCGAAGGAACAAGGAAAGCATCGTTGAAGCCATTGTGCATGAGAATGTAGATGAGTCATCTTCTTAGAATACCGACCAGGATTCCTTACCCGAAGAGGGTCCTCCTGTGTCTGATCTTCATCTACCCATTGTTCACAAAAAACTTCCTAGATCGTGTACTCGTCATCCCATCAGTAAGTATGTGTCATATCACAATCTCTCATTATCTCATTATGATTTTATTTATTCTCTTAATTCTATTATCCTTCCTTCTACTGTTTATGATGCCTAATTGCAGCTAAAATGGAAGGATGCTATGATTCAAGAGAGGAAAGCTCTGGAACAGAATCAAACTTGGGAAATTGTTGAACTCCCAGAAAGAGAGTTGTTGGTTGTAAATGGGTGTATACAGTTAAGTATAGACCTGATGGCACTGTTGAAAGATATAAAGCAAGGCTTGTAGCAAAGGAGTACACTCAAACACAAGGAATTGATTATCAAGACACCTTTGCACCTGTAGCCAACTCTAACACAATCAGGGTATTGTTATCTCTAGCAGCCAACAAAGACTGGCCACTCTCTCAACTTGACGTGAAGAACGCATTCCTTCATGGTGATCTCAAGGAAGAAGTCTACATAGACCTTCGTCCTAGATTTGTAAAAGAATGAGAGAAGGAAAATGTGTGTAAATTGAAGAAATCTATCTATGGATTAAAACAATCCCCAAGGGCCTGGTTTCAAAATTTTAGTGATGCTATTATGAGATTCGGGTACCGAAGAAGTCACTATGATCATACTCTATCTGTAAAAAGGGGAATCAAGATGTCGCCATACTAGTCTATGTTGATGATATCATCATTGCTGGTGATGATAGTCATAAGATTCTTAAACTAAAGGAGTATTTGAGCACTGGTAAAAAAAAGGAGTACTTGAGCAGAGTGTTTGAAATTAAAGACTTGGGAAGCTTGAAATATTTCCTTGGCATTGAAGTGACGAGATCTAAGAAGGGCATCTCATTATCCCAACGGAAGTATACCATAGACGTCCTTCATGATACAGGGTTTTTGGGGTGTAGGCCTGCTGTGACTCCTATTGAACAAAATCACCTATTGAATGGTGAAAAAGGTGATCTTCTCAAGGATCCGCGTACTTATTAGAGATTAGTTGGTGAAGTGATTTATCTAACCATGACCCGTCCAGATATTGCTTATGTAGTAAGCGTGGTGAGTCAATATATGCACTCACCAAGGACAGTACATTTGAGGTTGTTCACAAGATCCTGAAGTATTTGAAAGGAAGTCCCGACAAATGGCTACTTTATAAAAATCGTGGTCATTTGGATATAAAGATATTTACTGATGCCGATTGGGCCGGGTCTCTGGATGATAGGAGATCAACTACCGGATATTGCACCTTCTTGAAGGGTAATTTAGTCACATGAAAATCTAAGAAGCAACATGTAGTATCAAACTCCAGTGCCGAGGGGGAGTACCGCGTCATGTCCTAAGGTGTGAGAGAAGACATGTGGCTTAAATTCATCTTGTCAGACTTGAGAGTTGTTATATCCTCTCCAATTATCTTGTATGGTGACAATGAAGTCGTTCATCATATTGCAGAAAATCTTGTCTTTCATGAAAGAACAAAACACATTGAGGTGGATTGTCACTATATTCGCGAGAAGGTTGAGTCCAAAGAAATCAGTATTCCTTAAGTTAGAACTGAGGATCAACTTGCCGACATCCTGACTAAAGGTGTTGGTGGCAAGAGACTTTATGACATCTCCTTCAAGTTGGGCATGATCGACATCTATACTTCAACTTGAGGGGGAGTGTTGGAGATGTTATTCCTATTGTATGGGTGTGTGTGTGTAGTTAAGTAAATTTTAAGTTGTGCAATTCACTTAACTCGGGAACCATATAATACGTGAACATGCTAAGATGATACAAATAATATTTTGCA
The DNA here is from genome assembly GCA_021018995.1 of Chloranthus sessilifolius. Lineage (NCBI taxonomy): Eukaryota > Viridiplantae > Streptophyta > Magnoliopsida > Chloranthales > Chloranthaceae > Chloranthus > Chloranthus sessilifolius. The sequence continues at coordinate 33,214,115 of CM037589.1, forward strand.
TTGGGAATTGAGTCACATTGACTCAACCCTAATATCTCCCTTCTTCCTCCTTTCTATTATTCAACCCTAACCCTAAATTACAGGTTTATCTTATATAGATTGTCATACTCTTTATACGTAACTTTACTCATGGCTTTCTTAGCTTTCTTTGGCGACATTATGACATTTATCATAGCACATCTTCCAAGTACCTTATTAAAAATCAGTATAAAGATCAAATCCCTACACTGGAAGATGATGTCTCGACTATCAAGGCCCCAGAGCACAACATTTTTGTGAAATCAAGAGCTGCTAAACCTTCTCTTTTTCCTTATTCTTTTGCCTTTTCCTTCAATTTTTCTCTTGCCTTAGATAGAGTTACTCTACCAGAAAATCAATAATTGTATGATATAACTAGAGTACCAATTGCCTTCAAAGCAAGACGAGACTGCCCATTTAGGGAGTTTTCCTTTAAAATTTTCTTTCTTCAGGCAAACCACCTCCATGTTAGATAAATCACATAGGGATGGATTGGTTAATGGATTCTTTCATTTCTTTGTATTGTCTCCTTATTTTCTAACAATTAGCCCATACACGAGTTTATCTCCAACAGGCAGAGTGGGTGCCTAAACCCTTCCCGCATTCATTATCAGTAATCATTATCCAAATCTGTGGGTAGATTAGTTATGTGAAGCTGATCTTTGTATTGATTGGGTTCCCGACAAACCCTCAACCAGGGTGGCAACTCTCCACATTGCAGTGCTCCACAATGCACGGTGACAGTGGATCAGAGAAGAACATGTAAAAGGACTATCATTCCTTTCTCCCATAAGCTCTGAGACCACCAAAGGGAATGTAATCACAAGACACCCCACCGCTTTAAGAATGTGCTGCTCCCCATGCTCTCAAAGTTTGCCCATTTATCTAGGAAAAACAACCAGTAAACCCTAAACAGACCCATAAAGTGGTTCCATTTCCACCGAGAAATGAGCATTGGATTGGGATGTGAAGAAAAATTGCCAACTAAATAAGAGGTAAGGTATAATTTATGCAAAAAAAGAGTCCCTAAAACCTCATCCCTAGCTAAAGAGTTGATCACTTTGTTTCTCTTTGAAACCATCAAATGGCATTGAGTGAGTTGCCTACCATGATAGAGGGACTCAAACCCAAGTTTAGAAGAATCTCTAAATCCTCAAGAAGAGTCCTAGTCCCTCTTCATTAGAATATTTTACCCCCTGCTCAAAATGGCCCTCAAACACTCACCTTTATCATCGGTAACAATACCAATAATAAAGGTGCTACAATAAAAAATGGGTTAATGGTCCCCTCCTTAGGTGCAATCCTAAAAAGAAACTTGTTATAATTGTCACCTTTCACTACCAACTTTCAATTTCCCATAAGATCTTGAAAAGCAACAACAAAATTCCTAAATTGTATGCATTGGATGATTGGTACCGTGATTTTATTATTAAGATCATCAAGTAATTTTACCTTGTCCCTAAAAGCATTATTATTTCTTTCCTTCCAATACCCATGCCAAAGCAAAAAATAGAAACTACCATAGAATCCAAGCCCTTAAATCAAAGGGATAAGAATTCCAACCCCTAGTGATATCCACCAACTTCTTTGGTAGCAGCCCACAAAATCCTGAACAAAGAGAAGAAATGACAAAACAATCCACAAGCTACCGGAAAAGATGGTTCTCTCTGCTTTTCTCCAGCTAATGCATATATTTAGAGTTTGGGATTTTCTTAAGGTTGACACGTGTCAAATGAACTGCTTGACTCTAGGAGGAGGCACCCAAATACTAGAGCAAGGCAAAGGTACGCCGTCTCCTTCGTTCCTTATAGCCTTGCGGAATCACTAGTTCCTTCATTGTAATAGGGGTATTTTGTTCATAACCTTTCTAGTATCACAAGATAGCAACTTCCACCATGGCCTCAAACCAGATGTCATCTAAAGACAAGTTTTTCAATCATGGCATCACAGCCAGATGTTATTTGAAGTTTTCCAACCATGGCATCAATGCAAGACTTGACCCAAAGACATTTTACTAAATTAGACATTCCAAAATATTTGTAAGCAAATGCAATTTTCCATAATAGTAAAGAGAGAAAAACAAAGGTATAGGATTAATTTGGAGAAGACGTTCCAACCCATTGTCTAAATGAGAACTGTTGAAGTACCATTTACGCGGCTGGTATAAACGGCTGGGGATATTCCAACTAGTCAAGAATGCCTTGTTTACAAGGATCCAGTAGAGGGACTACACAAACACTCGGGATGGATTCATACAGAAGGACACAATCTTTAGTAGACTTTCAGAGGCCATCTATGAGCTGAAATAGGATCCTCGTATTCAAATCTCCACGTTCACAGCAGCAGTAGTTTGGGCAGGATTAGACAAATCCACAAGTTATGATAACATATTTACCAATGCTCAAACAACCGTATCTTTCAGCTATTTGTTAGCGCTCATGATATCATGGTGAGTGGAGTTTATATTAACTTAATAATCGATCTAATGAAGTAATAGAAGAAAAGTTCGATATAAAGGATAGGGTTTAGGGAAACAAAATTATTCTTCATGGAATAAAGTATTTTGGTCCAACGATGGCAACTTTTATCTCCATGTATTCCCCATATTCACTAGAGAAATGTCTGATGCTTGGTTGAAAACACTCTGAATTTCTAACAGAACAGAAGATGAAGCTTATGAAGTATGAAAGTGATCTTCTGGATGAACTCGTTGTTGGAGACATTTTGTGGCCATCAGTCAGCCAGTCAGTCCATCCTCATTGAACCTGGTTTTAAATTCATTGTTAAATTGACAAGCGAATTCATAAAACGGCTAAGAATAACATTATTTCATTGGTAGGTAAGCTAGGATTGATTTTACAACCTCTAGTTCGAGTCAGGGATTCTAGAGAACACTGTCCAATTGAGCTACAGGGACAAATCCTAGAAAATCACACTTCATATTTGTTTTTTGAACACTCACTTACAACAAATTGTTCGTCACTTTACATTGAAGCTTATATTGTGCAGTTTTGGTAGTGTCCACAAAATCAAAAACCTATAAGGAAAGAAATAAATGAGTTCCATGTCGGAGTTGACTTGATCATTGATGCATTAACCATAGACATACAAGAAGAGATTCAATAGTGCATGTTATTTGTGACATGGTATTAATTATCCAAAGAAAGAAAGAAATAAATGATTACCTAGAAATATGGAGAAAAGCATGGATCAAAATCTCGGATTTTCGATACGTATCGTCCAGCCCCAAAACCAATACGTACTGGACGATACGTATCAGTTCCGGACGATACTTTCCGGTTTTTTCCCAAAAAAAAAAACAAAAAAAAACAACAAAACCGATGATTTCAAATTATCGTCCGATACGAACGATACATTGAATGATACGAACGATACTTTGAATGATAATTTGCCTGTTTTTTAAGGGGGGTGACAAAAACCCAATGTATCGTATCGTTCAAGCCCAAAACCGATACGTATCGGTATCAAACAATATTTTGATCCATGGAGGAAAGCCTTGGAGTCGAGAGGTTTGAAATTCGCAGAACAAAGACGAAATATATGGAGTGAAAATTTAGTGAACAAGATAGCCTGGAGGAGGATTTGATTAAAATAGAAAATAATTTAGTACCATATTGCCAAAGATATCACTATTTAGGCTCTACTTTACAATCAGATGGTGGACTTGTAAAGGTTGGATCCAATGGAAGCAATTGTGTGACCCAAGAGTTTCACTTAAAGTGAAAGTGTGTTTTTATAATAAGGCGGTTAGACAAGAAGATAGAGTAAACATGGCCGAGATGCCTATGTTCAGATGGATGTGTAGAGTAACAAGGAAGGATAAAATTCAGAATTAGTACATAAGAAAAAAGTTGAGAGTTGCACCGATAAAGGAAAAAATTATGGGATGCCCCTTGAGGTGGTTTGGGCATGTTCATCGGAGGCCAAAAGTAGACAATGTACAAAGGATTGAGACCCCACAAGCACAACGAAGTAGACGAGGAAGACCAATGAAGACGTGGGGGAAGTTGTGAGAAGATACATTGAAGGATTGTGAAGTTACAAAGAGCTTAGCGCTGATCAGAAACGAGTGGAGAACTCGCAAAGTTAACCCAAAGTAGATGGGATAAGGATGTGATGATGGTAATAATAAATTATATTAAAAAAAGAATGTAGAAGAGAGGGAAGAAATGAAAAAAGAAGATATATGATATGGGGAAAATAATCCTAGAACCACTAAATGAAATAGCCAAGTTAAAGGGAGACTATTTGATACAAAGAAAGAAACCTGGACGTACTTTCCATATAGTCTTTACCTTTTCACCTAAAAAACTAATATTCATATAATAAGCTTCCAATCATGGCTTAAAGTATCAAATACCGATACATATCACGATATATATCATTTCTTAGCCTAACCAACAATGATATACATATGTACAACTATCCCCAAGTATCAGTCAATAACTATTGGTATCAGCTTGTATCAACCAGTATCATATGTATTGATCAACTAGTATCATTAATACATCTTGGTCTAAGTTGTTTTAATATTTTAATATTTTTATGTTATTAAAAAAGTAAAATATTCCATAGACCTTATTAAGAAATGTGGTGGTATTATAATTTTTATATTAAAATTAATAAATTAAATTCGTTAACTAATACATTTAAGATGTTTGGAACGAGTTCCATGTTGATTTGACATAAAATCGAAGTTTCATAAACTTTAGGCCCGAAAGAAAAACTCAGTATTTTCAAAGCTTTCGGGCATATATTAGAAAATATTTGTTTTGTTGCCTCATTATTTTTCATAAATTTAGTAATTTTCAGGTTGACTAAAGAAGGAACTATTGTGTAAAATAAGCGGTTGAAAAGGAAAAGTTATTGAAGCTGTAGCATTGTTAGTGATATACCAATGAATGTTGTATAACTTTAAATGTAGCATATCATTCATAACTTATTACTAGTGATCAAATCATCATCATGCTCAAGTACTCATACTTTATAACTTAATTTACATTGGCATGTAATATTTATGTATAAGATGTAATACAGAGTAAAGAAAGTAGAGTTTAGGAAACACATCTCCTAGTTCCACTACCCCCTCCTTAGGAATAAGAGAAACGAAAATGGAGTTTAAGGCTTTGCCCACATATCTCTTCTCACCTTCTCTCAGAGTTCTTTGAAAAATTTAAGGATCAAAAGAAGCAAAACCTCTCATAACCAAAGTAACTCGCTTTCCCCTTAGATTTTCATGTTGAAAACAAATGACATTGAAGTCTCCATCGATGCCCACCATCACACTTTGGAAGACAATAGTCACTACTATCTATATTCAATACCTAAAGTGATGCAAGAAACAAACACTAAAACCTTGGTTATACAAAATTGAAATCAATTTGAGATTTAATTGAGCAATAGAGATATCAAAATTATTCCCAAAACACATAAAATATTTAATAACTTTATTAGGGCAATTTAATTGATTCGATTTAGCGTTCATTAGCATATGAATTTTCCAATCTAGAAAATGGGTCTAAAGATAGACTCTAGTTTCGATCTAATTTAGGGCACAAAGCAACAATCTCGATATTGTCTCTTGATTCCTTTCTATGATTTGAATAATTTAAGGCCTGACGGGTTTAAATCGTTCAAAGGTAATCAACAAATAAGGGTTAGGAATTTAAGAACAAAATCCCAATATCAATATAACAAGGAAAAGATATTTTGAATTTTTTGGTTTTCAATAGAAGAAACAAACTAAATAAATTACCTGCCAATAATCAAAAGATAAAATAGAAAATGGATAGAAGATCCAAGGGATCGCTCCAAGGAAGATAGTTGGCCTCACACCAAACCGCACGCCAAAAGAAGAATCGCTCTTCTAAGTTTTGAGAGAATCGCACCCTCAAAGAAAACTTTGTTCAAAGCTCTCAATTTTGCAAGGCAAATTTTCATTAACCATTGACTCTTCAATAAGAGATTACAGTGTGTATTTATAAAAAAAAAAAAAAAAAAAGAGATCCTAAGAATACTACTAAAATTAAAACTCCCAATCAACCATTAAAACTTTCTAATCTAACGGTCATAATTAATTTCACCATTAATCCCGTTTTTTTATTACGCGACCACTTTTGAAGGATCAAAGATGTCCGATTTACGTGAAATTGGTCTTATTTGAAACAATATAAGAATCACGCAATTCCAACATATATTGATAGACTTATGGCCAATTTTTCGATGGTTGCACTGAAAGTGACGAAATTAACAGTCACACATCACATATATGCGCATACCATTAAATTATTCATAAAAGAAACTATTCATTAAAAGAATCTTAACAAAAGGAATCTAAACCAAGATCAAATGCCTAAAATAACATGCAACAGGTCTTTAACGAACCTTTAAAAAACCCATTCGCGGGTCCACTTTCTCTTTCGATGTCTCCTCTTTTTCCATCCACGATCTCGACGTGTAGGCTTCGATTTCGCATTATAAAGTCTAACAACCTAGTCATCATATCTTAACTTATAGTAACTCATAGTTTACAATGCCCTTCTGCAGTTTGAATTGCAGTAGCACCGTGTTCATCCCCAACAGAGAAATCCAGTGGCCCAATGGCAGCCACCAGACACTTTAGGCCCAACCTTTCACCAACTCCACCTTTAGCACATTATTCTCCTTATGACTACAAACTTGTTAAAGAACTCCTCATGATCATCATAGCACGCATCCTTAACACAAATGGAATCTTGTTTTATGAGACTAACCAAGGGAGGGACCACATAGGGTTCATTAGCCATCCGCTTGTCATTAAGTTGGGGTCCCCCATCTCTGATAGAGATTCTTTAATGTTTCTGTAGTTGAATCCCAATATGCACGTGAACACTACACATTTAGAAGGTTAGCATGATATTTTCTTGCGTTCCTCAACCAACCCGTAACAAGGTCTTGCTCATGGGGATTACGTTTATGAAAGTTTTCCCCATGGTTTTAAAACTCGTCGAGTCAGCTCGGAACTCGGGCGAGTTGACTCGACTCACCCTAGTTTCGGGTCGACTCGACTATACACTCGAAATGGGATGAGACTCGGTCGACTCGCTGAGTCGACTAGAAAACTCGGCCGAGTTTGTCAACTCGGCGAGTCAACTTAAAGTGGTTAAGGTCTTGGCTAGCGGGGGTTTTAAATCAATTTTAAGGGCATACTTGTAAATTTGCAAATATGCCCTTTTATCTATTTAAGGCTTTAGGGCTTCAGCCCATCGTCTTGATAGAAACCCTCGTCTCGACAAAAACCCAACGAGAAAAGAAAGAAGAAGAAGAAAGAAGAAGAGGAAGAAGAAAGAAAGAAGAGGAAAGAAAGAAGAAAGAAGAAAAAAGAAGTCGTTTCTCTCTCCACGAAACTCCACCAGAAACCCTCCTCAATGAGAAGAAGCAGAAATAAGAGAAGAAAATGAAGAGTTGAATGCCGTCTCGCTCTCAAGCTCAACGCCCTCTCTCTCTCTTCTCTCTCTCTCTTCTCTCTCTCTCTCTTCTCTCTCTCTTCCGGGTTTAAGTGAACGAATGAGGATTACTTATGGACTGTGATTCAAATTAAAAAAAAAAGATATTTATATGATGTTGCCCCCACAAGCTATTGTTGTATGTTGCATTTGATCTTATACCATCAAATTATAATCCACCCAATAAAGTAATTTATATCATCTCTTAGATGAAGTGGGCCCTGAAGTCATTTAATTTGGGGGTTTTTGAATTATTTGATCTGTGCACTTAATATCAACCGTTGTTATTTTAATGGCTGATATTAAAGAATAACAACGGTCGATATTAAAGTCCACCAATTGGATTGTTTGCATCATGGTTTCAATGATATTACACCATTAAATATGTAAGATCTGAGGAATCCAACCCATTAAATTGATTCACATCAGCCCGTGAACTAAAGTGGGACCAGAAATCATTTATTTTTAAAATCTGATCTATGCATTCTTAATATCAACCATTGACATTATTTTTTAATGGCTGATATTAAAATGATAACCCACAAATTGGGTTCTTTGTACCAGACAACCAGCTAATCTGAGACTTTCAACAATAGTAAAGCTAACATTTATATATATATATATATATATATATATATATATATATATATATATACCTACATTATATTTCAAATATTTATTAAATAATTCGAGTCGGACCGAGTCGAGTTGGAACGAGTTTTCGAGTTAACTCTACTCGGCTGACTTTCTAGTCAAGTCGAGTTTTCGTGTTTTAAAACCATGGCTTTCCCTTTGGCTATGTTTGGATATGTAGGAAAGGAAATTGATGGAAAAAAAACTGAAATCCCTCCAATTCCTGTGTTAGGTAAAGAAACTAGGTAGGAAAGAAAGGTGGAAAAGGGACCTGTTTTCCCCACTTCTGGAAACTGCAAAATCCTCGCTTTTACCTGAGATTGTCATTTCCATTGGAAATGATTACTACAAGTTGGTCTTAGCATTGCATGGGATTCTTAGTATTTTACTATCAACATTGAGGCATTAGAATTCTCTTGGTTTCACGGTCGCTTATACACCATTATGCTCTTAGCATATATTTCTCCAGAGACTTGAACCTCGACGATGCACCTGAGGCTTCTCAAGTAAATCATGATGCCTTCTCCAAATGTACCCACGACCTCGAAAGGTGTTCGACGAAAATACCCGCTAAGATGTTAGTTGGAATGTCGCCTTGAAAGGGTAACAAGGTAGTTAAGGCGGCGTGGCGCAAGGATCAAAATATCGGGTAAAATTTCGGTTTTGGGCTAGACCGAAACCGAAAATTTGAACAGAAATTTCGGCCGAAAACCGAAATTTTGGCCAAAATTTTGGGTCCCATACAAATTTGAACCGAAATTTCAGTCATTTTAGCCGAAATTTTGATCCTTGGTGTAGCGAAGTCATGGCAAAGAGGCTCGCCATGCCATGGCGAGGCCATTTATTAATTTTTTTAATATTTTTATTTTTATTATTAATTAGTGTATATATATATATATATATATATATATATATATATATATATATATATATATATATATATATATATTAATTTTCTACCGAATGGTTGCAGGTGGATCGACATACTCTAAGGCATTAACAATAAGGTTGACGATTCCAATGAAAGATACTATGCAAGATTTGTTGCAAAGGGGTTTACACCAGGTAGTTTAGGCAGTGTGACAAAGTCATGGCAAGGCCATTTATTAAATTTTTTAAATATTTATTAATCAATAATATATATATATATATATATGTGTGTGTGTGTGTGTGTGTGTGTGTGTGTGTGTGTGCGTGCGCGCGCGTGTATAGATATTAATTTTCTATAATTTTAAGTTGTTATACTTTTTATAGAGGACGAAAAAATTCAACTAATTAATCAGGCAGATTAGTTGTGGGGAAAGATTGGAACAACCATTTGATGATATATTCATGATCTCAAGATCAATTGTGGGGAAGATTGGAACGGAAAACGATCTTTGTCAGTCTAATTCAAAGCGTTAATGGTCAATTGTATCTAATGAGGAATATTTAGCATATAGGGGGGGTTAGTAGCACCCCCCCACCACCACCACACACAAAAAAAAAAGAAAAAAAAAAATCAAATAAAATAAACTAATGAAAAAAACAGTTGGTGGTATTAAAGTTTTAAAAAAACAAATAGAAAAATAGTTAAAAAAACAGAAGAAAAATATCATACATGTGCATGAGTCTGCAAAGAACGTTAGCGTTAGCATTGACGGTTGTTGAGTGATTGCAAAGGTTTTGATTGGATAAAAAAAATCATATTAAAAAAAATGAGGGAGAGAGACGAAAGAGAGTACTGAATAAAAAAAAGAGACTAGAGACACGAGAGAGAGAGAGAGCGATCAAAAAAATTACAAACCTGCATTGAAAGAGAGAAAGAGACGAGATAGAGAGTGGCTACGAGAGAAAGGAGCTTTGAGAGAGGCTAGAGGATCTCACTTAAACCCTGGATATGATGGATATAACTTATCAAACATAAGTTATAAGTTATATATATTATCTATAACTTATAAGTGTTATAATTTATTAGTTATAACTCATAAGGTTATAAGTTATAAAAATAAATATTCAAAATAGCAGCCATGCGGCGCCATTGCGCCAATTTTCCATGGCGTTGGCGTCGCCATATATGCATTCTCGCTATATAGATATATGGTGATTTGCCTCGCCATGGCCTCGCCTTGACAACCATGATGGGTACCTTCGCTGCGGTTTCTCTTTTGAATCATTGCACTCATTTCGAGCTATGTTCTCTCTAACGTCGAACCCGACAAGTTCTGTGTCGCCACTAGGCTCACAACTTGTGCTCATTCCAGCACTCTCCAGCAAGGCCGCTGATTATTGGATTCCGGCGACCGAGATCTGGTGATGTGGTCCACCCACCCCACCTGGTCACGCAATTGGTCTCCTACCCAAGGTAAGAGACAAAGCTTCTGCTATGTTGTTAGATGGGACCACCCTCCCAGTCGTTTATCTTTTCTTGTCATCTATTGTTCCATCCAAACACTAGAAATTTATGTTTCCTATGCATTTCAAAAGAGTTGGAATCCATGGGATACATTATCCATTTTAGTTGTTTTCATCAGAAAACATCCAAACACAGCCTTAGCGTAGCTTGCTTTGTCTCCATTTCTCATACACATTTCTCCAGTTTACTTTTTGTAGAGCATCCATGTCTACTACAAATCCTCCTCAAAATGAACTGAACCTTCGAGCAATGAACACATAGCCAATCCCCCACACATAAAGTCATTGGCTTCCTCTCCAATTAATGTTCAAGCAGCAAACACTAGTTATTACAAACTCAGCTGTTTGTAGGGGATGATAAAAAGTGGAACAATCTTTTTTCACATGGTCTTGTCTAATACAAACTGATATGAATTTTTACGGAATGATGAAATATCGGTTTTGTAGTTGGGCAAGCTGACTGGTGATACCAAGATTTCAATCCTTAGGTGTGCCAACAGAGTATTATATTGGTGTGGTATTGCTAGTTAGCTCTTCCCATCTAGTAAATGCCCTTTAGCATGTAACTGTTGTAACATTGATATGACGTGTGCTTCTATACAAAGTTACATTAAAAGAAACATAAATGACCTCAAATAATGCCAAGAAACACGGTATAGGGAAATTTATAGTTCTTCCTATCGGGCAATTGCCCTTTAGCATATAATTGTCGTACCATTGGTATGAGTGTTTACATAATTACATTTAAAAATAAAATAAAAAAGAGAAACATAAATGACCTCAACTAATCCCAAGAAACATGGTAAAGGAAAATTTATAGCATGAATTTATTAAGGGATCAACTCTCCTCACCTTCCCCCTAAGATAAAACTCTGACTCTCACTTTTAAGTCATAAAATGCCATGTGGCACACTATTTTTTTTTACTAATATAAGTTGTCTAAATGGCAGACCATCTTATGGCCTTTGTATTGCCCAAAAAGCCCATTGGAGGATTCGCACTATCAACTTAAGCACTTCAATATGAACCCTCCGTTAGCTATAAGCAATGTTCCATATTAAACTTCACAAATTGAAGAGTGTGTCAGATGAGCATAGTTTTTTGTTTGGATGATTTTTTTTAATGATATTTAGCCACTTGGACAAATTGGATTGGCCATAAAAGCCTTCCATATGGCCGAAAAGAGGGATGGTGAGGGCTTTTATCTTGGTGAAGTAGATAATTTAATAACATGATGAAATAACTAAACAGAAGCATACCCTATCTAGAGTTTAGTAGAGAAAGAGATGGAGAAGAGGGAAGAGGGAAGAGAAAAAAGACACTAAATGACTACATTGTTACTATCGATAACCATCAAAGTTGCATAAGAAGGAATCCTTACCTAAAGTTAGCGTTATGTGAGTTGTATGTTTTAGTCCCACCTTAGTTATGGGATTTGTTAACATGTATGGACATGCACCACAACATAACTTTTAACCATATATGGACTCTTAAGGATATATGGGCATTATCTCCAATGTTTCCAATACTTCTCCCTCAAGTTGGAGCAAACACTTGCACCTAACAGGTCATGGTACACACCTCATGAACCTAGTTATGGTACACCCACACGGTCAACTAACAATGTCCAAGATATGACAACTGGTCCTCATACACAAAAAGAAACAATCATCTCTCCCTAACAATATATCCATATGTTGGTGCAAACACTTGCACATAAGAGGTCCTGGAACATACCTCATGAATCTAATTATGGTACAACCACACGATCAACTAACAAGTGTCCAAGATGACAACTGGTCCTGGTACACACCTTTAGGACCTGGCCATTGTACCTAATTATGGTACAACCACGCGATCAACTAATCTAGGCATGATCCTTCCTCTTCAACTCCGCCACCTCAGTCCTCTCAACTGGCAGATCCAATTCCTTCGGATGGCACTAGTCCTACGTCTTCTTTACCTTCAGATCCTGCAATCCCTCAATTTCCCTTCCTGGGGTTCCTTCTAATCTTGATTTGCCTATAGCTCTTCACAAAGGTGTTCGAAAGCATGTTACTCCTTATCCCATTGCGAAGTATGTTTGCTACCAAGCCCTCTCTACTTCTTATAGGGCCTTTCTTTCAGCTATTGACATTGTACCAGACCTCGTACTGTTTGCTACCAAGCCCTCTCTACTTCTTATAGGGCCTTTCTTTCAGCTATTGACATTGTACCATACCTCGTACTGTTCGCGCAACCCTTTCTCATCCTACATGGAAAGCAACTATGATGGAGGAAATGAATGCTCTTGAAAGTAATCATACTTGGGATATGGTTCCTCTACTGAATGATAAAAAGATTGTTGGATGCAAGTGGGCTCTTGCTGTGAAGCATAATCCAGATGGCAGCATTGCTCGCTATAAAGCACGACTTGTTGCTCGCGGTTTGACTCAGACTCATGGCCTTGATTATGATGTCATATTTGCTTCAATTGCTAACTTGACTTCTATGAGAGTCCTTATATCCATTGAGGCAATCAGGGTTGGTCACTTTATCAGTTAGATGTGAAGAATGCCTTTCTCCATGGGCATCTCAACGAAGAGGAACATGTCCTACTTCAAGGGGGGGGGGGGGGGTTTGGGAAATTGTGCAAACTCCGAAAATCCATATATGGTTTAAAGCAGTCACCATGCACTTGGTTTCACCGTTTCAGTGGAGTGGTGCTTAGTTTGAACCAGTGGTCGTACTATTCTTCTGGTTTATGTCAACGATATTATTCTCAAAGGTGTTGACTCATCTCTCATGCAAAGAAAGAGTTGGGTCGTATTTTTTTAAGTTAATGATTTGGAAAGTTTAAAGTACTTCCTTAGGCTTGAGGTTGCTCGCTCTAAGAAAGGCATATTCCTCCCACAAAGGAAGTATGTGCTTGATCTTCTACGTGACACCGGCATGAGTGATTGCAAAGCTTCCACTTCTCCGATGGATTCGAAACTCTCTTTGCATGGTAGCGAGGGTAAACTTCTTTCAGATCCTTACAAGTATCAACGTCTTGTAGGGCCTCTAATCTATGTCTCACTCTTATACGACCAAATATTACTTTTGTTGTCTGTTTGGTGAGCCAATTTATGCATGTTCCTCGGGCTCCTCATCATGATGTACATTGCATTATCAGATATATTAAATCCAGCCCTTTTCGTGGACTTATATATAGATCACATGGTCATCTTAGTACCTTGGGATATACAGATGTTGATTATGATGGATCGCCTATTTGAGCATCTCTTGACTTCTGGATATTGTGTTTTTATGGGAGGCAACTTGGTTACTTGAAGGAGTCGAAAGCAACCCGTTGTCTCTCGTTCGAGTGTTGAAGCCGAGTATAGGGCTCCATTCTCTTATGGCTGAGTTGGAATTCCCTATCAGTGGCTCTATTCCTCTACCCTATGATAATGAGGCTGCAGAAAAGATTATGTTCGATTCTGTTCTGCAAGAACATACCAAACATATTGAGGTTGATATTCATTTTTTCCGAGAAATAGTGTGGGATGGCGGAGTTTATCAATGTTTCCCCATCTAAAACATTAGTGGATGTGCTTACTAAAGCCATTGGGTCTACTCTCCTTCATGATAGCACTGTCAAGCTGGGCATGTTTGATGTCTATGCTCCAGCTTGAGGGGAGTGTTAGTGTGTGTTAGTATATTAGTTGCTTGTAGTATAGTTTATGAGTTTTGGTGTGTATGTAGTATCATTGGGTATGTGAGTATGTATTTCTTTATCTTAATATAAAAGCTAGTGAGGACCTCACAACTCACTAAGCCTTTCTCATTAATTCTCTTCTTTTCTTCTCTTCTCTATATCTTTCTCCTTCTCTTAACCCTATACCTTAAACCACTACCTAACCCTAATACCACTAACTTGATCCACTATCTCGCAATCCCTGAATTTCTAGTGAAAATACTAAAGGGAAGCATACCCTCACTAGAGTTTATTAGAGAAAGCTATGGAAAAGTGAGAAGAGAGAGACAGAGAGAAGAGAGCAAAGACACTAAATGACTAAACTGTTACTATTGATGATAATCAACCTTACATAAGAATGATCATGTGATCATGTGAACCGCAACACACAAAAATCGAATAGATAAAACATTAATGGTGCAGGAAATTAATACGGCTAGCAGCTGAGTTGACCTACCGGTACTTCTGAAAATTGTCTTAAAACACAGGAAGACAATAACGATATTAATCGCTGATTCTACTCCAGATTTTTTAATGAAAATACTGCTCACTTGTTCATTATTACCGCTATAGTCATGAAATTGTTAAAATTTAAGAGTAATCGCACTTAGTACCGGAGATCGACAACATCAATAGATAATCAAAAAATGAATGATGATCAGCAGTAGAATAAAGTACCGTAGCAGCAGTAGAGGCCACAAGAGTTAGAGGAACAGAATCCTGCAGAAACTCAAAGGCTTCTAATGGATTTCGATCAACAGCTAAAGAGCAACGAGAGATAAAAAAAATGATATCATTTATATTCCAATCCAAGTTCTCGCAAAAAAAAGGAGACAAATACATAAATATCAAGTCATGATTGTTGCTACTCCTAATTAGAAACAAAATAAAGTTTCTAACAAAGTTTCCTAACTTAAAACGGACTCTAAGAAACAACTAAAAGTAAATAAAACCATTCTTTCTTAAATTACTTGCTTCTGGAATTTAGGAAAAAAAATTATGAAAAGAAAAGAAGTTTGCAAACCTAACTTACCCAAGAAAGAATCTTGGTACTCCTCAGTCCTCTCCTCCCCTCCAACCCCTCATGTGATCACTTAAATGACCTTGTGAGGGGCCAGTTATTGAGTATTTTTAATCCCACATCTGGTCATTTAATGTAACCATGTGAGACAACAGCTCCTCCATCCTTTTGAGAGTACAACCCTCTCGAATCTGCTCTGCTCGACTCTATTTCTAACCTGATCTGAACCTCTCGCAGCCCCTGATCAACCCGCTCCAATAGCTGTTGGATCTTCCCCTTTTACGGCTCTGCATCATCCCCCGAGTTGGAGAGAACTTGGCTCCATCGAGTTGGCCTTTTCATAGATAACGAACAACTCTTAGTCCGACCTTTTAAGTTCGGGTGCAATGATCCAAGCATTCTCCAAATCCGACTTTCCTTTCCATTTGATCAAATATTGAAGATGTTCCCCTCTTCCCGTTTTCATGACTTTGATTGCCACTACAAGTTGAATTTCATCTTTCTCCTTTGCGGCAAATCCTTGGTTGCAATAATCGGCTCGGGTATCTCCTCATCATGGCCTCCATGGTACTCGAAGATCTCGGAAAGATTGAACACTAGTGTGATGTCCAATCCATCAGGTAATGCCACATGATAGGCATTATCATTGATCTTCTTGGCAATCCGCAATGACTCAATATTTTTATGTTGCAATTTATTATAAATACCCATAGGAAACCTCTCATTCCGCAAATAAATATCACTAGATCTCCCTCTGTATTTTTGTTGTGCAATATTCATTGGCTGCCCTCTTATACCATTCATTACTTTCATTGATTTGATGATGAACTTGTTGCTGAATTTCCCGTATATGTTCGGCAAAAGCTTCGACATCATTACTATTTCAATCCCGAATCGGTATAGAAACTAGACCTAGTACATATTAAGGTGTTCGTCCATAAACAACCTCAAAAGTGACTTTCCCGTAGTACGATTGACCAAATTATTGTAAAAAAAATCCACTAGAGGAATAGCTTGATCTCAGTGGGTAATATGTTCACCAAATATGCCCTGAAGAAAAATGCTATGATTCACCACTTTGTTTGCCCATTGGTTTGTTGGTAATAGGGACTAGAAAACTGTAGTGTTATTCCCATTCTCCTCCACATGATCTTCAAAAGTGTCCCACGAACTTTGCATCCCTATCCGATGTAATAGTTTTAGGAACTCCATGCAAGTGCACAATCTCCGTGAGAAAAGCATCCATTGTCTTCTTACACAGAATAGAATGAGCAATCTTTGAAAATCAGTCAACAAATACAAATAGTGAATCCATACCCCTTGATGTTCTCGGCAAACCTAAAACAAAATACATGCTAATATCAACCTACGGTGCATTAGGAACCAGTAGAAGGGTATAAAGGCCGGTATTTTGTGCATGCTCTTTAGAAACTTGACACATACGACACCTTTCCCCAATCGTGTAACATCCTTCGCAATTTTGGCCAACAATACTTCTCTTCAACTACTGCAAGAGTTTTGTCCCTTCCAAAGTGTCCTCCATTATGCCACTCAACAATGATCATCTCTTTAAGGGAACTTTCCATTATGCGAAGTTTTGTTCCCTTGAACAAAAACCCATCATTAAAATATATTTGCTTGACGCATTGCCTTTTCTTGGCATTGCTGTAGTACATGACTGAAATAGGGGTCGTCCTTGTAGAGGTCTTTAAGAACTTCGAACCCGATAACTTCCACGGATAAAATACTAAATACTAAGTAGTACTGCCCTCTACATAGCGCCTCGGCTGCTTGGTTTTGAGTTCCCGATTTGTTCCTCAATAAGAATGGGTACTCTTGCAATTAGGCTACCCACTTAGCATGACGGTGATTTAGCTTCTTTTGTGCCGATAAATTCTTTAATTCTTCATGATCGGAATAGCGTATAAGCTCTCTTTAGATCAAATAATGCCGCCAATGTCGCAAAGCTTTCACCACCGCATAAAATTTTATATCATAGGTAAAATCCCTCTTCGTAGAATCACAAAGTTTCTCAATGCCTTCTTGCTTAGGACTGCCCTTATGCCCACACCAGATACATCACATTCAACTTCAAAACCTTCTCAAAATTAAAAGGCGAGACTTTGGGAGTATAGGAGCTTCCGTCATCTTCTTTTTTATGAGATTGACAATTTGCTCTGCTTTAAAAGTCCATTTTAGTGTCCCGCATTCATGCAATCGGTCATTGGTGTTATCATAGTGCTGAAATTCTAATGAACCAGCGATAGAAAGTAGCCAAACCATGAAAATTATGTACCCAGTAATTGTTTGAGGCACGGGTCACTCTAAAATTGTTTTCACCCTTCCTTCATCTACTTTAGAAGAGACCACAATATCCCAAAAATATCACATTGCCCATGGGGAAGGAACACTTCTTTAGATTTACATAGAGGTTTTCCCTACGTAAACCCAATATTTTTTATAACGAAAAGCACATAGTGTAGCGTTCGACCTCCCACAAGGTGAGGCGTAAGCTATACGATTTTACAGAATTTAAAAAATATATAATAAATTTAAAAAATAGCAAAAAATATGTAAAAAATAGGAAAAATAAAATAAATGGGAAAAAACAAAATAAAAATAGGGAAAAATTGTATGGGTAAATTTTCATAAGTGGAGCACTCTCATACCAGCTGTTGTTTTATTTTTAATGGCTGATATTCAAGTTTGCCAAACGGATGTTCACATCCACTTATAGGCATTATTTTTTGGGTGAGACATGTTTCAATGACTGATTGCCACTTGGACAGTTTAGATTGTTCACAGAAGATAGCCATATGATATAGTAGGATACCAGACTTCAATAATATAAGATCAAAATCCTAAAATAATGGTGTAAGATCATTTAAACACCATTACGGAGTTTAAATGTCGGTCAATAACCATTATCCCTAGAAGAAAAACATGATCTGCAGACGAAGAAGTAGAAGAAACAAAAACAACTTACCTGGAGCAGCGTGGAGGAGTGACGTCCCAGCCGTGAGGTCGCAGGCTTGCAGCAAGGTTCAAGATCATCCTCCTCTTCCTCCTGTTTTTTTTTTTCTTTTCTCTAAAACCCTAACTCCCACTAAAACCATAACTCTTAGCAAGACCCTTTCTCGTCACAGCTTTGAAGTCCCTCAGTTTTATAACCCTAGGGAAGTTTCATAAAAAAAAGTGGGCAATTTGTTTAAAAATAGGTTTTTTTAATTTCGCATTTGTAGCGTATGCTACAACCCTATACCATACGCTACATGGCATGTAGTGTACGCTACAAGTGTGCTACATGTTCTTGAACGCCTGGGACTTGTGCTACCTAGCGTTTCCATAACGTGCGCTATGAACGTTATTTACAACACTGCGTAAAACATTCAAAACTTGGAGCAAGTGTTCAATATGCTTCCTAGGAGTACCACTACATACTACAATATAGTCAAAATAGACCACCACAGACTTTCCAATGAAGGACCCAAACACTTGAGTCGTCATCCTCATAAAAGTACTAGGCGCATTAGATAGACCAAACAACATAATCAGTCATTCGTAAAGCCCATCTTTAGTTTTGAAAGTGGTCTTCCATTCATCTCCTTGGCAGATTTGGACTTGATGGTAACAACTCCTCAAATCTATCTTCGAAACAATCTTTGCACCATGCAGCATGTCCAACATATCATCGAGCTGTGGAAAGGGGAACCGATACGTTATAGTGATTTTGTTGATGGCGCGCCTATCAACACACATTCGCCAATTCTCATCCTTTGGCGTCAAAGGAGCAGGGACGACATAAGGACTCGTGTTCTCCCTAATTAACACTTCTCCAAAACCTCTGACACTTGATGGTGCAACTCTTCATGTTCCTTTGGGCTCATCTGATAGTGCGATAGATTAGGCAATGTTGATCCCCGTATGAGATTAATATGATGTTGAATTTGCCTCATTGATAGCATCCCTTTTGGTAGATCTTAGGGTGTAATGTCTTCATATTCTTTGAGAAGGATTTGAATGGGCTTAGGGATAGGTGTTGGGCTAATGCTACCCTTTACAACCAGTTCCCAAACCAGCCCCGATTCTTTGTTGCCCGCTAGGAAATTATGCATGTTACGAAGGCTTTCACCCTCCTCTTTGCGAAATTTGGGTGGAGAACCCCTTCTAACCGACAACAGCACCACCTTCCTTCCATCCTTTGCAAAGGAGTATCTTTTTTCCCCTATGTGTAGTATTGCGATCTTATTGTCACGGACAACCAAGAAATATGTGACATGTGTCATAGGGCCCATATCACACTACACTTTATCAACATCTCTTTTTGATAGAAAGGGAAACCAGGAAATGAGTAGTAACAAGTACCTCTCCTCCTTTTTTGAACCATTGGATCTTGTAGGGTCGTGGATGCTTTTTCTCTTTCAACTTCAATTCATCAACCATCTCCCGTAATATGGGATTTTCACTACTTCCCCCATCAATAATTATGGTGCATAATCGACCACCACTAGTGCACTTGGTTCAGAAGATGTTGGAGCAAAGCCACCGATCTTCATCAACAACTTTCGGAGAAGTCAGCATGGCTCTTCGAATCAACAAATTTTCAGCATGTTGATCCGCTTTTAATTCCTCCATGTCTTCCTCTTCACCCCTTTCATCTTGGTCATCAATGTGATCTTCCTCTTCATTAACTCCTTCCTCGGCCAAGTTAACTTGAACTTCAGCTTGGCAGTTAGGCAGTCAAAGGAGCGATGTTCTGGTAGACAGCATCTAAAACAATTGAATTTGCCTTGAGCGGTTTGCAATTGCCTTGTAGGGGCAACAAGTTGGTCACGTCTTCCTCCCCCTTTGTAAGGGATTGGTAGATTTGTGTCCTAGTTTGGATTGCCTTAGCATGACTATGCTCCTCTTGGGCTGATTTAGAATGCTCTGGAAACGAAGTACATCCTTATCCGAACGTTCTGCGTGTATAGAACTCTGTTTGAGAATCTCTTCTGCCTATAATACGCAACGATAGACATCATCAAACTGCCACACATCATAAATCGTGATCTCATCTTGGATTTGAATTTGTAACCCGTAGTCCCAACCCTTTGTTGTTCGGTTTCATGACCATCCACCCAGGTAGTTAGAAGATGGAACCTTTTCATACACTCTACAACACTTTTATCGCGTTGCCTTGAATTATGACAGCGTTGGTAGCGATCCCTTTCGTAGCTAACTCGTAGAAACCTCAGTCATATATGTGTCTTCATCTTCTCCCATGTTATTTTCTCCTCTCACGGTGTAAATGATCCAATAGGATATCTTCCCACTATGATAGAACGAACCCGGTAAAGTTCGTTGTCACGAACTTTACCCTACAATGGACTGAAACCTCCCTTCCTTCAAATATAGTTTATACTCTGCTCAGGCATTCAACGAATTCCTTCGGATTTAATCTTCCGTGAAACTCCAACATATCCATCTTTATCCCGTAATTATTTTCGCTTTCACGGTGATGTGGATTTTTTGCATCATATCGAGGTGGAGCCCTCCTTCGGAGATGAGGTGGAAAATGGGTTGTTCCTCATCGGTCTTAGCCCCGGAATTGCCTCCTTCGACCTCGGACGTTATATTCCACTCATGGTTGAGTGCATCCAGCCTTCTAATAACTTCCTCCATTAAATTTTCCAATCTTTCGACGTTTTGGTTCATTATCGGATCCCTTCTTAGTGGCATATCAACACTACCCAAGATGCTAATCACGTCTTGATTCCAAATAATGTTTACCACAGCCCACAAAACTCGAATAGATAAAATATTAATGGTGCCGGAAATTATATGGCTAGGCAGCTGAGTTCATGTGGGTAAAGACCTACTGTTACCTTTAAAATCTATGTTAAAACATTGCAAGACAGCAGCATTATTAATCACTGATTCTACTCCAGATTTCTTAGTGAAAACACTGCTCGTCGTATATTACTGCTATCATGATGAAACATAACTGCTGTAAAATAAAATTTACGAATAAAAACACACCTGGTACTAGAGATGGACAACAACAATAGATAAACAGCATATGAAAGATGATTAGCAGTAGAATAAAGTAAAGTAGCAGCAGTAGAGATCACAAAGAATTAGTGGAACATAATCCTGCAGAAACTCAAAGGTTTCTAATGGCTAAGATGAAAATCTCGATCAACAGTTAAAGAGCAACGAAAGGAAAAAAAAATAAAATAATACAATCTATATTCTAATCTCGGTGAGAAAAAATCTTGGTGCCCACCCCCCACCCCCTCGAGATTTTTTAATCTCACATCATCCATTCTTACATGGTGACTTAATTTGATCACGTTAGACAACAGCTCCTCCATCTTTCAAGAGTACAGCCCTCTTGAATCTGCTTTGTTTGACTCTGTTTCTGAACTTGATCTGATCCTCTCGCAGCTGGATCAACCAACTCCAATGGCTATTCAGTCATTAATCACAATTTTTTCAAAAAATCATGACTTTAAAACAAAATCACGAATTGTGAAACTAAATCACAACTTTTCAGTATTTTTATTTTCTTTTTCACACTTTTTAAGCTTAATTTTTTATATTTTTATTTCTTCTCCGATCTTTTCCCGAACTTTTTGTGCCAATTTTTTCTGAACTTTCTTCTTGTTATTGCCGAAAACTGAGTTGGTGACTATGGCTGTGCTTGACATTGAGAGGGATGGGAGCGCACCAGCACCCTATCCGCTCCCCGCCAGCTCCATGTTAGAGAAATTTTCAACCCTCTAGCAAAGCCTTGCCTGGACCCACTCCCCCAACGCCTGTAGCACCCCTCTCGCTCCCTGCCAGCGCCAGAGCAACTTACCAAACGCACTCCAGGCGCGCGCCTCTCTCTGGCACAGCGCGGGGAGGTTTGCCAAACAGACCCTATGAGTACAACCAGGGAGGGTAAAAAAGGGCTTATTTGCAACACTTGCTTGATGTAAAAACCGTAGCCAAAAATTCATAAGAGAATCCGCGAAACTTGTTCGCATGTACTACAAATGAACACTATTCACATGGAATCATCAACCGATTTATATATAACTGATTATTTGAAATTTATTATAAGGTTAACGAAGCTAGAAACGTCAAGGGGTTAGGTGAGCTGGCCAGGTACCTGCTTCCAAAAGCAGGAAACCTGAGTTCGAATCCCCTACCCCCGGGCATATGCCCGGAATTAGGCGGGTGTTCTAAGAGGCCCGGATACCCAAGTTATCAAAAAAAAAAATGAACGAAGCTAGACGATGCAGATGTTCCAGAAAATCAAAAAAATAAAATAAATTTATTCAATAAAATGAAGCAAGAGATCTGAATACCTGGAATGAACGGTAGTGATTAGCTTTTGAAGATGAAGGTTGAGCTACTTAAGAGAAGGGAAGATTAATGCAGGAATGGAGAAGGTAATGGTTTCAGTTTACAAATTTTTACCTGGCTGGATTTGGATGGCCCTCGGAATTATAACCTCGGACGCCACACCCTCCCGACTATTTATTATGAAAATGAGTGGAGGAGACTCATAAAGAAAGAAAGGGCCCTCACAAACAACAATCCCATATTTCGGATTTGTTTGTGGGTTTCCTGAGGATTCAGTGCGTACCTCAATAGTTCGGTTTAGGAGCCCAGGCCTTTGTATACACGTTCCATTTTATTTACACATGGCATTTTATATTCATCAATACCGTACGAATTTGTGGACAATTGCCATTTTCTTTAGAGGCCCAGGATATGGGTTCGAATGCAGATAGGGTACACGTGGCATGGTAGAGATCGGGTGCCAAACAATTTACCCAAGAAAGGTGTCAAAAAGTTTGGGCATGATCTGTTGCATATTCATCATCAAAAAATATAATCAGAGGAAAACAAATTCAACGCACTAAAATGTGTGGGGCGGTATTTAAGCTTTGACGATAATTTTGACTATCAAAAATATTTTTTAATAGATCACATGCCACATGAGGTATGATCCAAAATTTGGTGCTATTTTGAAATTATGTTTCACACGTGATCTAAAGTTCGAATACATGAGTTCATCCATTCATTTTAATTCGTTTGTCATTTTCCCTTTTCTTTGTAAGGTTCAAATTTGATCATCCTCTAAAAGTCATTAATAGACATTTAAAAAGGCAAGTATAAACAAGAAGTTAGAAAAATAATAGAGAAAAAGAAACAATTGAAAAACTTATATAGGAGTAGATATATGAGGAAATATATGACTTATATATTTTATTCTATAGATAAAAGATCTAATTGAGAAGAGGGTAGTTAAGGCTTTCAATATGTTCACTAAAAGATCTAATTCGAAAGATCTCTACCTTACGTTTTCTTGAAACGATATTTGCCTACTTTCAGCAATGAACCGCAATAGCAAAAGGAGATAAAGAGAAACGCATTCCCAAAGTACAATGAACCCCAAACCTCTCTAATATCTTTCTCTATTTGCTCTAAAAAAAAAGACTCGAACAATAAGTATGAATGCTCAACAAAATGAAAATAACTGAAGACTATGAAAATCAAAAATCACTTGGCAAAACTTTTGAAAAAGGTTGTGATTTAAGTGATGAAATCGAGCTCCTCAAGAGCCAGGGCGAGGTGGTAAGACACCTCTTTCATAATATACGGTAACAAATCTCAACCGTTTACGCAACAGTACTAGATCTAGATGCCTAAGCAACTCTTCGAACAAGAATATAGTCATTTTAACGCAACTCTTGGATGGAAGAGAATCATTTTGGTTACATTTTGTTGAAGGCAAAACATGTTATATATTTTAAAGAGTTTTATTTTCTCTCTAAAGAAGTGTTTTTACACAAGTCTACATCTCTTCACAGTAAATCTGAAATGACAATCAACTTGTCTTTTTACTATTATTTGAAAAGACACAAGTGAAATCGATTTATCTTTTTACCGTTATCTGAAAAGACACAACTCTCTGAAAAGACACAAATCTGAAATCTCCTTACTATAATTTGAAACGACACAATGATTGAGAATTTTCTGTATAAATAGATATAAGATCTCGATTAGAAAGATACAACATGAAAAGACACAAGAAAATAAGATTTTCTTTCTTTATTTTTTGGGCATAATACGTAGTATTCATAATTCTTTTTTGTGAGTGCAAACACAAAGAGAATTACAGAGAATTGGGCTTGATTGTATCCCGGGAACGTGTTTACTATTCTCCTCTTTTGATGTCGCGTTCTAACTGATAGGAGTCAAATAATGTTTAGAGAAAACGTTTATGTTAACATGCCTCTAAGTTCTATCATTGATTTCATCTCTTTTAATTTTGCTTCCATTTTTTCAACAATTCTAAATATTATTTTGCGATATGGAAGCATCGATGTCATCTATCAAAGTGATGAATCAAGATTTCGTACGATTGAAACGATTTGATAGAACAAACTTTACCCATTAGTAGCAGAAGATTCTATTCTTCCTCACCACCTTGAATGTTGCATATATTTTAGACAAGGATCTTATTGACTTGCCGCCTGTAAAATCAGACGACACTCAAGAGATCATTACTGCACGAAAGAAACGTAAAGATAATTATTACATATACAAGGGTCATATATTAAATGTGCTCATGGATTCTATCTATGACATCTACGTTAGCGTGCCGTGGATTCTATTTATAACATCTATATTAGCTTGCCCACGGCAAAAGAAATCTGGTATGCACTTAAAGAGAATTACATAATAGAAGAATCTGAAAATCGTATTTTTTTTTTTGGCAATTTATTTGATTTTAAGATAAAAAATGATAAGTCTATTCTTGCGCAAGTGTACCATTTGTAACTTATCATTAATCATCTTAGTTCTGTTGGAATTGAACTTTCTTAAGAATTTCAAGTTGGCTCTATAATTTCTAAATTACCGCATTCTTGGAATGACTATAAAAAGAAGATGAATCATTGACAAGAGAATGAATCTTGATATATAACTCAACTTTTACGTCATTTACGAATTGAGGAAGAATCAAGACTTCAATATTCTAAAGATGATTAAAGAGCTTATCCTAAGACAACTTTTGTTGTAAATATAAAATCATATTATTCTTGAGTTTATTGTACTTGTTGCAGCATGTAAAGAAGCAGAATAACTTTAAAATCTATTGCTAGACGTACCTATAGGGCTGTCACTATAATTATCATATATTGTGAAAATGAAGTGACTCTTAAACGAGCGAATCATAGGACGTATAATGGTAAAATTTGGCATATAAGTTTGAGACATAACTATGTCAAAAGTCTATTCAAGGGTGAAATAGTAACTTAAGATTCTATAAGGTCGAAAGAGAATTTGGTCAATCCTCTTACGAAGGGTCTTGCAAGAGAATATTTACATAAGACATTGAGTGGAATGAGGTTGAGGTCTATAAAATAAAAGTCACCTTCAATGAGAACTCAACCTAATTTTTGCGAACCATCACTTTGGTTCAATGAGAAAAATAAATTGAACTAGTGATTTTATTGGCACTAGAACGAACTATATGTTCAAAAATAACTCATTCCTTTATATCTACCAAACTAGTGTCAATCATGTTGAGAGGATGAGAATGATTCTCTTAATGAATCTATAGCCTTATTTTAGAGTTGTATACAGGAGCCACTCTTGATTGATTCACATATTTGAATGTGGAAGACGAGCTGCTTCATATGGAGCAATAGACTCTCCTAGAGCACTCAAAAAATTGGGGTAAAGCATATGACCATAAATGTATTGGCTTTTTAAGAACACTAAGTTTTATAAATTATAATGTGTGTAGTATATCCGATTTGTTGAATAAGGTCCTTAGTTTAAGATTATAAGTCACTAAGCAACTTAATAAACTTTAATATACTTACACTAAGTGAAAGTTTAAATCTTTTATATGCTTTCATTTATGCATTATAATTTTCATATGCCCAAATAAATTATTTTTTAGAAATTTTTAAAAATAGTGGAAAATTGTTGTATATTTTTTAAATTTTTTTTAAAATAGTGGGAGATTGTTGTATATTTTAAAGAGTTTATTTTTCTCTCTAAAGAAGTGTCTTTCAGATTTTGATTTATCTTTTTACCGTTAGTTGAAAAGACACAAGTCTGGTATCTTTTCACAATAAATCTGAAAAGACAAGTGAAATTGATTTATCTTTTTACTGTTATCTGAAAAGATATAACTCTCTGAAAAGATACAAGTGAGATAAGATCTCTGTTAAAAAGATACAACAAGAAAAGACAAAAAAAAAAGATTTTCTTTCTTTATTTTTTTGGCATATTACACAGTGTTCAGAATTCTTTCTTGTGAGTGCAAATACAAAGAGAATTATATAGGGTTAAGTTTGATTGTATCCCGGGAACGTGTTTGTTATTCTCCTATTTTACTATCGCGATTCTGACCGTAAGAAGGCAAATAATGTTTAGAAAAAACATTTATGTTAACGTGTCTCTAAATTCTACCATTGATTTCATATCCTTTATTTTTGCTTCTATTTTTCTAATAATTTTTTCAACAAAACAAACAAACATTAAGATCAACGGGACAATTATTATTAATTGATAAAACGTCTTTTGTTTGACAATCAAATGTACCTTCAATGTTAGGCTAATGTGTAATTTGGTTTGTTATGCAATGTGTTCGGTTATGCTATGACATGCGCACTATGCAATTTGGTCTATTGTGAAAGCTATTTTAAAACTTTAACATATGCAACACAACGTTAGAAAAACGTCTCTAAGAGCATAGTGTGCGGTTAGCCAGTTTAATTCACATAAATTTAGAAAAGACTGAAGAATAATTCATGATTATAAAAAATTATATATATATATATAAAGTTGAAACTAAAATTTTAAACAATAAAAATGGTGCATCAATATAATTCACAATCATAAGAAATAATTCAAAATACGAATAAAGCATGTAATACAACCATATAGATTTAAAAAATAATTAATAGTACCTAAAAAAGGAAAACAATGAGAAAAATATCAAAAATTAAAAATTAAAACAAAAAAAACATAGTTAAACTTTTATTTTTTCCTTTTAAAACACAGAAAAATGGCGGGTTTAATATATTTCTTTAAGCATTTAAAAAAAAATACATTTTATACATATTTTTTTCCCAAAAAACTAGTAAAGTTGGCTTTTTTTTGTTTATTAAAATATGATTTTGAGACTAAGTTTTAAAAGCTCTTGATAAGCTTGATTATCTCATGACGAGTCACCCCCCAATAGTATGTTTCCAATGATGATAATGTTAGTTGGGGTCCAGCCTGTTAGATATTTAAAAATTTATTATATTTGTCTTTTCTCAAGAAGTGTGCCTTTTCAATTGAGGTGTCTTTTTAAAGTGATGTGTCTTTTCAAAATAAAGGGTCTTTCTAAAGTGATGTGTCTTTTCAAAATGAAAGGTCTTTCCAAAGTGGCATCTTTTCAAAATGAAGGGTCATTCCAAAGTGGTGTGTCTTTTCCGAAAGGATGCGTGTTGAACTTTTTCATAAGAAAAAGATGCATTTACACACTACTTGATTTCTATTTAAGGAATCTAAAATCATTGTTTTACATATCACAAAAAGAGTCTTCTTTCTTCTCTCTTGTTATATTTTTAAAGGTCTTTATCAGAGCGTTCTTGCAATCTTTGATGTTCGGATAGCATAATCGGATTCGCCAAATCATTCACAAAAATACACAGTCGGTTCGTTGTATCCTGGAACCAGTTTGCCGATAACATGTTGGTAACTACTTTGTTGAAGTGGTGGGGGCAAATATTGGTTTAAAGATAGTGATATTTCTCGTGCCTCGAACCGATTCCATGTATTATTTCGAATCAACATTTTAATTTTTCCAATACAGCCTAAAAGGCACAAACTGTTGCAGAAGATCCACGAGGAGGTTCAAGAATTAGTCAAATGCAATTCATCTAAAAAAAAAGGACAAAGATAAACGCATTGAAATAATATTTAACAAATTTTGAACTTTAGTAGAATAAAAAAATATTATATAGTTGACGACAAAGGAGTTGTGGATTGGTCCAAAGCAGAGTCACAAAATTCATGAATAATTTTCAAATTTGAGGTTTTAGGAATTGATACCCCGAATTATTCACAATTTTTTTCTAAAAAAATGTGTGTTTTAAAAAATTCACAAATAAATTTTTTTTTTTTTTTTGATGAAATTATTTTATTCTTTTTAATAAATCGTATTTTTAACAATTTTTCTTTTTGAGAACTTTTTTAATCTTTTTTATTTTTTTTGTATTTTTTTCTGAATAATTTTCCAAACTTGCTGGTTTTTTTCGAATTTTAACCTTATCGCCCTCACTTGATGACTATGGTCCAAAGACTCTAACTGCCTACAAGAAATTTTTTTGGTAATTATTGCATGATAATCTTAAACATGAAGAAATCTTTGCATAACATTTTTCGACCATGTGATCCAAGAAATGGCTTGACTCGGTAAATCCTAGATCTGACTCAGCTTCGCTTATTTAAACACCTAGAGATTCGGGGTTCTAAAGCATCCCAACCGTTCATTTATAAATTGGATTTATTCTGGCGAAGAGTGAAGACCCCTAAGATTTAGGGGAAAAGAAGGAAAATGATCCACTCTAGTCACTATAATAGATGTGAGTATGTGATACTCATTCACTTATTTTGTCACGTGGCTCACATTTTTAACCCATCCATCTTATTTAAGTGGTTAGATGCAGAGATGAACGCACATAGAGAGGGGGGGGGGGGGAATTTCAAAATTTAGGTTTCTCTAAAGACCCCCCAATATTGATAAACCCCCCCCCCCCCCATTTTACAAACTTTAGCTTTAAAGGTTTTAAAACCACACACTCTCTCTCTAAAAAATGCCCTAAGTCCCTAACCACCCCGAAACCCCTTCATCAACAAGAACAAGTCAAGAGAGATCTCTGACGACGGCCCAAAGATAAAAACCAGTAGGGCTTCTCGATTCTCTCTATCTCTCTCTTCTTCTTCTTCTAATCATCTTCTTCTTCCTCTCTCTTACCCGTCTCCTTCTTTACTTTTTTGCTTCCTCCATTCTCGCTTGTTTTACTGTTAGAGTTGTAGCATTTTTCCTATTCACAACCATTTTTCTTTCAGCCATCATTGTCTTTTGGCTTTTCTTTGGGGTTTTCTACTTCATTTTCACTATTGTCAGCTTTCTTTTCTTCCTTTTGAGACTTATGGTTCTTAGTGCCCGGGCCATATTTATGCAGGCTTGCCGATTTTTCCTAAGTTTTGATAAGAGTTGACGTTGCCAGTTATTGTGACTTTTGAGTTTTGGCTGAGATTCATATATATTCAGATGAACTCTTGGGAAAAAAGGCAGCAGAGATAAACGAATGATGATTTCTTAGTTCGGACCATCAATGCTCAAACAGCCACACCCCCTATTCTCTAAGACTAACTTTTTATTTCAATTTTTTTTCAGGATTTTAGTTGGATTCATCGATTAAGCGCACTGTACGTGATTCGGATTTGTCGGAGGCTCGGAGCTCGCATTTTATCCAATCACGCTATATTGGAGTCTTGGTGCCTTGGAGGTAAAATTAATTTTTTAATTTAAATTTAATTTAATTTTATATTAATGAGTTAAAAATATAGTGATTTTGATTTTTGAATGTGATATATGAAATGCCAAATTTTCATTGGTATGAAAATGACAAAATGTGGAAATCCCTAAAGGCTAAAGCCCTAATTTTTTAAATTGAATAGTTTTTTACTGGTTCAAAGCACATGATGGATGGTGGTTTTTTGCTCAAATTTTGGATGGTGGTTTTTTACTCAAAATTTCACAAGATAAGTATTTAGATCATAGTCTTTAAATTGCAGTTACAATACTCATGACGATACTATGTTTAGATGTGTCCCAAAAATTGACCCTTAACAATTTGATGATGATAGATTTCCACTTGCTTGTTCACATGTTAAGTATCTAATGCAAAAATTAAGGCAACTGTTGAATATTTAATGCATGGGGTTGGCGAAGATCGGATTGAAATGAGATATATCATAGCTGGTTGGTTTTTTGCACTTTTAGGCTTTTAAATATATGGTACAAGTTTGATTTTTTTATTTTTATTTATGCAATTTTAGGATGAATCTGATTTAGGCGACATATTTTTTTATATGAAACATTTACTAGTTATTGCTTGAGATTTAGTTTAAATATTTACTTGAGATTATTTGTATTTAGACTATTTTCTAATACACTCATGACATTTATTTTCGTTAGGTCATATTTTTCCTTCTTGACCATTGGAGCAGTCATGCATAGATACTTTAGAAGAAAGGTTGACATTATGCCTCCTACCGTAGAAAATGATGAACATGAACATGAACAAACCCAACTTGGCTCAAAGGGAAGTCATATAGAAAAAAATGACGTGTCTACTCATTTAAAAAATGATGAACTTGAGCAAGGGGGTCCTAGCTCAAAGCGGACTCATATAGAAAATGATGATACATCTACTGCCTTAGAAAATGATGAGCATGAACAAGTCCAATCTAGCTCAAAACGAAGTCATGTAGAGGTTGATTTAGCAAATCTTTCAGCAGATCCCGGATTACGTATTCCAATTTTAGTGTACCATCCTAATGATCAAGAATTAGTTCGAAGAGCATATTTGCAAAAAGGTCCATGTCAGCCTCATAATCACACATTTTTTCAGAGAAAAATATCAGGAAAACCACGACGATTTCAACCCAAGTGGTTTAAGATGTATGGAAGTTGGTTAGAATATAGCATATCAAAGGAAAAAACATTTTGCTTATGTTGCTATCTTTTTAAACCAGCTACAACAACAGGAGTGCAAGGGGGTACTGAATGTTTTACAGTTGAAGGGTTTGACAATTGGAAGAAGCCCGATAAATTTGTGACTCATGTTGGAGGGCCCAACAGTGCTCACAACCTAACTCATCATAAGTGCCAAAATTTGTTGAATCAAAATCAACACATTGAGACACTTTTTTCAAAGCAAGATGATAAAGACACAAGGGAATATAGAATCTATTTGACGGCTTCAGTAGACTGCGTTCGATATCTTCTTCGTCAAGGATTACCTTTTCGTGGGCACAATGAATCAGATGTTTCAAGCATTAAGGAAACTTTCTTGTACTCCTACAATTTCTAGATGATCATAATGAAGAAATTAGAATTGTCGCATTAAATAATGCTCCTGGCCATCTCAAAATGATTGCACCTCATATCCAGAAAGATATTGTAAGTGCAATTGCGAGTGAAGTCACAAAAACTATCATTGAGGATCTTGGAGATGCCGTATTTGCTATTTTGATTGATGAATCTCGTGATATATCTATTAAAGAGCAAATGACCGTTGTTTTACGTTTTGTAAATAAGAGGGGATGTGTAATTGAGCAATTCTTTGGAATAGTACATGCTACGGAAACCACCGCTATAGCACTTAAGGATGCGATTGATGCATTATTTGCCAAACATGGATTGAGTATAAAGAAGTTGCGCGGGCAAGGTTATGATGGTGCCAGTAATATGAAAGGTCAGTATAATGGACTTAAGACGCTTATAATGAAGGAGAATGAATATGCCTATTATATTCATTGTTTTGCTCATCAACTTCAATTGACACTTGTTGGAGTTGCAAAACGTAACATTGAAATCGGGACACTCTTTAGTGTGGTTTCTGCTATTGTTAATATTGTTGGAGCATCTACCAAACGTCGTGATATTCTTCGAAATAATCGAACTGCTACAGTCATTAATGCAATTGAGAGTGGGGACCTTTCAACTGGGCAGGGTTTGAATCAAGAGACTACGTTAATACGGGCCGGTGATACACGTTGGGGCTCACACTATAAGTCATTGATAAGCATCAGAGTCTTGTTCTTTTCTGTGATTGATGTACTTGAAGTTGTCCGAGAAGATAGCTCAAATTATGATAAAAGAGCTGTAGCAAGGGGCCTAATAATCTCAATGTGCTCTTTTGAGTTTGTATTCACCTTTCATATAATGAAAAAAATATTGGGAATCACAGATGATCTATCAAAGGCATTACAAAAACAAGAACAAGATATTGTGAATGCCATAGATCTGGTTAAAGTTGCTAAGGTGAGATTGCAACTTATGAGAGACGTCGGATGAGATTCTATCATCAAAGAAGTATCTTTATTTTACAATAAACATAAAATCAGTATCCCTAACATGAATGATAAGTATGAAGAACCAGGGCGGCCGCAACGCAGAGCTGAAGAAATAACATATCTACATCATTATCATGTTGAATTATTTTATGTTGTTATTGATCAACAACTACAAGAGCTTAATAACCATTTCGATGAAGTGAATAGTGAATTACTTCTTTGTATGGCATGTCTAGATCCAAGCAATTCATTCTCAGCTTTTGACAAGGAAAAATTAGTTCGGCTTGCTGAATTTTATTCGATTGAATTTTCTGCAATGTCTCTCGCGATTCTTGATAATCAACTTGTGACTTACATTCTTGATGTACGTTCTAAAAGTGAGTTCTCGAAGGTGGATGAGATTAGTGGGCTTGCTCAGAAAATGGTTGAGAAGAAAAAAGATGTTTTATATCCACAAGTTTACTTGCTCATAAAATTGGCATTAACCCTATCTGTCGCCACTGCTACTGTTGAGAGGGCATATTCTGCTATACATATTATAAAGAATAGACTTTGAAACCGAATGGCAGATGAATGGATGAATGATTGTTTGATCACATACATTGAGAGAGACATTTTTGATAACATCGAAAATGAGAAAATTCTCCAACGCTTTCAGAAGATGAAACCTCGTCGAGGGAAATTATAATTTTTAAAAGATGTCTTTATTATAATAGTAGAATGACTTTTTGGAGAGATATTTACTTTTTTTTATATTTTATGATTTTAAGAGGAAATTTTTTATTTTTTCTCTATTTAAATATGGGAGGTAAATTTTTTTAAATAATATATATCAACTACGGCCTCCCCATCAAGTAAATCCTGTGTTCGCCCCTAATTAGACATAACATGAACCCATATTAGATTTAAAAAATGATTTATATTTGAGAACCATATTGAAACCTTTGATGAGTAGCAAATTTAGGCTTACATCACATCTTGATGATTCGCAACTTTTGGGCGACTTTGAATGATCAAGAATTTGTGCCGCACGTCAAAACAAGTGAACAAGTGAGGATTACATCTCCTGACGTGCTCACGTAGGGTGGTGCCCTTTAAACAAATAAGTGAATAAAGTTCTTAAAACTAGATGTAATACCAAGTTATCAACAATATTGTATCATGATTAAAAGAAAAGTAGCCCTCTTATAATGTTGGGCGGACAAAGTTACATTAGTCTTATAGACCAAGTAGTTTTCGTAGACCTATGAAAGTTGGCTGCTACGTGACCCCTAATCACATAATCCAATCCTACGGGAAAGGGGTGGCCCGATAGTTAAAATCATTGAAAGAAATTTAATCTATGAGAAAAAAGGTATCGTCCGAGTGCTACCCGTGTGGGCTAGATGATGTCCATGTGGCAAGTGATCTTCAAAAGGGCACCCATTTTGAACGTTTCATCTGCAAGAATTTAAAAATTAAAATTCTTTTATGGACATTTTTGCCTTTTAAGTCATAGGTTAAATATCATGAGATGTTCCCCAAACCTGGTGAATTGAATTTTTTGGACTTTGACAAACATTTAGAAGGTGGATAAGATGTAGGATGGACCTGATCGACCTTGAAAACTTAATGGTGTCAATCATAACAAAAATGAATAGTGAAATCAAATGTGATTTCATCTTTCATTTTCCATACAATTGGCAATATTGACCACGTAAATATATATATTTTTGATCCTATTTTTCAATGGCCTAGGTCATGGGCCCACTAATCAATGTGGCACCCAACCATATTATAGAGTTTCATGTGACATTCAATCAACATTGGACTAGATAACTAGATAACTTAGCCTATTGGATGAGAAAACCTTTACTCATGTTGAAATATTCATATTCCCCTTTTGGTCATTTTCAGTCCTCGTGGCCTACGTTCATTCTTTTCTGCCCGTGAATGTATAATCATAATTATATCAACCATATTTTTACATCCTTACAAGATGTTTGCTAATTTGTTAATGGTGACAATCGTTGCCAAAAATGAATGGTAAAAAATCAAATGTGATTTCATCATTCATTTAATCATTTTTCACACAATTAGCACCATTGATCACGTAAATACATATATTTTTTTGAAAATATTTTTTAATGACCTTGTTCATTGGCCCACTCATCCATGTGGCGCCTGACCATGTAATCGAGTGTTACATGACGTCAACCAATTGTAGGACTAGATAACTTACGGACAAGATTCTCCTATTTCCAAGAGCAACAAATGAGATAGGACTTGAAAACCGGTTTCGACTTGATAAGACCTAACCATTGTCCTGCCAAATAGAGCCTAAGGAGTGGGCCCATTAATAGTAGTACCCAAGTTTTTTGTGCAATCATCTCTAAAAAGCCCCGTTTCTATTTGTGTGACTTGAGTAAGGATCAAAATCTAACTTACTTCTCAACTTTCAAAAAATTGCAATAATGCCAGCCCCTTGTCAAATCATTATAATTTTTATTTTCAATGGTTGATGCTTGACACCCCTTCACTAAATCAATCCCCAACATTTTTCAATCATATTAGCTTTTCTAGTCATTATTTGTTAATTATTATTTGATAAAGGAGTCCGTGAGGACACTTCTTTGCAATGAAGTGGGACGCTTGGTTTCCTTCTCGTGCAAAATATGAGATCAATGCAATTCCTGATTTGATGAAAAGTAAGGGATTTGGGTGATCTTTCTTATCCATCAAGGGGTACGCTCCCAAAGTTGTTAGGGATCCCATTTGGCCCAAATTTTTTTCAGACTCTCCTCTATTATTAGGTAACCTTTTACCTAAGGACCGAAGTCGAAAATTTTGGTTTTCAGTTCGGTTTAGTTTCCGTTCTTTTCTTGTCAATTTCTGAAAAGGAAACTGAAACCAAACCAAAACCAGAAAAAAATTGGTTCGTTTTTTATTTCACTTTTTTAAAATTTATATTCCCTATTTATTTATTTTGTAGATATTTCAGTTGTTTTCGGGGATTTTAATTTTCTCGGAGTTTCTAATTCTACCTAATCAATTTTCGGTTTCGGCCACCCAAAACCGAAACCAAAACTGACTTAGAATCAGTTAATTTTTTTTTCAGTTTTGAATTGGTTTCAGTTGGACCTTTGCATACCTACTTGTAGCGAATCACATCGCATGAGCTTTTCTTTGAAACTTGAATGAGTTTTCTATCAAAAAAAAAAAAAACTTGAATGAGTTTTCTTTTCTTTGCCAAAGGACAGATGCTTCTTTTATTGAGTAGTTATTAGGTGCCCAACCAGGCCACCAGCACGGTGTGCAGTTTTAGACTCTGAGATGGGCACGCACTCTGTGCTCTTGGAGTACATCATCTGTGTTTTAGGTTCCACACTGCGCACAGCTTGCATGTTGAGCCAGTGGACATAAACACACCCACCTAATGCCACTGCTAATTTTATTTTCAGTGGGAGTGGCAGGTAAGATGTGATTCGGGGTTAGGCCTCTTGCTCAACAGAAAGGAACATGGTGACGACCTCGTAGATTCATTCCCAGCTTACCTAACCCAAAAAATAGGATATTCTACTGGAGAGGATCCCATACTTTTACATAATTACATGACAGGGTCCGAACTCAGACCCTCTACTTTTTTCTGAAAAAGGCGTATATTCGATTTGTTGACTTTTATTAGGTGAAAATATCATTTAACTAAAAGCATTTGCACATTTAATTTAGTGATAGTGCGATTGATCAGTCTTGGATGAGACTGCGACCGACCAATCGATCTTATAGGAGACCGATTGGTCTCATATAAGACCGACCCGTCACAGTCTCATATGAGACCGATTGGTTGTGGTCTCATATGGGACCAATCAATCACACTTAAAAAGAAATGCGCACATGCTCTTAATTAAAGAGAATTTTCACTGTGTTGGGACATGGCATTAAAATTGTTGCCCATGATCTCGAGATCATGGACAAATACATTGATTATCAAATGGTTGTGTAGCAACCCCCTAAGGCCAAGTTTGGGGTCCCAAGATGGCCTTTTCCTCAGGTTTCCTCAGGTCACCCCCTATCGCTACACCATTTGTTAAGGTTCCAACCAATACTTTAAAAAACACCTACGCATTAGTGGAGCAAAAAGTTAATCCTTCATTACTTTTGGGGTCATTGCGTTAATATGATAAGTGTTTAAGAACAATAATTGATAATTGACAAATCAAATTACAGATGTACCATGGATTCATATTGCATCCAACAATTAGCACCTTCGGTGTCACTCGAACTCATGCCAACAAAAAGAACTGCAGCAACATGATGATCCATCTTAACAAAGTGTGGCAATTTCAGTAGAAAATGTCGGAGAAAACCAATCCAAAAGTGAGGGGAATACAATTAACATCCTATAGTAAAACAACTTTTTTGCATAAAGTGATGTCAATCCAATCCAAAAAAATATAAAAGATAACCAAAAAAATTGTGAATCGCTCACTTGATAGACCAATTTTCACCAGAAGAGGCATTGAATGGACTATTTTCATCATGATCTCTACTCATTACAGTTAGTGTTTGAAATTATTATTTAAATATTAAGAAAAACAAAAAAAAGAAAAGAAAGAACCGAGCAGAATATCCAATCAACAGACAGTAACAAGGATGATATCCAAGCATTTCCTAATACAAAACCAAAAAATCTGGTATCTTACAAGTCAATAAATATTGAGTACATCTCAAAAAAAGGAACTTATTCATGTCATATATCCGAGATTTCAAAAATGTATTGCCAACATGAAAATTGCGGCATTTACAACACCGAAATCCCACCATAAAGAATCAAGCCACAGCTTTACAACTGTGTACTTCAATAGTAAAAAAAAGGAAGTTAAAGCATAAGGAATGTGGAGGTAAAAAAAAATGAAGCAAAAGTAATAGGAGTTCCAGAAGGTTAAAGAAAAATCAACCAACAGAGTAGACCAGAGAAGAAACAAAATAAGCATGACTGTGATTAGCTACGATTAATCAGACATTTGAGAAAACATAATCCTTTGGCATTGATTATCCAATTCAAAATGATTAGTTTTGTTCAATCCCAACTTACCTATCAAGAAAAAAAAATGATTAGTTTTTTGAATAAAATGAAAAACAAGTCCTAGAACACAACATTGTACATCATGCAGAGAACTATCCATTTATTTCCTGTTAAATCTCTTTTGCAATGGTCCTCTCTTCACATGCTCAATTAGCTTTTTTGCGGCAGGGATGCCCATCTCACTGATCTTCTTAGAAAAGAAAAAGAAGAAGAAATCATAGTTTCTTTTGTTGCTTAAATCACACGGACAGCAAATATAATAATCTATCTATCAAACTTATTATGGCTGTCTGTTACACAATAACTGAACCAAAGAAGTGTCCGTTGAGCCTTAATAATTATCTCATTTTGTCGTCGTTATTGTTCTGCTAAGGAGATCCAAAGGTTCAGGGCTAGTCGTAAGATAACATGAGCAACAATCCAAAATGTGTGATGATCATTGAAAAATGATCGTACGATAACAAGAGCAACAATCCAAAATGTGTGTTCTGCTAAGGAGATCCAAGGTTCAGGGTTAGTCATAAGATAACATGAGCAACAATCCAAAATGTGTGATGATCATTGAAAAATGAGAACGAAAGAAAGCAATGAAGAAAGAAAAACACAACTGTATGCGGCTCAGCTGACAAAGAAATCTTATACAAATGCCTCATGCAGTGCATGCTGTGTAGAAAGGTTAGAAACTTAGGACACAATAATGGATATTAGAGACCAAGGTTCAAAATCTCGGTTTTCTAGCATGTATCGGCCACAGCTCCAAAACCGATACGTATTGGACGACATTGCTATGCATCGGCCGATGCATACCAATATATAGGGGCTGGTACCTTCAATGTATCGATCCACTGACCTTCAAAACCAATGCGTATCGGTTTAATCCTGAATTTTGAACCATATTAGGGATTGTTATTGTTCTGCTGAGGAGATCCAAAGGTTCAGGGTTAGTCGTAAGATAACATGAGCAACAATCCAAAATGTGTGATGATCATTGAAAAATGAGAACGAAAGAACGCAATGAAGAAAGAAAAACACAACTGTATGCGGCTCAGCTGACAAAGAAATCTTATACAAATGCCTCATGCAGTGGCTGCATACATGCTATGTAGAAAGGTTCTAACTTAGGACACAATAATGGATATTAGGGACCAAGGTTCAAAATCTCGGTTTTCTAGCATGTATCGGCCACAGCTCCAAAACCGATACATATTGGACAACATTGCTATGTATCGGCCAATGCATACGAATATATAGGGGCTGATACCTTCAATGTATCGATCCACTGACCTTCGAAACCAATACGTATCGGTTTCATCCTGAATTTTGAACCATATTAGGGACTCAACAAATTAAAACATTGACTAGCACACAACTTCAACTTGCCATATATATAGATTACGAAAGACAAAAGCATTACAACATCTTTGTTTCATAAAGATAATGAAACAAACCATTTCTATTATAGCAGAACAACTCCATCTATTTCTTGCTAAACAAACTTCGCAACTTCCCTTTCTCCAACCGCTCAAGCAATTTTTTAGCACCAGGTACCTCCATCTCACAAAGCTTCTTCAGATAACCAATCGCCCCATACGAAACCATCAACTTCCTGCATTTCTTGCTTGAGGACAGAGAGGCTAGACAAGAAATGGCATACTTCTTGGCCGTATTTTGTGGAATTGGATCAAGTAACTGAACCAGATGAGGCACACTCTTCTCATCCTTCTTAACGTCTCTGCAATTCTGTGGGAAGATCAATAAACTACAGATTGCTTGGGCAGCAACCTCCCTTGCACTATTTGTTTTAGCCTCTAGCATTTTTATAAGCAAAGGGATGCACCCTATTTCTCCAACCAATTTCTTCATTTCCATCGAACTGCAAACCCGACAAATCGCAGATGCCGCAGCTTGTTGTGCACCCAAGGATCCAGCTTTCAACACGTGAACTAAACGAGGAAGAAGACCAAGTGAAACTAAATTATCCACAGAAACTGAACCCACCAAATTCCTCAAAGCAGCAACTGCAGATTCCTGGGGCAATGGACCATCGAGGTATGCCAAGAGACTTCGGATTCCGCCTTCTGAAACAACTGCCCTTCTTAGGCTATCATTGCTTGCAGTAAGATTTTGTAAACACTCTGCGGCGTACTCTTTAGAACCCAACAATATCCCACAATCCAAGAGATTGATCATCACTCGGATGATTCCTTCTTCTGCTAGAGTCTGTCTGATCTCGGGAATGGCTGATAGATTCTTCAAAGTACCTGCAGCTGCGGCCTGAGAAACAGATTCTCCTGCCTGACAGATTTCGATCAGCGGGCGAGTCCCACTGTGTCCAACAATTGAACGGGCTGTTTCTGCTGCCATCGATAACCTCTGAAGCGAAATCGTTGCCTTCTCCTTACCCAACAAGCTTCCTGATTCAACCAGCCTAATCAGGGGAGGAAGAACTCCTTCCGAAACTAGAAAATTCTCACAACTCCCTGATTCAGTGAGAGCACAAATCATCATGGCAGTCTTCTCTCGAATCCTCAGAGATGTTGCAGTGAGTAATTGAACTAATGCAGATACATGGCTCCGACCCAAAACAGCCAACACATCTTTCTCGTCCTCCTTCATCAATTCCAGGAGTGTATCGAGTGCCCGTTGCTTTGCCTCCAAATGACCGATCTGAAGCCGTGCAAGCAATTCACGGATATTCCAACGGATAGTATCTGCTTCAACTGAACGCCCGGCCCCCAAAGGCAAGGTAGCCTCCCCTAGAACCCCTGTTTTAACAAGAAGCCGGCAATCTCGTAAATTCAAATCAAGTTTCGCAGAAAGAGCATCTAGATCACTCTGCATCTGAAGCTTGCCAACGTATCTCTCTTCAGTGCAACGTTCGGCCAATTCAATAGCTTCGCTCAGAGTCTTCGACACGGCTTGCAACTGCTCTTTACATAAGGCATTCTTGGAGAAACAAGGATGGCTCGACAGATCAGATA
The DNA here is from genome assembly GCA_021018995.1 of Chloranthus sessilifolius. Lineage (NCBI taxonomy): Eukaryota > Viridiplantae > Streptophyta > Magnoliopsida > Chloranthales > Chloranthaceae > Chloranthus > Chloranthus sessilifolius. The sequence goes on from CM037589.1 coordinate 33,254,586, forward strand.
ATCGAGATGGGATTTGTTCTAATTTACCAATTATGATCTTCCATCTCCCCGTAAAGCTCTTTACAGCCCTTGATTTCTCGAGGGCCGGCGGAACGAGTTCCCGGGCATTTGATAGCCACCGTTCGGTCGACTGAGTATCGGCAATCTCGGCACCTTCTTCGACCATGGTTCCTTGGTTTGATTACAGACAACTGTGATTTGAAGTACAAAGAAGAATCAGAGCCAGATATGATTATTTTAATGGAAAAGGCAAGCGCAATGAGAAGGAGCAGTTGAGAATTGAGATGATCATAAAAAATTAAAAAGACACATTTCTGAGTTTCTGTAAACTAAATCACATAAAGAATTCGTTTGATAAAACATAGGACCGACAAGAATAATCAAAGTACCAATGAAGGAGCAGAGAGAGAGAGAGAGAGAGAGAGAGAGAGATAGAGAGAGAGAGAGAGAGAGAGAGAAGGTTATCTAAACGGTTTCCAACCGTTCGCACTTACTAAATCGAAGATTTTATTTTTATTTTTTATGAGATGATTAATCAAAGATTATTAAACAGGGATTAGTTCGTTTTTCTCTACATGTTGCTTAGAAGCCAATTGGCTCTGTAAAAACAGCACAACAATGAGGGCTTCTAATCTACGCCAGGTGCGTACATAAGCAACTAGGCACCGTGTAAACAGCACACCAATGAGGGCTCTAATCTACGCTAGGTGCGTACATACGCAACCACAGACGCTTTTGTGCCACACAACCACCGATAACCGAACTGTAGCTTTCCGAAAAGGAAGGTTGGCTTGGTTCTTACGTGTAAATATATTAAATACACATTTAAAAAGCCCAGTTTTTTTCATCTCAAAAAAATAAAAAATAAAAAATAAAAACGAAAGCCCAGTTTTTTTTTTTTTAATGAAATAGAAAGCCCGGTTCATCTTAAAAAAAAAAAAAAAAAAAAAAAGAAGAAGAAAGCCCGGTTCATACACTGTAGAAGGTACGAAATATGTTATATTTATTGAAAGCCCTTTCAATAAACATATCATCTAAACGACAAAAATGCCTTTAAGTCTCCTCTTGTAATCTTGAAATGAATAGGGGCATGCCAGTCATTGTAACGGAGTTCCTTGACATGAAAGACGAGATCTCCGTCATATCATTCTAACCCACTGCAAAAGTTTGTTGTTCGTGGCCATCGTTCGCATCATAAGGTGATGGCTTTCAAATCAGTCGGTGGCAAAGGTTCTCAAAATAGGTACTATTTGCGTCTACCAAATTACTGTGGGTGTTTACTGCCAAAATCTATTGACCGTTTTGAATTGGATGATAGAGATGATTTTTCGTCTTAATCTTTTACACGATGAATCTTGAGATTATGGTTGAACTATCAAACGTTCAGTATTTTATTCCACTTGGCATCCCAAAAATGTAATTGAAGAACATTTGAGCATGATGTGTGCTCTATGTTTCTCTGATCATGATTTTGGATGTGTGTGCTGCATTGAATAAAAATCTTACACCTATGATCTCAAGATTCATCATTTGAAAGATTGGGATGAAAAATGATCGCCACCGTTGGTTTTTGGTGATAGGCAGCCTCCGTAGTTTGGTAGGTGCAAAGAGAGACCAAAGTACCAAATCTCTTAAAAAATTGTGATTGGGCTAACTTTGTGCTTGCAAGCAAGCTTTTAAATATCAGCCATATTTAACATATATCACTCAGTATGATATACATATCCGGATAGAAACATAGATTTCGGCCGCACATCAGGTCATAACAGTTGATAAGTATGCGAAATGAGCCTGACATTGTATGGAAAAATACCATTTGAGCAATTTTTTTATTATTTTGAAGAGACTCCAACCTATGGGTTGAAACCCAGCCAGTGGTGCTGGGTTTGAATCAGGTGGGGTGTCCACGTGGCATCCATACGAGGGATCAGGTTTTACGGCAAACTTGCACAAGGACAATCAAAGGCGATTCAAAAAATTTAGGCATGATTCATACATATTCACCATTCAAAATGTGATCAAAAGAAAAATTCAATGCATCAAAATGTGTAGGCAATAGCCAACCCATTGTCATTTGCCTATTTTAAATTACTGAAACTTTCTTTTAATATTTTTCGAAAATAAAAAAAGACCCCATTGTCAAGGGGAATCTAACATATCAGTTATATATCCACTTGGGACCAGGGATTTAAAGGCACATACAATATCGGCTGGGTTCTACTCAAAATCCAGTCGATATTAAAGTAACTTATAAAGTAAGTGCTGTTAACTTCTTTTTCATTTTTAAAATATAAAATATATAAATTGTAATAATAATAATAAATTTGCTCAAAGAACATTTTTGATGTTACATTCAATTCATATCCGATATTTATGAGATTCCAGTCATATCCCATTAATATCTAATATGGGCTAGATATGGTTCGATATTTGAACTTGTTAACCCCAATTTTGCACATTCACATTATCGGGGGTATATATCGTTTCTGATGGAGCCTACCATGTTTAGGACCTGCAGATAAGCCAATATGTATTGGTTGTTAAATCCAGCAGATATGCCAGTTGGTACGCTCCCTCTCATTGAGGGAGTCCTCCGCGCTCTTTTCCACCCTTGTCTTTATAAGGTGTGAGTGGGGTTTTGCTCTTTGTTTTTCCATTGGGATTTCATCAATCAGCTAAAGTGTAGATTTCTAATTAACTTCTCTCATTTCCTTAATAAAGCTCATTCATTTCGTCACTCATTTTTTTATTTATTTCTGAATTAGGGATAAAATCATTTCAAATCTAGTGAAAATAAATAAATCTGACTCTCCTCGCCGACATTGCTACCGGCTTACTTTTATAGATTTCTAAGGTCCCTGACAGCGGTGGAAGTCACTTTGATCAGATTGTCGTGGTAAAAGACTGTAGCATAAAAACAAGATTATCTATTGACGTGGGCGACGCCACTTTCTTAAGTCATTTGTAAGCAGCACTATTGAGCCCCTAAAAAGAAAGAACCAAAAATAACAATCTAAATGTATAAATAAAATATTAATTATTTCTTTCTATTATTATCCACGAGAAAGACTTGGCTTTGAAGAGAAGACAGTAGTCTTTTCCACATCCATATGGAGTGTATTAAAAAATTTCCAAACAAAAACCAAAATAAAAAAAAAAAAAATTAAAGAAGCTTTATTCCAGAGAAAAATTCGAATATACCTAAAACAAAGTAAAGCTTGCTGAGCAACTGAAAGAGCACAAACTGCTCGGCCTTTAACGACCACCGACCCGCCTAATCATTTTTTCTGTGGATTGAAACAGAGCAAGAAGGTGAGAAATCACATAAAAATTTGATCTTTAACGTATTGGATAAGAAAAGAAAAACTCCTCTTTTATTTTCCAAAAGGAAAAGTCTACCTTCTTTAGAAAGAAAGCAACAAATAGCTCAATATTTAATCTTACATTAGTACAAAAACGAAATCGCAGAAGATGGCTTCTTCAACCTTCTGCTGCAACTGCAAACCAAAATAGCTATCCCCTTACCCCCTTACACCAAACCCTACAGAAGAAATTAAAACGGTCAAATACACTGAGAACTAGGGAATCGAAATGAAATATAAAAAATCGTAACGGACCCGTATTCAAATCACAAATGATTCTTCAAAAAGATAAGACAAAATCGCCTTCTCGTGAAAACGGCAAGTCCTTGACGATAGCCTTTCTTCTCTGTAGTGGAGAGAGAGGGGTTTTGTCTTTGGACTGCAGTAAACGTCGGACAACTTGCCAAAATCGTACGGTTGATAGCGCGTCGGCGACAGAAGATCCGACCGTTTGAGCAATGTCAGAAATTTGAAATGGGATTAAACAAGTATTTTGAAATCCTGTCGTTATAGATGCCGATTAGGCCACGTGGGATGCGATGAATGGTGAGGGGTATTTAGGCAATTAATGGTTATGAGTTGGACGTGTACAGGTTTAGTACGGCTGATGGCCTTAGCAGGTTGGGATGGGTCGGGCAAAAATTGAGTCGGGTTGGGTCGATACGGCCATGGAAGCGCATCAGTTTTGGACCCACCAAAACGAAATCCCAAGTTTTCGGTTAAAAATTGTGGCCTTCAAATTATCGGTTGATAATTTCGGGTTTTAAAAAAAATAAAACTTGGGCACCAAAATTTCGGCTTGGCCCACAAGATTTCAGCTGAAATTTCAGTGGAAATTTTGGTTTTGGTTGGAACCAAAACCGAATCTGGTATTTCAATCCTTAGACCCGAACTGATCCGACCCGATATTTTATATATAAAAACATAGAACTATAGAAGACAGGGGTTTTTAGTTTTTACCATGTCAGGTCAGGTTTTCAGGTCGGGTGCCGGTCCGATCAAGTATATGCCATTTCCTATTGGACAGCTGGAATTTTAGTACGACCCGACCTGACATTTTTTGTGATGGAACTGCACATGTAGGGCCATCAACGGGCCAAACTAGGGCCGGGCCACATAAAACCTAGTCCTAACTTAGGGCAGTTGGGAGTGAGCTAGAATTAGACAACAAGCTGTATTGATTATTTATTTATTTATTTATTTATTTATTTTTTTTGGAGAGAACAACAAGCTGTATTGTTTGTTTTAATTTTCTTTAAAATTCTTGTAAAAGAAAAAAATTATTATTAAATATAAAGACTAAAGAGAGATTTTTTGAATAGAGGAAAAGATAACTCAACGACTTGATATTTAAATCTTATAGTAATATTGGGGTTATTTTAATAATTTGGTTATAAAATGTAAAAGATATTATGTACCTATTTGAGGGCTCAGAATGTTACCCACGCACGGGAGTAGGGTTTTTGCACTATCCACGAGTCAGTTGTGTCTCATGTGTAGGGCCGGCCCTGGACCAAGGCAAGCCAGGTGGTTGCCTTGGGCCCCCGATTTCCAGGGGCCCCAAAAAAAAAACTCCCCTTTAAAAATTAGGTTTTTTAAAAATATATATATACAAAGGGCCCCTTTTTAAACCCTCTCCTCTCTCTTAGCTCCAGTCCAGCCTCCAGCGACGTCTCTCTCTCTCTCCCTCTCCCTCTCTCAGTCAGTCTCACCTACTCAAAACATCTTGTTTTTATGGTTTTATGTATTTGAATTTCCTTATTGTTGGGTTTGTTTTGTGGTTTAGGTCTGATTCAATTGGAGTTTTCAGGGGTTGAAAAAAAAAAATTGGTTTCATGTGGGTTTTGGGTGTTTAAAAAAAAAAAATTGGTTTTGCAGTAGAGTCTATTGCTCAATTAGGCTTGTGAGTTTTTGTGTTCTGGCTGAATTGAGGGGTTTTGAGATGGGTGTCCGAAATATTTTTAGGGTTTTAGTTTATGATTGTTTGTGTGCCATTTTGTTGATTGTAAATGTAGCATCTCAATGGTATGTAATAAATTCGTCTCCTTTCCCCTTGTCTCAATTCTAATTATTTTTTTAATTATTATTATATGATGATATAATCAAATTTTTTTTGGTTTGCAATGTAAAAAGCATATCATTTTTCCCCAAGTGTAATCATTTTTATTCACTGATTTCTTTTTTGTTTTGCTACGGTTGTTGGCCATCCAATATTAATTTTTTTTTTTTGTTTGAATTTAAGCACCACATTTTGAAATTTGAATTGTTACATAGTTTTATATAATTTTGTTCGTTGGTGCAGTGGATTGACCAACTCGAATTATTATTATATGATGATATAATCAATTTTTTTTTGTTTGCAATGTAAAAAGCATATCATTTTTCCCCAAGTGTAATCATTTTTATTCACTGATTTCTTTTTTGTTTTGCTACGGTTGTTGGTCTTCCAATATTGATATTTTTATGTTCGAATTTAAGCATCACATTTTGAAATTTGAATTGTTATATAGTTTTATATAATTTTGTTCGTTGGTGCAGTGGATTGACCAACTCAAATTACACACAGTTTAGCTAACTATACGAGAAGTACGAAGATAAATGCTTGATTGCTTTCTTTTCTTCCTTCTGTTTTGATAAATTTTAGGCCTTTTTTTCTTAAATGAGTTAAATTTGTTTTTCGTTTTGTTAGGTTTTCCAAGAGACTTGTAATTTTTGTGATCCATCCTTGTTTATATGATTAATCTAATGTCCAATATCTCATTAGAATTGCTCACTAATATGTTGATGTTTTCTCTGAGTTGTTTATTTCACCTGATTTTCCTTAAAAAATTCAAAATCTCAGTGATGCCCAGATCTCCAATCGAAATGTCTCTAGAATCCGGGAGATAACGATTCAAGAGCCTGATTTAAAGTATATTTGCAGTTTTGTTTCCCCCCTATTACCATTCAACAGAAGGACTAATTTGTTGTACTTGGGTGTAGATTTTGAAATATTGGCCTTCCCATGCAACCAGTTTGGCCAGGAAGAGCTTGAAAGAAATGAGCAGATTGTAGAATTTGTTTGCACTCGTTTCAAGGTTGAGTACCCCATCTTTGACAAGGTAACCCTAAACCCTCTTTCATTTATCATCCATCTATCTCCCTAGTTTATTTCATGAGTACATGAGTTCGTTTATCTGTTTGTTAGGTTGATGTGAATGGTGAGAATGGAGCTCATGTGTACAAGTTCTTGAAATCGAGCAAGCATCTTTGAGGATAGCAAAGTCAAAAGTTGAAGATTAAGCATTAAGGTATTGATTGGTTCTAGAAACTAGTTTACTGCTGCCTAAAATGGTCTAAGTTTCATCTCCTTTCTCTCTACTCTCCACTTTTATAGTTCAAGCTGGTTGGAGTACAGTATATGTTGGGTTTGATGGCCATTATTTACACCCCATGAGCCTATAATCTCACTCATCTCCTCCCGTTGGAACGCATTGACTACTTTATTTAAGCTGATGGAGATAGTTTTTGTCCAATCTTCCGCAAAATGAATCTTAAGTTAATGAAAAATTGAACCCGCATTTTTAGGCGTGACAGATTTAACCTTTAGTTTTTAGGAACAAGTGGTTGTCGTGCAAAATAAACCAGCGAAGGTTTATTGTCTATTGAATATATATTTTTTCTAGATTTTGCTTTCTAAAATAATTTTATTATTATTATTATATAATGTGATGTTCATGATTTAATTGTTCTTATTTATTGTTGTTGACTTGTACTTGCATTATGTTTTGGATAAATTACTCTAAATGGTTTTCATTATGAGTAAAATTTTGCCTTTCATATGTTTGTATAAACGTTGAGAGATTTTTTTTTTTTTCTTTTTTTGTCTTAAATATCTTGTGCACAAATTTTTTTTCTCCTATTGCCTTGTAATTAAGTTTTGATTGCAAATTAAAACTCTTGGCAATATTCTCATGCGGAAGTCCACCGAAACACATCTCTACTGTTCTCCTACACTCTTCATACAGAAGAGCATACTATTTTTGTTTATATTGTATGATTTATTTATTTACTTATTTGTCAAAAAATATTGTGGCAATTTTTTATATACATTATAAAATAATATGAAATAGGAGCCCTATTTTAGGAACTCGCCTTGGGCCCCCCAAAATGTCAGGGCCGGCCCTGCTCATGTGATCCCGAATTAGAAGATTGGGTGCTATGATAATTTAGAAAAGCTCAGATTAGGCCGATGTGTATCCATCGTTAAAAATGTAGTCAAAGTTGAGAACAAATCAATGCATCTAAGTAAGTGGGCGTTACTCTAAGTTTGAAGGGCAAAGTAGTCTAAAAGAATAAATTATTTTTTTTACAATCTCATGCTCCATATGTTGGGTCCTCAAAATAAGTTTTTTGGCTGATCATATGCAGGGTTGGCCTGGTCCGATCAAACTTGGGTCAGAGAATCTATTAGGTCAATACATATAGCCGACCTGACCCAGTGAGGCCAGTGACCCAACAATGACCTGCACCGACCCAACCGAGACCTGATCCATTAAAAAAACTTACAAATATGAGACTCTGGAAGTATTGAACTCACAATTTTAGGTAAAAAGTAAAACAACACTAGTTACTTAACAAACTAAACAATTTGATAGAGTCAATACTTTTGTATATTAACAATTATGTTAAGTAACTAGATAGTAAAGACTTTCAAGATTTTGGAGCCCCAAAAATTTGGAGGCCCGAGGCGGCCGCCTCTTGAGCCTTAGTCCAAGCCCGGCTCATTCATATGGCATGTTATCCAACCCATCGGATAATTTTTTTATTTTTAAGGTCCTTTAATGACGGATCTTAATTGGGCTCCAGATGCCTTCATGAATGACTAACTCCCGAGGCTATTCTCTCTCTTTCTTCCATTGTAAAAAATATCGTCTGACATATTGAAATCTCGCGATATGGATTTCAATCAAAAGTGAAACAAAATTGAAAAAGGTGTTATAGGTATTGCATTATATTTAATATATTGTAATATTTACCTAAATATGCGATTATATCGTAATATAGCAGACTAAATCGCAAGACATTCTTGACGAAACTTTTGCTGCTACGCGTGCGTCAAATGAAGGGTTTAGGCTGTGGTTATTTTACTTATGATCCAAGTTTATTCAATCTCAATCTCACTTTGATGTGCTTAAAATAGTGACTGCTTTGAAATAAACAATGGCGATTGTTTTTTTTCTCAATCTTTGCTCCCAATAGATCTTGAGATCATGGGCCTACCATCAAACTGTCAAATTTTTATTCCACGTGACACATCCTAAACATGAACATGACCATGGAGATGCATCAAACTTAGATCTTGGATCATTTTTCGAGATGCATGCCACTTGGAAGCAAAATCTGGTTGTCTGATGGTAGGACGACGACTTCAAGATCTATTCCTTATATGATTGGGACAAAACACAATCTTCATAGTCTGAGTTAAAGTAGTCAACAGTTTTAAGTATGTGGGAATTAAGATTCATCATAGATGTGTGCCACATGACAAGCGAACATGACCAAACTATCACTATCTGACAACTATTAAGGACCAGACAGTGTTATAAAGTGGGCAATTTTCAATACACAATTTTGCAGGCAGTTTATATGACGCAACATGACTTACTGCATACATAGTGGGACCCAAGCACTATAGTCAGTCACATTGCGCCACATAAGTTGCTTGCAAAATTGTCTATAAATTTTTTCCAATATTTATGATTTTCCCTTAGGGACCCCTACCAGAAAAAATCTGGCTCCGTCACTGCCCAGAAGGGCAACAATTGGACGCTGCCCTCGTAGGTATCATCCCCTTTCCTACCTAGCTATGAGGGCCAGGATGCTATCCATGGGTCAATTGGGCACTTCATGTGGCACTGAATCTGAAGATTGGGTGCCATTACAACTTTGAACCACCCACAAAATTTGGGATTACTATAATTAGAAGAGATGTACGGGTCATCAAACGGAGCTTACATGCTTTAACTTGGTACGCCCTTGCCTATGGCTCTATGCATACCGGGCTTTTAATTTTGAAGCCGTAGCCGGACCTCTTACCCCCAAGTTTTAACTCTAAGGCTTAAGAAATTAGGGCCTGGCCAGGCGGGCTGATGGGCCAGCCCAGCCCTATTGACAGCCTCATTCAAAATTTCATGCGTTCGAATGGAGTGCCAGTGTGTTCTTAAAAAAAAAAGGACAATGAAGGGAGTGCCTGCGGGCTACAAAGACAAAGGAGTTCGACATTTCGATGTAAATAAACGCCTATTAAATATATTAAGAGTTTAAAACTACGAAAATGCCAGTACTTTTGAATTGGGTGCCAGCGTTGGACCATGGGAAAGGAGAAAATAAGATTAAGAGGTACATCATTCAATTCATCATACTTGTAAACTAAATTTTAAACCCAAATATGATTTTGTTCAAAAAAGTTGCATTATTATTACCAATGTTTCATATATTAGGATATAATCTCCAATTGTTCTTGGATAGGGAATAATTGGGTGTATAACTAACTAGTGTGCAGCAACGTAGTGCTCCTTGGAGTTGAAACTTGAAACCCTCTCTCATCAACTTGTCAATGCAATCATGAACTCTTCTAACGGTTGTAATTTATCAAACGCCAGGGCATGAATTTGTGTTGCACTCATTGGTAGTCGGTAGACGGGAGGGCCAGTGCAGTACTAATAGTGCATACGTCATGGATTCTTCACACACGACGCCAGTCTTGATCAGTACCAAACATGTGGTACATTTGGCCATCCTCTGATGTTGAGCCTGAAAATTGCGTCATCCATCAATCTCTAGCCTCTACTATCTGATCGTACCAGCGTTTTTAAATGGATGGTTAAAACCAGCGTAGACACAGTAAAGGTTATATAAGCTACAAAAAAAAAAAAAGCTTTGATAAGATGGTTTGCAATCTATAATGAGCATGATGGTTGGGTCGAATGCACTAAGATAACTTAACTCTGATTTGTCAAGATGTGGTGCAACATGCACAATTCTGGTAACCTGTGCGATACAGGTGGTGGATGGGTCAATTTATCACCACAGGTACAATGGGCCGGGTAGGACTAAGGTACGTAATCATGAGATATTAATGGGCCAGCTTGGCCCAGCCCGATCACAAAATTAGTCTTTTAATTTTAAGCCTGGCCCTAAAGTGGCCCGAATAGATTAAATTAGTTCTTTTATATGAAAATGGTCAGGCTTGCCCGAGGCCAGCAAAGTACGCCCAATTCATAATGGGTCGTCCCAGCTCTATTAGTAATCAAGCTGGGTATGGGTTAGCACCATGAGGCCCGATTATAATCAGCCCGTTCAAGGCTGGCGCAAACCCGGACCCGATCCATTGAGACCCCTATTCATTATTGAGTTGGTAGTTGGTGCTGAACTGTGCACCAATACCTCTGGGCCTCTGCTAATTTGATGAGAAGCATGGATGTTCTTGTGTGTCAAACCTGTGGTAGATCTTCAAAAAGACATATGTTGGTAGTATAGTAGGTGCTCTTGATGCTGTTGGAGAGGTCTAGAGATCAAACCTTCATAAACTCAAAATATTTAAATTAGCAAAAGAAAAAACTTGTAAAAGGTCAACAATTTACTATCATTGCTTTGATAAAATAGGGCCCTCCTTCAACGAAATTTCCATGATTTTTCCAAAATCACCAAATTTCATTAATTTCGAAGAAATTAACAAAATGTTGTCAAATTTAATGAATTTTCATCTAGTTTTAGTTGCTTTTGCATAATAAATAAAAAAATTATAAGTGTTAAATATAATTTATATATAATATTTTTTATACTCGAAAGTTTCCCGAAACTTTCCAAATTTTCCTGAAATACCGAAATATTGCCGAAGTTGAATTTGTCACCATGATTTATCCTAGATTACGAATATTTGTATATTCCAATAATTTGAAAATTCAACTAATAGGTTAATAAAAATATATATTAAATGAAAATAAAACATAAAAAGAGAAAAGCTAAACAGTAGAACGTATCCCACGATTCACGTAACTCAACTAATAACACTATGACATTTTTTAGCACTTTAATTGTTATTGAATATTTTTTGCCATTTTTTTCACACTTTAACAGTCTCAAAAGGTCCCATAAATAAGTTCATTGGATAACTCTCGTCAAGTAGATCCAAATTGATAGGCCATTGCAAAAAATTGAGCTCTAACGAGCACAAGATTATTGTTTTAAGTTGGGTCATTTAATAAGGAAAAATTTGCATATATAAAGGATCCGGTCAAACAAATCCAGACCGATCAAAATGGGGCTAGAGAATCCACTGGGTCAATACATAAGGGCAGCCTGACCCAATGAGGCAAATAACCCGACCCATGACCAGCACCGACCCGATCCGACCCATAAAAAATACAAATATGGGGCCTGAGAGGAGTTGAACCCATAACAACACAAATAACTTAATCAACTGACCAATTAACTTAATTTATCATTTTAATACATTGAAAATTATATTAACCGGTAGCCAATAAAAACTTATAAGAAAAGGGGGCCCAAAAAATTCGGGGCTTGGAGGCGACCGATCGTCTGATGGGCCTTGCCCCAGGGCCGGTCATGAGAGCAACAATATCTTATATGTGACTACAAGATCTTCTTGCTTCATTTACAAGTGGATTTCAGATATTTTACATGTAAATCGAATGGTGTATGATCTTTCAAATAATTTTGATCCCAAGTGTCTGATTTCAACAACCAACATCAGATATCTCATTCGTTGTACACAAACATTTGTATAAACATTGAACAACAATAAAAGTCCGTCATCATTAAGCATTGTCATTTTGTATCATTCGCCATACCACTGAGGGCTTGCTTGATTGTTGGTAAGAGGAAACATGTTTCATGTACCATCGCTTAATGGATATGCGTTTGGCCTATATTGATACTACACATTATAAATGTTTTTTTGATTGTGTAGAGTATGCATGTTTTTAAGTTGCTTGATTGCAAATGATTCTAACACCCACTTATATATCATTAAACACCACAAACCTTCACCGTCAACTTATTTACCTTTTGATCGTGTATCGACCACAGTTCAGAATTCCCCCAAACTTAGTAAGCTTTTAATCCTTATCGTCTTGGACAATTAGAACGATTTAGAAACAACATCAAAGAAAAATAATAGCTATGAATGATATTTTAGTATTCTACCCTCAATCACAGATTCAACAATTTAGTAGGATTCCACTTTCAATCGAAGGTATTTAGAACCCATTAAAAAAATCATATATTTCTTTTATAACAAAATTAAAAATAATCCCTTTCAAAATTAAAAAAAAAAAAAAAAAAAAAAAACTAATCCATATGTTGCAATAATTTATAACTAAAACATTTTATAAAAGATCATGGAGATCATAATACTCATTTTTGAGGATTTAAAAAAACAAAAAAAAACAAACATGAGGAGATGATAACACTCATGAAACACTAAAAGAACACAAAAACCCCAGTATTACAGAAAAATCCATATATTGCAATATTTATCAAATAAAATATCACTACAAAATAAGGTGTTTCAGCGGCACTTGCTGTTAAGGCAATGTTTTGTAGCGATAGAACTAATAGCCGCAGTTTTTTGTAACGACATGACTAATAGCGGCAGTTTTTTGTTAAAAATGGCCGCTAATAGCCTTAATTTTTGTAGCGTATTTTATAAAAGATTCATGGAGCACTAAAAAGAACACAAAAAACCCATTATTACAGTAAATCAGAGGCATGTAAGAACTCCATCTAGAAAAACCCATGAATCCATTAAGAAACACCCAGATTGAATTCTGATTTAGGATAAAAACTCCATCTGAAATTAATAAACACAACACATTGAAGCCCTAAAATCCCCATATTGAACTCTACCTTCCACATATAAGTTCAAAATACCCTTGAATAATAACCCTAAAATTCCTAGAGGGTTGATCTTTCATGGAAGTAGGGTTTGGTACATCTTCGACACAGTAGGTGATATTAGGAAGTGATGGCGCTTACTATCAATTTAGGGGAGGCTTAGAGCTTCTTCCAATAGGAAGGGAAGAAGAGAGAGGTGGAGGCTTTTTGAGAAGTTTGGGCCCGACGCTTTACCATAACGGGCAACAATTATGGTGTATGAGCCTCTACCCTCGCATCCATTTTCGGAGACACGCAATGAAATCCGTAAGATACACATATCGTCAGAGGTGCAAGCAAACACTTACAAAATGTTTGACTCATGTAAATGGCCTCCAAAATGTGTATGGTTGTGCCGCTACATGCAATCAAACACACCCTAAGGATACATTTATATTAACCTCTAGTCACAGGTTCAGTGCAACTTGCCTATTAAGAAAAAAAGAGTAAATTCTATGATTCTTCCTTTTCAACCTATGTTTCACATGCTTAAATTGTTTACTTTGAAATAGGGGATGGAGACGATTAGATTTGGAATCTATTTCAGCCCGAAAAGTGCCCGAAAAGTGATTCGTGAATCACATTTGAAGTACGCTCATGATCATGTTTGTTTTTGAGATTTGTGTCATGTGGAATCAAAATATGACAATATGATGTTAGCCCCTTGATATCGTGATTTATTGCGTCGAAGATTGGGACAAAAAACGATCTTCATCATTTGATTCAAAGCAGTCAATCAGTTTATTTTCACAATCGTTTCTTTTTAAAGATAAATTTGTGGTGACTTTGCATTCTTTACTCAGACTTCTAACTATTCAATAGAAGTTTTGGTTCTGAATTGGTATTAGGTATGAAAGCAACCGGAATGCCAGCTTTGGCACTAGAGTCACTTTTTCTGAATTGGTATTAGGTATGAATTGGTAGTAGGTATGAAAGCAATCGGAATGCCAGCTTTGGCACTAGAGTCACTTTTTCTGAATCAATTATTCGACCCTTTTAGAGCACCTGTCGATTCTCGCCGGGGGAGTCAATCTCGTTCTTATAAAACGGCCAAACCTGCGAAATGCCCATTTATTTATCAGCAGACCGTTGTTTTTGGCTAACTTAATAGAGCTCGTTCGAGCGAAAATCAAAATCTGTTCGAGTGAGGTGGGTCGCCCAAAATGGTCAACTTATTGGTGTAAATCTCTTGAGCGATTTTGATACTTGCTCGAGCGACCAATACACTATTTCAAAGGGCGATCTATCTGGCCTAAGTCGCTCGAGCAACCTTGGTTCCCGCTCGAGTGACCCGACGACGACCCAATTGGGTCAATACTTCGTAATTAAGAGTTTTGCTTGGTTAGAAGTCCGATTTTGTTAGAAGTCCGACGACCACCCAGTTGGGTCAATACTTTATAATTAGGAGTTTTACTTGATTAGAAGTCTGATTTTGTGTCTTCTGGATAAAGAAAAACTCTTGGGAGAATTAGAGGGTTGAGATATTATTGTAAAGCTTTGGAAAATCTATTTAGAGTTTAGGGGAGAGCTTTGGTGAGGCTTTAAGTGCTCTTATATTCTTGTGGAATCATCAAATATAGTGAATCATTGATGCCTATGGGCGTAGACAAATTGTCATGTAAATATCGCCTCTTGTGTAATTTGCTTGATTTTCTATTATTTTTATATTCTTATTTGATCGTTAATCGTGAGATCGTTGATTTATTTGTGAGCTTTCGTGCAACCGTTCATGTAAGTGAAAGTACACTTTTGACCTTTCACAATTATAACGGTTGACCATATTTGTGCATTCCCAAGGTTATTACTGGGAGATTGATGCAAGTGCTAGGTTCGGTATTCAACATCAACATCCACACCGAATAGATGCGATATATCATCAAATTCAATCATTTCGCCAACGTTCCCTCCGTTTAGGAACAAAAATCACGTATGCTAAAAAAAATAACAATAAAGTAAAAACATCATCCCCTAACAAAAAGTAATTAAGTACCTAGAGCTCTTGAGTAAAATTTCAAGTAAAAATGCCTTATAGAATAGCACATACATTGCTTAACATATGAATATTTTTTTCTTTTGGTTAATTCACTAGGTTGGAGGGTCCTCACCCTTATTATTAAAAAATAAAAAGAAAAGGGGACAATTATATTTTAGTATAAGCAATAAATAGATCGCCCCTTAAGAGAGATTTCATATGAATATAATTGTTGCTGTTTTATTAGGTTAACATACAAAAGAAGAAACTCATATCAGATTGAAAACTGCCAAAGAGAGAGAGCGTCATGACCCAAAATCCACGCACCTGGATCTCGAGTCGCGACCTAGACAGATCAGACGAAACCAAGAAAAACTTGAAATAAATTTTTTTGTAACGAGGGATATAATACAAATATCCAAACAACAAGGTTTAAAAAAGACAACAAAATATTTTCCTTTCATTCTCAAGAACTGGTAAAAAAATTCATTATATTTAACATCTTAACTTTTCTTTTTACAACAAGGCCCAACCGATTATGTACAAAAAGTTTGACACTACTACATGTCATACATGATGAGTAGCGAAATATGATGATATTTCACCCCTAAATACCTATATTTAGTTATCCGATAAAAGCTATCTGATGAGAATTACTAGATTTGAAGTGTTTCAGATAAATATAATCAAAGTGCGTAAAACAGCCCAAGAATCCCGAAAATAATATCAAAATATTGCAACTTTGGGTCATCGGAAACTTGGTGCTACTTGCAGCTCAATTTGGACCTTCAAGACGTCAGATTTAGGAAATTGCTAAAACACAAAAGTTGTAGAGCTCGTCGTCAGCTTTCCAACGCCATAAGAATCGCCTCAATTTGAATTTGAGACAGAAAGTTATAACTACAATACCGAGGCATTATCTGATGCAAAGTTGGACGGGAGTTCACGGAAATTGCTTTTAGATGTCAATCGATTGAGGACTAAGTGTCAATCGATTGACAAGAGAAAACAACATTGTCCCTACTTAAAAGTCAATCGATTGAGATTTAATTCTTAATCGATTGAGGTTATTAGGGTTAGGGTTGTTTGACTATATAAAAAGGAAGCTACGAGTTTTGAAAGGGGATTATTAGGTTCTAGAGATAGAAAGTTTTTTATTATTTTTTTTGAGAGCTTTGTTCCCTTTAACTTTTCAGTATTCATTTCTCCAATTTATTATTTTTGTTCTGTTGATTCATGTTTTAAATTTAAAGATTAGTACAGAGCATTTCTAATTTCGTTTCTGAAGATCATCGTGGATCAAAGAATTTTCATTGAAGGTTGAGGTATTTTTGATTGATTAGATTAATGTTATTTTACATTCCTTATTTATTTATGTAATTTAATTTCAACATGTGTGGCTAATTTCTTAGGGATAGAGATCTAATGATTCCCATCCGAGGGATGTACTTCTAATAATATGAATTTAGGATTAAAATATGAGAATTTATTTTTATGGTTGTTGTGCTATCACGGACGGATGAAATCTCCGCCACTAACTGGGGTCGAGTGTGCCGAGTCATGCCCTGGATCTCAGATCTGTGACGATAATTTTATTCTAATCATTGTTATATAATCTTTCTATTTTGATCGTATGGATCTACTTACGATTATGATCTGGGATCGAGTGTGCCGAGTCATGCCCTGGATCTTGGATCTGTAATGGTAATTTTATCTTAATTACTCCCTAATCTGAAATCAAGTGTGTCGAGTCATGCCCTTGATCTCAGATCTATGGTGGTATTATTGTTGAAATTTTTTTTACCCACTTTGGAGATGATTTTTATTTATAATCTGAGATCAAGTGTGCCGGGTCATGCCCTTGATCCCAGATCTATATATGGAAATCATCTATGAAATTAAGTTCTGATTGCAGGGATGCAATGTGGAACCTATCCGGATTTTGATCATATATCTTCCATAAAAGATGCTTTTCAATGGTATATCTCATAGTTTAATTCTTAGATTTGTATTATGGGAAGAACAAACTAAAGATGGGAGGATTTAGTATCTTTATCTTCTTCATTTTTCCCGTTATTTTTGAATTATCAATTGAACTTTATTTTGTAGTTAGTAATTATCATCTCACAAAACCGTCTAAATCATAATATTGGTAGGGTACTGTTAAATCTTGAGAGATTTCTTTAGTTGCTGTTTCATCTTTTTAGATTTTCTATATTGATCCTCGTGGGAATGATCTCGTACTCCGCACCCACTATATACAATCTGATTCGTGCGCTTGCGAGTAAAATATTACAATTAAAAATCACATCAATACACTATGAACATACCCTATACACAGATAATCTTACAAAAGACAGAGGTCTTACAAAAGCCTTCACTAGCTAATACTGTCGAGAACTCCGTCTATAGTTCTTCCTCCTTTCTCTTCCCTTTACCTGCATGGTGGTTAAAGCCACCATAAGAGTTAACCCACATGCATCACAAGTATCCAAATCTAATAACTACTGATTAAACTACAATTAGGTTGATAGTTTCAAATTTATCAACATGCTCGTTTAACGTTTCTTTGTTTTTCTTTTTTCACAAATCAAATATGTCATTTGCAATCATGACTGTATGTGGTTGAAAATAAATCTTTTATACAAATAAATTAACATACTGATACGAATTCATTATTTGAAATACCTGAACAAATATATAACTGTGAGGTTAATTTATAGCTAACAACACCACTATTGAGTGTTTTGCTTAATCACTTATTAAGTCGAGAACAAAAAACATATAATAGATTCAAATCAGATCATATATCCGAATTACCACTGGCCAGGGTGTCAATTTTGAGCCATAAAAGCTCATAAGCATTCCTTCTATGCTTTTCCAGATAACTTTTCATTCTAATGAAAGCCATAAATATCGGAAATCAACAGAATAATTATTCAAAAATCAGATTTGTATAATACAAGGTACACATTTATGTCAAATTTTGATCTTGATGTAGTTTTAGGTCAAGTGTTAAAATCTGATAAGCCGATTACGATTTTAAAAGCGTCCCTACAAAAATCTAAATTTCAGAGGTTCCAAACAGATACACAGATTACAAATTTTAAATTTTACCCATACAAAAATCCAAATTTAAGAGGTTCCGACCAAAGAAACTGATTAACTTTGCCTGAACAAAAAGCCAAATTTTAGATATTCTAAACAAATGGAATCAAATCCTCATATGTAGATTTTCAAAATTTAAAATAGTAATATTCCATAAATAGCGTGGGAATTAGAATTCGTGACAATCATAAATAACATATTCCAATCCATGCAAAACAGTAATTCAGAAAAAGGGTTTAGATTGCAACATATATGAACTGATGTCAAAACACATCCAAGTGATGTAGGCGATGATCAATTTCACAAAATAAGAAAACCATATGCAGATTCAAGTTAATCAACAGGTATTACGTTGCCTCAAAATTCCATATTTAGGGTTTCAATCCCTAAACCAAAAACTCTTTTTCCCTCTTCAAATTCCTCTTCTTCTTCTTCCCCCCGCGCTCAATCTCTCACTCCACCTCTCTCGAACGCTCTCGATCTCTCTCAGTATCTCCTTTTCCTTTCCTCTTTTTCTCTCCTTCTTTCTCTCTTTTCTTTTAGCTTCTTACGCTCTCTCTCTTTTCTTCTCTTTCTTTTTCTCTTTTATTTTCTTTTGTCTTTTAGTACCTGGAGAGCCCACGCCCCACTTCTAGAGTCTCCCGAACCTCCCACAATGAACACCATCTCTTAGATAAGATAGGGTATAACTCTTATATATATATTATATTATATTATATTATATGATATGTTATATGATATATTGTATATTATATTATATTTAGTAGAACTTATATGCCCCTTCAAATCTCACCAATACCTAATAACCCTCTTAGTTATTAAATTTTGAGTGTCCCTTTTTTAATCACTTAAATATCTCAAACACTCGTCGAAAAAAATAAATGCAAAGCCCTAACGACATTAAATAAATATTAATAATAAATAAAATATCTGATTTGATTTCAAATTGAGTCCTTCCAAAGAGAGAGGGAGATGTTAGAATTATAAGCTAGACCGGCCCATTTGGTCCATTTTGTCTTTTGGGTCATTGGCCCATTTGGAATTATATTGGTCAATCTTGGAACTCTTTTTTTTTGTCATAGGAAATTAGTGTATTTAATATAGTGTCTTAAGAATATGGAATATACTTTGAGAATGTAATTTTCTATCTTTTTCTAGGCTAGATAGTTGCTTTGAAAGTGTATGTTTATTTATTCTCGGTTTTGTATTGTGGGCTATTTTAATCACTCATATATTTTCATTTTACAAGTCATATGAATGAAATTTCAAAGGTTCTAAGTAGTATATCACTTTAGTCTTCATTTTTGGTATTTTTCTACACAAGAGAACAACTTTCTTCTCTTTAGAGTGTCATCTTCTTCCAATCCTAGTTGGTGTAATCCAACAAAGTGGTATCAGAGCTTGAGATTCATGGCTTCCAATATGTTGCAACCTCAACTTCCTCGTTTCACCGGTAAGAACTACAATCAATGGAGTATTCAAATGAAGGTTTTATATGGGTCTCAAGATTTGTGAGATATTGTTGAGACCGGATATGTAGAACCGGAGGATCAAGCGGCTCTCACACAAGCTCAACTCAATGATTTGAAAGAAAATTACAAGAAGGACAAGAAGGCTTTGTTCTTCATCTATCAAGCTGTGGATGAAGTTATTTTTGAAAGAATTTCATCGGTGTCATCGGCAAAGCAAGCATGGGATACTCCTAATACTTCATACAAAGGCGAAGATAAAGTCAAATTGGTGCGGCTCCAAACTCTTCGAAGTGAGTTTGATTCTATAAGAATGAAGGATTCGGAAGCGGTTGAAGATTTTTTCAATCAAATAATTTCTCTCGTTAATCAATTAAGGATTAATGGTGAAAATCTTCAAGATCAAAGAATTATAGAAAAAATTCTTAGAAGTTTGACTCGTAAGTTTGAATATATTGTTGTTGCAATTGAAGAATCTAAGGATTTATCTACTTTGTCTTTGGAAAGTTTGTTAGGATCGCTTCAATCCCATGAACTTCGTATGAAGCAATTTAATTCTTCTCCTCTAGAGCAAGCTTTTCAAACTCAAATTTCCTTTAAGAAAAATTCTAGAGGTAGAAGAGGATGGCATTCTAATCGCGAACGAGGAATGTGACAGCCCGGATTTCGGCACCCCGAAACCCGTGCCATCAGCACGATCATCTAGACCATGCCCCTTAGCTAAGCACGGAACATTGGCATATCAAGCATAAAATGAAACAATAAAGGAGCTGCGGAATTTAAATCTTCATATTAAGTAATTCTCCAAAAGACAGTTCTACCCTCATGCCTCTGCATGAATGAAGAACCGATCCGAACCATCGATGATAGCAATCATCACGGATGGTTCATCCCAAAAGAATAATCCCAATTCAATATATACATGGTTTAAACAAAACAAGGCTTGACATACCAAGCCGTACAATTCTCTCTCAAAAAGCCCTCAAAGTGGCACAACGGAGTCCTCTAGAAGAAGTCCTCAGGAGGTGGCTCCAACTCTTCGCCGCAAGGTCCCGACTCACCGGTCGGCCTCCAAGCCTCGGCAGCTGCTAGTAGTGGACCTGCGACGTATAGTCTATAGGGTGAGCTACATCCTAGCTCAATAGGGAACAAAACACAGTTGAACATATAAATTATTACTCACATATATTCCATGATATGCCATGCATGATGTGTCTATGCAGTTATTGATGAAAACAGTTAAAAAGCATTTCATTTTACTGTTAATTACTCATGTTTTCATTTATTCATGAATGATGCTGAAAAGGCCTAAAGCAAAACTTAACCTTTCAACTTAAGTAGTCCCCGAGCAATATAGCATCGAGCCCCGATGAGATACCCTTCATCGTCATCTATATAGACACTTTTAACGTATTCCCTGGGAATACCATATAGTACCCAAGCCCCTTTCCCCTGGGGATTGGTGGCGGGGTTTCACTTGTCTCAAATCAACACCCTAGGTGTGCTTACGTATCTGGATAAGCCTCACTTGCAGCCTCGGTTTTGCCGCCAGACGGTCACGGATATCCTGCCATGTCAATCGTGGATATCCCGCCACGTCGGTGGGGTACCCTATCAAACCTCAAATAATAAAAATATCGGTGCCTTACATATAGTTATTCACCGTGTAAATGTGCTATCTTATATCAGTTAGGCTCTATCAATCATGATTCAATCTTGGATACATCCCTGGGATGTATCCATTTACTTGCATCACACCTGATGCTCTTATCTCTTCACTTTATCATCCCCTGGGGATGGCTCATTATAATTACTCTTATGGATGTCACACACACACACACTTTTCATAATTCTTAAGCAATAAAACATTTTGAATTTGAATTCTATATCACTACACACATGCTCTTGTAAAATAAAGTACATGTTCAAGGTGTTCCCTACCTCAAGTCTTCATTTGATCAATGCATCAAGGTCCCACGTGGCTCCTTGTGCACTAGCTCACACGTACCCCTATGGTACCACATAACATGTGAAATACATCACTAAAGATGCAATAAAGGAGGTCCAAGACCCTCCATGAAGCTTAAAGTCAAACTCAAAAGTTAACATAATTTATCTCAGTCGATTAATCGAACTCCAAAATTGATTAATCGAATTTGATTCGATTAATCGATTTCCAAAATCGATTAATCGAAATTCTCTGTTCAGCCAAGTCGATTCTCAATTCGAGTAATCGAGTTCCTAAAATCGATTAATCGAAATCCCATTTCGATTAGTCGATTTTCCCAAGTCTTTTCCTCCAGCCCCCTGGGGTCCACTGGAGGTTCCCAATCGATTAATCGATACCCAAATCGATTAATCGAAATCCAAAGTCGATTAATCGAAATTCAATTCGATTAATCGAGATCGGGTTTCCTGACTTTTCAACTTCTTGGCCAATTTCGATTAATCGAAACCCAATTTCGATTAATCGAAATTGCCAGATTCAGCCCCTTTCAAGCTGTTCTTCCCAACCTTTTTCCACTCTTTTTCCTCTATTTTTCTAAACCATCATCCTACAATCTAAACTATTTTTCAACTACAATTAACCTCTACCATCTATGCATTTTATTCACAAAAATTTACCTTTAATCAATCTCAAATTGATTTCAAATAAAGTGGTTGGAAGGCTAGGGTTCCAGCTTTGGCTTGAACGGATTCTTTGCGCAGAATCGGCCTCTTTAATACTTGAATCCCCCTTCCAATCACCCACAATAACTCCTTGCTTAATCACCCTCTTTACTCCTCTCTCTCTCTTCTTTACTTCTCTCTCAACAACCAAACTATTGATTTTAGGGTTATTAAACCCTTTTATCTCCCCCCATAGCTTGTGTGTTGAGCACATGCACCTCAATAGGTGTATGTGACTTCAGATTCACAACACACACCACATGGTTTCACAAACCATCTCATCTCATTCACTCATCACACTCTACGCTAACTATCGAACTCCTAATTGGTCAAACCTGTGACCGATTGGGCACGGATCCCGAGGTCATAATTTAGCGTAATTTTTCGGGCTATTACATCCTCCCCACCTTAGGAATTTTTGTCCTCGAAAATAACCCAAGGCTCATCGGTCTGGGTCTCTCCCCCCCCACACTCTCAGGTGAGGCTGTCCAATAGACTCAGACGTATTTAGGTATTCACACATACAAGGATGGAGATAAATTTAACAAAATTGAACAATTGAGACAAAAATTTGATTTATATTAAAAATTTAAATTTACAAGGCCACATGAGTTGGCGTACAAAAAGACTTTACAGATATACAATGATAAGTCAAAACACATAGCAGAGTCAGGGAATCCCCTCGTCAGGCTGGTCGGGTACTGGAGCAGGCTGCTCCATCTGAGGTGACGGTGCTACAGTGGCTGGCGGGTCTGCTGGAGCTGGCTGCGGCTGCGGTGGTGGCGACTGTGGTGGAAGCGTCTCAGTCGGCGGAGCGGAGGCAGATGTGGAAGGAGCCGCGTCTGTAGTGGCAGTGGTGGGATGGAAGACGGGTCCTCTGTGGAAGGCTGTGCGTCCGGCTGTCCACTCCTCCTCCTGGGCGAGGTAGCGGCGGTAGT
Organism: Chloranthus sessilifolius; assembly: GCA_021018995.1. Taxonomy (NCBI): domain Eukaryota; kingdom Viridiplantae; phylum Streptophyta; class Magnoliopsida; order Chloranthales; family Chloranthaceae; genus Chloranthus; species Chloranthus sessilifolius. The sequence continues at coordinate 33,278,044 of CM037589.1, forward strand.
CGGTCGGGTAGATGTGGCGGAGGGTGTGAAAGAGAAGGAAGTCCATCCTCCGGTTCATTCTTTCGTTGTTGGCCTCCATACGGGCCAACACCTCCTCTATGGTCGGCCCTGATGAAGCGGCGCGCCGGCAGTAGGATGAGGTGGGTGTCACGGGCGCGGAGTGGGCTGGTGGTGTCGGTGAGGCTGCGGTGTGAGAGGTGGCCCTCTCCACGGATGGCTCGGCTGCGGTGTGAGAGGTGGCCCTCTCCACGGATGGCTCGGCTGCGGCAGGGTGTGCCCCACCCACGGGTGGGTCCTGTTGTGGTGGTGGGGGTGGCGGTGGTGCTACTGCTGCTGCTGCGGCGACTAGAGCGGGACCCGGAGCCGGTAGGGTCCGCTTTAGCAAGTTGTAGCTACGGGCCCATGAAGACATGGAGAATATCTTCACGCAGTCTGTAGCCCTCTCTTCATGCGGAGAGACGACGTAAGATGAATCGTTGGAGTAGCACTCCAACATGCTCGATATGAGGCGAGCGTAGGGCATCTTCTCTTTGGGCCGTAGGTTGCCCTTCATGAGCTTCCCCTTTATGTACCTCATCCCCTCGAGGATGAGCATGGTGGCGTCAAACCACCGGCCACAGAAGGCGGTAAAGTGCCGCACTTTCTCCACGCGCCGTGTCGTGGCACATAGGGTACAAATTACACTTGACCACCGAGTCAAGCATCCACATGTAGTGGGGAAGGTCAACCCTCTTGATGGAGGATCCTGACCCCTTCTTGCCATTGGTCATGCGAGTCATGACCTCCTCAAAGCGAGGTTCCTCCTCAAAGGGTGGGAATAGGGTGGTCTCGGGGGTGAAATCGAGGTAGCATTCAAGCACCTCGTGTATGTGACGACGAGTGATCGTGTAGTCGCGACCCTCGATAGTGGTCTTGATCACATCGTCGGTCGGGCCGTCCACAAGCCCTTGGTAAAATAGTCTCACCAATCTAGGGTAATAAGAACCCCGGATTGGTTTGAGAAGGTTGCCGAGACCGGCATTATTGAGGTAGTTTCGAGCCCATTGGGTCTCGCCCGGTACATCGGGATTGGTGAAAAGGGTAGGGTCGATGATGTATTCGACCTCGAAGGTCTTGGCTGCCCACCATTCATTTGGTTGCACCACATTGGTGGGTGGTGGTGGCATGGGCGTGGACTCGCGGGAAGACTCGCGCATAGATGCGCTCATTGAACCGGAGGTGGTCTCCGATGTCGACGGTGACGGAGTCCTCACCGGCGATGGGGTAGGTGGTGGTGGTGCGGCGTTCTTCCGCCTAATCGGCAACTTAGAGGTTGCCTTCTTCAAAGACAACCGGGTTTTGGGCGGCATTTTTAGAAAAACTAGGGTTTAGCTAGTTCAAATCGAAGAAAAATGCGAAGTTAGGGTTTTACCTGGTTTTGATCTAATCAGGCGAATCGACGGAAAATCCCAACCCTAGAGCGCCGGATGGTCGAAGAAGAAGAAGAAGATGAAGTGCAAAAAAAAAATCCCAAGCAAAATGATTTCGAATGGGGAATGAAATCCCCAAATTTGTATATATAGGCCTCGGCTCGATTAATCGAAATTCAGAATCGATTAATCGAGATTCAAAACTAGGTTAAGCCGCGCAAAATCGATTAATCGATTTCCCAAATTGATCAATCGAAAGTTAAATTCGATTAATCGAAACGATTTTGATTAATCGAAATCGTATCTGTTCAAAAATTTAAGTTTTAGAGCTCACTGGCGTGAGCCAGTCGATTAATCGAAATCCATTTCGATTAATCGAAATTTCAAAATCGATTAATCGAATTTCACTTCGATTAATCGAAATAAATCTTGATAACTTCCAAAATTCCAGAATTCCTTAAGTTATTCGATTAATCGAAATCCATTTCGATTAATCGAAATTTCAAAATCGATTAATCGAAATTCACTTCGATTAATCGAAATCGTCTATCTGGCTTCAATTTCTTCCAAGTTCCTTTAATAAATCGATTAATCAAGATCCAGTTCGATTAATCAAAATCCAAAATCGATTAATCGACACTGCTTCAATTAATCAAAATTTCATTAATTTACTCCCAATTCTTCTAACATTCCCAGTTTGTTCGATTAATCGAACTTGCAGTTCGATTAATCGATCCCAAATCGATTAATCGAAATTATAACTCGATCAATCGAATTTGCATTCTATGTATATTCTAACTCTCATTTCAATTTCCAGTCACTGGCACATGCCAGTCGACTAATCGAACAAAATCGATTAATCAAAATTTCAAATCGATTAATCGATTTGAAATTCGATTAATCGATTTTGCCCAATTTCTGCAGATTTTTCAAGTTCTTTGGTTCTTTGATTATTTTTGACAATTTATGACATCAAGTGGTTCGTAGATCCATAAAAACACATTCACTTGGTCATGTATATACAAGAAAAAAATCTGTTCCTTTAATCATACTTTTGAGTAAAATTTCCATCGAATTACAAGGATCGTGGAGATTCCACGAACACGTTTGTGGTTTACATTGAATTCTCACGTCGTTGGAAACAAGGCTGGATATTGTTCTTTCACATCGGCCTCTCGTTCCCAAGTAGCTTCTTCTTTTGAATGATTGTTCCATCGAACAAGCACTAAGGGAATCACTTTAGTGCGTAGTACTTGTTCCTTTCGATCCAAGATTTCCACAGGTTCCTCTATCGTGCTCATGTCCTCACACATCTCTATAGGTTGCTTTCCTAATACATGAGACGGATTATTCACGTACTTCCTGAGCATCGATATGTGGAACACGTTATGTACTCGATCAAATAGCGGTGGTAAACCAATGCGATATGCAACTTCACCTACGCGTCCCAAAATTTCGAATGACCCAACATAACGTGGGCTTAACTTCCCTCTCTTGCCAAATCTCATTACACCTTTCATAGGTGACACTTTCACAAACACGTGCTCGCCCACTTTATAGTTAACACTAGTCCGCTTCATATCGGCGTAACTTTTCTGTCTACTCTGTGCTGACTTCAGCCTTTCTCTAATAATTCTAACAACGGTGGCGTTGTCTTCAAGTAATTTTGGCCCTAACACAAATTTCTCACCTGTTTCCTCCCAATTGAGGGGTGATTTGCATCGTCGTCCATACAGAGCTTCATACGGTGCCATGCCAATGCTCGTTTGGAAACTGTTGTATGCGAACTCGAGCATCGGTAGGTACTCATCCCAGTATCCTTGTATATCAAGCATGCACGCCCTGAGCATGTCTTCTATTACTTGGTTCACTCGCTCTGTCTGTCCATCAGTATGGGGATGGAAAGCTGAACTAAAGTCTAGTCGTGTTCCCATTCCTTCTTGAAATTTCTTCCAAAACTTGGACGTATATAGTGGGTCACGATCTGAAACTATGCTGCTTGGAATCCCATGTAATCTTACAATCTCCTTCATATATAAGTCTGCCAGTCTTCCTGCTGTATACGTAGTATTGTACGGCAAAAAGTGTGCTGATTTGGTCAATCGGTCTACGACGATCCAAATGGCATTGTGTCTCTTGGCAGTACGGGGTAATCCAACAATGAAGTCCATTGAGATCGATTCCCACTTCCATTCTGGGATTGGTAAAGGTTGCAACAGTCCAACAGGATGTCTATGATCAACCTTCACTTGCTGACAAGTTAAACATCGTGACACGTACTCGGCCACGTCTTGCTTCAGTCCTCTCCACCAGTAGTTCTTTTTCAAGTCTTGGTACATTTTGGTGCTACCAGGGTGGATAGCATAATTTGACTTATGGGCCTCATCAAGAATCGTTCATTTTAGATTGACATTGTCCGGAATGCATAGACGGCCCTTAAACAATAAAGAACCATCTTCTTTAACCGAGAACTCCGACCTGATGCCTTCACTCACGTTTTGATGAATCTTTGTTAATACCGGGTCTTTCATCTGTAGATCGTGGATATGTTCAAATATTACTGGCTTTACTAATATGTTAGCCAAAAAGGATCCGGTGGTTTTTGACTCAATGCTCGCATTGTAGAATGCCAGGTCTTCCAATAATTTCCATCGGTGCATACCCAAAATCAAACAAGCTAGCTGAGCTGAACCTTTTCGACTCAATGCATCGGCTACTACATTCGCCTTGCCTGGATGATATTGTATGGAGCAATCGTAATCCTTGAGGAATTCCATCCACCTGCGCTATCTCATGTTGAGCTTTTTCTGTGTAAAGAGATATCGGAGGCTCTTATGATCGGTGAAAATTTCAAAAGTCTCACCATACAGGTAATGTCTCCAAATCTTGGTAAAAATGTCGCCGGTTCAAGTCATGAGTCGGGTAATTTTTCTCGTGTTCTTTTAGCTGTCTTGATCCGTAAGCTATCACCTTCTTGTATTGGTTGAGCACACAACCAAGGCCATTATATGACGCCACATCAGACACGGCGTATCCTCCATCGAAGGAATCGTTAGACTTTGGGCGAAGTGAGTCTCGTTTTGAGTTCTTGAAAACTCTTCTCGCATGCCTCACTCCACTCAAACCTTGAATCTTTTCGTGTCAGCTTTGTGAGAGGTCCGGATATCTTTAAAAACCCCTCAACGAAACGTCGATAATAGCCTGCTAAGCCCAGAAAACTTCGGACATCAGTCACTGTCTTTGGTTGCTCCCATTTAACTACTGTTTCTATCTTTGCTGGATCTACAGTGACACCGTGTTTTGAGACGACATGTCCCAAAAAGCTAACCTCTTCCAACCAAAACTCACATTTGCTGAGTTTGGCGTACAATTGGTGTTCACGTAGTGTCTGTAGAGCAATCCTCAAATGTTCTTCGTGTCCCATCTTGGATTTGGAGTATATCAGTATATCATCAACAAACACTACGACGCAGGAGTCCAAGTGTGGTTTAAACACTCAGTTCATCAGATCCATAAACGACGCCGGAGCATTCGTCAATCCAAACGACATCACAAGGAATTCATAGTGTCCATACCGTGTCCGAAAAGCTGTCTTCTGAATGTCCTCAGCCTTGACTCGCAACTGATGATACCCAGATCTCAGGTCGATCTTGGAAAAATACCTTGCTCCTTGCAGCTGGTCGAATAGATCGTCAATTCTAGGCAAAGGGTAGCGGTTCTTCACAGTGAGTTTGTTCAATTGTCGATAGTCAATGCATAGCCGCATTGACCCATCCTTCTTCTTGACAAACAAGACCGGTGCTCCCCATGGAGACACGCTCGGTCTAACAAACCCCTTATCCATAAGTTCTTGTAGTTGTTCCTTCAACTCCTTTAACTCAGCAGGAGCCATTCTATAAGGTGCTTTCGAAATAGGCTCCGTTCCTGGTGCTAAGTTAATGGCGAATTCTACTTCTCTTTCTGGAGGTAATCCAGGCAATTCCTCTGGAAACACGTCGGCGAAGTCTCGCACAACTGCTATCTCAGAAATGACATTCTTTTCTTCCTTGTCCTCCTTTAAGAAAGCTAAGTATCCACTGCAACCCTTTCTGATCATTTTCTCGGCCCTTCTTCTTGAGATCAAGGTAGCACCTTGAAATCGAAATGATCTTTTTTGTGTTCGAAAATGACTACCTTATTCTTGCAATCGATTTGCTGTAAATGTCATAACCATGCCAAGGATCACATCAAACCCTTGCATGTCTAACAGTATCAACTTTGCTTCCAATTCATGCACCTCTAAGTCTCGAACTGCTACAATGATGGACTTGCAAGCTAACTCCGTGTCTACTAACTCTCCAGTCAAAATAGACACAGATAGGACGAAATCCAACGTCTCTGGAACAATCTTCATCTTCTTGGCGAAACGTGGAGTGACGAATGAGTGGGTAGACCCTGGGTCTATCAGCACTCGAGCGTCATATCCACCAAAGCATCCTTTTTCATATATATTTAAAGTACCTATAGTATACATACATACATACAATAATTTATACATTAATTTATACCCCTAATTCACATACAGGTTTTTGTATTGAGAAAAGAATCTATACCATTTCTAATGCATGCTCCTTCTCTATCTAAAATTCTAATGAAATGAAAAATTTTCTTTAATTTTAACGAGTCTCACCTTGGATGACGTCATGCACGTTCCCTGCTTCCTGAGCAGTGACAGCATAGGCCCTCCCCTGAACGATCGGCTTCCTTGCTTGAATGGGTCGTGGCGCTGCAACTGAAGCCGTCTTTCTTTTATCCGCCTCAGGGCAATCCTTGATCAAGTGGCCCACCTTGCCACATCGGAAACAACCCCTAGTTCCCAATCTACAATCCACCGTCCTATGAGGCTTGCCACACTTTGCGCAAGTCTCCCGAGGTACGGAAGAAACAGTACGAGAACCCTGTGTGATAGTGGCGCCAGTAGACATGGCAGGGCTCTCATAGCGAAAAGGTCTCCCCGACGCAAGTAATGGAAACCTCTGTTGGTGTTGTTGTTGCGTCGGCCTTCCGAAACCTCCCTGAAACTGTGGTCTCTGATTTTGGGCCATGAACCTCGGCTTTTTGTTCACCTGTTCGTAGTTCCCCGATCTTCCTTGATCATTTCCTCTTCTCTGTTGCTCTCTCTGTCGATATCTATTTGTATTCTCCTCTTCAACCACTAGTGCTTTACTCATGACCTCTTCATAGGTCCTTAACTGAAATGGAGCTACGCCTCCCCTAACCTCAGGCTTCAAACCTTGCTGAAACCTCTTGGACTTCATCACTTCAGTAGCGACGTAATCCGGAGCAAAATGGGCAAGTCGTAGAAACTCTACCCCATATTCTCTCTCACCTATCATTCTCCCTTGCACTAATCAGAAAATTGTATCTCAAGTGGTTCCTCACCACTTCAGAAAATATTGTTTGTTGAACTCCTCAACAAACTCCTCCCAAGTCCAAGGCAACTCTGGTCTCTCGAGCGAGTCCGTATCACGGACTTCCACCAAGGCCCAGCCTCCCCATCCAACATATAAGCTGCCCATCTCACACTCTCATCTTCCGTGCATGTCAGCACGCTAAAGACTTTCTCCATCTCCATAAGCCAGTTCTCAGCGGCCATTGTGTCTGCCTGCCCAGAAAATGAAGGAGGTCTCATCCTCTTAAACTCTATAAAAGATGAGGGCACAGGTAGCGCAGGTCCTACAGGTGGTGTAGGTGGCTGTTCTCTTGACGCATGAGCTGCAAAGGATGCGGCTTGTTGTGCCATGGCAGCTGCCATAGTCTCCATAGTGTGCATCATCCTTTGTCGCTCCTCTCTATCTTCCTGTCTCTCTCTCACTCTCTCTTGCTCTCTTAGATCTTGATCCTGACGATCTCGATCCTCTTTATCATGTTGTCTACTACCACTGCCCCCTGGGGCCTCAGTACCTCCTAAAGGCACTCTATTTGTAGGAGAGATGTAATCATCTCCACTATGTAGACTCCTCTGCTGGCTTCCCCTCGGTCGGCCTCTTCCTCTAGATGACATTTGCGGCTGCATTTGAAACTAAAGTTTCGTTAGCAGAAGTCCCTATGTTCTGACCCAAAGAACAATTGCCAGAATTACTAAAAGAAAATGCTTTGATACCAACTGTGACAGCCCGGATTTCGACACCCCGAAACTCGTGCCATCAGCACGATCATCTAGACCATGCCCCTTAGCTAAGCACGGAACATTGGCATATCAAGCATAAAATGAAACAATAAAGGAGCTGCGGAATTTAAATATTCATATTAAGTAATTCTCCAAAAGATAGTTCTACCCTCATGCCTCTGCATGAATGAAGAACCGATCCGAACCATCGATCATAGCAATCATCACGGATGGTTCATCCCAAAAGAATAATCCCAACTCAATATATACATGGTTTAAACAAAACAAGGCTTGACATACCAAGCCGTACAATTCTCTCTCAAAAAGCCCTCAAAGTGGCACAACGGAGTCCTCTAGAAGAAGTCCTCAGGAGGTGGCTCCAACTCTTCGCCGGCCGCAAGGTCCGACTCACCGGGGTCAGCGTCTCCTGAAGCCTCGGCAGCTGCTAGTAGTGGACCTGCGACGTATAGTCTATAGGGTGAGCTACATCCTAGCTCAATAGGGAACAAAACACAGTTGAACATATAAATTATTACTCACATATATTCCATGATATGCCATGCATGATATCTCTATGCAGTTATTGATGAAAACAGTTAAAAAGCATTTCATTTTACTGTTAATTACTCATGTTTTCATTTATTCATGAATGATGCTGAAAAGGCCTAAAGCAAAACTTAAACTTTCAACTTAAGTAGTCCCCGAGAAATATAGCATCGAGCCCCGATGAGATACCCTTCATCGTCATCTATATAGACACTTTTAACGTATTCCCTGGGAATACCATATAGTACCCAAGCCCCTTTCCCCTCGGGATTGGTGGCGGGGTTTCACTTGTCTCAAATCAACACCCCTGGGGTGTGCTTACTGTGTACGGATAAGCCTCCGCACTGGCCTACGGTTTCGCCGCCGTATCGGTCACGGATATCCTGCCGTGTCAGTCGTGGATATCCCGCCACGTCGGTGGGGTATGATGAGTACTGAAAAATGAGGATATTTCATCCCTAAATACCTATATTTAGCTGTCCGATGAAGGCTATCTAATGAGATTGATTATATTTGAAGTGTTTCAGGTAAATACAAGCCAAGTATAGAAAACAGTCCAAGAATTCTGAATATAATGCCAAAACACTGCAACTTCAGGTAATCAAGAACTTGGTGCGACTTGCGGCTAAATTTGGACCTTCAAGACGGCCGAATTACAAAATTGGAAAAACATGAAAGTTGTAGATCTTTTCGTCAGCTTTCCAACGGCGCATGGATCGTCTCAATCCGAGTTCAGGACAGAAAGTTATGGCCAAAATACTGAGGCAGTGTCTGAACCAAGAAGAAGTGTTGAATTTCACGGATTTCTGGGGTCGATGCATCGACCCTACAGGTCGATTAATCGAGCCAGAATTTGAGTCTGATTTTTGGGATTCTTTGTCGGCTCGATGCATCGACACTCGGTCGATTAATCAACCCGAAAATACGGGCTTGGGAGACTTCCGCGCGACGGTTCTATTTAAAGACTCAAACACTTCGGGGAAAGGAGGAGAATTAGATATTTTTTTAGAATTAGAATTACGTAGGAATTAGTTGGAGGAAAGAGTTTTAGTTTTTAGTGTTCTTAGTTTTTAGCCATTATTTTTCATAGTTAGACATAGAAATAGGGAAGTTTTATTATTCTTTTGAGAGCTTTGTTCCCTTTAATTTTTCAGTACTCATTCCTTCAGTTTATAAATTTTGTTCAAAGTTTATTCCTGCATTAATTTCGTTTCTGAAGATCATCATCCGTGTGGATCAACGTAATTTATTTTGAAGTTTGAGGTAATTTTAATTAATGTTATTTTCCCGTATTTATTTATTTATGTCATTTACTTACAATATGTGTGGCTAAATTTATAGGGATGGGGATCTAATGATTCCCATCCGAGGGATGTACTTTTAATAGTATAAATTTAGGATTAAAATATGAGAATTTATTTTATGGTTATTGTGCTATCATGAATGGATGAAATCCCCGCCACTAATCGGGATCGCGTGTGCCGAGTCATGCCCGGGATCTCAGATCTGTGACGGTAATTTTACCCAATCATTGTTATGGTCTTTTTGCTTTCATCGTGTGGATCTAATTACGATTATGTTCTGGGATCGAGTGTGCCGAGCCATGCCACGGATCTTGGTTACGTAATGGTAATTTTATCTTAAATAATCCTAATCTGAATAAAGTGTGCCGAGCCATGCCCTTGATTTCAGATTTGTAAGTGGTATTCTTGTTGGAATTTTCACCCACCTTGGGGATGATTTTTATTTGAACCTGAGATCATGCGTGCCTAGCCGTGCCCTTGATCCCAGATCTATATATATGAAAATCATCTAAGTCCTGATTGCAGGGATGCAACGTGGAACCTATTAGGGTGTTGACCATTGATCTTCCATAAAAGATGTTTGTTACCAATGAATATCTCATAATTTAACCCTTAGATTTATATTATAGGAAGAACGGACCAAAGATGGGAGGATTTAGTATCTTCATCTTTATCATCATCTTCACTTTTATTTTTGAATTATCAATTGAATTTCAGTTTGTAGTCATTAATTATCATCAACCGCTTAAATCATAAAATCGGTAGAATACTGTTAGATCTTAATAGATTTCTAGAATTGCTTGTCTCTTTTAGATGTTTCAACATTAATCCTCGTGGGAACGATCTCGTACTCCGCACCCACTATATACAAACCGATTCGTGCACTTGCGAGTAAAACATTACATTAAAAAAATCACATCAAGTTTTTGGCGCCGTTGCCGGGGATTAAATTAAGAAAATCTGAATTTTTGGTAGACAATAAATTTTAGGAATTTTCGATGATTAAAATAGTATTTCTGCTTAATTTAAAAAAAATATATATATATATATATATATTTTTGGGAGTCGATGCATCGACCCCCATTGTCGATGCATCGACCTTGCCTCGATTGATCGAGTGTGACTCAAATTATTACCCTGAACAAGTCCAACCAAATCCGGTTTGGAATACTCATGACTGGCAGAGTCAATCTAATGACATGTGGGGTTTTAATCAACCTCTAATGTGTGATATGATGCCGTACAATGATCAAAATTCTTATCCCAACAAATTTCCTTATGAGTTTTCACAGCAAACTCAATACTTTCAAGACACAAACTCATATGATCCAGCCCAAAATTCTTCTTACTCCTTAGAATATTTAAAAGGTTTGGTGCACACCAATACTCAAAGAATTTCTAGGATACAATCTCAAGTTAGTCAGATGATCGAGTACTTACAAAGGAAAGTTGAAATAGAGGAGTCCCTCATTGATACCAATCAGAATAAAGAACATCTTCAAGAGGACTCATCTGATTTTGTTCAAAAATATGAGGATGACCGATTGGTCACTACGCTTGAGAATGGCATAACGAGCGTTGAGGTAGTGCAAGTGCGAGGAGAAGAGGAAATGGAATGGAATGATACTTATGTCGAGGAGGGAATTGAGAATCAAATTGAGATGAAAGAGAAAGAAAATGACACCCTTACAGCACCTGATAAGGGAAACTTAATTTTTTTCGATGAGTGTGAATTCGGTTTAGGGAAGAAAGAGGAATTTCAAATCTGTTGCCCATTCGTTGAATACATAGATAATCAACAGAATGCCGAAAAAAGATTCATGGGTTTGAATCTGGAGTGCGATTTTGGGAATGTCAAGTACAGGGTAGAAATGGATCATAATGGTGGCACTTGGGCACACCATGGGGGTGTAACTAAGTCCTTGAAAAGAGAAATTCCGAGACGATTAAATAATTCGCTAATCCTGCTTAGAAAATTTTTCATGAAGATTTGGGATCCTGGTGGACTCGGAATGAATTTACACCTTGTAGATTAATTTCGCAATTTTTCTTAAAAAAAAAAAAAAAAACATTGTTTTTTTTTCCTCGATTAATCGACAGTGTATGTCGATTAATCGACCCTCCCCCTCGATTAATCGACTCCTTGTAGTCGATTGATCGACAGTCATAATGACTGTTTTCTTTTTCAATGCAGTCTGTTTTTTTGATTAATTTCTTTTCGTTGTTTAAAAAAAAAAAAAAAAAAAAAAAACTTTTGGGAGTCGATGCATCGACCCCCTGTGTCGATTCATCGACCCAACCAGGGTTGATGCATCGACCCTTCACCTCGATTAATCGACCCTTTTGGTTGATTAATCGACAGTATTTATGGAGTCTCCTTTTTCAAGGAGACTGCATTTATGACGGCTTTGACTTTTTCTTTAGTCGATTAATCGTCTCCTTGAGTCGATGCATCGACTGCACATTTTGGAATTTGTGCTGTTTTGAAAGTCTGTCCGTTTTTGTTTTATTTGGTGTCGATTAATCGACTCTTTATGGATCGATTAATCGACTTTTATTTCGGGACATGCGTTTTAGTTTTTTTATCTGCCTCGATTAATGTCGATTAATCGAGGAAGTGCGTCGATTAATCGATTTTTCCACTTCTGTACGTTGCGTCTTTTCACTTAAAGACGTTGCGTGTTTTCCATGCGTCGGGACTTTTGACGCGCCTGTTTTCAATGGAGTCGATTAATCGACACTTTTGGTCGATTAATCGATTATTTTGCGTGTGTCCGTCCCGAGAGGGCGCATTTGCGCCTATTTAAATGGAGCAGTCTCACTACGATTTTCATTGAGTTTGTTTTTCTGACTGCCTCCGACATTCCGACAGTGCAATCATGGCTTCGACCTCTGCCGCGCCGCAAAGACTTGTACAACGCCCTGCTGGTCATCCACGTGATCAGCCAAGTGGTCGCTTTGCGACCCGCGACCTATGCTCCGAATATGTTTTTGATATCGCGGCTTTTCAAGCACTGCCTATCTGCGCCGTTTCCCTCGCCTATGCGATGACTCTCAATGCCCATTTTCTCCTCACTCCACCCGTGATCAAAGTGTCCGAACGCGTTGTTTGGTTATTCTATCAGAATATGGCATGGGTGCCCGCCTCCATCGAGAATCAAGTCGCCGCCCACTTCACTGTTACAATTGATGAGTGGTCGCGCCCGATTTTTCCGCACACCATTACGGAGGTCTTTAATGTTTCGTGCGAGCGCCCTCACAATCACATTTTGGGTGAGGAACTCGACGAGTCACAGGAGGATATAATCAACGAGATGTACCGCGACATATTTTCTTCTGGGATCGCCACTAGGCGATCGGCGTTGCCGCGCCCGCTTTTGTTTTGGGATAGTGTGGTCAGTAGCAATCTTTGTCCCCATGGCCACGTTTCTGAGCGCACCGGTGATCGGGTTCAAGCACTTTATGGGGCCCACTGCAATTCATGGATCAACGTGCCCAGGATTATTCATGATGGCATGTGGCGATGCCATGACGAACTCACTAAACCTACAACTGGTGAAGCCCCGTTGGTCTACTTCCCCCATTATGTTATGAAGTTGCTTAATTTCCTTCGTTTCCCGTTCTACCGGGATGATGATATCGGGGACCTTGCCTTCTATCGTTATGGTGCAACCCAGTGGAACCGCAGTATGCGTCTCTTGGGAAATGTCCCTGATGCCCCTGCTGATGCACCGGCTCAACCGGCTCCGCCACGCCAGCATGCACCTGATCAAGGACCCGAGGAGGGTGTGTCGCTTGGCTCGCTCCAAGCCCAAATTACCTCTTTACAAGAAGAGCAGCAGCGACAACATGGTGCACTCCTGCGCCGTAGCCACTATGATCGTTCCTTCCTCCATCAGATCGGGCAGCGCATGTGGCCTGATAGTTATGATGAGATGCGCGCCGGGGCCCGCCAGGCCGAGGAGGATGGAGATGATTAGTTTGATTAGTCTAGGATTAGGATTTTTCATTTTGTGTTATTTTTCTTTCTTTTGTTTAGGCTGTTTATTTTAGGAGTCAAATCAGAAGTGTCCATGTACTCATCGTCTTTATCAATGAAAAAGTGTGTTTTCTAATCTGTGTGGGATTGTCACAATTTTGCGAATTACCGGTTGCCTTTAGAGTAGTTGAAAAGCACCATTACAATGCCATATTTTTTTTTTCAAAATTTCAACTCTCTGCCAAGATGGTGTCGATTAATCGAGGGTTATACTCGATTAATCGACCCACTGTTTGCGAAAAGGGGGTATGGTTAATTATTTTACGTCATTTATATGTTTTATTTGAAAAAAAAAAAAAAATTTAATTTTTGAAGTCATCATGCACATTATTTTATGATTGTTTTCAAACTTTAGTTGATGATGCATGTGAATTTAATTTTGAGAATAATAGTGTCATGTTTTGATTACTTGTATCTAAGATGATGAAGCTTAATGTGATATGTTGTGGATAATTTTGATATTCATGCTTAGAATTTTTACACTGATACCAAGCTAAGACTTAGAAATCGATGAACTGTTTTGAATGTTGAATCTTAGGATCTCAGTGGAGACTAAACCCAGTGAGCTTTAGAGCTAATTTCCCGTCATTGATGAGTGAATACATAAACTCGGAGTTTTCTTTGAATACAACTTATTTTGCATAATCTCATACACTTCATTTTGACTTGTGACTTTGCATGAAATCAAATTTATATCATTATGTTAGAATGTACTGTATATCTACTCAAGACAAATAGGCAAAGTTACTATCTTTTAAGGACATGATTGAAGGCCATCTTTGGCTCGTTTGTGCTTAAAATGCCCCACCTCAAATAAATTTATCTTTCTAGTACCCCTTTGAGCCTATTGAAAATTTACCTTTATACATTCTTTGATAAGCCACGTTAACCTTTAACCCTTCACCATTTCTGAAAATTCAGCTTTACCCTTCTTATTTATGAGAAATTAGGAACGAGGGATGAGAGTGAACGAAAAGAGAGTAAGTGGAGAGATACTGAGTTGTGGTGTTTACTGAGAGTGTATGGCAAAAATAAAAAGAAAAAGGGGGGAGAAAAAGAAAAAGAAAATTGTGAAAAATAATGAAAAATTTGAGGTGCTTCAAGAAAAGGAAATTCAAAAGAAAAAGAGAGTTGAGAAAAATAGAAAAAAAATTGAGAAAAATAGTGAGAGATTAGAAAAGAAAAAGAAGAGAAATAGAAAAAAAAGTTGTTTATTTTCCAATTTCTCAGAAACTTTGAATCCCAACTTCCAATTCTTTCTTACCCTTTCCTGAGCCCCATTACAACCCTAAAAAGACCTTCATGATCTGATCTTGCATTAGTAACTGCCTTGTGGAGAGTAAATATGTGATACTTATGACACTTGATATGACATGCTTAGGATATACAAGTATCTTCTTATGAGATTTATTTTTGTTCATTGATTGTATCGTGTTTCATTTATCATGTGAGATTTTTTTTATTTGCTTTGTATTGACCTCTCACATATGTGCGAAAACTATCCACTATCGGTGTCTTTATATTTTGAGAGTATACCTAAAGTGAGGATTGAGTCAAAACAACAGATCCAACGGTTTTCCGTTTAAACTAGTTCTGATATGAATGAATTTTGGTTTGGTTATGCACACACTTCACGTTTAGGCATGAATGGATGAGCTATCTAACGATTTGAGCATTAGACTAATTTGAATGGATATTAGTATGATTAGTATAACATAGTTATTTAAAATTGAGAATTCGCATGTTGAATTGATTAATGATTTTTGTTTTTGAATGGTATATATGTTATCAAAATCATGTTTTGAAAACTCAATTTTATCGATGATTTTAAAAATATATTGAAGTTTGTGGGTAACTTCACTGTAAACCCTCAGGAGACACAACTCCTCCACTAGGATCACCTAGGGGTTTAAAGGCTTGTTGCACATGCTAAGTGCAATCGTCTTCCCTACGAAAGTGGCATTTATTTTCTTTAGTTTGCTTTGCTCGAGGACTAGCAAAGTGTAGGTTTGGGGGTATGATGAGTACTGAAAAATGAGGATATTTCACCCCTAAATACCTATATTTAGCTGTCCGATGAAGGCTATCTAACGAGATTGATTAGATTTTAAGTGTTTCAGGTAAATACAAGCCAAGTATAGAAAACAGTCCAAGAATTCTGAATATAATGCTAAAACACTGTAACTTCGGGTAATCAAGAACTTGGTGCGACTTGCGGCTAAATTTGGACCTTCAAGACGGCTGAATAACAAAATTGTCAAAACATGAAAGTTGTATATCGTTTCGTCAGCTTTCCAACGGCGCATGAATCGTCTCAATCCGAGTTCGGGACAGAAAGTTATAGCTAAAATACTGAGGCAGTGTCTGAACCAAGAAGAAGTGCTGAATTTCACGGATTTCTGGGGTCGATGCATCGACCCTACAGGTCGATTAATCGAGCCAGAATTTGAGTCTGACACGAATCTGACACTGAAAGTCTGATTTTTGGGATTCTTTGTCGGCTCGATGCATCGACACTCCTTGGTCGATTAATCGACCCGAAAATACGGGCTTGGGAGACTTCCGCGCGACGGTTCTATTTAAAGACTCAAACACTTCGGGGAAAGGAGGAGAATTAGATATTTTTTTAGAATTAGAATTACGTAGGAATTAGTTGGAGGAAAGAGTTTTAGTTTTTAGTGTTCTTAGTTTTTAGCCATTATTTTTCATAGTTAGACATAGAAATAGGGAAGTTTTATTATTCTTTTGAGAGCTTTGTTCCCTTTAATTTTTCAGTACTCATTCCTTCAGTTTATAAATTTTGTTCAAAGTTTATTCCTGCATTAATTTCGTTTCTGAAGATCATCATCCGTGTGGATCAACGTAATTTATTTTGAAGTTTGAGGTAATTTTAATTAATGTTATTTTCCCGTATTTATTTATTTATGTCATTTACTTACAATATGTGTGGCTAAATTTATAGGGATGGGGATCTAATGATTCCCATCCGAGGGATGTACTTTTAATAATATAAATTGAGGATGAAAATATGAGATTTTATTTTTATGGTTGTTGTGCTATCATGAATGGATGAAATCCCCGCCACTAATCGGGATCGCGTGTGCCGAGTCATGCCCGGGATCTCAGATCTGTGACGGTAATTTTATCCAATCATTGTTATGGTCTTTTTGCTTTCATCGTGTGGATCTAATTACGATTATGTTCTGGGATCGAGTGTGCCGAGCCATGCCCTGGATCTTGGTTCTGTAATGGTAATTTTATCTTAAATAATCCCTAATCTGAATAAAGTGTGAGCCATGCCCTTGATTTGATTTGTAAGTGGTATTCTTGTTGAAATTTTCACCCACCTTGGGGGATGATGATTTTATTTGAACCTGAGATCATGCGTGCCTAGCCGTGCCCTTGATCCCAGATCTATATATGAAAATCATCTAAGTCCTGATTGCAGGGATGCAACGTGGAACCTATTAGGGTGTTGACCATTGATCTTCCATAAAAGATGTTTGTTACCAATGAATATCTCATAATTTAACCCTTAGATTTATATTATAGGAAGAACGGACCAAAGATGGGAGGATTTAGTATCTTCATCTTTATCATCATCTTCACTTTTATTTTTGAATTATCAATTGAATTTCAGTTTGTAGTCATTAATTATCATCAACCGCTTAAATCATAAAACCGGTAGAATACTGTTAGATCTTAATAGATTTCTAGAATTGCTTGTCTCTTTTAGATGTTTCAACATTAATCCTCGTGGGAACGATCTCGTACTCCGCACCCACTATATACAAACCGATTCGTGCACTTGCGAGTAAAACATTACATTAAAAAAATCACATCAGGGTACCCTATCAAACCTCAAATAACAAAAATATCGGTGCCTTACATATAGTTATTCACCGTATAGTTATTCACCGTGTAAATGTGCTATCTTATATCAGTTAGGCCCTATCAATCATGATTCAATCTTGGATACATCCCTGGGATGTATCCATTTACTTGCATTACACCTGATGCTCTTATCTCTTCACTTTATCATCCCCTGGGGATGGCTCATTATAATTACTCTTATGGATGTCACACACACACACTTTTCACAGTTCTTAAGCAATAAAACATTTTGAATTTGAATTCTATATCACTACATACATGCTCTTGTAAAATAAAGTACATGTTCAAGGTGTTCCCTACCTCAAGTCTTCATTTGATCAATGCATCAAGGTCTCACGTGGCTCCTTGTGCACTAGCTCACACGTACCCCTATGGTACCACATAACATGTTAAACACATCACTAAAGATGTAATAAAGGAGGTCCAAGACCCTCCATGAAGCTTAAAGTCAAACTCAAAAGTTAACATAATTTATCTCAGTCGATTAATCGAACTCCAGAATCGATTAATCGAAAGTCAATATCGATTAATCGATTCTCAAATCGATTAATCGAGATTTTCATTCGATTAATCGAATCCTAATTCGATTAATCGAAATTCTCTGTTCAGCCAAGTCGATTCTCAATTCGAGTAATCGAGTTCCTAAAATCGATTAATCGATCCCAAATCGATTAATCGAAAATTGAAATCGATTAATCGAAATCCCATTTCGATTAGTCGATTTTCCCAAGTCTTTTCCTCCAGCCCCCTGGGGTCCACTGGAGGTTCCCAATCGATTAATCGGTACCCAAATCGATTAATCGAAATCTAAAGTCGATTAATCGAAATTCAATTCAATTAATCGAGATCGGGTTTCCTGACTTTTCAACTTCTTGGCCAATTTCGATTAATCGAAATTGCCAAATTCAGCCCCTTTCGAGCTGTTCTTCCCAACCTTTTTCCACTCTTTTTCCTCTATTTTTCTAAACCATCATCCTACAATCTAAACTATTTTTTAACTACAATTAACCTCTACCATCTATGCATTTTATTCACAAAAATTTACCTTTAATCAATCTCAAATTGATTTCAAATAAAGTGGTTGGAAGGCTAGGGTTCCAGCTTTGGCTTGAACGGATTCTTTGCGCAGAATCGGCCTCTTTAATACTTGAATCCCCCTTCCAATCACCCACAATAACTCCTTGCTTAATCACCCTCTTTGCTCCTCTCTCTCTCTTCTTTACTTCTCTCTCAACAACCAAACTATTGATTTTAGGGTTATTAAACCCTTTTATCTCCCCTCCTAGCTTGTGTGTTGAGCACATGCACCTCAATAGGTGTATGTGACTTCAGATTCACAACACACATCACATGGTTTCACAAACCATCTCATCTCATTCACTCATCACACTCTACGCTAACTATCAAACTCCTAATTGGTCAAACCTGTGACCGATCGGGCACGGATCCCGAGGTCATAATTTAGCGTGATTTTTCGGGCTATTACAAGGAAGGCATAATGGAGGAAGATATCAAGTAAAAGAAAGAGATGAAGATGAGTCATCTTCGTCATCAAGAGGAAGGGGAAGAGGAAGAGGCCGATCTTCTCTTTCTAATGTTTAATGTTATCATTGTCAAAAATATGGTCACACCATAAAATTTTGTAGAAAAAGATTGGCGAAAGAAGAAAAAAAGGAATCAAATTTTGTTTTAGAGAACAATCAAAGTAAGGAAGATGATACTCTCTTTCTTACTTGCAATGTTCAAGATGTTGCATTCAATGAAGATTGGTATCTTGATAGTGGTTGTAGTAACCACATGATGGGCAACAAAGGCGTATTTGTCACTTTGGATGAATCTATTCAAAGTGAAGTAAGGACCGGCGATGATAAACGACTTTCCGTAAAGGGAAGTGGTGATAATCTTGTTCAATTAAAGAAAGGCATCAAACGCATCTCAAATGTTTTCTACGTACCCGACCTCAAGTACAAACTTCTAAGTGTTGGACAACTCCTTTTGAAAGGACACAATGTTCATTTCAAAGGAGATGCATGTGAAATCAAGGATGTGAGCAATGCTCTCATTGCCAAAGTAAAGATGACTCCAAATAAGATGTTTTCGCTTAAGTTTCAAAATAAAATTCTTCCTTGCTTCAATTCTATCATCCAGGACAAATCATGGCTATGACATCTTCGGTATGGCCACTTGAGTTTTAGCTCGTTGACTCTCATGTGCAAAAATCACATGGTGAGAGGCATGACAAATATAGATCGCAAAGATCAAGTTTGTGAAGGATGCGCACTCGGAAAGCATCAAAGAAATTCTTTTCCGATTGGGAAAGCTTGGAGGGCATCAAATCCTCTTGAGCTTGTTCATTCGGACCTATGCGGGCCTATGCACATAACTTTCATTGGCGGTAATCGTTATTTCCTCACTTTTATTGACGATTATAGTCGTAAATCTTGGGTTTATTTTCTCAAAGAAAAATCGGAGGTATTCGGCAACTTCAAAACATTTAAGGCCTTGGTTGAAAAGCAAAGTGGTTTTATGTTGAAAACTTTGCGTACCGATCAAGGTGGTCAATATGTTTCTCATGATTTTTAAAATTTCTTAAAAGATAATGGCATTCGGCATCAATTAACTACTCGGTATACACCTCAGCAAAATGGTGTTGTCAAAAGAAAAAATAGAACCCTTATGGAATTGGCTAGAAGTATGTTAAAAGCCAAAGGGATGCCAAATATATTTTGGGCCGAAGCCGTTGCATGTGCCAACTATCTTTTAAATCGTGTCTTATCCAAAAGTGTTGAAGGCATGACACCACAAGAAGCATGGAATGGACACAAACCATGTGTTGCGCATTTGAGGATATTTGGTAGCATTGCATATTCTCATGTGCCGGATAAAAGAAGAAAAAAATTGGATGATAAATATGAAAAATGTATTCTTATTGGTTATAGTGAAACTTCAAAGGCATACAAATTATTTAATCCCATCACCAAGAAAACTATCATAAGTAGAGATGTAAAATTTAATGAAGAAGAAGCTTGGGATTGAGATTTCCAAGAAAAGACACAAAAGTCTATTTGTGTCAACGAAGAAGAATTGAAAGATGCTCAAAATAGTGAGCATGAAGATGATAGAACTTCCTCTCCATCTTCATCTTCACCATCTTCATCATCATCATCATCAAGTTCTAATTCTCCTCTAAAGAAGACCAAAAGCATAAATGAAATTTATGAAGCATCAAGAAGACTTTTTGATGAAGATAAGATTAACTTTGCACTATATGCCGATGCCGATCCAATTTCTTTTGAAGAAGCATCTCAAGAAGAAAAGTGAAAACATGCAATGAATCAAGAAATTGACTCCCTCAAAAGAAATTAGACTTGGGAGTTAACGGAACTTCCAAATGGGCACAAATCCATTGGTGTGAAATGGATATATAAAATCAAGTTAAATGCAAAAGGTGAAGTTGAAAGGCACAAAGCTCGGTTAGTGGTGAAAGGCTACAAGCAAAGACATGGCATAGACTTCAATGAAGTTTTTGCTCCTGTTGCTCGGCTTGAGACTATTAGATTGGTCTTAGCATTGGCGGCTCAAAGAAATTGGAAGGTTTATCAAATGGATGTCAAATCAACATTCTTAAATGACATTCTTGAAGAAGAAGTTTATGTTGATCAACCTCCCAGGTATGTGGAAAAGGGTAAAGAGCACAAAGTTTGTAGATTGAAGAAAGCACTTTACGGTTTAAAGCAAGCACTAAGGGCATGGTATAGCCGTATTGATGGGTACTTCTTGAAGAATGGTTTCAAAAGGTGTCCTTTTGAACACTCTCTCTACATCAAAGAAAACACTCAAGGTGAGTTCTTAGTTGTTTGTTTATATGTTGATGATTTAATCTTTACCGGCAATAGTTCAAGCATATGTGATGAATTTAAAAAATCTATGATGCTTGAATTTGAGATGACCGATATGAGTCTCTTACATTTCTTTCTTGACATTGAAGTAAAGCAAAATGAAGATGGAATTTTTATATCTCAAAAGAAGTATGCAAAAGATTTATTAAAAAAGTTTAGAATGGAAGATGCAAATCCTATTTGCACTCCAATGGAGGTTGGTTTGAAACTTAGCAAAAATGATAATGAAAAAAGAGTTAATGAAACTCTTTATCGGAGTCTTGTCGGTAGCCTCATGTACTTGACTGCCACAAGACCGGATATTATGTTTGCGGTTAACATGATTAGCCGTTTCATGGAATCACCTAGAAGAAGTCATTGGAATGCCGGAAAGAGAATTTTGCGATATGTATGTAGTACCATTAATGATGGTATATATTACCAAATGGTTCAAAACTCATGTTTGGTTTGATATTGTGATAGTGATTGGGGTGGAAGTGTAAATGATGGCAAAAGCACTTTCGGTTATAATTTTAATATTGGTTTGGGTTCAATTTCATGGATTTCAAAAAAATAACAAGTTGTTGCTCTCTCTACAACCGAAGCGGAGTACATTTCATTAGCATTGGCCGGTTGTCAAACACTTTGGTTAAGATGAGTTTTAGAAGAACTTAAACATCCATCAATTGAAGCTACAACATTGTTTTGTGATAATCGTTCAGCCATTGCACTAACCAAGAATCTCGTTTTTCACTACAAAAGTAAGCACATTCAAATTAAGTATCATTTCATCCGTGACTTGATCAATGATGGAGAAATTGATGTGAAACCTTGCAAATCACAAGATCAAATAGCGGATATTTTTACAAAGGCATTAAAGAAAGAAACTTTTATCAAGATCAAAGAAAAGCTCGGCATTCGATCGGTCTAGCTCAAGGGGGGCTGTTAGAATTATAAGCTAGACCGGCCCATTTGGTCCATTTTGTCTTTTGGGTCATTGGCCCATTTGGAATTATATTGGTCAATCTTGGAACTCTTTTTTTTTGTCATAGGAAATTAGTGTATTTAATATAGTGTCTTAAGAATATGGAATATACTTTGAGAATGTAATTTTCTATCTTTTTCTAGGCTAGATAGTTGCTTTGAAAGTGTATGTTTATTTATTCTCGGTTTTGTATTGTGGGCTATTTTAATCACTCATATATTTTCATTTTACAAGTCATATGAATGAAATTTCAAAGGTTCTAAGTAGTATATCACTTTAGTCTTCATTTTTGGTATTTTTCTACATAAGAGAACAACTTTCTTCTCTTTAGAGTGTCATCTTCTTCCAATCCTAATTAGTGTAATCTAACAGGAGAGACAGAGAAAGGAAACTGTGATGAGATCTGGTATATAGCACAATAAGAAATGGCATCGATTCTTTTAAATATGACACGTGAAAATGGCGATTCTTTCAAATAGGAAGAGATAGACTGGAGACGAATAAGATATTGTTTTAAGGCTTTTTTTAAATGAGGGTAATTTGGTATTTGATAATTAGAAAGGGTCATACTCATGCGTCTCCTGGAAGAACGGAAAATAAGTCTGCCACAACTCTGCTCTAATAGGCAGCCTTCAGCTTCTCTTTAAAGGGGGACAAAAACCGGCTCTTAACTTTATGCCTGAGCCGGAGATTGTACTAGGGCCTCGAGGCTTCGCGCTAGAGCCCAGAGCTGCTCTAACACCGCAAAGAGCTTTGGCAAACACACCCTAAATTTCCAAATTAAGACCTTCCAAATAAGCTCAGACTTCAAAAATAAAAAAAAAAGTACTAAATAAAAATTACTAAGAAAATAGATAGTATTAAAAAAAATTGTGATCACACCACTGAAATGGGTATTTTTTGGCCTGGATGAAACCCCAACAGCCTTTGGTAAGTTGCCCTGCCCGAGAACTCATTGAGCTGGTCGATTTGAGTACTCGTCTCTCACGGTGATAACCAGATCAACAAGAACTCGTTGAGACAGTCGATTTGAGTACTCGTCACTCGCATGGTGATAACGAGATCAATAGTTTTGGTCATTTGAAGTTCGCATTATCCTTTTAACCTTTTTTATCAGTTTTAGCATTCGAGAAAGTGCCCGGCTACCTATTCTACATTAGCTCCATAGGCTGGGCTTTTGTTCTGCTCTACTTGGAACAGGTCCTTATCTTGTGGGTTTGGTTCAACCTATCCTTAGATCTGCCCAATCTAGCCTGTTTGCGCCTTCTATGATGAATTAAAAATAAAATTGCTCGAAGTGGATCGACAAATCAGGAGAGCCACAACATCATAGACTGGGCCACATGCATTACAATAAAAGGTCACTGAGTGTGCTTATGGGGTAATGGGAGGGGTGGATGGGATACATACTTAACCTTCAGCTTTTTGCACACAAAGTGGCTGCTCCCAGGACTTGAATCTGCCTCTTCACGCTTGATAGCCTAAGACTTTTACCACTGCACCAAGCAATGGCCCATTTACATAGATTATAAAAAAAACAGTTACTAGATTAAAAATGTAGAATCTGTTGAGACTAGGGTAGATTTGATTTGAGTACAGTGATATTAGAAGTATTATTAAAGTTATGTTTATCTTAAACATTAATTTAGATTGTAATCGTCTCTATTTATAGAGATATTCTCTATAAATGAAAAAACACAAAATAACTATAGGAAGCCATTACTTGCACTCCGAAAGTTGGCCATTGCACGAAGACTTGATATTTTAGGGACATGTCACGTGAAAAAGTAATGTGGGCCATCTGATTTGAAGTTCATGATCTATAGATCTTCGGTGCATATGATTGGTGCAAAACACAGTATTTATCATATGATTTATTGTAGTCAATTGGTGAATCAGATAACAGCCTTTGACTATATTTAATCACATGATGAAGATTATATTCTGTGCTAGTCTTTTGTACTTAATATCTTTAAATAACGGCCTTCAAATCAAACGATTTAGATGGTGTTTTCCGAGTGCAAGTAATGGCTCCCTAATTATAATGTAGCCGAATAAGAAATTTCTCTCTCTAGACTATCTCCTTCCTCTCTCTATCTTAAATTTCTACATTGCCCAGTGTTTGTTCTGTACGTACGAGGTATGGAAGGTGTAGATGGGATACAAATCTAACTTTTGGTTTTTGCTATCTCTAAACTTGAATACGTCTTCACGCTTAACAGCTATACCTTTCACCAAGCTTTGGCCCCTCTTCATGTTTCACGTGGACTACAATACAATTCTAATAATTAAGAAATGAGTAATTGTAAATCTTTCACCAAGCTTTGGTCCCCTCTTCATATTTCACGTGGATTACAATAGAATTCTAATAATTAAGAAATGAGTAATTGTAAGAGGGCTTCCTTCTCTATGAAGGCGGATGCCAAAAGAAACATGATATCTCATGCTGACCAGACGTGCTAATTTGGGGTGTGCCTTGGGATTAAGTGGGTGCTCTAAAAGGAACGATACCAGATTATCAATAAAAAAAAAACATGATATTAGGGTGCCCTGTCTATTTATCTTTCACATAACATATAAGGGTTTTTTTTTTTGTACAATGCTCCAGAACATCTCCATCTTCGCTTAAAACATAACAATTTAAGACACTTCTTATCCTTCAGATTTCAGAGGTTAAGCCCTTATTCTTTACTCAACAAGTAGGAGAGCGCTGACCTTAAAAAAGCGAACAATTAGTAATAACCGTAGATCCATAGCTTCATTTCATCAGTTACCATCAGGAAATTCAGATGCATTAAAAGAAGGAGGAACTACAACTGAAGAAGAAACCTTGCACCTCTTTTTATGTTTCGATTCACATAAGTTCGTGGTCTCCTTTATCCATCCGATAATCGGATTCTCGAAGCTTAGTTCAGGAAGACCTATTTCTCCTACATCCGACCCATCGGAATCGACTCCCTGTGGCCGGAATCCGGAAAACTCAGAAGACTCCATGCTGCTAGAATCTGATGCGCCTGTATATTCCCTAGAAGAGGACTCCTCAGCGACATGGGGGACTACGAAACTTGGCTGCACAACATTCTCCAAACCCTTCATATCAACAGCACTTTGCTGATGGTAACTCCTATAGTGGAAAATACTAGCAAAGGTAGAATGATCAATCACTCTAGTCTTAGAGGACTTTTGATCATTTGTTCTTGCCATGATGCTTTTGAGGTTCCTGCTCAATTTGGCTTTGAAGGTGGAGAAATTAGAACCACACCCACTGTCAGATTCTGGTGAGAAACCACCTAGGTTTGAATCCGCGAGGGTCGAATGGGAGTTTGTTGGTGCAAAGTTGGTTCGAGCATTTTCGCCACGAAGGGCACGTGCCGCTTCGTCGTAGGCTCTGGCAGCTTCTTCGGGAGCATCGAAGGTTCCGAGCCAGAGCCTTACCCGCTGAGAAGAGTCTTTGATCTCAGCAACCCATCTTCCTGACGGCCTTTGCCGGACTCCAACAAACCTCCGAACAATAGTTTTGATTGGCTTGGTGGTGGTGGTGGTCATGGTGTTCTCAGGTCCTGCCATTAATAAAAAAATTACAATTGAAGTTGAGATGGGACTTGATTTTCCTTAAAAGGGGTGAAGAACACAGTTGTTTAGTATGTTTAGAGTAGGAGATGAAACTAAGTTCAATGATTGCATATCAATTATATATACCGGCTGAGATGCTCTACCTTCACATTATAAATAAGGCGTGATTCCAAAAACTAAGTGAACGGGATATGCTCAAATGCTTGATTATTATTATTATTTTATTTTGTTTTGTTCTGCGGATCATATTTTATTTTTGTTTATTTTGTTTTGTTCTTCATATCATATTTTATTTTTGTTTTGTTCTTTACATCATATTTTAGTGCCAATTGTGGATGTGGCTTTGAGGTCGCTTACATGGGTTTGTTGGCTAGAGACACTTGTAATTCATCATTAATGGTTTTCATGTTAATAGATCTCATAGGGGCCATTTCTTGGCCCAATGGTAAAAGGCTTGGGGTGTCAAGCATGAAAATATAGGTTTGAGTCCATAGAGCAGCTGGGGGATAGGTCTCTATCCCGTCCACCCCTACCAGCACCTCCCACACATCTGAGTAGCACTGGGTAAGTGGCCTTTTCTATGATAATAGTTCTCATATTGGTATTTAGTGTTATTAAAATCATTCCTAACTACATGGGCTTCAACATGAGTTACAAAGGAAATATGCCAAGCAGAAAATTAGTTCCGGGATTCATGGAGTCTCATAGCTTTTTATCGTATCCCATGCTAGAACGTAGAAACTATAAACTTCATTACGGATGGGTTTATTCATGATGAAGACTGCGAGGAGAGCTTCTTTGATTGTTTAAGTAACAAATATTTGATGCCATTAGTAATACACTAATACCAAACATCTTCGAAAATAAACCAGTGTTTGAAAAGACACATTTTTCAAAAAAAGAAGGAAAATAATAGAAATCCGAGTTTTTAATGGCGGTTTTCCATTATTATTATTATGGATAATGATTCTCCCACCGGAGTCGTGGGACATAATCGCATGACCCGAGTTTCATTGGCTGCAATAACTGCCATCAACTGTTCAAAGGCAGTTTAAATGACATGCAACCAGTGATAGCTTGAGTCATGGGCTCATATCCGATAACTTGAGCGAGGAGATAATTTCCCATTTCCCATTTCCCATTTATTATTATTATTATTATTATTATTATGTTTGGCTGGGTTTAAATCCCAAGCTGTTATACACATGGAACCTCAAACTATAAACTCATGGGCATCATAAAATTTTCAAACTGATGAATAATAGTCTGCTAGACACAGGCATGAATCAACTGCTACAAACTAGTAAGGATTGTGCATGCCATCAAATTTGTGTCGCATGGCAGCATTACTCCACAGGCTGCCATCGTACCGAGGTCCTGTTTCTGCATTTATGCTTCCCAAAATGTGAAAATACTATAAAACAGTTAAACTTAGAATGGTAACTGATCCTTATAAATTGGGGGTTTATAACCTCATGTGTTGCCAAGTAGCATATAATTTTTACAATCCAATTCATCAAAGTGGTAACCCTTATTGAAACCTACCATAGACCCAAGGATCACAGTCATGAAAGGATTTGAACCGTTTGATTTAGGTCATCTAATATGGATGCTTGTACATATTTTTTCAATGAATAGTCTAAATGTGCATTGATCGAACGGTTCCAAGTTCCAACACTCATAAACACTTGATTCATTGAATGAGGCCTGTGCTAATGAGGAGCTGTTAGTTGGCCTATTTAAACTGACCATCGATGTGCTCACATGCCGTAAAAATGGGTTGAGGACCTTGAGGTATCTAGATTTTCCAACTGATCGGCTTTTAACCAATGCCAATCGGCTGACTCAAGTAGAGTTCTTTAGCGATTGCAAGTTGAGCGTTTGATGAGAAAAAGCCAAAAGCAAGGGTACAAATATAGGCGGCCTTAGCTTTGTCTACTTGCAAATGAAGAGTGGATTTGAACCGTTGGTTGAGAATTTTAAAATCCGGCGGGAGAATTAGTTTATTTGAGAGTGAGGTGGAGGTAATCGTTGGCATTTAGTAGTTGGAGAGAATGATTTGAATGGCAAAGCTATTTGCTTCCTCTTTTGGAATCCAAGCTCCGTACCGTGTCTTTTGCTTTGGATGCTATTTACTCCCTTAAATTCTCTATTTTTTATCTAAATACAACACATTCGACAAATGCTATAAGAATAGCAGATGCCGATGTACCAAAGCCTCATCCTCGTTTGATGTCTTGAAAAGATGACTATTACGGATCTCAAAGGTAAAAGGGGTTATTTGTTTCACTGTGAGATTCGTGGAATCCTGATTTCCTAAAGATCCCTCCGACGGGTAAGAAAAGTCGTTGTCTTTGGATTCATGAAAGGGATAATAGAAGCATCAAGTCAGTAACTGCCAACATTTGTTTGAGGAAACAAGGCGTGTACGGTGTACTCATGGCTCAAAATCTCGAAAATATGGGCCCGTTTCTTACCCGTCTTTGATTTTGTTCATTTTTTTGAGATGTATGCCACATAAAATCAAAAGATAATCATTCTGTTGGTAGGCTCATAAGATCAAGATCTATTGTTTGAATGAATGTGATGAAAAATGATCTCCGTCATCTGATTTAAAACAATCAACACTTTAAGCTTGTCAAACCTCGGATTGAGCAGAACGAACCTTGAGTTGAAAATAAAGGTACCAATATATCATCTTTGAGTTAGTCCTTGAGTTGGTACTAACTCATCGTTTCTATATATACAAAAGAAATGTAAAGTGACACTTGATGCATCGAAGACATCTTCTATGAGAAATAAATGTTGTATTTCTTGTGGCTCAAAGCCCAAAAAAGTGACTAAAAATATTTATATGAGGCACAACACGTTCAAACATCATTTTACAATTACATTTTGGATCTGTCAATTACTTTTTGGGATCTATGACACGTGAAATACAAAATTGATGGTACGCTCATGATTTCAAGATTAAGTGTAAAAAATTGTTCTCCATCGTCCGATCGAGCGCAATCAATAGGTTTACTGTATAGGTGCGAACAAAGTTACCCTAAATAAAGAAACTTTTACAATTTTACCCCATCAATTCTCCTCGATAATCCCAACAACGGCCAAATTTTCATTAGGCCTCGAACCCTGTCCACATGCATTTTATATAGAAATCATCCATTTTGGAGGCTCTTGATGAGATGATCCGAGAAATCCATCCAACTAATCCCTGCCATATGGGAAACTCAGATCGGTGATCAAGTGGGCCACTTGTTCAATATAATCTCGTCGCCTGCATACAGCTTACTTCTGTCGCAGCACCCAATGCTACACGCCGCTCTGATTGAAGGCTGTTGTCTCATTACGAGTGCATGGGTGGTTGGATTAGATGCCTGGCTGCTCTCTAAGTTGCAAAATGCGACCTTTGATTCCATGCCCTCATTCCTCTTTAGGTTAGAGAGGAAGCGAATGTCTTCTACTCTCTACTGCCGTGGATTTTGGGATGAAAACACGTATGGAATGACACGTGTAAATGCCATTTCAAGGCATTATAAAATGCCAAGTGATGTGACAAATTGGTGTAAGTTGTGTCGCTCTCAAGTGGGTCCTCAGAAAAGATGAATTAATGGCTGTCGCACTTGTAAGTGTGTAACTAAAGGTTGTCAAATGGGCGAGTTAGATCCTGCACCGCCTAAAACCTAGCTCGGTTCTAACTTAGGTAGGTTTCATATGTTAAGCCCTAACCCTAAAACCTAAGTGGGTCAGACAGGATTTTAGGTTTGGTGTTTATTATTAATTTTCAAAGAAAGTTTGTAAAATATAAATCAAGTGATTCATAAATCATTTTACAAAGCGTTTTTTTTTTTTTTTTTTTTCGTGTTAAGAGTCTAATGAATCTAAAGATTATTTTGGTAATTAACTATAAAAAAAAATATAATATATATGCATTTATTAATTTATTCCATATGTAATTGAAGAGTTTGCATTTATTAATTCAAGGGTCGTTGTTAGGAAGGGTTTAATAGATTCAATGCTTCTCTACCAGATAGCATTAAAGAGTTTGCATATCATTGGACGTCTTCTGTAAGTGGTTATTTTGCGGATTTGTGTCGGATTAGCTCCTGTTAATGTTTCCCTAAAATAGAATTTTATCATGTGCAAAAATATTGCATCGTATAATTGCTATTGTGTTGTTTAGTTTTTTCTAATTAGTTGGGTGCTCTAAGAGGCCCAGATATCCATCATCCACAAAAATGAAACTTAGGATTTTAAACCTAAACTCTTATAACGAAATGAAAGGAGATTTAGGACTCGAAACCCTAACTTGTGCAATTTTTTTTTTGAGGTGCAATCATATAATACCTTTGCAATAGCATTTTTTTAAAAATTTTGTGCAAGGGCATAGAAACCGGGTGCAAGTAATGGCTTCCATTTTTAATCCAGGACATTGTTACGTGAAGGACAGATTTTATGCAAATGAAGTGCAAGCGGCTGATGTGGCTCGTCGCAATTGATTGCAACTGTGGTGGGGATAAATTAATGCAAGTTAGTGCAGTCAAGCACGTCACGCCACGTCATATGCGTGTACTTTGTCCTCAATAAATCCATCCTCCATTTATAATTTTTGTTTAATCCAAGCACATATTGATTAATGTTGTCAATGGGGCGATTGTGTGGAGTCGAGATTTTTTATTGGTAGAGGATTAAAGGGCATATAACTGACCCAGCCTTAGCGGATGGGTAAAGGGTATATGCTCGATGCGACACAATAAACCGACTCGACTTGCTGCTCGACCTGAAAACGTGACCATGCCCGATTAAAATCCCTTATTTTCCTTGATTTGAAATATAAACTATCAGTTTGAACCGAGTGGAGAGAGTTTTTGGGTGCCTTCCTTAATTTATTAGGGTTTATTATTTTATCATTTAGGAAAAAAATTATACAATAGTTACTTTTCAAGATTTAATAGGTGCAAATAAAGGTATTCAAACAAAACTTCCAAACTAATAAGGGCCTCATTAAGGTCCCTTCCTAAGAGATTTTATGATATTTATACTTAACACATTCAAAAGGTGACAGGCACCAATGTTAGGGGCTTTAAATTTGTGCGAAAGTGGTCTTTAGAAATGGTTAAGTGGCTAAACGGTCATAAACTCAATAATCTAATTGTGTCCGTTAGTAGGGCTCTCAACGAACCGTGTTCGAGTTCGAGCCCAGCTAGGGTCAGCTTGAGATTGGCTCATTTATATTCCAAACAATCTCAAGCTGAACTCTTTTAAATTCAAGCCTAAAACTCTTCAGCTCATGCCTAACTCTATCACGCTTGAGCAAGCTCGAGTTGAACTCGAGCCTAATAATATGCTATATTTTTTATTATTTGAATTAAATTCTTATCATTTTTCTTTGTTATATTATAATTTTTTTACATCTAAATAATTAAACTTTTAGGCTCTAAATCAAAAGTATCTACTAAAAGTATTCTATTTCATAGCAAATTCATATGAAAAGAGTCATAGAGATGAGAGGAGAGTCACCAAGTAGGACTTGAGCCGATAGACTTGGATATTTGTAGGTAGATTACAAAAAAAATTATTAGTTTTTTAAAATACCCTAAATCCTAAATCGTTAAAATCTTTTAATGATTAGTTTTTAGGATATTTTAGTAATTATATATATATATATATATATATATATATATATATATATATATATATGGGGCAAAGGAGAAAATGCACCTAGGCACAACACGTAGCGCGTCTTTTGTGAAGTAATAGGTGTCATAGGGCTCACTTTACTAACTAGGGTTAAACTTTTAAAATATTATAAAAGTTTTTTTTTTTTCAACTGTTATTTTTGGCTTTTTTAGAAGTTTTTTTAAAGTCTTTTTTTTTTTTTTTTTTTTTTTTCTCTTTTTCTAAGAAAGTGTTATACTTACTTTTTCAATTATATTTTACTCAAAAAATATGAGCGCCCAGTAGCTAAGCACTTGCCCCTAAAACGAGTCGCCGACTCTTCAATAAAAAAAAAAAGCGTCCCTAAAACGAGGTGTTGGCGCTTCGATAATTTTTATTTATTTATTTATTTATTATTATTATTATTATTATTATTATTATTTATCGAAGCGTCGACGTCCTTAAAACTAAGCACCGACGCTTCAATAGAGAGGTGCTAACGCTTCGATAAATTTTATTTCCCTAAAATGAAGTGCCGGCCTTCGATAGAGAGGCGTTGACGCTTCAATAATTGTTTTTTTTTATTTTTTATCGAATCGCCTTCGATAGCGCCGACGCTCCTAAAACGATACGCCAACACTTTGATAGAGAGGCATCGACACTTCAATAGAGAAGCACGCTCGCTATCGGGGTGTTAACGCCTAGTTTTCGAGGTGATGCTGCTTCGCTACCAAGGTGTTAGTGCTTCACTGCCAGATGCCACATTTTTTGAGTAAAATATGTCTGAAAAAGTAAGTCTGACACTTTTTAGAAAAAATAAAGAGAAGAAAGAGAAAAGAGACTTTAAAAAAGTCAAGAATAACGACTGGAAGAGTATTTAAGTTTTAAAATATTTTAAAAGTGTAACCATAGTTAGTAAAGTGGGCCTCATGCCACCCATCACTTCAAAAAATGACGCTATGTGTTGTGCTCATATCAATCGGAGTAGAAATATCTCTACTCTCGGGCGCATATCCTCGAGCCTCTCTCTCTCTCTCTCTCTCTCTCTATATATATATATATATATATATATATATATATATATATATATATATATATATAAAAGGAGCCGATTCCATCCTTTATGAGAGGACGCTCAAGCGCCCTCCAAGATTTATGGAGATCAATGTGACATCTAAAATACTATTTGGGTGCGATGGGGAAGCATAAGGGAACGACTTAGACTAATTTCTCAAAAAAAGATTTCAAAAATTTGGGTGCGATGGGGAGCATAAGAGAATGACTTAGATCAATTTCCCAAAAAAAGATTTCAAAAATTTTCATTTTAAGGCCTCTATGAAAGTTTGACTAATTTTAATAGTTTAAATTTTAAGGCTAATAAAATACATGGTGTAGATGAGTTTTCGATTTTTTTTGTGCCAAATATGATTTAAGCAATGCACTCGTGCTCTGTATGATCAATTTGGTGTCATGTTGTCAATTAGAGATTTTCCCTAATCTTGGAGGATGCTTGAGTCTCCTTCAATGAAGGACAAACACCTTTCCCATATATATATGAGGGTTGGAGATATGTGCCCGAGTGTAGAGATATCTCTATGTCAATTGATATGAGCGCGAATCGTAACTCTCTTTTTGTGAAGTGATGGGTGACATTGGGACCACATTAGTAACTAGAGTTACATTTTAAAAATATTTTAAAAGTTACATATCCTTCCACTCGTTATTCTTGACTTTTTTAAAGTTTGTTTTTGCTTTCTATTTTTCTATGAAAGTGTTAGACTTATTTTTTCAGACACATTTTACTCAAAAAATGTGGCGCCCTATAACCAAGCGCTAGCACTTCAGCAGCGAAGTACCGACACCCCGAAAACTAGGTGCCGATACCCTGATATGTGTCAGACACTCCGGTGGTGAAGCGCTGGTACCCAGGAGCCAGGGTGCTAGCGTCGATGCTTTGCTTTAGGGGCGCCGACGCTTCGATAAAAAATAAAAATAAAAAAACATAAATTTATTTTTTTATTTTTTTATTTTTTATCGAAGCGCCGACGCTCCATTTTTTTTAGGGAAGCGTCGGCGCCCTTAAAATGAGGCACTGACACTTCATTTTTTTTTAATGAAGCGTCGACACCTTGGCGTCGGGGTGTCCAAGCGTCGTCGTCTAGGTGCTAGCGCTTCGCTATCGGGCACTCATATTTTTTTTTGAAAGGAGACGCTCATATTTTTTGAGTAAAATATATTTGAAAAAGTAATTTTGACACTTTCTTAGAAAAAGTGAGAGAAGAGAAAAAAAAGAAAGAGAATTTAAAAAGATTTCTAAAAAAGTCAAGAATGACGGATGAAAAGGTACTTAGCTTTTAAAATATTTCAAAAGTGTAACTCTAGTTAGTAATATGGTCCCAATGTCACCCATCACTTCACAAAAAGAAAGATACGTGTCATGCCCATATCAATTGGCGTAAAGATATCTCTAAGCCCGGGTGCATTTTCCTCTTTCCCTATATACAGTGTTCGTAAAGCCGGTGGGCGAGTTCGGATGGTCAGGTGGATTTTCGGGCGGAACGGGCCTGGCGGCGCCCCAAGATTTGAGTGGTCCCAAAGTGTATATATATATATATATATATATATATATATATATATATATATATATATATATATATATATATATATATATATAACCTAAGAACACCCACATTTTTCTTGGGTACCTCTGTTTGTATCCATGTTAGAGACACCTTGAAAATCATTAATTGCTTCATATCAGATGATGCTCATCTTATTTTAGCCCAATATCCCACACACTAGATCTTGAGATCATGGGGCACCAATCATGCGATCAGTGCTTGATTCCATGTGTCAAAGATCCCCAAAAAATGGCCCTTTAATCATATGATACACATGACGCTTAAACGTGATTGCGTAAGTTTAAGGCCATTTTCTGGGTATCTGTGACACAAGGAATAAAAAATTGACGGTCTAATGGATGTACTATGATCTCAAGATCTATTGTGTAAAATATCGGGGTAAAACACGACCTCCGTCATCTGATTTGACGTCATTAATGGTCTTCACATGTCACATGTCTTTAAATAATAAGTCTCTCTTTAAAGTTGGCGCAAGGGCCAACTTTCTAAGTGCAAATGCCCTTCTAAAATCTGCCAAGCAAAGACCCTTTTAAAATTTGCCAAGTAATGACTTTCAGGAAAAAAAAAGAAAAAATAATTTCAATATATGGGAATTGGGGTGGGGTGGCTGCCCAGGTGGGTACGGGGCGGCCGCCCGGGTGGCTTAGGCGGGCACCCCAAATCTTGTCCGCCCGAGGGGGCGCCCCAATATAAATCGAGGCGCCCGAGGGCCCAAACCGCCCGAGCAACTTTAAGAACAATGCTTATATATATATATATATATATATATATATATATATATATATATATATATATATATATATATATATATATATATATATATATATATATATATTGGGTTGAGTTAAATTACAATTGACCAAGCATGTGGTCGGCTTGATTACAAACAAGCTCTTAACTTATAACTCGACTCGACCTTAGGTTACTTGCAAGCTCATTCTTTTCAAACCGAGTGAGCTATCGAGCTGGGTTGGCTTGTTGAGAGCAAGGTAACAAAATCGGTATTGGTCTCAGGTATCAGTTTGTGGAGGACCGATACAACTCGACCGATACATATCGGTCAATACTGATATATATCGGCCTATTAAAAAAAAATAAAAATCCATGTCTCGTCTCGGCCGACACCGAGATGCTCATATATTTTTTTTTAAAGGACACTCATATTTTTTGAGTAAAATATACTTAAAAAAGTAAGTCTAACACTTTCTTAGAAAAAAAGAGAGAAGAGAGAAAAGAAAAAAGTTTTAAAAAGATTTCTAAAAAAGTCAAGAATGACGGCTTGAAAGGTATTTAGCTTTTAAAATATTTCAAAAGTGTAACTCTAGTTAGTAATATGGTCCTAATGTCACCCATCACTTCATAATAAAGAGAGCTACGTGTCGTGCCTATATCAATTGGCTTAGAGATATCTCTAAGCCCGTACACATTTTCCCCTTTCCCTATATATATATATAAATATATATATATATATATATATATATATATATATATATATATATATATATATATATATATATTGAGTTGAGTTAAATTACAACCTACGAAGCATGCGGTCGGCTTGATTACAAACGAGCTCTTTACTCATAGCTCGACTCGGTTCACGAGCCGAGCTTAGGTTACTTGCAAGCTTGTTCTTTTCAAACCGAGCTGAGCTGAGTGAGCTTTTGAGCTGGCTTGGCTTGTTGAGAGCAAGGAAACAAAATCGATATCGGTCTCGAGTATCAGTTTGTGGAGGACTCATACGACTCGGCCGATACGTATCGGCCAATACCGATACATATCGGCCTATTAAAAAAAAACATCCATATCTCGTCTCGGCTGAAACCGAGACGCTCATATTTTTTTTTGAAAGGAGATGTTCATATTTTTTGAGTAAAATATACTTAAAAAAGAAAGTCTTATACTTAGAAGAGAGAGAAAGAAAGAAACTTTAAAAGATTTATAAAAAAATTCAAGAATGATAGCTAGAAAGGCATTTAACTTTTAAAATATTTTAAAAGTATAACTCTATTTAGTAATATGGTTCCAATATCACCCACTACTTCACGAAAAGAGAGCTACGTGTCGCACCCATATCAATTGGTGTAGAGATATCTCTAAGCCCAAACGCATTTTCCCCTTTCCCTATATATATATTGAGTTGATTACAAACGAGCTCTTAACTCATTGCTTGACTCGGCTCATGAGCCAAGCTTAGGTTACTTGCAAGCTTGTTCTTTTCGATCCGAGCTGAGCCGAGTGAGCTTCCGAGCCGGCTTGGCTTGTTGAGAGTAAGCTAACAAAATCGGTTTCAGTCTTGGGTATCAGTTTGTAGAGGACTGATACGACTCGGCCGATACGTAGCGACCATTACCGATACATATCGGCCTATTAATAAAAAAGGAAAATCCATGTCTCGTCTTGGCCGAAACCGAGACATATCGTCCGATACGGTATCCAATACCCGAGTTGGGATATTGATGCGTATGGGGCTGATACGTATCGGCTTACCGATAAACCAATATCGTAACTCTAATACATATCGGTATCGGCTGATTTTTGATACCTTGGTTGAGAGTCCTATCGGTAAGTATGTCACCCGATTAGGTCCGCCTCATACACAACTTGCCGGACCTGAGAGTCAGGCCAATAAAATTGACCTGTTAGGCTGAATCGGGTATGAGGCGTCTGACTTGGCCTTTGAGGCGGGTTGACTAAGAGATCGGGTCGGACATGCCAGTTTAATATTTGGCCGCAAGAAGTTTGGACCCGAACCAATCCGTTGACTACTATAGTGAGAAGTGTCGAATAGTCAATTCCTTGACATTTAGAGAGAGAGCATCTCAGATCTAGCAAGACAGCACGCAAAACACCAATTCACGATTAGCTCTCACCTGCAAAGGCTCTCTCTCTCTCTCTCTCTCTCTGTCTCTCTCTCTCTTCAACAGCAATGACAGTTCCTTCCCTCCACCAAACCAAAGTCCTTGACCAACTCGCCGTGGACTACAGCCCGCACGCCTGCATTCACACCCCCGAAACCAACGAAATCCGTATTACCTTCGACTAGAGGGGCGGCTCACGGTGGCGTTCCCACATCCGCTACCCCTTTGGCACCTTCGCCGCCCGCATCCAGTGCCCGAAAGGCAACACCAGCGGCCTCAACTTCAACATCTACCTCTCCTCTCTCGAAGGCGACAAATCGCAAGACGAGATCGACTTCGAGTTCTTGGGCAAAGACAAGACCATCGTTCAAACCAACTACCACACTGTGGGGTTGGGCAATCGGGAGGCGATTCACCAACTTGGGTTTAATTGTTCTGATGGGTTTCACGAGTACCAGTTCAAGTGGTCCAGCTATGAGATCGAGTGGTCGATCGATGGGAGGGTCGTTAGGGAGGTGAGGAGGGAGGAAGGTGAGGGGTTTCCAGAGAAGCCCATGTTTCTATACGCATCCGTTTGGGATGCGAGTTATATTGATCGGGGCAGGTGGACGGGTGAATACGCGGGTTGCGATGCACCTTATGTTTGTGTCTACAAGGACGTTCGGGTACCGGTTGTTGGGGTGGAGGAAGAATGTGATGGAGTATGAGGGTCAATG
The DNA here is from genome assembly GCA_021018995.1 of Chloranthus sessilifolius. Taxonomy (NCBI): domain Eukaryota; kingdom Viridiplantae; phylum Streptophyta; class Magnoliopsida; order Chloranthales; family Chloranthaceae; genus Chloranthus; species Chloranthus sessilifolius. Next base: position 33,315,700 of record CM037589.1, read on the forward strand.
TTTATGATTTTGGGGTGTTGGGTTTATATATATATATATATATATATATTTTTTTTCATCCTGGTCTTTTTTAATGTTTCATTTCTTTTGACGTTGTTGAGTGGGTGTCAGTTTCCACGGGGATTGACGTGGTTTCTTGAGGCAACTGTTGAAGAAGAGATTAGTGGTTTCCTTATTGCTTTATATGTGATAATTGGTGGCTTCTTGAGGCATCTGTTGAAGATGAGGTTAGTGGTTCCCTTATTGCTTTTTATGTGATAATTGGTGGTTTCTTGAGGCAACTTGTTATGCCTGTACTCATTTTCCAGTAAGCGTACTAAAGAAAGGGGAGGGAACACGTTATTTAAAATGCGTTAAACATGCATTTAAGGACAGTTATAATCAGTGGCCGAGCCATGATTTTTCTGATGGAGGGTCACTCGTGAAGACCCGGTTAGGCCCAACTGCTCGGTCTTTAAAGGGTCTTAAAGAGTTTTATTTAACGATGTGGGGTGGGGAGTGGGGGGGAGGGTCCCGGGATCCCCCATCAACGCGTCGTTTACCGGCAATGAAACGTGCTTTGGTTTTTGGGTTGAAGATCTTTAATATCAAATCTGCAACAACAAATTCTTAATAAGAATTGCATTCAGTACCTTGTCAATCTTTATAATGTATATAAATTGCCTTTAACCACTAATAACAACAGATTAATTTCTTTTATTTTCGCCAATTTCAGCTTGACTGCCTATTTTTTATGTTTGCCAGGGCATCTTGTCATTCTACTGTGGTTTTCTCAAATCAAACACAGAAGCAGCTTTATTAATCAAAACCTTGAAAGTTTTAGTTGACTGAAATTAACAAGAATATGCCAACTCCTGGAGCATACCGACTGGCATATGTGATGTGTGGTTGTTGCAGGTACCGGGGACTTAGTCGGGTGTTCTCAGAGGGCAGATACCCCATTTCTTTTTTTAAAAATAATAATAATAAAATCTCGAGCATAGGTATATTTGTGGGTTGACTGTTTGCTTGTGATAAGAGGGCCCATAGTTGTTGCTTCCCTTGCCTTACATACCTAACAGTGATGGTTGTTTGTGTCGCCAGCTACAAATGATTCCTTGCCTGTTCTTCAACCTACGTTAACAAAAAAAACTAATGGTTTGAGTGCTATCTTCTTAATCTGATGGGTTTGGAATGTTCGGAGTTACAGTCATAATAGCATAAAAAATGGGTGGATGAATAAAACTCCCCTACCCAAAAACCGCATAGATCAAATAATCCGAACTAGCAGTACTTGGGAAAAAAAAACATAATAACGTTAAACACCGACAGTTGCTCACATTCAGTTAAACCATTTAATTACAGGCCCTTGATCAGACAACATTATTTCACCAATGAGGGTTTAGAGGTATAGCCAGAATGCCATTTTACTTGTCAAAAAGGAGAAAATACAGATACCAGTTTACCATTTAATAATGTCGATGATTCAAACGTTCTCCTTGGCCGCTGGCTGGGATTAAGACCAACTCATTTTCATCTAACTGGGAGCCTTAAATTGATTAGAGCCACAAGAAAAACAATTGGCTCAGTGGAATTGTACTTCGGTTAGAATTCTTTCTATGCAATGAAGATTCAAACCTGAGAGAACATAGTGTGACTACTTTCCCAACTTGATAAAGTATTAATAAACATGGCAGTGCTCCAGTGCCTTCACTAGGAACAATTTAGAAAATCAATATGACTTCATTTTTCAGCATAAATTAATAATTATCTGAAATCAATATCCAATATACTCTACAGTGCCGTTTTCAGCTGTTCAAACAGTAGCCACAACACACTACCGATGACAGTGTCCCTAACTAAACTCTTAAGAAGAGAACCAATCCAACCGTTGTACTTTTCACCAAAAGGTGTCTTCCCGATGAGGTCGTGAAATCTCAAGTCTCCCTGATCAGACACTAGTGCATATATCACTCCGTTCATGTGGCCCTTTCCGATAACCCCAACAACTGTCTTACTGTTGTTCACAGCTTTGCTCCTCTTTAAAGACCACGCAATATACTGAAGAACAAAAGCATGTGTATACCAGTGACGAAATATAGTATTAACAATAAAAGAACTTATAATCCATCCTCCTCCCCTCCCTTTAAAGGGGACTGGGACCCACTTTAATTGTTACATGGCCATCCATCCAGACAGTTCAATTGATGGGGCAGAGTGTAAAGATTGCAGCAACAGGATTGTCTTAGGCTACATTTGGGTTAGCTCTTATAAGGGCAGACGTACCCATCTGCTTGCTCTCTGTTAGAGCAGATAAAATCTGCTCTGGCAGAGAGCAGTTTTATCACTTTAAATAGCCCCCGGCCAGAGTAAATGAGGCGAGAAGCTGTGATACCAAACGTGAAAGCAGTTCCCCGCTGGAGCCAAAGAGCGAAAGAGCCTCTCTTTGGCCCGAAAGAGCTAACCCAAACACAGTATTAAACATCTGATCAATGGACCCTTTTTTGCATCTGTTTCCAGTAATGTTATTGACTGTCCAAAATGGTTATGGGTTTTGGACTATGGCAGATCCATGATGGGGTCAATTGATTGGACTGTCCAGATTGACAAGCATGCATACTGATTCTAGGTAGAGATATTTATGGAAGTTAATTGTTTATGGAAGACTATTTTTGAGCTTTCTCCATAATTCATAATTCAATTTAGAAGATCTACAAAAATTTACAAGGAAATAATGAGGAGAGATAACAAAATTTGAAATTTCTTTAAATTTCTCTGAAGTGAGAAAAGTGACTTGTTTGGAGTTGATAAGTTGCCACATATCTTGCATGCTAAAAGAGTTTTCATACTGTATTAACTGATTTCCACATGCTCCAATAATATCAGAAGGCCATGAATATTTGCATTCTTGCTTGAAAAATGAAGGTTATTTTGAACATGGATGGAGGTAGGTGGAAATGAAGCAAATTCGGTTCTTTCGTGAAAAATAAACAAGCATAGTAGATATTTTGTGGGATAAGAATATCTTACCGTGTCGCGCTCATGTATAAGGGGCTGCATGAGTGAAGGATATGAAAAGCTCATCTGTTTGTACAATTCAAATGAGCTACCATCTGTTTCCTGGTCCTACAAACAAAAATATGAAATAAATTGAGGAAGGCCTTTTAGACAGAGCTCACTGGAATAACTATACTTTACTTTGAAATAAAAACAATTTACTACAAGTATAAGCAAATATGAACAGAATTAAAAGGAATGCGATGAAAGATAAAGCTTTAGAAAGTATGTGCGTTACTCCCTTACATTCAAGAGGTATATTCTACTCTTATTACTATACCGTTTGTCAATGGCTTGAAACCTACAAGAAGGCAGAGCAGGATTGAAGCAAAGTGAAAAATTTACTAAGTCTATGGAAATATAAAACATGATTCCCCAATTTTGAGGAGGTTGAATTTATTGATTGTGAGGCAGATCTCTTATGTGAGCATGGTTTTGAGAAGTTTTCTAAAATCCAACAAAATGAAAGAACATTTAATGTTATTGGCAGTGAGCATTTAAACCAGGGCTTGGGCCGGCAACACAATGGAAGGTTGATAATATTGTAACTCAACATTGAAGGTTCGAGCCCAGCTTACCTATAAACCATGAACCAGTTCATTCCAAACAGGTTCGGTCGGCTTTGGCCTGGTTGGCGAACTAGGTATTTGTATTATAAACGAAAGAGGTTTTGACCCCCAACACCTCAAACCTCCTTCCCCGCTGCCCGCTAAAGGTCTAACCAACTACTCTCTTTACAAAAAATTGATAAATATTTCAAAATTATTATTATTATATATGAGGATCTGATTTGAAACCAGGTCAGAATGATGTTTGTACACCAAACGGATGGTTCACATCCACTTGTAAGCATGGCGTTTTTACCTGGCACAAATCAAAATCAAAATGACTTTGTTAGATCAGACCATGGATATCAGTTTTGGGCATGTGTGCCACAGTGACACTATGGCCAATTTGATGGGCTCTGTAGTATGTGATCGGTAATCACAAACTAACGATATGATGGTAAGGCTATGGTCTCAGGATCTGTTGTATGAAAGATTGGAATGAAATTAGATCATCATCAGGTGATGAAAGGTTGAATAGCATATTAGAGCATATAATAATATATTATCCAATCTAATAGAATATAATATGATACTATTATATCTTATAATATAATATAATATACGATATACTATATCCTTGAAGGGGCTGGAGACCTTGGGTCTCGTGAGGGGGGGCGATGTGTCAAGGACACGACAAGACAAAAAAAAGAGAGAGAGAAAGAGAAAGAAAGAGAGAGCCTGAGAAAGAAAGAAAGAAAAAGAGAGAGCCTGAGAGAGAATCCTAGAGAGAGAAAGAGAGAGTTCACAAAGAAGACGAACCCTAAAGCTGCTTGAATTTCTTGAGGCAAGTACCTCTTCTGCTATGTCTTGATTTACCTCTAATCTTGTCTGTACAAATATGCTTCTTCCGTGTATGAACGCCATACCCGTTTGACCAAATTGTAGGGGTTTTACTGATCTGATATAGTAATAAATAGGGAATTATTTTTAATGGGGAAAAATGCATTTGGTGACATAAATGTGTCGAAATTTGTTACCTCACTCTGTGATACATGTTATATCTGAATGTGTAGAAATTTGTTACTTGATCCTGTTATACCTGTGATACCTAAATGTGTTGAAATTTGTTACCTAACTCTGTGATACCTGTTATACCTGAATGTGCAGAAATTTGTTACCTGAATCTGTTATACCTGTGATACCTGAATGTGCAGAAATTTGTTACCTGACTCTGTGATACTTGAATGTGTAAAAATTGGTTACCTGAATCTATATACCTGTGATACTTGAATGTGTCGAAATTTGTTACCTGACTCTGTGATACCTGTTATACCTGAATGTGTAGAAATTTATTACATGAACCTGTTATACCCGTGATACCTGAATGTGTCAAAATTTGTTGCTTGACTCTGTGACACCTGTTATACCTGAATGTGTAGAAATTTGTTACCTAAACCTATTATACTTGTTATACTTGAATGTGTCGAAATTTGTTACCTGACTCTGTGATACCTGTTATACCTAAATCTATTATATTTGTGATACCTGAATGTGTCGAAATTTGTTACCTGAATCTGTTATAGTTGATATACCCTAAGGTATTGATGCGGGACGCGAAGATCAAGAGCCATAGATTCGAGCCGCAACAGATTTTTCAGCCAAGAAGAAACGGAACGGAAATCAGAACCATACATAAAGGAGGAGAAATCAGGCATAAAGGGCGAAGACGAAATTTTCTTTCTATTGAACACTTATTTCAATCGAACGAAATCGCGCGAGGATGGGTTTCTTTTAGAATCTGAGCTTAATTTTAAGGTCAAAATTATCTTTCTTTTATGTTTATTTTGTTTTAGGGTTTTATTTTAAGACCTCCTATATAAGGTCTCTCCATAAACAGTGTAATTAGTTTTTTGATTAATGAAAAGAGAGTTGCTTTTGTACAAACCCTAGAGAGCTTGTGAAAAGTTTTCAATCGAGGGAGTGAATCCTTCAAACCTTGAGGAGTGAGTAATCATTTATCGTGCGACTTGGTGCGAAGCCGACGTACAGCCGTAGTGTGAAGCTTCGGAAAACCCTTGGTGTGAAGCCTTGGAATCTATCCTTTTAGTTTGTCTTTTCTCTAGTTATTGTCAGGTATTATCTCTCTTTATTTCTATTGATAAAAGAACAAAAATCTCCCAAAAAAAAAGTATTCCATGATATCTTTAATTTCCCCTTTTGAACTATTTATTCAAGTTTTATTTCATTCAAAATCCCCGAGGAATCAAAAGACGATATTGCAATTATCGCTTGATGCCCTAAACTAGAGCGAAACTCGAGTTCCTTCATCAGTCATTTTTCTAGATCGGGAAATCTTCAAGCATGCAAGCGCTAGAATTGATTAATCTAATTGTTTTATTAATTTCATTGAATTATTTTATATGTTGACTGATTTCGACTATTTTCGTTGTTTAATTCATTCTAAAGTTAATCCCAAATTGCATATTACGGTTTTAGCGTTTTTGTCCTGCTTCAGTTTTGGTATCAAAGTATAGTCTTAGTTTAGGGTTGTCCATGCCATATAGATTTTAGGGTTCACTTGATTTTAATATACTTTGTCTTATACCATCTAGTCTTGCATAACCCCATCATGGATACCAGTAGCTTAGAAGCCCCTATTAGAGATCTTGCAACTAAAGTGACCGCTAGTCAAACCCGGATGGATGAGCACATCGCTGATCAACAAGCCCGACATGAGGCTTTAGAGACTCGTTTCGAAAAGATCAATGAACTCATTGCTGAGAATCACAATAGAGTCAACAACCGTAACCGTATGAGAGATGTTCCTCCCCGACGTGAAGTCCAAACCAATCTGGACGATAAGGTTATGAAATCTGTGAAAATGGACGCCCTACTTTTGACGGGAAAAAAAAACCCAAGGTCTATCTCGAATAGGTCACCAGCATGGAAAACTACTTTGAGTGGTATGCCATGTCCGAAGAGCGCAAGGTCAGATATGTCAAAGTCAAAACGTATTCTTGATCAGTGGCAGTCATTGCATCAAGGAGATTCTCCAGTTACAGAGTATATTGATCGGTTTGAAGACCTGATGACCCAGGTTGATGTCGATGAACTAGCAAAAATTACCCTCTCCTGATTCCGAATGAGTCTTCGACCAGAGTTATAGAGGGAACTCATTCCTTATCCCATTGTGGATCTCGATGAATGTTTTGCTAGAGTTGAAGAATTAGAACGGTATCTCGACACTCCCAGTAATGGCCGATCTAAATCTTCCAAACTTGAGCATCACTCTAATCCTACGGATAAGGTATATACCGCCTCTAGTCAATCCTCAAAACCCGTGAATCCGCATATTGACAAAGGAAAATGACTATTGATCGAGAGTTCTAGGCGTGCCCTGCAACAAAGTTATAAGTGTCAAGGTTTTGGTCACTTTTCATCCCAATGTCCTAGTAAGAGTCCAACTTTAATTATTCAGGAGCATGCCGAGAAAGAAGGTAATGAGTTACACGAAGAAGTGTATGAATTGTGTGAAACACCAAGTGATAATGAAGGTGAAGCTCCGGTCAGAGCCATAGGTTGCATTAGGGCAGCTCCTATTACTGAGGACAGTGTTGATAGTGTGTCCACCTTAAGTGAGTCTAGAGAGTTGGTAGGAGTATATCATCATTCTGATTTGTATGAGATTAGCAGTCTGAATTTATTGAGCATCGAAAATATGCATGATCGTACTAACACATTGGATATGTTTAATGCATTTGATACTAACAGTTTTGTGTTAATTTCTGATGGTTCTGAACATGTGGAATCTTTCCCATTCTCAAAAAAGGGTAATGATGGAGATCTAGATCTTCCTTTAGACAAGGGCAACCATCCGATAGTTGTCATAACGGCTCTTACGCTTATTCTTGATCCCACTCTCCCGCCCTTTGATCCATTCCTTCTTGAGCATCCAATCGAACCACACCCATTTTCCCAATTTCTATCTCGTACCTTACCTGTGCAATATGAGAAAAGGTCGAATGAGGAGGTTATAGAAATCTCAAGCTTCAATGCCAATACAGGTAAACATCATGAGTATCTCACAGCGTGGAAAGGTAAGCTACAAATGAAACTTCCGAAGTGTGCTATCCATGGATTCCCTAACTCATCGGAGATGATTTTTCCCACCCGAGGAGAATGATGCGGGACGCGAAGATCAAGAGCCGTAGATTCGAGCCGCAACAAATTTTCTAGCCAAGAAGAAGCGGAATGGAAATCAAAATCGAACATAAATGAGGAGAAACCAGGCGTAAAGGGCGAAGACGAAATTTTCGTTCGATCGAATACTAATTTTGATCGAACAAAATCGCTCGAGGATGAGTTTCTTTTAGAATCCGAGCTTAATTTTAAGGCCAAAATTATCTTTCTTTTATGTTTATTTATTTTGTTTTAGGGTTTTATTTGAAGACCTATATAAGGTCTCTCTATAAACAATGTAATTAGTTTTTTTATTAATGAAAAGAGAGTTGCTTTTGTGCAAACCCTAGAGAGCTTGTGAAAAGTTTTCAACCGAGGGAGTGAATCCTTCAAACCTTGAGGAATGAGCAATCGTTTCTCGTGTGACTTGGTGCGAAGCCGACGTACAGCCGTGGTGTGAAGCTTCGGAAAACCCTTGGTGTGAAGCCTTAGAATCTATCCTTTTAGTTTGTCTTTTCTCTAGTTATTGTCAGGTATTATCTTTCTTTATTTCCATTGATAAAAGAACAAAAATCCAAAAAAAAATCATATTCCATGATATCTTTAATTTCCCCTTTTGAACTATTTATTCAAGTTTTATTTCATTCAAAATCTCTGAGGAATCAAAAGACGATATTGCAATTATCACTTGATGCCCTAAAGTTGAGGAAAGCACTTGGTATTCGTGCTATTAGCTATAAAATATCCCCAACAGAGATAAGTCTGTTATGGTAATTTAAGTGAAAGATTCATTACTTATCTGTTTGCTTTCTAGGATGAAAATATGTCTGATTTGTGGTAGTTTAAGTGAAAGATTCATTACTTATCTGTCTATCTGTCGAAGTTCATCTGTCTGATTTCATTTAAAACACCTGATTGGAAAGTACCTTGATAAACAAACTTAGAAATTTGATGTGAGTGGTTAGTCAATATTTATTAGAATAGTAACTCGCGGAGTATGTGGATTAGCTCTTACGGTAGTTTTAACCACCCTGCAGGTTAAGGAAATGGATTGGAGAACAATCTGTGGGCGGAGTTCTTTGCAGTGTTATCTGGTACAGATCTCTTTATCTGGTACGTAGTGTTTAGTGTTGAGTTTAATGTACTGAAGTAGTCTGATCTGTTTTATGTAAGAAAATGAAAAGTTTCTTCAGTTTACCATAAATCTGGTTGCCTGGATATCTGTTTTTGATTCCTGGTTAGAAATTTTTATTCCAGGGTTATTGTTTTCTTCTGATCTGTCTGGGTCACGACTCGAGATCCAGGTGCATGGATTTTGAGTCGTGACAATTTATATATATATAAAGTACTATATACTTATAATAAAAACTTTTACCCCTAGCGAACCAGGTATGCTCGGCATTAGCGAACTGTGAATTGCGAATCATATTCGAACTGAGCGAACCAGCAAACCAGCAAACCAGGTAACATTGATTTAAACCATGTTGTCACACTTGGCAGCTGCTCCGTGTTGTTTAACCTTCAGCATTTAACTATTCATAGTACATCTCCATCATTTATGCTCCCCAATGATTTCCATGACTCCCAACCATGGAAGTCTGAAGTGCAACTGAAAGTTCATAAATTTCAGCCATCTTTCCTTCTGTTTAATTTTCAATGTAGTCTGCTATTCATGAAAAATCCCAAGCAATATCCTGTAGCACAATTTTTTACTAATTGAATGGAATTATTGAGATCTGTTAGAAATTGGTTATCCAAGGTGATTGGATTTCCATTAGTCTTAGTCTATAAAACTAGAAAAGCTTTCTAGGAAAAAGGTTGTGTTCTACTAAATGATTTGTAAGATATTACTGGAACTCTGAAAAAGTATATATTGCCATATGAGTTTACTGGGATCTTAAGGTAAGATAATGCTAAGATAAGAGATCTAAAGTAAAATTATTTTATAAATCTTGGATATGAAAATGTCTCACCATCAATGAGCATTACCACCTAATATAACTGCCTTTAGATTAGGAGTCAAGGAGCATCTCAATGCACAAATAGCATCCTGAGATCGGATCCCAAATTTCCCTAAAGGAAGAGTTCATTATAGTATGCTTGACCTCAAAGAAAAGCAATTTTTGAACATCCAAAACCTGATCATGGAGATAGAACAAAGCCCTTTATCTGAAGCATCTCCAGTATTAGGTAAAATTGATAAAAAAGAGAAAAATCATCATCTGACATATGATGCTTGATTTCCATAAAGCCTTTGATATATTCTGAAGTAGAACTTGATTGTCAAAGCAACCAAAATCAACGATGGTATATCAGAAGCAGTGCAACGATTGAAGAGGACATGAAAGCTGATACATCTCTAGTTGTGATAAAAATGTGTAGACACCCAAATTAGATAAATCAAGCGTCGATCAAGGCAATACTTCGAAGATGTGCCAGCTTGAAAGAAAAAGTCTCTGAATAGGAATCTTTAATCCAGTGGAATCACCAGACCTTTAGAGCCATTCCCCAATTTCCTTAGAAGTCACCCTACATAAAGAATCCCTTCCGGGTTTAATTTACGGCGTTGATGGGAGGAGAAACTATAATTTCAAATTTTTGACTAGTACCATTGGATGACCATATACCTTTGGAAGAGGACTTCTCAGCTTTCAACAATAAAATTTCACCAATTATCTATGGTTCAAAAGTTATGGCGATTGAAGTTTCAATAAATCATAAAATTTTACTTGAGCGTGGATATTACATAAATGATAATTTACCCCAGATTATCAGCTATATATTATATCTTTTGCCTATTTAGGAGAAATTTGTGACTCATATATCAACTTACGCCAAACTTTGATGTGAAATTGGACCCACCAGAGGCTTCATCTTCTCAAAAGCTCCCACGATTTTGGTGAAATTTCTTTTGATTTTCAGCAATGGATAGGGCGTATATAATATACAACAGCCGATGCGCATCATAACTCAATTTCCTAATCTAGTTTTGACCCTTTGACCATCCCCTGGTTGAGGTGGGTGTCTTGAGATTGGTTGCACTTTGGGCTTATTCTTCCCTTAAGTCACCATGGTCTCACCCATCATCCCCATTGAAACCAGTTTCCCAAAACCCTAGGACCTTGAGAAATAGAAAACCTTATGGGGATTATAATTGCTAAATAATTAGCTCTTAAGTAGATGCTAACCCATCCCTTCTCTATAAATAGAGGCCTCCTCTTCAAAGGGTTTGAGCATGGAGTTGAAGGATTAAGCTTAGAGAACCTAGTGAGGAAAATGCACATGGAATTCCAGCCTTAGTTCATCATTTCAACCCATTTCCACCATTAGATCCTCCCTAGCTAAAACTGATCTAGCTTCATCTACATATTTATTGAATCTAGCATTAGAATCATTTTCAAATTTAAGATTGGAAGCATGTAAAGCAAGATCTTCCACGGTGCAACAAGGGCCATGATCGGCTCACCTCTCTTCCTCTACCTTCTTGATGGTCTTATCCTCCGTCAAAGTTCAATTGTGCAAAATTTTGGTTTGACTCAAAGCGATAGGACCGTGTTGCCTTCAGGCAAGGCGAAACTCGCCCTTTTATTTTATTTTGACCATAGATAGAGGCCTAACTTTGGGTTGATGGGAGTGCTAAACCCTTCCGATCGATAACCGAAGCCACCCTAGAGCCTTTGGCAAGACCGGTAGAGTCATATTTAGCACTTGGTGCTCAAAATATCGATTTGAAGGTTCGGGTCACCAAAAACTCTTGGCGACTCTACATTTTCATTCTAAGCGGCGCGCTGGTGACGGAGTTCGAGGATCCATGGTCGCCCAGATGGCGACTCAGCTGGGGATCACCCTAGCGCTTCCCTCTTGTTGGCCTTTCTTTATTTTTGTTATTTTACTAACCATGCTGGGTTTTTATTCTAATTTCTGCTATTTGATTTTTATATTATTTGTTGTTTTTTCTCGCGTACTCACCCTACGATTCAGTCCTTTAACTGCCTTAGATTTTGGCGGGCCTACTTGGCCTCTTAAATTTCGTTTTCGATTCTTGTCATTTAATTACCTTAAATTTGAGCTTTGGCAGCTTCCTTCGCATTTATTTTCCCCATTTAAATTTCGGTCATTTACAGCCTTAGCGTTTGACCTCGCACTCTACTTTTTAGGTCATCATATTTCACCATTGAGCAGCCAAGCCCGTTAGTGACACAGGCTTATCATCTACCGATTTTGGACTTAATTTCCTCCCTTAAAATTTGTAATTAAAAGTGAACCAAGCGGTATGGGGACATAATTGAATTTATTTTTGCATTTTGGGTAGTTTTGTTTAGGCAGATACAATTTACGGTTGATGGCGGCTGACCCTAGTGGTGATGATCTTGAAAAGAACCACCCTTCGATACACGAGAAGGCGCTTGCACAGAGTATATCGGTTGGGTGCCAATTGATCAAGCCGTAAAACCGCATTGGTAAAGGAAGCAGAAAACCCAAAATTCAGCCTTGTATCCCTAGGAAAGCGGAAAGGAGGACTCGATAACACCACAGCCATCCAGATCCATTCTCCCGAAACCAGTTCAAAGACCCACATTAGAGGCTTTCCCTTTGTCAAAATATGCCTGGAACCTTTTGCCTTGTATATAATATATCGCCCGATTCAAAAATTGCCCCTTGATTATAATATCGTTGGCAAAATATTTAAGCGGTATATAATATATCGCCCGTAAATTATATTTTTTGGTCGAGCGTGCATAATATCATCATCCGATATCTTTGAAGTCATGACAACTCGACACAAGGCCCAATCCACCACCATCAATTCCCCGATTAAGCGGTATTAGTGCAGCATTAGCCTTCCACATTCTCTAACACCTCAATATGCCCCCCAATGAAAAGAAAGCGACTTCTTATTGATTTGCTCCGGGAGATCGGGTCGTTTGCGTGGATTCCTTCTACCTTCAATAGAGCGAAAGGGTTCCTTTACGGCTTCTTCAGTGTGTCGGATCATTGTGGGACCTAAAAGTACATATATGGCGAAAGGGGAGTTGACACAGGCACGGTCATCTTCATCTAAGCGGAGGAGTTAATTGCAATTTAAAAAAAAGAGATCCATCATTTCCACCTTTCAAAAAAAAAAAGTATATAATCTCAAAATCAAAAATAAAAATAACAACAAAAAAATATCACTTTTAAAAATAAAAATCATAGATCACCAAAACCAAAAAAAAACACAAAAAAAACAATAAAATATATTACCTTGTGGCCGGTCACTCTGACAACCTCCCGGCATAAAGGAAAGACCGGAAGGTATTAGGCCCTTATCCAACATCAATACAACACTAATCGCGGATCATGTCAAGAACCGATACATCCCCCAATCATCCCCTTCCATTCATTATCGGAAGACCGATCTCAACACCTTCACAAACCGAGTTCGATATCACGGGCCCGAGAGGAGTATTCACCTCACCCATCCTTCCCTTACATCTCCCAACTACCCCTTTTCATCCCCTCTGAAACCCTCATTTCCCAATCCTTTCCCATCTCCCATCCAAACACCCTTACCGCATCCCCATGCTTCCAAGACCCCAGGGAGTCCATCCCCATCTCTTCCCGTTCCATCCTCTCATCATCCATGCCCCAACATCCCTACATCCCATCCACCTCATCTCATACCATTCCCACCACATGGCCCATCCATCCCAACATACCCCCATTTTGGTCATGCCCAATTCTCCCAACCCCTCCATCCTTAAGTGAGCCATCACCCCCAATCTCACACTTGAATCCATGCCCTCAATGGAGGACATGAGGGATGTGTCACCACATGGCTGCCTTCGCATAACCCTACCTCTCAAACCCCGCATCCAAATTTCCAAAACCTCCATACCCCATTCCCTCTAACCATGCCCAACCACCATCGTCCATACCTCCCAAAATCCCCCCACCTCAATTCCAGGACCCAAACCCACACAAATCCATGGGCCCCAGCCAAACACCTCTAGAGCCATGGGCCAAGCCCAAAACCCTCAAAACCCATGGGCCTCCAAGCCCAAGCTTATCGAACCCAGCCACCAACACCTCAAACCCATGGGCCCAAGCCCAAACCCCAGATCCATGACCAAACCCTCAAACCCAGGCCCCCAAGCCCAAGCCCACAAGACCCAGGGCCAGGCCAAAACCCTCAAAACCCATGGGCCCCAAGCCCAAGCCCATCGGGACCAGGACCCTCAAACCCTTCCCAAGCCCCAGGCCCATGGACCCAAACTACCAAACCAAACCCCATGGACCCAAACCCAAGCCCCTCATGGCCCAGTAACCCAAACTCAACATGGCCCATGGGCCGACAGTCATATTAAGCCCCAGAGCCAGGCCCAGGCAATCAGCCTTCAAAACCATCAAACCCAAATCCCTCAAACCCAAGGCCCATCACCCCACTCATCAAGGCCATTCACTAACCCCATACCCCCACCGGTACCCTTCATTCACCCTATACCCCTTCGCCCCCATCCAGCCTCCAGCAGAATCCAATCCATCCCATTCCTCAAAGCCCACAACATCCATACCTCAACCACCTCCCTCACCCCCTACTCGGCACATCTTACCCTGGAAAGCTCACCCATTTATCCCTTCTCATCCCTACAAACCATATATGGCCCCACAGGTCATCCAACCCCTCACCCCCAAGTCCAAATAAGCGAGAACTAGCCCCTCACCAATACCATGACCAATGCAGTATGAGAGATGAAATTTCCAGTGGAGGTTGCTTCAACCCTCCGGGCCCCACCATCATCACATCTAGGTCGTGAACAAAATCATGAGGAAGCGGTCCCCACACGACCTCAAAAGAACCGGAGCAGTTGAAAGAACAAAAATAGGCAGAATCTGAAACAAGCGGTGTGAAGATGGGAGGAATAGAACTACATTCAGCAGACTTTTGATTTGTATACATTCTGATGTCCCCACTTACAAATTCAAGATGCCATCATTTGATAAGTATAATAGCACTAACCACCCTTAAAATCTTCTTTGTGGGGATATGTGCGATATGGCGGAGATGAGCGACTCCTCATCAAAGTGTTCGAAGAGTTTAACGGGCCCAACCTTTGAGATGGTTCACATCCTTGGGCAACCGTCCATGATAAAAAATTGGAAAGATCTGCGCTTATTTCAAAGAACAATATGTCTATAACATGGACATAGAACCAAGGAAGTGATTTGGCCCGATTAAAGCAAAACATGATGAAACATTCGATTGCTTACTTGGGAGGTGGAGGGCATTAGCGCTCGGGTAACTCATGTTCAGATGATGAAGCGATTGAATTGATAACCAAAGGAGCCCTCCAGTCATAGATTTTTAGTATATCTTCAAGTTTTTGCGATCTGGTCGGAAATGCCAATGTTGCGAAGAGCCCATTAGAGAGAGCAGGTTAGGAAGGAATGTATGAGGGGGTTGCGAACCAAGAATTGAGAAGACGGGGCGATGCAGAACATTGTTACCCCAGGCCAATACCAATGCCCCCCAACTCGGGTTACACAACCACCCCGGCGTTTTGAGCAAGTACAAGGCCAAACAGCGGACCAAGAGCCCGTTTACCGGAGCAGATGAAAGCACGTTGAGCAGTGTTCACCGTTGGGGCAATCCTTGAGTGTCTTATTGCGGTGTTGCTCTGAAAGGCTGGTCGTTCTCTCAACCTCGCCCCACCATACCAAGGAACTATGATCGAATACGCATTGAATTTCCACGGGGGGTCACCCTCTGGACGGTGCTTCCCGTTAAAACAGCGGTCCAAGATCTTAGATAGGCGGAAAAATCATTCCCGCCACTTCCTCAAAGCGAAACGAATATCCATCAAGCCCCTCTACCACCACCGCACCGGAGGCCTCGGGCTAACATACATTGGATAGAGGAAGAAGAAAGTTTGACCAGTATATATCGATGTGGAGGTTTCCTCCCAGCGAAGATGAACTATTTGTTGGGGTGATGAGCCATTGTATCTGATTATTTTTCCCCACCGGCATGAAGGCCCTTAGATTTAGGCGCGTATTTTTCCACCCACCTATCAAATCCAAGCAGACTGACCCGCAATCATCATATATCCACCCCCCAATTTTACCCCATACACCTCCGTCACACATAAATCATCTACCCATATACTCCACCATCCCATATTATCCTACCCCATACACACCCTCAAATCTCTCCACCCAATACATTACTGCCATCCCCAAGTTACCCCATCCATACCCTTCAATCCACCAATTACCCATATACCCTCCATCACCCCAAATCCCCACTCCATGCATAACTCCATCATCCCCAATCTACCCATTTCATCTACCACCCATCATCATCCCACCATGCCACAAACCCTTCTACCCCATTCACCCACTGTCATATCATCCATCCTCAATCCATCATCTCAATTTACCCCACTTCATCCACAAACCCATCACCATCCCATCCATACCTCCCCATATACAAATCCTTCATATCCCTATCACCCCCACACCTCTCTCCCCATCCCTCCCATCCCTCCGCCATCCCTCGTTATTTTGGCCCCAATCCAACTCCACCACCACTCATCAAGCAACCCCTCACCCAATCCCCTCATCACCCAATCACCTCTACCATGCCAGGTAATACCGGTACAAGCCCCCTCCGTGCCCATGAATTCAATTTCAATTCCCCCACTACCATTCCACCCCATTGGAGTTAACTTTGGTTGGAGAAGCAGTATATCCATTTAATCCTCCCCAGAATCCTCCATACTCATTTCTCATCCCAAAACCTGTATGACCGCATCAAGTACCATTGAGCTATGAGCAGGCGGACATGAATCTGCAACCAAGAAGCTGTTGAATTAATTACCCGATCGGGCAGATTTTTGGAAGCATCAGGCCGATCGGAGAGAGAAGAAAAGAAAGAAAAGTAGAAATCCCTTTGAAAAAAATGGCGGGGAGCATATCGAAGACCTGACTCGAGAACACCACATATTACGTGTGGGATTTGTTAATCCGTCTCCTCCACTTTCAAGCCCTAATGGGAGGCGCTCAAGGTGCATGTCTCTCCACCCGTAACTCCGGATGAAGTAGGGGAAATAATAGGGCAAGTGTTGGCTCATCTCTTTGATGGAGACCCTCTCGTCGAGAATGACCATTCTAAACCCTGAATATATACGGTGGAAGTAGGAACTTGGTGGTGCCATTGGTCCCGATGAGCAACATTACATTTGAGCATTATGCCCTCTAAGAACGGCAATCAAGTGAAACCACGACACCTTACCATCCATATCAAGCACCAAAGTTACAACACTGAAGAAATCATAGGAGAAGTAGACCTTGACTGATCCTCAGACATAAACCTTCACCACCCCTTCCGGGTGATGGACATCAAGTCTACTTTCAATCTGCTATTGGGCGGCCATGGATACATAAGCTCGAGCAATACCATCTACTCTGCACCAAAGCTGATTTATCTCGAAGGAAAAATTGTCACCATCATGGCGAGGCGAGGACATGGAGAAAGCGCTACGCACATTGAGAATCCGAAAGTCTTGAACATACCGCTTTACCACGAGGACCGATCTCCATCGATTTGAGTATGACTTCTCAAATGTTACCCTAGGACCAACTGAAAAGACCACGGATAACATTGGGGGAGGAATGGACGCAGCTGTGTTCATGCTCCATAGATGGGGCCATCAAAAAGGGAAAGTGGGCCCGCCTCAAGGAAGAAGAGACCGTCAAGGCCAAGGGCAACAAACTAAATTCAGGCTCTGAGCTAGGAGAAGAGGAAGTCGAGAGAGGCCAAGGAAAAGATGAGAGCCATGCGATCGCCAAGGCCAAAGGAATCATCTTGGAAGAGGAACCTCACGCTTCGCCCCCACATCAAGTGAAACCTTTGTGGCGCGGGGTAGTAAAAATTGATCTGAATGGGAGACAAGGGTCACCCACATAAGCCTACTTCAATCCACCCACCAATCCCTACATCATCCCCAGGACTTGAAATGGACTTAGCCCTTTCCTTATTTGAGAAGAAGTTCCCGATCCACCCATCACTCCGGCTGACCACTCTGGGCCCCTCCTAACCATAGAGGACAAGGTCGGAGGATCCCTCTATAAATATGTTGAGGGAGGAAATGCAGAAACCTCGATGCCGCTCCCGATCAAAGAGGTAAAGGCCAAGCCTCATGGTGAAATGGCTTGGGCATCCTTGCCCCAACTCTTGAAGCCAAATAGTGAAAAGCAGCAAACTCTCAAAAAACAACTAAAAAGTGAGGTTAGCCTCTGGACCACTCTACCTTGTATATATAGAGATCCACCTACTTGGTGACCTCGAAAAATGCAAAGACCATAAAAATAGAAAAATACCAATTCAAAATATTGTCCTTTAAAATTCCAATAAAATTAAAATTGATGTCGTGATACCCATCCCGTGGAAGCCCCTTTCTGTAGAAATACAAGAAGAGGTAGGAGTCACGAGTCGGGCGAGGAAGGTCAAACCGAGGCTCCCCAATGAGCTCCTCAAACAATTTTGCCGATTTGAGCATGGCCCTACCCGATCGTCGAAGAGGCGGAGGATGTCAATTTGGGCACCACAGAGGCCCCAGAATCACCAAAATCGAACATGTCCCCATGAGAGGAAAGGTATGATAGACTTCCTTGGTCATACCAAGGCGTCTTAGCATGTCGTGTGAAGACATGCACTGGTTTGGATACCGATCTGGTTGAGCATGAGTTGCCACTCTACCCCGATGTTAAGCGGTTAAGCGAAGTGAGGCGCCTCCGACCGAATGGATGTTGAAGGTGAAGGGGATGAGGTCATTAAGCGATATGATGCGAGGTTTCCTCATGGTATCCAAGTACCCCCCAATGGCTAGCCAATATCGTCCCCGTCAAGAAGGATGGAAAGGTTGAATGTGCATTGATTTTCGAAACCTCAACAAGTGAGCCCTAAGGCGACTTTACCATTACATCGACATCTTGGTGATAACACCCAAAGCATGGAATGCTCTCATTTATGGATGGATTCTCGGGATACAATCGGATAAAGATGGCGAGGTTGATCGCGAGAGATAGCGTTCATTACCCCCTAGGGAACCTTTTACTACAAAGTAATGCCATTGAAATTTGAAGAATCTTTGGGGCAACCTATCAAAAGAGCAATGGCGTACTGTTCCATCGACATGATGCGAGAGATCGAAGTGTATGTCGACGACATGATTGCCAAATCACGAAAGGAGGACCACTTGATAAACCTTGAAGCTATTGAGAGGTTGAGAAAATCTGATTCTGATTGAATCCCCGAATGTGCCTTGGTATATGTCGGAAAATTGTTGGGCTTTATTATGTAGGAGAGGGATCGAGGTCGATCGACCAAGATCAAGGCCATCAACGAAATCATCCACCATCTGAGAGAAGGAAGTCGAGGCTTTTTAGGCGAGGATCGATACATCGTGATTCATACGCATACATTAACTCCGATATGCACCAATCTTCAAACTCTTGAGAAAAGGACTCACCGGTTGAATGGAATGATAGTACAGTGCATTCGACAAGATTAAAGGTTACCTCCACGAAACCTCGTATTGGTACGCACCGTACGATAGACCCACGATAATGTACATCCACGATAGAGTTTTCCATGGGGTGTGTGTTAGGGCGGACATGATGAACGAGGAAGAAGAAGCGGGCCATCTATTACCTAAGCAAGAAATTCAGCGATTACGAGAGGCGCTATTCTCATACGGAGAAAGCATGCTTGGCGCTCGTTTGGGCTACTCAAAGACTTGACACTACATATCCCAAGCGTTCTACTTCTACGGATGGATCAGTTGAAGTACCTATTAGAAACACTGCTCTCCTTTGGCGAGCCTTCTACATGATTACTTATGTCACCCGAAGTCGATTAAGGGGCAAGCACTTTCGTGATCATCTTCTTGAGAACCCTCTGCGGACTATGAGCCTCTAAGGACCGAATTCCCGATGAGACATTACATTCATGGCGAGGATCTGGAGAAGCGGAGGAGCCACGGGTAATGCACTTTGATGGGGCATCGCATGTTGAGGCCAAGGTTGGCGCCATTCTTATCTCACCAGAGGATCACATATACCCATCTCAATCAAATTGAACTTCCATGCACCAACAATATGGCGAGTATGAGGCTGTCTGACTGGTTTCTGACTCTTGATCTAAATATAACTCACCTTAGGGTCTTTGGAGATTCGCGATTAATTATATGCGGACCAAGCGGAGATTGGAAGACCAAGGATGAGAAAAGCGATCCCATACCATGAACATCTTGAGGATCTAATAACTGCTTTGAGGAGGTCACCTTCTCCTATGTGCCCACGAGCAAGGAATCGGTTTGTTGGCAGCTACCTACAGCCTCTATGGTTGAGATTCCATACGGAGTTGTGATGAAGCCGATCATGATAGAAGCGGAGGAATGAGCGACTTTACATCACCTCATCGAAGGACCTCTGAGTTAGATGATGAACCACCACGGTTCTCGGACATCAAAATTTCCTCGAGACCGAACTATCCGGAAGGAACATCAAGGTACAAGCGCACCATCCGGCGATTGGCAACGAACTATTATCTGCGATCTCTGTATAGACGGTCTCACGACAATATTACGCTCCGATGCCTAACCCGGAAAGAAGCGGTGAGATCATGAAGGAGATCCATGAAGAAGTCTGCAGGGGCTGCGTCGGTGGACACATGCTTGCTAAGAAAATTCTAAAAGCGAGATACTTTTGGACCACTTTGGACCGATTCTGAAACACGCGTGCGGAAAGTGCTACAAATGCCAAAACACTCCGATCTAATACACGCTCCAGGCCATTGACTTACGCATGGCCACTCCTTGGCCGTTCGCCACAGGGTCTCGGCGTCATCGGCAAAATCAATCCTAAAGCTTCCAACGAGCATCAGTTCATCCTCGTCGCTGTGGAATACTTCACAAAATGGGTAGAGGCAGCCTCCTATACAAGCATTAAGGCCAGTCATATCGAGAAATTCATCAAGAACAACATCATTTGCAGATTCGGCGTACCCAAAGACATCATCACTGATAATGGCACTAATTTCGCTAATAGGCGCATCCGGGCCTTGTGTGAGCAGTTCTGGATCAAGCATCATCGATCATTTAATGGAGCTGTGGAGGCAGCCAACAAAACTCTTATCCGCATCCTGGAGAAGATGGTAGTTACTTACAGAGATTGGAGTGAGCAGCTACCCTTCGCACTTTGGCCCTATAGAACGTCTATCCGTACCGCGACAGGGGCAACACCATTCTCCCTTGTGTATGGAACCGAGGCCGTGCTACCCGTTGAGGTCGAGGTACCGTCGCTCCGTATCCTTTTGGAATCCCATCTACCTGAAGTTGAGAGGGAAAGAGCCCGTTTTGAACAGCTAGACTTGATTGATGAGAAAGGACTCCTAGCCTTGTGCCACACTCAGGTCTATCAGAGGAGAATTGCACGTGCTTACAACAAGCGTGTCTGCAGTCGAGATCTTAAGATAGGAGACATTGTACTGAAGAAAATTTTCCCGTCTCTCCACGCCGATCCAAGAGGGAAGTTTAAGCCGAATTGGGAAGGACCCTACATCGTCTGAGAGGTTTTGCCAGGATACGTTGTTCGCCTCGCCACCATGGAGGGAGACAACTTTCCTAAGCCCATCAACGTTGGATACCTCCGTAAGTTCTACTCATAGGTCTTGAGACAAGGTGAGTTTTGATAAAAGTAGATGCGTGACCGCTTAAGGACCCCATAAAAGAGGTCATCGTTTCAAAGACAAGTAGCCCAAAAGAAATATTCCCTGAAAACCTTCACCCTTTTTGCTACACACGTCGGGCCAATCACCATTTCTTTCATATACCCCTCCCGAAATTTCAGAAAAAGAGAAAAGAGGGAAAATCCAAACCAAAAAAAAAAGAAGAGAGAAGAAGAAAAAAGCAAAGCCCCCCCCCCAAAAAAAAAGAAGAAAAAGGGGGACCAAGAAAAAAAGAAAGGACTGGGGCATAAAAAGCCTTTGGAAAGAAAGAGAAGTCACCAAATCTGAAATTCACTCAAAGCTTATATCCAAATTCCCAGAAAAACCCAACCTGTTTGAACCCCAGCCACAATACAACCCGGAAGAAAGCCCTCTTTAAGGTCCACAAGCGGTCATAACATCTACTGCATCAGAACAAGCTGAGTTAACAAACCACACAGAACTTCATTCAGCCGGCTATGACGGAATCAACGTCCATGTTGTGGCCTTCTGGTTCTAAAAAAAAAAAAGAGAGAAAAAAAATAAAAAATAAAAAAAATTAATTTGAGTTCAAAGCAAGATGGACGTCGTGAAAACCCGAAAGGGCACCACGGGTAAAAACAGCGAACTCACGCGGACCAGGTGAAAACCGAAAGGGCGCCTGGGGTAAGAAAGCGAACCCATGGACGTAGTGAAAACCCGTCTTGGGCGCTATGAGTAAAAATGTTAAGAAAAGAGAGATCAGGAGAAGACCTGTTCTTACCCGCCTATCTCAGTTTGAACCACTTAGGCCTCTTCTCCCCTTTGCTGGGCCACTCATGTTAAAGATTGGATCGAATCCCGATCAAGTATGTCGTCTCTATCGCGGCATCTGACGCATGACCAAAAGGAAAGACAGAAGACTAAACCAATCCCAGGGAAGCTGGCCTCCCCATGTTTAAAGGAAAAAACTTGTACCGCACAAACAGAGTTCGACCATGCTCAAAATAGGACACACTAGTTTGGCCTTGTAATTACCGGCACCACAAAAGATCCAAAAGGAGAAAATTTCAAAAAAGATAATAGATTTCCCTTTCCCATAAAAAGCCTCACACTATGGAGGAGAATTTTAAAAAAGATAATAGATTTCTCTTTCCCATAAAAAGCCCCACACTGTGGAGGAGAAAATTTCAAAAAAGAAAATAGATTTCCCTTTTTCATAAAAAACCCCCACACTGTGGAGGAAGAAAATTTCAAAAAAGAAAATAGATTTCCCTTTCCCATAAAAAGCCCCACACTGTGGAGGAGAAAATTTCAAAAAAGATAATAGATTTCCCTTTCCCATAAAAAGCCTTACACTGTGAAACGTGCAAAGGAAAAGTTAAAAAAAAAAAATAAATAAAAAACAAAAAAATATATGTATGTATAGATTTCGTTCCATTTCTTACAGTATCACGTACGGAGTGTCACGTCCCAAAAAGATAACGGCATGACACACTTTCTATTTTGCTGCTTTCTTTACAGATAAAAAAAAAAAACCAAAAATGTATATATCTGTATATATATGACAAAAAAGAAGAAAAATAACCTAAAAAGAGATCTCTGTTAGGGGGCATTCCTCCCCTCCGTGTATATGATCTATGATATGTGCAGGAACAGGTCAAGAGCAGGGAGCACGCTTCAAAGCGCTAATCTTTGCAAGCAGAGAGTCCTCGCGGGCATTTCGATCAGACATCCACCTACCATGAAGACTCTTTTGTCGTCTCCGTGAAGCTTCAGCTGCGCTGCAGGAGTCAGTCAAAAGACCAGTCAACCGAAGAACCTCACTCTCAGCTGTAGCAGCTCTCACCTCCGCAATATCAGCCCTGGCCCTTTCTTTCTCCAAAGACTCAGTCAAAGCCAGCCTCTCCACAGAAAGAGACTCAATCCTAGCCCGAAGTATTATTTCCTTATATGGCCAAGGCCCCGTCTCTGCCACATCTGCCAAAATTGGGCCAGGAGCAGGTAACTCCGCGGATACCAGCCAAACCACATAATCGGAGGAGGGAACTCCCCCCCAAACCAAGTTACACATATGCGCCGATTGGCGGGTTTCCCAGAGGGCAGCAATGCGATCAAGATCACTAAGAGAACCTCGAGAGAATATCAGAGAGCACAAAGGTGGCCTTGCAGTACACGGCACATGCTGAGTATACCTGAATTGACGAAGCACCCGAGATGGGAAGTAGTATGTGCTACCAGTCAACCCCAAAAGTGTGATACCCTCACAATCCCGAGAGCGGACAATCGGAAAGGTGCCGTCCATCTAGGGAAGTTGCCAGGTCAGCTCCGCATCAGATAGCCACAGGCTCAGTTCCTCAACGCTCCCACAAGGCAGTCTCGAACTCTGGATCAGAAAGCGCCGAGCCACATCCCCTCTTATCAAGCAGAATCTCGGCACAGGCCCCATGATAGCCAAATGCTCTCCTAACTAGATCTGAACAAGGAGCGGGCTCCCGGTGAGAATCCCAACCCGTCCCGAGGTCGCAGCATCCAAGCCTCGATACATCTCCGCCAGGACCAGGTGTACCAATGAGCGACCTCCCTCCAATTCGGTCAAGACATCACATAGTCCAAGGGAAAAGCTCTCACCCCCAGTGAAGAAGAAGAGAACTTAAGAAATAAAGGGCAAAGGCCTTTACATTGAAGGATCTCGAATAGGCAACTTCAAGGCTCGAGTCGTGAAAAGTTCTCAGGAATTTCACCGAACACCTGGTGGGCCCTCCGGCGAAACATTTCTCATATCCACCCTTTTTTAAGCCGAGGACCGCGTGGACCACCTTTGCATACCCCGGTTTGGGCACTACTTTGGCAAGGCCTCGGTGCATCTTCTGGCCTGTGATGGAGGCTAGCTCTTCCAAGGTTGGGGTTAGCTCCCTAGACCCAAATTTAAAGACATGGGCCCTATGGTCCCACGATGCCAAAGCCTCCTGTAGTAGGTTGGGCAACAGAGGAACAGCAAGGAGAGAGGAAAGGCGGGATAACCCGAGGCAATCCAGAACAGCGAGCTCGCTCTCAGCCAAGCTATCATGCCATTTTTGCAAAAAACTGGGCCCCGCTCTCAAACAGGGAAGTATACTAACCCCAGCCCCCGTCTGAGAACTTGGGCCCATTTTCAAAGGCGGGTCCATGGACGTACAAAGATGTTCTTGGTAAAATCAGTCAATGTATGGCGATGGACCCACCAGAAAAAAGAGAGGAAAGGAAAAGAAAAAGGAAGGGCAAAAGGGCCAAACTAAGATAGAGGAAGAGGCAAGGGGGGACCAGGCTCGGGTTATAAAGAACCCGCTCGGCCATGTGAAATGTCATGGTCTCGGGGCGAAAACGCTCTATCAGTGCCTTTAAATAGGCCGTATCGGCCCTCATAGCGGGGCACGAAATGAAATCCCCGAAACCGGTAGCAGTGAGCAGGTCCTTCACCACTGGGGGAAGGTAAAGCACGAGGCGCTGGAGGTCAAACCAACCGCCTCGGAACATAATGTGCGGCAAGGGCTGCAAACGGAAGGCGTCAATCAGATAAGGGCAAGCCGGTATAATGAAGACATTAAAGGAAAACAAAAGCGAAAGCGGAAAAGGGGAGGGGGCTCATCTGTTTACCTGACCAACGATCCCGAAGTTGGACATATGGGTGTGCTGGCAATAGAGGAGGCCGGTATGGGCGGCCTCGCCTTGCATTTCGTACCAAGGCTGGGAGGAGCGCTGAGACACAATGAACTGTTCCCCACGGGGACCATAGGCTATCTCCGGCCCTTCTTGCTGATCATACCCTTCTTCATCGGACATCCTGAAAGTATGAGGCGCATCGGCATATGAGAGGAGTGTAAAAAAATATATATATACATAACTAATCCAAAGAAAAAAAAAAATCTCATCAAAAAAAAAAAAACAACAAAAACACAAAAAATAATAACTAATCCAAAAAAAAAAATGTGTGCATGCTAAAAAAAAATAAAAATGTGTGCATGAGTACTAATCCCAAAAAGAAAATGTGTGTGTGTGCATACTAACCCGCCAAAAAAAAATGCGTGTATAAGTACTAATCCCAAAAAAAAAAAATGTGTATGTGTGTGTACTAATCCAAAAAAAAAAATGTGTATGCGTACTAATCCAAAAAAAAAGTGTGTATGTGCACTAACCCATTAACAAAAAAATGCGTACGTAATAATAAAAAAAAAAAAAAAAATGTGTGTGTGTGTATAAATGTACTAACCCATTAACAAGCAAAAAAAAAAAAAATGTGTGTGTATGTGTATACTAATCCACCAAACAAAAAAAAAAAAAACACAACAACAAAAAACACATAAATACGCATACTAATATATGTATGCGCTAATCCAAAAAAGAGGGGAGAGGCACCAATCCATTAAATAAAATGCACTAATCCATCAAAAAAAAAAAAAAAAAAAGGAAAACAACCCCACAAAAACAAAATAAATGAATAATAAATGGGAAATAGGCCTAAGGAATCAAATATTTCAAACCAAAAAAAAAAAAAAACTAAAACAAAAATAGACAAAAAGAAATATAGGCATCACAAAGCATTTCACCATATATAAAAAAAAAAAAGAAGAAGAGAGGCAATCCAAAAGAAAAAGGAAGGATAATGGTTACCTTCAATGGAAGAGAAAAACAAAGATCGACGGAGAACGAGCACCTTTGATCCACAACCGCGACAATTAATAGAACTCAAGCCAAATCAAATGGAAAAACCCCGAGGGGTTGTCCGACTCAAGAAGAAAGGAGGAGGAAGATAGAATTTGAAAAGGGGGCCCTTTTGTTTCTGCTCGGGTAGTTTCAGAATCATTAGATTTTAGACGGGCGTATATAATATATACGCCCGACCATTTTTCGCCAGATTTTGGTCAGGCGTATATATTATATATGCCCGACCAAAAATGGCAATTTTTAAACTACCCGGCCTCATTTTTCGATTTTGAGGCCCGACGAACCCCTTGCATGTTGGACCACGGCCGGGACCCCCCTCAGAAGCCCATATATCATCAGGCAAAGGTGCACGCATCTCCAAATGGCCCTTCGAGTTCACTTCGATTGGCCCAAAGGGACCGTGCTACAATAAACGGATCTAGATCTGTAGGCGCCCACCTAATGCGCCCACAAAATCAAAAAAAAAGAAGAAAAATAAAAAGAAGAAAGAAAAATATATAACACTAGTTCTCAAAGGAGCGTTGCGATGACCATTTGCGCCACTCCGAGAACCGTGTTAAATCAATTCGGAATGATCGGGTCTGCCTGAAAGTTCTCAAACCCCGTTTCATGCAGGGACACTTTGTACCTAACTCGGCAGGCAGATAATTTTGCCCATCTCCGGTCACTGTTCCCTACAGAGTCCCTCAGGAGTCGATACTTGATCCGGTAGGCAAATGAATTTCATTCATCACCGGTCACTCCTGGGAGCATACACTTAGCCCCAGATCGCCCCCAGCAGAGGTCGAGGCCTAATCCGGTAGGCAAACCAAGAACCCATCACCAGAATGCACACGTCCCTAAGGTATATCAACATGGCAAGTCGATTCGCCTAAGGATACATGCAGAAATAAAGGCAGTTTGAGCATGCCCAGAGTCTCAATCTGACATGAAAAAAAAAGAGAGAAGAGAAAAAGAACAACAAAAACAACAAACAGAAAAAAGGGGAAGGAGAAGAAATAAAAACCTGTTACTACTTAGTAAAAAAATCCTGAGTAGGTTGACCCCACCTTCCAAGCATTCGCTCTAGTCATCCCCCTTCGGATCTATGTTGACCAAGAGTGCCCCCGACTTCAGACCATTCGAAAAGTCTATTGTCAGTTGAAACTGACCTGTCAAAAATGAAATTACAACCAACCAAACTATGTGCAAACATACATACCGAAGGGCTCATTCCCTTTTATTTCCTTTTACACAGGCTTAAAACCTGTATAGGCACGGTGTCCCTGTTGAATGTATGCACTTGCGTCTGGGTATCCGCAGGATGGTTGTTTGACCTCGTAAATTGTACCTTAGGGTCGAGGCTTCCGTTCGCGCCTATTTTGCTGCTTATCGCCCCTGATGGGTGTATGTCTGTGCATAGTTAGTAAGACGTGATTTCATTATGGATGAAGGTTAATCTCCTTCAAGGGATAATTGGTCCTAGCCCGATCTTTTCAGCTTTGTCTCAAGTTAAGGCACTCCGGTTCATGTGAATCAGGAGCACCTCACCACTGGAACGTGCGCATCCCCAAGGTGTACCTATCCCCAGCATGGCGCACGCACTCTTAAAAGCGTATCAACTGACATTTGATCCACTTAAAGAGTTGTGTAAGAATAAAGTTGCCAGAGGTCCTTGAGCTTTGCTTAGAGGCTTCGAAGCAAAAGAAAATTCAGAAAATGACACAAAAAATTTTTACTCGGAAAATGGGCATGCATTCCCAAGAGGTATTGCAACATCAATATTCGCTTCACTCGGGTAAAACATGCTAAAATAACCTCGAGGTTGATGGGTTCGCCCAAAAGACTTCGAGACTTACCTAGGTAAGGGCACCCGTGCCCAATCCAATGGAGCTGTCAATACTCCATAGGATTGGACGCATTGTTTAGGCCTTCACTTTGCGTGCTTCACATCGATTCCGAAGCATAGATCGATCACCCCGTTTCATGGAGCTGTCTGGTTCAGATTAATACTCAACATCACAAATCTATAATTTCCCTCAGGAAGTGGACGATATCTCGGTTAGCGGGCTTGCACTTTCTGTGATCATCGCAGTTATGCCCAGTAATGTCGCAATGCGCTTGGGAACTGTTAGCTTCGAGGTACGGACGATATCCCGAAATGAGAGGGCTTACGTACACTCACCATCACCATGAATGTTTGAGAATTGAGTTGAACCAGGCTGACCCATCAAACGTGCCTTGAACCTCTTCGGATGTCTCTTGTCTTTGGCATCCGATCATTAGTGATCGAATACCAAAGAGGGTCATCTATAGACACCCAAATTCGGCCCAAGGCCTGATCAATCTATACTTCGGGAGAGAGGTACCCCTGTGCTTCCGATGGCACCCTTGAACCCGTAGGAATCCACCCAGACCTTTAGGAATCACCCTGAACCCTTTAGAACCATTCCCCAACCATTAGAGATCACCCCTAAACCCTAGATCCTCTTTTCATACCTAACTTGAACCTTTCTGGGCAGTTGATGGGAGGAGAGCTACAGAATTTCACACAGACCACTACCAACGATGAGCCATATACCATTGGAAGGAGGGCTTCTCCAGCTTCCCAACAAGCCAAAGATCACCCAATTTGGAGCTACGGTTCAAAAGTTATGGCTGTTCAAGTTTCACATAAAATCATAGGACTTTTACTCAGGCGTGGATATTACATCATGACCATTTTGCAGATTAGTCAGCGATATATTATATACGCGCCTATTTTGGGGAAATTTGGTGGCGATATAATATATACGCAGATATACGGACCACCACGGCTTCATCTTCTCAAACTCCCCGATTGTGGAATTTATCTTTTAAATCAAGGGCGATATAATATATACCTTAGCTACAAGAATCGCCCTCGTGAGCTCGAATTTCCTTCATCTGGTTTGACCTTTTGACCATCCCCTTGGTTGGGGTGGGTGTTTTGAGCTTGGTTGCACCCCCTTTGAGCTTATTTGCAACCCTTAAGTCACCTATGGTCTCACTCCATCATCTGCCATTGAAATCAGTTCCCTACAAGCCTAGGACCTTAAAAACCTAGAAAACCTTAGATGGAGGATTACCTAATTGCTAAACCAATTAGCTCTTAAGTAAGCCCCTAACCCTCCCCTTCTCTATAAATAGAGAGGCCCCCCTCTTCCTTAAGGGTTGAAAAAAATTGGAGGTTAAAAATTTTGAGCTTAAGAGAGAACCCTAGTGAGAGAAAATGCACACTTTTTTTCAGAATTCCAACAGGCTTAGTTCATCCATTTCAACCCATTTCCCCCATTAGATCATTCCCTTTAGCTAAAGTCTAGCCTTGAGTCTTACCCTACGCACCCTATTTTATCGAATCCTAGCATTAGAATCCATTCCCATACCGTTTAAACCATCGAAAGCACGCCAAAGTGAAGGACTTCCACGGTGCAACAAGGGCCCGCGAGCTCCGGCTCACCCCTCTCTTCCTCTACCTTCTTGGTGCTTCCTCTGTCCAAGGATTCAAGCCGTTACGCCGCCGAAATTTCGGTTTGGCTCAAAGCTTGATAGGACTGTATTGCCTTCGAGCAAGGGGAAACTCCGCCCTTTTATCTTTAATTTTTTGGCCATAGATAGAGACCGCTACGTGCGGGTTGATTGGGTGCCTAAACCCTTCCCGATCGATAACCGAAGCCCCTACCCTAGAGCCTTTGGCAAAGACCGGTAAATCAGAGTCATATTTAGCATTTCGGTGCTCAAAATATTGATTTGAAGGTTTCCCGGGTCACCAAAAGCTCCGGGTGGTGACTCTACATTCCATCAAAAGCGAGCGCATCGTCGCGATGGGTTCGAGAGGATCCATGGTCGCACACATAGTTTCCCAAGGAAGTAAAATTTGGTAAGGAATGCCACTATCCGAAGCCTCAGTTGGAGTTCGATTGACCAAGAAGTACACAATAAGAAGAGTTAGACAATAAGACAACGACACATGCATACCTGGTAATAGGAAGTGAGTAACTCCTGAAAGGTGTTGATCCTTACGCTTCGCAGCAACATTCAGTTGGGGATGTAAGGACATGAGAACTAATAAGATATACCATGTGAAAGAATATATTGAAAAAAATAGGGGAGGTATACTCTCTCGTCCACATACCATGTGAAAGAATATATTGATAAACATACGAGAGGTATACTCTCTCATCCATTGTTAGTATGAAAGATCTTAATAACACCCCCATACTGAGTACTATGGAGTGAAACTCCTGAAAATTTAGAAATACCTCAGCTTTAAACTTTAAAAGATAAAGCCATGTGGCCATGTATGATCATCCATTGTATGTAGCCAAACAATGTTTTATTCTACACATAATGGGAGAGAAATGAGAGGGACTACTCCAAAAAACAGTTCTTCCTTTCTTTTCACAATCCCTAGACAACCATCAAGGACGTGTTACTCAATCTACCCTTCCCTTAAAAAAATACATTTTCCTTCAATCTGTACAAAACCATCTGACGCGGGATGGGAACCCTAAAATGCGTGAATATGATTTTTATGTGATTTGCAGAAATTAAATAAAATTAATACAAGATTAATCTCAAAACTATCACGATACCTTCGGTTTGTAGAATTCCGGTAGGTAAATCACGCGAGATCCAAATAGGGTGTCTAATCCGACGCGCAAGTCACATTAGATTTGAGGTGGGATCGAGCCTAGAGATAGGACTCTAGCTTTTCCAGGCTTGGGCGTTCGTCTTTGATCCGATGTAGATTCACGGGTTCAAACTAGGGTTGTAGGATTGGATAGGTTTGAGGGCTCGGATGAAAACTAGGGTTTTGATGGAAATAGGTTTTGGGTTTTTAATTAGGGATTTAATATGGGTAATGGATTATAAGAGAAAGACAGAGAAAATATATTGCAAAGATAATAAAATATCAAAAGAGAATAGATGGGAATCACTCCCTTGGTCTCACACCAAACTCATCTCGGAAAGAAGAATATTTAAGCATAAAGCATTCAAAATATTCAATAATTAATAAAAAAATCTTTACAAGCCTCTATATATAAGGCACCGATAATTAATTCGAAATAAAAAAGTCCTAAAAGAAATATAACTAAAAGAGTAACTAAAGGCGTTGTTACATCGTTTCACAAAGACGTCGTGGATGCGTGTATACACCATTCAAAGACGACGTGAACGTTGTTACTTGACAATTGTTTCAGCCTTCTTTTCTCCCTTGAAGCTGCGGTACTAGGGCTTCCTTCATGTTTCTTCCGACACCGGTAGAACTGATGTCGTCCGAATCCGATGTCCATGTATGTGGTGTCCCCGTCAATTCCCCTGGACCAAATAGGTTTCATCACCGATGAAACGCGCTCGTGGTAGATGTCAATCAAATCGGGTTTCAATCGGCGTACCTCATTCTCGTGGATCCAAGTGTTTTCGGACTTCGGTTTTCCAACCCATTTAACCAAGTACTTTTGGAATCCCCCGTCTTGTGTGGGTACGGCATGATCATTTATTATATCTTTTATCTCATCTCTTCGCTGTCTGCTTAGGGAACGGAGAGGTACGGGCTGCAAGGTGGGTTGAGACTGGGGCTATGAGGTGGCTGGAGTGGGTTTTCAGGAGGTGGGGTGAAACCCAAGTAAAGAACCAAGTCCTCCACAATGAACGTTGAACTAGCCCCTGTACCTAGAGGAAGCTCAAGCACGTATGCATTAGACCCACTCTTCGCCAAAATTCTAAAAGGTTCAGCGCCTCGGGACTGAAGTTTCTTTGCGGATCCCGATGGGAACCGCTCAGGCCTAACTCGAACCATCACATAATCACCCACCTGATATTCTTTAAAACGCCTATGAGTATCAGCAAATAACTTGTATTGATTGTTGCTTGAATTAATTTTTTGTTTAATTTTGACATGCAAGCTATGTATATGTTGTGCAAATGCATCGGCAGACTCTGACACTCTATGGGATGCAGACATGGGGATCAAATCTAGTGAGGTTCTAAGCCTATGACCATATACTACCTCAAAAGGACTCATGCCTATGGACTTATTGACAAAATTATTGGAGGCAAACTTAGTTGTGGTAAAATGGTATCCCAGGTCCTTACATGATCACCGACAAGACTACGAAGGAGATTCCCAAGGCTCCTATTGGTGCATTCGGTTTGGCCATTCGTTTGAGGATGCTAAGCCGTCGAAAATTGGAGTAATGTGCCCATCATGTGCCAAAAGGTTTTTCAAAAATAGCTAGTGAACTTAACATCCCTATCAGACAATGATTTTGGGCAACCCATGAAGATGCACTACCTCCGCGAAAAATAATTTAACAATATGAGATACATCAGAGGTTTTGCAACAAGGAATGAAGTGGGCCATCTTGGAAAATCGGTCCACTACGATAAAGATGAAATTATGCTTCCTTAGAGTTTTGGGAAGTCCAAGTACGAAGTCCATTGAGAGGTCTTGCCACGGTGTGTGTGGCACGGGTAACAGGGTGTACAAGCCGGTATTTTGTTTAGTCTGTTTTGACACTTGGCAAATACGATAATGTTTAACAATCCGGACGACATCTCTCATTAGGCTAAGCCAAAAGAACCTATCCTCTACGAGCACAACAGTTTTATTACGCCCGAAATGTCCGACCATCCCTCCAGCATGTAACTCCCAAATGAGAAAGTCACACAATGAAGTGCGAGGGATGCAAAGGCGATTACCTTTAAATAAGTACCCATCTTGGATGGTGTACGTGGAGTGTGTGCTGGTTGAGTCACTAAGGAGAGCAGTGTACTCTACCCCAAAATCTGGGCAATCGGGGTACTCATCCTTTAGTCGTTCGAACCCGACGACTTCGGTGCTCATGGAGTGTAAAGTCGTCACTCGATGACTACGCGTATCAGCAGCTCTGTTTTCGGCACCGGCCTTATGCTTTAACATGAATGTGAACCCTTGAAGGTACTCGACCCACTTCGCATGCCTTGGGTTCAACTTTTTTTGTGAAGCAAGAAAGCGTAAAGCTTCATGGTCAGAGAATAACACAAATTCTTGAGGCCTAAGGTAATGTTTCAAATACCAAAGAGATCGGACAACCGCATAGAACTCCTTGTTATAGGTGGAGTATTTTTGTTTTGCCTCATTAAGTTTTTCACTAAAATAGGCTACTGGGTGGCCAAGCACTCCTCCTATGCCTACACCTGATGCGTCGCATGCGACTTCAAAGACTTTGGTAAAGTTTGGCAAGCACATGACAGGTGCACTACTTATTCGTTGTTTGATCTCGATAAAGACTTTCGTCACGGCTTTGCCCCATTTGAAGTCCCGCTTTTTCATGCAATCTGTGATTGGGGTCATGATGGTGCTAAAGCTTCTGATGAAGCGGCGATAGAAAGTAGCCAAGCCATGGTAGCTATGGACATCGTGTATGTTCTTAGATTCGGGCCACTCCACAATGGCCTTAACCTTTTCGGGGTCCGCGACCATTTCATCGGCCGAGATAATGAATCCCAAGAAGACAATAGAATGTTGCATGAAGGTGCACTTCTTAAGATTTGCAAACAACTTCTCACCCTTGAGGGTTTCACAAACCAACCTGAGGTGGTTCAAGTGCTAATCCTTGTTATGACTATAGATCAAGATGTCATCGAACTACACAAGGAATTTGCCTACGAACGGCCTCAACACTTGGGTCATGAGCCTCATGAAGATACTCGGGGCATTAGAAAGCCCAAATGGCATGACCATCCCCATATAAAGACCATCCTTAGTCATAAAGGTGGTTTTTCACTCATCACCAGAGCGGATGCGGACTTGATGGTAGCCACTCTTAAGGTCTATCTTTGAAAAGATAGTAGCACCAACCATCATATCGAGCATGTCATCAAGCCTTGGTATGGGAAACCGATACTTAACCGTAACCTTATTGATTGCACGGCTATCCACACACATGCGCCACGTACCATCTTTCTTAGGAGTGAGTAGGGCAGGTACGGCACACAGACTCAGACTCTCTTGGATGAACCCTTCTGAAGGAGCTCATTGACTTGTCGAGTTAACTCGGTGTGCTCAACCGGATTCAACCTGTAGTGGGGCAGGTTCGGTAAGGTGGATCCGGGAACCAAGTCTATTGCGTGTTGGATATTATGCAGGGGAGGGAGTTCGTTTGGTAAGTCTTCAGGGAAGACATCCATAAACTCTTTCAGGTCCAACTCGGGAGCACTCTCAATGGTGACGACTACGTACACCACACTCTCATCTAACGACGCTTTCTTGAATTCAGAAGGACTCACAATATTAATGGATTTAGAAGACTCGTCCTTCTTTTTTATTTTGTTGGTCAATGGTGTTTTGGGAGGCAAAGGGCGTAAAGTAATTTTCTTGCCCTTATGCATAAGCGTGCATATGTTCGATTGACCATAAGGGGTTACGTCCATGTCGTAGAGCCACAGCCTTCCCAAAATGATATGGCCAACATCCATCGGCACCACATCACACCATAAGGTGTCCGAATAAGACCCTAACTGAATCGGTACACGAAACCTTTTCGACACAGGAATAGATGAAGAGTTGACCCATGCAACCTTATAAGGTCTCGGGTGGGCTTCTGCTATAAGCCCCAAGCGATGTACGGCATGAGTTGACACTACATTAGTGTAACTACCGCTATCCACGATGACCCTACAACTCTTTTCACCAAATCTAGCAAAGGTGTGAAAGATGTTCTCCCTTCGCTAGTCATCCTTTTCATCCCGTTGAGGCTGTACAAGGGCACACCTCACAACTAGAGCATGTCCAATAGCATCACCCTCCTCATCACTGGGTGTGTTGACCGGCTCAATTACCTCTTCTTCAACCACTACTTCATCATCATCCTCCTCTCCCTCAGCAAAGAGAGTCATTTGGGGTTCTTTTATAGGTCATTGGGCGGCAAAGTGTCCCATCCCAAGATATTTATAGCACTTTACTGAAAAGATGCCCCTTAAGGATTCTCCAACTACACCTTTTCCCTTCTCAAACCTCGTATTGGTAGGGACAAGTTGTGTAGGCTTGGGAGGAGGATTAAATCGTCCCTCACCAGATCGTTGACCACTATATTGTGGCTCGGTTCTCTTCACCACTGTAGTTTTTAAATATCGTTAAAGATCTTGCACAACGGCACATCATCTTGCAAGAGTTTCCATGGGGTGAAAAATCAACTCTTTTTGCAAATAAGTCGCAATCCGGTGCGGAATCTAGAGAGAGTGATTTCAAGGTCTTCTGATACCTTGGCCCTCATCATGAACTCTTCGAATTTGACAATATAATCGGTAATGGGCATACCACCTTGGCGTAAATTTTACCACTGGTCGAGGAGGCGTTGGTGGTATGATAAAGGAACATACTTCTCAGTAAGTCGTCCCTTCATGTCGTCCCAACGGGTAATGGGAGGACAACCTGCATTCACCCTGATGCGCTCGACATTGAGCCAGAAAAGTTGAGTTTGACCAACCAATTTTATTTTAGCGAGCCTGACGCAACGGTCATCATTCATGTCATACCAATCAAAGTGTTGGTCCATGTTGAAAAGCCAATCGAGGAAGACTGTAGGGTCCATTCTTCCATCGAAAGTCGGACTCTCAACTCTGACATTTTTAAGGAGTTGCACTTCGGGGTCGTAGTCATCTCTACGAGGATTCGTACGATTCTGATTCCGATTACCTTGGCGACCATTGCATTCAAAGTGCGGACCTTTACGCTCTTAGCGCGGATCCTGGAGTTCATCATCCGTTTCTAATTGGTTGATTTGATCACGCAATCTATCATTATCGACTCCTAGGGATGTTTGGGCCTGCTCTATGGTATTTAGACACGCATTAATCGCACCCAATTCTTCTCGCAGAGCTCTAAGAGTATCGAGAACCTCAAGGTCTATTAGGGTTCTAATATGGAATGCAATATGGACTCAAAAAGGAAAAACAACGCAATAAAATAAATATGACAAGCAAAGATGCCCTAACTTAGAAAACCTAGGGCTTTGATACCAAAAACTGATGCGGAACGGGAACCCTAAAATGCGTGAATATGATTTTTATACGATTTGCTGAAATTGAATAAAATTAATTCAAGATTAATCTCAAAACTATCACGATACCTTCGGTTCGTAGAATTCCGGTAGGTAAATCACGTGAGATCCAAATAGGGTGTCCAATCCGATGCGCAAGGCCCGTTAGATTTGAGGTGGGATCGGGCCTAGAGATAGGACTCTAGCTTTTTCAGGCTTGGGCATTCGTCTTCGATCCGATGTAGATTCACGGATTCGAACTAGAGTTGTAGGATTGGATAGGTTTGAGGGCTCGGATGAAAACTAGGGTTTTGATGGAAATAGGTTTTGGATTTTTGATTAGGGATTCAATATGGGTAATGGATTATAAGAGAAAGACAGAGAAAATATATTGCAAAGATAATAAAAGATCAAAAGCGAATAGATGGGAATCACTCCCATGGTCTCACACCAAACCCATCTCGGGAAGAAGAATATTTAAGCATAAAGCGTTCAAAATATTCAATAATCAATAAAAAAGTCTTTACAAGCCTCTATATATAGGCCACCAATAATTAATTCGAAAAAAAAAGTCCTAAAAGAAATAAGATAAAATAGAAATTCCGTCATTAGACAAATTAAATGACACTGGTAACATTCACATGACGTTACGCTATGGGATAGCACGCTGTGGCACTGTTCACAGCGCGCTATGGACGTCATCACTTGACAATTGTTTCAACCTTCTTTTCTCCCTTGAAGCTGTGGTACTCAGGCTTCCTCCATGTTTCTTCCGACGCCAGTAGAACTGATGTAGTCCGAATCCGATGTCCATGTATGTGGCGTTCCCGTCACCATCTCTCAAATTAAAATCTAAATCAAACCCTTACCAGCTTGAGCCCAACATCCAACAAAATGGGGCCTCGCGACTTTGTTCATGTAACATCCACATTTCCCTGACATCTAGGTTAGTCTAGATCTTACCCTGGCCAAGCCTTAGAGGCCAAGGTCAAAGAGTTGACCCTTAAATGGTTCTCTAACCGCAGTCAAAAGTTTGACTAATATGATGAGGTGTAAGAACACCCATTAATTTTGAGAAGTACATTGCAAGTGGCACTCACATTATCTTTATGTGGCACCCACCTGGCACGAGGCCCACCCAGTTACTTAAACTAAGGCACCCACCTTCAAAACAAATTGTATATGGCACACATATGGCGTACACATTATATAATTAATTGTGGCACCCGCACTGGGTAAAAATTTTGTGTGGCGCCCTTATAGGCACCCACACTCCTTGACACCCAAATTGGTCAAAGGTTGACCTAAAATCAGTGTACATGAGAGCTGGTCAAACCATTTGACCCCTCATGTAGGGTGTGAGATTCACAAACACCAATGAAAGGAGGGCGACGGGTGGGCGTTTTGACTTTTAACTTAAAAGGCGTTTTTAAAATTAAAAAAAAAAGGGTTTGAGTGCTTGCACTCGCCCACACGTAGTTCTGCCATTGGTCAGGGCCATTATCCTGTATATATATATATATATATATATATATATATATATATATATATATATATATATATATATAAAGATTTGTGATTTACACCCCAGATTTCAATTAACCATATTGCCCCAAGCAATGAACAAAGGGCAAAAACATCAAAATCAGGGTTACCTAATTTGCTCAAACCCATGCAAACCATGAACTAGTACAAAGTCGCGAGGCCCCATTTTGTCAGACGCTGGGTCGCAAACCGGTAAGGGCTTGATTTAAATTTGAATTTAAGTGATGGTTTTATAGACATTGAAGGAAAATACATAATTTTTTTAAAGAAAGGATAGATTGAGTAACACAACCTAGATGGTTGTCTAGGAATTGTGAAAAGAAAGTAAGAACTGTTTTTTGGAGTAGTCCCTGTAAAACATTGTTTGGCTTCATGGGATTTTGCTTCTGAGGGGTAAGGAATATCTGACGGGGAACGTCAAGATCGAACAACAGCAAAGAGGAAAACACGAAACTCTGAAATTTCGATCGAACGATTTTCAGTTTCGATCGATTGAAATTGCGATCGAAACTGCGATGGAAATTGTGATCGAACGAAATTCAATTTTCGATCGAACGATTTTCAATTTCTATCGATCGAAATTGGCGCCAAGCAGTTTTAGTTGCTTTAAACTTCTAATTTCGAACTTTAAACTTTAGGGGTTTAATTGTCTTTATTTAATTTTCATTTTAGGGATTTCTTTTATTGTGAGACCTCCTATATAAGGTCTTTAAACAATGTAATTAAGGGAGTTGATTGATTATTAAATGAGAGCTTATGCTTCGTGAAGAGAGAGTCTTCTTCCCCGCGATGGGTTTGGTGTGAGACCAAGTGAGTGATTCCCATATATTTTCCTTATTGTTGTCATTGCTTTGCGTGGTTTGCTTGATTATATTTGCTATCTAAATCCCTGCGTGCTTCTCTAGCCATAGCTTAAATCCTTCCTTGTGATCCCCGAAACCCTAAACCCGTTTTGAAGCCTAAATCACACAAGCCAACACCCTTTCCAAAACTATAAGCCGATGTAAAAGCCATAAGCCTTTCACAAACCCTAATTCCATTCTACAACCCAATTTGGAATCCATGAATCTACATCGGACCGAAGACGAGCGTCTAACCCTAGAAAAGCTAAAGTATTATCTCTAGGCCGATCTTGCCTCGACTCTAAAGTACTTGCGCATCAGACTGGACCCTATCTGGATCTCGTGTGATCTACCCATCAGAATTCTGCAAACCCTACGGTATCAAAGATAATTTTGCGATTAAACTTGAATTAATTTATTTAATTTCGGCAAAATCTTCATTAAATCATATTCCGCATTTTAGGGTCGTTGTCCCACGTCAGTTTTGGTATCAGAGCCCTAGGTTTTCTAGGTTAGGGCATATTGTGTCACTTTAATTTTCATTGCATCTTCCTTCAGTTTTATGTGTGCACGTCATGTGTTTGATAAAATTCCTCACACATTGTGGTTCATGTTTGCATGGCATTTAGCACCCGTGTTAGTAAGCCATGTTCACCATGAGCATGAGCGAGATTGTCGATGCCCTTAGGGACATCAAAGCCCAAATGTGTGCAATTAATAATAGGAGCCGCTACACACCAAATTCTGGGCAAAGTCTCAAAAGTCGTGATGAGACTAGAATTAGAGGATACCCTCATCAGCGTAAACCCGAGTACGATCCTGCCGAGAGGTTTCTAAAATCTATTCGGAATGAGGTTCCAACTTTTAAGGGTACGACAAATCCTAAAACCTTCGTGGAATGATTGTCTAGTGTAGAAGAGTATTTTGATTGGTATGGCGTACCGAATGAGTACAAATTAGGTTAGTGAAAACAAAGTTCGAGGGTAGTGCCAAAACCTATTGGACTAATGTTGAGCTTCTACGTGAGTTAATTAATCGTAAGCCCATCACACAATGGGAGGATATGAGGGAGCGACTTGTCGAGAATTATGTTCCTCTCACGCACAGTCACATTCTACGATTTTTGAAAATCAAGACAAATAAGTGTCCTGATTGTCTTAAGTGTCAAGAGTTCAGACACTTTGCTTACCAATGCTCCATAAAACTTCCCACTCCGAATTTAGTGACTAAAAGCGAAAGTTTTATGGAACCGGAAAGTATGAAAGTAGAAGAGGAAGTGTATGACCTTAGGACCGTGATGAGTGAAGAGGAGATCGAAGAAGCTGAAGAGAGTCTAGTTTGTGTCAAAAGGGCTTCTGATTTCCTTATGAGTAGTAATATTGAGTCACCCACGCACGATTCGACCGAGTCACCTACGCACAATTTGTTAGAGCCCATAGAACCCGTTGTGCACGAGTCCTTGTCAGTGGTAGAGTCGCATGGACATGAGAGTATCGAGTCCATAGATACACTCACACATCATAGTCTCGAGTTGCATTCCGCTTCACATTCCGAGTCTTGTTGTGAGTCAAGTTTTGAGTCTCATTCTGCATTGCATGCTGAAATTAAACACAAGATTAATTCAAGCAACAATTACTACAAATTATCTGCTGATACTTCGCCTACCGAGAGTACATAGGCCAATGATGAAAGAGCTTGCCACTTGAGTTCTCGTCATCCCGACCGATATCGCGATCACACTTCATCGGGGATGAATTCCTTCAGGTCCGGGAGAGTTGATGAGAAACTTCAAAAATATTTGGTAGAATGGGTTGGCGAGCCGGGTTATCAGGTTCATCAAGGAGAGGCTTACCGTGTGAGTCCCACTACAATCCACCGAGAAGCGGATCATACGTCACCAAGAGCCGAGATTGTTTGGGCTAGTTGCAAGGAGTTCCACGTGCAAGTTCCGACACACCTGATCAGTACCACATACGTGTTTCATCGGTGATGAAACATTTTGAGTGGAGGAGAATGACGGGGAACGTCAAGATCGAACAACAGCGAAGAGGAAAACACAAAACTCTGAAATTTCGATCGAACGTTTTTCAGTTTCGATCGATCGAAATTGAGATCGAAACTGCGATCGAAATTTCGATCGAACGATATTCAGTTTCGATCGATTGAAATTGCGATCAAAATTTCGATCGAACGAAATTCAATTTTCGATCGAACGATTTTCAATTTTGATCGATCGAAATTGGCGTCGAGCAGTTTTAGTTGCTTTAAGCTTCTAATTTCGAACTTTAAACTTTAGGGATTTAATTGTCTTTATTTAATTTTCGTTTTAGGGATTTCTTTTATTGTGAGACCTCCTATATAAGGTCTTTAAACAATATAATTAAGGGAGTTGATTGATTATTGAATGAGAGCTTATGCTTCGTGAAGAGAGAGTCTTCTTCCCCGCGATGGGTTTGGTGTGAGACCAAGGGAGTGATTCCCATATATTTTCCTTATTGTTGTCATTATTTTGCGTGGTTTGCTTGATTATATTTGCTATCTAAATCTTTGCGTGCTTCTCTAGCCATGACCCAAATCCTTCCTTGTGATCCCCGAAACCCTAAACCCATTTTGAAGCCTAAATCACACAAGCCAACACCCTTTCCAAAACCATAAGCTGATCTAAAAGCCATAAGCCTTTCACAAACCCTAATTCCATTCTACAACCCAATTTGGAATCCGTAAATCTACATCGGATCGAAGACGAGCACCTAACCCTAGAAAAGCTAAAGTACTATCTCTAGGCCGATCTTGCCTCGACTGTAAAGTACTTGCGCATCGGACTGGACCCTATCTGGATCTCGTGTGATCTACCCATCAGAATTCTGCAAACCCTAAGGTATCAAAGATAATTTTGCGATTAAACTTGAATTAATTTATTTAATTTCGGCAAAATCCTCATTAAATCATATTCCGCATTTTAGGGTGGTTGTCCCGCGTCAATATCGAATTGTAAGGACGGATGGCAATCACCGATATTGGAAAGAAATTTTATACAGTTGGGACTGCATTAGTAAGATGGTAGAAAAATGGAAGGAGGACCCATTAAGATTGTTGAATTAAATTTTTATGAGTTCTTTGGGAAATTCAAGCCGGCCCCATCAGAATTGACTGGGTATTTCAGAATCATGAGGGCAGAAATCAGAATTGTTAAATGTTGTTTTGGATCCTTTGTGTAGCTTTGACTTGTGACTTGTCGAAGTTGAGATGCTGCATTTTTCTTTTAAAGGAGTTCAAATTCTTTGTAATGTGTACAAAATCACACATTGCAGACAGAGATTCTATTAATCTAATTAGGTGGATGAACAATAGGGGTGCAAATGGTTCTAGCAATTGGGGTGTAGTTTAGGCCCGACGAGTAAGACCCCTACTTAAATCTAGCGCTTGATTAATAGGCAATGCGGGATCGAGTGTGGGTATTATGTTTATATAAGCGAATGATATAAACTATTATATACATATATATATATATATATATATATATATATATATATATATATATATATTTCTAATTTTTTTAAATATAAATTGAAGTGAAGCCCCACATGGAAGAAAGTCATGGGTCCTGTAAGCGAATGATATAAACTATTTTATATATATATATATATATATATATATATATATATATATATATATATATATATTTCTAATTTTTTTAAAATATAAATTGAAGTGAAGCCCCACATGGAAGAAAGTCATGGGTCCACCACAGATCGTTTACACAGTTATCCTCCCAAAGAATGCCAAGAACTCGAAGTTAAGTGTTCCACTCACCAAAACTACCGCCCAATCCACTAAAAAAAAGTTGTAGATAGCGTCCAAAGCCACACGAGAAAGGGAAGACCACCCTATCAGTAAAAAGTGGCGTTTTTAGAAAATTGACATGTATAATTGGCGGATGTTTGTTTTATGATATCTGGCATATCTTCAGCAACGTGAAACTGGGAAAATTGTGTCTACTTCAAATGTAAGTCCTATTTGTGTATAAGATCTCCAATAATGTCATCTACTGGCACATGACTGCTACCAGCTGCAAGAAAATATTCTAATTTTATTTTGTTTAATCGGAAGATTTGAAAGTCGATTTCGGACTGTGGTATAAGAGAGGAGACTGTAACACCTCCTTATCCATTTCCAGGTAGCCTACTAGTTGTGTGATTTCCTGCAGAAATTTGAAGTTAGTGTGTGCTCATCTCAGTCATGTGCGCCACTACTTGTGCTTGGTGTGCTAGTCCATTTATGGGAAAGTTGGCCTGCCTTGGAGAGAGGCTGCCCCTTGCAATCTTTTGGCATATTGGGAAGGAGAGAAACCACAAGGTCTTTTACGGGAGGAGCAGTTTGATTGCCGATATGAAGGAGGTTATCAGGGAATCCATCCTGAGCTGTGCAGCAGTTTTGAAGTGCCGCGCCTCATCCAATGTCAGTCTGTCACAAATTAAGGACAAAATGGGATGCAACCAGGGCTATTGGTGTCTGGAACACCGGTTACGGGTGTTTCACTTATGGTGTTATGGCTGTATGTTTCACTGGTAGGTTTGCTGTCAGTCTTCATCAGTAATGTCTTTAGACATACTGTCAATCCTTTGGTTTTTTTTTTTTTTTGCTAGGGTGATGTCTGCTAAGTATCACTTAGTAGCAACCCTGTCTGCTAAGTGTCACTTAGTAGCAACCCCTTGCTCAGCTGTAACTATTATTTTTTAATACAGTTGAATCTTAATTTTAAAAAATAAAAAAATAAAATTAAGGATTTGAATATTTTGGTATGTTGGCAAAAAAATGATATGTATTTGAGACCTTTTACAGAAGCTGGGAATGCAGAAAAAATCATATTAGTGACCGAGTAACATGTATCTAGAAGGA
The DNA here is from genome assembly GCA_021018995.1 of Chloranthus sessilifolius. Lineage (NCBI taxonomy): Eukaryota > Viridiplantae > Streptophyta > Magnoliopsida > Chloranthales > Chloranthaceae > Chloranthus > Chloranthus sessilifolius. The sequence goes on from CM037589.1 coordinate 33,359,204, forward strand.
CTTACTAGCAATGTCTGTTGGGTAATGTATTGGCAGTGTAGTTGCTACCAGTAGTTAAGTACTATTAATAAATCATCAGATAAACTCCGGTAACCTGGATTAAATAGATGGGAAGCTCACTCATGAACTTGTTTGACATGCATCCTTGACCAATCCACTTCGTCCAAGTGGCTAGACATCATGTGAATTTTGCTTAGCCTAAAAAATACACCAATTAGCGGATCAGTACCATCCTATCCAAGCACTTCATTGTGGCACAATTGCAGGCTAGCATCAGCTCCCATGATGAGTTGCAATTTGGATGACTTGGACTGGTCAAGGATGTGTGCCACATGGCAAAAAATGAGCACAGTAAGCGTCCCATTTATTGATGCAGGTGACACCCCATGAATCCCTAAATCATTACCCTTTTTTTCCTTGGCAACCAAGAGATGTGTGGGTCCTCGCCTTTTATTATTTTCACCTACATCGAGTAAAATGCCCTCTGTCTATGCATTTATTTTTCAAAAATTCCTACTTTTTATAATTAACAGTCTGCAAATTAGGATCGTGAATAAAAATCTGAAAATAAGAAAAAAACAAAATTTGCATAGAGCTCTTATCAGTATAGACCCCAAGGTCCATTTTGAATTCCAGTTCAATAAAAAATTAAGAACAACCCTATGGTTCTATATGAATGCATGTAGTTATTTGGAAATATATAACATTGGTGGTTGTCGATCCCAAAAACATGGGACCAGGCGATAATGAGGATGGTGATATAATGTTGTAACTATGTTTAGCTAAATGTCATTGGAATTAAGACTGAAAATTAGGATCGCTAATAAAAATTTGAAACTTAGGAAAAACAAAACTTGCATTGATCTCTCATCGGTACAAACCCCATGGTCCATTCTGGATTCCAGTTCAATAAGAAATTAAGATCAACCCCATGGTTCTATATGAAGGCATACAGTTATTTGGAAAGATATAACATTAGTGGTTGCCGATCACAAATAGATAGGACAAGACGATGATGATATAATGTTGTAATTATCTTTAGCTAAATGTCATTGGTGAAAATGGCTTCCATTATCAGTTATTTCTGGGAATTGCCAGATAAATTAATGATTCTTAACCTCAAGGGGTTAGGCGAGCTGGCCGGGTACCTGCTTCCAAAAGCAGGAGACCTCGAATCCCCTCCCCCCCTTTGAGGCCACCCTAGGGATTTATATCCTGTGCTGACCCGGCATGTGCTGAATTTGGGGTGCACATGTGCCCCTGGGATTAGGCGGGTACTCTAAGAGGCCCGGATATCCAGGTTATCAAAAAAATAAAAATAAAAATAAAAATAATAATTAATTAATTAATGCTTCTTCATCAAAAAGAGGAGCTAAAAGAAATTATTTAAGCAGAGCACATGGCTATATAAAAAACAGAGACACAAGATGCAGCTAACAATTTAATGTTTTATGAAATAAATACGCATGCCAGAATTTTGGCATATCTAGCTAGCAATCAAGTTGGGTAAGAGGATGACCTTCAAATTGCTCCCAGACATTTCCATTGATTGAGAAGATATACCACGAAGAATTGACGCAACCAAATTTAGTTTTTCATTCCATTGGAGAGAGCTCCAAGCCCTTTCTAGCTGAAAAGGGAGACTATATTCCAATCAACATACAGGTTTTTGCAATCGGAAAAAACAAATTTTATTAACTGAGTCCAAAAACTAGTCCAAGTTTTTAGGCCAAGTTCCTCAAAACTAGTCCAAGTCATCTTGGAAATATGCCGATCATTTCTAGAACGAGTTTTAATTTCTTAATTCTTAGAGAAGACAAAGAAAATCGCAATATATAGGGAATGCAGGCTCCATAGGGAAAACCAATGTCATTACAACCTGTTTGGTAATTTTTAGTCTTAATGGTCACAAAACAATATTCCAAATAACTCGTTAGAATAAAATTACATACAGTTATTTCAATGGGCCGATCCCCTAAAACTATTTGAGCTCCAACCTCTTCAGATGCTTTCCGAGCAGCACGAAACTGCATATCCGGAAAAAAAAAAAGTACTATGAAAGGGAAGTCTCCACCACAATGAACATTTTTTAATAGGCACATTTTGTTTAGGACTATGGATTAATGATTTCCAATCTAGTACCTCATCTCCGAAAGGTCGGTTAACATCGGATATCTTTGAAGAGAAAACTGCTAGAAGAAACCGTAATGCAAAAGCAGTTTGACCCCCTGCCATTTGCAGAGTAACGAGATTTCACAATCCATAATTTCTAGCTCAGGTTCAAATTGAAATTTATGATAATTGTCACTAATGAAAGTAAGACTTAGTCAAAATACATAAAACATGAAATGATGTATGCTACTAGCTAATGATCAAATATTTGTCCATATGCATGCATGGGAGAAAATAATCACAACATCTTGGTAATAATTACTTATTCTTGCAAACATTGTTGTTTGGCATGTGTACAACATTGCTTCCTTTCCCGGTTTGTGTTTTGACCTGGTCATCATTGGGTGGAGATAACACCCTCACTGTCCCACTTTTGTGCCATGTGGCGCCATGTGGTGCACATTTTTTATCAATCCAAGTCATCCTAGTGGCAGAACATAATATAAAATTCATTCAGCCTCAAAAACATGCCTATAAGAGAACATACCATCCAATCGAAGATCTTTAATAAGGAGACCCTTTGTTATATATAAACAATGGTCCATCTTACAGTGCCCAGATAGAATGGTTTGAATCCCTTGATTGCCATTTTTTTGGGCTGAGTGACGTTCATATGATGTTGAGTCCCTTGGATGACTTTGATTGGTAAAAGAGTCTGCGACATGGCTTAAAAGGAGGAACAGAGAGGATTTTATCTCAACTCTACGATGAGCTCCCATTAACCCCTTCAGTTACGAACATTTATCCATGCAATTGAATAATACTTTCCAAACATTGTGATTTCACTTGTATTCCACATTGCTTCCTTTTTCCATAGATGTTTTTGCTAGTGCAAATTGGCATCCATTAAACCATGCTGAAAGAATCGCCCAAAATCAGGAATACAAAATTTAAACGAGAACCAGATATCCCTATTGACAAGCCAGAAAAGGAAATGGATAAAAGAGTTCAAATCAAGATATATCTTGGATGACTTCAAGCAGCAAAACCCTTCACAGTCGAAGACGAAGGGTTTTAAGTAGCGATGAATCATAAAATACCCTTTTCTCCTGTCAAATGGCTAATTTTGAAAGCACCCTAGTCAGTGACCAAAAACGCATTTTTTCGGAAGCAAAATGCGTTTGTTTAAAAAAAAATTAAGAAAATGCGAAAAAATGTGATGGGGACACCGACATCGTAGACATCGGATATGGACCTTTTCACGTGTACCGACGTCGGAAGAAGCAGAATGGAAATCAAACCGCGAGGAGAACAGTGCCGCAGCGAGCCCTCACTCGAGCGATCACTTAAGCTCGAGCGAGCCCTCGCTCGAGCGGTTATAATCCTTGCTCAAGCGAGCTACAGTGACGGAAATTTTAATTTTTTTACCTTTTTAGTCTTTTATTATTTTAGGACTCTTTTATTGCAAGTTTTATATCGTTTAGGGTTTTCTTAGCCTATATAAAGGCATTGTAAATACTCTATTAAGGGATTGATTATTGATGAAGAATGAAAAAAGCTTTTGCTTGTGTGTGCTTGAGATGAGCCTCTACGAAAAGTGAATCTTCTTCCCGAGAAGGGTTTGGTGCAAAGCCAAGGGTGTGAAGCCTGCCAATCAATCTATTTATCTATCTATCTTATTTTCTCTGCTTGTGCGATTCTACAACCCCAAATTGACCATCATTCTTGTGAAATCCTAAACCCTAATTTTCCCTGAACCCTTGAATCGATCCGATTCAACAACTGTAGATCCCAACTGAGTTATTAAACCTTCCGCACCAAATACTCAGAGAAAACCAGTGATCCCATCATTGAATCGTGAGCGCCCTAATCTGGGAAAACCTAGAGTTCAATCTCTAGGATCGATCTGCGCTGCAACCTAACGGATCTAGCACTCGGACTGAACCCTGCCTGAATTATGCGTGATTCTCCCATGGAATACTACGAAAGCCTGAGGTATTCGTTATATTTTGCAAGTTTTATTGTTTAATTTAATTCAATTTAATTTCTACAAAAATCAATCATTGCATTCACGTAGTTTAGGGTACCGTCCTACGTCAAAATGTCTTTTTCTTACTCGAAAAGGCGCGTTTTAAACCCGTTTTTAAAAAAAAAACATTTTTTTCCCATTTAAAACCAATGTTTCGTCACAATATATATATATATATATATATATATATATATATATATATATATATATATATATATATTATTTTAAAATTTTTGAAAATTTCCCTTTTTTCCGAATTTGCCAAAATTTACCATTTTTTCTATATATTTCTGGAGCTGATTTATTCCCGAACCTAAACTTGGTCACTATGATCGCAGCACAAAACAATAGTACATGATAGTCAACTAAGCACAATAAATGGATGGAGGCTGCTGCATACCATTTGAGGAATTTTTATATGACTGAATGGTATGAATGTTCTATTGGGATATATGTTTCTACAGTTTGGTGTGCATGTAATAGTCTCATTTAGTGTGCCACTTATGGTGTGTGCATAACAATGTTGGGTGTGTGAGTTGTAATTGAGTCACTCAATATGAAGGCTAATAGGGCTACTCCTAACCCTAAGTCATTCTATTTTCTCTCTCTCTCTCCTCTTTCCTCCTCCAATCCCTAACCTAATCACACTTACTAAAGTCAAGTTGGTATCAGAGCCAACCCACCATGAAGGAGACTTAGAAGACTTGCTGTTGTCTTCCTTCTCTTGGTGCTGACGTCAGTAGGGTCAAAGGGTTGACCTCTGAATGACACAAAAATTATACAGGTTTGATCGGTTTTTCAACTGGATCCTTATTCATAACTACAATGACAAGATTTGACGAGCAGTCTGCATTTTTCAAAGGGTTATTTGTATCTTCAGCTGTCACGATTTTCTGGGAATTTCGCCCCCATTTCAGCTTCGAGAATTCCAAATCATCGTTATCCCAGTGAATTTAATTCCATGATGAATCGGTGCTGTTCATGGATCTTAAATCTGTCAAAAGCTTACTTTCTTGGAGCAACAAGGCTGAAGATCATAAGCGAATAACGGCGAGACTAGATAGAGTCGTGGTAAATGCGGCAGCCCTCTCAATTTGCGAATAATTCTGTGTAGTATTCCCTTTACAAGGAAACTCAATCAAGAACATGTGGCAGCCCTCTCAAGACCGGTTAGTAGAGACGAGAAAATATATGTGAACTTCAATTCGCCCCAGGCCGGATGGTTATCTTATGAAGTTCTTCACAGCCCATTGGGATATCGTTGGAGAGGACGTCATAAATGCTGTGAGTAATTTATTTACTAAGAGTCGCATGCCTAAAGCTTTTAATTCCACTCTCTTGAAAATTATACACCGATTTCCTTATGCAATTTTATCTATAAGATCATTATCCACTCGGATATCGTTGATTCTTCCCTTTCTAGTCTTAAAAATAAGTCGACCTTCATTGAAGGTAGGAAAATGGTGAGGAATAATCTTATTGCTAATGTAATTGTTCATGGTTTTGATTACAACAATGCTCCTAATATCTTCTGCGCGAAAATTGAGATTAGGAAGTCTAGTGATAGGATCTGTAGGGATTTCATCATGAAAAACCTTGAACAATGGGGGCTTGATGACACTTGGAGAAAGTGGATATGGGAATGCATCTCATCTTCTTCCTTTTATGTTCTTATTAATGGGTCTCCATTTGGGGTTTTTTCCTAGTCAATGTGGTCTCTGTCATGGGGATCCCATAAGTCGTTTATTATTTACTTATTGTCATGGAAGTTCTCACTACTATGGTTGAAAATAGAGTGGAGATGAACCTTATTCAAACTCATAAACTTCCTAATTGTCCTGAGGTCTCTCACTTGATTTTTGTGGACGATCTCCTTTTATTTCCAAAGATAATATTGATTCATCGTTGGAAATCAAGAAGATGTTGGATGATTTTCACTCTTTATTGGGGCTTCAAGTTGACACGGAAAAATAGTTTGAGTGTTCTTTAGTAAGAGTTGTAAACATAAGGAAAAAGGAAAATATTCTTAATACTCTTGAATTTTCTTAAGGGGTCCTTCCTATGAAGTATATGGCCATGGGTTAAAATCTCGGAAAAACGATACGTATCGTCCAGCCCCAAAACCGATACATATTGGACAATACGTATTGGTTTCGGACGATACATTCCAATGTATCGTCCGAAATTTTAAAAATTTGTATGGGAGGCACCGATACGGTACCTTGAATGTACCGTATCGGTGAGGTCCAAAACCGATACGTATCATCTGATACGTATCGGTATCGGACAATATTTTGACCCATGTATATGGGTCTTCTGTTGTTTGCTTGGAAACTCACGCACTCCATGTATCAACCTGTGATTGAAACAATACATCAAAGATTTAATTGGAGCCTTGGAAATCTAATTTCCTCTCTTATGTGGGTAGGCTTGAGTTAATCAATATGGTCCTTTATTCTTATAAAATCCTTTGGTCCTCTATATTCTACATTCCTAGAAGAGTTTTTAAAAAAGTTGATCCCATCTTGTGTAAATTCCTTTGGAAAGGTCCTTCATTAGCCTTGTGATGCACCAGGTAAGTTGGAAAAAGATTCTAAACCTTTTGAAGAAGGAGGGCTCGGGATTTGGAAACTTAAAGAGTGGAATGAAGTTGGCCTCATGAAACAATTTCAGGCTCTTGTGTCTAACCCTCATTCCCTTTGGGCGAATTGGGTCCTGGCTAAGTATGTGGGGAGTAGTGACATGGTTGTGTTGCCTTCCAAGAAAATACTCTTGGGTTTGGAAAGGCATCATGAAGGTGAGAGAGAAGGCCATGAAGCATGTTAAATTTATAGATTGGAATAGTCAAAATACTAGACCTTGGAGCGATCCTTAGCTTAATGGGAAAATTCTTATATCCAAATTTGGGAGAAGACTAGTTCTCCAATTGGAAATAGCTGAAAATGCTATGGTAGCGGATACTATCATGGAGAATAAATGGAACATCCCACCCCCATCTTCTCATCGAATTGAACAAGTATGGAATGCTATTCAAGAATATTCTTTACCACCTACTTCATTCAAGAATTCGGGTGTGTTTTCCTTCAAATCCATGTGGATAGCCATTAGGGGTAAGAATGAATAAGTTACGCAGTCATAAATTATTATGGCATAATTTTTTTTTTCCCAAGCATAGCTTTATTACTTGGTTCTCTATAAATTGTAAACTTATGACCATTGAAAGCATCATGAAGTGAGGGCTTAAATATGCTTCTCGGTGTGTGCTTTGTGGAGAGGAAGTGGAAACTAATGACCACCCATTTTTCGATTGAACCTTTTCGGGGTGGATAAGGAGATCCTTACCAGGTAGACTCAATATTAATAAAATTAATATTGGAAACATTGAGGAAGAGATTGATGAAGTAATGATCCTAGCGAAAGGATCCAAAAGAACCGCAAGCATCTTGAAGCTTTCCTTTTCCGTGATGATTTGGCAAACATGGAGGGAAAGGAATAGAAGACTATTTGGAGATATGCAGAACTCAAAATGTAATATTCTAAAGCTTACTGGGGAGGAAGTTGTATTGAGAGTGGATGTCGATTCCTTATTGAATGGTAATGAGAATATGGATGGCAACAATAATTTGGATATTAATTCCATGGATAAAGAGGATGGCAGTAGGGAGTGTTGTTGGGAACTTCCAAAAGGAAGAATGATTAAACTAAATATGGATGCGCCGAAAATGGAGTCTAAACTGGAATGGGGGGAGTGATAGGGAATGAAAGTGGAAGACATTTAGGCTGTGTTTGGGATTGCTCTTTGGAGCACTTTAGTATGGGACTGTGTTTGGTTGTAAGTGCTCTTGGATCTTTCGGAGAGTGAAAGAGCTGAATTTGGTTCTCTTTAAACAAGCAATTAAAATGTGCTCTTTTAAGTAGACTCCTCTTTGGCTCCAAAGAGCAATCCCAAACACAGCCTTAGCTAGTTCCCATGTACCAACAGAAAATGAATTGGATATTGCTGCCTTGGAAGTGAAGGCAATAGCTTATGGTATTCAATTGGCATGAGAGATTGGTGTTCATAGATTGATAGCTGAATCCGACTCGTTGATGACGTTGAACTCTATTAATAAGTTATTTAATGTTCCATGGAAGCTATATGCATGTAGAGCATATTAAAAAGCTAAGTAGCTCTTTTGAATATTTCAAAATCATTCATCTTTAGAGAGAAGTGAATCGAGCGGCTGATTTTTTAGCTAAGCGAGGGGCTGATGTTGCTTCGGTCATGTGGTGGATGAATAGCAAGCATCTCATCCTTCCATTCGCGACTATTTTGAACGAGACTTATACATCATGTATAGGCATTCTTGATCATTCCATTTAGCAGGGTTGCTGGGGTGATGACAATACTGAAGCTCTAGTAATCTAGTGAGATGGAAAGATTTTATTTATTTGTCTATTTTATTCAACCTCCTTGTTAAAAAAAAAAAAAAAAAAAACCTTCAAACTAAACCTTTTTTCTTTTTGTTTGATCGATTCAAACCTAAACCTTTTTCCATGTTTATTCGAGATTATGTCCGTGTGTGTGGAAAAAGGTAGGATTATGTCCGTGTGTTTTGGTCCGGGCCTCCAAAACTGTGACACATGGCACACAAAATATGGGTTTGGTGCCACATGGAGCAAGGGGCGATCATATAGATTACATACAAGAAGGAAAAAAAAATATCTTCTTGTTTGATTTTAGCATTGGAAAATCAATAATGCCAACAAACCTGTTTCAACCGTCCAATTTTCTGACCCAAAAATTATATGGTAGAAATCATTTTTGCATTTTTTTTAGCATCATCTATGCAATGGCCCCTTTCTCCATATGGCACCCGACCGACATTTGGGACCTGAAACATGGGTTTGGTGCCATGTGGAGCAAGGGACCATTGCAAATATCATCTACATGAAACAAAAATATTGAAAATTGATCTCGACTGAGTAATTAAGAGTGTTGGAAAATGGATAAGTGAGACCAAACAACTTCCAACAGTCCATTTTCCAATGTTCATTATCACGTGGTTAAGATCAGTTTTCAATTTATTTATATATGTTTTGTAGATCATCTATGATATATGAAATGACCCCCTTGGTCCATGTGGCACTCAACCCATTTTTGGGGCACCACATGGCCGAGAATGGGAGGATTGGTCCATGCTCTCTCTCTCTCTCTCTCTCTCTCTCTCTCTCTCTCTCTCTCTATATATATATATATATATATATATATATATATGAGGGTTGGGATGCTACCTATGAGGGTAGCGGTTTGGTACTACCTATGAGATCGTTGGAGGATGCGTGACATTTAATCCAAAATCGGATGTAATGGCAACTTGGGCAAGATCGATTAGGCCCCACTCAAAATTTTTGAGCAAGATCTGATACTTTCCACTGATAAAAATATGGTCAAGGTTGAGAAAAAAATCAATGCACGTGAATAGGTGGGCATTGCCCTATGTTTGGATTTGAGAGGCAAAACAGTCACAAAAATGACATTTTTTTTAATGAATCCCATGCCCCATGGGAGTACAATGGAAAACATATGCTTTTTGGTTGATCACATGCCACATGGCATGTGACCTAGCCATCGTGGGTAGCACTTGGATGCTACCGTCATAGGTAGCATCCCCTTTCCCTATATATATATATGAGAATTGGGAAAATGGGTTCGAACACGGTGATGACTGTGCGTTTGTCCCCTAGATCACGTGCCATGTGGCACGTACTTTTTTTCCCTTCAAATTATAAGTCAAAGATCTTGATTCACCGTCCAAACATGGATCATTTAAATTTTCACTTTGACCTAAAATTCAACAGTCGAAAATGACCTTTCCCTATATATATATATGAGAATTGGGAAAATGGGTTCGAACATGGTGATGACTGTGTGTTTGTCCCCTAGATCACGTGCCATGTGGCACATACTTTTTTCCCTTCAAATAACAAGTTAAAGATCTTGATTCACCGTCCAAACATGGACCATTTAAAATTTCACTTTGACCTAAAATTCAACAATCGAAAATGACCTTTTTTTAAGTTGATCGTTGATTGAACTTGGGCATGTTGAGATGGCATCGATCCTAGGGTTCGGTGCATGTGGCACCCAATTGGTTCAAACGGATGGGGCACCCATGCATTCGAAGCATTAGTCCCAAACCTCTCTCTCTCTCTATATAGATATATATATATAGATAGATAGAGAGAGAGAGAGAGAGAAACCCGGGGATACGGGTTGGAATGCACGGTAGATCCATGCATTCCAATCAGGAGGGGTTCATGTGAAAACTATCAAGGGGATCAGGTGAGATAGAAACTTATCCATACATGATCAGAGATCACTCAAAAAGTTTGGGTATAATATGATGTATATCCACCGTCCAAAACGTGGTCAAAGGGGGGGAAAATTCAATGCACCAAAATATGTGGGGCAGTACCCAAATTTTGACCACTGTTTTGACCACTAAAGAAGCTTTTAAAAAAATAAAAATTTCTAGACCACATGCTAGATGGCACATGATCCGAAAATGGGTGTTGTTTTAGGATAACCTGCCACGTGGCACGTGATTGGAATGCACTGATTCATCCACACATTTCAACTCATATGCCCTTTTCCCTATATATATATATATATATATAGATCAATCGATAGATAGATAGATAGATAAGTTGAGAACCAAAAGATTGACAAAAGCAGGTACTATAAGCATAATTTAACATGCGAGGAAAACTAAAACTTGCCCAAATTAATGCTACGACCAATGGCACCCAAAAATCCAGCTCCACTCAAAGAGAACATATTTGACCTTAAGTATGGGAGGGCCTCGCCATCATTGGAAGTGTACATTATCCCAGCTCTGAAAGTGAAACTCTGCAAAACCTGTAGTTAGGCCACAATCCTAATACATACAAACAGTGTAAACAGCACTAAATGTAGGAGATTCCTTAAAAACTATTAAAACATGCTGAGATTCCGCTCCCCTAATTTCATAATCAAATTATGGGCATGACGTTTCCATAATTCTCGCATTTAAGCATGAACAATATGTGATCTCCACCAGAAATACTTAAAAATATACATCAAAATACTAGTTAATCGCGTATTCATCGATAACTTTAGACACTATCCCCTCTAAAATATGCTGACAGAGAAATCGTCTCCTTGTGCCAAAGCAACAAGACAATGCCCATTAGTAATCTAATCACAATCCATACAGACAAAACAATAAACACGAAAGAATAACTAAACTAAATACGTGTTAGCAAAAATTTCAAGCTATTTCGACTTGGAAGAATTAAAAAATGACAGCCAACTATACACAAAAAATCTTGATTGCTTTAAGATATAACCGTTCTATATTTATAAAATCCATATTTTCAATGCTGTTAAGCGGATTCTTTCATTCAGCCATAACAATTAATATTTACATATCAAGTGTTGAAATTTTGAGATATAGAAGTCTAAGCTAAATTTACAAACATATTAAGTTTTTTTTTTGGGGTAATGGCTGGCATGATTCATATCATACTGTTTCAGGCTAAACTCCCCCTCCCAAGTCTTTTATTGATCTTCTGCTTCTCCTACTCTAAAAAAAATGTTGAATCCACTTCTTTGTTAACTAATTTAAGCTCATAACTAATCTTCTCTCTTAAGACTTATCATACATCGCTTTTAGATTATGTACAATATGAACATTCTGACATTTACTATCAAATCAGCATCTAAATTCTCTATTTCACATTAGCTTAATTTTCATTTACATTGACACAAACTTATTGTACTAATTAATCCCATATATTGCTCCAATTTCTAAATAATAAAAATAAAACTAAAATCAATTTACTTGCCTGCTTCTACAGAGCTCGACAACTACATTATCCGGCTTCACAGATTTCACAACCCGCTCAACATGAACGGCTGATTCTTGTGAAATATGAATCGTACCGAGCAACCAAATCGCCTCCGGCTCCATGAACTCCTTCCTCCAAACTGGAACCGGACCGAAACACTTCTTCTGGATCAGAACTAAGCTCCCGTTGTCCACCAGATCGAGAAGTTCTGGGTGCATTGCCTCGACTGCGGATCGAGAATCTTCAAATATCTCCGATCTGTAATCGAATTCTGGAGGAGGAGGTTTTATAGAAACCCTAGGGGACTTAATCGATGTGGTTTGTAAGGGAATTGAGGGAGAATTGAGAAAGGAGAAGCGGTTGTGATTAGGGTTTGAATTGAAAAGAGGGAAAAATGAGAAAATTAGGGTTTCCATTGAAGGAAAGGCAGATTTGTGGAGATTTCTCTCTGCTCCACGGAACTAAGAGCCGTTTCTCTACCAAGTGAGAAACCTTAGTAAACTGAAAAAATAATAAAAGCCGTCTCTGTGTTTATAGAATATGGATAAGGCAACCAACCAACGGCTATGGCATTGGTCGGTATAGAGGGTGCCAACTGGACGTCGTCTTTCGGATATTTTTGAGCGCCACATGAGTCAGAGGTCAAATTCATATTTCCACTGATATTGATGCTCATAAAGAGACATGCTATGTATTCTAACCTAAGCCCGGCCCATAGCTGGCCGTGCCGGACTTGAGCTTTATCCCGGATTATTTTAGGAATGTTTTTCTTTCTTTTCTTTTTTTTAAAAAAAATTGGTTAAAAAATATTTCAAATGAATTTTTATTTTTGTGAATCGATTTTGTAGACTTTGATGTCTTTTCACAATCAATTTAAAATAAACTTTGTTTATAAAACTTTGAAACGGTGAAACTTTGCATGTGTGTATTTTGCGATCGCAACTTGACAAGTGTATTTTTACTTAAATGCTCTCGATTTTAAACCGTTTAATAGTTTAATCTTAAGGCATTTAAGTAAAATGCTATATATATATATATATAATTCTTTGCTTTTCTTTATCCGAGCTAGGTGTTGGAACATATAAACCAAGCCCGGCCCAAATCAATCCGGGTCACCACACGCTTAGCCCAGCTCGGGTATCAAGATGGGTTGACTTCATAAAATATATTACATTTTTCAGACCGAATGCGGGCTAAAATCTGACCCAGCCGGCTTGGCCCATTGAGAGCCCTACTCATAAGTATTTGTGTAATTAGCTAAAACGAGATTATCAGTATACCTCCTTTAGCGCACGGGTCAGTAAGTAACGCTGGAGTTAGTAATATTTAGGTTGTCTTTGAGTTAGCTCTTTCAGGCGAAGGAGCAACTCTTTCGCTAATTAGCTTCAACGAGGAACTGCTTATACGTTTGGTAACCCAGCTGTTCACCTCACTTGCTCTGGCGGGGAGCTATTTTAAGTGATAAAATTGCTCTTTGCGTACTCTCCTTTGATGGAGAATAGGCAGGAAGGTGTGTATGCTCTTAAAAGAGCTAACTCAATCATAGCCTTAGTAGTAAGGCAACGCTCCTAGTCCACTCTCAGCTCTCATTGCGGTCTAAGAGCACGTTTGCGAATTAGGTGGGGAGCGGGCGAGGAGCTGACAGGGAGCGACAGTGGATGGACTAAAAAACTCTAGTTTATTATATAGCGATGACATCATAGTCACTGATAACTACACCATCTTGATAGTGGCGCAGCCACATACAAGAGTGTGGGGGCTTAAGCCCCCCATTTAGCTCTTGAATTTGTATTAGATACTCCTCTTATACAACTATCTTCTAATATAAGCTTCCAAATCTAATGGTGAGCAAGCCCCCAAATAGACACTAAAATAAGTATTAACATCTATTAATCATTGTTAGCTCGCACAATAGAAAATCCTGGCTACGCCCTACTAATCAATAAACTTCAAGGTAGATATTTTATGAAGGATCCTGCCCCCTTCACTAGTCGTTGGGAATTGAATTACACCCTTCCAAAGACAGCATCCTTCTTGCTCAACCTAAATGTACAATTGAGCTTTGAACTCTCATGTAAACCTATTAGGACACTTATCTCTCCCAAATACCGTCTACATCGTCCATCTCCGGTGCAACCTTCAATACCTCACCTTCTTGTCATGCCCTTCAATACCTCACCTTGTCGGAAGATCCAGTGCAAAGGCTGAATATCAGATTATAGCCTCCACAACAGTTGAAATCAGATGGTTGTCCTTTCTTCTCTGAAGACATTAGTCACAACCAATTGGCTAATTGTGACGACCCAAACTTTACTTAATCCAAATCCTAGCTCGACCCGACCCGACCCGATTCAACCTATGACACACACACACTCTAACTTGTAATTGCTATGCACCTTAACCTTCCCTTTAAAACTTAAAAGCCCAAATTAAACTCACGCATAACAGATGTCATTTTCTTTCATTTTCTTTCTTTTTCAATTCGGTAAACGCTTACCATTACTCGCGAAGTTAATTCAAAATATGAACGGTCACCCAATCGAGCCTATAAATAGAGCCCTATTCCTCCTTTCTTTTCTACACCAAGACATCTTCTCCAAGCCCTCCTTCAAGATTTGTTTTTCTCTCCTTCCTTGACGTAAGTTTTTATATTTTAGTTTTAGTTTGATATTTTATTTTTTTTATAGATTTAATTTTGTAATTCTAGTTCTTTAAACCATAGATTAGATATGCTAATCTTTTGTTTTATTCCTTTAAGTTCTAGTTCTGTAGATAAATTTTAATATTCTAGTTTAGTTCTGATTTTTCACTTTATTCTTAGTTTTAAAATTTATCTCTAAACTTGTTTTAAAACAGAAATTTCTAGTTCTGATTTTAAAATTCAGTTTTGTAATTAATCTAATTTTATAATCTGTTTTACAAATTTGATTTTATAATCTGTTTTACAAATTTGATTTTACAAATCTGATTTTATAATCTGTTTTACAAATACGATTTTATAAATCTGATTTTTTATAATCTGTTTTACAAATCTGATTTTATAATCTGTCTTACAAATCTGATTTTTTATAAGCTGTCTTACAAATCTGATTTTATAAATCTAATTTTATAATCTGTTTTACAAATATGGTTTTACAAATTTGATTTTATAAATATGATTTTATAATCGGTTTTTATTACATAATCTGATTTTATATTATGTTTTATAATATGATTTTTCATCCAGTTTCTATTTTAGATTATACTCTGTTTTTATATTCTATTTTTATAATCTGACTTTATATATAGTCCGTTTATATGCTGGTTTTAGATTAAAATATAATTATATTAAATCAGATTCTGATATTAAAAAGGATTTAAGTAATTGTTTAATATTAAATCAAGGGTTTTAAAACTGATTTATAATATTATTTTAAATTAAGAATTTTAGATATTAAGTATTTTTCAAAATAAGGATTTGAAATAACTCGTTAGAATCCAACTTTACATCGATAACTTACCCTAGTTTGTTCTTTCTTTTTGACCGAGTTTCTCTTGTGCCCTGATAAACTACCTGAAACCGTGAAACTTCACACTATCTTACCAAGACCCCTGAATTCAACGATTGAGGCAAGTGACCTATCCCATAACATGTTTTACACACCTACTTATTTAAATAATGATGCCTTTGTTGTTATATAGTATATACTATAATGTTGATAAATAGATACTGAATGATTCATAATAGTAGTTAGACTTGCTTTACTTAGTGATTATTATTCCAAATCGAATCATATAATTGTTAAAAAGATAAATGTCATAATCATTGTTTACTTAGTACAAGATATTATTTGCTATTTCGAAATGAAGCATTGAGATAAGTTTTTTAAAAGAAACTAATGTGAAGAACTTTAGAAATTATGAATATTGTAAAGATGAATAAGATATGATTTTTATTAAGATCCCCATGGGGCCGCATCATAATATTGGATGAACGAATCCATTTGTCATTACGTGAATATGCAAAAAAACAAACAGCCCATGACTGTCATTTTTCGAAAAAACTACAGTTTTAGACCGTCGAGTGAGCTATCCTAAAAAAGACAGTAGTATTTTTAAACGACGACAGATTTAGACCGTCGTTTATTTTTTGCCAAAATAACGACTATCTTCGGCTGTCGACCATAAACAACGGTTTTGAGTTGTCGATTT
This sequence comes from Chloranthus sessilifolius, assembly GCA_021018995.1. Taxonomy (NCBI): domain Eukaryota; kingdom Viridiplantae; phylum Streptophyta; class Magnoliopsida; order Chloranthales; family Chloranthaceae; genus Chloranthus; species Chloranthus sessilifolius. The sequence continues at coordinate 33,375,408 of CM037589.1, forward strand.
TATACGTAGTTTAAAAAAAATAAATACTCACACCATTTTTTTTACGACCCATTATGATTGTCATTTTTCTCTTATACAATGACGGTCATAGATGATAAGAAGAACGACGGTGTTTAGCTGTCGTTTTTATATATTTTTTTTCAAAAAAAATAATACATTACTTTGAGAAATTGAAATATATATATTTCAAAAATCCTAAGCATCACTCAAACCCAAATATATATTTTCTTTTCACCCTCCCACTCTTACCCAACTTTTTATTATTCTTTACACTTTAAGCATGTTTTTACCTAAAATCGTCACATGATATAAAGACTTGAAAATATTTCGCTAATTTTTACCACTTTAACAAGAGAAATGCTGATAAAAATAAATAAATAAAGCTCAACACGTATGACCCATGCATCCTTTGAAAGATTGAGCAAAAAACCAATCTCCATCATCTAATTTAAATCAGTTAAATTGTATTTTTCACATTACATGCTCTCAGTAATTAGGTAGGAGTGAATAGAGCAACCCTTTTTACCTAAAAAAAATTGATTAATTTTTAAGCATACATTACATGTTAAGGATAAATAAAAAATAATAATAAATAAAAAGTTGTGTTTATCATGCTCTTCCACCGATATCAGTCCATCAATTAGGCCATCTTCAAGAGGTGTAATCTGTACCATCTCTTCCAGCCACTACGTGCAAAGAGCACCGAGCTTGTCATAAAAAAATCATGTTATACATATTACAGAGCAAAGATTTTCTTTAGCATTCAGGCACAAAGCTAGATTATCACTACAAATAAAGGCACTTACGCCGACGACTGCAAGCCGTCAGCGTAGACTCCACTAACCGTCGATAAAAAGCATCGCCGACGGCTGAAAAGTTTACACCGACGGCTGACCACCACCGGCAATAATTCCGACGGCGAATACATACACTGACGGTTGGAGCCGTTGGTGTAACTCAAACACACCTACGCCGACGGCTGCCGCCAGAACCTCACTTGTCAAGATTACATACGCTGACGGCTGCCGCCATAACTCCATTGCATATAAACTGACAAGATTACCAACAAAGATATAAAAAATTTCTCACTTTTAAGTACTAATAAAACGAGTATTTTGAAAAGATCACCAAGGTACTCTTAGTCAGGGTTAACCAACCAGAAGCTCACTTGTCATAGCTGTTGAATAAAGGAACGCCTGAATTTTCTGTAAGGAAGACGATTGAAGAAATTTTATTATTCAATGAATAAATTCAATCAAAAAGGTGGATGAAAGAGAGTCGAGATTAAACGTATATCCTACAACAGATTTTGTGAAAGGACATATTCACTAAATTATAAATTGGCATGGAGACACATTACATTCAAAGGAATTTTAACTAGTTAGTTTCATCAGTAGTATAACAAAATTTTAAATTTTTAAATCCCTAAGGTCTATGGCTCTTCACACAATTAGAAGTAAACTTACTGCTCTTATTTCTTTTGTACTGTAATGTCTAGATATAATGATCTCAACAACTGCCTGCAAAAGGGTACCAACATAAGTTTGGAATCACAATCTATACCTGTAGACGATACTGAATTGGTGAAAATAGAAATGATGACAAGAAAAAAGCTAAGCAATTGGATCTTAAAAGAGGGAACCAAGCACATGAAAATTGAATGCCACTTATTATGCATGACAACACTGCACTAGTTGTGATGTGTAGCTTGGAGATCTTAGTGTCTATGATCCTTTTAGTCTTAATGAGGATTAACATAAATTTTGCTCTCAAATTCTTGTTATACATGTCCAATGGGACTTTCACTCCCTCAAATCAAGAGAGAGACAATACTGAGAGCAAGTTTTGGATATCTCCCATACATAACAATAAAAAAATTACCAAAATCATAGTCAAACACAAAGAACACGTTTCCATATGTTCACAATAACTACAAAGGAGGCCAAAAGTGAAATGGTACTCTCTTGAAGATTTCCTTTTGGTTGAGAAGCTGAGAGATACCCAAAAAGCATAGGTTTGCAGACTTTCTAAACCGAATGATAGTTGAGTAGATTTTGGCTACACCTAGAAATTAACTCCATTTCAAGTACACTATTTCAAGTACCTAGAAATTGCCTCCATTTCAAGTACCTAGAAATTGACTCCATTTCAAATACAAAAATTGACTTCATTTCAGATACCTTGTCACAAAGAAAAATACCTAAAAATATTTAGCATCAAGCGACAACAAAAAAGCTCACAAAAAGAAACAAGTAAAAAGACATCAACTCATTATCCAAACATGCATGCATAATTGTTGTTAGTTTATCTAAAGTGGATCATTTGAATTTCAATTGTAATTCATACGAGGCTACTATTGAAAATTCATACGAGGTGCATTCCAATTCAGGCACCACTTAATCCTTTTAAAGAAACACAGATTTTGATGAGGAGATAAAGTGAAGCAAGTATTAGAGTCTAAAAGAGGGCCATGACAGAAGCACTCAAATTTTTGCTTGATCAAGAGGTCACTGCAGTAGCGTAAAATTAATGGCTCATGTAACAGATGGACTATAACTATGATATTATATAATGCAAGGTAAGCTAAAATATAGCAGCTGATATCCTATCACGACAATTCGAATTGGGGTCCTTAACACTCAATCTCGACTCAAGAATAGACATAAAAGAGGTGAAGCCAACATTCAAGGGGAACCCATTACTTGAAGGTAGAATAAAAAAGATAGAAACTGGCTCTGAACAGGTTCCACATTATACTAAGTATGATGGCGTCGCACGATTCACCAAACTTGGCGATTCGGACTAAGAGCAACCAGACACATACAATAAATAAATAATACCTTGTAAACTGAACCAAATCCCCCTTCTCCAATCTTGTTTGCAGCATCAAAGTTGTTGGTTGCAGCTTTAATCTGTCTTAAGGTGAAGGATCCTATTTGTAGATCTAATCCTTGAAGGTCTGCCCAGAGAGCACAATTTAAGATGGCAGTGAGGCCCAAAAAAATGATTGGCAGTTTTTATTTAATTTCTTTAATATGAACTACTAGAGATGCCTATAGCTCAACTGCAAGGTGCACGATGACATAGCCTTGAGGTCATAGGTTCAGTTCCAGCTTACCTAACCAAAAAAAGAGGGAAGACATTAATACCCTCTCTGTGTACAGTCTTATGCAAAATCAGTGATATCATGTCCTTACATAAGATCTGATATCATGTTCTTGAAAACCTGCTACCCCAGCTTGACTCAAGTCCTTTATCTTTTATAGGATCAAATGATGTCATATAATCTCAAAAACAGCTGGTATTGTTACGAAATCGAAGGTTTATATACCAAAACATAGAACTATAAAACATTACATTTACAACTAACCTATAATCATTACGGCTCCATCAACTGGACAGAAGAACTCCTCATCTTGTGTGAGTGTGTTGTTAAACATTGTAGGTGTAGATGCCAATCTACAAACAAGAATTAAAAAAATGATATCATATCACAAGATGCAGCCCTTGTCAACATATTTTGCTTCAGCAATTGGGCTATATATAATAAATAGTTACTTTTCCCCTATTTTGCAGAGCGACCAGTGTCCAAACTCAACCTCACAAGATCTTGGGCTATATATAATTTGGACACTCCTCACCTTACAAGCCAGTTTTGTGAGGTTGAGTTAGGCCCATGGAATTCAACATTCATATGCCCTCTAATTGTTCATTTGCATGCCAATTGAGCAAGATCTGGTCAAGGTATAAACTTGGTGTGTTCTAGTGCCAATAGTCAGAAATGACAAGGAGAGATATATAATTGGGTAATTTGTTATTGGTGAGGTGGTTGTTGTAGCTGTTCTGATACCAAGAGAGAGAGAGAGAGAGAGAGAGAGAGAGAGAATGCATTCCACCCTACAGTAGCTCATCAACCTGCTCTCAACAAGCAAGGGTACAAAGTACAAAGAACTATATATGCTAAAAATTAAAATAATCTACAACCTCCTACTCATACAATGTAAAATTGTGTGAGAATATTTCATGAGCAATCCATGTATCCTCGGGATATTGGTATTTAAAATGCCTTGCAAGACACATAAAGATCCGCTAAATGTGTAGAATTTATTGCTCGTAGGACACAAATAACAAAGAAATAGCAATCATTCGAAATTCTTAGAAATGATGTGTTTGCTGTAACACAAAAACTAAATAAATAAATAAAATTAAAGAGCAGTCATTTTGACCCTAATTTCAACTAGATCCAGATGTTCTAAAATCAACTACTCCCACTCTTGAAAACATTCAATTTTTACTATGAATGAATTAAAAACCAGCTGCTCAGACAAGAAACCGTGATTTGGATCGAGGGGGTACTGTTGGAGGTGGGACCCAACTAACTTCTTAAGCAGCTTGTCTAAATTTACTTGTTGTTGCAAATTCTAGGCTTCTTGCCACCATAAACCTATAGAATATCCAAAACTTTATTTTTTAATTCAAAAAAGTACTTAAAAAGGCGAATGAAGTTCCTTTATAAGACTCAAAACAACAAAAAAGAAATACACACGACTAATATCGACAGAGCTCTAAGTATTTACCTTGCTTGGTATAGCAAGTGTGACTGCTCATTATGATTCCCAGCTTTCTCGATACTTGTTATTAGAGGGCAAGTCAAACTGTTGAATGACCTAGTATCACTAACAACCTGAACCATTCACCAAAACATCCCCCACCGCTCAGCACCTACGTAGACAATCTTCTTGCGCATATCACCACCTTTCACCATGATAACATGCACTTATAGAAACATAAGCTTCTAATTTCAAATTTTCTATGACTGTTGAAGTTGCAGCTACATACTTGAGATTAGAAAACTAATACCTAGTACCCAACAAATCTTCATAAAAAACTAACACAAATCTTGAAAAGCCCACAGCAGATGAAAGTGGTTTGCCCAGTTCTGAACAACATCTAAGGAAATCGGTATCTAAGTTCTATCTTAAATTTGATCCATATAAGATTTAGAAAAATTGAAATAGTAAAAAATATTTTTCAATTTATCAGCTCAATGCAAACATCCACACTAAGTCTAGATACTAGATGACTTTAAGATCTCAGAATCAAGCCCATTACCTCACCAGAAGGTTGAATCACAACCTCAACTTCAAGGTTGATATGTCAATCCCAGGTTCCTAGCTCTCCTAAATATGAACCCTCTATTCTCAACTCACAAAAGTCATCCCATTTTTGTCCCTAGGCAATTGATGAATCAATGCTTGTAGAGATTAGGCCAACTAATGGTGAAACAAATGTGACTGCAGTAGAGAAGTTGAACTGAGACTTAGTTGCAACTGATAGAACCAATTAAGACACTATAGCTCAGCCGAATGAACCCTCCAAGAAACTAAGGCCCTGTTTGGCGTGGCTCAGCTTTTTAAAAAAGTGATTTATGCAAAGCACTACTATTAAGAGCAGCATTTTTAAGAAGTGGTGTCGCTGGAAAAGTTCTATCTCAGGTTTGTAGAATTAGTTGCAAGAATTGCTGCAACTAATGGTTTCTACCACATACACAAAATTTTCATTTTAAGCACCTAAGGTTTATAAATTATATAATACAGCAAAGACAATTATCGTTCAAACTAAAGCATTGAAAAGCATGCAATGTAATCGTGATGCTAATTTATTTGTTAAATCCTTAAAATGGTTGGTCAATAGATACTTCATCGTAATCGTATAAACCCAAAATCAGATCCTTATTATCTAAACGAACTTAGAACATACTACAGTTAAACCGATGCTCAGTAAATGTCTCATTGCATACGGTGAGTAGTTGTCACTAGGCACTATCAAGAAGAAGAAGAAGAAGAAGAAAGGTGACTACTTTGGGAGAACGATCACAACATATAAACCTTTTCAAAATGTTACAAATACGAACATGTTTATCAATCAAAATGTCTAGCAATGTGGGTTATCTTCCCCATCTAAATAGCAAAAATAAGCTTTAGTTCAGCTTGACTACTTGTTTTTGACAGTTTCAATTGAGTGGCAGAAATAGTTTAGGCATCCAGGCACAAAAGATAAAGTGTGAAAGATGACAATGGCATACTCAGAGAAGCAAATTGCAGTCTGATTGGCCAATTATGTCCTTGGTAAACAATGCATTTTCGCCAATAGCTCCTCTTTTGTGGAATGGGGATGGTGTAGCGTCCCTAGATCTTATAACCTTTTGATTATAAAATCTTAGGTCGTACCTTTGTATCGTGAACCATAGAAACATAATAAGACGATAAAAACACCTTAAACAGTGGAAGATAAAATTTCGTTAAAACATTAATTAATCAAAATAAAACTCATGATAATGTTCTTATTCTAATAACAAGTCCAACATGATTAAAGCTTTAACAGTTTTGATAAAATACTAACTGATTAATGTCTTATTTATTTAAAACCACTAATAATAACTAGAAAGGAAAATAGATAATTAGGTCACGAAACCATCATCGCCATTCAGTCTAGTTTCTTGAGCACCACGTGCCGTCTCATCGCCATAGACCCATACGTTGTCATTGGCGACACCTATTACATCTGGTCACCCACATCAATAAGGGGTGTAAGTTTATACTTATATGGACCAGACATACAATCCATCGAAGCATAAAATATCAATCATGGCCATATGAATATTTTGGTATATTTCATGTGTGTGTGCATGTAACATGTATAATTTCAATAAGCTGAAATGAAGTAAATATAAACATATATATCAATATTACATGAATGCATTATTTCTTTTAATTTCATCTTTCTTGTCATATAATGCACGTTAGACTCCGTCCCGCTCAAGACGTTGGGTCGTTATCATGCTTATCACTTGTTTAGTTAGACTCCGTCATGCTCAAGACGTTGGGTCTAATGAATCATATCATTTATTGCATGTCAAACTCCGTCCCGTTCAAAACGTTAGGCTTAATCATGATCATCATACTCTTATTTAGTTAGACTCCATCTTACACAAGATGTTGAGTCTAATACCTTCTTAGACTCCATCATGTACAAGATATTGAGTCTAATGCTCCTTGATCGTATTTAGTTAGACTCTATCAAGCACAAGATGTTGGGTCTAATACCTTCTTAGACTCTATCATGTACAAGATGTTGGGTCTAATGCTCGTTGATCATGGCTTGACATTTCATCATGTTTTACGTGTCTTGATTGTGCATTATATAGATCATCATGGAACATGTAAAGTGTATAAGAGTGATATCATAATACATAAGTATTTAAGTGTATTTAATCATGGTCCATAAATATTGAAGTGTACACAATCATGGTGCATAAACATTACAGTACATATCATACGATCATAGTGCATAAACATTGACATTTAATGACATTGTTATGAGAAGAACTTGAATATAGAACTTAACTATTCACACTCAATCTATTAAATTCATGTTCAGGCTCAATCTATTGATTTCTCAATCCATTGAACTCTATTCATGCTCAATGGATTGAGAAAAATCCATGCTCATGCTTAATCTATTGAGTTATACTCAATCTATTGAGTTTTATCTATTACCATTTAATGTTCATCCTCAATCGATTGACATAATTATGTGTATTTTTCTAAAATAATATCATTTAATCCTCAATCAATTGGCATCCAATCGTCAATCGATTGACATAATTCTGTGTATTTTTCTAAAACAATATCAATTAATAGTATCTACTTTAATGTCCATCCTCAATCGATTAACATTCAATTATCAATTGATTGACATAATTCTGTATATTTTTCTAAAATAATATTATTTAATCCTCAATCGATTGACATCCAATCGTCAATCGATTGACATGATTCTGTGCATTTTTCTAAAACAATATCATTTAATAGTATTTTCTTTAATGTCCATCATCAGTTGATTGACATCCAATTATAAATCGATTGACATAATTCTGTGTATTTTTTTAAAACAATATCATTTAATCCTCAATCGATTGACATCCAATCGTCAATCGATTGACATGATTCTGTGTATTTTTCTAAAATAATATCATTTAATAGTTTCTATTTTAATGTCCATCCTCAATCGATTGACATCCAATTATCAATCAATTGAAATAATTCTGTGTATTTTTCTAAAATAATATTATTTAATCCTCAATCAATTGACATCCAATCGTTAATCGATTGACATGATTATGTGCATTTTTCCAAAATAATATCATTTAATAGTATCTGCTTTAATATTCATCCTCAATCGATTGACATAATTCTGTGTATTTTTCTAAAATAATATCATTTAATCCTTAATCGATTGACATCCAATCGTCAATCGATTGACATGCTTCTGTGTGCACATATCAAAATGTATCAAATCACATGGTGGAATTTCAACCGTCTTCTTCTTAATTAAAATTTTTAATATTAAGGATCACCAATCATAGCATGCATTCATTTAATCATCCATTCATTATTCATTAAATAAACTCATTAATTTACATAAAAATCTATTTAAAAATTAATATTTTAAGTTTAATGAAAGGCATAATTTCTCCATACCTATATCGATTGTATTACCACGGTTAGATCGAGATCCCAACAATGATGATGATTTTAGAAGGAGGCGAAGGCCGCTTGAGAATATACGCCAACGTCTCGCCGATCTTTCAAAAGAAAGATTAGAAAGGTAGATCTAGAATTTCTTCTCTAAGGTCTCTGACGGCTCTATTCTTAAGAAGAACTCTGAATGAGATTATAATTTAGGGTTTTTCGTAAGACACTTATTTATAACATTTTGAGAATTATCTGGTGTTAAGCTAACACGCCAATAGTATATAAGCTTTTACCTCAAGGTTAAAAATAAAGGTTTAGAATACACATAACAAGGTTTGATCCCTAAACCTCTTATCTAGAACTTAAAGCCTTTAACTAGTAGGCTACCATATAACTTGTGTCCATAAATGACGAAAATAAATATAAAAGCTTGGAAAATCAAAACATGTATTTTTAGTTAAAACCTTTTGAAAAGTCACGGCATGTGGGGAATATGATATTAAGCACATACACATATTTTAGGTGAATCAAAGACATAAATTTCATATCATAACAGATGGATTGCATGTGCATATCGAATCATAGATGCATGCCAACAGGTCTTCTTTAGCATTTTGAGTTCTAAACTTTACAAAATTGACACTTATTTGAGTCTATTCCTATTCCTGCTCCAATATCCATTTGAAACATACTTTGGCTAAAACAGAGAAATTTTGTGGAACGATGAGATTAATATCGATGTATGAAATTATGGGAATGCCACGATCATTCTGAGGACTGGAGATTGGTTTTGTGGTTCCTACAACACTCTAAACTTCCAGTTTCGAGATGTATTCAATCAAAGAGGATGTTGAGCCCACCGACCGGAGCGGAGGTTTGTGAAGGGTAAACTGGAGAATGACAGCAATGCAGCGAGTGGAAGGAACCCTTGTTTGGAGGCTTCTCAATGTGATGATCTCTCGAAGGGTTGGGAAATTTAGGGATATCTAAGAGAGGATGGTGGACAAAAATTGTGAGTCTCATCCTGTCAAGGAGGATAAGCTCTGCGGAAAGATTGCAAGCGATAGTTTAAATGGGATCTGAGTTCAGAAAAGAGTTCTCACAAAGGAAATGTAAACGATACTAGCAACTGAAATTAAAAAGCTTAAATTTGGGATTAGAAAATGAAACAGAGAAATTTTTTGGGTTGGTAAAGGAGGGAAAAAAAAGAACTCTTGATCAAGATTCAAAGCATTGATCTTTAAGGGGAGTCAGCTGCACTTAGTGATTCCAATGGCTCTTAGGTAGCATCAGCAGTGCTATGCATATTGCATCCAAATTCACTTTTTTCTCGAAAATTCACTAATTTGAGGTTCTCTGAATTAATCACAAATTATTCACAAATTTAAAAAAAAAAAAAAAAATTCGAAATTGATGAATATAATTCATGACTTTTCCAATAAATTGTGGTTTTTGAATATTTTTAATCTTTTTACTTTTATTTTTCTCCACATATTCCCCAAACTTACCCATTTTTCCAACTTTTAACCTTAATGAATTATCACTGAACACCGACTTGGTGACTATGGCGCTATGGACTCCCTCTAGTCCCTGCTTTAGTGCCTCTCAGTCTCTCAATGCGCCCTCACATTGCTAAATGTCTGTTGTGACTAGATTTAACGCTCTGGTGAGTGCATTAGGAGTAAGTATTGACTCTCAACATCAACAGTGTGCAAAAAGAGGATCCTAATCCAATTAACTAAACAAGTAAACAATGATTAGCTCTCATCCCAATCTGTACATCCAATTCACATAAAAAAATCATACAAAATCCCCAAATTCCACAAACAATTACAAACAAAAAACATGGAGAACCAACTATAATTTAGGTTTTCAGGTACTTGGAACCATAGTTACCGAAATCTCCGATTAATATACGTGTTTTTCTCGAAAGGCATTGCTAACCCTTTTTATTATAAGAAAAAAAGGAGTTGCTTTAAAAAATTCAGGATTTTCACGATTTAAATGTTGGTTTAGAAACTTTCCCGAAATTTTCCTTATTTTACAAAAAACAATATTTATTTTTTAATATTTTCATTACTTTTTTTTGAGTTTTCTCCATTTTTTCCCCAAAATTTGCAGAGTATTCAAATCCAAACACCATAAAAGAAGTCAAATTTCATCAAACTACAAGCTCAAATCATACCAAAGAAAGGAGAAAAAAATCGAAGAAAAAAAAAGGACTTTTTGGCACCACTTGGCGAGGACATGAAGGCGGAGGATTCGCTGCCTAGTCTTGAGGATGTACTTAAGGAGGCTGATTTTCTTCTCTGAATCGGACTACTTCATCGATTTTGATTTGTCCACCAATTCGTTTAGAGATAGGAACGAATCCTCTGCCGCTCAACGGACCAACAAAGAGAATTCCACTGTCTGTTGCCCTAATTCCGCCATTTTTTTCTCTTCTTGTTCACTGCCGTCGTGAGATGAGATATATTGGCTTCTGATGATCATTGGAGCTAGGGTTTTAAGAGGGAGAGAGAGTGAGAGAGAGGGGGGATTTAAGAGAGAGGGAGCGTAAAAACAAATGGTTTCAACGAAGAGAAGAAAAATGACGTAATCAGCATAGACGATTGTTCAAACCCTAATCGTTTCCACGAGAGATGAGAAAACGAGAGAAGGAAGAAAGGTCCTTTTTTTACTATTTATGGTGCATATTTGTTAAAATGGCAAGTTTGCCCTTTTAACTAATATAAAATTACCCGCTTATCATTTTTTATAGAAAATTACGGTTTTACCCTTCTAAACGACTGCTTTTGCTTGTCGTTTTATTTACAGCTGCTATATATCATCTTAAACTACTGCTTTAGCGTGTCGTGTTAATTACGACCACTTTCAACAATAGTTATTTTTACACTAATAATGTTGTTTTTTTCTTGTTTTCACATAGTGTGTGTACTTCCGTAATACGAAGTAAACCCGTCAAACCGAATCGGCACGGTTGACAATGGGATTGATGAAAATATGGAACCCTCCTTGTGACTGGTATCTATGATGAATGATGAATGATGATATAAATGCAAATGCACTTGAATCGGTGCTATTATTTAGCAATTGTACAATATAAATGGTACAATTGTAAACTAAGTTATTTTTCTTTTTTATATTAAATTATTAGATAATATAGCTGATCTTCTTCTTATTTGAAGTGAAGTTCTCAATTTCAAGCTGATAAAATTGATAAAAGAATTATATTATTTATTGGGGGTTACTTGTTGAGTTTTATCTTACCTCCGTTGCTATTTAAATTTCAGAGACCGGACCTCGTGGCTCAGAAGCTGCATTTCAGGAGGAAACCCTAGAAGACTTATTGGTTTAGCCTTGGTTAGGAGTTGTTTAAATGTTGTAATTGAAAATATATGTAATTTTGAATTTTATTAATGATAATGGACCGTTATGTTTCCTTTATTTGAATTTTGATTATTGAATGCATTCATGTGCCGAAATGAATCATGTATCGGATTTCGGGGCATGACAATTTAGTATCAAAGCTCAAGTTTAGCGAAGCCTTAAGTGACCTTAGGTTGTGGACCCATAGGTTAGAAATAAATAGAATATTACCTATAGAGATTAATTTGGGTATTTCTGTGGTTATCAAAAAATGGTGAGAATGCGTCACACTACTAGGAAATGTTATGTTAGACATCTGCGTACACCGTCTCAAGAATGGAATGATGTTAGTTACCCATCTTCGTCTGAGTCCTCTAACGAGTCTTACTATACACCAGGACCCGTAGAAGTGATAGAAATCTCAGACAATAAAGACGTCGAGGTTTACACACCGTCTGAATATATCATACTCTCTGATGACGATGATGTAGAGGACGGGTTAGAACCGATGGACATAGAAGAAGCATCTGATTACGACCCGGAGGAAATAGAGAATTATAACCCAGTCGAGCCTGAGATGATAGATATCTCAAACGATGAATAGATTAGTAGTATCTAGAATAAATTAAAGTCGAAGTTTAAGTTATCATTTGTTTATCAATAAACCATGTTATATATAATTGCTCTTCGATAAATAAATTGGGTGAAAATTTTATGAAATATTTTTCAACCTTTTGATTGCAATTAATAATTATTGTGTCATTTTATTATTACTAGATGGCTGAAGAGAATATTACTACACCTGCCATTGACTCGATTAATGTCAAGAAAGTATTGGAGGGAATGCAAGCAATTCTGGCAGCCATGGCCTAGAAAGAAACAAATTCTGCATCCTATGACCACGGCACTGAAGTGGGATTCAAAAGATTGAAGAAGATAAACCCTCCGGTATTTAGAGGATTGACCAATCCACTAGAAGCCGAACAGTGGATTGAAGATATTGAAAATATCTTTCTGGCGATGAAATATACTGAAGAAATGAAGGCTGCCTACGTTGTTTTCTTGTTGGCTAGGAAAGCCAAGCGATGGTGGAAGATGACGCTGAGATCTCAGGTGGAGAAGGACGGGGTGATAGTGTGGGAGAGGTTTACGAAACTATTTTTCGATAAGTACTTTTCAAAGCACATTCAACAAAAGAAGGAGAGTGAATTCCTTACACTGAAGCAAGAGAATCTGAGTGTAGCGAATTATGAAGCTAAGTTTGTGGACTTAGAAAGATTTTATCGGCACCCTCTATCAGATGCAGAGAGAGCATAAAAGTTTGACAGGAGTCTTAGGCCCAATATTCGTACGCATATTTCTACGTTCTTTTTGGAGGATTACACCTTGTCAGTTCGACGAGCTTTGAAGGCAGAAGAAGATTGCCAGGAACTCCACAAATTCCATGTGAAGAAGAGGGAGTCATCAGACACTAATGGTAAGGCACCAGTTACGCTAAACCATAACTTCAAACGACCGCGATTCGAAGGTTCGCAAGCCGTTGCTCTTCCTAGTCCCTCATGCACAATCTGTGGAAGGCAACATGGTACCACGCCCTGTAGAATGGTAAATGCAACTTACTTCAATTGTGGAGAGTCTGGACATGTGACTCGAACATGTTCAAAACCAACGAAGACCTGCAATGGGTGCGAAAAAGTGGGACATATACTGAAATATTGCAGGGTGACGAAGAACGCTCGACCGATTCGGCAGTAGTACCCGCAGCTGCAACAGTAGTACCCGTAACAACAACAGCAGCAACAACAATGACAACAACAACTGGTGCAGTATCAATCGTGCCAAGGGAATCAACAGGCCACTCAGCGGCGATTCACTCCGCAACTACGTCCAAACGTTCGAGGGCAAGTGTTCACCTTAACTCAGAAGGAGGGAGAAACCTCAGAGAATGTTATTCAAGGTACCTTAACCATTTCTGAGAAAACTGCTAAAGTTTTGATTGATTTTGGTTCAAATCATTCTTTTACTTCACTAGCATTTGCTAAACACTTGAAACCTGTGCCACAACAATTAGATTTTTCACTCTTTGTATCCATACCACTTGGGGATTCATTAGTTACCAACACGATATATAGGGAGTGTATAGTTAACTTAGAAGGTAAAAACCTACCAGTCAACTTAATTCTGCTTGATATATCCGACTTTGATGTTATCTTGGGTATGGATTGGCTCTCTGCTTACCATGCTAGTATCAATTGCTTTAGAAAACTAGTCAGTTTTCGTATTAAGGGTCAACCAAGATTTTCTTTTCAAGGAAAAGTTATGAATTCCAAATTTCCTGCAATTTCTGCTATCAAGGCAAGAAAATTTCTTAATAAAGGTTGTCAAGGTTTTCTAGCATATGTTCTGAGTGAAGAAACGAAGAAAGAGTCCAAAATTTATAGTATTCCCATTATTTTTGAGTTTCTCGACGTCTTTCCTGATAATATGTCGGGGTTACCTCCCTCTCGCGAGATTGATTTCACCATCGATTTACCACCGGAAACAGCTCCAATCTCGAAGGCTCCATATCGCATGGCACCGGTAGAATTGAAATAATTGAAGAAATAATTAGAAGAATTATTAGAGAATGGTTTTATCCGACCAAGTGTTTCACCTTAGGGCGCTTCAATTTTATTCGTGAAGAAGAAAGATGGGACTATGTGGATGTTTTTATTTGACTACCGTTAATTGAACCAAGTAACTATCAAGAATAAGTATCCTCTCCCTCGTGTCGACGACCTTTTCGATCAATTACAAGGCGCTTCAGTCTTTTCGAAGATTGACCTGAGGTCGGGTTATCACCAATTGAGAATCAACAACAAAGACATAGCAAAATCTACTTTCCAGATGCGTTATGGACATTACGAATTTTTAGTAATGCCTTTTGGTCTAACAAGCGCCCCAACTTCATTCATGGATTTGATGAATAGAGTTTTCAAACCTTTCTTAGATAAATTTATTATTGTGTTTATCGACGATATATTGGTCTACTCAAAGAATCATGAGGAGCACGAGGAGCATCTGAAGAAAGTTCTGGAGACGCTACGAGAGCATAACCTTTATAGGAAGCTGAGTAAATATGACTTCTGGTTAGATAAGGTTTCATTCTTAGGTCACGTAGTTTCTGGAGGAGTATCTGTCGATCCAACAATGATTGAAGCCGTCGTAAGTTGGGAGAAGCCGCAGAATGTAACAAACAGAAGAAGTTTCTTAAGCTTGGCAGGGTATTACCGACGATTTGTGAGAGATTTTTCAAAGATCGCACTTCCAATGACTAAGCTCACTAGAAAAGGTGCCAAATTCATTTGAACGGACGAGTGCGAACAAAGTTTTCAATAATTGAAGAAACGATTGACATCAACACTAATCTTGGCAATTCCATTAGGAAGCAGAGGATTTCAAGTTTACAGCGACACATTAAGAAGAGGTTTAGGCAGTGTACTTATATAGCATAAGAAGGTCATCGCCTATGCATCAAGACAGCTGAAGCCTCATGAACAAAACTACCCAGTTCACGATCTGGAACTTGTAGCGGTTATCGTTGCCTTAAAGATTTGGAGGCTTATTTGTACAAAGAGAAGTTTGAAATCTTCACCGATCACAAGAGTTTAAAATATCTTTTTACACAAAAGGAATTGAACATGTGCCAATGACGATGGATGGAGTTTCTAAAAGATTTCGACTGCACTATTTAATATCATCCCGTCAAGGTGAACGTAGTAGCAGATGCATTGAGTCGAAAATCCTCAGGGACACTCGCCACACTTATGGTCAATAAGTGGAGACTGCATGAAGATTTTGGAAATCTGGGAGCAACCATTCAAGAGGAAGGATCAAAGTTCTTATGTACTAATCTCAGTATTCAATCGACCATCGTCGAGAAGATAAATGAAAATGGAGAAAAGACAGAGTTTAGAATATGTGAGGATGGTTCGTTGCGATATCAAGACCGGTTATACGTACCAAACAATCCAGAGCTAAAGAAGGAACTGTTGGATGAAGCCCACAAGTCTCGATATACTATACATCCAGAGAGTACGAAGATGTACCAGGACTTAAAACGACATTTCTGGTGGAACAACATGAAGAGAGAAATTACTGATTATGTATCAAGATGTTTATCCTGTCAGCAAATTAAAGCCAAAAATAAGAAGCCAGCAGGATTATTACAACCTTTGCCAATACCGGAGTGGAAATGAGAGCAGATCAATATGGACTACGTCACTGGACTACCAAGAACAAAGAGCGGTCACAATTTGATTTGGGTGATAGTAGATGGACTTACCAAAAGCGCACACTTCTTACCAGTTAAGATTACCCAAACAGTGAAAAGTCTCGTGAAGGTATATATAAAGGAGATTGTTCGATTGCACGGTGTACCAGTGAAGATCGTGTCAGACCAGGACTCAAAGCTTACGTCAAGACTTTGGAGGAAGTTACAGGAAAAGTTGGGTACCAAGCTACAGTACAACACTGCTTTTCATCCAGAAACCAACGGACAGGCTGAAAGGACAATTCACACGTTAGAAGATATGTTACGAGCTTACACGCTGGACTTCAAAGGAACCTGGGATGATCATTTGTCGTTGATCGAGTTCGCCTACAACAACAACTATCAAGCAAGTATCTAGATGGCACCCTTCGAGGCATTCTACGGAAGACCTTGTCGATTGCCTGCATGTTGGGAGGAAGTCGGAGATCAAAGTCTGCTCGGACCAGAACTGGTGAAAGAAACCACGAAAAAAATTCAAATCATTCGAGAATGTCTCATTGTTACTCAAAATCGCCAAAAGAGTTATGCTGACTGGGATCGCCGAGAGTGTCAATACGAAGTTGGAGATCACGTATTCCTGAAGGCATCACCAACTAAAGGAGTTTTGCAATTCAGAAAGAAAGAAAAGCTCAATCCTAGATTCATCGGGCCATTCGAAGTTCTCAAGAAGATTGAAAAAGTCGCTTACCAACTGGCCTTGCCTCCTTCACTAGCCAATGTACATAACGTCTTTCACGTGTCGATGCTGAGGGATTATATATTTGATCCCACACACGTGTTAGACTTTGAACCTTTAGAAGTACAAGAAGGCCTGTCTTTTATGGAAGCGCCAACGCAAATCATTAATTGAAAGAGTCACGGTAATAGAAGCAAAAGAACACCTCGAGTAACAGTTCTATGGCAACATCACTCCGGAGACGATGCAACATGGGAACGTGAAGATGAGATGCGCCAGATATACCTGCACCTGTTCGACACTACTTAAGGTAAATTTCGAGGACGAAATTCTTTTTAAGGGGGAAGAATGCTTCGAAAATACTTAAGGTAAATTTCGATGACGAAATTTTTTAAGGGGGGAAGATGTGGCGACCCAAACTTTACTTGACCCAAATCCTAGCTCGACCTGACCCGACCTAATTCAACCTATGACACACACACACACTCTAACTTGTAATTGCTATACACCTGAACCTTCCCTTTACAACTTAAAAGCCCAAATTAAACCCATGCATAGCAGATGCCATTTTCTTCCGTTTTCTTTCTTCTTCTTCAATTCGGTAAGCGCTCACCATTACTCGCGAAGTTAATTCAAAAGATGAACGGTCACCCAACCGAGCCTATAAATAGAGCCCTATTCCTCCTCTCTTTTCCACACCACGTCATCTTCTCCAAGCTCTCCTTCAAGATTTGTTCTTCTCTCCTTCCTTGAGGTAAGTTTTTATATTTTAGTTCTAGTTTGATATTTTATTTTTTCTATAGATTTAGTTTTGTAATTTTAATTCTTTAAATCATAGAATAGATATGCTAATCTTTTATGTTATTCCTTTAAGTTATAGTTCTGTAGATAAATTTAATATTCTAGTTTAGTTCTGATTTTTCACTTTATTCCAAGTTTTAAAATTTATCTCTAAACTTGTTTTAAAATAGAAATTTCTAGTTCTGATTTTAAAATTTAGTTCTATAATTAATTCAATTTTATAATCTGTTTTACAAATCTGATTTTATAATCTGTTTTACAAATCTGATTTTTTATAATCTGTTTTACAAATCTAATTTTATAAATATGATTTTTTATAATCTGTCTTACAAATCTGATTTTATAAATCTAATTTTATAATCTGTTTTACAAATATGGTTTTACAAATTTGATTTTATAAATATGATTTTATAATATGTTTTTATTACATAATCTGATTTTATATTTTGTTCTATAATATGATTTTTCATCCGGTTTCTATTTTAGATTATACTCTGTTTTTATATTCTATTTTTATAATCTGACTTTATATATAGTCTGTTTATATGCTGGTTTTATATTAAAATATAATTATATTAAATCAGATTTTGATATTAAAAAGGATTTAAGTAATTGTTTAATATTAAATCAAAGATTTTAAAATTGATTTATAAAGTTGTTTTAAATTAAGAATTTTAGATGTTAAGTATTTTTCAAAATAAGGATTTGAAATAACTCGTTAGAATCCAACTTTACATTGATAACCTACCATGATTCGTTCTTTCTTCTTGACCAAGTTTCCCTTGTGCTCAGATAACTACCTGAAATCGTAAAACTTCACACTATTTTCATAAGACCCGTGAATCCGACGATTGAGGCAAGTGACCTATCCCATAATATATTTTACACACCTACTTATTTAGATAATAATGTCTTTGTTGTTACATAATATATACTATAATATTGATAAGTAGATACTGAATGATTCATAATAGTAGTTAGACTTGCTTTACTCAGTGATTATTATTCCAAATCGAATCATATTATTGTTAGAAACTTAAATGTCATAATCATTGTTTACTTAGTACAAGATATCATTTGCTATTTCGCAATGAAACATTGAGATAAGTTTTTCAAAAGAAACTGATGTGAAGAACTTTAGAAATGATGAATATTGTAATGATGAATAAGAAATAATTTTTATTAAGATCCCTATGGGGCCGCATGGTAGAATTGGATGAACGGATCCATTTATATACTTCCATAATACGAAGTAAACTCGTCAAACCGGATCGGCACGGTTGACAATGGGATTGATGAAAATATGAAACCCTCCCTGTGATTGGTATCCATAATGAATGATGAATGATGATATGAATGCAAATGCACTTGGATCGGTGCTATTATTTAGCAATTGTACAATTATAAACTAAGTTGTTTTTCTTCTTTATATTGAATGATTAGATAATATAGCTGATATTATTCTTATTAGAAATGAATTTCTCAATTTCAAACTGATAAAATTGACAAAATAGTTATATTATTTATTGGGAGTTATTTGTTGAGTTTTATCTCACCCCCGTTGCTATTTAAATTTCAGAGACCATACCTCGTGGCTCAGAAGCTGCATTTCAGGAGGAGACCCTAGAAGACTTGTTGGTTTAGCCTTGGTTAGGAATTGTTTAAACGTTGTAATTGAAAATAAATGTAATTTTGAATTTTCTTAATGAGAATGGACCGTTATGTTTCCTCTATTTGAATTTTGATTATTGAATGTGTTCATGTGCCGAAATGGATCACGTATCGGATTTCGGGGCGTGACACGAACATTTTTACCAAGCCCCAATACAAAAGACCATTCGAAGGCATTAGCCACAAGTTGATCATTTCATCCTTTCATGGATCCAACTTGAGAAGATCTGTCGAAAACTTTACACGCATGTTGATCATCAGCTCAACACCAATGACACATGGCACAATATCAAAGATTGAAAATATCAGCCAATTAACAAAGGACTTCTCAACAATTTCGGATTATAAATCTCCTATAAAAGAGGAAGATTGTCACAATGAGAAAAGTCTTAGGACACGTTCAATTCAGCGTAATATGACACTATTACGTGTAATCATCCCATATTACACCAAAAAGTAGAGCTGCAATTAATTTACTTGCGATGCTTTCCACTTATGATGGTCTAGCCTTATAAAACTTTAAAAAATTTAATAAAGTCAATATGTGAAAGAACATAAAGTGAAACAGCCAAATAAAGAAGATTTTACACGGTTCTCTTCAGCATGAAGTAAGACAGCACATAAAATAAATTTTACACCCAAATTTGATATTGAACTAAATAATCATTTTAGATCAAATTATACTTTTATAAATAAAAAATATACTTTTCTACGAATAAAGTGAAATTTACATTGGAAGAGATTACCATGAATTGAACGTCACCACTGAATCGATTGATTATAAGGATCAAATTAAAGATTGTGTCAGCTCACTAATACCACATAAAATCCAACAAGATTGGCACACATGGAGTACAAGAGGGTGATTTGTTGGAGATGCCCAAATCTACCTAAAATCTCTCTCAAATTCTAAATTGCCACTAATAATGTTTAGTCTTATCTATACGGGTTGTGGTCAGGTTCAACCAATTAAACGACATTCGGGGTCCAATTGATTTTAAAACCGATACGGGTGCAAGAGATCCAAACATTGGATGTCAAGTTATCAAAAGTTAAGTCTAAGACTTCTTGCATTCAATGGTTTGAGAATTAATTGAATCCCATAGCAAAATCCTATCTATATCACATAATCGGACCGTCGGACCACTCGGACCTTTTGGACCAATCATTTGAAGCGGCCATCAACTGATTAGAAAATATTTTAATAACTTTTTATCAAAATTCAAGTATAATTATAGTGATAAATTTCGTTTTCGGTAATTTTTTGATGGGGAGTCCTTTCGGTATATTTCGGATTAATTTCGATACCGTTCGGAAAAAATTCGGGAAAGTTTCCGAGATTAAAAATATATTTAATATTTCAAAAAAAATTACTATAATATATACTAAATTAGTAACATATTTAAAAAATAAAAATATATAGAAATTTATCAAAAATTTTGAAATTTCACCACAAAATACTGAAAAAAATATCAGAATTACCAAAAAATATCGAAAATTTTTATTGACCCCTTTTTGGCCAATTTGTCACTATGAGTATAAGACTCAAGGACATAAATGTAAAAGTCTGATGTAAAGGCTTGTTCAATAATCCCTCTACGAACCTTTCAGAGTTAGTTGTCGTACATCCTTCTTTGAAAGGACCTAATTAGAAGAAAATATTGCCACGTCACCATATCCCACGTCCTTGCTGGAGCCACCGGCTGTGTGTGGCATTTTGGCTTTATATAGTGGTCCTAGAGGACAATGTCCTTATTAGTGAGTGGATTTCATGGCTACCACAAAGAGAGAGATGCACCACTTCCACATGTGTGTAATGTGTATTATCTATTATGCGAACTGCTCGTTTCTTAAAAATTAATGTTTTGGGGGTCCACTTTGCCAGCAGCCTACCTCACATGTTTTCCTGTACATGTGACCCAAATCCTAAATTCAGTACACTTTTAAGAAGGGAAATGATTGGATGTGAGGCAACAGCTTTGTTTGGTGGCTACTCCTTTTTCCAATAAAGCTCCATCACAGTGATTACTGTGGGGCTGATTATGGGGGACCACTCGTTTGGCCGTTTCTGTTCATTTCTTTTCAAAATCCATCATCAATCTCAAAATATATTGGGTACCAGTATTTGCAGCCAAATGTTCTTTTGCCACAATCAAACTGTCTTGTATTAGATGATGGAAATTGTATTTCAATTTTCAGGTCACTTTTGAGGATGTGTGTCATATGAAATTAACATCCACCTGCCTGATTGGTGCAACAATCTCCATCATCTTATTCAAGATAGTGAACATTTCTAACATGTGAAAACCCTGGTTGCAGATACTAATTATTTGGTGCAAATATCAGTACCCAAATATATTTGGCCAACGTGTTCCTACGTTAAACCTATCAACCATCAATGGTCTAGCATTAAGGACAGTAGAGTCTCTCAACATCACTGATTGGTGTGACAACTGTAGCTATTAAATTTGATGAAAAGCTGGGTTCCACGGATTTGAAAGCTCCCAAAAGCTGGAGTTCAGGACCTAAACCCGACCCAAACTTCGCTCGGTTTGGGTGCAACTTTTCATGAACTATAACCAAATCCCGACTTGTCCAAATCCTAGACCTGATTGGAAATTAAATTTGATGTGGGCCTTCACTGTTTGGGTTCAAATCGGGATTTGGTTATAATTTATGTCAAATGGCATACATCATGCTCATCTGTAATTTTTATATCAACTTCTTAGGATGTGAGCCAGGGGAATGAAAAAATGATTGTATGATGGTATGCCATGGTCTCAAGATCATGGTATATCATGATCTAATT
This sequence comes from Chloranthus sessilifolius, assembly GCA_021018995.1. Taxonomy (NCBI): domain Eukaryota; kingdom Viridiplantae; phylum Streptophyta; class Magnoliopsida; order Chloranthales; family Chloranthaceae; genus Chloranthus; species Chloranthus sessilifolius. Next base: position 33,397,583 of record CM037589.1, read on the forward strand.
CAAAGTAGTCAATAGTTTTTAGTATAGATCTCTTTAGTAATTTGATAGGTGTGAATAAAGCTACCTAAAAAATAGTAATAATTAATGCAAATAAGCTTTTGAGGAAATATGTAGCTAACCGCACTTTATAACTAAATCTACCAATACTAATCTTACGGTGTTACAAATTTTAGGAGAACCATATATATTGTAAGCTTTTGATGAGATCTCTATGGCTAGAAGCACTTGGGTACGTAGGATTTACCTAAATCCTAGGATTTTCTTTCATTGACAAGATATGGTTGCTTAGAAAATGAGTTAGTATTAGGTAAGTAGAAGAGTGTCAGTTGACTTGATACTCAGGTTACTTTTGGGAATGTGTGATATGTGAAATCATCATGTGTACTGTTTGCTAGGTGTGCAATGATCTAAAAATTCTTGATATAGGAGATTGGGAAGATTCATCATTTGATTCAAAGCAGTAAAATGTGGTTTGAAGTTAACGGACATACCATTAATTTTAGATGGCATTTAACTACTTTGAATAAATAATAGAAAAAGTTTCTGTTCTAATCTTTTATCTAATGGATCTTGAGATTATGAGCATCAAATCACATAAAACATATGATGGATCCACATCCCAAAAGGTGACCCACGTAGCAAGAGCATTGGTGCTTGGGTTGGTTACCTAATAGTAACTATTTTTAATGAACTAGCATTTGGTAAGTGGGATTAAGGGGTGAGTTTTTCGCTTTTTAAATGAGAGTTAGTATTAATGTCACGACCCGAAATTCTATCTCATCCCGAAGGCTCAAAAATTTCATATTATGACCCTACATGTATCTCAGATACGCTAAGCGGACATACTCATAATCAGAGTTCTCGCGCAAATATTGTTCCACGAAATCCATGAATCCAACAAATGAATGTGGAAATAAAAGAGCAACCATAAATAACTAAATAAATGCGATAAAAATCCAAGAAATATCTCACAATTAAAATGAAATATAAATCGGAAATAAATCCGCTTTATGAGTCTATAAGTAAAAAATAATCGTACAAGACGAATCTCAGTACCAAAACTACAACTATCAATAGTTAGCACTCGGGTCAAAATCAGCACTAAGGTCCTCCTGGTACTTAGCGGCGTCGCTCTCCCAAGGCTCCTGGTACTCAGCGTTCATAGAGTCAACGAAGTCAGCGCCAATAGGATCATAATAGCTAGTATCTACTCCGTCGATGTAATTATCTGCAGTTGTTAGATTTTCGTGGGATGAGTTTACTCAGTCACGTAAACTCAATAGATACACTACCAATCCACCCCATATTATTCAAGTGCATTGTGGGTGCATCACATGAGTGATAACAATAATATATATCAATAAAATTAAAAAGAGAAAATAACAATCATATGCATAACGTAGAGCTCATATCATAATATAAATGCATGACCATGACCTAGACACTCATATCCTAACGTACCTCACCATATCTCATAGCATATCATATCTTATTATTCTCGCACATTCATTTGTATATTATATGGGCGTACCTAATATACTAATAAATCCTAAATGATCTGTGCTAGAGTCGCTGTTTGAGCCTGCCATGTGAGAGTCACCATAGTATCTTACCACCATAATATAACGACCTCTATAACATACTCATACACCCCATCGAACCTAATGAGGAGACATGATCAAACGTAACTCATAGTATACTCACATTGTCTCCCAGAGACCCGCCTTGACTGTAAGACGTTATTACCCTTACAGTCGCTATGCAAGGAACGATACGTACAAACTTAAGTTTTTAATCTTATATTAGCCTATACAACGATTTCTTATTATCATACTCATAACTTATATTATCTTACATATTTATATCATAACATACTCTTACAACTTAAATCTCACTTTCCGGAAAAAAAGTTTCGTAGTAACATGGATGTATTTTGTGTGACAGTAAAGAGACCACACTTCCATAGAGGTTTCATATTACCATAAAAGGGTTGCATCCGTATATGAACGCATACATTCTTAGTTTCACGTGACCGTAAATAGATATCACTACAATAAGGCCTAAGGATCGAATCTCATATCATAACTCATATCTTATCCTATCATATTAAAACTTGAGGTGATAGGGTAACCACATATGCCACTATATACGGGGCTACGCTGAATTCACACTCCCCCTACTCGTCATGATGTCTCATACCACTAAGTAATAGGGCATGTAAATCCAATGTATTCCTTACTTCGATGCTATCTCAGTGAATCACTGCGCCCAAACATAGGCATGATCTCATATACTTGCGTACATATGATCTAACATGTCCATAACTCATATATCATAATCAAGATGGAAGCGTATAACTATTACACTTATAATAAAGATTTATATCAAAATTTCACTATGTTTATATATATATATATATATTTATTTACATGTCACCTCAATATAAATAAAGAATAGAGTAGTTGTTAGTGTGTGATTTCGAGAACGTGAAGGTCAGAGTTCGATTTTCACGAGGACATCAAATTTCTAACTCTTTGTATTATCAAAGAGGTCGCGCTGAATTGATAAAACTTATATATATATATATATATATATATATATATATATATATATATATATAGATTACTAGAATATATAAATAAAAAAAAATATTGTCGTTTAAAGGTTAAGTAAATCACGACCATTGATCGAAAGATGTATTAAAATTTTGGTCGTAAATAAAGCAAAATTATAAGGTAAAGATCAATATTTGTTCGGACGAGAATCGATCGATTGATTTTGAAATCGATCAATCAAAATTAAAATATATATGTCAATTAACTTATATATGTCATTCAATTCGGGTCAGAATCAATTGATTGGAAAGTAGAACCGATCGATCGAAACTAAGATATATAGGTAATCAGTTCTGTCTAGATTCAATAAATCAGAGATAAGAAATCGATCGATTGAAAATAAAGCAAGAATGATAATCGGTTCGGTTCAGAATCAATCGATTGAAAATAAAGCAAGAATGATAATCGGTTCGGTTCAGAATCGATCGATCGGTCTAGGCGTCGATTGATCGGAAATGAAAGCATATATATATATATATATATATATATATATATATATATATATATATATATATATATATGAATGACATGGTCTTGGTGCAAAATAAATCGATCACAATTTGGAATCGATCGATCGGTCATGCGCAGAAAATATGTAAAGTCAGCATGGTCCAGATCCGAAAAGGAAAGTCGCTCGATCGACTGAGTAAAGAAATAGATCCTTTTTGCTTGGTTTGAAATCGATAAATCGCAATAAAAAATCGATCGATCAATTTTCAAGAAAATTTTGCAAGCTTTTAGGGTTCCTAAAATAAGAAAAATAAATAAAACTAGATTATATGCAATCACATCTAGGGTTTGCCACTTTACTCATTTTAATACAACATTATAAAAAGTATAAAATAAGGTTAATTTTATTTAGTCCGTCGATACGCGATCGAATGTACCCTACGCGGCGGGCTCTGAGAAGAACAAGATGGATTGATGGGTACTCACCTCTTGAAGCGTGAATGGTAGATCTACAACGATTAAGGTAAAAATATCGACGTTCCACTTGATGGCCCGTCCAAGATTTCTTCTTCTTCTTTCTCCTCAATCTTGATTGTAGAAATAAATCACGATGGTTCTTGTGAAAAAACACACAAAAGATTTTAGAAAAGAGATTAAGAAATTAGAAAAGAGATGAGTTGAGAAGCAGAAGTTGTGACGGCTAGGGTTTCTTAAGAAAAAGAAAAGAAAAGAACAAGAGACGGCTAAGATTTCTTAAGAGATTAGAATAAGAAAAGAAGAATAGTGTTACATAATTAAAATAGAGTTTTTAAAATAGGGTAGGTTCCAGTGTGGAGCGCTGATACGAAGTATAGTGCAAATACACATCTAACACTATTAAATAAAGTTTAAGAAAATCCAGATCGTTACAATTAGATAAGAGGCTCGACTGCTAGGTGACTTGCTAGGTGACTTGATACTTAAGTCATATTTTGGGATATGTGCTAAATGGAATCATGATATCCATCATTTGATTGGTGCGTCATCATTTAAAGATCTTTAGTGTAAAATATTGGGATATAAAAAATCTCCATTTGGGTTAAAGCACTCAAACATCATCTAAACAAATGGGTATCAGGTATATCTAAGATACATTTAGTTTTAGATATCCTTTGATCAAGTACATCAAATATACATCTAGTTTTAGATATCCTTTGATCGCTTTGAATCAAACAATGGCCTTTGATTGAAACAATGGGGATTGTTTTTCCACCCAACCTTTTATGTGATATAATTTGAGGATCATGGCCATTAAATCACACGAAACATATAATAATTCCACTTCCACATAGTACACCTCTTAACAGTGGCCTAAGTACAAAACGCATCCGTGCTTGGGTCAAGTACTTAATACAACTCTTTTTGCTAGAAAGTTTCTACTCCCAACTCTGCTAACGGAAAGGGTTCATCAATTTGATGGGCGCTTCATTTGGTTGCCTTACGAAGAACTCCCAGTTTTTAAATGAATAAAAGGGTATTTTTTTCTTAAAATAATAATAATAAAAAGTGCTAGACTCATCATTTTGTGGAGGCAGGATTTATCAAGTAGCTTCTTCCTTAGAATTGGTAAAGCAATATGAGCGTAGTACCTACCTGTATTTGCAGATGCAGCTAGGGGTTCCACCATTAAAATCATTGACTCACCATGATCACATTTGGTGATGTATGTCACCTGGAATCAACACTTGACTGTTTAATAGCGGGTCATGATCTCAAGATTTTTTTTATGTGAAATATTGAGATAAAAAATGATCTCCATCGTCATGATTCAGGGTAGCATATGATAGATTTAGGCATTAATATCAAAACCAATTGAATTAGAGTAGACGGGCCTATAATCTTATAAGAGAAGAGACAAGACTATAAATACATGAGACTAAACTTTAACATGCTCTCGCAAGTGTTGGCCGACTTGAGCCAGCCAAATCAAATGAAGAAACGAAAGGGAAAAATAAAGCAATGACTACAGATTAAACTTCAAGAGTGAAGAGGCTCTAAGCGGTATAAATAATATTTGGCCGCAAATACCTGTACCCATAGAGCGGCGCAGGGCGATCACGCGCCACTCAAAAGCGCAGTCGCTGACTGGCTTATAGATGCCGACATCAAAAGATTTATTAAAATTTCATGAATAATTTTTCAGCTCCTTAATTATGAATAATATTTTCAGCTACGGCCAAAATCTGGCTTTAAGAGATTTACAGGCCTCGGTGAGCGTGGAAGTCAGCGTTTGAAATAATTGAGGATAAAAAGGGCTTTCAATCAATTTATATAATTAGCTTGGTAAGTGCCACTGTACCCTATTTCAAAACCTATAGAAAACTTGACTGAGACCGACTCGAGAGAATGATGGCTGGGCAACAGCTAATTTGTGGCGAGCCCTAGAAAAGCGTGTTTTGGGGCATGCCCTCCCAACTTGATGCCTACGACAATAATCCGCGAAACCCCCACGCTTTCAAAACTATCCAACTTCCCTTAAATCCCATACACAACTCCCTACTCTCACTATTTTCAAACTTTGTCACCCTCCCACCCGATGACCTACTTTTCTCTCTACGGTTACATGGCTGACCCATTCTCTAACGTGCACCCTGGGGAACAATCCGCACCCTTCTCTAGTTTGCCCACGTGCCAACAAAACCCATCAACTGAATACCTACAAACAACCACCACCATAGCCCCTGCCACCGCCCCCGCCCCCGCCGAACCTACCCAACCAACCACCGGAAAACACCCCGGATATAGAGGAATCCGTTGCCGAAGCGGCAAATGGGTGTCGGAAATCCGGGAACCACGTAAGACGACACGAATATGGCTCGGCACTTTTCCAACGGCTGAGATGGCAGCTGCGGCTTACGACGTGGCTGCACTCGCTCTCAAAGGCTCCGACGTTGTTCTCAATTTCCCCGAGTCCGTTCACTCCTACCCAGTTCCGGCCTCTACCTCCCCCTCTGATATTCGTGCAGCGGCAACCTCGGCAGCCGCTTCGAGGTTCCCTAAGCCGGAAGCTGACAACAGGGTGCTGGAAAATGAGAACGCCAGGGCAACTCAGGATATTTCTGGGGAGGGTTTTATGGACGAAGAGGCATTGTTCGACATGCCGAAGCTGCTTGAGAACATGGCACAGGGCATGCTAGTTAGCCCGCCGAGGATACGCTCGATGGAATCGGACGAATCGCCTAATAATTCGGACGGAGAAAGTCTATGGAGCTATCCTTAGCAAAGCTCTTCTGGTGCTAGAAACATTGAGAGAGAGAGAGAGAGAGAGAGAGTGGAATATTAAATAAATAATAAAGAGGCGGCAATACCGCAATGCCATCCATATACGTAGTCAAAGCTTTAAAAAATTGCCGTTTCGGCTCTTTAGCAAGCAATGCTTATGTTCTACTCAGTGGCTCCCCACTGCATGTACCGATGTACATTACTTTAGTTTGGTAATTTTTTATTTTTTTTGATGAATTACTTTGGTTTTGTCTTTCTTACGAACTACGCCATTAATGTATTATTTAACTTTGCTTCTTCTACTTCCTTCTTCTTCTTCATCATCACCATCACCTTCTTCTACTTCCTGTTTGGTTTTTGAAAAATTACAATAGTTTTGGTTGTCAACTTTAGTGGGTTTAAGACTTCTAATTAATAATCCTCCCATTTTAAAGTTAATTTAATCCCCTTTTAAACTAAGCGGGATACTTAACATGAGAGAAAAGAAACTGGCTTTTTACTTTTTATTTAAAGTATAGGGCTTCTGCAGACGTGCTTGCCTTTATCTATGAGTTGATATTAGGTGGAAGGCCACTATATATAGTGCGGGCAGTGCACGGGTCATTCCTGCACAGTGATGCAAGTCAAATTTGGCTTTCACAGATTTAAAGCCCTTTAAATATTTGCAAATTTTCTAAGGGTAGACCGGTTTAGCCGCCGTTCACCTAATGCAGCATCTTCTCTATTCTCTACCGGTGCTGCATAATATGATTTTAGAGGCACGTTTGATAGCACGTAAGGCTCTCATCTTACATGTAAAACGATTTTACATTTCGTATCACAGGTAACGCTAACATCTTACACGTTTAGAGGCTTCTCCATGTGCCGTGGACAGTGGATGTTTGTTTGATGACTTTTTAGATAAATGTTTTTTCACACTTCCTACACATAGTAATAACAAAGTGAGTATAAGCCCATGGCCTCAGTATGCCTTCGTACGGACATCCAACACCGATTACAAAGAAAACATGTTAACAGATGTAAACATATCGTTACAATAGTGACATTTAAACGTGCCCTAAATGTCCGAATCTGTATAAGTCAATATTGATCTGCAAAATTGGTCAAACTTAGAGAGATACTAATATATCTATGCCCCCGAAGTAGTGTAAGTAAAGGATGTATTTTCTCTATGATTTGCGCTATTAAAATATCTATGCAACTGTTGAGGTTGTAGCTTTCAATATTTGACTTCTAACTTTTAACATATGTGAAAGTCAAATATTTAATAAGTATCCACAGTTGGGGCTATGTGACGCCCAATTTTTATGAGATTACCTGTGGTCGAAATTTCTGTTCTATTCAATGTTTGTAACATAGTTGAAACCAATATATGGTTCAACAAGTAGGACGTGACATTGTTCTTTTGGGGCAATGGTCACCTCCAACTGGTTGAATCAGAAATTGGGTTCAACCACTTTTCTAATCATTAGATAAAAGAGAATCTTGACTTTCATAATTTCAATTTCATCAATACTTTCCTTCTATGCAATGGTTGTAAAACCGGTTGAACCCAAATTTGGTTCAATCAGTCGGACTTGAGCATTGCGCTCCACCCTTCCTTGTTGGAAATAAAATTGTAATAAGCAGTTTTGGTTTTATAGCAATAGAATCACGTTAAAATTTGATACATATATATATATATATATCCCTGGAAATGGTGAGGTCCAAATGGTTGAATTCCTTTTGCCCTTCTCATTTCTGTAACTCCCTTTCTTTCTTTGGTTTAATAAATGGGTGAGGACCCTACAACCTCAAGCTTACTAATAAATAAAAATAAACTAGTTGAATTCCATTTGGGGTTCCAGTTTTATATTGTTTGGAGCAATGGTCAGGTTCAACCAGGTTGAGTCGGATTTCGAGTTCAACCACATTTACAGCCCTTGGAAATAGGAGATTCTTAATTGCACATCATCCTATAAAAAGCAAAAATTCTGAAAGTTAATTTTCTTCCATACCCAAGTGCCGCAGATGTGGTTGAACTCAAAATCCAGTTCAACCTACACTACAAAAAATAAGATTATTAGCGGCAATTTTTTACAGCTAAAAAGTGCCGCTATTAACAAAAAAATTATTAAGACTATTAGCAACAACAGTATTAACGACAGTTATTTTGTTAATAACAACAGTTTATGGCTGCCGCTAATAGTATTTTTTTTTATAGTGCTAGTTGGACTTGACCATTGCCCATTGTTCAACATCAATATCCATCAAAGTCCATGTTGTCACATAATCCTTTGATAGATAGGCACGTACGCTGTTTCAAAATGGAGTATTTCCAAGGTGAGTCGTCCCCTTATCATGAACATTGTGTCAAAAGAAAGTGGCTTTCATAACAAAAGAAAGTCGCTATCATATATTCATAAGATCAGAGCGGCTTTTATATAACATTTTTCCCAAGATTTGAAATCATATCGAGATTGATCTTATCTCAATTTTCAACTCATTGTATTATCTTAATTTAATAACAGATTATATACTATTTATAGTCATTTAGGTGGTTAAGTTAATGAAATGTCTCTTTCTCTATCATAAACTAATGACAATAATTTTCCTCAATTGTTAAAGGTATATTTTATTGATTATAGTGGGTCTCACTGCCATGAATGATCATCAACCTTATGAAGAGTCTTTTATGGCAAGAATCTCAGTAAAATGTTGACTCTCACCAATGTCAGGGCTCCAAAAATATTCAATAGTAAGCTTGCTATTTATAAGCATTATAATTTTATGAAATGCTGATGGGGTCTCTTATTTTATTGTTATGTACCCATATATGGCTATTAAAATTAATTAGACCCGTACTTTTCTATATATCGAATAACTAAGATGCCTATGATGCTGTGAATTGAACATGACATATAACGATAACCAAATGTCGGTTATAGGAATCTAGGAAGAAGTAGGTGACAAATGGTTCGTTGGGGCTGACTAAATTAACAAAAGATGCCCTTTTAAACAATCATAAGACCATGGCACAACTACTCTTCATGAAAACAAAATATGTAACAAGATACGAGAATGGAAAATCCTTTTCTCCCTTATAATTTTACTCATTTACTTCCACAACATAAGTTGGCCCTTGCCCGTGATTTAGGTGAAAGAGTTTGTATTTTAGAGACTCGTGTCATGTAAAAATATCATCTAAGCCGTCTAATTTAATGGATATGATCCAAAGATCTTAAGTAAAAGTTTGTCACCAAACATGATTTTTAACATATGATTCAATGCAGTCAAAGGCCATTATTGATTGTGTTAAATCAAATGATAGTGATCGAGTTTTATGCTAATCTTTTGCAACATAGATCTTCTCATCATGGCTTTCTAATTAAAAGGCGTAGATGGTGTTTTTTTTTTTTTAGTTAACGGAGTCATAGGGTAGATGGTGTTTTCACATGGCACATGTCCTCAAAATACCAAGTCTTTCTTTTAAATCACGTGCAAGGGCCAACTTCTCATGGGCAAGTAATGTCTCCCTTCTCTATAGGAGCCAAGGATTTACATGATTGTACACGCAGTAACAATTTGAATTTGAAATTCAAAAATTCAAGATAAAAAAGAATTAATTAAAGAAATTCTAATTTTGGGTGCAAATCAAAGATAATGCATAGGCTGCGTTTGGGTTAGCTTGTATAAAAGCAAACACAGCTCTCCACTTACTCTTGGCCAGAGCTAATAAAATCTAGTTTCTAAGTTTTGACAAGGATCCATTGTACGTTCGTACTACTTTCATATTTTAAATAATTTAGATCGGAAAACCTCATATTCTGAATTTATAAGTTTTAGGGCCCTTAATGATAACTTTTGGGCCTTTTTGTTCTGAGTTCCTTAAAATTTTAATAATTATTTTTTAGATTTTAGTGATACTCGAGGCACAAAAGAATAACTTTTAGCCTTCTAGATTTTGAGTTTTTGTGAGATTTGCCAGAAATTTGACGCACTCGGATTCTAGGCAATTCTAAGTTTACTTAGATTATAACCGAACAAGGCCAATATGTCTAATAAATTTTATAAAAGTAAAAGTTGACAATGGGAGTGTATTATGATCCTTCTCTAGTCTTAAATGTTTATGCAATGATATGATGTTTTGTTTGTGTTCTTAGGGAATATTGTATTGCATGCTAACAAATTCATGAATTATTAACTCTCCATTTTAAAGTAGCAAGTCTACAATTCAACCATCTCTAGGTGGAGATAGATTCGTAGACATGAAATTTGCATTCACTAGACTACAACGTTTTTTATTTAATTTATTTATATGGTGGGGCGATGGCAATGAACCTTCAGTTGGTATAGGGTAACTGTGTGAACAATTAATCTCCTTAGGGCACTGATTTCTACGCTCGTAGATTGCTATGCACTTTCTAAGATTTGACCATTAATTGAGAAGGAAATCGAGCCGCTTACAGTTTAGAGCGAACAATAGTGTGATGTTGTACTCCATTCCAAAGAGACATTGGCTCTCGTTGCCTATATAGTGCATGGGATGATACACTTGTGCACTTGTTTTCTATGTGATACATTCATAGTCAATCCACTTTGTCCAATTGGTCAGATATTATGTGAACTTTAACTAGCAAAAAAAATATACTCATCCGTACCATCCAATTCAAGCACTTCAATATGAACCCTACATTAGATATGAACAATGATCTATATCAAAGGGCCTGGGAGACCATTAGAATTAGTTTTTAAACTGGAACAAATTGAGGATACACTCATTCAATAACTCAAAATTTTGAGTTTTGCAAGTAATTCAATCAAGTTTCGAGTTGATTCCATCAAATTATCTCGTGAAACTTTATATATATATATATTAAAAGGCTTTTGTTTTTAAAGTTGTAATTTGTTTAAATGGCAAACTGCCCATTTTAATAAAAAGCTCATCATTGAACTCAAGCTATTGTTCCTGTTCTCCTCTTGTTCTTTCAATTTGCTTGAATCTCTAATAAGGATAGGAATCAATTTTTAATGTTGTTGATTTGGGTAGTCTCCTTACACAATATTTAATTAAGAGGGATTTTTATAAGGTGAATAAAAGAGATGAAGCCAACGTCAGATCTGATGAGAGAGAGAGAGGACGAAGAGCATTGAGAAACTGAGGCTTTGTAGTTTATAGCGGTATTAGTGCCGAAGAAGTTAGAAGGAGCTTTCATGCTTTTCATTTTCCCAATTTTAGGATTGGAGCTTTTATGCTTTTCCTTTTCCATATTTTAGGATTTGGACTATTCTGAGGGGTATCTTGAGGTGGTTAAATTTAATTATTAAGTGAAAATTTTGTTATTGGGTTTAATTTTTTTTTTAAAGAGATTATATTGATAAAGGAAGAGAGAACAAAAAAATAAAAGAAAATAAGACAACCCCAAGAGGGAGATTTGTGAGAAGCAAATCAACCTGAAACAGGGGAGCCCGCAGCCTAAAACAAATCAACCCAAAAAATCTAAGCTAGAGTCAAAGCAAGGGGTTGATGCCTCTAGCCATCTAAATTCAAGTCCCATTGGACCTTAAGGTCCATATCAATAAAGGCTTCCTTTATTGGGTTTAGTCAGTGAGTTTATATCTTAAAGATCTTGAAGTTGGTGAATATCAAATTGACCTAAATAGTACTAAGTGTGAAGAAGTCAATTTTGCACCATTGAAATTTGTGATAAGTAGATTTTAGGGGCTCTAATATATGTGCATACCAGCTTTTGATCACGTGTGATATGTATTACAAATTTTCTTTTAGCAGGATAGTAATTGGTGTTTGAAGAAGCAGATTGAATTATATTGGAAAGATGTGGAAGAATTATGAGGTGGTTGTCAGAGGGTATCAACGATCTGAGATGTCCGGGTAATAGCTCCATCGTATGGATGAGATTCCATTGAAAAAAGTTAGCCAGATTTTGATTGTCTGATTAAGGCATTTGGATTGTTGACTACTCGTTGCAGAGGATCAAGCAAGAGAATTTTTTTTCCCATGTCCCATTTCGATGGGAATAAAGAACGGGACCCATTAGCCATTGGCGTGAGGTTTGAGAGGAAGAGGAAGAAGAGAATTTTTAAAGAATGATGAGCTGCAAAGTGATTAAAATGAAAAATAATAAGTTTTATATATATATATATATATATATATATATATATATATATATATATATATATATATATATTGTTGAGATTGTGCCTTGAATTCTGTTGCCGGAATGAGTTGGTTATTCTAAATTACGTGGCCATACTTTGTATTAAATATAAACTCTAATTATATATTAGAATTATATTGAAGGAAATTCGATTTTTATATTGAGTGAGGTGAGATTTAAGTAAGGATCAAAATTTCGGCCGAAATGACCAAAATTTCAGCCTAAATTATCGGTTTCAGTCCCCACCAAAACGATAATTTAGGACTGAAATTTCAGGCATAGAATATATGGGATTGAAATTATCGGCCGAAATTTCGGCTGACATTAAAATTTTCGGCCGAAACTTCAGTCCAAAATTTCGGTTTCTGTCCCCTCCGAAACCGAAACGAAAACCGAAATTTTGATCCTTGGATTTGAGAGGTTTATAATGGTAATTTTCACGAATTAGTCAAAGGACATAAACAAATTGTCGAATGACGTAAATCTTATACTTGCATTTTGCTTGTTATATGTGTTATATATATATATATATATATATATATATATATATATATATATATATAAATATGAATTATCTCCTAACTCAAGTCAAGAGGTCATTGGTGTAGCAATAAAAGCTAGAGTCATGAGTCTGTCTGATGGCTAGTAGAAGATCATTACTCCTATCATATAAATTTTAGGCCAGCATCATCTGAGATGACGATTTGCAACTTTGGACTCTTTGGATTGGTAATGGCTGTGTGCGCTACTAAGCATCTCATCTATTGCCGCGAGCGACACTAGAGAGGTGTCACATGGCATGCAGTTTGCATAGAGAAGGTGTAATATTCCGCTTTTCATGATTATTATAAATAGTATCAAAGATAAAGTTTATTTTGAGATACCATTTTACCCCTTTAGTAGTAAATTTTGAATAATTATCTTGCTATTAGTTCGATGACACTTTAGTTTTTTTTAGAGAACAAGCATGTTTTGGTCAATTACAAATTATGAAATTAGTCTTATCGTGACTTTAAATATTGGTCATATCCAATATATATCAGCTGATATGTTTCAGGTTTGGTCCCATCTGATATGATGACAGGATGTGCATTCACTATGGGATCAAGCTCGTCTTATATTAGCCCCTATATCGGGGGACATGAATTCGATATGAACCGGATAAAATACCAAAAATGCTCTTGTGGCAATTATTTATTTATTTATATTTTTTAATAAATTAAGATTAGAAAAAGTTCTTTCAATATCCGCAGGTTTGGCTGATACATACCTGATCAATCCGATACGTATTAGTCTAGGACCAGGCCAATATGCCGATATATATCAATATTTAAATCCCTTGTCCTCATACCATGGCTTTTATCATTGTAAAAAGTAAAGAATGCGCCCCTCTTTGCAGTTTGCAACATACAGTGAAAACGCCATGGAGTTTGAGGTGGAAGAACTAATGTTGAGCCTTGAGATCTGTTAAGCCCCATTTTGTGAAACTTTATTGCAAATAAGCATGTACTTTTATAAAAGTACAACTCGAAATTGAACCGTTCCCTTCTCTCTCTCTCTCTCTCCAGTGTGACGTTCCCATATCTATATAAGCTTTTTTACAACTTATTCTAACTCAGGAAAAAATTAGACACCCAAAATTACCCATCTTACATTGGTCTCCAAATCCTACTCTCTTTGGATTATCCATATTTTCTGATTAGCTTTGCACATCTGGAACTTCCTGAGCACCTTCTTGTTCACGGATGTCGGCTATCTACTGAAAGCAGGAGGTTAATTGAGACCGTAATACATGACAGAAACCTTTTTTCCATGTAAGCTTTATATGAGAATGAAGGGTGCTGAAGAGTGGTTGGAAGTCGGCCATGAAAGTGAGAATATGACACCATTTAGTCTTATTCCTTCATCATAGAAATGTTGGCCTGGCATTCGAAATAGAAGCCGCAATCCTAGAAGTTAGAAGCGGGAGACAAATTTGACAAAAATGGCCGACACTGCCCTACCATACCCTACTAATTAGTATTTCATCAGTCTCATGAGAATAATAGGTTGGTGAAACGTCTCTCTCTCTCTCTCTCTCTCTCTCTCTCCCACATGAACAGTATTCAACTCACGTGGTGTTTTCAGAGAGGCGCAAGCAGCTTCGTTTCTAAGGCCCCATAATCATATGGATCTTGGTGACCAGTACAGTTCCTGGGCGGTCGCCACAGCTTTAGTCCTGGACGAAAAGTTTCCACCAAGTCTCCTGCCGTGAAAAGGCTCACTCAAAAGGATTACAAGGGACCACCAAATCTTAAACAATCAGCTTTTTATAGGATTTACTTGTCATTCATTTAAGATGCATTAAAACATAGCGTTTGTATTAAGTACCCCACCTCAGGCTTGGCTTATTTGGGAGGAGATTGACCCGATCACCGCCCGCCATGAAAAAAAAAAAGCAGCAGCAGCTAAGACCCCACTGACAATGTTACATGGGGGACAGAATTTATGCATACAAAATTAAATGCGGCTGATGTGGTGCAGCACAATTCGCTACAAGTGTGGTAGGACTCAATTAATACAGGTCGGTGCAATCAATCACGTCGCGCTATGTAACCCCGCTTGCACTTTGTCCTCAACAAATCTATCCTCCCTTTATAATTTTCGGGCTCCACATGGATTCTTAGATGCACATCTCCATTCTCTTTAAATCTGTGCGTGTCTCAAGGCCCAGGCCAAGGGGTGCAGCCTCTGATTGGGTTCGATGTTGGATAATAGCTCAAACCAAACATAATTTCAGCCACCCCGGTATAAGCACAACGATAACTTTCTTCAAATTTCATCTAAATAATGATTTACCGAAACTTTTGGCAAAATTTTTCCTTTTTCGAATTATCTGAAGTTTTCAAGATTTACTCAATTTTAAAAAAATGGGGAAAACATTTAGAATGTTATAACTTTTGAAGTTCGATTCACGGATTAGTTATACTTTAAACTGCAGGGAGCCATTACTTGAACACGCTTTTCAAATAATTACACCATATTTAAAAGAAAGACTTGCAAGTTTGGCGACCTCTATTATGTGAAAACACCATCTAAGCCGTTTGATTTGAAGGTTATGATTTAAAGATGTCAATTGTAAGAGATTAGAACAAAATATAATTTTCATCATTTGATTAAATGGAGTCAAAGGCTATTATATAATTCAATTGTTGACTACAATAGATCATATGACAAGTATTGTGCTTTGCTACAATTTTATGTACTAGAAATCTATTGATCATGAACTTCAAATCAGATGGCCCATACTGCATTTTTACATATCGCGTCCCTAAACTACCAAGTCTTTCGTTAAATTCGGAGCAATCACTAGAAAAACGTGTGCAAGTGATGACTCCCTAAACTATATCTTTGCAATATTCTCTTTAAGATTGCCTATCTAACTCTCTGCAAAGGAGGATTTACCTGCTCTAGCTGCAACCTCCTTACTCTCTACTAACTCCCTACCAAAGCAAATAAAATCTACTCTAACAAGGAGTGAGTAGAGAGGAGGATAGAACTACTGAACAGATAAATCTTGTATAAAATCTTGCCATGCAAAGAGTTATGAAGGAGAAGGGATACTTGCTAAAGCAGGTTGCAGGATGTTAGCAAAGAGGATGCGAACCTACTAAAGCAAGTGAACTTTGCTATGGTAGGGGCTAGCAGAGAGCTATGTCATACACAACCTTAGTCTCCAATAAGTGTCCACCTATCATGAATGGGCACGGCAGTCCACACATCTGTGTGACTGCATGACATGCACGGACTTCCAATGCAACTACAAAAATAAGGTGTTTCAGCGATATTGCTATTAAGGCAGTTTTTGGTAGAGGCGGGACTAATAGCGGCAACTTTTGGTAGCGACAGCCGCTAATAGTCTTATATTTTGTAGTGATGGAATTCTGTACATATTATGTAGTCACACAAATGTTTGGACTCCTTTAATGTAGATGATGGGTGGACACCCATTCTAGGCTAACTCTCTTAAATATTATATGTTCTTCATAAGTTTCTTTGAATTTTTCCCAAGTTTTAACGGAAGTGAACTGATACAACCCAATACTGAAATATCGTTGGAAACGAAATTTGCTACTATGCTGGCAAGAGGTTATATTCAAACCATCCATGACCGTTGGTCTAGCATGATATTTGACAGTCAAAGCTCAGTTCTACCATGGGAATCTTTTAGTTAAACATTCCACAAATTCTGTGGCGCAAATCACTTAGTGCCTACAGCTGTTAACGGGTCGGGTTCGGGCCAAAAGTTTAGCTGCCCTATTAGGAAAATGGCATATACAAAAGCAAGAGACTTTGGGTTTGAATCCCCTCCACCGCTTGAGGTCACTGTGGGAATTTATATTCCATGTTGCCCTGCATGTGCTAAACTTGGGGTGCTCATGTGCCCTGAGATTAGGCGGGTGCTAAAGCCTAGATACCTAGGTTATAAAAAAAAAAGCCGCCCGACCTGACCAGACCCGACCTATTAAAAAATCTTTATTTTTCATATTTTTTATAAATAAAATATTAGGCGACCCTATTTTTTCCCAGCTGGACCTCTGAGTCGATCTGACCTGAAGGTTGGGTCGGATGTGTCTTGCCCCACGTCCAGTTTGCCCGACCTGCTGACAGCCCTATTTGTACATTGATTCTTCTCTTAAGCAGACTGGTAATACAGGTTGTGAATACTGGCAGTTTTCAAAACCCGACTAAAATATTGATGGCATTACATTGTGGGACCTGCACTGCATATATAAACATTGAGGTAATTGACCATAATGCATAGAATTTGTTTACAACGAGTGGGGCCCTAATGTTGCTGATGTTATAAAATGTGGGCAAATTTCTAACGACTTTGAAATTCTAAACAGAAAGTATTTGTTTTTTACTTTTACTCCTTTGTAATTGTGAGGTTTTCGTGTTACTTGGCTACTTGAGGGTGATGGCGATGCTCAGGTGCTCATGCTTTAGGTACCTTGTAGATCTTGATTACCTACTCTCTACTTTTTACTCTCTTCTCTAATAAATGGGTGAGGACCCTCCAACCTCAAGCTTACTCATAAAAAAGAAAGAACAGTCTCGACATTCGTGCACTAAGCTGATCTTGAGACATGCACAGGCCTTAAGAGCATAAATATTCTTGAACGTCTCAAACTCTAAAAGACAGCACAGTCGATAAAACAACAGCTCATTGTCTAAGACGAGCATGCACTGAACTGTTGGGGGACTCCAATACGGGTACGGACTTTAAGAGCTTGAAAATTCACATTATCTTAGGGGCTTCTCCTCCCAATCAAATGTTAAATATCTGTTGTGAAAATTAAGTTGTACTCTCAAGTGCACGAATTAGTTTATAGATAATAGGTGCAGAGTATGAGATCGTTTTCACCAGGATTGGTTAGAAAATTTAGAAGAGAGATATAACTAATTAAAAGAACAAGCACAGATTTACTATAGTAACTACTAATCTTATATTTTGAGAGCTTTTGATGAATGAAATAAATACTAATGAAATTTAAGATTTAAACAAATAATGAAAGATAAGGATTGGGATGCTAAATCCTTCTATCGTAGGTTTATCATTTATAAAACATAAATTTATGATGAAGATATGAGATTTATAAAAGATGTCTGGGATCTGAACACCTGTGAATTCTAAAGTACAGATGCAAGATCAAGGAGATGTGTGATTAACATCCCATGAGTATATGATTAATACTCACACCTCAGAGGGAACTTAGAATTAGATCTCAGGATAAAGTCCACACTATAGATCCGAGATCAAGGAGATGTGTGATTAACATCCCATGAGTGTATGATTAACACTCACACCTCAGAAAGTGATAGAATTTATCCCGAGATAAGAGAGATTAGGGTAACATCTCAATTGTAAATTTGAGATTACGGGGAATGATTAGCTCCCATATCTTAGATGGTAAGGAAGTACTATCCATAATAAAATAAAATCAGAGTCCACTACAGATATGATATCTTCATCACACATTTATATTATAATAAATGAATGCCTCAGATGGAATTTATTAGATATCTATCCTTAAATGAGATTGGCCCAACATAATGAAAATAAATAGCATGATTAAAAAATACATCAATATCAATATTAAAATACTGTAAAAGGGCTTCGACAAAATCCACCAATAGCTTTAATCCAAGTTCCGTACAACCCCTCGCTTGAATGCAGAAAATTAAACTATTCTAAAATCTAAAACTAGCAAATAAAATACTAAGAATTTCCAAGTTACTGAACTGAATGCTCTTGAAAACTTAAAGCGGAAGAACATAAAATAGAAAAAATGCAAGCGGAAGATCCCCCTCCGAATCCTCAGATTTTTCTTTAAATAGTATCCAATTCCGAAATTCAAATTCAAATTCGAACTTGATCGATTGATCGACTGAAGTGGTTGATCGATCGACCAAGTTAAAGTTTTAATTTTTAAATTCGAATTCTTTCGAACTATGTCGATCCATCGACCAAAGAGGGTCGATCGATCGACCTAGTCAAATGGTCCATCTCATCTCTGTTTTGCTTCAATCATCCAATTCCTTTTCGCTTTTACACCATTTTGCGCTTCTTAATGTATTTAATGACCACTTTGTCCTGAAACTTAGAAAACTTGATAAATCATGTTAGATAGCTTTCATCGAATGACTAAATATAGATTTTTAGGAGCAAAATATCATCATATTTCATTGCACATCATACCCCCAAACCTATACTTTGCTAGTCCTCAAGCAAAGGAAAGGATAAACAAAACTGAAGAATAAACTAACAACTTAAAAAAAATAAAGAATGTCACTTTCGTAAGGAGCACGATTGTATTTAGCATATGCAACAAGCCTTTAAACCGCTAGATGATCCCTAGTGGAGGAGTTTTGTCTCCTGAGAGTTTTCAGTGAAGTTACCCACAAACTTCAAGATATTTTATATAATTGATCTATGTGGGATTTGTCAATTGATCTCGTTATGTTATTTCTCCATAAATAATACGCATGTCATATCATTTTCATTGATAATTAGTTAAGTTAAGCTAACGCTTCAATTTATAGATAAATTTCTCACCTATCTTTAGATGTGTCACACGTGATTATCAGATCGAATTCTATTTATCTGAAAATTTATCTTGTGAACTGCATAGATTTATATTTTGATTCAAATCTCACAATAGGTATACTCTCAAAATAGAAATTCTCTGATGATGGGTATACTTTCACACATGTGAGGGATCAATACAATACAAAATAAAAAGGTCTCACATGATAGGAGAAACACGTTATAAGTCAATGAATAAAAATAAATCTCATAAGAACAGACACTTGTATATTCTAAACATGTCAAATCAATTGTCATAGGTATCATATATTTATTCTCCATCAGACAGTTACTAATGCATGATCAAATCATGAAGGTCTTTTTATAAGGTTGTAATGTGGCTTAGGTAAGGGTAAGAAAGAAAGGAAAGTTAGGATTCAAAGTTTCTGAGAAATTGGAAAATGAATCAACTTTTGATTTTTCTATTTCTCTTCTTTTTCTTTTCTACTTTCTCACTATTTTTCTGTTTTTCTCAACTCTCTTTTCTTTTCTCCCTCATTTTACTTCTTTTGACTTTTGCACCTCATATTTTTCATTCTTTTTCAAGTATCTCTTTTTCTTTTTCTTTTTCTCCCTTTCTTTTCTTTGACATACATTCTCAGTAATCACCACAACTTAATACTTCTCTACTTACTTTCTTTTCTCTCATTCCTCATTCCTAATTTCTCATAAATAAGCAGGATAAAGTTGAATTTTTAGAAATGGTGAAGAATTAGAGGTTAATGTGGCTTATCAAGGAATTTTTAAAGGTAAAATTTTCAAATGGGCTCAAAGGGGTACTAGCAGGACAAATTTATATGAGGTGGGACATTTTAGGCACAATCGAGCCAAAGATGGCCTCCAATCACGTCCTTAAAAGATAGTAACTCTGCCTATTTGTCTTAAACAAACATATAGTACGTTCTAGCACAATTATTTAATATCATGTAAAGTCACAAGTCAAAACAGTATGTATGAGATTATACAAAAATAATTCGTATTCAAAGATAGCTCCGAATTTATGTAAACTCTCATTAAAGACGTAAAATTAGCTCTAAAGCTCACCGAGTTTTAATCTCCACTAAGATCCTACAATTCACAATTTTAGATAAGTTTTCATGATTTTAGCTTTTTGAACTGAGTCAAACACCCTAACTTCTAGGAGTGGGTTTAAATTTTTATGTCAATTTCCACTTTAGCTTTTCTCTCCTAAAAGCAATAAAAAGAAATGGCATTTAATATTCTTTTGATGAGATTTCATAATTTATCAATTTTAAATTCCACATTTCAACCATATAAAATATTTCCGGGATGATCTTCAGAGTGAATCAGTCGATCGATCGACAAGATCAGTCGATTGATCGACTAATTTTGAATTTTTTTTTTTTAATTTAATTTAATTTATTTTTTATTTTTTTATTTTTTTATTTATATATATATATATATATTTTTTTTAAACAAATCATAAACTAAACGAATAATACATTACCACCCCCAAACCTAAATAATACAATGTCCTCATTAGACCAAAATTAAGGGGTACCCCCAAACCTGCAATCAAAGTACTCATAGACCAAAAAGGCAAAGGAAGTGACAAGCAATAGTGAAACTAAAAGGAAATTTATTAAGCAAACACTGTAAATTACACTTATTGAAAACATAAAATATGAAATCCTAAATCTGCCTAAAATCAGAAGATATGCAAAATTAAAAATAAACCCTAAAATTCCTAAGGCATCCTAAATTACTCAAACATTCTAAAGACTTTCAATTTTTTTTTTTTTTTTTAAATTTCTTTCAAACATCCATTTCAGGTCTCTACCCTGGCTTTGGTTGTGGAAAAGCGAAATTTCACATCGCTTTGGTGATACTCCCCGGATTGGACCGGATTGGAGGAGGCAGGAGTCACATCAGGGGGAGGCAGGCTTGATGGGTTGGCTGGGCTACTCGTGGCCAGATCCTGAAGTGTCAGAGCCGGATACAACTTTGCTCAAATTTCAGTAGGTATAAGATCAATAACCTCCTTTGGGATTGATTTTGGAATGAGTGCAGCTAATGGAGTTGGTGGTGGTGGTAACGATGAAGAGGAAGGGATGGGTGATGGTGATTTGATGATTGGGGATGGGGATGGAATCGAATCCAGATCAATCATCTCTATGTCACTTAATAAAATTGGTGTGGGCTTGGCTGATCTATTAGTTCTCTTTCTTGCTAGCTCATCTCAAATTTGAAAATGCATGGGATCAAGATCTACCACATTGACGTTGGTGAGATCTAATGGAGTTTGCGATCCGCTAGACCTTTCCCTTTTCCTTTCTGTTTCTTTCATCATCCTCAAAGTTGCCCTTGTATAATAGGTTCTTCCGGCCATTGATATTTTATGAAATTGAAGGGATGAATTTATGATGACAATTGTAGACAAAATTTTCAGGGTGCTTGAAATAAATAGAGAGTTTGAGATTTTCTAAAAGAGTCCTACGAAGGAAAGAAAAGAGTTCTAAAATATGAAACTGCTAAAACTAAAAGATTCTGAACGGATTTAAAAAAAAAAAACAAAAAAATTCTTTCTTTTTTTTTCGGCAAATGTATTAGTCGAGTGATCGACTGAAGTAGTTGATTGATCGACCAAAAATTTAATTTAATTTATTTTTATTTTATTTTATTTTTTATTTTCGATGTTTCGTACACTTGGGTTGCCTCCCAAGAAGTGCTAAATTTAATGTCACTAACCCGACATTCCAGATCTATCAATTTCATCCCGATTGATTGGTATTCCTTAATACAATTTCATCAAAATTTTTAATAAAATTCTCTAAAAATGATTTTACCCGTTGCCCATTAACTCGAAACTTACTTTCATTTCGAAGGTTGCATAGTTCAATTGCTCCATTTGGAAATATTCGATTTATCCGGAATGGACCGCTCCATCGGGTTTTAAGCTTTCCTGGAAACAAATAGAGTCTTGAGTTATATAACAGTACCTTTTGTCCTACAGTGAATGATTTTCTAAAAATAGACTGGTCATGAACACGCTTCATACGATCCTTGTAGGATCTTGTACAATCATATGCATCAGCTCTTACTTCCTCCAACTCTGTAATTTCTAGGCTTCGCTGTTCACCAGCTTTTTGTAGGCCAAAATTCAGAAACTTGACAGCCCAATAGGCCCGGTGTTCCAATTCAACAGGTAAATGGAAACCTTTACCAAAGACGAGCTATAGGGGGACATCCCGATGGGAGCCTTGAACGCTGTCCGATATGCCCAGAGTGCGTCGTTCAATTTCAACGACCAATCTTTCCGACTAGGCTTTACTTTTTTCTCTAAAATACGTTTAATTTCTCGATTTGAAACCTCGACTTGTCCACTAGTTTGTGGATGGTATGGTGTAGCCACTTTGTGCGTAATCTCATACCTTTTCATTAGCTGAACAAAAATTTTATTCTAAAAGTGCTTTCCACCATCGCTAATAATCGCGCATGGGGTACCGAATCTTGAAAATATCTCATTTTTAAGAAATTTAACAACCACTCTTTGATCATTGGTTTTGCAGGCCATTGCTTCAACCCATTTTGAAGCATAATCCACTGCAACCAGGATGTATAAATTTCCAAAAGAATTCGAGAATGGGCCCATGAAGTCTATTCCCCATACATCAAACACTTCAACCTCTAGGATTGGATTTAAGGGCATCATATTTCTTCTTGAAATTCTACCTAACATTTGACAGTTACTACATGACATGTAGTGCTGGTGACAGTCTTTAAAAATTGTTGGCCAATAAAATTCACATTGGAGAACCTTAGTCGCAGTCTTCCTTGAGCTAAAATATCCTCCACGGGACAACTCATGACAAAATGAAATAATTTTTGACTGCTCATGTTCTGAAATGCATCTTTTGATAATTTGATCATCACAATATTTAAACAGGTACGGATCTTCAAAAAAATAATGCTTAGCCCGTGCTAGAAAAACACCTTTCGCGTTCTTATTCCGATACTTAGGTATATGATCTGTCACCAAATAGTTGACTAGATCCGCATACCAAGGTAGATGTTCAACAACAAGCAATTGTTCATCAGGGAAATTTTCTAGAATTGAAATCAGATCATCAGATTTTTCAACAATGATTCAAGATAAATGGTCAGCTACTACATTTTCTGACCTCTTTATCTTTGATTTTGAGATCGAACTCTTGTAAAAGTAAAATCCATCAGATTAAACGGGCTTTTGCATCCTTCTTTGCAAAGAGGTAGCGAAAGGCCGCATGATCAGTAAATACTATAACTTTTGATCCCAACAAATAGGATCGAAATTTATCCAGCACAAAGACTACAACTAAGAGTTCTTTTTCTGTAATGGAATAATTCAATTGGGCATTATTGAGAGTGCGACTCACATAGTAGATGACATGCGATACTTTCTCTACCCTTTGCCCTTAAACAGCTCCGATTGCATAATCTGATGTGTCACACATGATTTCGAATGAGAGCATCCAATTTGGGGCTTGGATTATAAGTGCTTTGACCAATTCTGCCTTGATAATTTCAAAGGCATTTTGACACTTTTTATCAAAAATGAATACAGCATCTTTAGCCAGCAGATTGTACAATGGTCTCACAATTTTGCTAAAATCCTTTATGAAACGTCAATAAAAATCGGCGTGTCCAAGGAAAGACCTTACTTCTCTGACTGTTCTAGGTGGTGGAAGGTTTGAAATCAGATCTACCTTTGCCTTGTCCACCTCAATGCCTCGCGATGATATGATATGTTCCAAAATAATATCATTTTGTACCATGAAATGATACTTTTTCCAATTCAAAATAAGGTTTTTCTCCTGACATCTTACAAGAACAAAGGATAAATGGTGCAAATAATCACTAAAATTGTCTCCGTAAATAGAGAAATCGTCCATGAAGACCTCTAGGAACCTTTCCACCATGTCTGAAAATATACTCAGCATACATCTTTGTAGTGTAGCTGGAGCATTGCAAAGTCCGAATGGCATCCTTCGGTAAGAAAATGTTCCAAAGGGACATATAAATGTCGTCTTCTCTTGATCTTCTAGTGCAATAATGATGAGTACTGAAAAATGAGGATATTTCACCCCTAAATACCTATATTTAGCTATCCGATGAAGGCTATCTAATGAGATTGATTAGATTTGAAGTGTTTCAGGTAAATACAAGCCAAGTATAGAAAACAGTCCAAGAATTCTGAATATAATGTCAAAACACTGCAACTTCGGGTAATCAAGAACTTGGTGTGACTTGTGACTAAATTTGGACCTTCAGTACGGCCGAATTACAAAATTATCAAAACATGAAAGTTGTAGATCTTTTTGTCATCTTTCCAACGACGCAAGAATCGCCTCAATCCGAGTTCGGGACAGAAAGTTATGGCCATAATACCGAAGCTGTGTCTGAACCAAGAAGAAGTGCTGAATTTCACGGATTTCTGGGGTCGATTAATCGAGCCAGAATTTGAGTCTGACACGAATCTGACACTGAAAGTCTGATTTTTGGGATTCTTTGTCGGCTCGATGCATCGACACTCCTTGGTCGATTAATCGACCCGAAAATACGGGCTTGGGAGACTTCCGTGCGACGGTTCTATTTAAAGACTCAAACACTTCGGGAAAAAAAGAGGAAAAATTGGATATCTTTTTAGAATTAGAATTACGTAGGAATTAGTTTTAGGAAAGAGTTTTAGTTTTTAGTGTTCTTAGTTTTTAGCCATTATTTTTCATAGTTAGACATAGAAATAGGGAAGTTTTATTATTCTTTTGAGAGCTTTGTTCCCTTTAATTTTTCAGTACTCATTCCTAAATTTTGTTCAAAGTTTATTTCTGCATTAATTTCGTTTCTGAAGATCATCATACGTGTGGATCAAGGTAATTTATTTTGAAGTTTGAGGTAATTTTAATTAATGTTATTTTCCTGTCTTTATTTATTTATGTCATTTACTTACAATATGTGTGGCTAAATTTATAGGGATGGGGATCTAATGATTCCCATCCGAGGGATGTACTTTTAATAATATAAATTTAGGATTAAAATATGAGATTTTATTTTTATGGTTGTTGTGCTATCATGAACGGATGAAATCCCCGCCACTAACCGGGATCGGGTGTGCCGAGCCATGCCCTGGATATTGGTTCTGTAATGGTAATTTTATCTTAAATAATCTCTAATCTGAATAAAGTGTGCCGAGCCATGCCCTTGATTTCAGATTTATAAGTGGTATTCTTGTTGGAATTTTCACCCACCTTGGGGATGATATTTATTTGAACCTGAGATCATGTGTGCCTAGCCGTGCCCTTGATCCCAGATCTATATATGAAAATCATTTAAGTCCTAATTGCAGGGATGCAACGTGGAACCTATTAGGGTGTTGACCATTGATCTTTCATAAAGATGTTTGTTACCAATAAAATATCTCATAATTTAATCCTTAGATTTATATTATAGGAAGAACGGACCAAAGATGGGAGGATTTAGCATCTTCATCTTTATCATCATCTTCACTTTTATTTTTGAATTATCAATTGAATTCTAGTTTGTAGTCATTAATTACCATCTCATCAACCGCTTAAATCATGAAACGGGTAGAATACTGTTAGATCTTAATAGATTTCTAGAATTGCTTGTCTCTTTTAGATGTTTCAACATTAATCCTCGTGGGAACGATCTCGTACTCCGCACCCACTATATACAAACCGATTCGTGCACTTGCGAGTAAAACATTACATTAAAAATATCACATCAAATAACTATCTGATTATATCCATAATAGCCATCAAGGAAATAATAGTATTGATGTCTAACTAATCTTTCGAGCATCTGATCAATGAATGAGAGAGGAAAATGATCCTTTCTGATCATTGAGTTTAATTTTCTGTAGTCAATACACTCTCCAGCTAGTTTGAACCTTGGTTGGTACCAGCTCATTCTCCTCATTTGTCACCACAATCACTCCAGACTTTTTGGGTACCACTTGTATCGGGCTCACCCACCTACTATCGGAAATAGGGTATATAATCTCAACATCTAGCAGCTTAATAACCTCCTTTCTCACCACATCTTGCATTATTGGATTCAATCTACGTTGCGGTTCTCTAGAGGGTTTAGCGCTTTCTTCCAAATAAATTCGGTGCATACATACCGTTGGGCTAATTCCCTTAATGTCTTTGATAGACCACCCGATTGCACTTTTGTGGTCTTGGAGTACTTCGATGAGCTTTTCTTCTTGATCCTCATTCAAATTCACAGAAATGATCACTAGCTCAGTTTCATCTGTACCCAAGTATGCATATTTTAAATCTGCAGGGAGAGATTTTAGTTCCAGCTTTGACTTCTCTTCTTCTTTTGATTCTTCTCGGCTTTCTTCCTTCTTTTCCTCGTCTTTCAGTTGACATTTATTTTCTCCCAAGAGTGGCGTTGAGTCTAACATTTCATTAACTTCGTGTATCACCTGATCCACATCGAAGTCATTGCCAAAATATGCTAAACAAACCTCTAAAGGGTCTTTATATTATGAGGCAAAAAATTTATTTTTCACAATGTTATCAATCATGCAAACTTGTGCATGTTCCTCATCTTCAACAGGTTGTCTTGAAATATGAAAGATATTCAGTTCCACGGTCACATTATCGAATAACAAATTCATTATCCCATTTCGACAATTGATTAGTGCATTCGATGTTGCTAGGAATGACCTTCCTAAAATTATCGGAACATTATTTCTGTGTTTAGGAATAGGTTCTATATCCAAGACAATAAAATCAACTGGGAAGTAGAAAGTATCTACTTTAATAAGGACATCATCGACTATTCCCCTAGGAATCTTAATTAGCCTATCTGTAAGTTAAAGGGTCATAGTTGTGGGTTTAAGTTCTCCCAGTTCAAGTTCCTTGTACACAGAGTATGACAACAGATTGACACTTGCTCCAAGGTCTAAAAGTGTTTGATCAATGTGATTCTCCCCTATGATGATTGAAATTATAGGACATCCAGGGTCCTTGTATTTAATCAGAAGTCTCGCTTGCAATACTGAGCTTACCTGCTCCGCTAAGAAGGTTTTCTTCGGGACATTAGTCTTCCTCTTAATTGTGATCAAATCCTTTAGAAATTTCACATATGTCAGTACCTGCTGAATGACATCTAGGAAAGAGATATTTATCTTCAGTTGTTTGAACATTTCAATGATCCGTTCCTGATCACGATTCTTCTTTGGTCCCATTAGCCTTTGAGGGTATGGGGCCTTAGGCATGAAACCTTTTTCTTTCTCATTTTCTTCTTCAATCTTTTTCTCTTGTTTATCCTCTTCTTCGACTTCCTCGTTCATCTCAATTTTGTCCTCCGATTCAGACTTCTCATCTTCTTCTGCTATTTCCACTTTGTTGACGATCTGCTTTTCAGATTTCAATGTACTGATTGCCCTAATCTGTTGTTAGCTTTCTTCCTGAGATGAGGTTGAGGCATGCTCAATAGCCATCTGCCCTCTTGGATTTGGCATTGGTTGGCTTGGGAATTATCCCTTCTCTCTCTCGCAGAGGAGCATCGCCAATTGTCCAATTTGCGTCTCTATCCTTGAAATTGAAGAGGTATTGAATTAGATGAACTTTCACATATCCTCACTCTGAGGATATTAATTCTGAGACTGATGTGGTGCAACATTTCCCTGTTGATTATTAAATCCTGGTGGTGGGAAATTTTGTGTGAAACCAGGTCGATTCATGAGTTGTTGTGCGGGTTGGTTCTGATATCCCGACGTTGATTGTGAGAATTGGTAATTCTGATTCGATTGCCTGAGTTGCATACTTTGATTTTGATTCTGGTGAAATTGGTTTCCACCTCCATAGTGTTGTTGTTGGAATTATCCTTGACCAAACTGTTCTTGTGGTCCCTGATTGAAATTTTGATTCGGGTAGAAGTTCATCCCTTGACCTCTGCCTTGAGGTCTTTGATTCCCCTATTTTCATGAGAAATTCTAATGATATTTCCAACTGTTTGGATTGTTTTCATTGAAAATATTTTCCTGATTTTGACCGTAAGTGTTCAATGCGTTTGATGTGATATTTTAATTGTAATGTTTTACTAGCAAGCGCACGAATCAGATTATAGATAGTGGGTGCAGAGTACAAGACCGTTCCCACGATGACTATTTTTGAAAGATCTAAAAAGGCAAGTAATTCAAGAAATCTACTAAGATTCAACAGTATCCTACCAATATTACTATTTAAGTGGTTTTATGAGATGGTAATTACTGACTACAAACTAAAATTTAATTGATAATTCAAAAGTAAAGATAAAGATCAAGATACTAAATCCTCCCATCTTTGGTCTATTCTTTCCATAATACAAATCTAAGGATTAAACTATGAGATATGCCATTGAGAGCAAATATCTTTTATGGAAGATAAATGGTCAAAACCCTAATAGGTTCCACGTTGCATCCCTGCAATCAGGACTTAACTTCAGAGATGATTTTCATATATATATCTGAGATCAAGGGCATGGCTCGGCTCACATGATCTCAGGTTCAAATAAAAATCATCCCCAAAGTGGGTGAAAATTCCAACAAGAATACCACCATAGATCTGAAATCAAGGGCATGGCTCGGCACACTCGATTTCAGATTAGGGAGTAATTAAGATAAAATTACCATTACAGATCCAAGATCCAGGGCATGGCTCGGCACACTCGATCCCGGATCATAATCGTAATTAAATCCACACGATAAAAGCAAAAAGATCATATAATAATGATTGGGTAAAATTACCGTCACAGATCTGAGATCTCGGGCATGGCTCGACACACGCGATCTCAGTTAGTGGCGGGGATTTCATCCGTTCGTGATAGCACAACAATCATAAAATAAAATCTCATACTTTAATTCTAAATTTATATTATTAGAAATACATCCCTCGGATGGGAATCATTAGATCCCCATCTCTAAGAATTTAGCCACACATATTGTAATTAAATGACTTAAATAAATAAGGAAGGGAAAATAATATTAATTTAATTAATTAAAAATACCTCAAACTTCAACAGAAATTACTTTGATCCAAAAGTACGATGGTCTTCAGAAACGAAATTAATGCAGGAATTAACTGAACAAAAATAATAAACTGAAGGAATGAATACTGGAAAGTTAAAGGAACAAAGCTCTCAAAAAGGAATAATAAAAACTCTCTATTTCTATGTCTAACTATGAAAAATAAAAACTAAAACTTAAACTCTAATCTCCTATCTCTCCTAATTTCCTAATTAATTCTCTCGAAGTGTTTGATCGGCTTTAAATAGATTCCCAGTCGCATAGGTTTCCTAACTCGACAAGTCAGGGTCGATTAATCGACCCTATAGGGTCGATGCATCGACCCTGCAAAAGAGGCTAAAAGTTTGCTTTAAAGTAGTCAATTCCGTATCAGACTCTTTTTGTCCTCAATTAATCGACCAAAAGGGTCGATGCATCGACCTCCCAGAAATTCGTGAAATTTCAGCCCACTTTTGCATCAGATACTATTTTAGTATTTTCATCATAAATTTCTATCCCGAACTCGGATTGAAATGATTCTTACACCGTTGGAAAGCTGACAAAAAGAGCTACAACTTTTATGTTTTGACATTTTCATAATTCGGCCGTCTTAGAGGTCCAAATTTAGCCGTAAGTTGTACCAAGTTCTCGATGACCCAAAGTTGCAGTGTTTTGACATTATTTTCAGAATTCTTAGGCTGTTTTCTGTACTTTGCAAGTATTTACCTGAAACACTTTAAATCTAGTAATTCTCATCAGATAGCCTTCATCGAACAGCTAAATATAGGTATTTAGGGGTGAAATATCATCATATTTCACTATTCATCAGCGTTCAATTGCTCACTAGGATCTTCTGAGTAATTCTGCATTGATGGGCAACCGTCGGATGTGTGCATTGGATTTGCACAATATGAGCACGGATCTGGTTGCATGTTTACAACACTCACATTTTTCTTCAATTTTAATTCCTTAACTTGTTGAGTGAGGAAATCTATTTTTACCATTAGATCTGATGTTTCTTTCACCACATACAATTCTCCTTTCTTTGCTGAGCTTCCTGCTTGATCTCGATTCTTGTTTGGTTGGTCTCGAGTCTTTGAGAAGTCCCATTGCTGTGAATCTTCAGCTAACTTTTCCAAGAATTGATAGAATTCGGTTTCCCTCAGTCCCAGGAATCCTCCACTCTTCATTGATTCAATCAAGTGTCAATTGGCTTGATCAAGTCTGTTATAAAAACATTGGACCAATCTCCATTTTAAGAATCCATGGTGCGGACACTTCAATAGAATATCCATGAATCTATCCCAAACTTCATAGAATCTCTCATCCTCTTCTTGTGTAAAATCAGTGATTTCACGTCTTAAGGCATTCGTCTTAGCCATGGAAAAAAAATTTGACAAAAATTTCTTAACCATCTGATCTCAGGTGGTGATGGATCCAGCTGGCAAGGAATTTAACTAGGCTTTAGCTTTATCCTTTATGGAGAAAGGAAATAAACGTAATCTCACAGATTCCTCACTGAAGTTCTGATATACTGATGGACAGACTTCAACGAAGTCTTTGATGTGTTGATATGGATCTTCTCTATAGATGCCGTGAAAGATTAGAAGGATTTGAATCACATTTGTACGAATTTCAAATCTGCCACCAGGCATAGTAGGATATGTGATGCAGGATGGGGTATTTGTGGTTATAGGAGCAAATAACTCTCTCAGAGTTAGTTCCTCCTCATTTTCATTTGGGTGATTTTCACAACCGTTTGCATTCATTTCGAATTGAATTAATATTTCGGTTCTAGCTTCTCGTCATGTTCTAATTTCTTTCCGATTCGAACGACAAGTTCGCTCAATCTCAGAATTAAAAGGTTCTAAAGTTTTAACTTTAGATGACCTCGTGTGTATACACAAACTGCACAAATTTTGCTTTTGTAAATTTTTTGTTCGATTGATCGACTGTTTAGGTCGATCGATCGAGAAAATTAAAATTTGAAATTTGATTTTTTTTTCTTTTAATTCGATTGATCAACTATTTAGGTCGATTGATCGCCCAAGAGACAGTCTTCGATTAATCGAGGGTTTAGGTCGATCGATCGAGGATTCAAAATTTGAATTTTTTTTTTTTTTTTTTTTTTAATTCGAAAAGTCCAAAATCGGAAGATTACAGAGGAGATTTTTTTTTTCTTTTAATTCGATTGATCGACTATTTAGGTCGATCGATCGCTCGAGAGACAGTCTTCGATTGATCAAGGGTTTAGGTCGATCGATCGAGGATTCAAAATTTGAAATTTTTTATTTTTTTTAATTTAATTTATTTTTTTTTTTTTTTTTGAAAATATTTTTTTTTTTAATTCGAAAAGTCCAAACTCCGAAGATTACAGAGGAGATTTTTTTTTTTTTTTAATTAGTAAAGTTACTGATTTTAAACCTTCAAATATTCTTAAAATTAATTTTTTATTTCCCAAAAAAAAAAAATTAAATTTTCTACGCCCAATCCCTGACAACGGCGCCAAAAACTTGTTGTGAAAATTAAGTTGTACTCGCAAGTGCACGAATCAGTTTGTAGATAATGAGTGCAGAGTACGAGATCGTTCCCACGAGGATTGGTTAGAAAATTTAGAAGAGAGATAGCAACTAATTAAAAGAACAAGCACAGATTTACCACAGTAACTACTAATCTTGTATTTTGAGAGCTTTTGATGAATGAGATAGATACTAATGAAATTCAAGATTTAAACAAATAATGAAAGATAAGGATTGGGATGTTAAATCCTTCCATCGTAAGTTTATCATTTATAAAATATAAATTTATAATGAAGATATGAGATTTATAAAAGATGCCTGGGATCTGAACACTTGTGAATTCTAAAGTACAGATCCGAGATCAAGGAGATGTGTGATTAACATCTCATGAGTGTATGATTAATACTCACACCTCAGAGGCACTTAGAATCAGATCTCAAGGTAAAGTCCACACTACAGATTCGAGATCAAGGAGATGTGTGATTAACATCTCATGAGTGTATGATTAACACTCATACCTCAGAAAGTGATAGAATTTATCCCGAGGTAAGAGAGATTAGGGTAACATCTCCATTACAAATATGAGATTACGGGGCATGATTAGCTCCCATATCTCATATGGCAAGGAAGTATTATCCATAATAAAATAAAATAAGAGTTCACTACAGATATGCTATCTTTATCACACATTTATATTATAATAAATGAATGCCTTGGATGGGATTCATTAGATCCCTATCCTTAAATGAGATTAGCCCAACATAATGAAAGTAAATAGTATGATTAAAAAATACATCAACATCAATATTAAAATACCGTAAAAGGGCTTCAACAAAATTCACGAATAGCTTTAATCCAAGTTCCGTACAACTCCTCGCTTGAATGTAGAAAATTAAACTATTCTAAAATTTAAAATTAGAAAATAAAATACTGAGAATTTCCAAGTCACTAGACTGAATGCTCTTGAAAATTTAAAGTGGAAGAACAGAAAATAGAAAAAATGCAAGCGGAAGATCCCCCTCCGAATCCTCATATTTTTCTTTAAATAGTATCCAATTTCGAAATTCAAATTCAAATTCGAACTTGGTCGATTGATCGACTGAAGTGGCCGATCGATCGATTAAGTTAAAGTTTTAATTTTTAAATTCGAATTCTTCCGGACTATGTCGATCCATCGACAAAAGAGGGTCGATCGATCGACCTAGTCAAATGGTCCATCTCATCTCTGTTTTGCTTCAATCATCAAATTCCTTTCCGCTTTTACACCATTTTGCGCTTCTTAATGTATTTAATGACCACTTTGTCCTAAAACTTAGAAAACTTGATAAATCATGTTAGATAGCTTTCATCGGATGGCTAAATATAAATTTTTAGGGGCGAAATATCATCATATTTCACTACACATCAATATCCCTCATTACGTACAGCTAAAAATCGTTGAATCGTTTGAATTGGACGATTGAGAACGTTTTTCGTTCTAATCTTTAACACCACTGATCTTGAGATGATGGGAATATCATCAGATAATCAATTTTTTATTCCATATGACATGCATCCCAAAAAATGGCTTGTGATCATTATGTGTGTCACATGATCTTTGGGTCATTTTTTTGAGATGTTTGTCTAGTGGAATAAAAAACTGACTGTATGATGATATGCCTATACTCTCAAGATTATTATATGAAAGATTGGAATGAAAAATAATTTCCATCGTCCGATTAAAAGTAGTCAACGATTTTAAATTGTACTTAATGGGGTATTCAGCAGTTGGTGGGGAGTTTATAGCAATCCCCTTATCTTAAGACTCCATGTTGTACCCATAGTAACAAAGTTCGGATTCGGCAATTATTCGGTGGGGGACGATTTGGTCCTTTTTTGGATAAATTTTAAAATAGATGTATTACATGATTCATATACATTACAAAATTCACAATAAAAAAAAAATAATAATAATAATAATAATAAAGAAAATTAGACAGCGTGATCAAACCATTATGACAAACCATTTATAAAAAGGCTAATACAATGTACGATCATGGCTTCCATTGTATAATATTTCAACATTACCAAAAAAAGATTAATCTAAATCCATAGAATAGTAAACTCTCATATCTCAAGATGGATAAACATTTGCAAAAATTCTCAAAAAAACTATGAACTCTCTTGGGAGTTTCGTCTCAACTCTCAAGAATCAATCAAGCCAAAATTTCAATCACCAGAAATTATGACCGACCCTTCAATCGGCAAGTCTTGTAGGCTTGATGAGATGTTTAATTAGGGTTTTTGGCTAGGTGAGAATAGAAGAAAGAGGATGAGTATTGAGGCTTGCATTGGAGTCTTTATGAGTGTGGACTTGGGAATTGGGGAATGGGAGTTGGAAAAAGGGGACTTTAGAAAAACATTCTCATTGCCAAATGTTTCAGCTTATTATACAAAAAAAAAAAGTTTAAAGAAAAAGGGTTTACACGGCACGGCTATTAAAGCTCAGAGAGATCCGTGTGATGTAAAATATTCAATTGTGAGATTAAAATTTACCCTTCTTCTCCCCAAAACCTTCAAACTTGTTTTCTTCTTCTCTTCTTCTTTGACAAAATTGTCAGAGTTATTTTTCGGTGAGCTTTTCTTGTCGGAACTCGATTCTTCTCTTCTAAGTCTCTTTTTCTTCGACAAAACTGTCGAAATTCTTTTCTGGTGAGCTTTTCTCACCAGAACTCGACTCTTCTTCTCTTATTCTTCGACAAAAACAAAGGGATATTTGTTATTGTCTCAAGATCCGTGAACCTGGTGTCCCAAAATGTCACCATAGTAAGTAATAGAGATAACCAGATTATCAAAGAACAATGCATCTATTGTAGACCGGCGACAAATCCCTTAAACAATGATTATCCGATGGTCACAGCATTGCATCTACTCTCTCTCTCTCTCTCTCTCTCTCTCTCTCTCTCTCTCCCCCCCCCTTAAAGTAATCGCCGAGCTAGAGCCGAGTTCCGGCGATAAAAGCTCCTCGGCCGGAAAAGAACTTTGACAGTTTTGTCGAAGAAGAAGAGAAGAAGAAAACAAGTTTGAAGGTTTTTGGGAGAAGGGTAAAGCTGTAATATCACAAATGATTATTTCACATCACACAAGCTTTAAATAGCCATGCAAACCTTTTTTCTTAAAACCTTTTTTTTTTGTATAATAGGCTGAAATGTTTGGCAATGGGGGATGTTTTGCTAACTTTCCCTTTAGAAAATAATAAAAATAATTTAAAAGGCAACTTTAGTCGCCTTAGTTGTCGACTTGCCATAAATGTGACGCTAAATGTGCATAATTTATTTATTCTTAACCAGATTTGCAGCCCTTAGATATGAGAGAATACATACAGTGAAGATTCTCTTATAACCAAGAGCTGTAGATCTGGTTGAAGTCGAAATCCATTTCAATCAGTTGAACCTGATCGTTGCCCATATTTTAATATGGACCATTAAAAGAGACGATCAATAGTTTACATTAGAGATATGAAACATTGAAAGATATGATCAATAGTTTACATTAGACTTTAGAGTGCATCCATTGGTGTTTTCAAAATCTCTAATTAGTGTAGTTTTTTAGATCATTTCATATTAAAATTTGAGTTATTACATTGATGACTTAAGTTGCTCAAATGCTTGTGCCGAGTGGCTACATAGTATGCATGTGACTTTGTGAGGAGCACAATCTTAGGAGGCTTGTGAGGAGCTATTAATCCATAATATTTATTGGGGCAGTTTTAGCAGCTCACAGTGATTTTTTTTATAATAAGAAGATTTTATTAATTAAAACTCATCAATTTCAATATCAACAAGCGGTGGTGGAATATCTTCCACCCAAACACAATCAATCTCAGAATTCAAATTAAACTTTGACAAGTTATTAGTGACTGAATTGATTGATCTAGGAACAGATATATATTGGACCTGAGCAAAAGAAGATAACAATTCCTTGATAGAATAAATAATCATGCCATTGAGGGATAGATTTGTAGATGCGTCATTTATACTCATTATCACATTAGTAGCATCGCTTTTGAGAATAATGTTATTCAATCCTATATCTCTAGCCAATTGAACGCCTTCAAATGCAACCTGCATCTCGATTTATTCCGCGCTTTGAACACCTTTGATTTTTTGAACCATGGATCGCACCGGTTTGGTATCCGAGTCCCTGATGATGATCCAAACTCCGGCAACTTGTGAAGACGCCTTCCAGGCTACGTCGACATTAATTTTAAACACACTAGGCAGAGGTCGTGTCCAAACTAAGATATTTGCTTCAACAGAGGTGGACGTTGGTTGTTTGTTTACTTCCAAAAACTCCGATAAAAAAAAACTGCCGCTAATACCCTTGTCGCTAATAATCTTAATAGTCTTTAATAGTTTTTTTGTTAATAGCGGCAGTTTTTTACAACCAAAAACTGTCGCTAATAGTCTCATTTTTTGTAGTGTATTCTAATGCAAATTGGGCTATTTTATCGACTTCCTTCATTTTTTTTCTCCATGAACAACCTTATTTCTTGCCCCCCCATATCGCTCAGGCCATCATGAAAATAGAGTTAAGCTGCTCTGTTCCGTGGTCGCCAAGCGGCTCACATAAGCTAAGAATTTGTTGGTGAAATTTTAAATCTATTTAATATTATTATATAATGATAGAAAATATGTTATATCTTATTTAGGGGGAGAGGAAAGGGCAATGGGTTAGGTCCAACCAGGTTGAACTGGATTTCGAATTCAACCACATTTGCAGCCCTTGGAAATAGGAGAATCTTGATTGCACGACATCCTATTAAAGGCGAAAATCATGGAAGTCGAGATTCTCCCATATGCAAGGGCTGCAAATGTAGTTAGACTCGAAATCTGATTCAATCTGGTTAGACCTGACTGTTCCCTCACTACAAAAAATAAGACTATTAGCGGCAGTTTTTTTTAATAAAAAGCTGCCGCTATTAGTCTTATTTTTTGTAGTGTCTAGAAAGTAAATCCCTTCTCCGACCTCCAAAACAGTGATTAAGTAATTGGCACTCCTTACATAATTTGGGTGCCTCATGGAGTAAGGATTATTTATGGACCAATATGAACGATTATTAAATCTTGGAGAAGGCATATGACTACTCTTTTGGAGTAGGAAATGACGAGTGGGACTCATAAACTGAACCCATTTTTCCCCTCTTTCCATCACTAATTAAGTTGATGGAGGACTCGTACTCATTAAAAAATCCTTTCTATTATAAGACGTCAGGGTCGAGACAAGTTGCAAGCCTAATATATTTTTTATTAGATAAGGAGATACCCTTTTCGTATGAAACAAACAATGCCATGGAACAATCATGTTGAAACATATTCAATTTATTTCTATAAAAGGATTCCTAACATGATATAAAGGATCACCACAAAGTATTATTATAATCAAACTTTCTACATTAGTTGGTTCGGTCAAATATAAAAAATTAAGTCGTTGATAAGAATGTCGGATTTTATGACAGCACTCGAGAGAAAAGGGAGTAGGTACATTTCACATGGCGGTATCATTTTTGCATTTCAAAACTCACATGCTAACCCGGTAGCTAACCGAAAGGAATAAAGACGAGCTTCTTGCGGCTTGCTCATAAACTATCATTTGAGCCTCATAAATCATGAAACATGGAACTAAATCGGATGGTGAGGGCCGGGGAGATGGACCCATCAAGTGGATGATCTGATCGGAGTCATCCTGACATGAATACATGTGAACATGGAAATCTGTCATAACTATAAACATTAGATTTATGGACTTACGCGAAGGGCCAAGGTTAGAAACTAAACTCGTAACTCGTAATCCACCAAGGGGTTATCATAACGGTTGATGGCTTGGGTTTGCTCTCCAAGGACGTGGGAACGATACGACTCCCATATGTTAATTAGGTGTTGTGACTTGAGGAATTTGTGAGATAGTTGTGGCATGGGTGGGGCACTACACTCCGCCGAGATTAGTTTAAGCTTAAATTGGAATAACTTTTGTATAAAGAAAAAGTTAGAAAACATGTATATGATGATCCATCCATATTAAATACGATTAATGAGTTTTTTTTTTTTTTTTTTTCATGAAATACGATTAAGGGGGCCTTGGTGTCATTAGATTGCTGAGCTTATGATTTTAATTCTGTTGAAAGCTGACTTCTGCATATATCAGGGTCTCTGAATGCAAGTGATCAGCTGTTGACAGGATTTAGTAGTTGTAACCTAGATAATCATATGTTATCGGTGAGAGAAGTCGATATCAGCGAGGAAGGATGGGTCTTGGACTCGTAACCTTGAAGCCTTCAAAATTAAAAATTCTTAAAAATTTTGACTTACAAAGTTGAACAAATAAATTGTTCAGACTTAAACTTCAGTCTTTTCGTCTAACGGTATCTTAAATCTCATTTCCTTCTTTATAGGTAAGTTGGTGCAGACCTGAGACCTTGAAGTTGCAATGGTATCAAACTTCCATTGTTGGGCCCCTTAAATCACACTTTCATAAAGTCAAAGAATCTTTTGTCAACACTGCGACAATTTAGACTGTCCAACTCTATCTCTGATGAGCTTGGCCTGTAGTACAATGGAAGGTTGACAATATTTGCATGTCCCAAGCTTGGGCTTGGACTAATCCTTATGGGTGTCATCACTGTCATCAGGCTACGAGTATTTCACAATTTACACACCTTACATATTGTAGAAGATCATTTCGAACTCACGACCTTGGAGAGCATACTCAAGTCATCAACCCTTGGTGGGTAAGTTGGGATTGATATTGATTTGAGCTACAGGCCTGGCCCCAACCATCCAATTGTTCGTTGCTTCTTCTATGGGAAATAGGGATGATGCAGGTTCAATGTACTGAACAGAACCCGATTTTTCAGTGTACTGTTCGGTACACCCCAAACTGAAACTGAACCGAAACCCATTCGGTTTGGTTCGGTTCGGTTCAGTTCGGTTCAATTTTTTTTTTCTTGAAACTGAAACCGATTTGGTTCTGTTTAGATAAAATACCTATTTTTAGGGTATTTTTTGGGTTTTTTCCCAATCTTTTTCAGTTTACTCAATTTACTCCCTTGATTTTCGGTGTCCAGCCATTCAAACAGAAACCGAACTGAATTGGGGTTCAGCTCAGTTTGTGTTGAGTTTCGGTCCGATTCGGTTCCCTCAATTTTCAGTTCAGTTTCGGTGTTTGTTCAAGACTTGCATCCCTAATGAGAAACCAACTGGGCATTTCCAACCATCTGATCGATGCTCACTTTGCTGATTGAGTATTCCGACGCTTAAATTTAGTTAGCCACGCCAATCGACAGATGGATTGTGTAGCAAAAGATTAGACTGACTGCTATTTGTGCCAAATGAGCAAAGTAGCTACCCGCCTATACATTTGACCGTCCAGCCGTAATCCATAAGGATTGGTATACGGGATGGTCG
This sequence comes from Chloranthus sessilifolius, assembly GCA_021018995.1. NCBI lineage: Eukaryota > Viridiplantae > Streptophyta > Magnoliopsida > Chloranthales > Chloranthaceae > Chloranthus > Chloranthus sessilifolius. The sequence continues at coordinate 33,437,175 of CM037589.1, forward strand.
ACAAGTTAATCTCCTTCTCACGCTAAAAGGGAAATGGATTTCTAGTCTTATCCCATCCGGTGCCCTTAGAAATTAGAGATTTTTCACTTTCTTAATTCTCACTTTTTATAGCAAAACGTATGGTCAAGATTCTCCTTTTTCCGAGAGTAGTGGATGGGATAGGACTGAAAATCTGATTCTACTTAGTAGGTAAAATGATTAAATCTGCGTTTTCACTAAGTTACACGCTCATAAATAGTTGTGCACTCTAAAATTGCACCATTTTAGAATAAAGATATTGACCCTTTCACACTTGAAAGTGAACAGAACCGTATAGACTTATCCCATAAATATAGGAGCAAATTTTGCGGATCACCACTTACCAGTGCACACATATGTGGACCTTGACATTTGCACAGCACGTCTTAGAGTCGGAAATTCAAAAGGTTGACATTAGGCATCAGACATTGCCGCTGCAGGCCGCGCTCTAAGTCAATATAGGGAGTCATTACTTGCACACATTATTCAAGTGATTATTCCGAATTTAAAGAAAAACTTAGTATTATAGGGACATGTGATATGTAAAAATGCAATATGGGCCGTCTGATTTGAAGTTTATGATCAATAGATCTCTGGTACATAAAATTGGAGCAAAACACAATACTTGTCATATAATTTATTGTAGTCAACTGTTGAATTATATAATAGCTTTTGACTTCATCTAATCAAATGATGAAAATTATATTTTGTTCTAAATTTTTGCAATTGATATCTTTAAATCATGACCTTCAAATCATACGGCTTAGATGATATTTTCACTTAGTAGAGGTCGCCATACTTACAAGTCTTTATTTTAAATTCGGTGTAATTCGGTGCAATCACTTGAAAAGCTTGTGAGAGTTATGGCTGCCGTCAATATATCCACCTACTAAAATGGTTAAACTTCAGGAGGTGCTCAACTATATATAAGCATGTGAATCGATGGCAGTGGCGGACTTTGTTCGGATAGCTAGCTACCAGCTGGATATGGATCAAGCCATCTATATTGGCTTTGATCCTGATTGACTCTCATCTATAGCATGTGATTAAGAGCACTTGAGTACTGCAAGTGGCAAAAAGTGTAATAGGTTAGGAGCAGAAGCATAATCAAAATCTTAAAATTATACTATTTAATACTTGAAGCTTGAAGCAGGAGTTGGAGCACTGTTCCAAAGAGGGAGCGGCCTACTTTGTATAAGGTTCTTTGTTATATGTATCATCATATGAGCGTCAAAAAATGGAGGGTTAATTTCAATGTAAATATTGTTTTATGTGACTTTAACTTGTAGAGGTCGCTTGAGAGAACTAAATCTGCTTCAGCAAAGTGGACATTCAAATAATGACAACCTTTCGGGTGAAAGTCGCTCAAACGACTCACGGTGACCTAATTGCGTTTATACTCCGTTCTTTGTCAGTTTCTTTTGAATTTGAAGTAAGATATAGTGTCTTTTATATAAATAAAAAGCTTTGAAACGAATTAGGGTGTTGAGATATCTTTATAAAGTTTTGATAAACCTATCTAAGATTTTATAGAGAGCTTTGGTGAGGCTCGATTGTTTTTGAATTTTTGTAAAATCATCAATATAATGAATCATGATTGTCCGTGAACATAGGCATATTACTGAATCATATAAATATTGTCTCTTGTGTAATTAAATTTAATTCCCTTTTACTTTATGTTCTTATTTGATCATTCATGATCGTTGATTAATTTGAGAACTTTCACAAGACAAATATCTAAAATTATTCTAACAATTAATTATCTAAAGATGAGTTTTCACTACACGTTTGGAGCTTAATGGGAAATAGACTTCGGCATTGTGCATCAATTGTGAAAAAGCAGTAGTTTAGTGCCCAAATAAAAAGAAGGAATCAAATGACCAGTTCTCCATGCTCGAATGAATATATTTAGCGTTTGAATGCACAAATAAAAAAAGCACCCCCCATGTTTGACCCACTTGGATATAAAATGGTTTATTGCCTGGATTAACTATGACTTCAATCTGGCGTTATCAAAATTTGTCGAAATTTTTTGATATTTTCGTCGAAATTTTGATGAAGGTTCAACGAAATTTTTGAGAATTTTAATATTTTTATCGAAATTTTGATATTTCCGTCACAATTTCGATATTTTTCTTTTAAATTTTAATTTTTATTTAATGTGAGGATGTGACAACTGACAATAAAATTTAATTTGAGTAGGTGACAAATAAACAGTCACCCCTTGTTGGCATTGCTCCCTAGGCGCCACAGGTCTGACTGCATTGTTTAAGTGGAAGTAGCTTTTATAGGTAGAGTAAACTGTGTAGTTTTGTTTTATAAACAATGTGAGACTAAAAATGCTTCCAGTTTGCCAATGGGTACATTACCCACCCCTAAAATGGCTGCTTTATCACCTCACCACCTCCACCTGGTATGTATTGATCGGCTTTGAATCAGATGGTGGAGGTAATTTTCCATCCCCATCTTTTGCACACTGGATCTATGGATAGTGGGCGTACTATCAGACGGTCTGTTTTTTATTACGCATAGCACACATATTAAAAGGTGACGCTAAAATATGCTTGAGCTTGATGGAGTTCATATGATTTAATGTCTACTTTTTGAGATGTGTGCCATGTATAATAAAAACACAGATCGTCTGATAGTACGCTCACGAACCTTAAATCGATTGTGCAGAAGATGAGGATGAAAAACGACCTCTACCATCTGATTCAAAGGCGGTCAATGCATGCTGACTGAAGTAGATGGGGTGAGAAAGCAACCTGGTGGGTGAGTATAATGGTACCCTTTATCAATTTTTCTTCTATAGTTCTATGCTTGAGCTTGGCGGCAGTGCTTAGATTAATTGGTAATTTTTTTTAAAAATATTAAATATATATTTTATATATTTTTAATCTCTAAAAGTTTCCCAAATTTTTTTTGAAATATATCGAAATTAATCCGAAATGAATTGAAAGGACACCCCACCAAAAAACTACCAAAAACGAAATTTGCCACTATGATCCATACAACCAATTCAATTAACGTAAAAGAAAAATTATAAATATTGATTGTTTTGACAATTAATTGTGGAACTTTGAATGCGTGACGTGACGTTAATATACCAACACGCTGAACAAGCCAAGCGAGCTGGAACTCGGTTCTACAATTGGGTCTTATGGTTCCAATTGTGTCGCATCATGCTTAGCAACTCCGCTTGAGTGGCATTTCACATACCAAAATTAAAAAAAAAATGTCAAACATTTGTTCTTGGGAGCCATTATTTGCTCACGCTTTTCAAGTGATTGTTATGAGGTTAAAGAAAGATTTTGTCTTTTAAAGGCATGTGATGTGTGAAAACGTAATCGTAGGCCGTCTGATTTAAAGTTTCTAATTTATAGATCCTTAGTGGATAAAATTGGAGCAAAACATAATATTTATTATATGATATATTGTTGTCAATCGTTGAATCAAATAATAACTTTTGACTATATTTAATCACATGATAAAAATTATATTTCGTATCAATCTTATCTACTAAGGATTTATAGAACATGAACTTTAAATCAGACGGCCTAAATTTTATTTTCACATGTCACATATCCCTAAAATATAAAATCTTTCTTTAACCTATGTGCAATCACTTAAAAAGCGAGTGCAAGTAATGGCACCCTTTTTTACTTTGTTATATGTCCAATAAAATTCACGATTATCTTTTTTGAGCAAAATAGTAGCTCTCTGCTCTGACGGGTAGCTGCAGACAGCTTGAGAGCTAGCTTGGTTTGTTCGCTCTCTCGAGAGTGCAGATTTTTATACTTTTTAAAAGAGCAGCTTACAACTACTCTTTTAAAAAAACCCAATTGCCAAGTTTTATTCGGAACCCAAAATCCCATGCATCTCTCTCTCTCTCTCTCTCTCTCTCTCTCTCTCTCTCTCTCTCTCTCTCTCTCTCTATATATATATATATATAACTTGGGTGACGAACCCCTAGAGTGACCTCAAGGGGCTCTCTCTCTCTCTCTCGTTGGATCTCTCTCATTCTCTCTCTCTCTCTCTCTCTCTCTCTCTCTAGGCATTCTCTCCTCCAATTTTAGCATACCATAATTTACACCCTGTGAAATTGTGACCTCACCCCATCTCCTCCAGTCAACATGCAATGACCACTTTGAATCATACGACGGAGATCATATCATTGTCTGTCCCAATATTCTTGAGATCAAGACAGTACCATCAAACGATCGATTTTTTATTCCACACAGTACACATCTTAGAAATTGACCCTAAAATAATGTTTGAGAGTGATGTGTGTCATGTGATTTTAAAGTCACTTTTTGGGTTGTATACAGAGTGGAATAAAAAACTGACCTCTTGATAGTACACCCATTATCTCAACATCAACAAAGTGAAATTTTGGGACAAAATACAATCTCTACAGTGTGATTAGAAAGCGATCTATGCATGTCGACTGGAGAAGATGGGTTGAGGTCACAATTTTATGGGATATAAATAATGGTACGCTTAACTATAATAGATTATTTAGGAGTTGATTTATCAAAAAAAACTACTTTGTCAAAACAACATTGATACCAAACAACAAATTTTGCAAGAGAACTCTATGTCAGAGCAGGTCTCACAAGAACTACTCTAACCCAAACACCGATAGGTTTATTGGACAATCACTTGTCTTAACCCTTAATAGATAGTGCATGACAATCCCATTTTAGGCAGTGGGCACATACTTTCGAGCAATTCGAGTCATATTAAATTGACAGCTTATATTTGATACTCAAACTCAAGTGAGCCCAAAATGGCCTTCGACAGTTGGACATGTACTACAATGGAAGGTTTTTATTGCGACGTAAGGTCGCAAGTTTGAGCCGACCTATGTATTATAGTATGGACGGTTGTGATTGTCCCTATATATTTACAATGGTGAATAATCAGCGGCACAAATGGGCTCTTAAATGGACCCTCCAGTTCATTCTAATGAAGTTTTCTATGGCCTACATGAATCTGATCACAGTTTATCTTTGATCCAACACCATCGATGAACTGCTACACCATTTTATAAGTAAGACTGTTAACAGGTCGGGTCAAACTGATACACAACACGATATTTTACTTGGTCGGATACCAAAAATTGGCTGGTCGGGTTGATCGGGCATGAGACTTCCGACCCGAGTTTCGGGTCGGTTCGATTTAGCTTGGTCGATCCTGTAAAAACCTCCATTTTGCCCTCTTAGAATATACAAATCTGTTCGATCAACTTTTGACCTCATAACCCTAATTAGGACAATGTGCTGAAATAATAGTATATGGCTGGACACAAGCTGAAACAATAACTTTGTGACTCAGGCCCCATGACCCTAACGTAAAGACCATACACTGAAACAATAATACATGACTGAACACAGACTGAAACAATAGCTTTATGGCTCAAATCCCGACGTAGGGAGACTACATACTGAAACAATAGTATATAGTCGAAATGCAGATTGAAACAATAGTTTGACATTTCAGATCTCCTAACCCTAACGTGGGAACTATGCATTGAAACAATAGTACATGGCTGAACACAGACTGAAACAATAGCTCTGTGACTCAGACCCCAACATAGGGAGACTATATATTAAAACAATAATATATAGTCGAAATATAGACTGAAACAATAATTTGGTATTTCAGACCCGACCCGAACCCGGACAGCCCCGAATTACGCGCCTAAAATCACGTGCACAATTCGATTGCACGCAAAACCACAAACGTACAATCAGTCCCCTTTCAGACCAGACTTCCTTTCCCAGACCGCTTCAAGACTCGATCACGTGCACACTATGAAACGCACATTCGGATTGAGTGCCCCACCACCAGCGCGCAATTGGCCTACACCCGACCTAGTCTTATAGTCTTTAACCCCCAAGCTTCCTTAATTAAACGCTTCAAATGAGACGCTTAATCGGATTGCGTACCTTACACCAAGCGCGCAATTAGTCTTAACTTTGTTAAAACTAGGAAACTCGCTGAACAAGTCAGCCGATCGCTCACTGAGTCGGTAACCAACTCAAAGCGATTAAGCACCCAAAAATCGGCGCACAATTCAGTTAAATGTCTGAAAGAGAGCGTTTAATTAAAAAAGAAACTTATAAAAGATTTTTTTTAATTCGACCCACAGAAAAAAAACACGAATGAGAGAGGAGAACGAATTTTTTTGGAATTTCGAGACCAGAGAATTCCGAAAACGAACTTATAGAGAAATATAGCCATAATTTCGATATCCAAGCTTCGAATTTTCGAGATTCCTTTTCGCAGCCCCGACCTTAGGTAAGAATTTTAGTTTTCGACCTTAGTATTTAGTTCTTAGATCTAGGATTTTTCTTAATTTTAATTGCTAATATAAAATTTTCAGTCTTAGATCATACCACCCTTTTTAGACCGTAATTTTAATATCTGGTTCTAATCCTCCGTTTCTAGAACCAGTTCTTAATCTGATGGCCTAATTCACTGACCATAGACTTTAATTCTGTTCTGAAATCTTAATTTTCAGTCCTATCATTAATCTCTAGTTCTAGTCCTTAGTTTCTAAAACCAGTCCTTAATCATACGACCTGATTTTCTGATCTCGGACCCGAATTCAATTCTTAGATTTTGAAATCCTAGTTTTAATTCCTTAGTTTAATATTTCAAAATTTTCAAATATTAATTTAGTTTTTTATAATTCTAGTTTCATAATTTAATTCGTAATTATAATCCCAAAATCGACTCTAAAAATTTAAAAATATTATCTTATAATCCAAATATTAATTTACTTTAACTTCAGCCACCCAATTTGCCCAAAGGAACTTATGAAGGGTACTCGGGAACGAGATCAATCTTCCTTAGCATAACAGGCCCAAAACCCCTTCCTAGTATTCTAGTATAATTAATTTATTGTTTTAATTAGAACTAATAAAAATTACTTCCTTTATCTCAATTAAATTTAGTATAGTTAATTCATTATTTTAATTAGATCCTTAGTAAAGTCAACTCCTCGACTTAATAAGAAAATTAGTCAAATTAGTTCCTTTATTTTATCAAATTTTTGGTATAATTAATCCATTGTTTTATTTTAATATAGTTAATTCATTATTTTAATCAGAATTTTAGTAAAATTAGTTTATTTGTTTTAATTATAATTTTAGCAAAATTAGTTTATTTGCTTTAATTAAAATTTTAATAAAATTAGTATATTTGCTTTAATTAAAGTTTTAGTAAAATCAGTCTTCTATTTCAATTAAAATTTCAGTACTTTAATCAGAGTTACAATAGAACTAATATACTTGTTTTACTTAGAATTTCAATATAATTAACATGCTTGATTTAATTAGAGTTTCATTAAAATTAACATATTTACATTTCTAATACGATTAGGAGACTAATATTAATTAGACTTCTAAAAGGATTAGAAAATTGAATTAATTAAAATCCTAATAAGATTAGAGCATTTAAATTAATTACACTCCTAGTAGGACTAGAAGACTTAATTAATTAGACTTTCAACAAGATTAGGAAACTCAATTAATTAAACTTCTAATAAGATTAGAACACTTAAACTAAGTAGACTCCTAATAGGATTAGGACACTACAAGATTAATTCATTCACTACAACAAATTCACAACTAGCCTCACAATAAAATTAGGAAATTTAAACCAATCAGTATTATATATCAATCACATAGAAAGAAAACTAAATTATCTAAATTATAAGGAAGAGTCATAACTGTTGACATTCGCAGTGGACGATTCAGTAAATAAATAACTCACACCTGCTCTAAAGCGTGATCATTGACATGTTACAACGTCGTTAAATATCTACAGTTGACGATCGCAATCAACTAGAAACCTTTCTAGAAATCTCATTTTTTTATTTTCAACTTTCCAACACCGCATTGTTAGAGTCCACTTGCACATAATTGGACCACTAATTCAACGGTGATCGAGAGAAACTCAGAAAAAGTGTACACCAAAAACTCGGCCTGCCCCAATATTTTATACTTAAAAATTTATAAAAATAAGGTATTTTATCAGATTTGGTCAGGTTTTTGGGCCAGGAGCCAGGTTGGATCAAGTTCTCAGGTCGGGTCTGCTTGTTTCATCATCTGGTCAGGTGCACCATCATGTCGGATCGGGTTGAGCATATGCAGGTTGACATGTTATCAAAAGGTAACCGTCAGAGGGTATTACCATGGCGTGAAGATCGAGATTGGGGTGACAAAACGACTATAAATTCAAAGTAGGCAATAAGCTTTTAGCATTGGCGCCCGAACAAGCCGGTTGGTGGAGCACAGAGGTACCTTTTTTAAATATCCAATCTTCTAATTTTTTAAATAACGATCACACCCTTAACAATTGCATGTGCAATCAGGACATTTGATGTACAATGAAATAATTGTATAATTGTGCGACACATTATGCGTGCAAGTAATGGCTTCCTAAAAAAAAATACCGAAATTCAATACGATACCCCTATTAGGGCCTACAGATTTATTACAAACACCGACCTCGAAAGTCATTAAAACTCATTGACTACATAGAATTAAATGATGGAGATTATTTTTCACCTAATCTTCAACACAAAGGATATTAAGATCATGACGATCATTTTTTTAATTCCATGTGGCATAAAGCCTCCAAAAAGTGCCCTAAAATCACATGTCACATAAGCCTCAAATGTAAATTTAGGACATTTTTTGGGATCTATGGAATAAAAATCTATAGTCTGATGGTAAGATCATGGTCTCAAAAGCCATCGTGTGAAAGATTGTGGTGAAAAATAATCTCCATCACCGGATTCCAAGCAGTCAACGCATTTCATGGGGTTTTGGACGTAGGCTCTTTCACTAATCCTGTACGGGCAGAGGCGTCCAATGCATTAATGTAATGAAAGTATTAAAAAAAGGGAATCAAAGAATATGGGAAGAATAGAAATAAAGTTTGATATAATAAAAGAAATCATGAGGTACACGTCTGAAAAGGGTACCTCTATTAGCTCCGAGTCAATCTCCGAAAGCCCCCGCATCCCCCTTCAAAATCACTGATTACTGCAGATCAGATGATGGAGACCGTGTTCACGCCGATCTTCCACAAAATGGATCTTGAGATCATATCTCACCTATCAGATGGTCAGTTTGTAATTCAACATGTCACAGATCCTCGAACAATGACCCTAAAATCACTTTTTTGGGGATTTGCGACATGTTAAATAAAAAATTAATTGTCTGAAAGGTGCGACATGATCTCAAGATCGAGTGTGAAAGATCGGGATGAAACACAATCTCTATCACCTGATATGAAGCAATCAATGATTTTGAAAGGGTTGCACATATGGGTGCCTTTAAAGATTGTGTAGGCGCTAAAAGAGGTACCCGTCTAAAAAATATGGTCGAAGGAAGAGGAACCAAACTTGGTTGCACCTTCAAAGTCAAAAAAAGTCGAAGCTAGCTATATACGCTACAAAGAAATTTTACCACAGCCGAAAACAGCCACTAAAAACTCCACAACCAAGGTAAAACATTCACCAGCAGCCAGCAAAATGCTGGTATAAGCCCTGTCGTTTAAACATGTTTCAGTGGTCTTACTCTATTTTACAGGCAATTATTAACCCCCGCTAATTACTTTATTACTGGTGGTGTATACACTTAACCGGCAGTTAAAAACTGCCCTTACACAATTCACTGGCGGTCACTGACAGTCAGAAATTGATGAGTTGTCAATTAACCTCTAATCACTGACGGTTATAAACAACCACTAAAATCATTTACCCGCTGTTCCAACTGCCGGTAAAACATATTAGTAGCAACTAAAAAATAAAACATTACCTACGGTTTCTCTGATTGTTGGTTTTGTTGTTACATTAAAAAAAATAGAAAAAAAAATTCCCGTAGAAAGCAGAGACTATGGTACATGAGTATTACTTAAGGAGGTGAAGTCATTGATTAAACAAGTGTTTTGACAGTTCTATAATCAGCTCTATAAAACCACAAATAACAAGTCAAATCACGTTCATGGAATCTCAGAACTATGCCCAATAAGTTAGCAAAAACTTGATTATGTAAACTCTATATAAAAGTCAGTTCTTCTCCACAAACTGATGCTTGAGCATGTGCATCTGCCTTCGTCGACATAAACTTTACAGATGCTTGGGAAGCAACCTGCAAGTTATACTTGCTGGAAGTCGCACCACTTGCATTTACACAAAAAAAAGAACAAGAGCACACCTTTTTCGTGACAACTAAAGGAACTTTGAATTGTACTGATGGAACCAACCATTGGAAGGTGAACTTACATGAAAATATACAATAGATAATAGAAAAGTGTATAGACATGCAATTTGGAAGGATATGTGAGGAGTACTGAATAAATAGGAATACCAATAAGCAAATAAAGAAGCCCGAAATTATACGGCAAAGAAGGAAAAAATAATTGAAAACTTGGTTAATTGTTCTTGCCAAACATGACATGGCAACAGTAAATAGTACATGCTATTATATTAACTAACTTAACTAAGAGCAAAGAATTTGCAAACAGATATGTTACCAAAGGAGGTGAAGTTATTGATTAATTTAGATTTGAAAAATTAAATTCTCAGAAGGATGGAAAAGGAACAATAAAAAAAATAAGTAAATTTCAAACAGGCTCAAATAACTGTAATGCAACCAAAATTGTTACATGAAAATTTTATTTGAGTCCACAATTACTAATTGGAAATTAAATGTGGCTACATGTATTACTAGCAGCTTTTTGTTCGCTTTTTGTTCCTTTGATACAGGCGGCTAGCTTAATGAATAACAGGCAAATATGGAGAAAACAAGCTTACCATCCAAAAATGGAAGGCTTCGCCAGCATTGGAAGCGAAAAGATCCTTCCTGCTCATTTACAAACATAAATCGTTTTCGCGAGCACCAGTCAATCCTGTGCCATACTCGGAGCTCACAGACCAGCTTCTCATAACGAACTAGCAGAAATTTTCATCTGTTATTATCTACACGAGTCAAATTCCTACAGAAAAAGATGTTGAAACTTATCACATCTTGCATTCAGTACCAACTAGGAATGGACCTAAGCATGGAATAGAAAAGATGGATGTTGAGATCACCTCATTATCTATACTCTGCTTTGGTGGATTGCTCGTCATATCACTCCATTCCATGCAATTGGCCTGCTCCGTTTCAGAAGAGCATCTTCCACTACTCGACATAGGCATTTTTTTTTTAGCAAAAGGTTTTCTCTTCAAAATGTGCGGCACTTTTCAACCATGGATGATCCTCAGGAACATTTTCTAGGTTTTCATGTTCACAAATATCCATATCTTGGCTCATGTCAAGTGAGGGCTCAAATGCGTACAGGACAATAAAAAAACTCAAACTATTTGAGACCTGAAATTGCGAAATTTTGGGAGATAGTAACTCCAAATTATCTTTCAAAGCAGATTTCTCAGTAGAGAACCAAACACTGGATGAATAAAATTGTGAAGGATAAAACAAAGATATATTATTCCATGACATCAGGCGTAATCAGTTGCACATTTTGAATTTATTCAAATTCAAAATGACTTGCAGTTACTCTCGTCTGTTTAAATAGAATTCCGAGTTTTGAATCCCATGATAGTAGGCATCATCAATTCATATTTTCACTATATTCAAATTCAAAATGACCTGCAGTTAAGCTCACAGTTTGGATAGATTTGAAATCTTACGTCGTAAAATTGAAATGTCTCTTTGCCAAGTCGTAACATTAAAAACCATTTGAACAATGTAAGCTCTATCAATATGTAATACAGAATTACAGAACTCTTGACTGGAAAAACAGAGGAGTTTTATTATACCAAAAACAGTCATTCTTCTCATGGTATCAGAGCTTTGATTCTTAATCTTGTGCATATCATCTTTCCCTTTTCTGTACTTCCGAATCTTCTTCATCATGGAATCAGAAATTAACTATATAATGTGTGTGTGTTAGGATACGTGTGGTGCTTGATGCACTCACACACACATTAAGTGTAAGTGATCACCTTTTTACTTATGCTGCTAGGTATATATGTGCAACACCAAAATTTAAACTCATTATAGTTAGAAATCTAATGAGGAATTCAATAGAATTTGTTTTGGGAAGCTCCACGTGGGACCCAAATCTCCTTCTATATTTAATTTCTTTTTAATATAATTGATTAAATATATGCATTTAACGTCTAAACCTAGCCCCAAATTAGAAACCCCTCTCACAAATACCTCCCAATTTAAGAAACTAATTGGACCCAAATAAGACTCTTGCTGTTCTTACCACAGCAATTACCAAGCCGTGAAGGGTCTTCCTCTCAAGACTCCTATCTCTCTCTCTCCCTCTATTTATATTCCTTCCCTCTCTCTCTCTCTCTCTGCAATTCTATTCACGAGGCCAAGTCCCCACAGCAGCCCAAGATCTCAATTTCTTCTCTCTCTGTCTTACTCTACCTCTCTCATAAATCGTGACCCAAACAGCAACAGTCCCCCCCCCCCCCCAAGTTCTCCCTCTCCTTCCTCTCTCACCGACCCAAGCTGCAACTCCACAGCAGCCCAAGGCTATTAGCCTCTCTCTCTCATAATGAATCCAATAGCCCAAGCCCCCAAATCATCTTCACTCTCCCTCTTGAAGCCCCCACACGACAGCAGTCTTTAAACCCAATCAAAATTCTCTCTCTTCAACTCTCTCCCTCTATATATGTAAATATATATTCCCTCTTCTTGTTTGTTGAAGCCCAAAGCCCTCCTATTAGCAGTCATCTCTCTCTCTCTCTCTCTCTCTCTCTCTCTCTCTCTCTATATATATATATATATATATATATATATATATATATATATATATATATATATATATATATATATATATATATCCCCAGCCACCCTATCTCCTTCATACGTTCCAAGCAACAGCCCTCCTTCAATACCACCTGTAAAATATCAGCTCCTTATCAAAGTAAAACACATCCACACCAAACCGGCCTCCCAACGTTCACTTCCCATGTTTGATTTCAGCAAGCATGGCAATCCCACTACGCCACCACCATTAGACCCTTCTTTTCCCGTGCGTTAGACGGAGGACAATTTCGAGCACTAGCCGCTCTCGCTACCGACAATAAGGGTGTGCTACACATACACTCCAAAACAGAGAACCACTCTTCTACAATTAAACCCGTCAAAGCGAGCCAACCCGGACACGTGTGCAATCATCGAACAAGGTCAGACGCTAAAGCTGAGTCCGGCCCATCCAACCGATCAAAAGTTCATGTTAGGTGGGTGCCCTTCTATCCATTCAAATCTACACATTTACACTTTTTATATTGTGATGAATATATGATGAATTTAGGAAAACTGAAATTTCTTAGGTTTTGTGTGGATTCACAAGACGGTTATGGTCAAAGGGTTGACCCTATGGTTGAACCCATCGGCAGAGAACTACAGTGTACTATTCCCTTCCACATGGCACCCAAGTGTGCCGGCAAAATAAATCCCACGTCAAGAATGGGCTGCTACCCTGTTTTGTTTTGTTGTGCACTCGATGTAGATGTCCTAGTTTGACCGTTTCAATCCTGGGGATCCGACCAATTTCTAACCTCGGTCAAACCATGAACTCCCTATAAAATCACATGCTTTATACATCTAACGGTTCACGTTGATCTACATGTCCTTATTTTTATAAATTTTAGTACCCCAAATATGTGAAAATATTTATTTACACTTATAATATTTCATGTGTTTATTTATTTAAATATCCTTATACACTGGCTAAAGGGGTCCAATATGACCCATTAAATTTAGCGGACCACAGACCTATGAGCCAAAGCTCGTAGATCGAAATAAATATCATATGTTTGTCTGTTGAATAGATGATCAGATTTGATTAAAACAGACACATCGCGGTCTTTGCACCACTTAAAGTCGTGCACATAACCACCAGAATTCATGCACTCTATGCTTGTGGCACCTTAGTCTAGGGTCTGAATTAACCCTTTTAGATCTCAGGTTTTGGGTCAAATTAGGCCAGTGGTCAAAACCCACTTTTTCTATGACACCACATGGTTACCAAACCCGATGTCCCATATCTGATTTATTCAAATCCTTAAAATGGACCTTAAATATCGTATAAGCCTTTATGGAAATTGAATCATTCAAGACCCCCAAACATCATAAAGGTCCATGGGCCTTGTGGGCCCGTCTAGTCTATGGACCCTTAATGGGCTCGTATACCCAAAGTAGTCAAACGCGCGTTTTGTAAAATCGCGGACTCAAACCTTTTGAATAGGCCCAACTCACCTTCTAAGCTTAGGACAATTATTTAGGTACATCTTTTACCCATGCTATGAAGGTGTACATACCCGAAAAATCGTGTAACAAGGATCCGATTGTCGAAACTTGTTTGTATCATACCGGAGTCAATCCTTAGCCAAATTTCACAAATAATCAGTCTGTTTTCATCAGATCGACAAGATCTATCTAATGAGACTAGTCTAACATCACCTTGTAATACGTATTATAATACGCGCGTACCTTCATTGTAGGTCGCCTTCTTCTCTCTCTTAATGAGCGAGACGTCTAAATTACAAGTAATATTAGTTTCCCCTATGATTAGATGCTTTCTTATTATATGTTCCATTTATATTTTGTGTGACATTCATCACTTAGAAGTATGTTAGGGCATATGTATGTTAAGAAAAATAAATAAGATACGACACACGACTTTTAAGTCTTCGTCACGGTAGGGTTTCTTTCACAGTCACGTGGAACTTGGAATGTCGGCGTCCATGTACGGATGCAACCCCTCTATGGTAATATGGGATGCCACACAAAGTACATCTAGGTTACTACGGAACCCGTCCCTTGAAAAGCGTGGTTTGTGAAGCCTATCGCACCATGGCTCATTCTAATTAAGTTTAAGAAAAGATAGAATATGAATATGTTAAGCTACGAGATGTTAAAAAAGTGAGGATTTAAGCCCACACAAGTATGAAATCGGGGCGGGGACCTAAGCCCAGAATCGAATAATGTTATGATATATTAAGACACGCTGTGAAGGCCAGCTAAACATGAATTAAGTTTCTACACGTGCCATGTCTTGCATGCCACCGCAAGATTCAACGTTTGCAGCCAAGACGGGTCTTAAGGACAATATGATAGCTTCGTCTCGAACTAAGGGGACATTGTGGTTACTATGCGCGCAACCTCATCGGGCTGGAAGATGATTTATGTTATGATATGGAGGTTAGGTGATTATCTACACGTGGGCCTCGCGTGATAGGCTCGAGCAGCAATCCTGACACAGATCGTTTAAACAAGATAAGTAAGATACGAAGTACGTTGTGTAGGCGTATGGAGTAATAATAAGACTTTCGATATGCCACGTAAGTTAAGTTGACAAGACAAGTAAGAAAAGTAATAAGCATTAGAAGGATCATATGCACTAAAATATGTTACGTTCTTTCAGTTTTTCAGCTTTATAATTATGTAATATTTATGAGAATTTTTGTTATGTTGTTTATATGAAACTGTAGGGGTTTCACTTCCACTCACAAGGTTGCACCCACGATCACCCGGGTAGATTATGGTAGATCGGTTGTGCAACCCATTGAGTTTACGTGACTAAGTAAACTCACCCCACTAAAAACTAACAGCTACAGGTGAAGATATGGACTACACTACCCCTGTGGACTTGATGTATTGGAAGATGATACGAGTTTTGAGGGTGACGACCTGGATGACCAGTTAGACGACATCAAGTATATATTAAATATTTGAAAAAAATTTCTAGTAGTGGATCATGCTTTTATTTAAGGTCATTTTTGTATCGTGGACTCCAAATTCAATGTAAGCTTATTGGAGAGAATTTTTAATATGAGAAGAAAGTTTGATTCACGATTTTTGGGAGCCCAATTTTATGTAAGATCTAGTAAGATATGTATGTCCGCTTATCGCCTTAACATGTGTGCGATGTCATAACACGTAATTCTAGGCCATCGAGATGGGCTAGGATTCTGGGTCGTGACAGAGATGGTATCAGAGCTCAAGCTTTACTTCTTCGAGGATTATGGGGATCATGTAAGGACACTACGGTGATTGAGATAACAATGAATCTAATAGACCCCAAGCTCTAGATTTTTTGAGGACTGAAGGATTTTAAGAAAGTGTGATAATCAATAACGTAAGATTTAAAGGTTCAATTGATTATTTAAAGATCGATCTGTATAAAACTTATATGAGTTAGAAGCATGTGAGGAGAATTGAAAAGGATCTTTGAGGATTGAGGAGCAATTAGAAGAGAGATTTTAAAGTGTGGGGGAGTAATTAGAAATGATAAATTCTGAATGATTTGATGATTTAGAACTCATTATAGCTTGATATATCGACTATAAGAATAGCTTATTAGAAGTGAATTCAGATTAAGGAATAAATTATTATCAGTAATCTTAGATTATATTGAAATTGTCTATGATCAATGAGATATAATGACGAGGATGCTATCTTGCAATAAAGTTTTAGGACTTATCAATTCTGAGAAATAAGGGTAAATTTTGAATAAATTACTTAAAGGACTACGAGAAGAATGATGGTTGAAAACTTAAAGATGACAATAGAAGAGCATCCTATTGACAGGGGATTTAAGAATTTCTTTGAAAATACTTTTGAGGATCGAAAGGTTATAGGAAGAAATAATCATTGAACACTGGCCGTTAGAAATTTAACTAAGTATGTGATCTTAAGAACCAGGAAATTATAATATATCAGTCGAAAATTTAGGACTGAGGAATTTGGATCAAGTGTTTAAGGTTAATTAGGAATGACAATTAATTTGAGATTTAAAAGATCGAATCTCAATATTAATCATGAAGATTTGATGAATCATGAGTAAAAAAGTGATGAAAACCCAAGAAAAAATAAAGAAAATGTTTTTGATTCCTACGTACCCCCTTTATTGTACAACCTGCACATCGAGTAATGTTTGAGGATAGTGAAGACTATACTGACCAAGTTTCAACTTAACAATCATTCATTGGGTGCGACTTGGATTTAATTCGAGAAATTGGAGAAGGATTCGAAGTAAATGCGAAGAATCGAAAAATCGAACGAATATTTGATACAAAGTTCGACGGATCAAGTGTTCGGAGAAATCAAGGATAGAAGTTGGTGCCATTTATAGAATGACAAATTTAAACCGACTGCCCTTATAAGGAGGGGTGAATAACATTGTGGCACAATAAATGACAAATTACTTTCAATTATTTAAGTATTGGTAACGATTGAGATTTATAAAGCCAACCAAAAAGGGAAAAGAGATGGGGTACTAGTTCAATTTAATTCGTCAAATTTGATAAATTCATGATGAATTTGAAAATTTTGAAAAGACTAAAAAATCAAGCTGATGTTCAATGAAAGTTTGGTAGACCAAGTATTAGAAGAAACTCGTAATAAGGAATGTGATTAATTTATTGATTGATGAATTTAAGTCGACCTTTATCGTTATTAAGAGAGAATCATATCGTAGTGCAAAAAGGGTTTAAATCAATTTTTAATGTATTGGGCGACAGATATTGGGTGATGATTGAATGGTTAAATAAAATTTTAAAAGTATTGGGTAATGATTAAAGAAAGATTCACAAGGCTGATAAAAATTAATTGTAATGACTTAAGTTTCAGGTATCCTAATCTTAAGAGATTTGAGGTTGGGAGCTAACACTTGCACACAAGATGATTGAAAGTTTCAGGTATCCTTAATGATCAATTATCATTCATCTAAATTAATTTTTCTGAATTTTTCTCCAAGTTATTTCTTATTGTTTTGCACTCAGTCCAATGAATGTTCTGTTTCGGGTCTTAAGGCCCTTAAACTTGGCTATTTGTGGGGCCCACCTAGTGGCCCATCAAATGCCACACAATTTTCTGATCTTGACCTGGGGACACTCCAGGTTGAAGTCCCATTTTATGGTCCGTCCTATCAATCTATCGGCACGAATTGCCGTCGCAACTATCCTAATCGCCAAAATACTAGATTTGTCCTATATTGATAAAATCTCGATCTAACCTCTTAGGGTCATCCAATTGAAATGATTCTCTGGTTCATTGTGGTTCTTTTTAAAATCAGTATTCCAAAAAACACATTTTCAAAAGAATCCATTTTTTTATTGTGATAGTCAATCAAAATATCAAGTTAAAACATTAATTCCTCCTATGGTCTAGGATTTTCAAATTTTCTAAGTCATATTCAATATTATAAATCAACCACCACTGGTTGGGCATGGTCATACTGTGATCATGAGTTTTCAAAATTCTGGAAACTCATTCAAATTTCAAGTCAATCAAAACCATTCAATCACACATCTATCTCTTCTATGGAAATTGGCAAATAAGCAAGGTGTAGTCTAAGGCATTCCTACACTATCATTTCCTACACATGCATCTAACACCATCGATTTCTATGATCAAAACAGTGATCAAATAATAATTTAAATTCTAGAATCTCAATCAAAATTATTCATCACAGCCAATCAAATTCATACAAGTAAAACATAGTCTATACTATTCTAAGCATTTAAGTTCTAACACATGCATCTAGTACCATCCATTTTCTATGATCAAAACCAGTGATCAAAACATTTTATAATCTGGAATATGAACCAAGAATCATCAATCACATCCATTCAAAATAAGTTTTTACTATCATACTACATTTATCAAGCATGGTATAGTCTATGCTATTCTATAATCATCAATCAAATCAAATGCGATCTACACCATTGATTTGTATAATCAAAAACAAAAATCAATATTCAATATTCTTGAATTATAAATCAAAAAGTCACAAAGTCAAAACCATTCAATATCATACATGTGTTCCAGAATTCCCAAACAAAATAGCTATTTATTTTTAAAAGCTCCATTTATGAAAACGACTAAAACAAATCAATTTGATCTAAAACCACACAATTTTTCTCTCAAATCTAATGATAAAATTGATCTTTTACTAAATTTCTGGGATTATATGGTCCTAAAGGAGGTGATCAATGGAGGAGTAATGCTAAGCCACTAAGGGCACATGCTCACCTCAAACTCCTATTGCACCATTCACCACCACAAGGTGGAGCTTGGACCACTCGATATTCATCATGGATGATGAGAGGGTGGTGTCTGATCACTTTCATCACACATGACTATCCCATTCCAGATATCCCTATCATCAAAGATCAAAATCGAAAATCATTCAAAATTTCAAAACAAAACAATATTTCTAACACTTTTTATGAAATATCCTAGGCTAGCATTGGACATAGTCCAAGCCTTGCCTATTTGGACCATTGGATGGCCATGCATAATCATGGAGATCACATGCATGGTCATCCTAACTTCTAATTTATCTCAGCTCCAGAAATCTTAAGGATCTTCAAAAAAAAATCAAAGAGAAAAAGAGATTTTCAAACAAAATCCCACACCAACTATACTAAAACTTCAAAACTATAAAAGAACCAAGACTTACCTTCAATCTTTTCTTCTAGCTTGCTAGTTTGTACTGAATTTTGTGGAGAGATGGGCTGAGATGGAGCTCGTTTTGAAGTATGTTAGACCAGACGAGAAGGGGAGTTCAATGGTGGTGGAGGATCAAAATTCTAATGGTTGTATGTGGAGGAGCTAAGCTAGAGACCTAGAGCTCTAATGGAGATGGATAGAGGAAGATGGAATGGAATGAAGAGAGGGATGTTGGAATTCGATTTTGCAAGAGGGAGTGGGGAACAAGTTTGAGATGTGTCAAGCTTGGTCTTCCCAAGCTACACTCTCTCTCCTCTCTCCTCTCTCCTCTCTCCTCCTTTCACCTGCGCATGGAGAAGTGGGACCCACTTGGGTTCCACTCTCCACCTTCCTTTTGGTCTCCTAGGCTTTTCTCCTCTATTGGGTCCTCAATTCTTGTGAATGTACACTTTTCTAGCAATCTAGTGGTGCATGCCCTTAACCGAATCTTACACCTTAGATGTCCCCAATGTGAAATCTATGGTCTAAGATGGAGCCAATCTTGGTCAATGAGATTAAAGGCTAGGATTTGTTAGAGATTTGTAAAAATCCTAATTTCTAATTTGGAAATTAGAGAATTACTTATATTTGCTCGTGGGCTTCCTTCTTATTTACTGGAAATGCCTTTGTTCCATACAAGGCACACATCCATAGCTAAGGGTGTTTGTGAATTTGGCTCCCTTGGATTTATGGGTCTAGGTTTGACTTGCTTTATTGATCATCATCATGATCATCATCAAAATCCATGCCATTGATGATGATTTCCACATCATCACCTTGGCTCAGTCCCAATTCAGGTAATTTCTTGGGTCCGGGTCAGTCCTCTGGCTATTTGGGTCCTTAACATGTGATTTATGATGTTGGGGTGTGGTTTACTTAATTCCTACCACACCCACTCAATTTAAAGGGGTGTCCTATGGGTGCCATTAGGAATAACTCCTCATCCAGTTATAGGTGGGTGCCTAACATTTTTAGATGGACCTAGCCTCAGGCACTCACCTGGTTGACTGGCACAGGTTTCAAGGGGTAGGTGTTACACTTTCCATCTCCACCTTGTATTTCACATCCACAGGATCGCACTCCTGATTCAAACCCATTAGCCTTTTCTGGGCTTTCTGTTAATTGTTTATGTATTCAATAAATGGAAAACAGGTTGAAAATCCATCTCTCTCCCAAACTGAATTCCCATTCGTCAGAAAAGATTATATCTCCCTTATCAGGTGTTGTAAGGGTGCCATTTTTTACCTCTCTCGACTCAATTTGATTCTCAATTCCTTCCTCGATATCAGTATCGCTCCATTCCATTTCCTCTTTTCCCCACACCCGCACTACCTCGACGCTCGTTGTTCCAGTCTCGAGCGTAGTGACCAATTGGTCATGCTCATATTCCTGAACGAAATCATAGGGGTCCTCTTAAAGATATTCTCATTAAGATCAGTGTCAATAAAGGACTCCTCTATATCATCCTTATTTTGCCAGCGCTTGGCCAACTAGCTAACTTGATATCTTAACCTAAAAAGTGCATGATTTATGGTGTGCATACAACTTTTTAAATATTCTTTGGAGGAAGAAGTTTGGGCTAGTGCATATGGTTCTGTGTCTTGAAAGTATTGAGTTTGCTGTGAAAACTCATAAGGGAAGTTGTTGGGGTAAGAACTCTGGTCAGAATTAGGGATCATATCACACATTGGAGGTTGATTAAACCCCCACATGTCATTGGGTTGACTCTGTGACGGGGAACGTCAAGATTGAAAGTATTGAAGTTGAACCGCAATAGAATTTCAACTTCAGAAAAAAAAAAAAAAAAAAAAAAAAAAAAAAAAAAATATATGTTACTGTTCATGTGAACAGTGACGGACGTCCGTGATGAACAGTGACGGACGTCCGTGAAACACTGACGGACGTCCGTGATTTTGCCCCTTCACTGTCCGTAGGTCACGGACGTCCGTGGGGCACTACGGACGTCCGTGGACGTCGTGACGGGCTTCCGAAATTTGAGTTTTTTTTAGCGAAAACTTGCCTTTTTGTGTTTTATTTCTATTAGAACTCTTTATTTCGAATTTTAATTATTGGTGGCCTATATATAGAGGCTTGTAAAGACTTTTTAATTAGTTATTGAATATTTTGAATGCTTTTATGCTTGAATATTCTTTGCCTGAGATGGGTTTGGTGTGAGGCCAAGGGAGTGATTCCTAAAAGCCATTGTTATCTTCTCTATTATATTGGTTATCTCTCGATCTGTGTTTGCTTCCCCTACACCGTAGCCTAATTGTTTCCTTTCGATCCCAAAACCCTAAGCCTATTTGAAACCCTAAATCAAACATAGCCAACACCTTTTTCTAAACCATAAACCGATCCGAAAACCATAAACCTGTTACAAAACCAAAACCTATTACAGACCCATAACCTATTTCCGCCACCCTAGTTCGAACCGTGAATCTACATCGGATCGAAGACGAGCGCTTAAGCCTGGAAAAGCTAGAGTTCTATCTCTAGGCCGATCTTGCCTCAAATCTAATAGTACTCGCGCATCGGACTGAACCCTAACTGGATCTCCTGTGATCTACCAACCTGAATTCTTTGAACCCTAAGGTATTTAAGATAGTTTTGAGATTACGCTTGATTAAATTCTAATTAATTTCGGCAAATCGCATTAAAATCATATTCCGCATTTTAGGGTTATCGTCCCGCGTCACTCTGTCAGTCAAAAGCGTTCCAAACAGGTTTTGAGTGGACTTGTTCAGGGTAATATTTTGGGTTGTTCAAGGGACATATAGGTGTAATGTGCATCGAGTTTTCACATATAACACATGATTCTAGATTGAACCCATGCATTGACATGAAAGTTTACCGATAGCTCTAACAATTTTTTTTTTAAAGACTAGTAGAAAGATTGATTTAAATCTAGAAAGTTTCTAAGATTTGTTTAATTCCTAATATTTTCTATTTGTCATCCCCGGCAACGGCGCCAAAAACTTGTGAATTTAAAAGTGTTACTCGTAAGTGCACGAGTCGTACCATAGTAAACGGGTGCAGAGTACGAGGTCGATCCCACAAAGATATCAGATAGAATTTAAAAGGCTACAAAATATCAATCTAAGAGCTTATTTGAATTAACAACAATCTTAGCGTAGCCTACCGAGTGTGATGAATCGAATGATTAAACGAAACTACGCAATATGAAATTACTAAAAAGGAATGAGAGAGATTTAGGATACTAAATCCTCCCATCTTTGGTTCATCATCCATATTTTTAGATCTAATGATTGGAATCGTATAGATGCAACACCGCATAAATTATTAAAATCAATTAATAATCTATGGAAGAATAAAACGATTGAATCAATATAAAAATCTAAAGTAATGCTCTTCCAAATCTTCTAAAGGAAAGAATCAAAGCATTCACTGTCTTAAAATAAATTTAATCACAATGAATTAATGAGTCTAAATTTTAGCATTAAAAAGAAGATTAGGGTTCCTAATCACAGATCTAAGATCATGGGAAAACATGAAGAATTCTCATATCTCGGATTTATGATTAGATCCCATAAAGCAGCAAGAGCACATGGCAAATAATCCACACAAGCATCTAATATAGTTCCAACCACAAATCTATTTTTATGGATGAATCCCTCATATGAGATTCATTAGATCCTAAACCCTAGAAATTTAGCCACACATTTCAATACAAAAATTGCAAGAAGATGAAATAAAATGAAAGCAATTCATTAAAAATACCCGATTGAGTCTCCAAATAGATCCACAAAGTAGCTTTAATCCACGTAGAACGTTATGATTTAATCAAAATGAAGGCTAATCCCCTTTCTAAAAACTAAAAAAATGATAAGAAAAGTAGAAAGAAAAATAAAGACAATATGTGAAAGAGGACTCCCAAACCCTAACTCATAACATGGTATTTATAAGGTTACCCCCGTAACCCTAATACTTCACTTTGGCTCACTACAACTCATTTTCGAGCATTAAAAGCGTGAAAATGAGACCCAAAATCAATCGATTCTCAAAATCGATCGATCAATTTTGATCCACTTGAATTCATTTTTGAGCCTTTAAAACTTCAAAATTCGAACCAAAATCAATCGATCGATTTTCTCATATTTTGGTGAGCATTGGCTTTTCAACAACACAGTCTTGGTATTTTGGCCATAACTTTTTACTTTGAACTCAGATTGACGCGATTATTGCGACATTAGAAAGAAGACAACGAGCTTTACAACTTTGTGTGAAATAGCAATTTCACGAATCCGATGTTTTAGAGGTCAAAATAGAGCTACAAGTTGGGATAAGTTCTTGATGGCCCAAGGTTGCACAGATTTCACATTATTTTCTGACCTCTTAGGCTATTTTATGCTCAACTTATCTCCAGATCTGTAAATCACTAAAACTACACAAAATATATTAAATAGCTTTCATCGGACAACAATCTATAGGTTTAAGGGTAAATATTAACACTTATCAATATTCAACACCAATGGTCTTGTCCGTACATAGAATGGGTCTCACCTTGTTATTTCATAGCAAAGCTCCTACTAATCTATGGGTAGAGGCCTTTCTTACGAGTGTTTACTTCATTTTAATCAGTTACCAAGCTCTCTTTTAGAAAATGATACACCCTATCATGCTTTATATAATGAACAACAGTCTCACAAACATCTTTGAGTCTTTGGTTGCGCATGTTATCCATCTTTATGCGATTACGGCAACTCCAAATCCACTCCCAAATGTGCCCAATGCATCTTCTTAGACTACAGTCTTCTTCACAAGGGTTGTCTTCGTCTAGCCAATGGTTGAGTATTTATTTCTCGTCACGTCACATTTGATAAAAACATTTTTCCATATGCAAATTTATCACCTCTTCTCCAATGGCCAATCAAAACATAATGAAAGGACCCCATGTTAGTATGCCTTCGAAGCTGCTCTATGGCACTGGTTCTAAGAACGACATATCGAATTCCAATAATTCACAGCCTTCACCCACTACCAGCAATTACATGTCTCCTCAAATCCCTCCCCTTTTGCTTAATTCATCATCTTCAACAAATATCTCAAGTTCTAAACTCCACAACCGACCAATATTCCCCTTCAAATAAATCCCTCTACCCCAAGTTCACCACTTTCCATATCCCGGCTGTCCATCACTAACAGTCACTCCCAACTCACTGCCCAACCTCAAACCATCCCAACTACTCTTTCACACCAAGCTAACTCTCAAACTGCTACACAAATCCAAGCATTAGCTCCCTCTCAACCACAACAAACTATCCCTCAAAGTGCTATCCCTACACAACCTGATCCAAATACCCAACCTACAAGTACCCAATCTACTAGCATACCACAACCTACTACAACAATCAAACATCCCATGATTACATGCTTGCAAGATGGTACACGAAGAACTCGTGTTCTACTTGCCACTCGACACCCCTTACCTGCACGTGCTACACGGCTGCCTCTCGGCATCCTCAACGGCGTGCCACTATGGCTGAAGAATTCAACTCACTTATAAAGCAACAAACGCGGCCGCGGGTCCCTCCACCATCACATGGGATTGTAGTAGGCTGCAAATGGGTGTTCAAAATTGAGCAACGATCTAATGGAGCAATTGAACAATACAAAGGACGTCTTGTCGCCAAGGGTTATCATCAACAAGCACAGGGCCGGCCCTGAGATTTTGGGGGCCCAAGGCGAGTTCCTAAAATGGGGGCCCCTCTTTCATATTAATCTTTAGAATAAAAAAAATCGCCACAATTTTTATTTTTTGACAAGTAAAACAATTCTCATTGCTTTAGAATTATAAATATCTCCATATTCCATTTTATTATTTATAATTTGAAAATGCAACTAACAAATTAACGAAAGTATATATTAAAGAAAAATGCAACATGAAAAGAGAAAAAATAAATAGTTGAAGGTACCTAACGGATCGAGTAACCCAACCAATAACATTTTAACACTTTTTATTACTTTAACTGCCATTGAATCTTTCATTGGCATTTTTTAGCACTTTAACAGTCTCAAAAAGTTCAAAAAATAAGTTCATTGGATAAGTCTTGTCGAGTAAATCAAAATTGACAATTCATTTGCAAAAAATGGAACTGTAACGAAATTGCTATTTTAAGTTAGAGTCATTTAATACGAAATATATATATATATATAGATCTTGAGATCATGGTGCACCTATCAAACAATCAATTTGTGATTCAACGTGTCATAGATCCTAAAAAATATCCCATAATATCACATTTGAGAGTGATGTGTACCATATGATTCAAGGGCATGTTTGGGAGATTTGTGATACATGGAATAAAAAAATTGTCGTCTGATAGGTGGGTCATGATCTGAAGATCTATTTTGTGAAAGATAGGTATGAAAAGCGTCTCCACCATCTCATTCGAAGGAATCAATGGTTTTCAAGGGGTCCGGGACGTGGGCGCTTTCGAAGAACGCGTGGGAGCATTTAGAGGTACCTTATATATAAAGGATTTCATCAAACAAATTTGGTCCGGTCAAAATTGGGCCAGAGAATCTACTGAGTCAATTCATATGCTTGGCCCAATTAGGTCAGTGACTCGACCAATGACCTGCACCGACCGATCGAGACTCGATCCATGACCCATTAGAAAAAAATATGCAAATATGGGACCTGGGAAGAGTTGAACCCACAACCTCTTGGGTAAAAAGTAAAGCAACACTAGTTACTAGACCAACTAAACAATTAGATTTATTCAATATTTTTATACATTAAAATTTATATTAAGCAACTAGATGGTAACGACTTCCAAGATTTGGGGGCCTGAAAATTTTGGGGTCCCGAGGCGGCCTCCTCTTGGGCCTTGGCCCAAGGCCGGCCCTAAACAAGCAGGCATTGACTATTATGAAACTTCTAGTCCTGTGATTAAACCACAAACGATTCGACTTGTGCTAACCGTTGCAGTTTCTCATAAGTGGCCGATCATGCAATTAGATGTTAAAAACCACATTTTTGCATGTCGCTCTATCTAAGAAGGTTTACATGGCACAACCTCTAAGTTCTACGGATCCCTCCTACCCCTTGTATATTTGCAAGCTTCACAGATCAATTTATGGTCTTGAACAGGCCCCCCAAACTTGGGTTCAAAGTTTAAGCAGCCATCTTCTACACCTCGGTTTTTCTATAAGCAATGTTGATTCATCCATGTTCATTCGCCACAGTCGCTCTAATATCATCATTGTTCTCGTTTATGTCAATGACATCATTGTTTATGCCACGGTCACACTAATATCATTCGCCACTGTCGCACAAATTATTTTATCATAGTTTTACATTTTATCCATCAATCTGATTATGTATGTTGATGTGAAGTGAGAGCAGGTTTGGCGATGTTCAGGAAAGAGGTGGTTTTGCGTGTGGATGACTGGATTTTCTCAGCGTGCCGAAAAGTAAATTTTGCTCGGAGGATAGTCTGTCACAGGTATGGATGCAATGCTATGAAGAAAAACGGTAAACTAGTCAAAAGTAATGAAGAACCAGTGGATTTTGGGAGTAAGGATAAAGCGGTGTTCTCGAGGCAACAGGTTAAGGATACAAAAAATGGGTGGTCTATTGCTGGGAAAAAGTATAGAAGGTTTACAAATTCTGGTGGTTTTGAGATTAGGGATGGTGCCAGATCAATTTCGCATATTCATAGAGAAGCTCCTGGTTTGCATCAGGCTTTGAACACGAGTTTCACCCCTGAAGTTTCGACAAGATTGGGATCTGCTTTTGGTAGGCCCCATTTCCAAAGACCTAGGGAAGAACCTGTACTGAATCAGCCAAAGAAGACAAGGTTTATCTCTGAGATTCCAGTGGGACAGGGCTATACCTCTCATTCCAATCCTCAGAGTGAGACTGGTAGAAGCTGGACCAAGAAAAGATTTCAGAATGCTGGTACTCTACATTAACCGACTCATTTACATCAGAGTTCTGATATCCATTTGAATGGAGAGGCTAAAAATGCTTCTTTAAGCTTTACGGATTCCATATTTGAAACTAAACTACAGCATTATCAAAAATAGTGGATGATAGTAAAGTTCAGCAATCACATTCCATCTTTTGATTTGATTAGGGACTTTTTACAGAAGTATTGGGGGGAACATCACATCCCCCAACTATCTACATTTTAACAACAAAAACAAAAAAATACTTCTCCGTTTCAAGGAGGCGGCTTGCAAAAAAGGGTCCTTGACGTGGGGTGAGCAGATTGTGAAGTGCTACCGGTGGAACGCTGAGGAAAGAGAGTGCAGAGCCAAAAAACATGGCTGCAGCTACTGGTTACAAGTCCAAGGACTCCCCTTCACGCTGGAACTGGTGAAGTTTCGATTTCTCGGAGACTCATTTAGCCAGGATTCTCGTTGCGGCGGACCAGTGGTGCTCCATACCCAGGTGGGGGGACGTGGAGATCAACAGTAAGGTTTACAGATGCATGCTGGACATGGAGCGCGAGAGTGGAGTGGAGATCTGATCACTAAGTAGGGTGATGGCACGACCTTTGGAGTTCGCCGGGGGGGGGGGGGGGGGAATGTATATCACTCTCCTGGAGGTTAAGGTATTCTCGACGGATCAAGTCCCAATCAATGGGGACTGGGTCTGGCATTGCCCGATGATGCAACGAGCTCCTGGTTTGGCCGGGGTGAACTCAAGGACGGCCGCGAGGGCGTCCTCGGGAGGTGTTTCCTCTCCTGAGAACCATGGTGGACAGCGAAAATCGGATCTTCAGTCTTGGAGTTGGCTGGAGGAGACGTTGGCCGGCAAGCAACAGTGGATCCATAGTAACGGCGACTAAATCCCGAAAGAAGGGGAGGGCAGCCAGTTTTACCGCTGGATCGCCAATGGATGTTAATATTTTCAAATGGGAGCACTCTCAAGCGGATATGAAGGGATCTTCATATAGAGACCCTATGGAGGAGGAGGTGACAGCTGGATTTGACGTTAGACATGTCTAGGTCAATTCAGCTGAGGGAAAATCTAGACACGCTGTTTCTTCAAATGAACAGGCGAATGATGAATTTGGAGAAGGTTTTCGTCCGACTTTAGTACGTGGGACATGTTGCGGATATTACGAGATATTTCAGGGAAGCAAGTCGACTTTTGCTTCTGATTTAAATCCTTTGGAAAATCGTCTCGGGAATTCATATGGACGTGTTGGCTGCAATCTGGGGATCGGGGCATTGGTAGCTGAGATGGCGGCTGATAATCATAATTTAAGGGGTGGGATGCAAACAGCTGGTTCCTCGATTTTCGTGACTAATGAATCTTTAATGTCACAAAATCCTGGGACTAAACTTAAGTCACATTCTTCAGGGAGATCCTGATGTGGGTCCTTCAAGCGAAGAGGGGTGTAATTGGGTCGAGGCCTATGGAGCGGAAGCGAAGCCATAACGTGGAACCAGATTCTTGTGTGGAGACCTCTGGACTTGCTAGCAATTTAAATTCATGGGCAGTTTCCTTCCAATCTACCCATATATGTGGTAACTCTGAACTTTTTCCTTCCATTTCAGAAAATCAAGTACATCCTATGTTTATTTTCTCTGATTGTGCTAGTTCTTATTTGTGTTTATGGTAATTGTAATTCTGGATTTTTTGGGGGTGAGAACTCTTGTAATGTTCCTATGAGCAAATTTGATAAGCCACAGGAAACCACTGTCTTTAGCAGGAAGAACCTTGTCATTTCCCCATAATGTTTTGAGGTCAGAAGGGTGGTTGATGGTTTGGAAGAGGAATTTCAGGAGGTAAGGGATGGTGAGGTCAATTTGGTTATGGATCAGGACAATCTTCAGGGGGAAGCAGTGGATAGCGATCAGATGAATTTGGTTGAGAATGTGGAGGAAAATCTTGAGATGGGGATGAAGCAGTTGCTGTTGTGAAAATGAGTTAAGGTGTTTAGGGTTTGATTAAGGTAATAAAGATAGGGTTAAGGATAGTAGGTTAGGGTTATAGAGAAGAAGAATAGAGAGAGAGAGAGAAGAGCTCACTAGCCTTTATATTAAGTTAGTTATTACATGCACACCCAACATTGATGAGCACACACCAACACTAATAAAAAGAATAGCACTAACACTCCCCCTCAAGCCAGAGCATATAGATCATGCATGCCCAGCTTGACCATAATATTTTGTAGAACCGTGGGACCCAAAGGCTTGGTGAAAACATCTGCAAGTTGTTGGGAAGAAGCAACATCAATAAGTTCCAAGGGGTGATCCCACACTTTTTCCCTTACCAAATGAATATCCACCTCTATGTGTTTCGTCGTCTCGTGGAACACACAATCGGAGGCTATCTTCTCAGCAGCTTCATTATCACAATGAAGGGGCATAGACCTCTGAATCGGAAACCCAAGCTCAGTCATGAGAGAACGCAGTCATAACATCTCACATGCACCATGAGCAATAGCACAATACTCAGCCTCAACACTAGACCGAGAAACCACATGTTGTTTCTTGCTCTTCCAAGCCACAAGATTATCTCCAAGAAATGTACAATACCCAAAAGTGGATCTCCTAATCTGAGACGGCATCAGCCCAATTTGCATCTGTATATCCGGATATGTGAAGGTAGCCATGAGAACGAAAGAGAATTCCCCGTCCAGGATTGGATTTGAGGTATCTCAAAATCCGATGAGCAGCAACCATATGTGAAACCCATGGAGCATGCATGAACTAACTAATCAGGCTGACAGCAAACGTGAGATCCGGACAGGTCAAGGTAAGCATTGCTGACGATCAGGAAGGAGTTGAGACGTCTTGGGATGTCCTGGGATGTCTTTTGCGGGTACTGATGAGGAGCTCAGGAAGGTGTTTATCAATATTGAAAAGGATAGAAGAAAGCATGGGTCTGGTTGGAAGAATAGAGGCAATAGAGAACTTACTAAGGTTCAATGGGGTCTGTCTTATTCAAAACATTAACAAATGGGGGAGAGAGGATTTGCACCTAACTAGGTGTTACAATAGGGGCCGGGCTGATTGGTTGTTTTATGCTGATTTTATCTCGGAATGTACGAGGTTTGGATCATCAGAATAAACAAGCTAGTGTTATGAGTGTGATAAGGGCTTATAATCCGAATATGGTGACTCTTCGGGAAATCAAATGGGAAAGTATTGATGACAGAAAGGTTAGGGCTGTGCTGGGCAGAGGTGATTGGGAGTGGATATTTCAGTGTTCGGTTGGTGCTTCGGGTGGAATCTTATTAGCATGGAACGGAAGGGACCTTGAAATGCTTGATTCGGAGATAGGGGATTCCTCTGTTTCTGTCAAAATCCAAGGAAAAAGAGATGGCAAAGAATGGGTGTTTACTGAAGTTTATGGGCCTCCTGATGATGGGTTGAAAGAAGGGTTTTTTATTGAATTAGCAGCAATGTCTACTAGGTGGGGGATACCATGGTGTGAGGGAGGGGACTATAACATTATCAGATTTGATCATGAAAAAAGAGGGGCCAGTTTTGATAGGAGAAGTATGTCACTGTTTGAAATTTTCACTAACGATTGCGCTGTGATTGATTTCCAAATGAAAGGTGACCTGTTTATTTGGTCAAGTTTGCAAGATGAGCCAACTCTTTAAAGACTTGATAGATTCCTTTGTACTGTGGATTGGTTGGGGATGTTTCCTGATGGCTTTACTTGAAGGTCTGGCAAGATAAACTTCTGACCACATTCCTATTATCCTTAGGAATCTCAAATGAATTTTGGATGTGGGCCGAGCCCATTCAAATTTGGATGTGGGCCGAACCTTTTCAGATTTGAATTTAGGATCTGGGCCAAGTTTCAGATTTGAGAATGCCCAGCTTCTGAATGATGATTTTAGAACAAAGGTGGAGAACTGGTGGAATGCGGATGTGGTGGAGGGAACCTCATCCTTTGTTCTCTCCATAAAGCTAAAAAAAAATTAAAAGAGAAGATTAAGTGTTGGAATGTGGAGGTGTATGGCAATGTTGACGCTGCAAAAGAACATATTCTAACAGAGATTAGAAAGATGGACATAATGGAAGAAAGTTGTGCTTTGTCTGAAGAAGAGCTGGATATTAGAGCTGCCTTGAAAATTCACTTTAACCAAAAGTGTTTGGAGGAAGGGTTGATGTGGAGACAAAAAGTCAAAGCTCATTGGCTTGAAGTGGGAGACGGAAACACTAACACTTTTCACACGGTAGCTAATGGTAGAAGGAAGAAAAATGGAATTTCCAGTCTTCAGGTAAATGGGATTGTGATTAATGAGGAACAAGAGGTTGCTAATCATGTAGTGCAGCTTTATGAAGATTTATATATGGAAGAGGGAGGTCGATGGTTTGGTTTTTATGTTTTATCTTATGAGTAGAGGACAAGCTTAGAAATGGAATTTGAAGAAGAAGTGGTGAAAGAGGGAGTGATCAATAGTGGTAAAAACAAGTCCCCAGGTCCAGTTGGTTTTACTATGTAGTTTTTTCAAAAAAATTGGAAACTTTTGAGTGGTAACATTATGGCTGTTTTAACTGAATTTGCTTATAGTGGTATTATGAGTAAAAGTTTTAACTCTACTTTTGTTTCGTTAATTCTAAAAGTTGAGGGAGCTGTCGATATTAGAGATTTCAGACCTATCAGTTTGTTTGGCAACATTTACAAGATTATTGCAAAGGTTTTGGCTAAAAGATTACGGAGGGTCCTGCCTGATATCATCTCTACTCCTCAGCAATGTTCCTAAAGTCGGCAGGCGGGTTCGAGCGGCTGGGGTATTTTTGGGCGGATAGGGCGGGGCGGTGCCTGGGCGGGCGCCTTAAGAACCGGATGGTCACTATATATATTAAAGTATTAAAAGAGGAAATTGAAAGTTTATAAATTATATTTAAACACGCAATTCAATTCAATTCAATTCAAGTAAATACTACATTACTACTAAATATGAAGTTCAACTTTAACCATCACAATTTCACATAATCAGGTAGTCTAAAAATATAACATATATTAAAACACATAATTGTTCATTCTGAATGTCCCTCCTCATCTTCATCTCTTCATTTTGTAAATCAAGTTCATCATCATCGGAATGAATGAACCCGATATCATCATCCCCTTCATCTCTCGCTTCTACATCAAGTTCCGCCTCATTAATTCTGACGGTTCTCGTGCTCCTCCTTGTTTGTGCTTCTTCATTTGCACCTGAAGCATCACTAACAACACCCCAAGTCAAGGACACGCCGGGAAATACTTCTTCATTAGGGTCAACTAACCATTCAAGCATCCCTTGTCTTTAGAGAGCAAGATATCATCTTTCCTCTTTCTTTTAGACCCGCAATCTAGTAGCTTGGTATTAAATTGGACATATACTAAATCATTCAACTTTGGGGTCCCAATTCTATTTCTTTTTTTTTAGTGGATGTGCGTATATAAAACAAAAAATATTTTAATTGATATATACATAACTGATTTTATAAATAATTAAACACAATAACATAAATACATGCCTATATTCTATAAATTTATTTAATATTTATCATCTCAATGGTGCTCCAGTTTCTCTCGTATCCAAAAGAACTGCATGTTAAATTCAATATTTGTAGTGCCATCTTTTGCACATTAGGAGCTTCCGCACCATGCAATTCCCACCAAGTAGTTGTTAATTAATCCCCAAAGAAAATTAAGTTAAGAAATTATTACTTAATTGAAACCTCTAAATCAAAATTAAAATAATAATTAACTATAAATTACTTAGGTCAACTTATCTGAATACAATACCTTCATATCCACATTCCTTTGCTTGATCGCTACAGAATCTCCAAAAAAAATTTCCGAATTCATATAACAACTAATCTCTTGAAAAATTCAGCACCTTGGAGTTTAGGATCAATCAACTTCTTAATGCAATTGTTTACACCATTCATAAACCACGACGCTCTACGAATTTTTTCTCTTTCTTTATAGTAGTAGAAAGGATTCAAGATGTGTCCCGCTGCAACCAATGGATGCTTTAAGTGCTTTTCAAATCTCTTTTTGATGATCTCCAATACCTTCTAAATTCGAGATTCCTTGTCTTGGAAAGAGGCTTTAATTTCTCTTTCTGCCTCTGCAATGGATGCGTAGATGTGTCCCATGATAGGGGCATCCGAATAAACCATTCGTAGAACTTGTACGAGCGGTTGGAAGATCTTCAAAGCATAAACCACATCATTTCAGAAAGCATTGTTCAAATATGATACTCTCTACTTTCCTCCCTACCCTCTCTTTATACCATCTGGATTTCTTCCAATCTTCAGAGAAGATGTCCCTTAATGGGAGCCTCAACGTAAAAAAACTCTGTAAACTGAGAAAAGCAGTAGCGAACCGTGTGACCCGGCTCTAACAAGATCTTTTTTCTTTATCTTCTTCCTCATCAAAGCCAACACTCTAATATGACTGTATATAAATGTTGATACAGTCTTTGCCTTTTCAACGGCCATCTTTTTCTGCGCTAGCTTACCCATATCGTGAAACATTAGGTCAATCGAATGCGTCGCACAAGGAGTCCAATAAATACTCGAATAATTAATTTCTAATATTTTTGCAGCTCCCATATTGTTTGCAGCATTATCGGTGACCACTTGGAGCACTCTCTTTTCCCCTACTTGTATGCACTGCTCAACCAACTCATAGATGAACTGTGCATCATGAATTTCTAACGAAACAACAACCAATCTTTAAAAAGTTGTTCCCACACGACGATGCACTAAAAGCCTTTCTATCTATCCACGTGTCTATCATGATAGAACAAACATAAGTATCTCATGCCTCTTTATGCGGGATTAATCTCTTTTTTATACTGTCAACCTCATCCATCAACAAAAGAACCCCCAACTGATAATCTAAAGGAGGAATATATCCTAGCTCAAATTGGCCAATTGCGTCACACATTTTCAAAAAATACTTGCTTTTAATAGTGTGAAAAGCAATGTCGTGGACATAGAACCATCTAGCAACGTGTCGGTCTATACGTCCTTTAATCTCTTTAGATAAGTGTTCTGGGAGGGCAGTTTGCCACATTTTTCCCTTTCCCTTCACTTCATCAGCTGGTTTACGACGCACAAAAGAATCCATCAGCCCCTAAGTGTGTGGTCTCTTTGATAAGAAACGGTGACTTTCCCTAGTTACCCCCTCATTACTCTCAACACCGGAACCTAAGTCCTCATCTTCATCCATCACTAACAATCCGCACAGACTCCCGTATTGCCTAAGTTTCTTTTTCCTTGGTGACTTTCTTTTCCTTGATCAAGTTGAGAGCGCTTAGAATCTAAACCCTAGCCTCTGTTGACACATCTTTACAAGGGATTATGTCCCCCTGAACACCAGCAAGATGTTTCTTCAACCGATTAATGCTAAAATGTCATTCCATTTTAAAAAAATTGCACGTTATTCTCTTTGGATTTGATGGATCCTTCATAAAGCAATACTTCCAACCAGGATCCCCACTATTCTTTACGGGTGCACCGGTTGATGCACAAGAAGACGACATTTGAGCGTTTGAAGCTCAACCAGTGAACTACACATCCAAAAAAAATATCAAATAAATATTAGATATATAATTAATTAATTATATTTATATATTATAAATTTATAATATTAATTAATATATATATATATATAATTATATACACACACACACATGTGCGCACACACGTGTGCACACACATATTAT
The DNA here is from genome assembly GCA_021018995.1 of Chloranthus sessilifolius. Lineage (NCBI taxonomy): Eukaryota > Viridiplantae > Streptophyta > Magnoliopsida > Chloranthales > Chloranthaceae > Chloranthus > Chloranthus sessilifolius. The sequence goes on from CM037589.1 coordinate 33,472,405, forward strand.
ATATATATATATATATATATATATATATATATATATATATATACAAAGCTATATAGGATTGAGTATACACACAGTCTCAGGCTCACAGCACACCCACACACATGGTAGTCAAGGCAACGCCATGGTGTCGCCACAGCAAATGGCGTCGTAGATCGCCATATAAGTTATAGTACTTATATAGTTATATTATAAGTTACAAAATATAACTTATAAGTTATTTAACTTATAAAACAAATATAAAAGGGTTGGGAGTTGGGACTTAGGGCTATTAGAGATCTCTTGCTCTCTGTCTCTCTCGATCTCCTTCGACAAGCAAGGTACGCCATTTTTCTTTTTTTTGTTCTGTTTTTTGTTTTATTTTTTGTTTTGTTTTGTGTTTTATTTTTTGTTTTATGTTCTCTTTTTTTCTGTTTTGTTTTCTATTAGATTATTTTTTTCTCTGTTTTTCTTTTTCTATTTTGATTCACCATCACGCTCCTTCACGGCACGGCTTCAGCAGCTCCTTCGACACCTTCAGCAGCTCTTTTGACAGTTCGACAAGGTACGCCATTTATAATTTTTTTTTTTTTTTTATTTGTTTCTGTTTTTATTTTCTATTTTTTGTTTCTGTTTTTTGCTCTGGTTTTTCTGTTTTTTTTCTTCTGGTTTTTTTTTTTGTTCTGCTTTTTTTTTCTTTTTTTTTGTTCTATGTTTTTTTTTCTGTTTTTTTATTCTATTTTTTGAATATGACTAAGTTTTTTTATTCTTTTCTATTATGTTTTTTTTTTTTCTTTAAAAAGCATACCCTATAGAAATATATATTTTCTTAAATTCTTCTTGTGCTCAGCGTTTCAATTCTAAGGGAAATGAATGAGGTTGTTTAGGATATTAAAATGAATTACTATTCATTTTGTAAAGTCAAATTATTGGGATTAGTTTTTTTTTCATTTTTAAAATTCAGAAAAATTACTAGGATTAGTTTTTTTTTCTATTTTTTCTTCCTCTGTTTTTTTTCATGTGTCTTTTGACATGCCATGGTGTACACTTGTAGCTCCCATATTAATATTAATATGAATTCTGAAACAATATTTTATGGAGGACTCAAGTTCGTCTTCCGTGAGCTTAAGGAAAGACCGCGAGTGGAAATATGCTCATCTTGTGGATGAGAGGAACACAAATACCGTGATGCAATTTTTGTAAGAAGACTACAAAGGGAGAAATAACTCGACAAAAGCAACATCTTGCTAGGGTAGGAAATAATGCAACAAGATGCCTTAAGTGTCCTCCAGATGTGAGAAAGGAAATGAGACAAGTTTTTGGTGTCAAAAATACAAAAAGTGACCAAGAGAAGGATGGTATGTGACTCGATAGATGAGCGTGATGTACTTGAGAGAGTTGTTGAGGAAGATGTGTATACAATATGTTGAAGAAATACATGGATCGATCGGTTCTAGGAAAAAGGGCTCTTTAAATCCTCGTACAAGAGGCTCTATGGATAGGTTTGTTACTACTACAAATTTGGCAATGGAAGGGAGGCAGAAATCTAAACATACGACATTGAATGATAGATATAAGAAAGAAGAGAGAGAAAAGGCTTGTCAGTTATTAGGTAGATGGTTTTATCAAGCAGGGATTCTTTTCAATACCACTCGCTTGAAAAGTTTTGCAATGGCCTTGGAAGCAGTGAGCCAATTTGTTCTTGGGATGAAGCCCCCATCGTATCATGAGCTAAGAGTGACCATATTGAAGGAGGTGACCTTTACTCACTCTATATTAAAGAAGTAAAGAGAGAGTTGGGAGAAATATGGGTGCACATTAATGTCCGATGGTTGGACAGATAAGAGGGGAAGAAATCTCATTAATTTTTTTGTGAATACTCTAGATGGGACAGTGTTTTTGGAATCAATTAATGCATCATCATACGTGAAGGATGCTCATACTCTATTTACCATGTTGGATGGAGAAAATAGCGGAGAAACCTGTAGTTCAAGTTGTGACAGATAATGCTGCTAATTATGTGGCAGCTGGAAGAATTTTAATGCAAAAAATTTTGTCTTTATTTTGAACTCCGTGTGTTGCTCATTGTCTTGATCTTATTCTGGAAGACATTGGGAAGCTACCATTGCTGAAGAAGTGTATATGCAAAGCCCCCGCATTGACAGTATTTTTATACAATCACAGATATATCTTAAACATGATGAGAAAGTTTACAAAACTTCATTATTCTCAGTTTGAGCTCTCCACGACAATCCCCTTCAAGTATGAATGGAAGACAATAGCCACTACCAAGGACAAGACTTCCATTGCCAAGAAAGGCAAAATTGAAGTGTGTGTGTGTGTGCCACTACCAAGGACAAGACTTCCATTGCCAAGAAAGGCAAAATTGAAGTGTGTGTGTGTGTGTGTGGGTGTGTGTGGTGTGTGTGTGTGTGTGTGTGGTTAAAGACAATTTAGAGATGGCTATGTATGTAAGTATATTCATTATGATAACACTAGCGGGACGCACCTGCAATGCAAGAGAGAGAGATTAAAGTAGGTGGTTTAAAGACTAAAATATAGAGGCTAGAGGGATTTTTAGGGATTTGAGGGAACTTGAGAGGAGCAAGCATAAGAGGGGAGAGATATGTTTGAAGGGTAAGGTTTCATTCCATGTATTTTCCCTATGAATCCGAATTACTTTCATACCTTCCTCTTTTGCTTTCATAACCAAATGATGGATATTTTTATCATTTAAAAAAAAAAAAAAAAAAACTTAGTGATATTTGGTCTTCTCTCTTTAGAACAATAAAGATATGCACAATCGGAAAACTAAATTAATAAAATGAGGAATATCCATGTCGATACTGAATTGCCATTGTCTATTATTGTCTCTGCTCCTATGTTTAAAACAGAGGAAATTGCATAAAGTGCATCAAGCCATAGTTGATAAATTCACAACCAACCAACATGAGCTATGAATCGATTTGAGAGAATTACTTAGTGAATCATTGCGAATTGTGAGGTAATTGTACTACGATTTTACTACGTGAGTAGAAGATTGGACATTGGGAATAAGCAAACCACAAATCAAGTAACTAGGCGTTGGGCAATACTGCATATTCTAAAATCAGATTTCTTTGTTGCTTCTTAACCACCTACTTTTTCATGGTTGGTAATCGATAAACAAGTATGGGTCATGTAGTTAACTATGTCATGGATCTAAAATATCAACCTAGCTGTTGGGATCTTTTTGTATCGGCGAAGATGCAATTTTATTAGAAGAAACAAACTTCTAGCATAGGATTATAGCAATCCTAAAGATGATGATTATAAAGGAGGATTATAGGAATTTTAAACATGAGATTCAACCCTTTATAGTAATTATCCCTACGAAGAATCATCTCAATCCCCACATATAACTTTCTAAAGGAGGATTATAGCAATCTTCATACATAAAACTTCTTCAATAGGATCTACGCCTAAGGAGTAGTAGGTTTAGATTTGCAATATATTACTATTTTTCTATGATGAAGACACTTCAACAGATAGAAAACATGATGATTCGACAAAGAGCAATCCAAGATCTACATGAGATTCTAGGTTCAATCTCCGGAGTAGTTTAATTTCCTTCTATACATAACATTAAAGTATGAGCAAATTATTTTTCTTTAGTTTCAGTCGAAAAACATCCTCAAACCATAATCAATAAAGCATTTTTCAAAGAAAATACAATTCTTTTTTTTTTTTTTTTTTTTTGATCAATAGAAAATACAATTCTACAGTTATCAGGTCTATAGAGAGAAGAAAAGAAAACTAAATGAATTTCAAAAAATTTAAAATTCAAACAGAAATTTTCAGCATCTAAAAAGAAAGATCTCGTGCCAAGACTCATAAGCAAACTCACCAAAATAAAAAATAAAAAAATCTAATTTGGCACATATAAAAGCCATATGCAATAGAAAAATATTAAAAACAACATTGTTATCGGATCCAATCATATAAAAAAATAGAGCAAAATACGAGGCATACACAAGAATTGCAGATCTATAATTAATAAATGAAAATGAACCCTAAAATGATAATTATACTTGCAGAACTACCAAGATAAGGAAATTTGTTAAGCACCTAACCAATACTCCTGAAACGCCTAGGTAAGTAGGTGGTAGTAGAGCGGGAAGTTAATTCTTTAGTACTTTGGGGTTGTAACACACCACAAAGCTCCGCAGCCAATGTACTCAGCAGCCCATTCTGTGGCGGCTCTCACTCCGGTACCCCTTTGGAGCCCCCAAGTAGCCCTTTTCTCAGATCACCCCTTTGGGGACTCCAAAGCGGCCCACTCTGTGGCAGCTTTCACTCGGGTACCCCTCTTTAGAGCACCCCTTGGGACCCCACGTAGCCCTTTTCTCAGGTCGCCCCCAAAGGTAGCCCTTTCCCCAGAACACCCCTTCTGTGACTTAAACCCGGGACGTGGTGCTGGCACTGATACCATTTTTTAAGGTCCCAACCAATACCCTAGAATTGCCTCGGCATTTGTGTTGCGGGAAGTTTATTACTTTGGGGTCGTAACAAAAAAAATGTAAATTTTACAAATAAATAAGATTATATATACCGCAAAATATGTGAAAATAGATTTTCCATTTCCCACAAGAATTAGAAACAGTGGACAACTTCTTGTACTGCTTAAAAATGATAAACAGTGAATAAGAAATATTTTACATTTAAATAATTGAAAGTTTTTCTTCATTAATAAATCATATACCAGCAAGCAGCTACTTTTACAGCTTTTTGCGCTGCCAAGTCCTCGCTCGCAGTGGCCGTCAGAAAAAACAACGGCTCTGGCTCGACATCATCCCGATCTCTTTCTTTGCCTATTGCTTCCTTTCGATCAATCTTGAACCTACTATATCCTCATCAAACGAGAAGAAATCGGCAAAAAAAAATTAACATGTGCTTCAAATCAAGGGACCAGCTTACAACCAAAATATTTGGGAATAAAAAAATCAGAAAGCCTAATTCGATAAAGGGATTGCAAATTAAAGAAACGACAGATGAAAAGTAGGGATCGAGTCAGCTGCGCCAGATCTAAAACGCAATTGAAAAGGGGTGGTTCAGATGAGAAAAATAGCATTACCGTGAATAGTGGCCTTGAAAAGCCGAGATGGGACTATTGGAGGGCGATAAGAATAAGAAGAAGACACGGGACTGCGTTGTACTTGTACCGTTGAGGATATACTATTCAAACTTATGGCGCCAATATAGTGGGAGGGTGGGAGCTAGGGCTCTCAATGGCCCGGGACGGCCCGGATTTTGGTTTGCAAAGGCCCGGAAAAAATGGTATTTTCTACTTCCTATCGAGCAAACCCGGCCCGATATCCGGACTGAGCTAAACATGTTACGACCCCAAATAATCCAGGCCAGACTTGGGTTTAGTGTTTCAACACCCAGCCCGATTATATATATATATATATATATATATATATATATATATATATATAAGGAAAAATATGCCCGGGCGTAGATATATCTCTACGCTAATTTATATGGGCGCGACATGTAGCACCTCTTTTGTGAAGTATAGGTGGCATGGAGCTCACATTACTAACGAGAGTTAAACTTTTAAAATATTTTAAAAGTTATATTCATTTTCAACCCTCATTCTTAACACTTTTTTTAAAGTCTCTTTTATCTCTCTTTTCTCTTTTTCTAAGAAAGTACTAGATTTATTTTTTCAGATATATTTTATTCAAAAAATATAAACGGCCCGTAGCGAAGCACTAGCACCTCTACAGAAAAGCGTCGGCGCCTCATTTTAAGGGCGTCGACACTTTGTTTAGGGGCGTCGGCGCTTCTATTTTTTTTTTTTTTTATGGAAGCGCTAGCGCCCCTAAAATGAAGCGCCGATGCTTTATTTATTTTTTTATGGAAGTGTCAGCGTCCCTAAACAAAGCTTCGGCGCTTTGTTTTAGGAGCGTCGGTGCTTTAATAAATTTTTTTTTTTTTTTTCGAAGCACCGGGGCCTCTAAACGAAGAGTCGATGCTTCGTTTTAGGGGGCGTCAACTCTTCATTTCGGGGTGTTGGTGCTTTGCTCCCGAGGTGCTAGCTCTTCACTATCGGGGGCCACATTTTTTGAGTAATATATAAATGAAAAAGTAAGTCTGACAGTTTCTTGAAAAAATAGAGAAAAAAAAAAGTGACTTTAAAAAAGTCAAGAATGACAGTTAAAAGGGTATTTAACTTTTAAAAGTGTAACTCTAGTTAGTGTAGTGGGTCCCATGCTACCCATCACTTCACAAAAAGGACGCTAGTGTTGCGCTCGTATCAATTAGAGTAGAGATTAGAGATGTCTCTACGCCCTGGCGCATATCCTCGGGCCTCAGATATATATATATATATATAGGAAAAGGGGTCTATCCTCCATGGGAGGACGGTCACCGTACGTCCTCCAACCTTCCACGTGGAGCTCCACGTGGCACCCAAAATATTTGTTCGATGTCACATGGACCTTGGGTGCATTGCTTAGATAATCTTTGAAAAAAAAAAATCAACTCAATCCCCACCGTGTAATTTTTGAATCGTGAAATATGGACCAATGAAAACAGTTAATGTAATATCCTAAAAAATTGACCGTTTGACTTTGACCTCGAGATTCGTACCCGATTGGTCGTAGGTTTGACCAAGTGATGGTCAAACATTGAATGCAATGAATGATGAGCTGACGTAATACAAATGTGACCTAAGTGTAGTGTATAGTGTGAGTTTAGTGGTCACATACACCTATCTCTGGTGTATGTGTTTAACACACAAACAGGAGAGTGGATATAAGGGTTTAATGACCCTATTCCCCTTTTGTTTCGGCTATTGAAGAGAGAGTTAAGAAGAGAGAGAGAAGTAAAGAGGAGTTATGAAGGCTAGAGGCTAATGCAAATCAAGAGGAGGAACTAGCATTAATTGCCGGATTCAACACGTTAGGATCGTTGAAACGAAAAGCTGGAGCTCTAGCCATTCCAACCTAGATCTTAATCAATTTGAGATTGATTGAAAGGTGAGTTCTAATTGAAGTTAATGCATAGAGTGTGGTGATTAAATTCAGTCAAATATGCTTCAAAGAGTAGATTAAAGGCTTAGCAAAGAAAAGGGAAAAGATTTGGAAGAACAGCCCGAAAGGGAGCTGAATCTGGCCAAATCGATTAATCGAAATTGGGGTTCGATTAATCGATTTTGGTCTGAAAGTTGAAAAGTCAAGTAAGTCCGATTTCGATTAATCCAATTGGATCTCGATTAATCGATTTGGATGTTCGATTAATCGATTTGGAAATCGATTAAGCGACTAGATACTTCCAGTGGCTGGAAAACAAAGACCTGGGAAAATCGACTAATCGAGTTGGGAAATTGATTAATCGATTTCGGATTTCGATTAATCGATTTGGGATCGACTAATCGATTTCAGACTTTCGACCACTCGATTTGAGAATCGACTTCATTATGTTAGAGGCTTCGATTAATCGATTTGGGATCGATTAATCGAATTTGAATATCGATTAATTGATTTTGAGAGTCGATTAATTGATTTGGGTTTCGATTAATCGATTTTGGGAATCAATTAATCGAATTGTATTTCGATTAATCGATTTTGGGAATCGATTAATTGACTTTGACAGTTTTGCTTAACTTCTTAGTTTTACTCTGAGATTCATGGAAGGTCTAGGACCTTCTTCATTACATCTTTAGTGATGTATTGCATGTACTGTGATGTATCATAGGTGGTACGTGTGAAAGCGAGCACAAGGAGCCGCGTGGGACCTTGATGCTTGGACCATCAGAAACTTGAGATAGGGAACATCTTGAATATGTACTTTAATTTCAAGAGCATGTATGTAGTGATATAATTATCAGATTTGAAGTTGTTTTAAATTAAGAAAAACTTTGTTAAAATGGGTGTGTGTGTAACACCAAGAATGTGAAAAAGGCATCGGTGTGATGCAAGTGATTAAGATCAAATAATCTAATAAGAATGAGACATCCCCAGGGGATGAGAAAGTAATAAAGGCATCAGGTGTGATGCGGGTATGTATACATCCCAGGGATATATACATATGATTGAATAATTACTGTTGAGGCCTAACTGATATAAGATAGCACACTTATACGGTGAACAACTATATGTAAAGCACATGTTCTTTTTGTTATTTGAAGTTTGATAAGATATCCGAGTGACGCACGACGTTGACCAATCCGTATACCAGTGCGGAGGTTTTTCCGTAACAGTAAGCACATCCCAAGGATGTTGAGATGAGTTTTTAACCTTGCCACCTAGTGAAAAGGGGCTTGGGTCGTATTCCCAGGGAATACTTTATAACAACTGTCTATTTAGACGACGATGAAGGGTATCTCATCAGGGCTCGATGCTATATTGCTCGAGGATTACTTAAGTTGAAGATTTAAGTTTTGCTTTAGGCATGTTTAGTGTCATTCATAATAAATCAACAGTAAAGTAAAACATGCTAATTACCAGTAAACTTGAATGCAATTTATCAGCTTTTAAACTGTTTTATAGCAAATGCATAAACACATCATGCTTATAATATCATGGAATATATGTGAGTCTTAATTTACATGTTCATTGTGTTTGTTCCCTATTGAGCTAGGATGTAGCTTACCCTTTAGACTATACATCACAGGTCCATTGATGGCAGCTGTCGAGGCTTCGGGAGACGTAGATCCGGGTGATTCGGATTACGTGCCTGGAGACGAGTTGGAGCCTCCACCCGAGAACTTTTTCTAGGAGACTCTGCTGTGTACTTTGACAAAGAGTAGTTTTGAGAGCAGATTTGTATGACTTGGTATGTCAAGCCTTTATTTTGATAAATATGTAATTAAATTGGATTATTCTTTTGGCGAACCATCTAGGGTGATCTGTTTATCACCGATGGTTCGGGTCGGTTCTCTGTTCATGCAGTGGCATGAAAGTAGAATTGTCTTTTACATATGCCAGTTGGGCATATTAACTATTTCCGCTTTATGAGATTATTGACTTTATTTATTTAATTGTGCTTGTTATACCAATGTTCCATGCGAAGTTTTGGGGCACGGTCTGGAGGATCGTGCTGATAGCGCGGGTTTCGGGGTGTCGAAATCTGGGCTGTCACAGTTAAACTCTGACTTGTGGGTTTAAAAAAAAATTAATTAAATTTTTTTTTAATATTGATCTAAACTGTCCACCTGTGCTCCACGTGGATCTTGGAGGACTGTCACCGTCCTCTATTGGAGGACTTAACCGGCTCCCACATATATATATATATATATATATATATATATATATATATATATATATATATATATATATATACTTATTTTTTTTAAGTTATAAAAAAATTCTTTTAATTAAATATAATTTACTTAAATGTCCTAAGATTAATCGTTGTCCGTTATAATCATTGTCTATTATAATCATTGTACAATCTTTGTCCGTTATAACCATTGTGCAACCGTTGTACTTTCAACCAACTGTTGTCCGTTATAACTTTTGTGTAACAAACTGAAATGAAATATTTGAATAAAAGCATGTACTTGAGCCTTTATAATGCTAATATAATTATTTAATTAAAATTTTAGCCTTCTTTAAACTTTTATTAGAAAAAAACAGCCTAAAGCCAACCAAATTTTATTAGAAAAAATAGCCCAAAATTATAGCCCCAAAAAATAGCTCAACTAAATTTTATTAGAAAAATAATGTCGAAAAAAAGCCTGGAAAAACGCCCAAGACAAGCCCGCCCCGGTAAGGGGTAGGGCTTGGGCTAAGTATATCGCAGCCCAAGTTAGGCCTGGGCTGAAAATTTTGGGAGCCCAGCCCGAGTCAGTTAGGGTCGGGTTGAACTCTAGCCCAGCCCTAATCCAACCCATTGAGAGCCCTAGTGGGAACTACAACTTAGACAAATAGGTTTAAAATGTAAGACTCAGTATTCTTGAAATCTGTGATATGTCGGAAACTATCTAAGCCATTTGATTTGAATGTCGTGATTTAAAGGTGTTTGACAGTACAAAAAGCAATTTATATCGCGCCAAAGTTGTAGCTCCAAATGATCGCTTGTAAAAGGTCATTTTTCTCAAATAGTTTTGTTGGTGCTTACCCAATTACTAACAACACGTACACTGTCAGCTCGTTGATCAGACAATAGAGATCGATTTTCATCTCAATCTTCTAAGTGATTGATCTCGACACTACAGCGTACCGTCAAAGCATCAATTTCGTAATCCACATGGCACAGGTTCTACAAAGTGACTCGAAAATCCCACATGCTTTCTGCATCACTTTTTTGGGATCTGTGCCCCTAAAATATGAAACTAAAGGTGTGATGGTAAGCCTATGATGTCAAGATCAATTGTGTGAAAGAGTGGAATGAAAATCAATCTCCATTGTCTAATTCAAAACAGTCAATGAGTTTACAGTGTAAGCGCCTTTAGTAATTGGATAGGCACAAATAGAGATGCCCATAGATGATTCATGCACCACTATGGTAGCAAGGATCAAAATTTCAGTTTTCGTTTCGGTTTCGATCTTGCCTAAAATCGAAATTTTGAAATTTCGTCCGATTTTTGTTTCTTTTCGAATAAGCAAAATATCGGTAAAAAATTCGGTTTCGGGCAAATTATCGATCGATAATTTTAAATTTTCGACTGAGAATTTGCTACTTCAATAATTTCGGTGAAATTTTGGCATTATTATTTCAGACCCCACTGAAATCGATGCGTTTTAGCCAAAATTTTAAATCATGGATAGTAATATGGTACAAAAGCCTTATAAATAAGGGTGGCAATGGGTTGAGTTTAGGAGGGTTTGGGCTTGACATAAAGCCCACAGGTTGGTCTTGATTAACACTTTAAGCCTGAAATTTAAATGGGACAGGCTCGGACGTAACTCTCGTACCCCTAGGCCAATTAGGCTCTCACTTATAATGTGTAGATTACAAGGAGTGTTGAGGAGCTATTAATCAAATAAACAATCTATCGGAACGTAGATTGGGTAGGCATTGCTGCTTTCCAGCACTTGGCACTATCTTTCATCAAATATGCCACACAATGCGAAAGTCATGATCAAGTGAGAAAATGAGTTTAATGCTACGTAACTACACAATTGCCATATGACTTGATATTCGGGTAACTTTTGGGGATGTGTGGCATGTGAAATTAGCATTTGTATCATTTGGTCGGTGTGCTATAAGTAAAGAGTTTTTAATTAAAAGATTGGAATAAAAAATAATTTTTATCACACAAATCCAACATATATTTCATTGTAGATGGAATTTAACTTTGTGAAACAGACTATGGAGATCATTTTCATTTCAATCTTATACAAAATAAATCTCGAGATCATTGGTTTCAAATCGCATGGAACAAATAATAGTTTTAGCATCCATTCTACAAAGTGACCTAAGGGCCAAGATTCAAGTCCAGTACATAGGGCTCGTTCGGCACTTTTCGCCGAAAAATCCATTTTTTGAGGAAAACAACAACCTTAGTTTCTGCCCATAAAGTTATTTTATGAGGAAAGTCATTTTCTGAGTGATTGAGTGATTGTTCTTAAGTTACTCGTAAACTCATTTTCTTAGAAAAGTTAATATTTTCTTGTGTTTTACACTTTTTCAAGAAAGTGTAAGAAAATGCATTGTATGCTTCTACGCCCTATAGCCGCACATATTTATGACCTTCATCAAAGAGGTTATATTGATCAGATGATCGTCAAAATTTATATGCTTCAAATTGGTAATGTGTTTAACACTTTGGTTGGTCAGATTCTTGAAATATTATCTTAAACGTGTGCACCGACGGGGACTTATTTGAAAACCGATAGTTATCAATTCGATTTCGATTTGAGAAAATAGAAACCGATACTTATCGGTTCGATTTCTGTTTAGCATGAAAACCGGCCAGAACCGGCCCGATAGCACCCCTACCTATTTTCATATTTTTTATATATTAAATATCGGCTTAGGTCGCATTAACCCTGCACGACTTGATTTTCGCTCGACCCGACCCAACCTCTTAGTCGACCTGAGTTGGATGTCTCATTCATGATGCCCGACTCGGTAAAATATCGGGTCGCTCTATCGAATGACAGCCCCACCCATGGAATACCATCCGTGCACGATCGTAAACCTTATTATAAGATATTTGAGGGATTAGCCCGACCCGTTATTGAAACTTTAACCCGATCCTTACCGAGAAAAAATGCATTTAAAACACAAAAATCACATTTTTCAAGTAATTGCTTTTGTTTTAATAAAATGTGTTTTAATCGTAAAAGAACAATTTTTCAGAAAAATGGTGATTAAAATGTTTCTAAAAATAAATCAGCGAATTTGGTAACTATGACGCCACATTTAAACAAAGAAAATAATGTTTATTGGTGTCAATCAGACGATATTGAGCCTTTACAATCCAAATCATGTATAAAAAGATCATGAGATCATGGGTCTTGCATCAGACGGTTAGATGTTGATTCCAAGTGACACACTTCTCAAAAAATGAACATGATCATAGAGTACCATCAAAAGTGGTTCACATTTACGATTTGGGATGATGGTAGGCACGTGACCTAAAGATCTGTTGTGTGAAATCTTACGATGAAAAACGTTATACATTATATGATTCAAATCAGTCAACAATGCCTTCATTGTTGAAGTGGTGTGGCAGTAACTAAAAAAGTGCGACAGTAACACTTGTTTAAAGAGGTGTAGCAGTAACACTTCTCAGAAAATGAGTTTCTCTCAGGAAACTAAATGTCGCTTTCTAAAGAAAGTTCTCTGAAAACACACAAACCAATAAAACTCTTGAATATAAACAAAGTTCAGAAAATACCCAGAAACCCATTTTATGCAGAAAATCATTAGAAAAATGCATTTTCTCGGCTCTTAAACGAAGCCCTATGCTAACTCATAATTTTAAAAGAGCATGTGAAGCAAGTGCGTTTAAAGTAGCCCGTGTTATGGTCATGGCCTCTTTATGCTTTCATATTTGTTTCAAAAGTTCAAAGGGGCAATTGCCTCTCTACGTTAATCATATCTTAACCAAAATCTGATCTGACACAGGTTAGGCTTGGTTCAGGCTTAGCCCGGCCCGCTGACAGCCCCAACAATTGACATTTGTAAAAAGTATATGCCACATGTCACTAGTGGCTTAGTGCTATCGCTACTTGAACGGTGAGGAGTGAGGACATATTTATTGACAACAAAGTACAGGCGATTGATATGGCATGACATGATTGGCTGTACCAACCTGCATTAATTGAATCTCACTATACTTACAGCCAATTGCGTAATGTCATGTTAGCCTCTTGCACTTTATTTACATAAAATATGTCCTCTATATAATATTGTCCTTTCACTATCTCAATTCTCTAGTGAGTGGTGACTCGTGCCAAACGCCTATTGGCTTGGGCATTTTTGACACTGTTATCAGACTCCAAAGAGTAGATTCCTTGGATTATGTGAAAACAATATAATACAATTAACCTAACAATGGCATTTGCTCCTCCCGTCTAAACTCGAAATAACTAAGGCCTCGTTCAGGTGTTTTCTGGCTTTCCCAAAAAAGCTCAGATTTTTGGACACTCAGATTCCAGACAAATTCTTAGCAGACTCAGATTCCTGATTTTTCCCATATGCGTTCTTAAGTTACTTAGATTCCTGACAGATTCTTATAAAACTCATAATCCTTTGTTTTTAAGTTCCTCTCAGAAAATCTTCAGAATCGATTCAATAGGTGGTTACTCTATAACTGTGGAGGCGTTATCTAATCATCGATTTATGTGCCGTAGTCGGATTTATCTCAAAATTTACGGGCAACCAATCGAGATGGGGCTGAACATAGGAGTCTTTTTTCGAATATGATTTAATAGTCATTACTTTTAAAATTGGCCACTAATATTCAATCGAAAAATTAGTCAATTTTTTTATAACTTTAAAATGTGTATATATATATCATAGTGAAAAATTTCGTTTTCGGTAATTTTTCGGTGGAGGGTCCTTTCGGTACATTTTGGATTAATTTCAATACATTTCAGAAAAATTTTGGAAACATTTCAAAGATTAAAAATATATTTAAGCAATTGTTCCAAGGGGCCAAGCATAGCACTGATGCTCAAGCATAGAACTATAGAAGGGAAATAGATAAAGTACAGCTATGTATTTTCTAACGTGCAGCCGTGCATTTTCTAACTAGCTTTAGTTCCACATCGATGAGGCAAGAAAAGTGGACGCTCAAACCACCTATATAATAGGTTTTGCTTTCAAACGTTCACTTAAGCACTCCACACAGCTGTGTGGTGCGTAGAGAGCAAACTATGCTCTACTAACAAAAAAAATAAAAAAATAAACAAATAAACTCAAATTTTTTGAAATTTATCAAAATATACGAAATTTTGTCGAAAAATCAAAATTTCCGAAAGTACCGAAATTTCTTCAAAATTTTCGTTTGACCCCCATTTCGGTGATCTTCACGAAATTTCGCCGAATTTCTGCGAAATTTATCACTATGATATATATATCTTGATCGGGTGCGGGGCTGGGTGTTGGAACACTCAACCCAATCCCGGCCCGTATTTATCCAGGTTGCAACATGTTTAACCCAATTCGAATACCGGGTCGGGTTTGCTTGATAGAAAGGTCCACTTTTTCTGTGCTGGCCCGACTCATTGAGGCCCTGCGTTGTAAACCCATAGAAGACTTGTTTTTAATTTCAATATTATGCAATTTAGGCTCTACGTGCTATTAGGCCTAAGAACCCCTTTGACTAACCACCACCATTCATTAGAAATGGATGCATATCAGCCGTTGATGGCAAAACCAAGATACTAGTTCGGCTGATGCAAAAGCAAGAAATCAGTTCCACCTATTAAGAGGTGGAGCCGGAAAGATCCCCATGACCTGACACGTGCACACCAATAGCATCTTGCAACATTCATTAACCAGGGTTAGTTTTCATTAACTTAGGTTCAGACCACCTAGCTATCTAATAACCACCCAGCTATATAAGAAAAAATCCTATTCTCTCTCTCTCTCTCTCTCTCTCTAACTTCTCTGATAAAAACTGATAAACCCCAATCTCTTGCTCTCTCTGCAATCCCTCATGCTCTCTCTCTCTCTCTCTTTGATATAATCCAACTTTCTCTCCTCCAAACTCCCAACTCTGCATAAAGAAAAAACCCCTTATACCCCTCCATTAAAAAACCCATTTGTTGGGGAAGACAATGCATGGCCGTTTGTTGGGGAAGACAATGCATAGCCGTTGGATTTATGACTGTTGACTGGGAGTTGGGATCTCATGTATGTTCTCAAGTGAAGTATACTCAACCGGCACAAATCTGAGCTTAGAATTTGAGCTAATCCGAGCAATTTGTTCAGACGAAGAGACGTCCCTTTCACTCGGAAATGCCTAAGAATCCCAATTCCCAATGACAACTCTCGAACGCAAGAAAGGCTAAAAAAATCCCTCATTCTTGCAACTTTCTGAGTTTCAACTCGGATTCTGAGTGAAATCAGGCTCCCGAACGAGGCCTAAGAGTCTAAGAGCCAACCGTCCTCTTAAAGAATGTCCATGAGTCAATTAATTGAAGTTTGGTTTGCGGTCAACCATGGCAATGAGGTAGACTTCCACATATGCATAGTGACCAAGTTAGGATTCTGCAATCATTCAGCAGGTGTCACTTCAGTTTAATTCGGATATATTCTGAAAAGATTCGAGGAAAAAATTAAGAAATTATAAAATAATAAGAACAATATATTATTAAAATAAATAAAAACATGTAATAAGTGTAACAACCCGGATATTTCTATTTTATTTTAATGGTGTTAGATGTATTTTGTATCATGCACAGTGTTAGTGTTCCACACCGGAACCTACCTAAATTAAGAATGCATATTTAGATTTTCAAAATTCGTATATTTATGTTTTTTAGTATTTGACACAAGCAATGTGGTAGCCTACTGGTTAAAGGCTTGTCAAGAAGGAGGAATCGTCGACGGGCCGTTGCGATTGGACGCCGATCTTCTCAAATCTAATTGCCGTTGATTTGCAGTCACGTTTCAAGAGGTAGGTACCCATCCATCCATCTCGTTCGTCTCATATCCCGTCGCGTAGGATACAATTCGATCGCGTATCGACAGACTAATAAAACGAATCGTAGATTTATTTTCATATAATATTATTTTTAGGATTGAAAATATAGTAAATCTTTGCTTTATTGTTATTTTTAACTATTTTTCGGATATATTTTGGGTTTATTTCGAAACCCAGATCTATTCAGAATTCGAGGCAGTCGATCGATCAATTTATACTTCGATCGATCGATTGATTTGAAATCGTAATATAAACTTTGTTATATTATAGTATCGATCGATCGACTTATATGGTCGATCAATCGATTCTGAGTTAAAGTAAAAAAAAATGAAAAAACATAAAAAAAAAAATCAAATTGCATTACCTCGTCTGAATGATTTTGACACTGTAATATCGATCCATCAACTTCTATGGTCAATCCATCGAGACACTCCATTTCAATCGATTATGGCAGTGTACAACACAATCGTAGGCTTCTAAATATATTAAAATATATGAAGGATAATGATGGTATGAATTTATAGTGTATTATATTAATAGTAATGATGGATTTATAGTATATTATATTGATAGTAATGACGGGTATGAATATTATATTATATATATACTTAATATATGTTACATAAAGATAATAAACTCAAGTGTTATTATTAGACTAATATTATAATACACTTATATAAATGTTGGGTACAGAAAGCTCATTCCGAATTTATTTATTCCATGTTTGGTTCGATCAATCGATGTCATCGACCGATAGATCAAACTTGGATAGAATTAATTTCGCTCACATATTTCATTATCGATTTATCGACTCCACTGAACAATCGATAGACTCTACAGAATCGAACTGCTGTATTTTAAATTACTTTAAATTCGAGCGATCAATGTCAAATACCGATCGATCGATTTGTGTCCGAACAGACAACTTTTATTAATATTATTTTTATCTTATAACTTCACTTGCTCGACCAAAACTTAACACACTTTAATTACTTGATATTTCGATCGATGGTTGTAATGCACTTCACTTTAAATTATGTTATTTTTTAAAATTAAGCTCTTAATTATAGTAGCATATATATATCATTTTATCTCTTCAACGCGACCACTTCGATAATACGAAGTGTTAGAAATTCGATACCTCGTGAAAATCGAACTTTGACTTTTACGTTATCAAAATTACACTTAAAACCTATATTCTATAATTATATTGGTGTTACGTAAATAAATATATGTATAAACATAATAAAATTCGGTGTAAATATTTCTGTCCACATGATATATTTTGTGTTTCCATCTTGATCACATTATATGAGTCATGGATAAGTTAGGTCATATGTACGAGAGCGTATGAGATCATGTCTACGCTTGGGCGTGGTGATTCGCTGAGATAATATCGAAGCGAGGAATACATCGTATTCGCATACTTACAACTCATGGTGGTATGGGACTCATGACGAGTCGGGTAAGTGCGAATTTAATATAACCTCGTATACGGTGGCATATGCAATGACCCTATCACCCCGAGTTTTAATATGAGAATGAGATATGATACTAGATTCAGGCTTTAGTTGTGATGAAATTTCTTTTACGGTCACGTAAAACTCAGAATATTAGCGTCCATATACGACTGTAACCCTCTTTAATAGTATGGGTTGCCACAAGTACATCCAGGTTACTACAAAATATTTTCTTGGGGAAGCGTGAGTTAGAAAAGTTACTCCACTATAGCTTGTATTAGAATTAAGTTGTGTGAGTATGATAAGATATGAGTATGAGTATAAGAGAAGATAAATTATCAGTTCGATAATAAGATATCGTTGTGTAGGCTAGCATAAGATTAAAAATTTAAATTTCTGTATATGTCGTTCCTTGCGTAGCCATCGTAAGGACAACAATGTTTTACATCCGAGACGAGTCTCTGGGAGACATTATTTGTATGAGTATGAATGTGTTATAAGTTACTTTTGGCTATTATGTCTCTCCATTAGGCTGGATGGAGGAGTATAAGTATGAGTATGACACAAGGACATTATGATATTGTGGTATGATATTATGGTGATCCTCACATGATAGCTCAAGCAGCGATTCTGACACATATCATTTAAGATTTTATGAGTATGTTAGTTACGCTTATACAATGTACAAACATATGTGCGAGAATGATAATAAGATATGGTATGATATAAAATATAATAAAGTACATTAAAAAATTAGTGTCTAGATCATGATCATGCATTCATGTTATGATATGAGCTTTTACGATATGCACTTGTTCTTGGTTTTGTTATTCTTTTTTATTCTTTTGAGATACTATTATTATCACTCACATGATACACCCACAATGCAACTGAGTAGTATGAGGTGGATTGGTGATGTATCCACTGAGTTTAAGTGACTGAGTAAACTCATCTTACGATAATCTAACAGCTGCAGGTGATTATCTTGACAAAGGTGATGTTGGTTTCTCTTATTCGATTAGTGCTGAGTACGCGGACTCGATGGACGTTGATTATCAGGAGCTTTGGAAGGGCGACACTGCGGAGTACCAGGAGGATCACGGTACTGATTTTGAACCGGACACTTGTTATCGACATTTTAGACTTGGTATCGTGTTTCATTTGATACTTTTGAATTGACTCTACACTTTTTTGTATCGAATTTGCTTCCGACTTTTCATTATCGTTTTATTTATAAATTTTTTGGATTTATCACAGTTATTTATTCTATTATCTATGATTGCTTTTGTATTTCACCTTTATATGTTGACTTTCAAGGATTTCGTGAAACCAGACCTGCGCAATAACTCTGATTAAGTGTATGTCTGCTTAGCATATCTGATATATGTGACGATCATAACTCATAATTTTAGGCTCTCGAAATAGGATAAAATTTCGGATCGTGACAATAAATAATAACTTACTTATAAAAGCAATACATTTAAATAAATAAAATATTTGTATTAATAGTCCTTACGCATTAATAATTTACAATCATAAAAAATTATAAATTATGATTAAAGCATATATCACAATAATAAAATTATGAAAAGATTAAAATATTTGTAAAATTAAAAAAAAATTTTAAAAAATTTAGATAATGAAATTGCTATGGTTTGCCAGCTATGTCCAACAAATCAAACAAATATTTAGCGAAAAGTTCAGTTGACTATCTATTTAGGGAATTTTTTCAAAATTTTAATTAGTTGGAAGAATTTTGTGGGAAAGCTCATACGTTATAGATTTTAAGACTCTTTATTCAGCATGTCTCATTGCCTTGGCCTAGGTGGTGTAAAGTCCTCCCTTTCTAATGTCGCCCTTTTATAATGTTGGGATAGTATTACTACATTAAGACTTGAAGGCAAACACTTTTAAATGCTTGAGTTACTTTTTTGGAGACTGTCCCATGTGAGACCATTATATTATGTTCCTTGTGATTTTGACACTCATGATCCCAAAATTTATATTATAAAAGATTGGAGCAAAATTAATATCCATCGTCTTAACTTAATAGAATCAAACCGCCATCGAAAATTAATAATATATTACTATCTAAATTTTTGAATGGTATTTGATGACTTTAAATCAAATGATCGAGACTAATATTTGTATAAATCATTTATACTAAATATTGAATTGAGCTCTATGATAGCTCAATGATTGCCATTTTTGGCCTACCCTACCTATATACCTAGGGGTGAAAAAAAAAACGGATAAGTGAAAACCGACATAGCTGAACCGATATCAAACCAAAAATCGATAAACCAAACCCGATTTGGGTTTGGTTCTGTTCAGTACGGGATATGGGTGCCGAAAACCAATATAGTAGGAAAACAAACCGATAAAAATTTGAAAAAACTGATAGAAACCAAAAAAAAGTGATCAAAATCGAAAATCCCTTTTAAAATTAAATAAAAAAAATATTAAAAAACCAAACTGAAACTGACACAGATCGATTCGGTATCAAGTTTTGCTTTTGGGTTATTGATTTACCGAAACTGAAACTGATCCATTTTGGTTTATCGGTTTTGGGTGAACCGATACCAAAACTGAAAAACCGGTTTAGATTTCGTTAACTGAAGTTCCACTCGTACCCTACCCAATATGACCTATAGTTATGATAAGTTGCAGAATATGAAATGCATGAAAGTGGGGCCGTCAGGCCCTATCCATAAATGGGGGCAGGCTCCATCTATCCAAACTTCTTATTAAAAAAATTATAAACGTAAAACAAATTTAATGGGAACAAAGTGCACGTGGAGCTAATTGAATCACCCCGCATCATTCGCCTGCACTTTGCTTCAGTAAAATATGCATGATTCAAAATTTTGTCGGTTTCAGTGCGAAAACTATATTTTCGGAAGTTTTCAGGCCCTTGTGAAGTTTTTGTCAGAAATTCAAAAATTCGGCCGAAATTTCGATTTTGGCCCAGGCTAAAACTGAAACCGAAATAGAACCGAATTTTTTATCGTTGAAAATATGATATCCTTCATATAATACTGTTCTTTCCTATATTATCAGCAGTGGCGAAATCAGGATTTTCACTCAGCCGAGACGCAAGTGACAGTGACAAATTTCAGCGAACTTCTCCTAAATTCGTTGAAATAAAGTTCGGACGAAACATTTAACGAAATTTCATACATTTCTCCGAAATTGCAAAAATTTCAACAAAATTAATGAAATTTTATTTTTTTCAGCAATTTTTAAATAATATGAAAGACTTTTATAAATAAATAAATAAACAAATAAATATATATATATATATATATATATATATATATATATATATATATATATATATATATATATATATATATACAAGTTCAAGGAAAAATTCGGGAAAAAATATGGAAAAATCCGACAAGTTCAAGAAAAAATTAGGAGGAAAAATTAAAAATAACATGAGACAAGACCTAGATGACTAGATCCTCTTAGACATTTTAACAAACATGTGACAAATATATATCATCTTAATTGCATATTAAAGAAAAAGAAGAATAAAAAAATGAGACGAAGAAGAAGAGGAAGATCTGAAGTGCTCTCCACCAAAGTAGAGAGCTGCTCTTTGCCTCTAAAGAGTAATCCCAAACACAACCTTAATATAAATTGGGATTCAAAATAATTTCTCTTTTTATTAAAATAATCAATACTTCCTAAAATATAAAGGTATCATTTAAATTCAATGTATCAATAATTTTAAATGACATTTAATGTATTGCAGATGTTGAGATTATAGACATCCCATGGTGTGCATTGTAAAGAAAGTCAGAAAACACAAATTCTATATCACCCACACTTAACTAGCCAAAATAGAAGAACTATTTCTGATTATGAAAAAATTAGTCGAAATGAAATATCTCATCTACACTTAACTAGCTAAAATATTTGGCTGTAATAAATCCATATAAATTTCAAAATGGATAATGGCTATTGACGGAAATTTAAGCACCCAAATGTTGTTTATTAAATGATCTTATACCATTAAAATTAGTAATTTTATCTCACACTATTAAATGATCTAATACTATTAAAATTAGACATTTAAACACCCAATATTAAATATTATCAAGATTACCAGTTAAGCAAAAAGATCAATCTAGGCTTCCAAAATCAAATCAACCATAGCAGAAGAAAAATAATAAAAAGTGAAGAAGAAGAGGGAGATCTTACCGACGCAACGGAGCCACGGTGTGGCTGATTAGAGTGAGCAGTGGCGGCACCGACTCATCGGCGTCGGGTTTAGGTGGGCGCCTTTTAAGTTGGGTTTTAAGGTTTTAGAGAGAGAAAAGAGGGTGGGCGCCATTTTAGGATGGGTTTTAGAGAGAGAAAAGAGGGTGCCTTTTAGGTTGGATTTTAGAGAGAGAAAAGAGAGTGCCTTGAGTTTTAGTCTTGTAGAGAGAGAAAAGAGGGTAGGCCTTTGTTTAAGTTTTGGGTTTTAGAGAGAGAAAGGAAGGAGGGCGCCTTTAAGTTGGGTTTTAGAGAAAGAAAATAGGGAAGGCGCCTTTTAAGTTGGTTTTAGAGAGAGAAGAAAGATGTTACGTTTTGGCTTTATAGAGAGGGCGACCAGCTACCAATTTAATAGGGTTGTCTTTAAAAAAAATATATAATTAATTTTTGGGGTTTGAGTGCAGGTGCTCGCCCGCACTGACCTCGATGTAGTTCCGCCACTGCACACAACAATCGACAAAATTGATAGTAACAATATTGATTTATTTCATCATTCATCAATCAACAGTTATGGAACACGTGGTGGAAGGGGCTGGAAGCACCAAATTCTCCTACTTCTTGAAAAAGCAACGAATAAAATGCGACTCATCCTTCAATTTTTATAATTTACATATTTTTTAATATTATTTTTCAATTTTTTTTAATTTTTTCTCTCGATTTTTTTTCTGGAACTTTCCGAAAAGTGAAATTGTCTGTTAAGGTGCATGTGCATAGCTCCCCGCAACTCCGCTCCAGCTCCCTGCCAGAGCAGGTTTTATCAGTTCAGGCGCAGCGGGTTTTTTTCACTTAAAACAGGTCCCTGCAAGCAGTATTGAACAGGAAGCTGGTTTACCAAATGTGCTCTCGGGCTCTAAGAGCTCCCCACCGGAGACTAGAGTGGCTCCTAAGCTTCTGGGGAGCTATGCGAAGCATACCCGTAGAATCTTTAGGGATTTAAAGTCTATTTTCCTCTTACAGTGTCAGTAGGGAGTTTGAAGTGAGTATAGTAGAAATAGGGCAAAAGTAGTAAAGGTCTTTTCACTAACTAAATATTTTTCGCACAACTTATCTCTCCTTCAGTTAACGTGTAGTGTGGTTCTTTATCTCGGCACACAGGAGCCTTGTTAGATGGCAATGAGCAATGTGATCTTAATAGCTAATCATCCTCAATGTTGTAATTAGTATCTCCTTACCAGGTGCATCGTCTTTAAAGCAGAGAAGTCATTCAATTCATATTTTGTTAGGTGGCCAAGCAAGTTTGAAATTTCCTGCTAAACTGTCTGGCATCATGGAGGTCTTAGTACCTGTGATAGAGATTAGAAACATATGAAATAGGAGTTCTTTTCCAAGTGAGGGCACAGTTCTCTGGATGATGCTATCGTTTGCAATCATTTGGAAGCCCTTGAAGGAGTGTAATATGAGAAAAGAAGCATATTTCCAAATCAAATTTGTTATTGACCATGTTTAGATTCCATGACTTTGTGGAATTCACAAACCTATCTTTGGTATCATTGTTCAAAATTTAACCAGGTGGCCAAAAGGGGTCGAACCAGATGGATGGAGACTGCCTTCAGAAGGAAATCCAAATCAACTCCAGCGGAAGCTAAATTGGTATTCTTGGGCGAGAGGGAATTGGAAGGCTTATTTTGGAAGTGTAAAGGGAATGAAATTTTGGCATATTTCAGTTTTATCAAAATGTATTGTTTTAACTATGTATTTGTATGTGTGATGATTATAGCTACAACTTTTGATGGGCATAGAAAAGGGGAAGAATCGCAAAAGAGGATATATCACATTCAGCGAACGAGACAAAACCAATAAAAATAAACAAATTTTAAATAGAAGCTCTTACTTAAAAGGACGGTTCAAAATTCAAATCCCCCTAACGAGTGTATTTTTGAGTCCATGTAGCTTCCACTATGGCCTACGAGGCTATGACTTTGATAACTTGAGCCACTCGAAAGGTGTGTCAGGCCTAAAGCGGGTGCTTCTAATGGAAAATATCTAGAAATGCTTTTCATTATCATTATCATTATCATCATCATTATAGTCTTATTCTGCGAGGTCCTATTTCTCTGCTCGTTCATGATATGCATTAAGATATTTATAACTTTGCAATCCTTCATGTCCTCTCACATCTTCATCCAACCATCCCTCCAAGTTTTCACTGGTTCTCCTCCTATCGTCCTTCCTTATCCTTGTAATGATCTCAACCTATTGTAGAAGATTTACTCCTTACTTTAGATGAACACGTCCAAATCACCTTAAGTGACATTCCATTATTTTTTCTTTTGTGTCACTCTCAAATTTCCTCTCATATACTACTTCCAAATTTTATCCTTTCTTGTTATTCCACACATCCATCTCAACATGCGTATCTCGAACACATACACTCTATTTTCTTGTCACTCGTAACCCAACATTCCACAACACATAATATGGCAGGTCTAACCATCGTCTTATAAAAACATCCTTCCAATTTAAGTGGAACTCCTAAGTCGCACAATACTCCGCTTGCTTGCCTCCATTCCATCCAACCTGAATTAATCTTATTTGAGGCGTCTTCTTCAAATCCACCATCTAACTTAAAAGCATAGCCTAAATAGAGAAATCTACAACAATGTGGAGATGCATTTAGTTGGAGGGTCTACTCTCCCTTCCGGGAGAATAGAGGGCACCTAAGTTATAGTGATTTCTAAACCAACGGTCACATTTTTCTTGTTCCTCTTAATATCATCACTCTCCGTAAAACAATTTTTTTTTGGAAAATTACAAAGTGCAAGTGGCTGATGTGGTGCCACGTGACTAGCTACACCGACATGCATTAATTGAGCCAACAACACTTGTAGCCAATTGTGTCGTGCCACATCAGCCACATGCACTTTGTTTGCATAAAATCTATTTATCATAGAACACTGTACATATCTTTTTTGGTACGGCTATTCTCACCTTTTTATTATTAAGTACCACACATTTATTTAACATATGAAAATCATTAACTTATTTGAATCACATGAAAAGATTGTGGTGTGCATATCAGACGGTCAAATATTGATTCCACATGGCACACATTCCCAAAAGTGACCTACATCATGGGCAAAGGAGTTGACCTTCACTTTTAGAGACATGTGCCATTTAAAATCAACATCTGATCATCTGATAAGCGCGCCATGATCTTAAGATCTATCATGAGGAAGATTGGAATAAAAAAATCTCTATCGCTTGATTCAAATAAATCAATGGTTTTTGTTCGTGAAAATCCTGTGTGGTACTTACTATTAAACGGGTGAAAATAGTCGTATTCTTTGTTTTTTCTTTGTATATTTTCAAAATTTTCCATTTACCCCCTAAATATGACTGTTTTTTATTTTTTTATGGGAACCCTTAAATATGACTTATTTGCACTCTTCAACCTATTCACACTACACCCTCCCTTTTGTGTTTCCTTGTTATTACCTCCTAAAGCGATTGTTCCGTCGTTGACTATTACAGAGTTAACTTTAAGCACAATCTTCCATTCACTAAATCTTGGAATCAAAAGTCTAAACATCAATTAGGTCATATTCTAGGTCATATTCTGATTCCACATGGCAGACAACTCATGATCAAAGGTGTACATTAAATGTGATTCTTGAATCACTTTTTGAGATGTGAGGAATCAAAATCTGACTGTCTTATTAGGCCCATGATCTCAAGATCAATTAGATCAAATATTTATTGGGGTGAAAACTATTACCAAGAAGTTAAAAGTTGTTTTGTTAGGGGTAGTAAAGGAAACATGAAAACAAAGGCTGAAACCTAAATATAGGAGAAGCTTCGGGGACAGAGATCGGAGGACAGACTCTAAATAAGACATCTCGAAGGGATAAATGCTGATGACCTTTTTCAAACTGAACCTAAAGTAAGAGTTACCACATGTACCTCATCAAATAAAGAAAAAATTTATTGACTGCTTTGAATCACACTATAGAAATCATTTTTCCTCGCAATCTTTCAAACAATAGATCTTGATATCATAATCTTATCATCAGACAATCTGATATTAATTTCCATTGGTACACATCCCAAAAAGTGAATGTGATATAACTTCACTCTCGAGGTTAGGTTAAGGGCTGGTCGAGTAACTAAGGTTGTGTTTAACATAACTCTTTGTCAACTCTGTGCCATAGTTAACTATACTTGCTTTAGTAGCCCCCCCTTCTCCTTATTAACTCACTGCAAAGCAAGATTTACCTACTCTAGTAACTACCTCCTTGCTAACTTCCTGCAAGAGCAAATAAAATCTGCTCTGACAAGGAGTGAGCAGAGAGTAGAAGAGAACTACTGAAGTAGGTATATCCCACTATTAGGGCTCTCAATCGGGCTACGATGTACTCAGCCCAAGCCAGACTTATAGTGGGCAGGCTTGAGCTTTTTTTGGGGACTCTTTTTTCAAAAAAATTTGGAATTTTTTTTTTTCAATTTCCATGGAGAGGGAGAGAGAGAGACTTGCTTGCCTAGAGTTGAGACTTGAGATGGTAGAGATTGCGAGAAAATGAAAATTCTATTTTAGGGTTTCTAATCTATGAAGCTAGTATCGATCGGGATTGCAAGTGTATTTTCACTTAAAATGTTGTTGATTTTAAACCATTCAACAGTTTAATATGAGGGCATTAAGTAAAATACCCTTGACTTACTATATATATAATTCTTTATCTTTTTATCCGGGCCAGGTATTGGAACATTCAATCCAAGCCAGGCCCGTATCAATCTGGGTCAACTCATGCTTAGCCTGGCCTGGTACTCGGGCCGAGTTGACTTCATTAAACATACCACTTTTTTTTGGATCGGGTGTAGGCCAAAATTTGGGTTGGCCCAGCCCATTGAGAGCCCTACGTGCTCTGCACGACATTAGCAAAGAGAAGGGGGACCTCTAAAAGCATGTAGTAGGGTTTTAGTAAAAAAAAAAAAAATGAATCTCCTAAAGCAGGTAAACCATGCTCTTGCAAGG
Source organism: Chloranthus sessilifolius (assembly GCA_021018995.1). Classification (NCBI taxonomy): domain Eukaryota; kingdom Viridiplantae; phylum Streptophyta; class Magnoliopsida; order Chloranthales; family Chloranthaceae; genus Chloranthus; species Chloranthus sessilifolius. Next base: position 33,499,172 of record CM037589.1, read on the forward strand.
AGTTAGCTAAGAGTTATGCCAAATACAACCTAAAACTCCCACAACATACCATCAAACGTGATTTATATTCACTTTTTGGGATGTGTGCCATGTGGAATCAACATTTGATCATTTGATGGTCGATCCGTGATCTCAAAATTTATTCAGTGGAAGATTGAGAGGAAAAACTATCTCCATCGTCCGATTCAAAGTAGTTAATGGGAATTTTCCTTTATTTAAGTGAGCTGCCTATAACATAAAGTGGTGTGGTAGTAAGAAAAGCCTAAAATTATTGTGTTGATCGAGTGGTTCTCAACTTTGTTATCCTGCCTTGCATATGATTCTTTGGTTGGCTGATCCCAAGACGTGTTGCCATCCACATGATTAGGTTTGATGACCAAATTTGCCACAAGTATAATTTGTTTGGTAGGTTTTTATTTTTATTTATTTATTTTTGTCTATTATTCAATTTTAGATCCCGCTTAGAGGACCGGCTCACCTGAAATGTTGTTCCTGCAAAATGTTATTATGTAAGTCCTGTTTGGCAATCCTTTCACAACAAAAATAACTTTGGGTAGCTTTAAACGCACCCACCGAATCTTGTTGGGCACCTCCGCTAAAATTCATTGATTGCTTTACATCAGACGATGAAGATCATTTTTTGCACCAATACACAAGGGATCTTGAGGCCATAAACATACCATCAGACGGTCAATATTCAATTTCACATGGCACAAATCCCAAAAAAGTGGCCTTAAAATCACATGGCACACCACGCTCAAACGTGACTTTAGGGCTACGTTTTTGGGATATGTGTCTTGTAGAATCGAACACTGACCGTCTGATGGTACGTTCATGACCTGAAGATACCTTGTGTAAAAGATTGGAGAGGAAAACGATCTCCATCGTCTAAGTTAAAGGCAATCACTGATTTTTAGCATAAATGCCCAACAAGATTCGGTGGGCACATTTAAAGCTACCCAAACAATTTTTTAGAGGGAAAAGGAACGAACTTGATGACCTTAAACTGAAAATGGTCTCATGTTGATAAGTTGCCTTCTTTTCATCCAACCTTATTTTTAACATATCATAGATTGATGACCTTAAACTGAAAATGGTCTCATGTTGATAAGTTTGCCTTCTTTTCATCCAACCTCATTTTTAACCTGTCATAGATCATTTTGAGAAGCAACATGTAACACACCTCTTTACAAATATGATAAATATCTTTTTAAGAAATAGTTGTGAAACAAGGCATAAAATGTAAGTAATTGTCATTTTTTAACTAATGACATTTTACCATAAAAGATGTTAAAAAGAGTTTAAATATCTCAAAGTTCCCAATTGTTAAAGTAATGGCTCAACTTTTTTATATATTTTTCGCAAACTATAAGAATATTAAATATCTCTTAATGTGGAATTAAAATAAGAAATTTTTTCCTCTCTTTTTTTTTTTTTAAGTAAAGAAAACAAAAATGAAGAATTTGTATCAGAGATTCTGTAACAACTCGGATTTTTGAACTTTCTTTTATTGGTGTTAGATTGTGTTTTATAACTTACATGGTGTTAGTGCTCCACACCGGAACCTACCCTAGTTGAGAAATTGTGTTTAAAATTGTCTTTATTTGACACAAGTTGTGTTGTGGCCTAGTGGTTGAAAGGCTTTAGATATAGATGAGAGGTCTAAGGATCAAACCTTGCTACGTGAGTTTTAAACCTTTATTTTAAACTTTATAGTAAAAGCCTATACACCCTTATTTTGTGCGACCGCTTAGCACCGAATTAATGCCCATATATTATAAATAAGAAAGTTACGGAGAACCCTAAATCATTATTATAAGAATTCTTCTTAAAAACCCTAGCCGTCACTCCATCTTCTTCTCTAAAAACACTCAAATCTCTTTTAAATTTCTTGTGTATTCTTCCACAAAGAACACCGTGGTGTTTTTCTGCCGTCAAATCGTGGTGGAAGAAGGCGGCATAATCGTGGACGGATCATCGTGTGGACGCCGATCTCTATCGCCCTAATCGTTATCGATCTGTCGGTCACGCTTCAAGAGGTGGGTACCCATCCATCCATCTCGTTCTTCTCAGATCCCGTCGCGTAGGATACGTTCGATCGCGTATCGACGGGCTAAATAAAATAAACTTTATTTCACTCTTTATAATATTATTTTAAAATGAGTAAAGTGGTTAGCATAAATGTGATTGCTTATAATCTAATCTTATTGATTTTGCCCTATATATGATTACTTATAATCTAGTCCTATTTATTTTGTCCTAAATGTGATTGCTTATAATCTAATCTTATTGATTTTGCCCTAGATGTGATTGCTTATAATCTAGTCCTATTTATTTTGCCCTAAATGTGATTGCTTATAATCTTATTTTATTGATTTTGCCCTAGATGTGATTGCTTGTAACTTAGTCTTAATTATTTTCCTAATTGTTAATATTATTTTTTTCAAATACTTTATTATTTTAACAATTAAAGATAATACAAATGATTAATACTCTATTCCATCATCCCTCTGGTAAAAGACATTTTATGGACATATTAAAATCGTGAATCTGAGTTCAAACTAGAAATCTACGCAACCATGATTTAAACCTATAATTTTCTTAAAAATTTTATAATATTTTATATTTTCTAGAAACTAAGCATTATATATATATATAGACCCATGACCTATTTTAAACAAATTTCCAAGTCCAGTGTTTACAAAAGGTCCTATGTAGTATCTAAGACCTTGTTTTAAGGAAAGATATAGTACATAGATTATTTTAACATAAAAATCTATGCAATAAAAATTAAGAAGTGATTACATTTATATTAGCAGGCAACAATAAATCTTGCGATTACTTATAAAAATATATATATATATATATATATATATATATATATATATATATATATATATATATATATGGTTGATAGAGAGGATGAGTTAGCACTGAATAAGCAACTTAAGCGTTAGACAACTTCATACTTAGGTTGCCACGTGGGATTCTGATGTTGGAGGTCTGTGACCCATCTTATGTTGGACCGTGACCCATCTGACGTGGATCGTGACCCATCTGATGTTGGACTTTGACCCATTTGATGTTAGACTTTGGCCCATCTGATTTGGATCAGCCCATCTGATTTCATTTCATAGGATGATATTAAATTAATTAAAATATCTTTTACAATATATTATGATATATTTAAAAAGAAAGTAATTTTAGATAGTAATATAAAATTAATAAATATTATATACTTATATTTTATTATCATATAAAATAAATATACTTGGTTACTACCTTATTTTAATATTATAAAATTATCTTATAAGATATATGAGTAGTAGTATCCCCTGTCAGAGCCCAATTAGTTTCCTTTTTATCGATGGATTGACCTATTAAAATCGATCAATCAATCATGAGCTAAACGACAACTTACACCTTATTAAATCCGATCTATCGATTTTCATTTTTTCGATTGAGCAATTCTCGTCCGATCAGACGACTTGATTCACACTAAAATTTCACTATTGCACGATCAAAAATTTAGTGCACATTAATCAATTGCACTTTGCGATCGATGGTCGTGATGCACCTAACTTTAAAAATAATAATATTTAATTTGAGCATTTAATAATGATAAATAATAATATATGAAAGTATCGCTTTTATCGCTTCAACGCGACCTCTTCGATAACACAAAATGTTAGAACTTCGATACCTCGTGAAAATCGAATTCTGACCTTCGAGTTATCGAAAACACATAATTACTCCTCTACTCTATATTTATTGGTGTGCTATGTAAATAAATATATGTATAAATATAATAATAATTTAAATGAAAACTTTTTGTGTATGTGATGATTCTGTACTTCTACCTTGATCATAATATGAGTTAAACATATGTTGGATCATGAGTACGAGAGTATATAAGATCATGCTTATGCTTGGGCGTGATAATTCACTGAGATGGTATCGAAGCGGGGAATACATTGTATTCACATGCCTTACAACTCATGGTGGTATGGGACACCATGACGAGTAGGGTGAGTGCGAATTCAGTGTAGCCTCGTATACGGTGGCATGAACAGTGATCCTATTACCCCGAGTTCTAATATGATAGGATAAGATATGAGTCGGTAGGCTAAGATGTGAGTCAGTATGATATGATATGAGTTAGTATGATAAGATATGTTACGATAATAAGACACTGCTGTATAGGCCAGTAAAAGATTAATAATTTAAGTCTCTGTACGTGCCGTTCCTTGCGTAGCCACCGTAAGGGCAACAACGTCTTTTAGTCAAGATGGATGTCTCTGGGAGACATTATGAGTTATGAGTCGCCGGCCGCCCCTGTGACTGGATGGGGTGTATGATATGATATGATATGGAGGGCGTTATGATACTATGGTGACCCTCACATGGTAGCTCGAGCAGCGACTCTAGCACAGGTCGTTTAGGATTTTATGAGTATGTTAGTTACGCTCATACGATGTACAGACGTATGTGCGAGAATAATGATAAGACATGGTATGTTATGAGGTATGATATGATATAAGATATGGTAAGATACGTTAGGATGTGAGTGTCCAGATCATGGTCATGCATTTATGATATGATATGAGTTCTATGATATATAAATGATGTAGTTTTTCTCTTGATATATTATTGAGATATTATAATTATCACTCACGTGATGCACCCATAATGCACCTGAGTAGAATGGGGTGGATTGGTGGTGTATCCCACTGAGTTTACGTGACTGAGTAAACTCATCCCATGACAATCTAATAGTTACAGGTGATTACGCTAGTGAAGTAGACGTCGGTCGTCTAGATCCCGCTTACGCTGATTTCATTGATCCCGCGAGTGTTGAGTACCAGGAGGGCTACGGTGCTGATTTCGATTCGAGTGCTGGATATTGATCGTTGCAGACTTGGTAGTAGATTGGATGCCTATTATTATCATTGATTTTATGATTTCCTTTATCGGATTTGTCTCCGACTTCGAATTATATTTTATTGGTAGATTTGTTGATTCTATCGCATTTATTCATTATTTATGATTGCATTTATTTTCACCTTTATGTGTTGGCTTTCACGGATTTCGTGGAACCAGATTTGTGTGATAACTCTGATTAAGTATATACTCGCTTAGCATATACAGGATATGTGTGGGTCATAACTCGGAATTCTAGGCCCTTGGAATGGGGTAGAATTTCGGGTCGTGACAGATTTAGAGATCAATTGTAAACGTCAACCTTGGCAACTAGGAACTTCGAGAGGTTTAAATATCGAGTTGTATATAGAGTAACCGACCCACATGCTTCATGAACTACTGACATCCCATGTTTAAATATCGATATTTAGATGGATACCCTCCCCAACCACCAATCCCTACATCTAAACAATTATTTATTTCAGTTTCTCTTTCATCGAAGATTGCTTCCAAAAATCAATAACCATTCAATTTTAAGCCGCTCATATTGGAGACCCGGTACTACGTGCCCTGGTGAAAGAGAAATCTCTACACTCGGTGTTAGTTGGCCATCATGTGGCATTCATGACCAGGATTGGGTGCCATAGAAACTTGGCCTTAGTTGGCCATCATGTGGCCTTCATGACAAGGATTGGGTGCCATAGAAACTTAGGTAAGGCCGATTAAGTCTCATTCCCCATATATATATATATATGGCTTTTTCACAATTAAAAATATGGTCTAAATTGGGGAAAATTAATGCACCAAATTTTTAGAGTGTTATCTCAGTTTTGACCTATCAAAGGGGAAAAAAAATCAAAGAAATATATATATATATATATATATATATATATATATATATATATATATATTAAAATAACATGTTCCATGACTAATTGTTGTGATTTTTTTTAATGTAATGTTTTACTCCAAGTGCACGAATCGGTTTGTATATAGTGGGTGCGGAGTACGAGATCGTTCCCACGAGGACTAATTTTGAAATATCTAAAAGAGACAAGCAATTCTAGAAATCTATGAATATCTAACAGTATTTTACCAGTTTTATGATTTAAGCGGTTGATGAGATGGTAATTAATGACTACAAACTAAAATTCAATTGATAATTCAAAAATAAAAGTGAAGATGATGATAAAGATAAAGATGCTAAATCCTCTCATCTTTGGTCCGTTCTTCCTATAATATAAATCTAAGGATTAAATTATGAGATATTTCATTGGTAACAAACATCTTTTATGGAAGATCAATGGTCAACACCCTAATAGGCTCCACATTGCATCCTCGCAATCAGACTTAGATGATTTTCATATATAGATCTGGGATCAAGGGCATGGCTAGGCACACATGATCTCGTTCAAATAAAATCATCCCCAAAGTGGGTGAAAATTCCAACAAGAATACCACACTTATAAATCAAATCAAGGGCATGGCTTTACAATTAATTTTATTCAGATTAGGGATTATTTAAGATAAAATTACCATTACGTAACCAAGATCTGTGGCATGGCTCGCACACTCGATCCCACAACATAATCGTAATTAGATCCACACGATGAAAGCAAAAAGACCATGATAATGATTGGGTAAAATTACCGTCATGCATTTGAGATCTGCATGGCTTACACACGATCCCGGTTAGTGGCGGGGATTTCATCCGTTCATGATAGCACAACAACCATAAAAATAAAATCTCATATTTTAATCCTAAATTTATATTATTAAAAGTACATCCATCGGATGGGAATCATTAGATCCCCATCCCTATAAATTTAGCCACATATATTGTAAGTAAATGACATAAATAAATAAAGACGGGAAAATAACATTAATTAAAATTACCTCAAACTTCAAAATAAATTACGTTGATCCACAAGTATGATGATCTTCAGAAACGAAATTAATGCAGGAATAAACTTTGAACAAAATTTAGGAATGAGTACTGAAAAATTAAGGGGAACAAAGCTCTTAAAAGAATAATAAAATTTTCCTATTTCTATGTCTAACTATGAAAAATAATGGCTAAAAACTAAGAACTCTAAAAACTAAAACTCTTTCCTAAAATTAATTCTATCTAAAAAAATCTCTAATTCTAATTCTCCTTTTCCCGAAGTGTTTGAGTTGCTTTAAATAGACCCTCCTCGCGGAAGTCTCCCAAGCCAATATTTTAGGGTCGATTAATTGACCAGGGAGGGTCGATGCATCGAGCCGCCAAAAAGTCCCAAAAATCAGGTTTACAGTGTCAGTTTCGTGTCAGACTCTGACTCTGCCTCGATTAATCGACCTATAGGGTCGATGCATCGACCCCAGAAATCCGTGAAATTCAACACTTTTTCTTGGTTCAGACACTGCTTTGGTATTTCAGCCATAACTTTCTGTCCCGAAATCGGATTGAGACGATTCTTATGCCGTTGGAAAGCTGACGAAAAGATCTACAACTTTCATGTTTTGACAATTTCATAATTTGGCCGTCTAAAAGGTCAAAATTTAGCCGCAAGTCGCACAAAGTTCTTGATTACCCAAAGTTGGAGTGTTTTGACATTATATTCAGAATTCTTAGACTGTTTTCTATACTTAGCTTGTATTTACCTGAAACACTTCAAATCTAATCAATCTCATCAGATAGCCTTCATCGGACAGCTAAATATAGGTATTTAGGGGCGAAATATCATTATTTTTCAGTACTCATCATACCCCCAAACCTACACTTTGCTAGTCATTGAGCAAAGCAAACTAAAGAAAATAAATGCCACTTTCGTAGGGAACACGATTGCACTTAGCATGTGCAACAAGCCTTTAAACCCCTAGGTGATCTCTAGTAGAGGAGTTGTGTCTCCTGAGGGTTTACAGTGAAGTTTCACACAAACTTCAATATATTTTTGAAATCATCGATAAAATTGAGTTTTCAAAACATGATTTTGATAACACATATACCATTCAAAAACAAAAATCATTAATCAATTAAACATGCGAATTCTCAATTTTAAATAACAATGTTATACTAATCATACTAATATCCATTCAAATTAGTCTAATGCTCAAATCGTTAGATAGCTCATCCATTTATGCCTAAACGTGAAGTGTGTGCATAACCAAACCAGAATTCATTCATCTCAGAACTAGTTCAAACGGAAAACCGTTGGGTCTGTTGTTTTGACTCAATCCTCACTTTAGGTATACTCTCAAAATATAAAGACACCGATGATGGATAAGTTTTCGCACATATCTGAGAGGTCAATATAAAGCAAATAAAAAGGTCTCACATGATAAATGAAACACGATGCAATCAATGAACAAAAATAAATCTCATAAGAAGATACTTGTATATCCTAAGCATGTCATATCAAGTGTCATAAGTATCACATATTTACTCTCCACAAGGCAGTTACTAATGCAAGATCAGATCATGAAGGTCTTTTTAGGGTTGTAATGGGGCTTAGGAAAGGGTAAGAAAGAATTGGAAGTTGGGATTCAAAGTTTCTGAGAAATTAGAAAAGAAACTCCTTTTTGATTTTTGCTATTTCTCTTCTTTTTCTTTTCTACTCTCTCACTATTTTTCTCAACTCACTTTTTCTTTTGAATTTCCTTTTCTTGAAGCACCTCAGATTTTTCATTATTTTTCACAATGTTCTTTTTCTTTTTTTCCCCCCTTTTTCTTTTTATTTTTTTGCTATACACTCTCAGTAAACACCACAACTCAGTATCTCTCCACTTACTCTCTTTTCGTTCACTCTCATCCCTCGTTCCTAATTTCTCAGAAATAAGAAGGGTAAAGCTGAATTTTCAGAAATGGTGAAGGGTTAAAGGTTAACGCGGCTTATCAAAGAATGTATAAAGGTAAATTTTTCAATATGCTCAAAGGGGTACTAGAAAGATAAATTTATTTGAGGTGGGGCATTTTAAGCACAAACGAGCCAAAGATGGCCTTCAATCATGTCCTTAAAAGATAGTAACTTTGCCTATTTGTCTTGAGTAGATATACAGTACATTCTAACATAATGATATGAATTTGATTTCATGCAAAGTCACAAGTCAAAATGAAGTGTATGAGATTATGCAAAATAAGTCGTATTCAAAGAAAACTCCGAGTTTATATATTCACTCATCAATGACGGGAAATTAGCTCTAAAGCTCACTGGGTTTAGTCTTCACTAAGAACCTAAGATTCAACATTCAAAACAGTTCATCGATTTCTAAGTCTTAGCTTGGTATCAGTGTAAAAATTCTAAGCATGAATATCAAAATTATCCACAACATATCACATTAGGCTTCATCATCTTAGATACAAGTAATCAAAATATGACACTAGTATTCTCAAAATTAAATTCACATGCATCATCAACTAAAGTTTGAAAACAATCGTAAAATAATGTGCATGATGACTTCAAAAATTTTATTTTTTTTTATTTATTTTTATTTTTTTTTCAGATAAAACATATAAGTGACGCAAAATAATTAATCATACCCCCAAACCTAAAGATGACAATGTCCGCATTGACTGAAAGAAGTAGCGCACCCCCAAACCTGTTTGAAAAAAGGACCTCAACACAAAGATCAGGTGCAGAGAATATGTGTATCAAATTGGAACATGACAAAAAATATATTGAAGGGAATATGGTTACACTATTGAGGGAATTAAAAACAATCTAAACTAAACAAAACAAAATAAAAAGGAAAGAAGAAAAAACCAAAAACCTAAATCCTAAATCCTAAACTAAACATGAATCCAACTCTGTTAATCATTGGCAGGCGGACCCATCCACCTCGGCCTGGCGGGCCCTGGCGCGCATCTCATCATAACTATCAGGCCACATGCGCTGCCCGATCTGATGGAGGAAGGACCGATCATAGTGGCTACGGCGCAGGAGTGCACCATGTTGTCGCTGCTGCTCCTCTTGTAAAGAGGTAATTTGGGCTTGGAGCGAGCCAAGCGACACACCCTCCTCGGGTCCTTGATCAGGTGCATGTTGGTCATCCTGACGGACGCGGCGACGCTGGCGTGGGGGAGCCGGTTGGGCTGGTGCATCAGCAGGGGCATCAGGGATATTCCCCAAGAGACGCATACTGCGGTTCCATTGGGACACACCATAACGATAGAATGCAAGGTCCACGATATCATCATCCCGGTAGAACGGGAAACGAAGAAAATTAAGCAACTTCATAACATAATAGGGGAAGTAGACCAACAGGGCTTCACCAGTTGTAGGATTAGTGAGTTCGTCATGGCATCGCCACATGCCATCATGAATAATCCTGGGCACGTTGATCCATGAATTCGGTGGGCCCCATAAAGTGCTTGAACCGATCATCACCGGCGCGCCGTAAACGTGGCACGAGTAGATTGCTACCCACCACACTATCCCAAAACAAAAGCGGTAGCGGCAATGCCGATCGCCTCTAGAAGAAAATATGCCGCGGCACATCTCGTTGATTATATCCTCCTGAGACTCGTCGAGTTCCTCACCCAAAATGTGATTGTGAGGGCGCTCGCACGAAACATTAAAGACCTCCGCAATGGTGTGCGGATAAATCGGGCGCGACCACCCATCAATTGTAACAGTGAAGTGGGCGGCGACTTGATTCTCGATCGAGGCAGGCACCCATGCCATATTCTGATAGAATAACCGAACAACGCGTTCGGACACTTTAATCACGGGTGGAGTGAGGAGAAAATGGGCATTGAGAGCCATCGCATAGGCGAGGGAAACGGCGCAGATAGGCAGTGCTTGAAAAGCCGCGAGATCAAAAACATATTCAGAGCATAGGTCGCGGGTCGCGAAGCGACCACTTGGCTGATCACGTGGATGACCAGCAGGGCGTTGTACAAGTCTTTGCGGCGCGGCAGAGGTCGAAGCCATGATTGCACTATCGGTTGTCGGAGGCAGTCAGAAAAACAAACTCAATGAAAAACGTAGTGAGACTGCTCCATTTAAATAGGCGCAAAGGCGTCTTCTCGGGACGGACACACGCAAAATAATCGATTAATCGACCAAAAGGGTCGATTAATCGACTCCATTGAAAATGGGCGCGTCAGTAATCCCGACGCATGGAAACACGCAACGTCCTTAAGTGAAAAGACGCAACGTCCGGAAGTGGAAAAGTCGATTAATCGACGTACTTCCTCGATTAATCGACATTAATCGAGGCAAATAAAAACCAAAAATGCATGTCCTGAAATAAAAGTCGATTAATCGATCCATAAAGAGTCGATTAATCGACACCAAATAAAAATAAAACTAACAGATTTTCAATATGACACAATTTTCAAAATGTGCAGTCGATGCATGACTCAAGGAGTCGATTAATCGACCAAAAAAAAGTCAAAAACTGTCATAAATGCAGTCTCCTTGAAAAAGGAGACTCCATTAAATACTCTCGATTAATCGACCAAAAGGGTCGATTAATCGAGCACAAAGGGGTCGACGCATCGACTATAAGGGGTCGATGCATCGATTCAATTTTTTTTTTTTTTTTTTTTTTTTTTTCAAACATAGGGTCGATTAATCGAACCCCGAAGGTCGATGCATCGACCCTTTGGGGGTCGATTAATCGACATAGGGGTCGATTCATCGACATCCTAAAAAAAAAAAATATTTTTTTTTTTTTTAAAACAAAACAAAACAAAACCAAATGGAAAATACACAATTGGGTTGCCTCCCAATGAGAGCTAGTTTAAAGTCGATAGCTCGACCTTGGGAATCGCTCAGTCAGGGTGAGCCAGTGGCTCACTCAAAGAAATAGTGGCAGAGAATGCAATCGCATTCTCAAGGAACGGTTTCAATCGCTGACCGTTAACTCGAAAAACATTCCCGTGTTTCGGGTTGATAATATCTACTGCCCCATTGGGGAGTATTCGAGAGATTTTGAAAGGACCACTCCAACGGGTTTTTAGTTTCCCCGGAAATAGATGAAGTGGGGAATTGTAGAGTAGAACTAGTTGACCAACAACGAATGATTTCCGCAGAATAGATTGATCATGAACCTGTTTCATACGGTCCTTAAACGATTTAGCACAGTCATATGCATCAGCACGGATTTCCTCTAATTCATTTATTTGGAGACCCCTTTGGGTACTAAATTTCAGGAGATCGAAATTCAATGACTTAACGGCTCAAAATGCTCGATGTTCCAATTCAACCGGGAGGTGACATCCTTTACCAAAGACCAACCGATACGGCGACATGCCAATCAGAGATTTAAATGCAGTTCTATACGCCTATAGAGCGTCATTCAACTTTAACGACCAGTCTTTACGGTTCGGATTGATTGTCTTCTCTAAAATCTGCTTAAGTTCCCGATTAGAGACTTCAACTTGGCCACTTGTCTGAGGGTGGTATGGTGTAGCAATTTTGTGTGTGACACCATATTTCTTTATTAATTGGGTGAACACTTTATTGCAAAAGTGCTTTCCACCATCGCTGATTATCGCCTTTGGAATGCCAAAACGTGAAAACACTTGATCCTTGAGAAATTTGATCACTACTCTGTGATCATTAGATTTACAAGCCACGGCCTCTACCCATTTTGAAACATAGTCAACACCGACAAGAATGAATGTATTTCCAAACGAATTCGGGAAAGGACTCATAAAATCAATCCCCCAAACATCAAATAATTCAACTTCTAAAATTGGATTGAGCGGCATCATGTTGCGCTTTGAGATTCGGCCCAACATTTGACAGTTGTGACAGGATTTGCAATGTTGATGACAATCCTTAAATATAAATCGGCCAAGAAAACCACTTTGAAAGATCTTTCTTTGCGTCTTTTTGGAACTAAAGTGACCTCCACAAGCTAACTCATGACAGAACGAGATGATTCGTGGTTGCTCAGATTCAGGAATACATCTTCGTATGATTTGATCAGGACAGTATTTGAATAAGTACGGATCTTCGAAAAAATAGTGTTTCACCCGAGCTAAGAAAATAGATTTCTCATTCTTCGACCAATGGTGAGGTAATTTCTCGGTGACTAGGAAATTGACAAGATCCGCATACCAAGGTGGGCAATCAATCCTGAACAACTGTTCATCCGGGAAGTGCTCCAAGATCGGAACAGGCTCGTCAGGTTTCTCAATAATTATTCGTGACAAGTGATCGGCCACCACATTTTCTGAACCTTTCTTGTCCTTGATCTCCAAATCGAACTCTTGCAACAACAAGATCCACCTAATTAAACGTGCCTTAGCGTCTTTCTTAGCGAACAGATAACGCAGAGCAGCGTGATCTGTGAATACCACAACTTTAGATCCTAATAAATAGGATCGAAATTTATCCAACGCGAAAACTACCGCCAAAAGTTCCTTTTCAGTGGTCGAGTAGTTCAACTGGGCATCGTTGAGAGTGCGACTCGCATAGTAGATTACATGCGGTAATTTTTCTATTCGTTGCCCCAAAACAGCTCCAATTGCATAATCAGAGGCGTCGCACATAATTTCGAACGGGAAGGCCCAGTTCGGAGATTGAATTATTGGAGCTTTTATCAATTCGGCCTTAATGGTTTCAAATGCCCTCAAACATTTATCATCAAAGATGAATGGGGCATCTTTTGAAAATAAGCTGCAGAGCGGCCGTGCTATTTTACTGAAATCTTTAATAAAGCGCCTGTAAAAACTGGCGTGGCCCAGAAAAGATCTCATTTCCTTCACTGTCCTCAGTGGTGGTAGGTCGGTAATTAAATCAGCTTTAGCCTTATCGACCTCAATACCCTGGGACGATATGATGTGTCCCAAAACAATGCCATCTTTAACCATGAAGTGACATTTTTCCCAGTTAAGAACAAGGTTCTTCTCCTGGCATTGTGCAAGCACTAGCGACAAATGATTCAAACAGTCAGCAAAACTGTTTCCATGTATCGAGAAGTCGTCCATGAAGACTTCCAGGAATCGCTCGACCATATCCGAAAAAATACTCAGCATACATCTTTGGAATGTAGCTGGTGCATTACAAAGCCCAAACGGCATTCGTCGGTAGGAGAAAGTACCAAAAGGACATGTGAAAGTGGTCTTCTCCTGATCCTCCGGTGCAATGACTATTTGGTTATACCCGGAATAGCCATCGAGAAAGCAATAGTACTCATGCTCGGCCAATCTTTCTAACATCTGATCGATAAACGGAAGTGGAAAGTGATCTTTCCTCGTCATCAAATTTAACTTTCGATAATCAATGCACACTCTCCACCCTGTTTGAATTTTTGTAGGGACCGATGTTTTCTTCATTCTTCACCACCGTGATTCCCGATTTCTTAGGGACCACTTGTGTAATGACCCATTCTTGTCCGAGATGGGGTATATGATTCCAGCATCTAAAAGTTTGATTACCTCATTTCGGACCACATCTTGCATTATAGGGTTCAGTCTCCTTTGTGGTTCTCTAGAAGGCTTAGCATTGTCTTCCAAATGGATTCGGTGCATACACACCGTCGGACTAATGCCTTTGATATCTTTTATCGACCAACCGAGGGCACTTTGGTGCTCTTTGAGTACATTCATGAGTTGACCTTGCTGATTCGCATCCAGTGTTGATGATATTATAACGGGTTGAGTTTCATTCTCCCCTAGGTAGGCATACTTGAGATTTTTCGGAAGAGGTTTAAGTTCTAAGGACACTTTCTCCTCCTCTTTCGGCTTTTCCTTGATTAATTCAATTTGAGTTCCACACTCTATTTCCTGTTCTTCACCCAGACGTGGTGTGGAGTCCAACATGTGATTTACTTCTTGGATTAGTTGATCCACATCGAAATTTTTTCCAAAATGCGCAAGGCAAGCTGCTAAAGGATCTTCATATTCAGATGCATTAAATATTTCCTCTACAATTTCATCGAGTATGCATGCTTGTGCATGTTCATCATCCTCCATGGGCTGCTTGGCAATATTAAAAATGTTGAGTTCCCGCCATATTCCTTATGATGATCCCATTTCACAATTGATCGTACATTGAGGTTGCTAGGAATGGTCTTCCTAGAATCACGGAATATTATTCTTCAAATTTGATGTCGGTTCGATTGTCTAGAACAACAAAATCTGAAAGTAGAAAGAATCCACCTTGATGAGGACATCTTCCACAATTCCTCGAGGGATCTTTACGGACCGATCAGCTAACTAAAGGGTCATCGCAGTGGTCTTAAGTTCTCCCAATTCGAGCTCCTTATACACAGAATAAGGCAACAAGCTGACACTTGCTCCTAAATCCAAAAGGGCCTGATCAATACGGTTATCGCCGATGATGATCGAGATTGTAGGACAACCTGGGTCCTTGTATTTAATTGGGAGCTTTGCTTGCAACACTGGACTAAGCCAACTTCAAAATATTGGTCTTTCTTTTGATTGTGACCAATTCCTTCAAAAATTTAGCATAAGCAGGTACTTGACGGATGGCATCCAGGAAAGGAATATTAATTTTTAATTGCTTGAAAATCTCATTTATTCCTTCCACATCGCGATTTCTCAGTGATGCCATCAATCTTTGCGGGTACGGTGCTTTCGGAACAAGACTTTTCTTCTGTTCACTCTTGTCATCTGATATTTCTTTTGCTTGTACTTTGTCATCAATTTCTTCTCTCTTCAGATTTCTTCTCTCCATCAGACTCTTCCTCCTCCTCTGGCAACACTACTTTGTTATCGACCTGCTTTCCAGATCTCAACGTTATGATCGCCTGAATTTGTTATTGATTCTCCTCTTGTGTTGGCGTTGATGTTTGTTCAACAACCATTTGGCCCCTTGGGTTAGGAACAGGTTGGCTTGGAAACGAACCTTTTTCTCTTTCACAGAGAAAGGATGCCAATTGCCCAATTTGGGTCTCTATTTTAGAGATTGAGGACGTGTGAGAATGAATGAGTTTCATCAGGTCCTCAGTAGAAGGAGTTTGTGTATGAGGACGTTGGGCAGGATTTCCCTGTGGGTTGTTAAATCCAGGTGGTGGAAATGTCGGCACAAAATTTTGTTGTGGTTGGTTTTGATAACCTCCCATTGGCTGTGTAAACTGAAAATTCTGGTTCATTTGCCGTGGCTGCCCAACCTGATTTTGATTGTATTGAAATTGATTCGGGTTATTGAACCCTTGCTGCTGAAATTGCCCTTGACCGTAGTTCTGCTGCGGTCCTTGATTGAAATTTTGTTGGGGATAAAAGTTCGTCCCCTGTTTCCTGGGCTGCATTCTTTGATTATCTTGTTTCCATGAGAAATTTGGGTGGTATCTCCAGCTATTTGGGTTATTCTCATTGAAAACGTTTCCTTGATTCCGCCCATAATTATTCACAACATTTAGTTGTTCAGATGTGTCTTCATGATAGTTCTGCATTGAAGGACAATCATCTGCCATATGCATTGGACTTGCACAAATTGAACATGGCTCAGGTTGTGTATTGACCATATGCACATTCTTCTTTACTTTCAATTCCTCCACTTGTTGAGTGAGGAAATCAATTTTAGCCATCAGATCTGGGGAATCCTTTACTACATATAGTCCTCCTTTCTTGGTTGAACTCCCGGCTTGATCACGGGCTTTGACTGATTGTTCCCGAGTCTTTGTGAAATCCCAGTGCTGAGAATCCTCAGCTAGCTTTTCTAAGAAAGCATAAGATTCGGTTTCTTTAAGGCTCAGGAATCCTCCGCCATTCATTGACTCCACCAGATGTCTATTTGGTTGATTTAGTCCATTGTAGAAACACTGGACCAGTCTCCACTTTGAGTATCCATGGTGCGGACATTTGAGTAAGAGATCCATGAATCTATCCCAAGCTTCATATAATCTCTCATCTTCCTCTTGCGTGAAATCCGTGATTTCACGTCTAAGGATATTCGTCTTCGCCATAGGGAAGAACTTTGACAGAAACTTTTTGACCATCTGATCCCAGGTGGTTATGGATCCCGATGGTAGAGAATTTAACCATGCTTTTGCTTTATCCTTTATAGAGAAAGGAAATAAGCGCAGCCTAACAGATTCTTCGCTGAAATTTTGGTAAACAGATGAGCAGACTTCGACGAAGTCTTTAACGTGCTGGTATGGATCTTCTCGCTCCATGCCATGAAAGATTGGAAGGATTTGGATGACATTTGTCCGAATTTCAAACCGGCCACTGTGTGTGGGGTGTACAATGCATGATGGGGTATTTGTAGTTATCGAGAAAATGCCTCTCAATGTTGGTTCTTCCTCTTGTTCGAGTTGCCCATTCATGTTGTCAGTCATATTGACTTCAGTTGATGATTCACTTAAAAATTTCTGCCTTGATCTAGCGTCCTTACGATTTGACCGACAGGCACGTTCGATCTCAGAATTTAACGGTTCTAAATTTCTCTCTTTAGAAGACCTAGTGTGCATGCAAATGATGCACAGAGTGGAGGTTTCAGGCAGGAAAACCTCAAAAAAAAAAAAAATTTAAATTTTTTTTAAATTTTTTTTTTTTTTTTTTTTTAAAATTAAAATTTTTAAATTTGAAATTTCCGAATTTATTTATTTATTTATTTATTTATTTTTATTTTTTTTAATTAAGCAGAAATACTATTTTAATCCTCGAAAATTTCTAAAATTTACTGTTTACCAAAAATTCAGATTTTCTTAATTTGATCCCCGGCAACGGCGCCAAAAACTTGATGTGATTTTTTTTTAATGTAATGTTTTACTCGCAAGTGCACGAATCGGTTTGTATATAGTGGGTGCGGAGTACGAGATCGTTCCCACGAGGACTAATTTTGAAATATCTAAAAGAGACAAGCAATTCTAGAAATCTATGAAGATCTAACAGTATGCTACCAGTTTTATGATTTAAGCGGTTGATGAGATGGTAATTAATGACTACAAACTAAAATTCAATTGATAATTCAAAAATAAAAGTGAAGATGATGATAAAGATGAAAATGCTAAATCCTCCCATCTTTGGTCTGTTCTTCCTATAATATAAATCTAAGGATTAAATTATGAGATATTTCATTGGTAACAAACATCTTTTATGGAAGATCAATGGTCAACACCCTAATAGGCTTCACATTGCATCCCTGCAATCAGGACTTAGATGATTTTCATATATAGATCTGGGATCAAGGGCATGGCTAGGTACACATGATCTCAGGTTCAAATAAAAATCATCCCCAAAGTGGGTGAAAATTCTAACAAGAATACCACTTATAAATCTGAAATCAAGGGCATGGCTCGGCACACTTTATTCAGATTAGGGATTATTTAATATAAAATTACCATTACAGAACCAAGATCCAGGGCATGGCTCGGCACACTCGATCCCAGAACATAATCGTAATTAGATCCACACGATGAAAGCAAAAAGACCATAACAATGATTGGGTAAAATTACCGTCACAGATCTGAGATCCCGGGCATGTCTCGGCACACGCGATCCCGGTTAGTGGCGGGGATTTCATCCGTTCATGATAGCACAATAACCATAAAAATAAAATATCATATTTTAATCCTAAATTTATATTATTAAAGGTACATCCCTCGGATGGGAATCATTAGATCCCCATCCCTATAAATTTAGCCACACATATTGTAAGTAAATGACATAAATAAATAAAGACGGGAAAATAACATTAATTAAAATTACCTCAAACTTCAAAATAAATTACGTTGATCCACAAGTATGATGATCTTCAAGAAAGAAATTAATGCAGGAATAAACTTTGAACAAAATTTAGGAATGAGTACTTGATCAGTTTTAAATTAACCCTTGCAAGTGTACAAGATCTGTTCTAGTAAGACAAGAACAAGGGTGTCGAACCCACAGGGAAATCTGAAATTTTAATCACTTCTTCCTAGAGATTTAGAAAATATCCCCGAGGAAGTACCAAGGGGCAGATTTAATTTTTTTACCAAAAATTAACACTTTTTCTAATTGCAAGAAAGAAAATAAATTAATCTAAAAATTATGTAATGAGAAATCTAAGAACAAATTTTAAAAACAAGATCAAGGAATTTGCTACCCCAGATTTATACCCTTTTCTATTTTTAAACCCACAATTTTATTAACATCAAACACACCATCATTCTAAGAGAAACATGACTAGTAATTAAGCGTATCTCATTAACCCGGCATACCCTATCTAAAAACAATGACTCAGCCTAATCGCGGTATGAATCATGTGAAAAGCATAGCGTATCTCATGGTATTTTAGATCAAAACACTAAAAACATGATCACTACACTTTGAGAAAAACGATTTGATGATGAAATTATCAAACTATGGCATTAAACATAAAATATAGGTACTTATCTGGGGATCGCATCCTCCTTGATCTACAGCCTTTAGCCTCTCATCCTTGGTGCAAGATCTTCAATTTCATTCAAAACCATTCCCAAAGTAAAGAGCAAAGAATGTGTAAAATAAAAAATATGTTCTCGGAAAATCTCAACACAATTTTATTACTCTAAGAAAACCCTCTACAAAAGTCTCTAATTATTACACAAATTCGTCTCAAAAACAAAAACTCTCCACAAAAGCTCCCCAAAAGCTCCCCCTTTACAAAGCCGTGGGCCTCTTATTTATAATAGCCAATTCAAACTAACCCTAGTTGCCTCAATCGATTGAGGCTTAGATCTCAATCGATTGAACTTTGAATAATTGCCTCAATCGATTGAGGCTTAGATCTCAATCGATTGAACTTTGAATTTAACCTCCTTTAAAACACTTTTGCCTTTTTGCCTCAATCGATTGAAATTCATGTCTCAATCGATTGACACTAGTTGGAAGTAAATGCCCTTTTAGGTGAAATCTCCAATATGTCCTCAGCAGCAACAGTCGCTAGGTTGGTTTTCTGCTCTTCGCGTGGTTGACTGGATAAGGAGACTTTCCTTGTCGCGAGGTTGATTGTACTTTAAGAACTCAGGTGCTCGCTGGGTTAGATTTTATGCGCTTCGCAGGGTTCAATATCTTTCTTTCCCTTGATGGAGTTTGATTCCCTTCACAGATTTCAGTGCTTCTTTAAACCCTTTTTGTCCATAGCTCTTTTGTAGCCTTTAATTTCTTTCTTTTATACACTTGGAAGATCCAAAGGTCAGAAACACCTGTTATCATCAAAACCTCACAACAACCATCAAATACTTTCATCGAACTACTAAGTGTAGGGTTTAAGGTATGAAATATAGTCATATTTCAGCACCGATCAGTACTGAAAAATTAAGGGGAACAAAGCTCTCAAAAGAATAATAAAATTTCCCTATTTCTATGTCTAACTATGAAAAATAATGGCTAAAAACTAAGAACTCTAAAAACTAAAACTCTTTCCTAAAATTAATTCTATATAAAAAAATCTCTAATTCTAATTCTTCTTTTCCCGAAGTGTTTGAGTCGCTTTAAATAGACCCTCCTCGCGGAAGTTTCCCAAGCCAATATTTTAGGGTCGATTAATCGACCAGGGAGGGTCGATGCATCGAGCCGCCAAAAAGTCCCAAAAATCAGGTTTACAGTGTCAGTTTCGTATCAGACTCTGACTCTGCCTCGATTAATCGACCTATAGGGTCGATGCATCGACCCCAGAAATCCGTGAAATTCAGCACTTTTTCTTGGTTCAGACACTTCTTCGGTATTTCGGCCATAAATTTCTGTCCCGAACTCGGATTGAGACGATTCTTGCGCAGATGGAAAGTGGACGAAAAGATCTACAACTTTCATATTTTGACAATTTCGTAATTCGGCCGTCTTGAAGGTCTAAATTTAGTCGCAAGTCGCACCAAGTTCTTGATTACCCAAAGTTGCAGTGTTTTGACATTATATTCAGAATTCTTGGACTGTTTTCTATACTTGGCTTGTATTTACCTGAAGCACTTCAAATCTAATCAATCTCATCAGATAGCCTTCATCGGACAGCTAAATATAGGTATTTAGGGGCGAAATATCATCATTTTTCAGTACTCATCACTAATCAACCTAAAACAAAACAGAGTTATTTTCGATTGATCATGCCATGTGGAATGTGAAATGCGATCGGGTGCATTGATTATCCTATGCGCTGAGCACATTCTCCCCTTTGCCTTATTTTTTGGTGCAATCCGAAAAATACGTTAGTGCCTTTGACTATAAAGAATAATTAGTTGGCTGTTTGTACCAACAAAAATTCTATTGGCACCGACCTAGGGCTCATTCGGCTGTTTCTGAACTTTTCCCCAAAGAGGTCAGAAACTAGGCACTTCAGATTCTACCTAGTTTCTTGAAAATTTCAAGAAATGAGCTTCCATGCAAGTGTTTTTGAGCTCATCAGAAAAGGTCAGAAAAGCAATTTTTCTCCAAAAATGGCAGATTCTTGTGTTCTTCTATTTCTCCTAGAAAATGGTCATAAATTGGATTAACGTCGGCTGTTGAAAAGTACGCATATCATTGAACCCTCTGTGTCTTTGTGATGACCCTCAAATTTTACGTACTTACAATCAAATGGATAATGAACACAACTGCTCGGATCATTTTTAAATTTTTTTTTAATTTAGTAATAAGTAATTAAGAAATCGTGAAGAGGCACAAAAATAGCCAAAATGTAGTCTACACTACTTTGAAGAAATCACGGGTGAATATCGCCGATAAGATCCGATATGCAACGGATATTTCACCATGGTGACCCGATTTAGATCCCTTGAAGAAATCAAGGGTGCATATCATATTGTTTGGGGTCTAACTATTGATAAAATTAATGGTATTGATAATGACTCTGAGGCATGTAGTTCACTATGGTGTCTTAAAGACAATAGATGCCCCCACTCTGTCGGATAAACGATGATGCAATAGAGTTCTCAGCGAATCTGCCTTCAGGATACAACAGATTTTCGAGATTTACCAAAAAAACTTTTAAAAAATAATGACATAAGAGAAGAGAAGAAATAGATATCATTATTTCTCTTGTGTCTTGTATGTCTTGTATTTTTAACAGAGATCTTATTTCTATTTATAAAGAAATTCTGAATTATAGTGTCTTTTCAGGTTACGGTGAAAAGATTTCAGATCTGTGTAGAGTTATGCCTTTTTGATAAAAAAGATAAATCGATTTCACTTGTGTCTTTTTAGAGAGTTGTCTTTTTAGATAACAGTAAAAAGATAAATAGATTTCACTTGTGTCTTTTCAAAGAGTTGTCTTTTCAGATAAATCTAAATTTAAAAGACTCTTCTTTAGAGAGATAACAATTTTTACAAGTTTGCTATTGAATTATTATCAATGTATATAATGATAATTATAAATTTAATTTTGAAACAATTAAATATATATTACTATACTAATATATATAACAATCTCTCACTTGTTTTAAAATAAAAAAATTGTGTATCAGAGTGATCATAGTAAGCATTATCAGAGGTACCGATCGGTTTGAACCTTTGACTAGTACATATAACTCACAGTTTGTAAGGACTTTAAGTAGCTTATTGCCTTGAATTTAAAACCTATATAGCAAATCGAAATTACATATATTAAAACCTATATAACAAATCGGAATTATATATACACTTACTATGACCTAAATTATTAGTGACATAAAACATGTGTTTTACAGTTATGCTAAAATCATGATTTCATGAGTATCTCAGAGAGAGGATCGAATCTATATTGAAACGGTTTCACTTCTATACTCATATAGGTGAATTTGTCATGGGTACTCTTGTAACTATTTTATCACCCCAGTAAATGAATGCCTACGAAATTATTAAGAGTTAAACTCACCCTCTCACGTTACAAGAGATGTGCACAAACTTTAACACCATAGGGATGATCAATAGGTAACATACATTTGTACACTTTCAAAAGTCACAGAATAATTTCTTGTCTCATTGAACTTAGGATTTGAGATCTCCAACTCTACTAAGTTGAAGTTTAACTACTGTGTTTTTAAAGATATCGGTCTTAAGCTCATCCCTCTCGATGTTTTCAACACTATATCTTTGGGTAGTATTTTTGTAAGCTTTGAAGCCACTCTCCCTCTTTTGCTCCCTCAAATAATGCTATATACTCTGATTCCATACTTGAATCAGAAAGACATGTTTGTTTCTAATAATAAATAATATAAATAATGGTAATATTCAAAAGCCCAAAGCCCGACCCGATAGGGCTAGGGCTAACAATGTTAAAGCCCACTAGGGCTAGGGCCAACCATAATAAGGCCCGCCTAGGTCCAAGGCCAAGGCAATGCAAAAGCCCGATTTGGCCCGACCCACTGACAACCCTAACACCAATAAGGAGAGCAAATGCCGAACTTTATGAGATGCATCATGGAATCTTTTGCTTCCTCATGGTATGGTGCACCAATGAATTGAGATATCTGAACTTCAGGCTTTTGGATGGTTCAGTGGACAGGTAGAGACCTAGGCTACCTATGGCATAGCTCTCTGCCAGCCCTTGCCATAGCAGAGTTCACCTATTTTAGCAGGTTCCCATCCTCTTTACTAATATCCTGCTACTTGTTTTAACAGGTATCCCTTCTCCTTGATAACTCATTGCATAGCAAGATTTTATGCAAGATTTACCTGTTCAGTAGTTTTACCCTCCTCTCTACTCACTCCTTGCCAAAGCAAATTTTATTTGCTCTGGTAAGCAGTTAGTAGAAAGTAGGGAGGTTGTTGTTATAGCAGGTAAATCCTCCTTTGCAGGGAGTTAGAAAAGGGAATGAGAACCAACTAAAACAGGTGACCTCTGTTGTGGCAGGAGCTAGCAAAGAGCTATGCCCTATGCAGCCCTAGAGTTTAAGAATCACACTGCCCAGATGTGAGCAACTATCCAATCAC
The DNA here is from genome assembly GCA_021018995.1 of Chloranthus sessilifolius. Classification (NCBI taxonomy): domain Eukaryota; kingdom Viridiplantae; phylum Streptophyta; class Magnoliopsida; order Chloranthales; family Chloranthaceae; genus Chloranthus; species Chloranthus sessilifolius. Next base: position 33,522,855 of record CM037589.1, read on the forward strand.
TCTACTGTCTTCTGTGGACCATCCCCGGTTGTTGTCGGTATCTTTATCAATCACCCAAATAGGCCAACTATACAAATAGTAACTTTCGGGTCATGTCCAAAAGATCGGACGAGAGGGTACTAGAGGTCAGGCCTTGGTGTGATGGCAAGTGCTGTCTGCCCAAAGCAATAGGTTACAGGTCTGAGTCTTCGGGTCAGCCTCTCGAAAACGAGGGTAATGCTGCCTACCATCTACCTTTCCGAGAGACCTGGCTGAAAGCGGGAGCCCTTTGCACTGGGTACGACCTTTTACATTGGGGGGTAACATGACCACAGCTCAAACCTTGTCAAGACTGAAAACCTCTCAACACATCACAGAAAAAATAAAAGTGGATCAGAAAAGCATCTGAACTCCTCTTGTATTATGAAGTTTGTTTAAAGAGAAAAAAGGAAACTCTTAAGCATGAAAACTAAACAGGATGAAGGAAACAAGAAAGTCTTGTAGTTGGCACAAGTTCTACTGTCAAAATGTTAAGCATGTTTATTACAGATTGCTCATGAAGATTGTCAATTGCTTACTAATGGAACCTTTGCATCAGGCAATCAGGCAGGAAGAGATTTCTTCGAGATAAAATCAAAGGACATGCCGTTTCTTGGAGATGCTCTTGGAGATCAGTTGATCCGAAAACAATTCCCGGGGTAAGAACGCCTTTTGGTAAGTTGCCGCGTTGACTCAATACAATAAGAGCACACTGAACTAGAATAATAGGAGTGGTCACATACCCGATTTCGGGTCCTGAGATTCTTGTGATTATTTCCGTATCAGGTTTCTTGCTTCCCTGCGAAGCGAGGCTACTGTCGCTATAACCATGTCCTATAAACCACATCTTGAACGAAGCGCTTCTTACCTCTTCCTCAGTCGGGCCTGACTTTCGGAACCATCCAAGGCTAAAACTTTCAGGGAACTTCAAGAGAAGCCGCGACCCGAGTGCCTTTGGTCCAAAAATGCCAATGAAAATCCCAACTACGGCAAACCGGATGAGACCCAGCAGAGATTTGGAGCCTAACTTCATGCCAAAATGAGCTGGCTTCACCGTTGGCCAGAAATTTCTTCGTTTTTCAATGTGTTCATCGCTCTCATTAACCCCTGGAACGCCATGTGGATTCTCAGTCAGAGATGCAAGTGTTCTTCGAACGACGATGGCGTCTGCAGAGGGTAGCTTTACTGCCCAAAGGGCAACTGACTTCTGATGTTCTATAGTCGATCCTTTGGAAGGAGGGGGGCCTGGAATCTAACATTAAACGGACATTCTTGTTAGATCATTTTAAGCTAGAGCAATCACTAGCATGAAAACAGTCTCGAAGTGTAAACAGTAAAAATCAAAATAACCATTTTCTTCTCTTTTGAAACTAGAATGCATGGAAAAAATGAAGTGCACCGATATCAGAGAATTACAGTTAAATTGGGCATTTCCACGGCATTTCCACACAGGTTGTGATTATTGGGCATGCCCGACACAGAGTGGTCTCATCTCGGGCATGTCTCACCACTAGAGAAGTCTTGTCTCCGGCGAGATTTTAGACCAAGGTTGATAGGTTTCAAGTTCAACAGACTTTTCAGGAATAGATATGAGTGAGATTATCTAGCATTCTAGAGCTTTTTGGAGAATGACATCCAACAAAATTCCTTTTCCAGAGGGATTTGAATTCACAAAAACATAAATAAAATAACAAAAAGAATAGGATGTGATTACTCAACATACAGATGGAGGTTCTTCTCATCAACTTCCTGACTACAGAGTCTACAACATTAGATCCAAACAACCAAAAAAAGGTGTCAGAAACACTCCTATAACCCCCAAGAGTTACTCATAGCTGACTTAGATAAATTCTTTGGAGATAAAAAAGTAAAAAATTAATTTCAAATTTGAAGAAAGGGCAATTTTCTCTTTCACGATAAAAAGTATATTACAAATCAAAATTTGAAGTTTCTATAAAACAATTTCTTTTTAAAACATGCAATTGAACACCTGATGGCCTGACCTCAAATAGAAGATAGTAGTTTGAGCCTTGAGGGCAACACTACGTAAGCAAGGGCCCAATCCAAAGATTTTGGTGTTTCATCAAGGTATATATAAGGTGAAGTCCAGTTCGAGCCTACGATGTCAGTTTTTTTCCATCTTCACCTTCAGCTCTGCTAGCATGAGTTTGGCATCTATGAAGGAAATTGAAAAACTGTCTCAAGACAAAGAAAAAGACAAATTCCTCAAAAACACAACAATCAACAAAATATAATAACAATAATAATATTGCTATTATTATTACCAGTAAAATTAAATATTTTCATCATTTATCAATCAGTGGTTATAAGACACATTAGGGGGCGTACGGGGCTGGGTGGTAAGTGGTTATAGGACACGTGGAAAAATGGGCTGGTATGGGGTTCAGTATAGTGGCACGGGGATGGGAAGGTTGAAAACTGGTTGTTGGGATGATGGGTAAAAGGGGTACTTGTGGTCTTTTTGTCCTGTATCTCTCTTTTATGTAGTTTAATGAATTTCTTTGTTACTGATCGAGGAAAAAAATAAACAATGATGATTCTTTCTTTTTTCGATTACTCTTTGTATTCTACCACTATAAACTATTATAATGTTGTTATCCAATGCCATTGTAACAATTAACACATTAAAATATGTTATGAAAAATGAGTTAACTAAAAATTGAAAAAATAGATACAAAGATGAAAAGTTTGTTAACCATATTTTTTTAGCACTACAATTTCTTTTTTTAAGTAAACCACCAAAAATAAATAAATAAATAAAAACCAAAGGTACAAGGATTCACAACGAGAAAGCTAGCAAGAAGCTAGTCCCATTAGCCTTGTCATGGCTAACATCTCAAAAGTATACTGGGTGAAACTACAAATGGATCAGAATTCTGACAATAAAATGTCCCTTCCAACATCATTCACATCTAAGAATTCTTTTAGTATGCCACCCAGCAGATGCAAAGACCACCGATGAGATTGATCAAATCATGAAGGCTCATGGCTTTGTCGTGGCAAACCTGATACACCACCTAAGTAACCACTGAATCTTATTTACTGATGGGCAATGAATAAAAAATTACCAATGTCGTCCAATTCTGCAATTTAAAAGAGATATACCACGATTTTGTTGATGATCCAAAGTACTAGGACATATTATAACGACTATTATGCCCTTATGTAGGGCTGTTACAATAGTTGTGTGAATTTAAAGCCTGTAACAAGTACAATATAATACGATGGTCTAATGTCATAACCTATGATACCTAGATATGGATATAAGACACGGGGATGTGACTTTGCATTTCCAACAATTCAAGACACACATATGGGTGTCATTTTCATATTCATATTCACATATGTATTTATATATGTAACAGTATAACACAATACATTAGGGTTTGATCGGGTCCAACAGATTAAATTCCACCTGGGGTTTTACTAGATTTAAAACCCTTGGATACAAGGGAATCTTGACTTAATGCAGCCTGCACACCATCATTGGTTGACATGAAAGTGCCTTCCATGTTAGATTCCTTTTTATCTAATGGTTTTAAAACCAGTTGAATATTTTATAGTCTATTGTCAATACCTACTAGTTTTCTACAACATATTAAGAAATTGGTTTAGAGTTTGGATTAATACAATGTAACTTAATCATCTCTAACACGAATATCATGAGTATCAAGTATCAATATATGTATCGTATCTTATTGTACCGGTATGCAAATCATAAACAAGCATTGGGATGTTGTAGTTTTCAGCAGTCATTTAATGTCACCTAAAACTATGCCATATATATATATATATGATTTAACATAAAAACCCACGCCAAATACGAAAAGTAATCAGGGTAAACAAAAGACACTACCTTGAATTAAAAGGCAAAAATAAAACATAATACATGCTTAGAATCAGCACCGAAACCCCACTTAAATTTTCTCAGTTCTATCAATAACCGTACAACATTTTTTTATCGTTGAATTGCCATACAATAACATTGGTTGATGATATATTTATGTCTTACCAGTGAAAGAAATTAAGCAACGCGAATAGCAACTAATTTGGTCCTTACATAAAGCATTAAATCCCTTTGAATCGAACCAAATTTCAAATCAGTAGTTTGTGTATTGAGGAAATCAATTAGTTGTGGACTAAAATCATGCAACCACCACATTCTAGGTACGATTTTGAAATTTCGATAACAAGCAAATTTCCCATATTCGGAGCAAATAGAATAACAGAGTGGACTTTGACAACGATGGGACTTACTGTCAAGAATGTAATTCTACATGCCGTAGAATGACCACTTCACCGTGGAGGAGAATGGAAGAGTTATGTCCATACTACAGAATGTCCCCTGTCACTAACAAGCGGATGTTGAAAAGGGTATAGAATTCAATTTATGAAGATTAATATGTCAAGTCTAACTGCCTTCTTATAAAAATGTCCCTTCAATCCAAGTGAAACTCTTGGATCATACAATACCTTGCTTGCTTTCATGTCATCCTACCTTGCTTGCTTGCTTTCATTTCATCCTACACGCATTAATCCTATTTGAGATTTCCGCTTCAAATCCACTATCTAAATGTAAAGTAGAGCGTAAGTAGCGAAATTTAGTACTAAATGATTTATTATTTTAACTAAATTCTCCTCCAAGCTAGCATGTTCACTCAATTGGCACTTTATTTATTATGTTTTTGTTCTACTAATTTTCAAACCTCTTGACTCCAAAACTTTTCTCTATATTCTCAACTTATCATTTCTTTCTTTATTTATTTCTTTGCGCAATTAACATTACGTCATCCACAGATAACATGCACCATAGAATCTCTTCTTGCATGTCTATAGTTAGCACATCTACGATCTAGGCAAACAAAAAATGGCTCAAGGCAGATCCTTAATGCAGCCCAACCAGTGTTCTTAAAGGCATTCGAGGCGGCTGCCTGGGAGACCGCCTGGGCGGTTCTAGTCCCCCGGGCGCCCCGGTTTAGCTCTGGGCATCTTGTCTGGCAGACCGGGTCTGGGGTGCCTCCTAGTAGCAGGAACCTTCTACTTAGTGTGTCGCTGCCGCTCGGAATCTTGCTCCCGCTTCCAACCATAAAACTATTCAATTTTTAGCTTTTGATGCCGCTCCTACTTCCAACCTACTAAACGCTTCTGACTGGTTCATGCAACTAAGTCGGGGCAGAGCGGGTTGATTTATACATTAAGAGGTTTTTACCGGGTCAGCTCGCGTTATCAAAGAGTAGGGTTGGACACCACTCAACCCGACCCGTCGACAAGCCTTAAACTTTAAAGCCCTTATTGCCTAGGGATAATGGCTCCTGATGAACATTTAAACACTAGAATGGTGTTTAAATGATCTACTACTACTAAAGTTAAGACTATTAATCTCACACCGTTGAAGAGTGATTATCATTATGCCACGTGGTTAACATCTGTGACCAATCTAAATTGTACAAGTGGCAATCTACCATTGAAACATGTCTTAGCCCAAAGAAACATGCCTATAAGTGGATATGAACCACATATATTAAATTATATACATCTATATCGAAATAAAGAATGTATGTCACTATATATATATATATATGAGTAGTGATCCTCTCACTTGAATCATGGGAAATAAATCTATGACTCGAGCCCCTATTGGCTGCATGTCACATCAGTTGACTTTTCAAAGCCCACTGATGTGACGTGCAGCCAATAGGGGCTCAAGTTATGAGTTTATTTCCCATGACTCGAATCATATGATCATCTCTCTCTCTCTCTATATATATATATATACACTTCGGGGCTACCTGGATTTTGGGGTGCCACCCCAGTGACTTTTGCCCGAACATCCGCTAGACCGCCCAAACCCGTTCTACGATTTTAAGAACATTGAGCCCAACTACGAGAGAGAACTCACTCGCCTCGTCACACGTTCTCACACTAATTACTGGCCTTTTATATATGTCTTGGTTAATCTCAATATATAAGGTCGGGTTGCATTTCTTCCTCAGTGTCCACCAGATTATTTCTAATCTCAACACTTTATCATAAATCTTCTCAACATCAATGAAGACCATATGCAGATTTCTTCTTTTTCTTTCTAAACTTCTCCATAAGTTGCCTTAACAGGAAAATAGCATTTGTTGTTGATCTTCCCAACATAAATCCAAATTGGTTATCTTATACATTTGATTCTTACATTATTCGTTATTCTACTATTCTCTCCCAAAGTTTCATAGTTTGACTATTATGTTAATGCCTTTATAGTCGGCACAATTTTGGATGTTTGATTTGTTCTTAAAGAAAGGGACCACAATGCTCTTCCTCCATCCCTCAGGCATATTCTTCACTTTTAATATCTTGTTGAATAATTTAACAACCAATTCAATACATTCTCTCCTAACACAATCCAAATATTTATAAGTATTCCATTTGGTCCTAATGCTTTTCTTTTCTTCATCTTTGTCAAGGGTATTTTTACTTTAGCTTCCAATATTTCATTGATAATCCTTCGACTTGGTTCCTCTTTTTTATCTACTTCTTTCGCATATTTCGTGTTTAATAGATCTTAAAGTATTTTCTTCATCTATTTTTTATTTCACCCTCGTTTATTAAGACCCTTTAATCTTTGTCTCTAACGCACCCTACCTCGTTCAGATCGTTAGTTTCCTTTTCTCGTTAGTTTCCTTTTCTCTAATTTTGATTACTTTTAGATTTCTCTCTCCTTCCTTTTCTTGCCTATACACCTCATACTTAAAATAGGGGATGAATTGCAAAAGAGAATATAACACATTGAACGAAGAAGATAAAACCAATCCAAATTAAATTCAAATAGGCAAAATTTAAATAGAAGTTTAAATAGAAGCTCTTACATTAATAGGCAAAGTTTAAATAAAAGTTTAAAAAAAATATTAATATTGCATACATGAAACCCCTACAACTAACCAAAATGCATGTACATATGTATACAAATCATATACACCAACACCTATGACTGGTTTACTCAGATATTGAACTGAGAAGCACCTAGGCCATGTAGCATAAATCTTTGATGACTTAAGTGTTTCACATCCATGTCCACTGCTTGAGCATTAGAAGCATCCAATCAGATTGCTTAAATATCAACAGTCAAAAAATGTGCCTGCATAGAGGATGGTTCGAATCCCCTAACAAGTGTGATTTTTGGGCCAACGGTAGCTCCCATTATGAGCTATAACTTTGCTAAATTGAACAGATCAAAAGATGTGCCATGTGGCCTAAAATGGGTGCTTATAATGGAGAATATCTATAAATGCTTCACATATCCCATTATTCTTAAATCAAAGCACCCTTAAGTTACTATGATCATTACCAAAGCCTTATCCCATAATGCACGAATCACTATAAATATTAAAAATTTATGCTTGATAGGAATGCAGAAGATTAGCTTGTCAGGTTACAATTTTCCTATAAAAAAAGAAAAGGGAGCTATTACTTGCACATGTTTTCATGTGATTGCACTGAATTTAAAGAAAGACTTGGTATTTTAGGGACATGCGATATTTAAAAATGCAATCTGGGCTGTCTGATTTGAAGTTCATGATCAAGAGATTTTTGGTATATAAAATTAGAGTAAAACACGTTACTTGTCATATGATCTATTGTAGTCAACTATTGAATTATATAATAGACTTTGACTCTATTTAATCAAATGATAGAAAATTATATTTTATTCAAATCCTTTGCAATTGATATCTTTAAATCCTGATTTTCAAATGAAACGGAAAACAGATTTATCAGTGACGCCCTTCCACACGGTCTTTACCCATTGGACACCGGCCAGGGTTAGCACTCCAACGTGCTATAGAGTAGCCAACATTAAAAATGATTTTCTTTTCATTATAAAAAACTAAGTTTCTCGTGAGACGCGTATTTTTTTGTGACCACCACTAGTCAGTGTCAACTAATGGGCGATGGCCAACACTTGGCTTCTTCTTATGGCTGAGACTTTTCTTAGTGATCCTCTTATCCTATGTTTTTTAGAGTGGATATCTTGATGGGCTGTGATTTGGTAATAATATCTAACACACATTCTTAGGTGTTTGAGCTTCCATCACCATTCAATTCAAGATTTGCTGTAACTATTAGTACCGTCTGCTTCACTATCATAATATTCTAAATAATATTTACCTATTTATACCCCTCAAATGATCACGTCTAGTCAAAATTAGAAGGAGTTGATCCAGAGCCCCTGAGATATTGGGGACCCATGGCGAGTTCCTAAAACATAGCCCCTCTTTCATATTAATTTTTAAATAAAAAATTGTCATAAATTTTTTTTTTTTTTCATTCATTGCTTTTAGATTATAAATATCTCCATATTTTATTCTATTATTTATAATTTACAAATGAAACTACCAAATTAACAAAAACATATATTATTTATAATTTGTTACACATGGAATACAAAATTGACTGTTAGGTGGGCCATGATCTGAAGATCTATTTTCTGAAAGATAGGTATGAAAGCGATTTCCTTCATCCCATTCGGAGGAATCAATAGTTTCGCTTTTGGAAAAATGCATGGGCGTATTTAGAAATACCTTATATATAAAGGATTTGGTCAAACAAATCTGGTCGAGTCAAAATTGGGCTAGAGAATTTATTGGGTCAAACATATGGTCGGCCTGACCCAGTTAGGCCAGTGACTCGACCAATGACCTATACCAATCCGGCCGAGACTCGACCCATTTAAAAAAAAATATAAATGTGAGACTTGAGAAGGGTTAAACCCATTACCTATTGGGTAAAAAGTAAAACAGCATTAGTTACTTGACTAACTAAACAATTAAATTAATTCAATATTTTTGTACATTAAAAATTATATAAAGTAACTAAATAGTAAAGACTTTATGACCCCAAAAATTTGGGGGCTCGAGGTAGGCGCCTCTTGGGCTTTGGCTTAGGGCCGGCCCGTGTTGGTCTCTCATACATCAAACAAAATGTATGTATAAGAGTTAGCATACCAAAAGCTAAAGGTATAGTTGTATGGATATATGCAGCTGAAGATTTAGTCTTTGAAATTTAAAATTTTTACTATTAACAATGTTGACAGTCTTGAATTCTATGACGGAAATTTTTTTTTGTCCTTATCTTAAGTACAACAGATCTTAATATTGTGGTCCGGCAATTGAACAGTATTGATTGCACATGGCACACTCCTCAAAAGTGATCATGATCATAACATAAAATGAGAAGGGTTCTCATGCCTCTTTTGAGAATCTTGTGATGTAAAAACGTTGTCTGTTTAAGGCAGTCACGTTGTAAACCGGAGTTTGCAAAGCCTTAATATTCAGTCGCAAATACGCATTCCCAAAGTCATAAAGTCGCATCTCATTAATTGCTCATTGCCTCTTCGATCCTCCACTTCCCAAATCGTACAAAGAACACACACCCAAAATTCTGTACTGCAAATACGCCACCTTAGGCAGAAAAGCCAAAATTTTCATTTAGGCAGATAGTCCACGTATTCAATGTAAATACACGTTTTCAATATCATTCCATGGACAGCTGGGTTTAAACCCACCCACATTCGGCCTTCTGGGTAGCAACCGTGGGTACTTAGCTGGCCACGTAATCAAAAGGACTCCGGCTACGCGTAAAAAACCCGGCAGCCGCACACTCATAAAACGCCTCTTTCGAAAACCCACTCTCTCAACTAAGCCTCTCAGTCCTCACCTTTCAGCCCTCAACTCTCAAGTCTCAACACTCAGCTCTCTGCTCTCACCACTGAACACTTGCAAATGGAGACCTTCAACTGTCACCCATATTTACGGAGATGCCACTCAGATTCCCAGCCAATAGATACACCCGAGACACCCTCTCAATCCGATGGCAGCACCCGACAAGTGTTCTCCGACGAGGAAGTGTTCATCAATGTGGCCTCCAAAAACCCGAAACGGCGAACCGGGCGTAAGAAGTTCAGGGAGACTAGACACCCTGTTTACAGAGGAGTCAGACAGAGGAACAATGGCAAATGGGTCTGCGAGGTTAGAGAACCAAACAAGAAGTCTAGAATATGGCTTGGGACATTTCCCACGCTCGAAATGGCGGCACGGGCTCACGATGTCGCCGCCATGGCCCTCAGGGGAAGATCTGCCTGCCTCAATTTTGCGGACTCGGTTTGGCTTTTACCGGTTCCCGTCTCTGCCGAGGCTAAGGATATACGGAAGACAGCGGCAGAGGCAGCCGAAGCCTTTCGGCCGTCTTCTCAATCCGACGCAGCATCCACTGGGGAAGACGTAAATCAGACGAACTCCCCACCGTCGCCCAGAAACGTGATTGACATGGATGAGGAGTCCGCCGAAGGCTGCCGGAATTCTTCACAATCAGATGCAGCATCTGCCAAGGAAGACAGAAATCTGAGGATTCTCCCAGAGTTTCTGGGAAACGCATATTATATGTATGAAGAAGAAGTTTTAGAGATGCCCAGATTGCTTGCAGACATGGCCCAAGGGTTGCTTCTCTCTCCCCTTTCATGTGGAAGTCCGTTCCACTCGGATGACGTGGAAACTGGTGATGACATGTCGCTATGGAGTTATTCGAATTGATTGTATATTTTATACATGCAGTCTGTAGATATTGAAATTGATAGATGTAGGCATTCTTTATTTTTGATAGTTTGGTTATATAAGAAGCATGGCTTATCGCATCTCAAATTCTCTGTCTCTCTGATTTTTAAGTCATTTCTTTCCAAAAGTTGTTCAACTTTATAATTTTTCCTTCCATCTTTAGAAAGGAACCGGCTATAATCAACAAAAGAAACCTGCGAAAAACAATAAGGATTGACTCTCTTCAACGGCAACGTAGTCACATAATAAGGTTGTCGAGCTTATTAGATTCTTACCCACAGTTCCTTTTAAAAGCCAGCTTTCATAGATTCGCTTTATCATCTGTGGAAGTAAACTTTTAAAAGGCTTAGAGCCCCATTGATCCTGTGCTTATAGCTAGTTATAGTAAATAAATGCTGGATATTTTTCTAAAAAAATATGATTAATGGGTGTCACTGCTGAGGTTAGGAAACACGAGTACCAAATCCTTCAGAAAATTGACACAGCCATTTTTTTGGGGGTCCTGACATCAGTGTATTGTCAAGATTCGACGGGAGTATTCATAAAAATGAGTACATTAGTAAGACCCCTTGTGTACACGTAGCCACCGCGTTTGAGAAATCGCCTTTTTTATTGTGCTCTGTTTTAGGGATTTTGCCATCAAATCCACCACCATCCGACAACATGGGGCTTTCCATTTGAGACCCCTCACTCTTACTTTGCAAAGCGTAGTGACTCAGCAATACAAGTTTGTCATAGTGGGGTGGTTGAAGTCTTCACCAATTGATTAGATGAATCATAGCCTCCAAACCTTGTCATCGTCACTTCTGATGTCCTTCTCAAGCCAGAGGAACTCGAGATAGCAGAGCCTGTTGTTCTATTGGCATTCTACTGGGAAGCACTTGGCTTGGGGCGAAGCTACCTTAATCCGCCTTCGACTTCAATTCATTGTGCTCAGAAGCTCCAACAACCCTACAGTTTTTTGTTGCCTAAAGCTCTATGGATAAAATATTGCTTTAACTTCTAATCAAATCCCTTTGGCCTCGTTCGGCAGCCAAATTTCACTCAGAATCTGAGTTGAAACTCCGAAAGCAACAAAAATGAGGGATAATCTGAGTGATTCCTGCATTCGAGAGTTTTGGTTGGGAATTGGGATTCTGATGTCTTTCCGAGTGAAAACAATGTTTGAACGTCCGAGCAAATTGCTCAGGTTAGCTCAGATTTGGGTGGTTGATTACATCAGATCCCAACTGCAACACCCACTCACCAATTCTTAACCCTCTCAATGGTCTCTAAGCAACGGCTACAAAATCCAATTTGAAATAGCATTGTCTTTGCACAGATGAAGAATGCAATCGAAGGGGCCTTGATCTACCAAAGGCTTAGTAAAATCTATTGGGATGAGATCCATACGTCGTTCTTTGGCAAGATTAACAAGAGTTGGCTGAATCTTCTAGAAAATTGGTATCAGATCAGCTTAAGGCAAATTTATTTTTCCAATAAAAAAAAAAAAATTGCAGGTGGAGAAGATGACGGTGAGTTTATCTCACCTTACCGTCGACGAAATACATCTTTGGCTCACCGAACGGCCATCGGACCGGTACCAGATGATTTCCGGCGTCAAGGACTGTTGGTCGGCGGGTTGGACCGTCCCATTTCCGTCGCTTACTCCATTAAGATCAGGGGTTACCGTCATCAGGCGCCTATCCTCTACGTCGATGGCTGGTTTACTTATGATGGTTCCCCCCTCTCTCTCTCTCTCTCTATATATATATATATATATATATATATATATATATCTCTCTCTCTCTCTCTCTATATATATATATATATATATATATATATATATATATATATATATACTCCTTTCCGGTAAACCTATATATATAATATACTCATTACTTATATGCATAGTTTTTTATTTTTGGAGGGTTATCCTATGTGTAGCTAAAACACCAAAGATGGCGCTGCCCAAATTGATTTTTAGACTAGTTTCATTGGAGCCTAATTTTTATTCTGTTTACGCCGATTGCAAATATTAGTTTAATCTAGTAAATCTATCAAGCAAATCCGGCCCGGTATCCGGATCGGGTTAAACATGTTGTAACTCGGATAAATCCGGGCTGAACTTGGATTGAGTGTTCCAACACTCGGCCCCCGCACCCGACCAAGATGTATATATATATACTTATCGTTTTAACGTTATAAAAAAATTGACTAATTTTTCGATTGGGTATTACTGACCAATTTAAAAAGTAATGGTCATTAAATCAGATTCGAAAAAAGACTCCATCAAATATGTTTAGCCCCATCTCGATTGATTACTTATAAATTTTGAGAGAAATACGAGTACGACGCATAAACCGATGATTAGATCACGTTTTTACGGTCATAGCATAACCACTAATTGAATCGATTCTGAGAATTTTCTGAGAGAAATTTAAAACAAAGGATTCTGAATTTCATAAGAATCTGTCAAGAATCTGAGTAACTTAAGAACGCATATGGGAAAAATTAGGAATCTGAGTATTCAAAAATCTAAATTTTTATGAGAAAAACCAAAAAACACCAGAACAAAGCCTTTGAATAACACGTCTTTTCCCTTTTAATGAAAGGTCATACACCTCTTTTGAAAGGTTTTAAACACATCTTTATCTATATAGTACATAATATATTAAAGGAAACTCCCTATATAGTATATAATATATTAAAGGAAACTCCCTTAATGGTACCTAAAACTAACACAACATAGCACAACACACTCTTTCTCAAGTCGTTTCAATTTTGTTTTAAACTCTACGTTACTCCTCTTTACCCACGTCTCCTCTTTAATACAAACTTTTCTCTCTCTATCCAAAAACTCTTCTCTCCCAAAATTGTTCCTTCCCCAGCCAACGCTTCTGGTGATTTGTTCTCTTCTTTCTCAATCAATCAGAACTTTATAATTTGATCTCTTCATAATTTACCTAGATTTAGTCCTTATTATTTTTACCAAAAAAAAAAAGCTTTGATATCTCTTTTTTTCTTTCCATATAAAGCAAATGGATCACTTAAATATCTAATGCATAATTTATAATTATATCTTGTTCAATTTTCCCCTTAAATATTTCTCCCAAACGTTTTCCAAATTTTTTCTTTACGAGAATCTCTCCTAACATTTGAACATCTCTTTCAATAAACTTAATATACAAAATATTTTATTGGCTTTCACTATGTTGGATTTGTCACACAGCGGCTATGGGCTGGCCCTTCTTGGCCTCTTTATATCTTGGGCAAATCTCACCTTATAAGTCGGTTTTGTGGGGTTGAGTTAGGCCCCGTTGGATTTATTATTATGATATCAGAGCTGCTCTTTCTTCCCACGTCACTCATTTCTTGTCCATATGATTTAGCTCAATCTCGCCAACATGTGCCGCCTGTTGGATTTCTTATCATGATATCAGAGTTGTTCTTTCTCCCTTCACTACCCATTTCTTGTCTATATGATTTGATTCAATATACAACCACCATATTAGAGTGTATAAATTAGAGCTCAATGATTGTCATTTTTTCACCTACCATAGCACCAATATGATATGAGCCAGAGGGATAAAATGATAATTTCACCCTCCAACCCTGTTGTTTGAGGTTTAATGTTTGGGATTTATAGTTTTTCATATGATATATAATTATGATAACTTGCCTTTGCTAAAAGAATATGCCACATGGCATAAAAGCATAAAAGTGGGGTGGTCAGGCCCTTATACATAATGGGGAGGAGGGGTGGAACTTCAATAACCGAAACCAATTTTTCGGTTTCGGTATCGTGTCACCCAAAACCAATTCCGAACCGAAGTGGATCGGTTTCGGTAAACCGATAACTAAAAAGAGTAAACCGAATCAATTCATATGGGTTTCGGTCGGTTCGGTTCAATTCGATTTTCTGTTTTTTTATTTTTTATTTAATTTTTAAAGGGATTTTTTATTTTTATCAAATTTTTGATTTTTTCTAATTTTTATCAACTGTCTCTTCCTCCTATATCGGTTTTTGGTACTCATAACCTATACCGAATCGAACTCAAATCGGTTTCAATTTATTGGTTCAATTTTCATCGATTCAGTTGTATTAGTTTTCTATTTGAGTACCTTTATTTCCACTCATAGATTCTTTGAGTTCACCCACATAAGTGGATGCACGACTTAGGCAAACCGAATCTTTAGCTCCACACACATTCATTTTATTTTCCAAACGTTCCAATCCACCCACCACTTTCTTTTGCTATACACCCACATCGTCTTCCTCTTTCTCTTCTCGCGCTTGCGCCTTATTTGAGTTTCGTTCATTCGAGGCCCTCTAAATTGATTCATTTTTCGTGACTGTATACCCACATCATCTTTCCCAATCGCCTTTTTCGCACTGTGCAACGTTAGGAAAGGTTTTCATGACTGCACAAACACTTTTTTGGACTTGTGAATGTAAAGCCACATCGTCTTCCCCAAACTTCTTCTCGCGCTGCAAGAACGTGAGGAATAGACGAAGATTGGAATTTGAAGCGATAAAGAAACCCTCAGATTCTTGTTAGGGTTTGTGGGGCAACGACAGTCAACGGTACAACGTAATTTCAATTTTTGTATTTATTTTTATATAATCTGCATATCAAATTGAAAATCTTGATATGGTTCGTTGATTGTTTAGCATCTTTAGTTATTTTTATATTCTGAGTACCTTTAAATCCACCAAACAAATCTTTGAGTTCACCCACAGTAAAACACATTGATTTGGTTGAACTCAAAGATTTGGTGGGTGGATTTAAAGGTACTCACTTTTTGTTGTGGTTCCAAACTAATCGTCGATGATGTGATTGGATTGACAGTCGGAGTGTGAAATGGATTATTTTCGTAAACAACATACGGCTTCCTATAGAAGAAGACTTACAAAATCTCGAATAGAAGGAGCATCCGAAGAGAGGTCTTTAGATTCTGAAATTGCTGTTGATAATTATGAGATTTTAGCAATAGCTATTGAAGCTGCAGTGACAGTGATATGCGAATCTTTGAGTGAAGTCCCGTCTTTATTAAATGCTGAGATACAAGAAGGGAGAATATTAGAAGAGAGAGTGAAAGATGAGAGAGTGGAGGAGGGGAGTGTGATAGAACGACTGGTGGAAGAAATTATTAGAGAGGGGAGAGTGGATGATGTAACAGTAGAGGGGAGGGTGGAAGAAATCTTAGAAAAGGGGAGTGCGACATGTGTTATCAGGGAGGTAGAAGAGATTAGACATGAGAGTGTGGAAGAGAGAGTGGAAGTAGGTGAAGGTGAGAGAGCTGAGGCGATGGTAGAAAGTAGATTGGAAGGGAGAGATGTTATGGTTGAAGATGAGAGGGTGGAGGAGAGAGTGGAAGACGAAGAAGAAGCAACTCTAGTTCTAAAAAAGAAGAGAAAAATACAAGAGGTCGATGTTGAGCC
Source organism: Chloranthus sessilifolius (assembly GCA_021018995.1). Classification (NCBI taxonomy): domain Eukaryota; kingdom Viridiplantae; phylum Streptophyta; class Magnoliopsida; order Chloranthales; family Chloranthaceae; genus Chloranthus; species Chloranthus sessilifolius. The sequence goes on from CM037589.1 coordinate 33,538,911, forward strand.
AGCCAAAACTAAAGTCGAGGATAATGTGATACCATTTTTCGAAGGCCCTACGGATATTTCGCATCCACGATGGTATAAAAATCATGTTACCCACGATTTATGGGTTAACAAAGTAAGTAAGCAATAGCATTCAATTAATGTAATCCATTTTTTTTTATTTATTTAAGATATGTGTATATATATTTACAATTGTCTTAATTATGTTGTTGGTTGATGTAGGATCGAGGTACGCTTCGTTGCATAGAGCATTCAGCCAAACTCGATGCATGGTTCATCCTTTCAATGTCTCACAAGTTTAAACGTAGAATCAAGACGACTAGGTTTTGGCTGCTTGCTAGGGTTGCATTCAGGATGATCAATCGTGTCTTAGTATCTGCCTTGGTTGGGAGATAGCACCCTGAGACGAATACATTTCACTTTGTTATCGGTGAGATGACTATCACTCTCGACGATGTGAAGCATCTTATTGGCTTAGCTATAGTTCGAAAGGCAGTTGTTGTAAACCCTTATAGTGTACCTGAATTGGTGGCCACATGTGTTCAAACATTCAGTATTGAGAGCGGCGATGTGATCGAAGAATTGAATCACAAAGGATGTAAGGGGAAAGCTTTTTGCTTGGAATGGTTACGTTCTCGTTTGAGTCAGATATCTGATGATGCATCTGATGATCAAATTGACTACGTTGTAAGGGGATACATTTTTTATTTGTTAGGCTGCACAATCCTTTCCAATAAATCAGGCAGTATGGTATCGGCTCGGTACGTAAAGTTATTGGTCGATCTGAAGACAATTGGAGACTATGCATGGGGAGCAGCTGCATTCGCTTATCTTTATAGGCAGCTGGGCATTGCATCAAGAAGGAAGGTTGCTCAAATTTTTAGGCTGCTTACATTGGTTGAGGTATGCTACATTCACATAGCAATGTCTTCTAAATTGCATTTATAATATTTAATAAATAGTTGATATGTGTTACTGTTAAATTATATGTTTTATTTTTTCAAGCGTGGAGCTACGAGCACCTAGCTCTTGAGCGTCCAATGCTTATCCAAAAGTCTTTTGATAAACTGCTTTTGGCCTTTAGATGATAACAATCTTTAAGTCAACCCGCGCATCCCGAATCAAAGTTGGTTCTTTTACGTGAAGCATTGGATGACTTACGAATGGATTATGTAATATCATAATTAGTTATTTTACATGAACCTATATATATGTTGCATTATAATTGTAATATGTATATATATATATATATATATATCTTGTACAAGTTATTTGAGATCTATATTGTAAGATTAAATCAGAATATCCAATCACTTTTACGGCGTTTTACACCGGATGTCTGTTCTGTTTCGACATCGTTGAGCCATATTGCCTAGAGCGGGTGTTGAAATAGTTGGGAGATGTGCAATCAATCCCCCACCACCAGTAACACTTACAGAAGGGAGCATTAGAGGGAGAACTGTGAAGATATATACTGTATATTACTGAGCTGCTCCGAAAAATTTTGAATGCCATCGCAGCCACCAATTAGCCATAGAGGATCGTGGTGCTTAAACTTTTAGTGGGGCCACTGTGGAGGGTTATATGGAGTAGTACAAGAAGTTCTCTCATTTATATCGTGCGGACCCCAACCACCGCAGGAGCTTGAGGTCATCCCAAAGTAGAGATGATGTCAGTGATGTCTCGGAGGAATGGGTGCATATTTGCGTTATTATGATGTCTGTCATTTATTTAATGTCTAACACTCTTTTTTTTTATAGCTAAATCATATATCGATAGTTTCCGGTGTAAATCAAGACATTGGGTACGTGATGGAGGTCATGAAAAGGGTACGCGAGTAGCTTCAATTGGACTGTTTGCCTTCCTCACAGGCTACTACTCTAAGTCTGAGAGTCAATGCACCCCTTGTCAATGATACCACTACAAGTCTGAGAGTCACAACGGCGACAACACCACACCGAAACCCTCCAGGGAAAAGGACAAGTCTACCTAAGTGAAACTTCAAGTGAAGTGAAGTGAAGTGAAACTTGGAGTGATATGGGATGAAGATTTTTTTTTGTATATGTATATATAGATTTTTTGATTTCTAGGGGTTGAAGATATCAATTTTTTGTGTAAATTAAGACATTGCTGTCGAGTTGACTTGTTAGTACGACTTGCAAATGTCTGTTTAGATTATTTTAGCTTAACACCTTCAAAAAATGTAAAGCTGGTTTGTGTACGTAGAGGTGAAATTTATTTGTCTGAGCACTTTTGTGTATAGCTGTCGTTTAACTTGATAGTAGAACTGAAACTTCTTTGTCTGAGAACTTTTAATGTTAGAGGTAAATTTATAACTTGAAGTGTCATCCAATCAATTTCCTTCTCCCACCTTTCCCAATCCCCCACCATGCAAATGAATCTTTCAAAAGCCTATCAACCACACATTATAAACAGAATGGGAAAAGAAATTCCATAAGATTTATTTATGGGGAGGCATATGCTACCATCTCAATAAGCATAGAACTCAGTTATACAAAATTTTAAATCAAAATTTTATATCTTACCAGTGAGCTATGAAGAGGATGAACTCACGGTCTCGTCATCAGAGGATGAACTCTAGTGACAGGTCTTACTAGAGTTCATTCTCTGATGCCCTCAGGGTGGGTGCCTGCTATCACATTAGTATACCTGCCGGTGGGTACCCTCTGTCAGAGGGGAACAAGTTGCTCTTTGACGACGGGTACCCACTTTCAATATATAAAAAACCCAATCTGGCATATCCTCCTGACAGTGGGTGCCTACTGTCAGTTATATGTATGTGACAGCAGACACCCTCCGTCAGGGAATCAGAGGATGCACTCCAGTGAGGCCTGTCACTAGAGTTCATCCTCTGATGGCCTGACAGTGGGTGCCCACTGTCAGACCCATATAACATTTTTTTTTTAATATCCTCCAACACTTTTTTTTGTTAAATCCAACCTCACTTTTTTCTATAAGATTTTTTTTACTTATATCAACTGTCGAATTGTGCTAATTTTTCGCATAAGGATATTTAAATCATTGACTTAAAAACATACAAGGTAATTACGTGACACAACTCTCCCATTGTCAAGTCTTTCTCTTAAAATATGTGTCAAATTCAACTTCTAATGTCATCATGGGCACCCACTTGGTGACTATTATTGTTCTTACAAAATGGGCAATTTATAATGCCTACAAAACAATTTCATCTAATAAGAAAATCTCTCAGCTCTAAAGTCAATCCCATAGTCAGCATTATGAATCCAAGTGCGAAGCTATAGGAAGCACCCCCCCCCCCACCTCTCAACAAACCATGAGATGGGCTGATCATGGCCTTTCCATCACACAAATTTTTATTTTTTGTTAAATCCAAGCATAGCCCAAACCAATTGTCCATAGTCATTTTTGTTTTTCCTTTGATAATTATAGGAGTCAGGTCAAATGAAATATTAGCAAAAGAAAATATACACTTTAACAAAAAAAATTCTTTTCTATTCATTTCTGTATCATTTTATAGTATATGTATTCATACTAGTTACACAAAAAGATATTGACATGATTATAATATTTTCACCATTTACATGGATATACCCCACCCCCAACTAAAAAAACTATCAAATTCTTAGGTAGTGCGCTCAATTGAGGTCAGTGACCGGATAATCTTCGGGCACAACTTTCTCATCATCATTGGCAGAGTTGAAGTTCTTAGATCGTTTCGCGAATTGAGACGACCATCCCACTGCACAATCATCTCGGTATCGCCTCGATACAGTCATCAATGATGGAATGAGACTATCTTTAAGCAAGGTGATTGGGACGTTGTGACACCCATTCACGTGAGCGAAGTAAAGCACCTTATCCGTTGTATCTGTTGTTGTCCATAGTCGAAAAAAAGTCATACAAAGTCAGGTGCTAAGAAGGATTAAAGGGGTACGATAGCATGACGCTATTAGGTATCCCATGTCCGACATAGTCATTTAGTAGACACTCCGAGCATGATCAATGAAGCAGTTGAAGATTGCATGCATTTGAATCATTCGTTCTTGGCTACCGAAAATCGATAAATATTTCTTCGCGGGGGAGGTCAACTTAGCCAACACTACAAAAAATAAGACTATTAGTGACAACCATAAACTGCCGCTATTAATAAAAAAATTGACGCTAATACCCTTGCCACTAATAGTCTTAATAACTTTTTTGTTAATAGCGGCTGTTTTTTACTGCAAAAAACTGCCACTAATAGTCTTATTTTTTATAGTGCTTAATTTTTTGTAGTGCAACAAATTTGCTCGCACTACCTTCCATCCATCGTAGCCCATCCCTAATCAGTGTGCAATAGCTCTAAACCCGTAGTGTCAATCTGTCGTTACTTCTATGATATCAGCTACGATAGGACGCACAAACTCATGGAGTGTCTTCAGATATAATTTTATTCTAAAGCTTTCTTGAAGCTTCGAAACTTCAACGACTGTTGCCTTTTTCCCTTTCTCCTTTATAGTAACTTCTTTTATTATGTGTTCAAATATGAATTTCTCTCTTTTTGAGGACGCATCACGTTTTCTTTTATTCTCTTTCCCCTTACGCCTGTCGCGTTTACTCTGTGACAACTTCGGCTCGATCATGTAAGTCATAGTGGGGTCTGCCATCTCATGTAATTATTTATAAATTTGGTCCTACACAGTAGGGTTGGACCTTTCATATCTGTTGTATATGAGACGAAAATAGTCTAGCACTTTAACACCTCTTGAGGATGCACCATCTTTAAGGTGGTAGAGTTTCTTCCATCGAGGATGAATAGATTCGAGAGAAATTCTGTCACGGGCCAGTAGCCATGAAGAGAGCTCATACAAACATGGAAGGCCATGTGTCTTGAGCAGTACATGCTTGAACTGAGATTCTATAACAGGTTGCGTCTCAACTGTAACTTTTTTGCATCTATAATTTCAAGCGCGGCTCTAGACACGTGACCCACTATGAGCTTGTAGAAATTGGCGATATAATGATGTCCCCTTTTCAGTTTACTTTCCTCATACAACACTCGTATGTGTATATGTTGCAGCTCAACGAAGCCATCAATCTTCTCCCATAATTGCAAAAGGTCAACGATAGAAGATCTCAACTTGCGCTTGATCTGAGCATGCGTGCTCTCCGCTTGGTTTGAAGTTGTGTTACCAAATTGCATATATTCACTCGTCCATGCTGACACAGATTTTTCTTTGTAGGGTTCTATCCAAGTGACATACAAATAGTGGATGATACTTTGATGATCCGCGTATCTATGGACCATGGTACCTACCACAATTTTGTATTCCTCTACGAATAAACTGTACATCACACGATTTCATGCCTGATGGAAGGCATCCCATTCTTTTTTAGTATCAAACACTTTTTTACAGTTCTTTAGCACACCCATATTTATGAGTCATACACATAAAATGTGTTTGACTTTCAGAAAAACTACCTCTATCACATTCATCAGTGTTTGCTCCCGATCGGTGGCAAATAGAGACGAAAACTCGCCTCCCTTGAAAAGCAATTTGAATGCTTGCAATGCTAACACATAAGCGTTCTCTTTCTCGAATAATATGAATGCGAAGTTAACGTAAAAGTTTTTTTTGTGTAAAGGTCACTCCTATGATGCTCAATATCGGAAGTTCGTATTTGTTCGTCTTGTATGTGCAGTCCATAACAAACACTTGAAGGAAGATGTTCACTAGCTCTATCAAATTCGGATGAATGAAGAAGATGTCGCTAATTCATCTGTTTTAAGATCTTTACAATGAAAATAGACGTATTTGCATTGTTCAAATCTGAACATCAACTCTTGGAGGTGAGTCCTCCCATCTCTCTCAGTCAACCACATCGCATGCCTCGTATTGTAGATTGTTTGAATGGTCGGACAAATTTTTGGATCTTTCTTTCGAATGCTATGAAGTACATGACTAGGCTTGACCCCCACGACTGACATCTCTTTCAGAACCTCTCTCTCATTTTCTTTCAACCGTTTGACATACGAATGACCTTCCCCAAATTGTCCCGGGGGATGATTGTGAACTCCTCAAAGTACGTCCAACTTCCATACAAACTTCCCTTCTTGTTTAATCTCAATTCCTCATAATGAGAATGGACAACCTGACTTTCTCGTAAAAGTTATTCTCGTTGGTAGGGTCTTAGATTGTCCCTTCATATGCGAACAAAAATTGCCTCCTCTCTCACAAGCCAACTTCACCCTGGCACTGCGGCCTTAAAATCCCTTATCAGACCTCCGTATTGAAAGCACAGTTCTCGCTTTATTTGCGATATTGCAAGCCTACTTTATCATTTTCTCACGAGTACTAAAGAACTGATTTGTAGTCATAAGGAGAGTAATGTCGGTATTCTGTGATTGCATTTCTGTCACCTGAACATAATAACTTAATGTTCATAACATTATTATTATTGTAATGAACGAACTTATGCACATAATTTTAGAGACAATGCTATTTTAAAAATATATATACTCTTTCGTAACTTACTTCGAAATACTCAAAGATTCAATGACAATCTTTTTTTAACTAAAGCCAATCCATTTTGAACCAAAGTCAATCCATAAAAAATCAAGATTATATATTACTCTTTCATAAATAAATTCGATATAGAAATAGAATGGAACCTACCACACTATTTTTCATTAATGCATAGAAACCCTAAGTTTACTTAGATTGAAAAATTATATAATAAAAACTAATACAAATTGAATAAAAAATAATACAAATAAAAAAAAAAATAACTCATATATTTATAAAACCCTAAATTTACTTAGAATAAAAGATTATATAATGAAAACTAATGCAAATAGAATGAAAAATAAGTCATTTACCAAACCCTAAGTTTACTTAGAATGAAAAATAATATAATGAAAATTAATACTAATAGAATGGATAATAATATAATGAAAATGAATACAAATTGAATGAAAAATTATATAATGAAAAATAATACAAATAGAATGAAAAAAAACTCATTTAGCTGTACAGGAGGTTGTGATTCTGTCTGAGGGAGTTCTGTCAACTTTAAATCATTATTATAGGATAGCTGCTCTTTGGAGCTATCATCCGCGTCTTTTGAACCCATGCTCGGTGTTCCTAATAGTATGAAATCGAAATCAAAACGAGAGGAAGAAGAAAATATGTGAGTGTATTGAAAGGAAGAAGAAGATGGTTGTGGGTGTCCAATTGAGTGAAGAACGAACGTGAGAGCGTGGGGAATGCTCGGTGTTCAAAGAAGTCGTAGCACGGGAACGAGACGAATGGCCAACACTCGACTCTTTGTCACCGGGAGTCAGGGACTTTTTTTTAACAAAATCCTATTAAACCATTTGAGTGGGTTTCTCATGAGCTATGATTGAGTATAATATTGAACACACTTTCTTAGGTGTTTGAGGTTCCATCACCTTTAAACTCAAAACTTTTTATACATTAAATTGGAATCATCAGCTATTAATTTGAACAATTTATTTGGCCGCTTATACTAAAAAAATGTTAAACTATTAAATTTTTTGCATTGGGACTGCCCGATTTGATCCACTGATACAGATCTCTCCAGATCGGTTTTGAGCTTTTCCATCTAGTGAGCGATTCGGATATTTGAAACAATGCTCATACACCAAAAAAATAATGTACGTATCCGAGTAAGCAGACCAAAAATCGGAAGGTTCTTTTCTTAGTCGCTTAGGGTACCTGTAGTTTCAACAAAAATCGGAAGGTTCTTTTCTGTCTTAAAAAATGTTGATTGCTTTGAACAATATCATAGATATCGTTTTGCGATTCAATTTGTCACATAGCTAATCTCCATTTGGGGATAACGAATCTTAAGTTGCAAAGGTACGGAGGTGCCTGATTGCCCCTCCGACTCTCCAGTTGGTGAGTCAGAACTCTAAATATTAAATAATCCAGAGAAGACAAAATTTGCCTTTTTGGAAGTGGTCCACGTATTAATAAATTCACGTTTTCGTAATGGGCCCATAAACACCTGGGAATCCTGGGAATAAGTAAAACATTGCGGCGTAGCAACCGTGGCCACCTGGCTATTGACAGACTCCGTGTACGCGTAAAAAGCGCAGCAGGCACACACTTATAAAACTCACCTCTTTCGAAAAGCCACTTACTCTCAACCCAAGTCTCTCAGTTCTTACCTTTCAACTCTTTAAGTCTCAAGTCTTAAGACTCAGCTCTCTGCTCTCACCATTGAACACTTGCAAATGGATACCTTCAACTGTCAACCATATTTACGGAGATGCCACTCAGATACCCAGACGCCGGAGACACCCTCTCAATCCGATAGCAGCACCCGACAAGTGTTCTCCGAGGAGGAAGTGTTCATCAATGTGGCCTCCAAAAACCCGAAACGGCGAGCCGGGCGTAAGAAGTTCAGGGAGACTAGACACCCTGTTTACAGAGGAGTCAGACAGAGGAACAATGGCAAATGGGTCTGCGAGGTTAGAGAACCAAACAAGAAGTCTAGAATATGGCTTGGGACATTTCCCACGCCCGAAATGGCGGCACGGGCTCACGATGTCGCCGCCATGGCCCTCAGGGGAAGATCTGCGTGCCTCAATTTTGCGGACTCGGTTTGGCTTTTACCGGTTCCCGTCTCTGCCGAGGCTAAGGATATACGGAAGACAGCGGCAGAGGCAGCCGAAGCCTTTCGGCCGTCTTCTCAATCTGACGCAGCATCCAATGGGGAAGACGTAAATCAGACGAACCCCCCACCGTCGCCCGGAAACGTGATTGATATGGATAAGGAGTCCGCCGAAGGCTGCCGGAATTCTTCACAGTCAGATGCAGCATCTGCCAGGGAAGACAGGAATCTGAGGATTCTCCCAGAGTTTCTGGGAAACGCATATTATATGGATGAAGAGGTAGTTTTAGAGATGCCCAAATTGCTTGCAGAAATGGCCCAAGGGATGCTTCTCTCTCCCCTTTCATGTGGAAGTCGGTTCCACTCGGATGACGTGGAAACTAGTGCTGAGGTGTATCTATGGAGTTTTTCGAATTGATTGTATGCCGTAGATATTCAAATTGATTGTATATTTATAGCTATAGGCCGTAGATATTAAAATTGATAAATGTAGGCATTCTTTATTTCAATTTTTTTGGTTATATAAGAAGCAGGACTTATCGCATCTCAAATTCGCGGTCTCTCTCATTTTCCTTGTGATTTTTTAGTCTTTTCTTTCTACGACTGTAAGATCTTTTTTCCAATTATATATATATATATTTAAAAAAGAATCCAGGTGTATCAAGCATCAACACTTTTCTAATTAGAGAAATTACATGAAAGCCTAAAATTTAGGGCCTTAACATGCAAGTTTTGAACGGAACACCGAAACGGAATCGAAAATCGAGGGAATCGAATTGGACCGAATCACATCGAAACCTAATACAAATCGAACGGAACCCCAATTCGGTATTGTTTCGGTTTGGATGGCTTGAAACCTAAAATGGAGGGAGTAGGTTGACTAAACAAAAAAAAACTGAAAAAAACCAAAAAATATCCTAAAAATAGATATTTTACCTACACCGAACCCGAATCGAGCCGAATTGATTTCAAGAAAAAAAATTGAACAAAACCGAACCAAAACTCATTCGAATCAGTTTGATTCGGTTTTGATTTCAGTTTGGGGTGTACAGAACTGAACACCTAAAAATTCGGGTTCGGTTCGGTTAACCGAGCTTGCAATCCTTTATGTCAACAGAAGAAACGTGCAAAGAGATAAGGGCTTGACTCCATTCAACGACGTCAGAGCCATATAATATGGTTGTCAAGCTTGTTGGATTTTACCCACATATTGTCACGACCCAGAATCCTTACCCGATCTCGAGGGCCTAGAATTCCGTGTTATGACACCGCACGCTGGTTAAGGCGATAAGCGGACATACTCATAATCTATAAATTGACTTAGCATATGGGTTGAGACATTTAATATAGCATTAAACGATAAATGACTCATAAATTAATGGTGGAAATCATAAAAGAGAATAAAAAGGTAAATCCTAATCATGCATCTAAGATATAAAATAAAACAAGTTTTACGTAGGATGATAAAATGGTCCTAAACATGAACTCACAAAATTATCAAAATAACTAGAATATGTCTCTCAAAGAATAAAGCCTAAAGCAAAAAGACTCTCAAGGCTCGTAGAAATCTGTCGGATCTACGCTCCCCTCCGAATGATAACTAACGTCTCCATCTACGTAAGCCGCCTTCGGAACAGCAGCTCTCGCGTCATCATGAACAGGATAAATGGAATCTTTACCTAAAACTGTTTGATTTGGGAGGGGGTGAGTTTACTCAGTCGCGTAAGCTCAGCGGGTTGCACAATCGATCCACCATAACTTACTCAGGTGGTCGTGTGTGCAATCGCTTGAATTACGGTGTATTTTTAAAATATAACCAACATCTTAAATAAATGAAACAAACTTATCCATAATTCATAGATTATCATAATCAAGACTGAAAATATACTAATATAATATGAAGAGTGCATGATGCTTCTATTTTCTTATCTCTTTTCCTATTTGTCTCATCAACTTAGCATACGTGACATATCGTAAGTCTTATTAATTAATCCATACGCTTACACAACGTACTTCGCATCTTATCTTATTTAAACGATCTGTGCCAGGATCGCTGCTTGAGCCTACCACGCGAGGTTCACGTGTAGATAATCACCTAACCTTTATATCATAACATAAACCACCATCCAGTCAGATGAGGTTGCCGACATAGTAACCACGATGTCCCCTTAGTTCGAGACAAGGGTATAATGTCCTTAAGACCCGTCTTGGCTGCAGACGTTAAGCCCTTACGGTGGCTCGTAAGGTATGGCACGTGTAGAAACTTAATTTATATTTAGCTGGCTTTCAAAGCATATCTTAACATATCATAACATTATTCGGTTCTGGGCTTAGGTCCCCGCCCCGATTTTATATTTGCGTGGCCTTAAGTCCCCACTTTCTTAACATACATGTGTCTTAACATATTCTTTTCTTATTTTTTCTTAAAACTTAGTTAGAATGGGCCACGGTGCGATAGGCTTCACTAAAACCACGCTTTCCAAGGGACGGGTTCTGTAGTAACCTGGATGTACTTCGTGTGGTATCCTATACTACCATAGAGGGGTTGTATCCGTATATGGATGCCTACATTCCAAGTTCCACGTGACCGTGAAAGAAACCCCACCGTGACGAAAGCTTATGTCATGTGTCATATCTTATTCCTTAACTTATATGCGTATGTCCTATCGTGATTTTCTATATGATGAATGTCATATGATAATGATGAACATATATAAGAATGAACTATAATATAAACCTTAAACATTTCATATTTTTGAAGAAAATTAATAAAGAGCATAACATACGAAATATTAAAGTAAAACAGAAAATAAGAAATATTTAACTATATTTATTTTGCAATAGAGTTGAAACTATACTTCATTAAGGTTAATTATATCCATAAAATTTGGTAATTGACTGGTATAGCGATCTGACCTATTTTAAAATTCTAAAGGAGCGCATGTGTCAATTCAAGAATTATATGATGCTTAGAGGAGGTAATAGAATGGTAAGTATTGAAAAGCGTCAATATTTGACCCCTTAAACTTATAGATTGTTATTCGATGTAAGCTATTTAATATATTTTATTTAATTTTAGCGATTTATAAGTTTAGAGATAAGTTTAGCATAAGGTAGACCAAGAGTGTAAAAAAATAATGTCAAACCCGTGCACCTTGGATCATCTAAAACGTATTCCAACTTGCAGCTCAAATTTGACCTTAAAAACATTAGATTCGTGAAATTGTTATTTCAGACAAAGTTGTAGATCTCGTTGTCTTCTTTCCAATGTCACAAGAATCACTTCAATCTGAGTTCGGAGTAAAAATTTATGGCTAAAATATTGAGGCTATATTTATTAAAGAGTTTGGCCGAATTTTACGAAAATCTGAGAAAAACGATCCTATCGATTTTGGGCCTAATTTCTAAGTTTTTAAGACCTGAAATCAAAATTTAAGAAAAAATTAGGGTTTTCTTTTTAAGAAATAACTAAATAATTTAAGATGGATTTAGAGGCACCCACCTGTTGAAGCGTGATTCGAATCTTACGATGATTTGGGTTGATGGAAATCGGATTCGAGAGACTATGTGCTCGAGTCTTTTCGTGAGAAATCTTTTCTTATGATAGATCGGTCGTGGCGATGAGACACTTTGATGGTGTAAGATTCTCTGATAATATCAAAAATCGATGGAGATCCGACGAGAAATTGTGAAAGATGGCACTGTCGGAGCTTTTGCAGAGAAGAGGGAATAAAGAAAGACAACTGAGAGAAGAAGTAAATATATATGTAATTCCCTTTCTAAGTTAACTCTAATTAAGCTTGAGAAGAGGTTTTGCTCCAGCATTTTGTGTAAGCACCAAGGTAAATGGTGATTCTCTCTCGAATTTACAGTTGTGCCATTTAACCCGCTTCACTCTTCAAACGGGCATAACTTTTTATATTCTTATTGAAAATTGACAAATTATATATCGTTGCAATCGTATCGACGAGTACTCCGCAATGAGTCTAATATTGATATATATATATAAAATCAGACTATTTCTAAAGTGGGTAGATTCCGGTGTGGAGCGTTAGCACCACGCACTGTATGATACATTATCTAATATCGTTAAATAAAATTCAAAAATCTGGGTTATTACACATATATAATCCTTTCAAAACCCAACTTTCCCAGATTTGCATGACTTTTACAGCTGTAGGAGTCAACTTTTGAAGCACGAGTAAGAAATCCTTTAAAAATTTGGCACACCCATTTTTATGGAGGCTTGACATCAGTGCATTGTCAAGATTTACATAAACTTGTGCAGACGAAGCTACCACGTTTGAGAAATCGCTTTCTTTAATGTCCTCTGTTTTAGGGATTTTGTCATCAAACCCAATGCCTAGAGCTGTCAATGGGCCGGGCCGGGCCTGACTGAGCTTTTGCATTGCCCTGGTCTTAGTCCTAGGTGAGCCTTAGTATGGTCGGCCTTAGCCCTAGCCCTAGCCTTAGTGGGCTTGGCCGAGAAAGGGCCGGGCTTTTGGCTTTTGAACATTTACTATTTTTATATTTTTTGTTTATATGTTATAAAAAAAATATATGATACGTATTCTTAGATAATTCTAAATATAAATTATTATCTAAAATATGAAAGAATGATAGTTCTATTTTAAAGATTATAAAGTTAACCTGCTATCTATCTATTAAGATTAATCGAAGGGAAATTTTCAGGATCAACCCTGTTAGATTCACCTTTTCCGTTAGAGACCCTATAGTTTCACCTTTCACCAAACCAACCAGCTCCAAGCCGAGCTAGTTTCAGCTAGCACAAAAAGTCTCAAATACCCCTTCTTACACCTTTTATCGTTCTACATAGTTTAAAATTTAAAAAATTATACTTTTTTATATTTACGCGATGTGAAACAACATCTATGCTGTCTGATTTGAAGGCCACAATAAAAAGATCGATAGTGCCAAAGATTGACACGAAAAAAAGGTGATATCGCCTCTTTAACAAAAAAAAAAACACAACTGTACAGTCGATAACAATTATATAGACAGTCTTTTTTTTTCTTTTTTTTTTAGTTAAAGAGGCGATATTATCTTTTTTTTCGTGTTAATCTTTGGCACCATCGATGCTTATATTGTGGCCTTCAAATCAGACGATATAGATGCTGCTTCACATCGCGTAAATAAAAAAAAATATAAAATTTTAAAACTTTAAACTATATAGAACGATAAAAATGTAAGAAATGGTATTTGAGACTTTTTCTGCTAACTTGAATTGGTTCGGCTTAAAGCTGGCTAATTATGAGAAAGGTGAAATTATAGGGTCTTTGACAGAAAAAGTGAATCCGACAAGGTCAATCTTAGAAATTTCCCTTAATCTAAAGTTTAAAAAGAAGAGTTAGTCGATAATGGATGTCCATTCATTATGAGTGGACATCGTAGTATAAATGTCCTTGTGACTGATTGCTTGTAAGGACTTCCAATGCATAAAATTTTTCCAAGTCACTTGATCGGTCATAAGGACATGTGGACTGCAATGTCCACTCATGATGAGTGAACACCTGTTGTAGACTAACTCTAAAATGAATGTTACATTTGATAAAATAAAAATATAAAGTAATTATTTATCTATATATATTGAAAATATGTATATTTAAAATATATATATATACATATACATTTAAAATAAATATTTCGGGTAAGGCCCGGATCTAAATATCAGGTCTTTCATTTTAAAGGCCCAAGCGCTACCTAGAGCCCTCAAAAATGGGCCTTAACCCTAACATTTACAATCAGAAGCCCTGTCCCTTTGACAGCTCTACCAACGTAATCTCAATCTGAGGCTTTCCGTTTTAGGACTCCTCACTTCTGGACTTTGCAAGCCATACTGGCCCGACAATGGTATTATCCTAATGGGGTACGTGGTTGAAGTCTCCACCAATAGATTAAAGGTGAATGCATCATAGCCGCCATCGGATAGATTTTGGTTGACAGTCCTACCAACGCCATCCATCAACCTGAGGCTTTCCGTTTTAGGACACCTCACTTATTGACTTTGCAAGCCATATTGACCCAACAATGCTATACTCCTAATGGGGTGGTTGAAGTCTTCACCACCTAAAGCATCATAGCCGCCAAATGAAGTCAAAATCCTTGCATAGTAATTTATTTCGTTTGGCTTTTCATGAGATCCAATGGCTAACAGGTGCCAAAACAGAGTTTATGAGTTGAGGCTAGTGGCCCTAAAACGTTATTCATGCTCCTAATTTTTAAATTCAACAGGTGAGTAGTCATTCAAATTTTAATTCAACCACTAGAATTATTAACAAATAATGAATGAGTATTGAAAATGGGGATCATAAATCAAATTATCGTTCGATGATACCGATGCGTGTCATCCGATACGTATTAGTTTTGGACTTAGGCGTTACATTAAATTGGGATTTTCTTGACTCCCTTAAAAAGCAATCAAATTATTGTTCGTATCGTCCAATATATCGTTTATATCGGACAATAATTTTAAATTATCGTTTTATTTAAAAAAAATATCGAAATGTATTGTCCTGTGCGCATCAATTTTAGAGCTGGATGATACATATAAAAAATCCAAGATTTTGATCCATTAGGGAGATTATAAAAATTATAAAGATATGTTTCTCCTATTCCATATACAAATTCTTATCGAAATAAGAAATATGTGTTTCCTCCTACATAAAATATTCTTTTGGTATAGTCTTGTACAATAAAAGAATAAGTTTCTATTACAACACAATAAAAAAATGTGGAGAAATGGTTGTCACTGTTGGCTTGATTAATGGCCCGAATCTTCGGGATTTAAAATAATCCACCAATCCCAAGGATCTATAGGTTTAATTATAGATCCAACAATAGAAGTATTATGTTGTTTAGCCATAATACTTCTACTGTTGATGTAAATCCATAGGATCTTGTCATCATTTAAGTGTCATCATTTGGTGTAAGGGCGTGCGTTGATGTGATTATTGCTCATTTAAAGTTAGAGATTGGGTGACAAGAGGTAATTATTGCATCGATGTGGTTATGTAAGGCATTGTTCAGGTGTTTTTTAATTTTTCTCAGAAAAGCTAAGATTTTTAGACACTCAGATTCTTGATAAATTTTTATCAGACTCAGATTCCTGATTTTTCTCATATGTGTTTTTAAGTTACTCAGATTCCTGACAGATTCTAATAAAACTCAGAATCTTTTGTTTCTAAGTTCCTCTAAGAAAATTCTTGAATCGATTCAATCAGTGGTTATGCTATGATCGTAGAAACGTAATCTAATCATCGATTTATGTGTCGTACTCGGATTTCTTTCAAAATTTACGGACAACCAATCGAGATGGGGGTGAACATATTTGATGGAGTCTTTTTTCGAATATGATTTAATGGTCATTACTTCTAAAATGGGCCACTAATACCCAGAGATATTCCCGACGATTTTATACCGTCGGCAATTTCTTTCCCGACAATTATAACCGCCGGGAAAAGGTCAATCTTTCTAGCCACTAGAGTTAGACAATTTTTATGATGAATGTTTAAAATCGCCGAGAAATTATGATCATGAACTAAATCAAGAGAACAAGGTTTGAATCCTCCGAAATCACTTTTACAGCTAACAGAACCATCGACGGTTCACTACAGAAAAATTACCCTACACCGATGGCTGCCACCCGCCGGTGTAGGGTTATATAATATATAGAGTACTGATGAGTAGTGAAATATGATGATATTTCACCCCTAAATACCTATATTTAGCCGTCCGATGAAGGCTATCTGATGAGATTTACTAGATTTGAAGTGTTTCAGGTAAATACAGTCCAAGTTTCTAAAACAGCCCAAGAATCCCGAAAATAATGTCAAAACACTGCTATTTTGGGTCATTGAGAACTTAGTGCGACTTGCAGCTCAATTTGGACCTTCAAGACGTCAGATTCAGGAAATTGCTAAAACATAAAAGTTGTAGAGCTCGTCGTCAGCTTTCCAACGCTTCAAGAATCACCTCAATCCGAGTTCGGTACAGAAAATTATGAGCAAAATACCGAGGCAGTATCTGATGCAAAGCTAGGCGGGAATTCACGAAAATTACTCTTAGATGTCAATCGAGAGAGGTATTAGGGTTAGGCTATTATAAAAAGGGAAGCCACGAGTTTCTTAGGGGATTATTATTTTTCTGATTAGAATATTTATTCATTCTTTCTTTTTAGTTTTAGGGCTCTTCACTTTGGGGAATATTTTCTTCATCTTTTCAAGTCTTCTTCTCTCCTTCTTCTAGGGTTTATTCAGTGGGTGTAGGATTTGCATTATTTTCTCTCGAGAAATTCATAGATTGTATTTAGGAAAACAATTGCAAATATCTTTTGGAAGAAATAAAGAGGAATGACTTTGAAAGAAAAGGAGATCAAACACCAAAGATGGCGGCATCGAGATCGGGGAAGATCGATCCCCAGATAAGTACCTATGTTTATGATTAATACCATCTATTATTGTTATCATGGAATCGTTTTGCTCAAAGTTTGTGTGATTGAAAATATTTTAAATGCTTTGTTATGACCGTTGATTGCGCGTATCAACTGTAATCGCTAGATCTCGACCTGCAGTCGATCTTGATTGTCGTGATCTAAATATCATGAGATACGCTATGCTTTTACATGACTCATACCTGCAATGTTAGGTGAGTCATTGTTTTTAGATAGGGTATCTTGGGATTGATGATCATATTTTATTTCAAGTCATTTTCTAGATGAATGATGGTGTGAATGATGATTTAATGAAACTGTGGGTTTTAATGATAGAAAAGTGCGAATCAGGGTAGCATATTCCTTGATCTCATTTTAATATTGTTAGTAGATTTATCGGTAATTAATTGTTTAGATTAATTTATTTTACGCATTTAGCAAAACTGCGTTAAGGTTTTCGTAACATTGAATCTGCCCTTTGGTACTTCCTTAGGGAGGTTTTTAAAATCTCTAAAAGAACTAATTAAAAATTCACGTTTCCCTGTGCGTTCGACACGTCTTGCCTTATCTAATAGATCTTGTGCACTTGCAAGGGTTACATTCTAAATCGATCAAGTTTTTATACGGGGAAATCGGTGAAATTTTGATTAATTCGGATAGGATTTTTCTCTTTGAGTGTTTAAAAAATAAAAATAAAAAAATAATAATTATTAAAATTTATTTCCTTATTTTTCTCTTTGATAAGATTTTGTGGAGTCTTTTTAGGAAGTTTAGATTTTAGGATACCTTCCTTAGGAAATTTAGGAAGTAGAGATTTTTAGACTTCTTATTTTAGATTTGGTAGGACTCTTTTCCTTATTTTCCTCTTTTAGATATTTTTAGGATTTTCTAAATTTAGTCATTAACTTTTGTGGGACTTTTGTTTTAGGATTTTAGGAATCTTTCATTCTTCTCCTTATTTTTCTCTTTTAGGAAAGATTTTATAGGATTTTCAATTTTAATTTTAATTTTCGAATTTAATAAAAAAAAAAAAATTAAAATTAAAAAAATTTAAAAATTTAATTCAATTTAAAAAAAAAAAAAAAAAAGAAAAAAAAGAAAAAAAAAAAAAGAAAAATTTAATTAATTTAAATTCAATTTTAATTTTAATTTGAATTTTAAAAAAAAAAAAAAAAAAATTTAATTAATTAATTAATTTAAATTTAAATTTTAATTTTAATTTGAATAAAAAAAATTAATTTAAATTTGAATTTTAATTAAAAAAAAAAAAAAAAAAAAAGAAGAAATCTTTCCTATATTAGCTCTTGTTTATCATCTTTGTTTAAATCGTTTGAGCGAATTTTGTGGGTTTGTTGTGGATTCTTCAACCTGTTTGTGAGTGTTGGTGTATGAGCTTTACTCGTTCTCATCACCCATATCTCGCCACTGCTTAATCTTGAGATCGAAAGAGCTTGTAGAGAGAATCGAAGAGTCCAGGAGAAATCAATATCAACAAACCGAGACCATGGCACCAAAGGCAAGAGAGAGATGAGAATAACAACAATGGGAATGTCAATAATGGAAATAATAGGAACAATAATTTTGATGAGGGCCTAGAACACCGGAGTATTATAACGATCCCGGTTTTACGAGGATCGTGAATGTATTATGCATGCTCCCATTCCGTGGAACCACTATGAATTCAAATCGAATGATTCAAATGCTACCAATTTTCCATGGGTTAGCAAATGAAAATCCGCGCGTTCACTTAAATGAATTCACTGGGTATGCAAAATGTTCAGAGTCCACAATGTCACCGATGAGATAAGCGAGTCTCACTCTTTCCGTTCTCTTTAAGAGATAAAGGCAAAACATGGTTCTATTCCTTAGAACCACAATCTATTCGAGTTGGATGTGCATCGCCGGCCTTAAAAATATTTTCCCATGACTAAGGCCATTGAATTGCGTCGGAAGATCCATTCTTTTCCCAACAACCCTAAACATTCCATGAATGTTGGGAACGTTTAAGGAATTGATCGAAGTTGCCCAAATCATCAAGTTCCAAGGTGGCAACAAGTCCAAAGTTTTACAATGGATTGATTCACGAAGAGAGCGCATGGTTGATGCATCTTGTGGTGGATCTTGTGCCACGAAAGAAGGTCAATTGTGGGCATTGTTTGAAAAGTTATATCAAACTTGATACAAAGTGAGACCTAACCAACTTGAACTCGGCACCTAAATCTCATGTGTTGACAAAAGGCGGATTATGCGATGTCAACAATAATGCCCCAGATCTCTCAACGAAGTTTGCCATGCTGTCCATACAGATGAACATGTTGTTAGCTGCTACCAAGCAAGCTAAAGCTCCTGTCACCCCCACAGTGTGTTCAATTTGTGACCACCCAGGTCATATGGCTAATGAGTGCCCTACTACCTTGTCATTCTTCCCTGATGAACCTAATCCTCAAGAGCAGGTAAATGTGACTCAATCTTATCAGCGGCAGGGTAGAAACATGTACTCCAATACCTACAATCCGGAATGGAAAAATCACCCCAACTTAGGATGGGGTGAATCGAATAACCGCCGTAAACCAAAGAACATAGAGCCAACACAATGGGTGGACAACAACCTTTTCAACCAAATTTTCAACACAATTTTCGTCCCACAACGAATTTCCAAAGAATGCTAGTTTCCAACAGAGTTCCAATTTCCAACAGAATGCTCAGATTATCATCCAAATTCGACTCTGAAAAAATCGAATTTCAATCAATCTTAATCAATCTCATGCCAAGATTGAAGATTCTCGATGGAAGAAAAGCTTATGCGAAGCATGCAATCTTTCAAAGATGATAATGGACCAAGTCACCAATTGGCCAATCAACTGAGTCAAGAGAGGAAGGTAGGCTCCCACCAACCCATCAATAATCCTCGAGGCCAAGCACCATCTCAAGCAGACCATCGAATAGTCAACAGCTGAAAGTCAACATTACGGAGAAGTGGACGAGAGGTTCATAATCAAGTGGAAATGCCCAGAAGTGGCGAAGAAAGAGAAGCAATAGAGGAAAAAGAATCGAGAAAAGAAAGGAGAAAGGAAAAGGAAAAGAGAAAGAGAGACAAAGAGCCAGAGATAAGAAAAGTGCAAGAGCAAGGAAGAGAGAAAGGAAAAGAAAAAGTAATAGAGGAAGAGTTTCCTTCAACCGTCCAACAAGGACGTGAAAAAGAATCGGACAGGGAATCTGCACCTTATGTCCCAAAGGCACCATTCCTCAATGCCTAACTCCTCCATCTAGAATGGGAAAGGGACCGACAAAATGGAAGAAATTTTTGAAACATTCAAGCAAGTAAAGATAAATCTTCCATTACTTGAAACAATCAAACAAGTCCTGAAATCGCCAAGTTTTCAAAGATTTGTGCACGCGGAAGAAAGGCACGTACTCACGTTTCAAAGAAAGTGTTCCTAACAAATCAAGTCAGTTCGATATTGCGATTGGAAACCCCACAGAAACTGAAAGACCCTGGAGTCCCAACTGTTCCATGTGTCATTGGTGGGCAACCAATTGGAAAGGCGTTATTGGATTTGGGAGCAAGTGTTAATCGATCCCATACTCAATGTATCGAAACTTCGGATTGGGTGAATTGAAACCCACGACGGTCACACTCCAAGTGGCGGATAGATCGGAAAAGAAGACCGAGGTGTGTTATCGAGGTTGTTTTGGTTGGAATAGACAAGTTTGTCTTTCCAGTGGACTTCGTTGTCTTAGACATGGAACCACCTGCGAAATCAATCAATCAAGTCCCAATTATTCTTGGACGTCCGTTTCTCGCCACTGCCAACGCTTGCATTAATTGTCGCACAGGAGTCATGGACGTTTCTTTTGGAAACATGAAAGTCAGGCTTAACATATTCCATGCGATGAACCATTTCCCTAATGAGGATGAGGTCGAATGTTTTTACATCGATCAGATGGACGAAGTGGTGGATGAAGCATTACCATCAATGCTCACCAAAGAGGAATTTGACACTGCTTTGTTAGCCATCTATGAGGACAAAGGGCTTGAAAGGAAGCTCGAGAGAAAAGTCAAATTCATCATGTCAAGATGATAACTTATGTGAAGTTGTGACTAAGGTAGAACCACTACTCATCGAGGTAAAGGATGTCTTGACTCCATCAATTGGCGACCACCAAACGTGGAATTGAAACAATTGCGAGTCCCTCAAATATGCTTTTACGGGACCTCGAGAAACACTTCCTGATAATTTCATCCACATTATCGGAAGAACAAGAGAATGATTTGTTGAAGGTCTTTGAAAGAGCACAAGGAGGCCATCGGATGGACCTTATGATCTCAAGGGATTGACCCATCGGTATGTATGCATAAAATACATCCGGAGGATGAGAGTAAACCATCGAGGGAACCACAGAGGCGACTTAATCCAACATGCAAGAAGTCGCTTTAAAGGAAATCATTAAACTCCTCGATGGAATCATCTATCCGATCTCGATAGTGAATGGGTTAGTCCAAGTACAAATCGTTAGAAAAAGTCCGGAATTACAAATTGAAAGAAACTACGGAGGAGAATTGGTGCCCACTCGTGAAACTCTTTGGATGGCGTGTGTGCATTGATTATCGAAAATTGAACCTGACCACGAAAAGATCATTTTCCTTAGTTCATTGATCAAATTCTTGAGAAGTTAATGGGCAAGAGTTTTATTGCTTTCTTGATGGTTATTCGGGATACAATCAAGTGCCCGTTTTCGAGAAGACAACATTCACGTGTCCATATGGTACGCTTGCATATCGAAGGATGCCATTCGCTTATGTAATGCTCCTACCACGCTTCAACGATGTATGTTGGCCATATTCTCGGACATGATCGACAAATTCATCAAGTCTTCATGGGCGACTACTCGGTTTTGGAAAAACATTTGATTCTTGTTTGAATCATCTTTCACGGTGTTGCAACGTTGTAGATTCCAAACTTGTTCTCACCGGGAAAAGAGCCATTTTATGGTTCAACAAGGAATTGTGTTGGGGCATATTGTTTCAACGAAGGAATTGAAGTTGATAAGGCGAAGGTCGACTTAATTGCAAATTTACCACCTCCTAAAAGTGTTCACAAATTCGATCATTTTTGGGGCATCTTTGATTTTATAGAAGATTCATTAAGGATTTTAGCAAGGTGGCTAAACCATTGTGCACTTTGCAGCAAAGATGTTCCTTTTGATTTTGATGAGGATTGCATAAAGGCATTCCTAAAATTGCGTGAACTCTTATCAAATGCACCAATAATCCAACCCGGATTATTCTTTACCATTCGAACTCATGTGTGATGCATCCGATTATGCGATCGGAGTCAGTTTTAGGGCAAAGGGTGAATAAATTACCTCACGTAATTTATTATGCTAGCAAGACATTAATTGATGCCAATCAATTACACCACCACCGAGAAGGAATTATTAGTGGTGTATGCTCGGACAAATTCCGTTCCTATTTGCTTGGATCGAAAATAGTGGTCTTTTCGCACCACTCGCTGAAATATCTTTTAGCAAAGAAGGATGCGAAACCAAGGCGATCCGTTGGATCCTTCTCCGAAATTCAACTTTGAGATTAAAGATAAAAAGGGGTTGAGAACGTTGTGGTGATCATCCGTCTAGAATTACGCACGAAGAATCATCTATACACGAGACCATCCGTGACACATTTCCGGATGAACATTTGATGGCAATTGATGTAGCCGTAAAAGTTCCGTGGTTTGCTAACATCGTGAATTATCCGGTCATCGCGTAATTCCACCGAGTGGGGTAAGAATGATAAGAATCTCTTTTCTCCCAAATAAAATACTATTTCGGATGAACCATATTTGTTTAAATTCGCCGGATCGGATCATTAGGAGATGCGTGCGAGAGAGCAACTAAGCGTCCTAAATTTTTGCCATCTTTGGGGCTGTGGAGGCCATTTGAGACGAAGACCGCATAAAATCCTTCAAAGCGGATTCTCTGGCCCTCAATCTTTCGTGAGTTGCTCAATCTGCAAGGAATGCCAGCGGTGTCAAACTTGGCAATATTTCCTGACGAAATATGATGCCCTTAATCCAATTCGATTGTTGAAATTTTCGATGTTTGGGGGATTGACTTTATGGGTCCTTTTCCACCATCCTTTGGGTATTCATATATTCTGGTGGCTGTTGACTATGTCTCCAAATGGATTGAAGCTGTGGCAACCCGATCAAATGATCACAAGGTTGTGGTCAAATTTCTGAGAGAACATGTGTTTAACCGATTCGGGATCCCAAGAGCAATCATCAGTGATGGCGGTTCGCATTTTTGCAATAGCCATTTTGCCACTTTAATGTAGAAATGCACGCGTCACTCACAAAGTCGCTTCAGTACCATCCACAGACTAGTGGTCGGTGGAAGTGTCTAACCAAAATCAAGCGAATTCTAGAAAAGGCAGATGCGACTGGATAGAAGAGATTGGTCAAACCGGCTATCTGATGCTTTGTGGGCCTATCGTACTGCATTCAAGACACCGATCGGAATGTCTCCCTTCAGAATTGTCTACGGGAAGGCATGTCATCTTCCTGTCGAATTGGAGCATAAGGCATTCTGGGCGATCAAACGATTTAATTTCGATATGCAAGCAGCAGGGTCGAATCGAAGGTTCTGATTGAGTGAATTAGAAGAGTTACGCTTACGATGCGTATGAAAATTCAAAGATGTACAAGGAAAGGTACAAAAGTTGCGATCAATTAATTTCTCGGAAGGAGTTTCATGTTGGCCAAAAAGTTTGGTTATTCAATTCCCGACTTAAGCTTCATCCTGGGAAATTGAAATCTAGATGGGAAGGCCCGTTTCAGGTTGTTTCCATTAGTGAGCACGGTGCAATTGAAATTCAAAGCCATCAGGACAATCGAGTTTTCAAAGTGAATGGGCAAAGACTCAAACCAATGTTTGAGCCGATGACCCAGTTTAAGATTGAGGCGATGCACCTTAGTGATCCAGATTCTTGATCAATGAAGAGGCCGAGCTGTCGACACTTAAACTCAGTAACTTCTGGGGAGGCAACCCGGTGTGTTTTATTTAGGAGTTGGACACAGTTTAGTTTAGGATTTAGGATTTATTTCTCTTTTTATGTTTAGTTCTAGAATATTAGTTTTAGTTTAGTTTAGGTTATTTTTAATTTCCAAATTAGTGTAGCCACATTACCTTCAATCTATTTTTGGTCATGTTCTAATTTGATGCCCATATTCTCTGCACCTGATCTTTGTGTTGAGGTACTTTTCAAGTTTGGGGTACCTACTTATTTCAAACAATGAGGACATTGTCATTTTTAGGTTTGGGGGTATGTATGATTATCTATCTTTCATCACTTATTTTTGATTTTCTTTGAAAAAAAAAAAAAAAAAAAAAAAATTTTTGGAACCATCATACATGATTTACTTTGCAATAGTTTTCAAACTTTAGTTGATGATGCATGTGAATTTAATTTTGAGAATATTGATGTCATATTTTGAATACTTGTATCTAGGATGATGAAGCTTAATGTGATAATTTGTGGATGACTCTGAAATTCATGCTTAGAATTTTGCACTTATACCAAGCTAAGACTTAGAAATCGATGAACTATTTTGAGCGTTGAATCTTAGGTTCTTAGTGGAGACTAAACCCGAGCTTTAGAGCTAATTTCCGTCATTGATGAGTGAATATATAAACTGAGTTTTCTTTGAATCTAATTATTTTGCATAATCTCATACATTTTATTTTGGCTTGTGACTTTGCATGATATCAAATTCATATTATTGTGTTAGAACGTACTGTATATCTACTCAAGACAAATAGGCAAGGTTACCATCTTTTAAGGAAATGATTGAAGGCCATCTTTGGCTCGTTTGTGCTTAAAATGCCCCACCTCATATAAATTTATCCTTCTAGTACCCCTTTGAGCCTATAGAAAAATTTACCCTTATACATTCTTTGATAAGCCACGTTAACTTTAACCCTTCACAATTTCTGAAAATTTAGCTTTACCCTTCTTATTTCTGAGAAATTAGAGGATAAAAATGAGCGAAAAGAGAGTAAGTGGAGAGATAATGAGTTATGGTGTTTACTGAGAGTGTATGGCAAATATAAAAAGAAAAAAAGGGGAGAGAAAAAGAAAAAAAAAAAAAAGGAATGAAAAATGAGGTGCTTCAAGAAAAGGAAATTCAAAAGAGAAGAAAGAATGAGAAAAGAAAAATATTGAAAAGAAAAAAAAAATGGTGAGAAATTAGAAAAGAAAAAAAAAAAATAAAAAAAAAAAAAAAAAAAAATCAGAAGTTAGTTCCTTTTCCAATTTCTCAGAAATTTTGAATCACAATTCCCTTTCTTTCTTACCCTTACCTGAGCCCCATTACAACCCTACAAAAGACCTTCATGATCCGATCTTGCATTGGTAACTGTCTTGTGGAGAGTCAATATATAATACTTATGACACTTGATATGACATGCTTAGGATATACAAGTATCTGTTCTTATGAGATTTATTTTTGTTCATTGATTGGCATCGTGTTTCATTTATCATGTGAGACTTTTTCATTTGCTTTGTATTGATCTCTCACATGTGTGCGAAAACTTACCCATCATCGGAGTGATTTTATTCTGAGGATACACCTAAAGTGAGGATTGAGTCGAGACAACAGATCCGATGGTTTTCCGTTTGGACTAGTTCTGAGATGGATGAATCTTGGTTTTGGTATGCACACACTTCACGTTTAGGCATGAATGAATGAATTATCTAACAATTTGAGCATTAAATTAATTTGAATGGATACTAGCATGATTGACATGACTTTAATATTTGAGATTGATGATTCACATACTGAAGCAATTAATGATTTTTGTTTTTTTGAATAGTATATATGTTATAAGAAAAAAAAATCATGTTTTGAAAACTAAATTTTACCGATGGTTTGAAATTTTTGGAAGTTTGTGGGTAACTTCACCGCAAAACCCTCAGAGACACAACTCCTCCACTAGGGATCACCTATGGGTTTAAAGGCTTGTTGCACATGCTAAGTGCAATCGTGTTCCCTACGAAAGTGGCATTTAAATTTTAGGATGTTAGTTTGATTTGCTTTATATTTCTATCATTCTCTTTGCTCGAGGACTAGCAAAGTGTAGGTTTGGGGGTGTGATGAGTAGTGAAATATGATGATATTTCACCCCTAAATACCTATATTTAGCCGTCCGATGAAGGCTATCTGATGAGATTTACTAGATTTGAAGTGTTTCGTATCTGATCCAAGTTTCAAAAACAGCCCAAGAATCCCGAAAATAATGTCAAAACACTGCTATTTTGGGTCATTGAGAACTTAGTGCGACTTGCAGCTCAATTTGGACCTTCAAGACGTCAGATTCAGGAAATTGCTAAAACATAAAAGTTGTAGAGCTCGTCGTCAGCTTTCCAACGCTTCAAGAATCACCTCAATCCGAGTTCGGTACAGAAAATTATGAGCAAAATACCGAGGCAGTATCTGATGCAAAGCTAGGCGGGAATTCACGAAAATTACTCTTAGATGTCAATCGAGAGAGGTATTAGGGTTAGGCTATTATAAAAAGGGAAGCCACGAGTTTCTTAGGGATTATTATTTTTTGCAATTAGAATATTATTCATTCTTTCTTTTTAGTTTTTAGGGCTCTTCACTTTGGGGGAATATTTTCTTCATCTTTTCAAGTCTTCTTCTCTCCTTCTTCTAGGGTTTATTCAGGGTAGATTGTACCTAGGATTTGCATTATTTTTCTCTGAGAAATTCATAGATTGTATTTAGGAAAAACAATTGCAAATATCTTTTGGAAGAAATAAAAGAGGAATGACTTTGAAAGAAAAAGGAGATCAAACACCAAAGATGGCCCTAAATCAAGATCGATCGATCCCAGATAAGTACCTATGTTTATGATTAATACCACGCCTATTATTGTTATCATGGAATCGTTTTGCTCAAAGTTTGTGTGATTGAAAATATTTTAAATGCTTTGTTATGACCGTTGATTGATTGCGTATCAATCTTGTAATCGCTAGATCTGGACCAGCAGGCTGATCTAGGCAGTAGAGCGATTATGTGGTGATTGTCGTGATCTAAATAACATGAGATACGCAATGCTTTTTACATGTCTCATACTGCAATGTTAGTGAGTCATTGTTTTAGATAGGGTATCTTGGGATTGATGATCATATTTTATTTCAAGTCATTTTTCTAGATGAATGATGGTGTGAATGATGATTTAATGAAACTGTGGGTTTTAATGATAGAAAAGGGGTACGAATCTGGGGTAGCATATTCCTTGATCTCATTTTAATATTGTTCGTAGATTTATCAGTAATTAATTGTTTAGATTAATTTATTTTTCTGCATTTAGGAAAAGTGCGTTAAGTTTTTGGTAAAATTGAATCTGCCCTTTGGTACTTCCTTAGGGATGTTTTTAAAATCTCTAAAAGAATTAATTAAAAATTCACGTTTCCCTGTGGGTTCGACACCCCTGTTCTTGCCATACTGCAATAGATCTTGTGCACTTGCAAGGGTTACATTCTAAATCGATCAAGTACCTTTAAATCTACTCATCGAATCTTTAAATTCACCCATGTTGAAGCACATTGACTTAATTGAATCGAACGATGGAAATCATTTATCCTCCCAATCTTTCACACGATGGAACTTGAGATTATCGGCGTACCATCAAACCGTCAGTGTTTTATTTCACTCGACACATATCTTAGAAAAGTGACCTTAACATCACGTGCACACCTTAAAATTGATTTTAAGGTCGGCGTGTACCACATGAAATAAAAAGTCAACCATCTGATGGTACACCTTTGATCCAAAGTTCGATCGCGTGAAATATTGGGATGATAAACAATATCCATCATCTGATTCAATGCAGTCGATGTATTTCTGCGTGGGTGAACTCAAAGATTCGGTGGGTGGATTTAAAGGTCCTCTAATATATATATATATATATATATATATATATATATATATATATATATATAAGGAAATTTATACTTTCGGCCCTATAAGTTTGCGTATTTGCAGAAATGGCCCTATAGTTTCATCACTTGCATAACAGGCTAGCTCCAAGCCTAGCCGCTTCCACGTCAGCAACCAACCGCCTTATTAATTAATATATATATATATATATATATATCTTCTCTATGCTTATTTGCCCATTTCAAAAAATTTTCCTTGGCTTGCGATTTAGAGATTCGACTACAATTGGTATAACTCAGAGAACTATAACAAGCTAGGTAAGATATTTTCCTATTATCTTTGTAAGATACTGTTTTCCCTTCGTTTTTAACGTATACTAGGTAGCGGAGCTACGTAAGATATCGGTCGATATCTTAAGATAGCGGCCGCTATCCTAAGATATCGACCGATATCCTAAGATAGCCTTTTAACCAACCAATTTTCATTTTTTAATTTTAATATTATAGCGCTAAGTCAAGTATTACCCTTTTAACCAACCAATTTTTATTTTTTAAAATACTGTAGGTTGAAATGGATGTTCCCCTTCTTTGCCATTTTGATTTCGTATGTGTGGGAGATAACACTTACAACGGAGGATATCGGAGGATTGTCACTATCACGGATAACATATCATTTGATGAGTTTATAGAGAAAACGTACAAGGTCAGTAGGACACGACCGGAAGAACATTCTATTATACTAACGGTTTCATTACTCATAGGGAATGAGCTTGTATTTGCTGAATTGTCTGACTTTGATGATCTTACAAACTTATTCAGAGTATATCGTATTGGTGATGGTGTGATAAATATTTATATCGAAAAATCATTAGTCACTACCGCCGCAGAAAATTTACCGTCTTTAGAAGCATTTCAACAGTTCCAGGAAACAAACGAAGATGATGGTGGTGTGAGAACAGAATATTTGATTAGAAATCAAGAAATATGATGTGAAGAGGAGAGCATTGCAGTACCAATGATAGTCGACGATGATAGTAGGCCTCTGGAGCCACCCTCTTCAGACATTCCAATTAGTGAAGGAGATAAAGATCAAGGATATTGTCATCAAATGAATCCGATGCATAATACATCTTAGTTCAACTTCGATTCGATAAATCAGTGGGAAACGTTTTTAGTCGGTCTTAGTCCATATAAATGGTCTTTCGAACTAATAGCTTCGGAGCCAACGATAATCGAGCTTTCAACACAACAGCCTCTCGTACATCAAACATTCCCGCATCGGCCAACATCAATCCAAACAACTGCACATCAACCAAACGTACATCGACGGGCTCAATCCAATCACGTAATAACCATCCAGTCGATGACTGTGATAGTGATCCTGAAAATAATGAAGCACCGCCGTCTCCCACTTTGCGTGTTCATGCTAATAGGGGAATTGATCAACCTCTGGTAGATGAAGACTATCAGCTTAATGACTCGGAAGGAGAGTATATAGATTTGGATGATGAGGAAATGTATGAAGGGGGACCAATTACCATTGGTCAGACGTTTAGAAATAAGAAATCCTTTTAAAAAGCTCTTAAAGAATTTATAATGGCAAATAATTTTCTGATTAAACTAATAAAAATCAGTCATCTTCGAGTTACGGCGAGGTGTGTTGAAGTAGGATGTGCTTGACGAATACATACATCAAAATTAATAGGTGTGGACACATTTGCTGTGAAAACTTTTCACCCGAAACATACGTGCGGAATGCCAGCTTTCGAAAGCGGACATCGCCAATGTATGACATCGTGGATAGCTTCATTCGTGAGAGATAAGCTATTAAAGGGCTTTGACGAGACTCCTACTTTAATAATTTTTTATATTTAAAAAAAATATGGTATAACAGTAGGTTACTGAAAAGCATGGAGAGGAAAAGAAATAGCGTTGAATGACATCCGAGGTAGCTGGAAGGAGCAATTTAAGATGTTACCATCATATATCGCTGAATTACAGCGGGTCGATCTAGACGTACAGACCGAATTGTGTCTTGAGCCTGATAATGTATTTCAGAGATTCTTCGTGGCATTTGGACCTTGCATTCGAAGCTTTCGTAATACTTTACGAAAAATAATATCGGTAAATGGAACGTATTTGCGTGGACGATACAATGGAGTGTTGTTAATAGCTACGGGGATAGACGGGAATAGACATTTATTCCTTATAACGTTCGGCGTTGTACCGAAAGAAAATGAAGATCATTGGACATGGTTCCTTGATCTATTAGGGAGACGTGTAATCGGTGACTTTGAAGAGCAGCTTGTATTGATATCAGACAGACAGAAAGGTTTGATAGAAGCTGTGGAAAAAGTTTTTCCTAACGCCTTTCACAGCTACTGTATGCGACACCTAACTCTAAATCTGTTTGATACATATAAGGATATAATCTCTAGACCGCTTTTCTTGGTTGCTGCCCGTGCATTTTCGGAAGCAAAATTTAAAAGAATTATGGGAAAAATTGAAGACGACACCCCCCCGAAATGTACAAAATAGATTAAAGAAATTGGTGATCATTTCTGGGCGCGTGCTTATTTGCAAGGGAGGCGTTATGATATGTTGACAACTAATATAGCTGAAAGCATAAATAGTGTGTTAAAAATAGCAAGGGAAGAACCGATCGTGAGCATGTTAGAAACTATTTACACAAAGGTAGCCAAATTTTATCTTCGCCGTCAGGAGGAAGGAAATAAAATGACACACGTATTAACACCGATGGCCGAAAAATACATTACACGAAATTCAGGATGGGCCCTAATGAGTAGTGAAATATGATGATATTTCACCCCTAAATACCTACATTTAGCTGTCCAATAAAGGCTATCTGATGAGAATTACTAGATTTGAAGTGTTTCAGGTAAATACAAGCCAAGTGTAGAAAACAGCCCAAGAATTCTGAAAATAATGTCAAAACACTGCAACTTTGGGTCATCGAGAACTTGGTGCAACTTGCAGCTCAATTTGGACCTTCAAGATGACCACATTATAACATTGTCAAAACACAAAAGTTATAGATCTTTCTGTCCGCTTTCCAACGCCGTAAGAATCATGTCAATCCGATTTTAGAGTAGAAAGATATGGCCAAACTATCGAAGCAGTGTCTGATGCAAAAGTGGGCTGGAATTCACAAATTTCTGGGAGGTCGATGCATCGACCCTTTTGGTCGATTAATCAAGGGACAAAAGCAGTCTAACACGGAATTGATTTTTTTAAAGCAAATTTTCATGGATCTTTGCAGGGTCGATGCATCGACCCTATAGGGTCGATTAATCGACCCTGACTTGTCGAGTTGGGACACTTCTGCGACTTGGATATTATTTAAAGCCAACTCAAACACTTCGAGAGAAGGAATTAGGATTAGTTTTTAGAAGAGTATTTATTTTTTAGACTAGAAGTAGAGATAAAGAGTTTTTATTATTCTTTTTTTTTTTTAGAGCTTTGTTCCTTTAAGTTTTCAGTATTCATTCCTTCAGTTTATTATTTTTATTCAGTTGATTCCTACATTAATTTCATTTTTGAAGATCATCGTACTTTTGGATCAAAGTAATTTCTGTTGAAGTTTGAGGTATTTTTAATTCATTAAATTGATGTTATTTTCCCTTCCTTATTTATTTATGTCATTTAATTACAATATGTGTAGCTAAATTCATAGGGATGAGGATCTAATGATTCCCATCCGAGGGATGTACTTTTAATAATATAAATCTAGGATTAAAATATGAGATCTTATTTTATGGTTGTTATGTTATCACGAATGAATGAAATCCCCGCCACTAATTGGGATCGAGTGTGCCGAGCCATGCCCTGAATCTCAGATCTGTGACGGTAATTTTACTCCAATAATTGTTATATGGTCTTTTTGCTTTCATCGTATGGATCTACTTACGATTATGATCCGGGATCGAGTGTGTCGAGCCATGCCCTGGATCTTGGATCTGTAATGGTAATTTTATCTTAATTACTCCATAATCTAAAATCAAGTGTGCCGAGTCATGCCCTTGATTTCAGATCTATGGTGGTATTTTTGTTGGAATTTTCACCCACTTAAGGGATGATTTTTATTTAAACCTGAGATTAAGTGTGCCAAGTCATGCCCTTGATCCCAGATCTATATATGAAAATCATCTAAGTCCTGATTGCAGGGATGCAACGTGGAACCTATCGGGGTTTTGACCATTTATCTTTCATAAAATATGTGTTTCAATGATTTATCTTATAGTTTAATCCTTAGATTTGTATTATGGGAAGAACAGACCAAAGATGGGAGGATTTAGTATCTTCATCTTTATCTTTACTTTTGAATTATCAGTTAAGCTTTAGTTTGTAGTAAGTAATTATCATCTCACAAAATTAAATCATAAGACTGGTAGAATACTGTTAAATCTTAGTGGATTTCTTGAATTACTATCTTGTCATTTTAGATCTTTCAAAAATAGTCCTCGTGGGAATGATCTCGTACTCCGCACCCACTATATACAATCTGATTCGTGCGCCTGCGAGTAAAACATTACAATTTAAAAACCACATCAGGCCCTTCGAAAAAATGTTATACCATATGGTCGCGATATATTTCAAGTTAAACATGGTGATTACACTCATAGTGTCGATCTAGATAAGCGAACATGTACATGTAGACGTTGGGCTATTCTTGGATTACCATGTTCAAATGCGATCGCCGCATTATCGCGCCGAAACAGAGACAGAGAGATCCCCTAATTTTGTGAGCACGATTTACCAGTAACTTATTTAGGGAAACTTACAAAGAACACTTTGTCCCGACCGTTGACAAGCGCCAATGGACTTCACAAAGAGACGACATTCAAGTTTTGCCTCCGCACAAAATACGTCAAGCCGGCCGTCCGAAGAAACGTAGAATAAGATCTAAAGGCGAAGTTCGACCACTGCGATGTAAAAATTGTAACAAATACGGTCATAACCGTCTCTCGTATAAATTTGTTAGAATTTGAGTGCTACATGGTGCATAGGTGGACTGTATAGTTAATAAACTCACGTGAAATTAACTTATATTACTTGATAGATTTCTTTGGGCCACATTTCAAGATTTAAAATAAACTGCTTTGAATCAGATGTAGGAGACCATTAATCATCATTCATCATCCAAATAGACTTTTGAGAACTTGGCCTTAGTATCATAAGCTAAATTTTAGCGAACAATCAACTGCCGATGACTTAATGGCGGCCATGTCACAAGGTGACCATTAATCATCTATCGGCCACTAAAATAAATCATCGGCTGCTGACACAAGTCATCGACCGATGACTTAAGTTATCGTTTGATGACTTAAGTCATCGGTCGATGGCTTAAGTTATCGTCCAATGACTTAAGTCATCGGTCGATGACTTATGTTAGCGGCCGAGAACTTAAGTCATCGGACGATAACTTAAGTCAGCGGGCATTGTGAAATCGGCACAACTTGTAAAATTTGAAGATCAAATACAAGCCTTTTTATGATATTTATAAAGAATTGTTAGATAATTTAGATAAATTGATACAACGATAATTACACAACTTTTTTATTGTTACAAAAATTTATATACAAAAATAATCTATAAAATATTACAAAGATATGAAATAAAGTAGTTTAACTCTTCTTCCCAAACGTGCACATTAAATGCCCAATTTTCGCTCTAAATTATTGCATTTGTTTTTCTTCGAAATCAATATTCCGTCGTTGGGAGAAGTATTTCATATATTTCAAAACATATACACCGCAGTCCCAATCATTGGTTTGGATTGATAGAATGATAGTGTTGAACGCCGATACCTTCCACTGTTGATCGAAAGCTGACTTTAAACCGACAGCGTAAAGAAGACGCGGAAGGTAATACAATAGACACCCTTTATGCTCTTCGAACCTCTTTGAGCACTGATGTGCAGTGAAATATGATGATATTTCACCCCTAAAGACCTACATTTAGCCACCCGATGAAAGCTATTTAATATGTTTTATATCGTTTTAGTGATTTACAGGTCTGGAGATGTGTTGAGCATAAAATAACCCAAAAGTTCAGAATATAACGTCAAATTCGTGCTACCTTAGATCATCCAGAACTTATCCTAACTTGGAGCTTAATTTTAACTTTTAAAACATCGGATTCACGAAATAATTAAAACACCAAAGTTGTAGAGCTCGTCGCTTTCTTTCCAACGCCATAAGAATCGCCTCAATCCGACTTCGGGATAAAAAATTATGACTAAAATACTGAGGCTGTGTCTATTGAAGAGTTAGGTCGAGTTTCACAAAAATCTGGGAAGGTCGATCGATCGACCTAAACCCTCGATCAATCGACTTTGGACCGAATATTTATGTTTTTAAAGCTCAAAATTGAGGGTAAAAGTAGGGTTTCGAAATTTGACCCTATATAAGGGAGAATTAGAATTATGGTTAGATATATCTCCCTTTGGGGAGCCTTTTATTTTCCAAGCATTGTTCTTTTCATATCCTAGTTTTAAATCTTAGATTAGTTTAATTTCTGAATTCAAGAAAAGATTGTACGCGTTGGATTAAAGCTTTCGTGGATTTTTGTGGATCATTCTTTACGATCTTTTAATGTTATTTTCAATTTCTGTCTTTATTTTGTTATTTATTTAATCATGTGTGGCTAGTTTCATTAGGGATGGGGATCTAATAAACCCCATCCGAGGGAGTCATTTATATTAATACAAATCTGTGATTGAGACGTCAGATGATTTTAAAGACCCTAATGTTATTATTGAAAATGGTGAAATCTGATTTCAATCTAAGATCTAGGAGCTAATCATGCCCTATGATTTCAGATTTGCAATAATGATTTTATCCTAATTATTACCTATCTCGGAGTGAAGTTTTACTACTATCTGAGGTGTGAGTGTTAATCACACACTCATGGGGTGTTAATCATACATCTCCTTGATCTCAGATTGATAGTGTGACTTTATCTCAGTGGTGAGTTTCAATCACTATCTGAGGTGTGGGTGTTAATCACACACTCATGGGGTGTTAATCATACATCTCCTTGATCTTAGATCGTACCTTAGAAATTACCTAGAGATTGGGTTCTGAGTATTGTTCGAGGTGTGAGTATTAATCATACACTCATGAGATGTTAATCATATATCTCCGTGATCTCAGATCTATATTTTAGAACTCATGTGTGTTTGGGGCAGTGCTTCTTTTTAGATATCTGTTAAAGATCTCACATCTCAATCCACAGATTTATATTACACAAATGATAAATCTACGATGGGAGAATTTAGTATCTCAATCATTATCTTTTATAATCTGTTAAATTTCAATTAGTGGTTAGTATTTATCTCATCTTTCAAATTCTTACGTTTTTAATTTAGAAGATACTGTGATAGATCTGTGGTAATTCTTTTGGTTAATTGCTATTTCTGATTTTAAATTCTCTAACCAATCCTCATGGGAATGATCTCGTACTCTGTACCCACTGACTACATCACGATTCGTGCACTTGCGAGTACAACTTAATTTTCACAACAAGCACTCTTGGTCTGCTGGATCTATTAATTTAATTTTATGTTCAACTAATAAAATTATAGCCAACGCCCAGTGGCTATATTTTTTGTTATGCATCGGAAGATAAATCTGCATAAAAACGGAAACGGAATTTTAAATAATTAATTTAATTTTATTTAAAAGCCGTTAACGTTAAATAAAACGAAGTGTAGTATTTATTAAAAAACGTATCGTTCCACAGTCTACGGCGTGAATTCTGTGTGTATCATTTGTGAGTAGTGGTTCAAGCGGCTATATATTATTACGAACCTTTCACTCATCACAGTAGGCCTGCCATTTATCGAAGTCGCTAAGTGCGGCTAGACCTTCATTATCGATAAATTTTTCATATTTTTTCTCGTCCGCTATAAACATGGTCTGAAACAGAATTATGTAGTAAGTAAATAAATTAAAAGAAGTGTGAATGAAAAAATAAAAAAATGGAACAAACGAAACAATAAATAGTTGAAACCTTATCAGGGTGGACGCAGAAGCGAACCAACTTTTTTTGGCATTTGCCGTGAACGTTTGATCGTTGATAACTTCAAGGACTCTCAAGTATGCGTCGATGACTTCATTGTCAAGCCACGAGCGTCCTTTGAGAACCTTTAAAAGACCAACTGTGATGTCAACACCCATGACAGTATTGACGATCACATTGTCCTCTCCTTCCGGCCGGTTTAAAAAACTGAGCATATATTTGTGCTCCATCGATTTTGGCTCATCCTCCTCCTCCTCTAGAACCAATCTTGGTTTTTTTGTAACGGCTTTACTTGTTAGAGTCTTTCTCTTCCTCCGAGCACGCACGTCATATCCCTCGGCTTTACTTTTTCTAGTTGATAGTTTAACAAAAATTGATTTGAGGGATGTCAGCTGTGACTCGTGAGAAGGTTGGGTAAGAGGAGCACCCTCATCACCGACTTCCACTAAGGGTTGTTTAGTAGGAGGTGGAGGAGCTGCAGAAGTTTTGGGGGCCGTGATTTGATGGGTAGGTCTAGGAGCAGTGGGTTTTTGGCTTGATTGAGGAGCAATGGGTTTAGTGTTAGAGGGTTTTAGGGGCAGTTGACTGATGGGTAGGTTGGAGACCAGTGGGTTTTGGGCCAGAGAGTTTAGGGGAAGAAGTTTTGGGGGCAATGGATTGATGGGTAGGTTGGGGAGCAGTGGGTTTTTGGCCAGAGGGTTTAGGGAAAGAAGTTTTGGGGGCAGTGGATTGATGGGTAGGTTGGGGAGCAGTGGGTTTTGGGCCAGAGGGTTTAGGGGCAGGGGATTGACGGCTTGGTGGAGGAGCAGTGGGTTTAGAAGCTGTAGGCTGAGTAGGGGGAACGAAGGTCTCAAATAAAACAGACGAAAGAATATTATCCTGCATAATTATAAAATACATTAAAAACTGTCAATATTTATAAATTTTTTTTTTATATTTGGGATTAATTTAACGACCGATAATATAAGTTATCGGTCGATAATTTACATTATCGTCCGATAACTTACATTATCAACCGATAATATAAGTTATCGGTCGATAATTTACATTATTGATCGATAATGTAAGTTATCGGCCGATAACTTATATTATCGGTCGATAATGTAAGTTATCGGACGATAATATAAATTATCGGTCGACAAGCGTATTTGGAATTAATCTTTAAAAATATATAATTTTTTCAAATTTAAAAGGAAATGGTTTAGTACCTTCGTCAAATGAGATGTGACTGCATCAAGGTCCTTCTGCATTGAGGCATTTCTTTCGGTTAAATTTTAGACCCAATGTTTTAGTGACCCAACTTCCTCTTGTAATGACCCGACTTGCTCTTGGAGAGTCTTCTTTTCTCTCCCTAGATGTTCAATTTTGAGTGCTTGTGTGACAGCCCGAATTTCGGCACCCCAAAACCTGTGCCATCAGCACGATCATCTTGACCGTGCCCCTTAGCTAAGCATGGAACATTAGTATATCAAGCAAAATGAAGTAGTAAATGAAACTGCGGAATTTAAATCTATATAAAAGCATTTCTCAAAAAAAAGTTCTACCCTCATGCCTCTGCATGAATGGAGAACCGATCCGAACCATCGATGATAGCAATTATCACGGATGGTTCGCCCCAAAAGAATAATCCCAAAACCCAATATATACATTGTTCAACCAAAACAAGGCTTGACATACCCAGCCGTACAAATCTCTATCAAAAAGCCCTCAAAGTGGCACAACGGAGTCCTCTAGAAGAAGTCCTCAGGAGGTGGCTCCAACTCTTCGCCGGCTGCAAGGTCCGACTCACCGAGGTCAGTGTCTCCTGAAGCCTCGGCAGCTGCTAGTAGTCGACCTGCGACGTATAGTCTATAGGGTGAGCTACATCCTAGCTCAATAGGAAACAAAACACAGTTGAACATATAAATTATTACTCACATATATTCCATGATATGCCATGCATGATGTGTCTATGCAGTTATTGATGAAAACAGTTAAAAAGCTTTGCATTTTACTGGTATTTACTTATGTTTTCATTTATTCATGAATGATGCTGAAAAGGCCTAAAGCAAAACTTAAAATTTCAACTTAAGTAATCCCCGAGCAATATAGCATCGAGCCCCGATGAGATACTCATCATCATCATCTATATAGACACTTTTAACGTATTCCCTGGGAATACAATATAGTACCCAAGCCCTTTCCCCTGGGGATTGGTGGCGGGGTTTCACTTGTCTCAAATCAACACCCACAGGGTGTACTTCTTGTCTGGATAAGCCTCACTTGCGGCCCTACGGTTTCATGCCCGTATCGGTCACGGATATCCTAGTGTCGATCGTGGATATCCATACGTCGGTGGGGTACCCTATCAAACCTCAAATAATAAAAATATCGGTGCCTTACATATAGTTATTCACCGTGTAAATGTGCTATCTTATATCAGTTAGGCCCTATCAAACATGATTCAATATTGGATACATCCCTGGGATGTATCCATTCACTTGCATCACACCTGATGCCCTTACCTCTTTACTTCCTCATCCCATGGGGATGGTTCCTTATACTTACTCTTATGGATGTTACACACACACACTTTTTATAATTCTTAAGCAATAAAAATAATTTGAATTGAATTCTATATCACTACATACATGCTCTTGTAAAATAAAGTATATGTTCAAGGTGTTCCCTACCTCAAGTCTTCGTTTGATTAATGCATCAAGGTCCCACATGGCTCCTTGTGCACTAGCTCACACGTACCACCTATGGTACCACATAATATGTGAAACACATCACTAAAGATGCAATAAAAGAGGTCCAAGACCCTCCATGAAGCTTAAAGTCAAACTCAAAAGTCAACATAAATTAGCCCAGTCGATTAATCGAACTCCAAAATCGATTAATCGAAAGTCAATATCGATTAATCGATTCTCGAATCGATTAATTGAGATTCCATTCGATTAATCGAAACTCAATTCGATTAATCGAAATTCTCTGCTCTGCCAAGTCGATTCTCAATTCGAGTAATCGGTCCCAAATCGATTAATCGAATATTCATTTCGATTAGTCGATTTCATCAAGCCCATTTCTTTTCTTCACTGGAGTTCACTGTAGGTTCCCAATCGATCAATCGATTTCAAATTCGATTAATCAAAATCCAAAGTCGATCAATCGAAACTCAATTCGATTAATCGAGATCGGGGTACTCTGACTTTTCAACTTCTTGGCCAATTTCGATTAATCGAAACCCAATTTTGATTAATCGAAATTGCCAGATTCAGTCTCCTTTTGGCTGTTCTTCCCAATCTCTTCCTTTACCTTTTTCCTCTATTTTTCTAAACCATTATCCTATAATTTGAACCATTTTTAACTACAATTTAAATCCTTCGATCTATGCATTCAATTTATAAGAACTTTACCTTCAATCAATCTTCAATTGATTAGGTTAAGTGGTTGGAAAGGCTAGGGTTTTCCAGCTTTGCTTCTAGCGGATCCCCCGCGTCGAATCCGACGTTTATTGCTCGAATCTCCCTTCCTCAACTAGCTTTTACTCCTTGCATTAACTATGCTCTCCTTTCCTCTCTCTTCTTTACTCTCTCTCAATCAACCAAATAAAAGAGAAACTAGGGCTATTAAACCCTTTTATCTCCCCTCTAACCTGTGTGTTGAGCACATGTACCTTAATAGGTGTATGTGACTCCAGATTTTCATCACACCCCCCATATTCACTCAAATCCTCACATCTCGTCCGTTCATCGTATCCTACGTTAACTTGTGAACTCTTGTTTGGTCAAACCTATGACCAATCGGGCATGGATCTCGAGGTC
Source organism: Chloranthus sessilifolius (assembly GCA_021018995.1). Lineage (NCBI taxonomy): Eukaryota > Viridiplantae > Streptophyta > Magnoliopsida > Chloranthales > Chloranthaceae > Chloranthus > Chloranthus sessilifolius. The sequence goes on from CM037589.1 coordinate 33,578,773, forward strand.
ATTATTTAACGCGATTTTTTGGGATATTACAGCTTGCCCTTTAAGCACTGTAAATGCACGTCAGAAGTCTTTTTTTATTTCTTTTACAGTCATGCGGAGCGTCTTGCATTCTTTTCTAAGCTCCGCTACTTCTTTGGTTAGGCTGGGTTGCCTAACAGGCTGTTCTCTTGTTGGATGGGGCTCCGATTTGCCTTTGCCCTTTGATTCAGCATGCTGACGAACAACGATTTCATACTCATCGTCTTCGTTGCTGTCATTATCGTCATCCTCATCGTCGTCATTATCTCGGCTTTTCGGCCATTCGTCTCTTTCGGGAGGACGTGTCTCATAACTTGGGACATTGTCGTATTCATATATATCTTCTTATTCATCACCAGGCTCCTCGGCCTTTTCCTGCTCCCTTTCCATCTCTCTTTGCATAAAAAAGAGTTGAATCGATTTATACTGTAATTCGTACTTTACAGCTTCAAGCTCTAAGATAACTTTAGACTTAAGAAAATTTTCTCGATATAAATTAGGATTACGGCTGAATTTCGGGCCTTTCCATTTCATTAGCCTGAGAAATGGATATTTGAGCTCAGTACAAGCGGTGGCGACTCCAGGAAAGTGCTCAAACGCCCAAATCTGTAGGGCGATGGTGCATCTGTAGATGTTGTATTGCCCCTTTTCTGACTTTTTCGCAATTTTCCTTCTGCCGTATGCTTTTGATATACTATCTACTAAATTATTGTAAACTATTAGGCCCCACGGAAACTTGTTAAACTCTTCAATGTTATCTACTAGGGCCAAGTACCGTGCGTTCACTTCCTGGTATGTCTCCGGAAGTAAAAAAGAACATAAGAGAAATGATAATTATAGTTTCGAAAATTCATCGTTGGATAAATCGGCACTATCAACTAATTCTTCAATACTAGGTCTTTTAGCCGGCTTCCCCCGAAAGAATTTGTACTGAATAGTTTCTTCCTCTGGCACGGCCACCTTCTCAGACTCAAGTTCCGTCAACATATTAAGGCCTAAAATGAATGCTATATCGGCCTCTTGCAGCAACACAGTGGTATTTCTAACCTTGAAAACATTATCTTTAACCCAAAAGCTTAAAATAGCATCAACCAAATCACCAATGAATCCTAATTTCTCATTTATCCTAAACAGATGACCGAAAACTGAACCATCTAAAATCTTCTTCCTCTCTTCGTTACAGTGCAAGTAAAATTTTTTGACACCAACACCAGAACATTTCCCGAAAGGCTTTAGAGTCATAGTCATTTTAGAATAACTTAGTGGGAACTGCAATATACATAAAAATAATTAATTAGCAAAATAAAGGAGGTTCAGACAATTCTGACAACTTACATTAGCGGCCGCTAACTTACATTAGCGGCCGCTAACTTAAGTTATCGGCCGCTAACTTACATTATCGGCCGCTAATTTACATTATCGACCAATAATTTACATTAGCGGCCGATAATGTAAATTAGCGGCCGATAATATAAATTGGCGGTAAGTTAGCGGATTGTTAAGAAACATAACTAATGACTGAATGTGTTTAAATGCTAAAAAAAAAATTACCTGAAAATTTTCTGTGAGCTGTTTTCCGCTTTGTCGCCGATAACGCGCCGCTCTCGTTTTTACAGTAAAGCAAAAAGTTAAAAAAGTTAAAAGTAGAATGAAACTCTAAAAAGTAAACTCTTCTTTTATACTTGAAAAGTTAAAATAATATATTAATTAATAAGGCGGTTGGTTGTTGACGTGGAAGCGGCTAGGCTTAGAGCTGGCCTGTTATGCAAGTGATGAAACTATAGGACCTTTTCTGCAAATACACAAACTTATAGGGCCGAATGTACAAATTTCCCATATATATATATATATCACTTCAAGTCTGTTTCTCAAAAAAAACAAAAAGGTCTTGTAATGTAAAAGCTATTGTTAGTCGATTGGTTGCCGTTTAAAAGGCTGTTGTACAACAATTAACAACTATATATATATAAGCAGCGTTTTAAAAAGCTAAACAGCAGCAGCAAATATATATAAGCTGCAACATATATATATAAAAGCTAAACAATAACAACGTCTTAAAAAAAGTTTCTCCTGCGCGCAACGCAGGATAGACACCTTCCGATGGTGATATCAAATTTTAACGGGGTAAGCGATCACAAAAGTGACGGTCTCGCAGCCTGGCGAATGGCCCCCAACATTAACATTGTCTGGTATTGGTCCGGTGGCCGTCTGGTGAGCCAAAAAAGAGTATCGACGACGGTGAGTTTAGAAAAACTGACCGTCATCTTCTCCCGGTGTTCCTGCAGTTTTTTTTTGTTTTGAAGGATATGATGAGTTGTTAGCTGATATATATATTTCTCTTGTGTATATAATGGCGCCGCAATCTGAGCTCAGATTCTCAGCTTTTCTGAGTAATTTGGTCGAACGACTTCCTGTCGTTTTCATTCGGAAATCACTCGGAATCCCACTTACCGAGGAAAACTCGCGAACGCCGGATTCAGTCGGAAAACCTCACAATTTGATTGCTTTCTGAGTTTAAACTCAGAATCTGAGCATATTTCAACTCTTGAACGAGCGCTTAGTGTGGGTAACAAGATTCCATGGTGTCACATGAGGTGGATTCATGATATTCGAGGCCTCTTTACTAAATGTCACTGCATCTCTTATTCCTTTATTTATAGAGATTTTACTCGTTGTGTTGCCTTTCTTTGAAAGTTAGGATTAGATGCTTGTAGTATAGTTAGATGGCATAATGATGATCAGGTCCTCTTTTCTTTTACCTCTATCTTTTGAGATGATAAATTATTCTCCTATTTTTTATAATATCTCATTTTTTCATGAATAAAAGGTGAGGACCTATAACGATTGAAAATTTCATGTTTAATTAAATCATAATTATTTGTTAGATTTATAATAATAATTAGTTTAATTGATTTGATGCATATAATTAATTATTACACACGAATATATACATACTTTATTTAAATATGACCTATAATGATTAATTATCTAATAATTAGACTTTTTAAGCCTTTAAATAGATGTTAGTAAATTTTAGTGTGCCATTAGTAATAGTTAAGGAAATTTGAAAATATAATAGTAAATTAATTAAAAATCCATTAACTAATTAAAGACCCAAAAAAAGACCATTGGACCTTCACTTGAGACCACGAGAGAGATGTAAAGCCCATTATAATTAAAAAAAAGAAGACGTGAGTCACCTTAGGAAGAAAATGAAGAAGAAGCAAGAAAGAAAAATGAGAACGAAAAGGACAAAGAGATAAAGAGAGATAAAAAGGGAAGAGATTGAGGTAAATTTTATATTTGTTAATATCACGGATCAAAGATCAAGATTTCAAAAACAAAAAACTTTTTTATTATTCAAAATTTATTAGATTTTCAAGATTTTCAATAACCTTTTTAAATATTTGTTAAAAGTTTCGGAAGAATCATTTCAAAATCTTTAAGATGCCTTTAATAAGACCCTTTTTTATAATTTTATGATTTTTTAAAATATAAATTCTTATTTTTGTCGCTTGTTATGTATGTTATGTAGTACGATGTCTCCAAATAAGCACATAGATCCGGTGTGTAAGTTTAGGAACGATATAGGACCCAAGCTGAATTATCGAAGAAAAGAGAGTTAAAGATCGGGTCAGCTGTGCATGAAGTGGAATTTCATGTGCCGGACATCGACCAACATTTTGAATAAGTCGGGGCGACTCTGGTTTTAAGTTGCAGGGGTTGTGGCTTCGTCCCTCCACCAATGATTTAAATTTGTCCACAATGGTCATTCATCATCGTCACTTCTGATGTCCGGCCCAAACTAGAGGCAGTCAAGCTGGGAGAGCCAATTATTCTATAGGAATTTTAGTAGGAAGGCTGACCATTAAATAAAGCATAAGCAAGCACTTGGCTTAGGATACATGCTTTGTGTGATTAGACACCCATACTCTCAAGATTTGTTTTGTAACAAATCGAAACCAAAATTTCTTTTATCATATAATTTTAAAGGCTGTTGTACAACAGTTAACATCGACCAACATCGACCAACATCGTATAAAGTTGCACATTGAAAATGACTTTTTCATTAAAAAAGCCACGTTGTCCTCAGACGCGTTTTTTCTGTCACCATTCAATGTCCATTAATGATCACATAATACTGTAGTTAGCACAACCGTTCAATTCCAAAATCGATATGTATGTGACGATATATTTCAATATATCGTTCGAAAATTTGGAGTTTTGTATGAAAGATATCGATACGGTACTTTGAATATACCGTATCGGTGAGGTCTAAAATCAATACGTATCGATATCAAACAATATTTTGACTCATGATTGCTACCTAGAAAATGAAACCTGTGAAAACCAATGGAGGTACTTGTTTTGTAGTAATGGCCAACACTATGATCCTTATTTACTTATTCGAAAAAAAATAGCTCCTTATTTTTTAAAAAAAGGGATGAGAAGTTGTGTTACCGAAAGTGAGAGTAATTCTTTGCTGGAGCCAAAGAGAAAAATGGCTCTTTAGCGCTTTCCTCCAACACATGGTTTCAAATATCGGCCGATCCCGATCTGGATCAATTTTGGCCCAAACGATTCAAAATCCATGGGTTAGATCGTTTATACATGGGTATCGGATGTGGATCAATCGGATTGCTCTGAAACGACCGATATTGAATGATATTTAGGTAGGATCGCCGTTCCACCGATACAAGAAACTTATACAATAAAGAATATGTTGCACTTTATATCGAATATAAATTAAAACATTAAAAAAAGAAGGTAATCAATAAGATCCCAAGCGTCTTTTGCTAAAAGAAGTTAATTAACTATGCTTATTTTTAACTTGCCCCCAAAATCATAAAACATTTTAAAATTTCAACCGTCTTTTGCTAGGTCTCCTTCGATCCTTCCTCTTACAACCTCTTCTTACCACCAAATTTTACAGGAAAACAGTAAAGGATAATAAATATTTTAATAAATCTAAGCTTGGTACAACTTCACTGGTATTTATTTTTTCTTTTCTTTTCAAATATTTTTATATTGATCGGATGGTATTGATTCGGTGTGAACCGGTTGGAGCTTTCATTCGCTCCAATTCACCCACCAACAACAATCCATACATTAATATGGCCGAAATTTTGAATCTCAGTTTTATTTCGATGCTGACCGAAATTGATAACATTTGGCTGATAATTTCATCCTTGAAACCAAGCATCCTCAAATAATTTTCTATTTTTTTAGGATCCTCAAATTTTATATATATATATATATAATATAATATTTATAAATTTTTTATTTATTATTTAAAAAAAACATTAAGTGCTTTGAATCAAGTGATGGAAATGACTTTTTGCCTAAATCTTCTACACAAGGAATCTTGAGATCACGGGCCTACCATTAAATTGTCATTTTTTCATTTCATGTGATATATATTTTAAAAAGTAGCCCAAAAACTAGGTTTTAGCATGATGTGTGCCATGTGAGTTTAGAGTCAATCTTTTTGAATTTATGCTACGTGGTATTAAAAACGGATCATTAGCGACTGATTTGAACAACTTATTTGACAGCTTGCAGTAAAAAAAATATTTAATTATTACAATTTTGCTCTCAAACTTTTTGGCATTAGGATCGCCTGATCCGATCCGGATCGATTTTAAGCTGACCAATCCAGCGACCGATATCGAAATCTGAAACCTTACTCCAACCATCCACTTGGCAAATAGTACAAAGAAGATACACCAAAAAGTCAAGAACTTCAAATATTAAATACACCATTCAAGATGAATCTCCCTAAAGCAGAAAAGCCAAAAGTTAGCCTTTTTGGGAGAGGGTCCACATTTTCAATATGAATCCACGTTTTCGTTATCCGTCAATAGACAGCTGGGATTAAGTGACATTCGGAGTAGGAACCGTGTGGGCACTTAGCTGGCCGGGAACCCATAGGACAGACTCCGTCTACGCGTAAAGAGAGCAGCAGCCCCAAATTATACTTATAAAACTCTCCTCTTTCGAAAAGCCACTCAACCACCTTTCAGCTCTCAACTGTCAAGCCTCAACACTCAGCTCTCTGCTCTCACCACTCAACACTTGCCAATGGAGATCTTCAACTGTCACCCATATTTACGGAGATGCCACTCAGATTCCCAGTCAATAGATACACCCGAGACACCCTCTCAATCCGATAGCAGCACCCGACAAATGTTCTCCGAGGAGGAAGTGTTCATCAATGTGGCCTCCAAAAACCCGAAACGGCGAGCCGGGCGTAAGAAATTCAGGGAGACTAGACACCCTGTTTACAGAGGAGTCAGACAGAGGAGCAATGGCAAATGGGTCTGCGAGGTTAGAGAACCAAACAAGAAGTCTAGAATATGGCTTGGGACATTTCCCACGCCCGAAATGGCGGCACGGGCTCACGATGTCGCCGCCATGGCCCTCAGGGGAAGATCTGCGTGCCTCAATTTTGCGGACTCGGTTTGGCTTTTACCGGTTCCCGTCTCTGCCGAGGCTAAGGATATACGGAAGACAGCGGCAGAGGCAGCCGAAGCCTTTCGACCGTCTTCTCAATCCGACGCAGCATCAACTGGGGAGGACGTAAATCAGATGAATCCCCCGCCGTCGCCCGGAAACGTGATTGATATGGATGAGGAGTCCGCTGAAGGCTGCCGGAATTCTTCGCAATCAGATGCAGCATCTGCCAGGGAAGACATAAATCTGAGGATTCTCCCACAGTTTCTGGGAAACGCATATTATATGGACGAAGAGTCAGTTTTAGAGATGCCCAGATTGCTTGCAGACATGGCCCAAGGGTTGCTTCTCTCTCCCCTTTCATATGGAAGTCGGTTCCACTGGGATGATGTGGTAACTGGTGCTGATGTGTCGCTATGGAGTTATTCGAATTGATTGTGTATTTATAACTATAGGCTGTAGATATTGAGATATATAGATGTAGGCATTCTTTATTTTTGATAGTTTGGTTATATAAGAAGCATGGTTTTTGGCATCTCAAATTCTCTCTCTCACTCTCTCTCAAAAAAAAAAAAAAAAAAAAATTTCTCTGTCTCTCTGCCGTATCCACCTGTATTCTAATCAAATTAGGGAAAAGTACACTGAAGCCCCTAAAATTTATGGCTTAATATATTCTTCGAAGATTGACTCTCTTCAGCAGCATCATAAGTAACGTCCTCAAGCTTATTAGATTTTTAGTTTTTCACTCAGAATCTATTTAAAAGCCAACTTTCGTAGACGTTCACTGGCTTTATAATCTGCAGAAGTCAATTTTTGACATGATTGATGGACTAAAAGGATTGAAGCCCCCTAAATCCTTTTCTCTAGCCATAGTAACATTAAGTAAGTGCTGGATATTTTTTATGAAAAACTGCAATTAATGGGAGTCGCTGCCATGGAATCCTTTAAAAAATTGACATGGACAAATTTATTTTGTTTTTTTTTGGGGTCCTGACATTTGTGTGTGTAAAGATTCAATGGAGGACACATAAGTAGCACGTTTGCGAAATCGCCTTTTTACGGTCCTCTGTTTTAGCCTTTTAGGGATTTATTCATCAAATCCACCACTGGCTGACAACTTGAGGCTTTCCGTTTTAGCCTCACTCTTGACTTGGGAAGGGGCATTGACCAAGCAAAACTAGTGTCTATGTGTGGCAGTTGAAGTCTTCACCAATAGATTATATAGCCACAAAATCTAGTCAAAAAGGTCTTTGTTGTAGCTTTTGCCTTTTCAATGGCTAAAAGAGCATGATGAGGCCTCTATGATGGCTAAAAGGTCATGCCAACCTCGATTTTAAAATATAAGAAATGAATAATCATTTGAATTCTATTGTTTCATTTCCATATTATTATTATGAGTGAGTACTTAAAGAAATAATTCTCTTTTGTGGGAATCATGATGGAATCTTTTCGTTCATGCCTTCTCAAATTATAAAAATTATAAAGAGAAAGTGAGGTTTCTCTCATGTCTACAAATTCTTGTGAAAGGAGAAGTATTTGTTCCCTGGTGAAGAATTTATTTTCGTATAATAGATGAATAAATGATCTATTATTGCAACACGAGAAGAAAGGGGAAAAATACAGGTATGGTTGAAGAAGTTGTGAAAATTGACTTCATCTATGGGATATAAACCGATGAACCAACCCTAAGGATCCATGGGATTAATTATGGATCCAACAGTAAAAAGTGATCTCCATCATTTGATATATAATGCTCTCAAACACCATGTGTTGGATCTATGTAGTAGTTGTTAATTTAGATGGTATTTGATTGCTCTGTTCGAATGGTGTAATTATTTTTCGTCCCAATCTTTACAGTAAAGATCTTCATGCCATGGCGCATCATCAGGCAGTATAATGTTGATTCCACCTAGCACACATCCCAAAAAATAACCCAAGGACCAAATCAGCTGAGGCTTGTGCCACTTATCTAATACTCACTCTTTTTTTCTCTCTCCACTATATCTTACCTCTAGTGGAAGAAAACCTAATCTCCAGCCTTGGTGCTATGCATCCAGTATTGGTTGCCCTACAATCCTCAACAAAGCCTTCCTAGCGAACATATTACACAGTTCAAGGATTCGCTCGGTTCAAATTTGGATTCGTGGATGGTAGTTACCATTGTCGAGCGAATCAGCTGGTTTGCCAGAGGTATAATGAATTTTAAATGAAGAGATTAAGCATATTTATGAGCATTCTATTTTTTTGCAGTTGATAGGTTAGGGTAATCTCAAGCTTACGCTTGGACTAATCCCTAAGAGATGCCCTTGCCCCCACCGTGTAACGAGTATCTCATGATTTAGACACCCTACGAGGCATCCTGTTATCGCAGAAGGGAGACGCTAACATTCGATCCCATGACCTATTTTGAACAAACCAAATACTCCTACCAACTGTGCCAACCCCTAGTGGGTGTGACTGCTAGCTTGTTGGTTTAGTACTCTTCAAAACTAAATGGCTTGGGCACAAGATTCCTAATAGCAATATTTTTTTTCGATTTTTTCAATATCAAAGACAATGTTATCCAAATTGCCTTTTATTCATAAAAAGTTCGCAATACATTTAAATAATGAAAGTTTGATTTTTACATTTTAATCGTGTTTAATTTCGATTTTCTATTCAATAAATCACTTTTTTTTTCAATTCATCACTAGTGTTAATAAAACTTATTTTAAATTTTCTTAAAAAATTTCCTAGCTTTTTCCCCTTTTTTTTCTAGAGGTTGCCATAATTTTCCTTTTTTTTTTTTCAATTTTACCCTTGCTGACCAAACCAAATTGCGAACCAATTTCGTACATACTGGTTCACAATTGGCTTGGATGGTGAGCGAATAAGGTAGCCCTTCGATTGGGTATACCCCAGCCTAGCCGGAACCCAACTGGGTCGGGTGTAGCCTGAGCCCCTGCTTTGGATTGGGTATGGGCCTAAAAATTATAACCTAGTCTGAAATCACATGGGATGAGCCTAGCCCGATTATAGATCAGGTCGGATTCGGGTCCAACTCCAACCTGATCATGGTTTGGTTCGAGCCTAAAAAATATAACGGACCGAGCCGGGCCCAATTAAAAAAGGTTAGGCCGGGCCTAGGTTTTATAGGTTAAAAAAATGGGGCCTTAAAATCCAGCCCGAACCTGACCCGTCCCAGCCCACTGACAGCTGTAGACATGGACTGCAAAGACAGGGTCCATGCTTTTTCAACTGCTCCCCAAAAATGTTTCATAGAGATGTGACCTCAACCACATGTTATAAATAATATAAATATGTGGATGGGAGATGATTAAGTCCCGAGTGGTCCACATTGACTCTTTCGAGGGGGATGGCGGATCCAAGAGTCACTTTCCTCCGAAGGTTGGCAGAAGGGGGGGAGGGGCAGCGAGGAGATATAGATGATTGTGGCCATTGAGCAAGTGAGAAGGTATTTGTCTGGCTTTCTACCCTTTTGGATAAGTTATGCTCCTCAATTAAAGTACATACATTACAATGGGACCAACAAAGAAAAAACAGAAAAAAAGAAAAACGAAAAAGTGGGCAGCTACTCTAATCGCGCTTTTTCATTCTCACAAAGAAAAAAAAATAATAATAAAAAAAATAGTGGTGGGCGGATAGTAATAGTTGGTGTGCGCTTAGAAATTAGTTGGTGTGCGCTTAGAAATACATGCCATAGCAAAATAAAATGAGTCATTACTTGCACATGTTTTTCAAGTGATTGCACTAAATTTAAAGAAAGACTTGGTATTTTAGGGACATGTAATATGTGAAATTGTTATCTGGGCTGTCTGATTTGAAGTTCATGATCAATAGATATCTGGTACATAAAATTGAAGTAGAACACGATATTTTTCATATGATCTATTGTAGTCAACTGTTGAATTATATAATAGCCATTGACTCCATTTAATCAAATGATGAAAATTATATTTTGTTCAAATCTTTTGCAATTGATATCTTTAAATCATGACCTTCAAATCAAATGGCTTATGTGGTATTTTCACATAGTAAAAGTCACCAAACTTACAAGTCTTTCTTTTAAATTCGGTGCAATCACTTGAAAAGCGTGTGCAAGTAATGACTCCCAATAAAATTATTATTACTAATTTTTCATTAATTGTGTGCATATAGCAAAAGTTGGTGTGTGACTAGCAATAAAGTATGAGACAAAAAACAGAGAAAAAGTGCACTTTGCATGTCTATGACTGCATTTGGTTGAACTTTAATAAGAATCTACGCCTGACTCTTTATCAGAGCATATAAGATTGACTTTGACAGAGAGGAGGCAGAAAGCAATTTTATCACTTAAAACAGCTCTCAGTCAAAGCAGATGGCGTGAGGACTAGTGTTACCAAACTCGAAAATAGTTCCCCGTCGGACCCAAAGAGCAAAACAGTCAACCCAAACACACCCTATGATCCATTAATAGATTGTTTTCTTTAGTTGGAAGCATAGTGACAAATTTTGTTTTCGGCAACATTTTGGTAGGGGGTTATTTCGGTTCATTTCGGATAAATTTAGATAAAAATTTGAAAAGTTTCGAGAAAATTTCGGGGAGTACAAAAAATATTAAATATAAATTATATTTAAACTTTATAAAAAATTTATTTATTATTTTAAAAATGGCAAAAATTAGAAAAAAGCTTTTAATTTCAGTGAAATTTCGTTAATTTTGCTGAAATTAATGAAATTTAGCGATTTCGGAGAAATCATCGAAATTTGGCTGAAAGTTTCGCCCGACCTCTATTTCGGTAAATTTCGAAGAAATTTCGGAGAATTTCGGAGAAATTTGTTACTATGGTTGGGAGGACAATTGCTGAATATATTAATTATTTTAATTAATAGTTTTTAAATAGAGTGCACATTCAATTTCAAAAAGATTTTACAATGTAATAAGATTCGTGTTTTTCTATAAAAAAAAAAAAAAAAAAAAGTAAGATTCGTGTTTTTTCTATATAAAAAAAAAAAAAAGAAGTAAGATTCGCGTTTTAAAATCATAATGAATGTTTTTTAAAAGCCTTAAAAATCATATTTATCTATGGCCCAACACGTATAAAAATATAATCAATACCTAGATTTATGTCGGTTACAATAATGAGGGCATTATAGGAATCCTATTTCCAACATAAAAGATTCTCAAATCTAGAATGGTTGTGATTTCCTTAAATATTCTTAAATATTTAGAATGGTTGTGATTTCCTATTTCCTTAAATATTCTTACATGTGATTTTTTCTGACATCGGCAAATTATATATACCCCACAAACATTAGATAACCTCAGAACGTTTCAGAGGTATGAGATATCATCTCGAGTTGGTTCGGCAAATTATGAGTCATTGCCACGTTCTACTGATACTTTTGGTTGGTGCCTGTAAATCTTGAGAATAGTTGGTAGTTGCTAACCATATTTGATTCTCTCTCTAATTTGGAAAGAGAGAAACAAAGAGAGAAACAAAAGAATCTTTGATACCATGTAGAATTTTATTGGCCTAACTCAACCTTTTAAAATCAGCTTGTAAGTTGAAGAGTCCCCAGATTATATATAACTCAAAACCTCCAAGCCCACGGGCAATATGGTTATGTTATATAAAAATTCCTCTAGATGACCTTTGCACGTCTAATCTCGTTGATGACTTTCATGTGCGAAGAAAACAACTAATAAACTAAATAACTAATATCACAAGAAGGTAGAAAGAGAAAGAAATTATACTGATGAGTAGTGAAATATGATGATATTTCACCTCTAAAGACCTACATTTAGTCATCCGATGAAAGCTATATAATAAGATTTATGAAGTTTTATGACTTTCAGGTCAAATTGGTCATTAAACGCATTAAGGGGGCATAAAAGGATGTAAAGTTGACAGATACCCAGCAGTGAAACAAATAATACATAAGATCAGACCATTTAACTAGGTCGATCGATCAACCCTTATTGGTCGATCAATCGACATAGTTCGAAAAGTTTGAAATTCAACAGTTCAAATTTTAATTTGGTCGATCGATCGACCACTTAAGTCGATTAATCGACCAATTTCAAATTTGAATTTGAATTCTGGAATTGGATGATATTTAAAAAAAATCTGAGGATTCGAAAAGGGATCTCTCCGCTTGCATTTTTCTGTTTTGTTGCTTTTCAATTCTCAAGGGCATTGAGTCCCAGTTTTTTCAGTTTTGAGTGTTCATTTTTCTAGACGTGAGATTTAGATTAGTTATTATTTTATGCATTTTTGAAGAAGAATTGTAGAGATATGGATAAAAGTTTTTTGTGGATTTAGTTAAAGCTCAGTATGGTATTTTAATATTTATGTTGATTTACTTTTTCATCATGCTGTTTAATTTAATTATGTGTGGCTAGTTTCATCAAGGATGGGGATCTGATGAACCCCATCCGAGGGATTCAATTATATTAATATAAATCTGTGGTTGAGGTATTAATTCTTTTAAAGTCCTTAATGTTATTATTGATATGAATATGATCTGATTGTGGTCTGAAATCTAGGAGCTAATCATGCCCTATGATTCCGGCATTATAATGAAGATTTTATCCTAATTATCACTTATCTCAGGATTAGGTTCTACTACTATCTGAGGTGTGAGTGTTAATCACACACTCATGAGGGGCTAATCATACCTCTCCGTGATCTCAGATTGGTAGTGCAGAGTCTACCTTAGAGATTGGGTTCTAACTGTTGTCTGAGGTGTGAGTGTTAATCATACACTCATGAGGGGTTAATCATACCTCTCCGTGATCTCAGATCCACAAGTTAGAACTCGGGTGTGTTCTAGGCCGGTGCTCCTTCATAAATATCTTATAAGAATCTCATATCTTAATTCACGGATTTGTATTATGTAAATGATAAACCTACGATGGGAGGATTCAACATCCTAATCGTTATCTCTCATTATTTGCTTAAATTCCCAGTTTGTGTTAGTATTTATCTCATTCATCAAAACTTTCAGAGTCTTAAATTAGTGGTTACTGTGATAGATCTATGGTAATTCCTTTATTAATTACTGTTTCCTCATTTGAATTTTCTCACCAATCTCCGTGGGAATGATCTCGTGCTCTGCACCCAATGTCTGAAAACCGATTCGTGCACTTGCGAGTAAAACACATTAATAATCACAACAAGTTTTTAGAAATTCATAATTTTTTTTTAGGAAATAGAAAATTAATTTTAGAAATTTTTGTAGGTATGAATCAACAACTTTACTAATTTCGAAAAAAATAAATAAAAAAAAAGAGAGTAAACTTTTGAGTATCGATCGATCGATCTAAACCATTGATCAATCGAACACCAAACAAAAAAAAAGCGAAAAATTGAAAAACATTGAGATCGATTGATCGACCTAAACCATCGATCAATCGACTTAAAAAAAAAAAATCCTGCAAATTTCTCCACCATAATCTTTGGATTTTTGGAATTTCAAAATTCAAAATTTTGAATTTTTAAATTTGAATTTTTTTTAAAAAATTTTAAATTCTACTCCTCGATTGATCGGCCTAAAACCTCGATCAATTGAAGACGATTATTGAGCAATCAATCGACCTAAACCCTCGATCAATTGACCTCCTAAAAAAAATATATATATCAAAGTTCAAACTTTAATTTTCTTGATCGATTGACCTAAATAGTCGATCAATCGAACAAAAATTTCACAAAGCAAAACCTGTGCAGCTTGTGTATGCACACGAGGTCCTCTAAAGATAAATCTTTAAAACCTTTCACTTCTGAGATCGAGCGAACTTGTCGTTCGAATCGAAAAGAGATTAGAACAGGGCGAGAAGCTAGAAGTGAAACATTAATTCAATTCAAAATGAATGCAAACGATTGTGAAAATCACCCATATGAAAATGAGGAGGAACTAACTCTGAGAGAGTTATTTGCGCTTATAACTATAAGTATCCCTTCTTGTATCACGTACCCTACTACACCTAGTGGTAGATTTGAGATCCGTACAAATATGATTCAAATCCTTCAAATCTTTCACGGTATGGATAGAGAAGATCTGTACCAACACATTAAAGACTTCATTGAAGTCTGTTAGTCAGTGTATCAGAATTTCAGTGAGGAATCTGTGAGATTACGTTTGTTTCTTTTTTCCATAAAGGATAAGGCCAAAGTTTGGTTAAATTCTTTATCAGCTAAATTCATAACCACTTGAGATCAGATGGTTAAGAAATTTTTATCAAAATTCTTTCTTATGGCCAAGACTAATGCCTTAAGATGTGAAATCACCGATTTTACACAAGAAGAGGATGAGAGATTCTATGAAGCTTGGGATAGATTCATGGATATTCTATTGAAGTGTTCGCACCATGGATTCTCAAAATGGAGATTGGTCCAATGTTTTTACAATGGACTGGATCAGGCCAATCGGCATTTGATCGAATATATGAATAGTGGAGAATTCCTTGAACTGAGGGAAACTGAATCCTATCAATTCTTAGAAAAGTTGACTGAAGATTCACAGCAATGAGACTTCTCGAAAACTCGAGATCAACTAAACAAGAACCGAGATCAAACAGGAAGCTCAACAAAAAAAGGAGGATTGTATGTGGTGAAAGAAACGCCTGATCTCATGGCAAAAATAAATTTCCTTACTCAACAGGTTGAGGAATTGAAGTTGAAGAAGAATGTGAGTATCGTAAATGTGCAACCAGATCCATGCTCATATTGTGCAAGTCCAATGCACACATTTGATGGTTACCCTTCAATGCAAAATTACTCAGAAGACTCTTGTGAGCAATTGAACGCATTGAACACTTACAGTCGGAATCAGGGAAATGTTTTCAATGAAAACAACCAAAACAATGGAAAATATCATCACAATTTCTCATGGAAACAGGGGAATCAAAGACCTCACGGGAGAGGCCAAGGGATGAATCTTTATTCAAATCAAAATTTCAATCAAGAACCATAACAATAGTTTGGTCAAGGATAATTCCAACAACAACAATATGTGGGTGGAAACCAATTCCACCAAAATCAAAGTCAGAATGGGCAGCCCAGACAATCCAATCAGAATTATTAATTCTCACAACCAATGTTGGGACATCAAAATGAACCCGCACAGTAACTCGTGAGTCAACCTGGTTTTGCATAGAATTTCCCACCGCCTGAGTTCAACAATCAACAAGGAAATGTTGCATCACGTCATCCTCAAAACCAATATCCTCAGAGTGAGGATATGTGAAAGTTCATCCAATCCAATACTTCTTCAATATCAAGGATAGAAACTCAACTGGGTCAACTGGCTACACTTCTCTACGAGAGAGAAAAGGGATCATTCCCGAGCCAGCCAATTCCAAATCCAAGAGGACAGATGGTTGTCGAGTTGGCCTTGACATCATCATATGACGAAAATCAGTAACAAATCAAAGCAATCACAACATTGAGATCTGAAAAGTAGATTGGCAACAAAGTAGAGATGCCTGAAGAAGATGAGAAATCTGAGCTTGAAGATAAAATTGAGATGAACGAGGAAGTCGAAAAGGAGGAGAAACAAGAGAAAAAGACCGAAGAAAAGAATGAGAGAGAAAGAAGTTTTGTGCCCAAAGCCCCATATCCTCAAAGGCTAATGGGACCAAAGAAAAATCACGATCACGAAGGGATTATTGAAATGTTCAAGCAGTTAAAGATAAATATCCCCTTCCAAGATGTCATTCAGCAAGTACCAGCATATGTGAAATTCTTGAAAGATTTGGTCACAATCAAGAGAAAGACCAATATCCCGAAGAAAGCTTTCTTAGCAGAGCAGGTAAGTTCAGTATTGCAAGCGAGACTTTCGATTAAATATAAGGACCCTGACTGTCCTACAATTTCAATCATTATAGGGGAGAATCGCATTGATCAAGCACTTCTAGGCCTTGGAGCATGTGTTAATTTGTTGCCCTACTCTGTGTACAAGGAACTTGAGCTGGGAGAACTTAAGCCCACAACTATGACCCTTCAACTTGCCGATAGATCAATTAAGATTCTCAGGGGAATAGTCGAAGATGTCCTTATTAAAATGGATACTTTCTATTTCCCCGTTGATTTCATTGTCTTGGATACAGAACCCATTCCAACACGAATAAATAATGTTCCGATAATCCTAGGAAGACCTTTCCTAGCAACATCGAATGCATGAATTAATTATCGAAATGAGATAATGAATTCGTCATTCGAGAACATGACCGTTGAATTGAATATTTTTCATATTACAAAGCAACCAGTTGAAGATGAGGAGCATGCACAAGTATGCATGATTGATAGTATTATGGAAAATACATTTTTTGCTTTGGAATATGACGACCCTTTAGAGGCCTGCCTAGTACATTTTGGTAAAGACTTCGATGTGGATAAGGTGATAAACGAAGTTAATGAGATATTAGACTCGACGCCACTCTTGAGAGAAAATGAAGGGCAAATGAAAGATGAGGTCAAGGAGGAAGAAAGTAAAAAAGAATTAAGAGAAGAAGACAAGTCAAGGCTGGAACTAAAATCTCTCATTGCCGATTTGAAATATGCATTCTTGGGAAGAGATGAAACTGATCTAGTAATTATTTCAGCAAAACTGAATGAGGATCAAGAGAAACAACTCATTGAAGTACTCCAAGACCACAAAAGTACAATTGGTTGGTTTATCAAAGACATTAAGGGTATTAGTCCAACGATGTGTATGCACCGAATTCATTTGGAGGAAAGCGCTAAACCCTTTAGAAAACCACATCGTAGATTAAATCCAATAATGCAAGACATTGTGAGAAAGGAGGTTATTAAGTTGCTGGATGTTGGTATTATATACCCTATTTCCGATAGCAAATGGGTAAGCCCGACACAAGTGGCGCCCAAAAAGTTTGGAGTGACTATGGTGAAGAATGAGGAGAATGAGTTGGTACCAACTAAGGTTCAGACTGGCTAGAGAGTGTATATCGATTACAGAAAGTTGAATTTAATGACTAGAAAAGATCACTTTCCTCTCCCATTCATTGATCAAATGCTTAAGAGATTAGCCGGACATCAATACTATTATTTTCTCGATGGCTATTATGAATACAATCAGATAGCCATTGCATCAAAAGATCAGGAGAAGACGACATTTATATGTCCCTTTGGAACGTTCTCCTACCGAAGGATGTCATTCGGACTTTGCAACGCTCTAGCTATATTCCAAAGATGTATGCTGAGTATATTCTCAGATATGATGGAGAGGTTCCTAGAGGTCTTCATGGATGATTTCTCTATTTACGGAAATAATTTTAGTGATTGTTTAAACCATTTATCCCTTATTCTTGCAAGATGTCAGGAGAAGAACCTTATTCTGAATTGGAAAAAATGTTATTCCATGGTTCAAAGTAGAATAGTTCTTGGACATATTATTTCATCCAAAGGCATTGAGGTGGACAAGACGAAGGTAGATTTGATTTCAAACCTACCACCTCCCAAAAATATTAAGGAAATTAGATCTTTCCTTGGGCATGTTGATTTTTATCGACGATTTGTCAAGGACTTCAATAAGATTGCAAAACCTCTCTACAACTTACTCGGCAAAGATGTCCCATTCCTTTTTTATGTGAAATGCCTGAAAGCTTTTGAGATAATTAAAGCTGAACTTGTTCAAGCTCCAATAATCCAATCTCTGGATTGGAATTTACCGTTTGAGATAATGTGTGACGCATCTGATTATATGGTAGGAGCAATACTGGGACAAAGGGTTGAGAAAATGCTGCATGTAATTTACTATGCAAGTCACACACTAATTAATGTGCAATTGAATTATTCCACTACAGAAAATGAACTCCTAGTTGTAGTCTTTGCGCTAGATAAATTTTGATCCTATTTGTTAGGATCAAAAGTTGTGGTGCTTACGGATCATATGGCTCTTCGCTACCTCTTTGTGAAGAAGGATGCAAAAGCCCATTTGATCCGGTGGATTTTACTTTTCAAGAGTTCGATCTGGAAATCAACGATAAAAAGGGATAAAAAAATATGGTAGCTGACCATTTATCTCGAATTGTTGCTGAAAAATCTAACGATCTGGTTTCGATTTTGAAAAACTTTCCGGATGAATAATTGTTTGCTGTTGAACATTCACCATAGTATGCTGATCTGGTCAATTATTTGGTGGCAGATCAAGTAACAGGGCATTGGAATAAGAACGAAAAAACTATTTTTCTGGCATGTGCAAAGCATTATTTTTTCGAGGATCCGTACTTGTTTAAATATTGTGTCGATCAAATCATCAAAAGGTACATTCCAGAATATGAGCAATCGAAAATCATTTCATTTTGTCATGAATTGTCCTATGGGGGACGTTTCAGCTCAAGAAAGACTGCTACTAAGATTCTCCAATGTGGATTTTATTAGCCAACAATTTTCAAAGACTGTCACCGGCACTGCATGTCATGTAGTAACTATCAAATGTTAGGCAAAATTTCAAAGAGAAATATGATGCCTTTAAATCCAATTCTTGAGGTTGAGATGTTCGATGTATGGGGAATAGATTTTATGGGCCCATTCCCAAATTCTTTTAGGAATTTATATATTTTGGTTGCTATGGATTACGTTTCAAAATGGGTTGAAGCAATGGCCTACAAAACTAACGATCACAAAGTGGTTGTTAAATTTCTTAAGAATGAGGTATTTCTAAGATTCGGTACTCCACGCGCTATCATTAGTGATGGTGGAAAGCACTTTTGCAATAAAATTTTTGCTTAATTAATAAGAAAGTATGAGATTACACACAAAGTGGCTATACCGTACCATCCTTAAACCAGTGGACAAGTTGAGGTTTCAAATCGGGAGATAAAATGAATTGTAGAGAAAACGGTAAAGCCTAATAGTAAAGATTGGTCGTTAAAATTGAATGACGCACTTTGGGCTTATCGAACGACATTCAAAGCTCCCATTGGAATGTCTCCTTATAGGATGGTTTTTGGTAAAGGTTGTCATCTACCTGTTGAATTAGAACACCGGGCTTATTGGGTTATCAAGTCTTTGAACTTTAGCTCTCAAAAACCTAGTGAGAAGCGAAGTTTAGAGACTGCAGAGTTGGAAGAAATAAGAGCTGATGCATATGATTATGCAAAATCTTACAAGGATCGCATGAAGCGGACCCATGATCAATTTATTTTGAGAAAATCATTCATTGTGGGACAGAAGGTGTTGTTATACAACTTAAGGCTTCATCTGTTTCCGGGAAAGCTCAAAACTCGATGGAGCGGCCCATTCCAGGTAAATCGAATATTTTCAAATGGAGCAGTTGAACTTTGTAACCCTCGAAATGACAGTAAGTTTCGAGTCAATGGGCAACGAGTGAAACCATTTCTAGAAAATATCATTGAAAATTTTGATGAAGTGGCATTTAGCAATCCCGATCAATTGGGATGAAATTGAAAAATTGGAATGTCAGGCTAGCGACATTAAATTTAACGCTTCTTGGGAGGCAACCCAAGTGTACGTAAAAAAATAACAAATAAAAATGATGGTCGATCGATCGATAATGAAACGAATGGTCGATTGATCGACCGACCTTTGTTGATCAATCGACATTCATTGTGGAGATTTATTGGCGCGACTTCTCTGACCATTGTCTTTACTGTCGATCAATCGAAGTTTTTATTCGATTAATCGACCTGTAAACGTCGCGTATTTTCGAGGTGAATTAACTGCCTCGTCTTTTCATACCCTACATGCGTCGTTTGCGATCAATTGACATGTAAGGTTGATCAATCGACTTTATCAAAAGTCAATGCACGCTTGTTAACGCACAGTTCCAACGCCTGGGGAAGCTCTGCATGTCAGTGTCGATCAATTGACCCCCAAGGTCGATCAATCGACAAAATTTGAAAAACAAGCCCCATTAATGATGCGTCTTTTCAATGTCAGGGTCGATCGATCGATATATAAACATCGATCGATCAAAGTGAAGCATTGCACCCGAGAGTGAAGAGGTGCTTCTGTGTTCATTTAAAGGACCGAACGTCCTTTCTCTTCCTCATTCTCTCCAACATACCTTGTCTCCTCCAAATTTCTTTGACTTTCTCTAACATTCTCTGCTATGGCGTCATCTTCATCAGCAAGACTTCCTCAGCGACTAGAAGGAGTTTTTCGAGAACGACTCAAAGGTCGTTTTGCCACCAAAGACATCTCCTCCGAATATGTGTATGATCTACTAGCATTTCAAGCGATGCCCGAGTGCGCGATTTCACTCGCGTACATTGGTGCTCTCAATCTCCACTTCCTAATGACGCCACCAGCCATTAACGTCTCGGAGCGTGTGGTCTACCTATTCTATCTAGGAATGGTGATCTTCCTTATGGACCATCTGAATTTGATCATGATTGATGATGTATCCTAATGGCAAACTGTGGAAGCCATAGCGTATATCATCTTAAACATCTAAGCCACCTCAACTTCCATCACAGCAACTGGCCGCCTTATTTTTATATGTTTTGATGAATCAGGGACCTTATTTTTTATTATAAAATAAATATATCGCATGGTCTCCTGCACTTCTGACATTTATGGAAAATGTCAAACTGCTACTTCAAATTTGAAAATATCCACTAGTGAAAATAATTCTATAGCTACTTTGTACCAATATTTTATAATGTTGATATTTTGGACCACCATTTGATGATGATCCAATGACAGGTAGTATAGCAAGGCCTGGCAGGTTGGCACATTGTAGTTTCTAATAGAGGTAGAGGAGTCTCACCACTGCTGCAATCTATAATTTGTATCTTTACGAAGCCACCATGTTGAAGATTTGTAGTTTCTAATGGAGGTACAAGAGTCCATCATGGGTGGACACAGCCGTTCACACGTCTTTGTGACTGGGTGGCATTCACGGACTTTTAATGCATCAATGTCCATGCACATCATGTATTCACATAGATGCGGCTGGTTTATCATACATGATGGGTAGACACAACAAGTCTATGTGACTCTGTACCGTGCCTGGATTTCTAATCATTGGAAGTCCGCGCACATCACACACTTACATAGATGTGTGACTATTTGATCACACATGCTAGGTGGACGCTCATTCTAGACTAACTCTTTTTAAAAATGGTGGCTCTGCTTGCACCCACTAAAATTCTTAGTTCCCTAACTGAAAATCAGAGCCTATATTGAATCAAATGAAGATCATTCTTCATCCCAATCTTCCGTATAATAAATCTTGAGATTATTACATACTATTAGTAATAGTATGTAATAAGGCCCAAACTTCATCCTGGCCCCTTCATCCCAATCAAATGAAGATCAATCTTCATCCCAAACTTGATAAGGCCCTTTTCTCTAGAGTTCATCCATTGTAAAAATCAAATCAAGCGACTTTTGGGGCTGGAAGCTAGGGACATCATTAGTCTCTTCATCCTCGATGGTAGGAGGTTCATTAAGATCAAATAATGGTCTTCCTCGACACCCCATTTCATATGTAAATGCATACAAAATAAATTGTATTGCTGGCTTGGCCTGGTGATTCTTTCCCTAGTTTTCTTTCATATAGAAAGGCAGATGAGATGTCATTATTTGATGGTCTAATTAGTTTTTTGTTTGGCTTATTGTATTTTGATGGTCTTCCATTTTTTTATTTAGTTATTTTTATTTTTTGTCTTTTCAATTTGCTCTCATTTTCCCTTTTGAGTGATATTGCAAAATGTTTACTTGTGTCAATTCTTATGTGTTTAGTTTTTTTTTTATTTTATTTTTTTGGCTGATTGTAACCTGAGTATAAATGAATTGTTTGTAATCTATTTTTATGTTTTACATGTGTAGAATGCCTAGGGTAGAAGACAAGATTTGGGAGTATGGGATTAAGGTTGGAAATAACAAAATACAATACATGTATTGTAAGAATGAATTCTATTCCGCATCAACAAGATTGAAATATCATTTGGCAAAGGTATCTGGAAAGGATGTGATATTGTGCAATTCAGTCCCTGATTCAGTGCAACAATATGCACGAGAATGTGTCGAAGCAATGGAAAAAAAGGGGAGAACGTCTGTGATCGAATTAATGCCGATGTCGTCAGGAAGTGAATCTCAAAATATTCCTTCATCAATTGGGTCGAGTTCTCAAGGAACAATGTTTACTGTGGATGTTGGAAGAAGTGGCCCTAGTGTACCCAGTGGTAGTAGTGTTGGTGGAGGTGGACATCAAACTACTTTGAATTTCATCTTGAGAAAGAAGGAAAAGGAGGCTGCCGATTTAGCACTTACGAAATTTTTTATCATGAATAATATTACCTTCAACGTTGCTAAGAGTCCAGAATTTATTGCTACTATGATTGTTGTATCAAACCATGGTTCTGGTTATCTACCACCCAGTAGTGAAACTATGAGGACTAAGTTCTTGGGTCGTTTAAAAGAGGAAGCGACGGAGTATGTGAAAGAGATTAAAGAATCTTGGGCTGAGACTGGCTGTACGATAATGTCAGATGGATGGAAAGACAATAGAAACATGAATCACATAAACTTGTTGGCATCATCCATCAAGGGCACGGTCTTTTTGTGCTCAGAATCAACATAAGGGAAAAGGAAAGATGCACAATTTTTGAGCGACTTTATCTTACGTGGAATCAATGCACACGTAGGAAGAGAAAATGTTGTCCAAATTATAACGGATAACGCTTCAAATTATATGTCTGCGGGGTACCGTTTGGAAGCTCAAATGCCTCATATCTTTAAAACAAATTGTGCTGCACATTACATTGATCTTTTGCTTGAGGACATTGATTATGGTATTCCAAAAGTAAAGGAGACAATAGCAAAAGCGAGAGATATAAAAATTTTTATCTACAGGTATTCCCATGTTTTGGATTGTATGAGGGTTCATACAAATGGAAGAGAGTTGAAGAGGCCATCAACCACTCGATTTGCAACAAATTTTTTAATGTTAGAATCTATTGTAAAATAAGAACAAGGTTTACGCTTTATGGTTGCCTCTAATGAGTGGAGAAATTTACAACCGACAAAGACCGTAGAGGGAAAAGAGATTGAAGCAATTATTCAATCTAACATTTTTTGGGAGGATGGAAAAGAAGTGATAGCTGTGATCGAGCCACTTGTAAAGGTTTTGAGATTGGCTGATGGGGAAGGGGCAACATTGGGGTACTTGTATGAGGCTATGATTCGCGCGAAGGATGCAATCGCTAAATTTTGCAATGGATCAGTCGAAAGATATGCTCCTTACTGGGAGAAAATAGATGTAAGATGGCGTGACAACTTGCATCACCCTATTCATGCTTTAGCTGGTCTTCTCAATCAACACCTATATAATGACAAGTTAGTAAAACATGACCAACATGCTAAAGAAGGAATTTAGGAAGCTATGCATAGGATGCTTTTTACTGAAGTTGAAAAAGAAGCATTTGAAAATCAAATTACAGATTACATTGGTTTGAAGTCCACCTTATTTTCATCTCTTGCAAAAATAACGGTTCATTCTAAACATCCAAGTAAGTTATAATTTAAATTATTATGATTATTTTTAGTGTTAAGTTTGTAGACTTGTAGTTTTATAATTAATATTTACAAATATATGTTTTATGAATTATCATGTGAACTGTGAAGGTGATTGGTGGGGAACCGCAGTTATTGTTGACAAATATGCGGAAATCAGGAAAATCGCATTAAAATTATTAAGTCAACCATGTAGTTCATCGGCCTGTGACAGAAATTGGAGTGCATTCGAGGCGGCACACACGAAGAAAAGAAATCGATTAGAAAGCTCCTAATGATCTTGTCTATGTGAGGGTCAACCTTCACTTGAAGAAGATAAATACATGCAACGATGACAATGTGAAGCCGATATTTTTGGACCATATTAGTGCTTTTCCCGAAGTTGTACCAGATCCATTGGTGATTGCGGAGGATGAAAATGAGGAAGGAATTCCCCCTTTCAATTATGATGATATTGAAAGGGACTATATTGGAAACATCAATATTTAATTACGTTTATTTTTTTACTTTTTGTTAAAAACATGAGAGTTTTTAAATTTTGGGATTCAATGATTAGAAACATGAGAGATTTTGATGGGAATATGGATTTATAATGAAAGATGGATGCTTGTTATTTTGATTTTATTGTCTTTTGTAATTTGAAATTTCTGTTTTGTTATTTTAATGATTGGTGTTGTCGAATATTGATATCCGAATTGTAAATTAGTGAAGCATCATAAATTCATAATTCATAGTTTTACACACCCATTATATATTTAAAATTATTTTTTTAATTTTAAATATGTTAGTAAATATTTTAGTAATTTTTAAAAAATATTATATATATATATATATATATTTAATATATTTTTAATCCCTGAAATTTTTCCAAAATTTTTTCGAAAGATATCGAAATTAATCCGAAATGTACCGAAAGGATCCGCCACCGAAAAATTGCCGAAAACGAAATTTGTCACTATGCATACCACATCAATACAATATTTTAAACTAATAAAATAATAAAATTAAAATTAAAACTTATTGCTTATTGGGGGAATGGCAGAGTTGATGGTGGACTAATGGTGTTGGCGGTAGTGCGCGACATGTTGGTGGCGTCGTGGTGGTGCGTGGCTCAATTAGATCACCAACGGCAATGAAGAAACCCTAATCAGTAATCAGATCGGTGTCAAGGCGTAACCACGAAAGGCGACAGAGATAGAGGGCTGGGCTGGGTAGAGAGAGAGAGAGAGAGATTGGGACTAGGGCTGTCAACTGAGAATAGATAGAGGCCTAGAGGGTTGGTCGGTTGGGCACTTGGGCTGGGTAGAGAGAGAGGGGTTGGGACTGGTAGAGAGAGAAGGTTAGGCTGGATAGAGAGAGAGAGAGAGAGGTTGGGACTAGCCGATTGGGTCACTGGTAGAGAATTAGCAGTTTAGCACCATATTTGGGTAGAGAGAGAGAGATTGGGACTGGTAGTCTGGTAGAGAGAGAGGGTTGGGCTGGGTAGAGAGAGAGAGAGGTTAGGCCTGGTAGTCTGGTAGAGAGAGAGAGAGGTTGGGCCTGATAGTCTGGTAGAGAGAGAGGGTTGGGCTGGGTAGAGAGAGAGAGAGGTTGGGCCTGGTAGTTTGGTAGAGAGAGAGGGTTGGGCTGGGTAGAGAGAGAGAGAGGTTGTGCCTGGTAGTTTGGTAGAGAGAGAGGGTTGGGCTGGGTAGAGAGAGAGAGAGAGGTTGTGCCTGGTAGAGAGAGAAGGTTGGGCTAGGTAGAGAGAGAGAGAGAGGTTGGGTTGCGGTGGTGCCGTTGCAAGGGCTGTAGTGGCCGACCACTCAAAGCCGGTTAGGGGGTTAGGTAACCGCTCAAAACAAAGCGGTGGTGCTGGCTGAGAAGTTGAACCGTCGAGATGGAGATTGGAGAAGTTGAACCGTCGAGAATCGAGATTGAGATGGAGAAGTTGAGATTTGAGATCCGCTTGAACCAACCATCGAGATCGAGAAGGAGATGGAGTCTTGAAGATGGAGAACCATTGTGAGCAGTGAGCCGTAGAGCAAGGCGAGCGCCGTCGGTCGAGATGGAGAAGAACTGAAGAAGGGCCGTCGTCGAGATGGGGAAGAAGGAGGCCTCCGGGCTCTGGCTCTGAAGTTTGAAACGAAATGAGGGTAAAAAACCTAATTCGTTGTTATATAGGCTAAACTTTAGGGAAATTACCCTTTTAACCCCTCATCTATCCGTTGAATGGTAATGAGAGGGGTTAAAAGGGTAAAATTATAAACGGGTCGGTTTCGGGCCGGGCTTACTGGCCCGTTTAGTTTAAGATATATAAAGGCCCGTTTATGTCACATGTCAAGGTCCGAACCCGAACCCGTTTATATTCGGGCTTAGCCCAGCTCGACCCGTTTATGAAATTTCTCAAAAAAAAAGGCCCGAACCCGGCCCATCCGGGCCAGGCCCGGGCTCAAACCCGACCTCGTTGACAGCCCTACTTATTTGTTCTTTTCTAATCTCTTGCTCTTTTTTTTTTTTTCAATGTTTCTCTATTTTTCTTAACTTTCTTTTCTCATGCTTATCTCCCCCTTTGAATTTCCTTTTCTTCAAACACCTCATAGTTTTCTTTATTTTTAAAATTTGCTTTATTTTTTTCTCCCTCTTTCTCTTTTTTTTTTTTCTACCATATACTCTTATCAAATACCACCACTCGATATCTTTTACTCAGTCTCTTTTCTTTCATTCTCATCCCTCATTCCTAATTTCTCAGAGATAAGACGGGTATGACTAAATTTTCTGGTGAATGGGTAAATGTTGACGTGGCTTATCAAAGAATGTATAAAGGCTAATTTTTCAATAGTCTCAAAGGGGTACTAGAAGGATAAATTAATATGAGGTGAGACATTTTAAGCACAAATGAGCTGAAGATGACCTTCAATCATGTCCTCAAAAGATGATAACCTTGACTATTTGTCTTGAGCAACTATACAACACATTCTAGCACAATGATAGAAATTTAATGTCATGCAAAGTCACAAGTCAAAGCAAAATGTATGAGATTATGCAAATAATTTGTATTCAAAGAAAACTCCGAGTTTATGTACCACTCATCAAAGACGTGAAATTGGCTCTAAAGCTCACCGGGTTTAGTCTCCACTAAGATCCTTCAGTTCCCAAATTTAGATAAATTTCTTGATTTTAGATTTCTAAAATGAATTAAATATCATGACTTCTAGAGGTGAGTTCAAATTTACATGCTAATCCCCACATTGAATTTTTCTCTCATAATAGCAATGATCAAATATGACACTTAATATTCTTAAAGTGAGATTGCATAATTTAACAATTCGAAATTCCACAAATCAATAAAAAAATTTCTTTGAAAAATCCGAACTGGACTTCAAAGTGCTCAGTCAATCAATCGAGGCATATAACTCGATTGATTGACTAAATCCAAAATTATTATTATTATTATTATTATTTTTTTAACAAAAATAAGAATAATGCATTTACCACCCCCAAACCTAATCTGTGCAATGCCCCCATTGTACCAAAATTGAGGGGGTACCCCCAAACCTGCATCAAAATACGCATAGATCAAGAGGCAAAGAGGAGGGAAAAAGCATCATTTAAAAATAAATAAAAATTTATTAATTAAACTGTATCTTGATTACACTTGTTGAAAAACAGAAATTATTAAGTCCTAAATCTACCTAAAAACAAAAATTATGCAAAGAACAATAAAAATCATAAAATAAATCCTAAAACATGCTAAAGATTTTCAACTTCTTCTTTAAACTTCAACATCATTTCTCGACCCTGACTTCGATTTTGGAAAAGCAAAATTCCACATTGCTTCAGTGATATGGCTAGGATTCGAGAAATTCGGAGTAACATCAGGGGGAGGCGGAGTGGATGGGTCGACGACGCTACTTGTGGGCAAATCTTGATTTATAGGAGTCGGGTACAACTGAGCCCAAATTTATGAAGGAATCATGTCGATGATCACCTGTGGGATTGATCTTGGAATGAACGCCGCCAATGGATTGTGGCGTGGGGTTGGTGAAGGAGGAGGCGGTGGGAGTGGTGTTGGGGTTGTTAATAACGATGAAGGGGTGTGTGATGGTGATTTGGCTTGTGGGGAAGGTGGATCTAGATCAATCATTACAACATCATCCGATATGATTTGCTTGCAATGGTTGGAATGATTAGTCTTTTTTCACGTTGGCTCTTCCCATAGCGGAGTAAACATTGGATCCAGGTCCACCATCTCTACATTATTGAAATCCAACAATATCGGTGATCTGCAACATCGCTCCCTGTTTCTGGCGGTCTCTTCCATCCTTTGTATGGTTGCACGAGTTCGATAGTTTCTTTCGGTCATTGATGCTTGAGAAGGGTGGAGAAGATTGATTGATGATGACAAAGTTGTAAAATCCTCTGAGAGTTTGAAATAAATAGAGAAAGGGTTCTAAAACATCTAAAAGTGTCCTACCAAAGAGAGAAAAGAGTCCTAAAATACTAAACTGCTAAATTTTAAAAGATTTTGGAAGGATTTTTTCTTTTTATAGTGGAATTTCTTGTTTAAAATTTTTAAATTTTTTTTTTTAAAACTTGGGTTGCCTCCTAAAAAGCACTAAATTTAGTATCGCTGGCCCGACATTCCAAACTTTTCATTTCATCCCAATTGATTGGAATTACTTAACACAACTTCATCCAAATCCATAATGATATTTTCCAAAAACGGTTTCACCCGTTGCTCATTGACCCGAAATTTACTGGCATTTCGAGGGTTACTGATTTTAATTGCCTCATTTGAGAATATTCAATTTACCTGGAATGGACCGTTCCACCGGGTTTTAAGTTTTCCCAGAAACAAATAAAGCTTTGAGTTGTACAACAACACCTTTTGGCCCACAGTAAATGATTTTTTCAAGATGGACTGATCATGGGCACACTTCATGCGGTCCTTGTAAGATTTTGTATAGTCGCCTTCTGCAAACCGAAATTCGGTGACTTGATAGCCCAATAAGCTCGGTGTTCTAACTCAACAAGTAGGTGACAACCTCTACCAAAGACCATTTTGTAGGGGGCATTCCAATGGGAGCTTTGTATGATGTTCAATAAGCCCATAAAGTGTCGTTCAATTTTAACGACTAATCTTTTCGGTTTGGCTTAATCATTTTTTCCAGAATGCATTTAAGTTTTCGATTACACACCTCGACTTGTCCACTCGTTTGAGGATGATATGGCGTAGCTACTTTTTGTGTGATACCATATCTTTTCATAAGTTAAGCGAAAACTTTATTGCAGAAGTGTTTTCCACCATCGCTAATGATAGCGCGCGGAGCATCAAATCTTGAAAATACCTGATCCTTGAGGAATTTAACAACCACCTTGTGGTCGTTTGTCTTACAGGCCATTGCTTCAACCCATTTTGAGACATAGTCTACTGCTACGAGGATGTATAGATTTTCAAAAGAGTTCGGGAATGGGCCCATGAAATCTATTCCCCATACATCAAACACCTCAACTTCAAGAATTGGGTTTAAGGGCATCATATTTCTCTTGAAAATCTTGCCTAACATTTGACAATTACTGCATGACATACAGTGCTGGTGACAACCTTTGAAAATTGTTGACCAGTAAAATCCACTTTGGAGGATCTTGGTGGCAGTGTTTCTTAAGCTAAAGTGTCCTGCGCAAGACAACTTATGACAGAATGAAATAATTTTTGACTACTCAGATTCTAGAATGCACTTCCTGATTATCTGATCGGGACAATATTTAAATAAGTACGGATCCTCAAAAAAATAGTGTTTCACCCGTGCTAGAAAAACAGCTTTCTTATTCTTGCTCCAGTGCTGTGGTACTTGATCAGTCACCAAATAGTTGACCAGATCCGCATACCATGGTGCATGCTTGATGGCAAACAACAGTTCATTAGAAAAGTTTTTCAAAATTTGAATCAGATCGTCAGATTTTTCGATAATAATTTTAAATAAGTGGTCAGCCACCTCATTTTCAGATCCCTTCTTATTTTTAATTTCCAGATCAAACTCTTGTTAGAGTAAAATTCACCTAATCAAACGAGCTTTTGGTCCTTCTTCGTGAAGAGATGGGGAAGAGCTGCATGACCCGTCAACACTACAACCTTTGATCCTAACAAATAGGATCGAAATTTATCTAGTACAAAGACTATTACTAGGAGTTCCTTTTCTGTGGTGGAATAATTCAACTGTGCATCATTCAGAGTGTGACTTGCATAGTAAATTACGTGCGAAATTTTTTCCACCCTTTGTCCCAATATTGCTCCCACTGCATAATCAGATGTGCCACACATTATCTCAAACGGTAAATTCCAATCCCGAGATTGGATTATTTAAGCTTGAATAAGTTCAACTTTGATTATCTCGAAAGCTTTTAGGTACTTCTCATCAAAAAGGAATGAGATGTCTTTGCCGAATAGGTTGCATAGAGGCTCTGCAATATTACTGAAATCCTTGATAAATCGTCGGTAAAAATTGACATGCCCAAGGAAAGACCTAATCTCCCTTACAGTTCTGGGTTGTGGAACGTTTGAAATCAAATCTACTTTTTCCATGTCCACCTCAATGCCTTTGGATGATATGATGTGTCCAAGGACTATGTCACTTTGTACCATGAAATGACATTTCTCTCAATTCAAAACAAGATTCTTTTCTTGACATCTTGCAAGAACTAGAGATAGATTTTACAGGCAATTACTAGAATTGTCCCCATAAATTGAGAAGTCATCCATGAAGACTTCCAGAAATCTCTGTACCATGTCCGAAAATATACTCAGCATACATATTTGAAAGGTGGTTGAAGCGTTGCAAAGCCCAAATGGCATTCGCTGGTAGGAGAATGTTCCAAATGGACATGTAAATGTTATTTTCTTTTGATCTTCTGGTGCTATGACTATCTGATTATATCCAGAATAGCCATCAAGGAAATAATAGTATTGATGTCCTGCCAGTCTCTCTCTCTTTGTTTCGACGCGATAATGTGGTGATCGGATGTGAACAAAGTAATCCAAGGATATCTCAACGTCGGCATCTACATGTTCGTTTATCTAGATCGATACTGTGAGTGTATTACCCTCGTTTAACTTAAAATGTATAGTGACTATAGGGAAGAACGTTTTTTCGATGGGCCCACCCTGAATTTTATGTTATGTGCTCTTCCACCATCGGTGTCAATATGTGTGTCATTATATTTTCTTCCACCTGACGCCGAAGGTAGAATTCGGCTACTTTCATATAAATACTTTCTAGCATGGTCACGATTAGTTCTTTCCTGATTATCTTTAACACACTATTAATGCTTTCAGCCATATTAGTTGTCAGCATATCATAATGCCTCCCTGGAAAATATGCGCGCGCCCAGAAATGATCACCGATTTCTTTAATCCATGTTATACATTCTGAGGGAGCCTCGTCTTCAATTTTTCATAAAATTTGTTTAAATTTTGCCTCTGAGAATGCACGGGCAGCAACCCAGAAAAGGGGTAAGGAGATTATATCCTTAAATATATCAAAAAATTCAGAGCTAGGTGTCGTATATAGTAGCTGTGAAATGTGTTAAGAAATATATTTTGCACAGCTTCCATCAACCCCTTCTGTCGGTCTGATATCAATACAAATTGCTCTTGAAAGTTCTCGATTACGCGACTTCCTAATAGTTCAAGAAACTAGCTCCAATGATCTTCGTTCTCTTTAGGTACAATGCCGAATGCTATGGAAAATAAATGTCTATTCATATCTATCCTCGAGCTATTAACATCACTCCTTTATATCGTCCGCGCAAATACGTCCCATCTACAACGATTATTCTTCGTAAAGTGTTACGGAAGCTC
Organism: Chloranthus sessilifolius; assembly: GCA_021018995.1. Taxonomy (NCBI): domain Eukaryota; kingdom Viridiplantae; phylum Streptophyta; class Magnoliopsida; order Chloranthales; family Chloranthaceae; genus Chloranthus; species Chloranthus sessilifolius. Next base: position 33,610,567 of record CM037589.1, read on the forward strand.
TTAATACAAAGTCCAAATGTCATGAAGAACCTGTGAAAGGCGTTATCAGGTTCGCGACACAATTCTGTTTGTACATCTGGATCGACCCGCTCTAATTCGGAGACATAGGACAGTAACATTTTAAATTGCTCCTTTCAGCTATCTCGAATGTCATTCAATGTCATTTCTTTTCCTCTCCACGCTTTTCAGTAACCTACTATTATACCGAATTTATTTTTAATATAAAAAATTATTGAAGCAGGAGTCTCGTCAAAGCCCTTTAATAACTTATCCCTTACGAAGGAAGCTATCCATGATGTCGTACACTGGCGATGTCCGCTTTCGAAAGCTTGATCATTCCGCACTTATGTTCCGGGCGAAAAGTGTCACGCCCCTCCTCAGCCTTGTGCGATATCTGACGGTCGTGCTGAGGCGAGAGCGCGACACACACCGATTTCATATTTTCAATATTCATATTTGGACATTTCAGGTTCTTAAGTCATTTCCTTTTTCATGAAAATTGTTATGTCTTTTTTTCTTCTAAAATATCATAGAAAATGTTTTAAATTGTGAAAGTAATTAGTCTCAATTATCAAAGTAGTCGCAAAAACTTTTAATTAAACACTGTAGGTTTAACTTCCCATTTTCGTTAATCTAATCGGGCAAGTTTGGGTTTACGACTTTATCATAATTAATTCTACTAAGTGCGGAAATACAAAAAAAAGTAATTCAAGAGATTTTTCAAAGGTAAAGCCTTAAAAAACCAATATACTTTAAAGTTCTAATACAAGGATACATCAACTATTTTTCTCAAAAGTACTAGACTTAAATCCAAAACAAGATAAAGGAAAAGATCCTATCATATCAAGTGTGTAGTGCTGGTAGCTCTATAAGCAAGATGAGCTCAACTATTGGCTCGTGATTGCTCCTCCTCAATCCTTCCTTGTCCAGCTCCTCAAACTCTAGCTAGGTGGCTGCTGACTGGCCTCTGAAAATTTTGAGTCATGAAACGACTTCAAGCGATGAAGCTCAATAAAGTCTTAGTTAACATTATCATAAATTTCTAGATCAAGTGCTATAAAACATTCCATAGATGCAAGTGCATATGGAGTTTCCAACAGTTGTGATAACATGGAAATAATCAAGATTAAACTAACGATATCCAGGAATTCTAAGTATAAAGACATTGACAATCACTAGCTGACATAAAAGGCAAATATTCACAATTCTACACAAACATACGAATTAACATGCAACATTATTAACTAAGTATGAAAAATTATTTCACAGATTATCTACTAATAATATTTACAAGTGACATTAAAGTTTATAAGCTCATTTACATCTTGCTTATTTATTTAGGGTATTTGTTTATTATTAGTGTCTTTTAATTAATTCGGTGTCGATACCAGAAGATCACCCATGGGTCAAGATTCAAGATGCCAATGTTTGTGCGAACAAAGGCCGACACTCTCCGCTGTTTAGCCAATCTAGGCAAGGATTAATGACCATGTTGGTCTAACTAGAACCGACTCTCAGTTGATATTTGAAGAATCCTTTCAAGTGCGGGATGTTCATATGAGCCTGTCCGTGAGAACAATGATAAACTATGTGAGACTTTCAAGTTCAAGATAGTATCTCTTTCCACTTTCAAGATTTCATGATTTGTTGCTAAGTAATTAATGTTTCATGGTTCAATGTATTCAGGATTTCCATATTAAAGTTCAAGCATACTCATTTCTAGAAGTTCAAGTTCAAGTTCCCATATCGGGTTCAAGTTTCAAGTATTCAAGTACCCCTTTCGGGTTCAAGAATCAAGTATTAAAGTATCTATTTTGGGTTCAAGATTCAAGTATTCAAGTACCCATTTCGGGTTCAAGATTCAAGTGTTCAATTATTCAAGTACTCAGGTGTTCAAGTATTCAAGTACTCGAGTTCACTTCCGAGTTCAAGATCAAGTTTAAGTACACATTTACATTCAAGCATGAGTTCAAGCACAAATACAGGTTCTAGATCGAGCAGGAGTTCAAGTCAACCACACGTTCTAGTTCAAACATGAGTTCAAGTCAAGCAAGCATAATTTCTAGTTCAAGCAAAAGTTCAATTCAAGTGCTAGTTCTAATTCAAGCTCAAATACCAGTTCAATTCAAATTCAAGATTCAAGCGCAATTTCAAGCTCATGTACAACTTCAAGTTCTAGTTCAAGTTCAGGTATGAATTCAAGTTCAAGTACTAGTTCAAATACCACTTAAAGATCGAGTTCAAGTTCCAGTTCAAATACCAATTCAAATGCAAGCTCGAGTAAATACAAGATGAAATACAAGTTCAAGTTCCAATTCAAATACAAGTTCGAGTTCCAATTCGAGTTCAAGTTCAAATACCAGTTCAAAATCATGTTCAAATTTCAAGTTCACATACAAGTTCTAAATCAAGTTCGAGTTCCAGTTCAAATACTAGTTCTAGATCAAATTCAAGTCACAGTTCTAGTGCACTAGAACTGTGACTTGAATTCAAGTTCAAGTTTCGGTTCAAAGTCCAATTCGAGTTCCAACTCAAAATCAAGTTCAAAATCAAGTCCAAGTTCCAATTCAAATACGAGTTCTAGGTCAAGCATGAATTCAAATTCAAGTACAAGTTCTAGTTCAAAAGATATCAAGTTCAAGCAGAAGTCAGGTCCTAGTTTTAAATGACTTGACCCTAATGGAGGATCTCGTCGGCTTACACTTATGTCAAGTGTTACCTCAGTTCGAAGTCCAAAGGGAGACTTATATTTATCATCGTCGATATAAACTCGGTCGTCTCTAACGAAGTTTGGGGCAATAAGTGCAAGTTTCTAAAAATCCTATCTTTTCGCATTATGTCAACTAACCGACTGTTCAATGAGGATTAACCATCTTACTTATCCTATAATCTCAAATATGGGCCCTGGGACTAACGAATTATGGGTCTAATGGTCCAAAGGATCCAACAAGTTCAATTCAATATGGGTCCAATGGATTTTAGGTCTAAAGGGTCCATTGGGATCCATCTAATTCATGTCCGATGGATATTAGGTCCAACGGGTCCAATGGATTATAGGTCCAAAAGGTCCAAAACAATATGGGTTCAAGGGATTTTAGGTCCAATAGGTCCATTGCAATATGGGTCCAACGGATTATTTCGTAAGTGTTTAGGAGCTTTACTAGATCTAAATCTAGTGGTACGAGCATTTCCAAGGTTCGGGCCATGGGTATTTAGTTCTCATGGGCCTTGATTCAAATGTCTTGGGCCGAGCTCATAATCCAATTTACCAAGCTATGGGCCGAGTCCTTAACTAGACTCTTATCAATCCTAATTACTTAAAAGTTTAGGATTTTGGGCCTCATCGGACCATTAAAAAATTCAATAGGGTCCTTTAATTGACCAATTTCACATAGGTTTTATCCTATGTTAGCATCATGGGACTATGTGTTTAGGCCTGCCCTATTAGTATGGGCCTTGGGTCAAGGTCTAAATACTAAGTTTTCATCCTAGAAATGCCAAATTTTCCAAGGTAGTGGCGGATAGTCTATAGTAAATCGGTCACCATTTTTGGCTCCGATCAAATTTTTGAGGGTGAGAAAACTGATAAGAGCATCTTTCTCAAGTAGTGGAATCCAAAATTTCGATCAGGTCTGATCACATGATACAAATTACCGAAATTTGTTCTGTTTATCAAAGTTTCGGGCCAGAATTATTGAGCCTCAGATTCGGGCCTATAACTTTCAATTTTGACAATGGAATCAGGTGCTCAATGGCTCTTTAGAAAGATCCACGAGTCATCCTTCTTTTTTATTTATATTATTCAAGTCAAAAGTCAACATATCAGGACCTAATAGGGTCAATTCAATCGAAGGTCAGGTCTGATTTCTGGTTGTGTGCCATTTACCTATATTTCGGGCTGTATGTTGCCGAATTTCTTGCGATCAATTCTGATCAAATTGAGGCATGAAATTTTTACCGAATTTTAAGAATGTTATAAGGTTTTTGCTTAATTTATTCTGAATTTTTCCTCTAATAGTTCGGTCATGGAAACTGGAACTCATTATAGTCCTGTTTTTGTGTGCAACGAGACAGATTCATCGCATCGCATTTCGGTTGCTGTAACTTTCAGACCGTATAGGATTCAGGTTTGAAATTTTTATCGAGTATCAAAAACTCAGTCAAGTACATCCCATAATTTTAAGGAATTTTTATAATAATTATTTCTATTTATTCTATCCACTGTTCCGGGATTGATTTTCTGCGGGCACAAGGTCCATACTTTTGGGCCTTAGATGAGGTCAACTTAGTGGTCTATCTAATTACCGCAATTTTCGGGTCTCAATATAGGATATTCCCAAACTATTCCCAGGTCTATCAAGATCAAGTTCCGGGTCGTCATATCCATTCAATTAACGCTAATAGGTTACCGATACTTTCCTAGTTACCAGTGTCGATTTATCTAACGTTATTGGATCGAGCTTTGGAAGCCATCCGATCGGGCCAAACGTATCGGGCAGATTTATATCCTCAAATTTCATTTTCTTTTTGAAAATCTTTTATACACAAATCCCATTTTAAAATACCCATTTGAGGAATTTCTAACTTTATTTCCGATATCAAGTATAACCTAACCATTCATCTATTCCTATCTATGCATCTAACACCGTCGAAAATGCCGATGATCAAGTCAATGGTCAAACATATAATTTTTCAGAATTTTAAACTTATTGAAGTTGATTAAGCCTTCATCATTCTATAATTAAATCAAGAAATTTCTAGGCTTCCTCGTCAAGAATTCCTAGCCAATCAAGCAAATTTTATCAAATCAATTAATCGGGACCATTCGATTAGATGTCTATCATGATGGACTAAATTTTTTTGGGATATTACCATGTAAGGCTCATTGTATTCCAACCAGAAAATTATACTAAAAATCTATTTTTAATCCCATAAAAATAAGGCAACATTCCATGCTAGATCACATACATCTTATTCTAAAATTTAAGCGATCAAGGACCACACATATCAAGCATGATCAAATCAATACATAACAAACAAGAACATGAAATCTCACATGAATATTCCAGAAATTTCATCATACATTAAATCATAATTTCTATAATTAAACTATGCAAGGAATCCCCATTTATCAATTCTACACTATTCATAGTAAAAGATGTAGTTTTGACCAATCTTTGACCTATAAATACGTGAAATAAAAGATGAATAATAGATATAAAAAACTTATAAACAAAACCTACTTTGCTTATATCACCCATCTATAAGAATTATTTATCTCAAATTGCATTACATGATCAAGAAAATTTAAAAATTCAAGTTTTTCTACACTTGAGTGCATAGTGGTCAAAGTTGACCATATCTAGACCATAGGATGGTCTTGTGTGATCACCTAAATTACAAGATTAAAATCCCAGGTCATTGGTGCCATGTGTGAACAGAAATTTTGAAATTATATATTTTTAAAACCATTTATTTTACTAAGAAATTCAAGGAAAAATCGTAATTTCTAAAATTTGACCTTCTTGGTCAATCTAAGCCACTAGATAGCCTTGCATGTGTACCAAGATCACATGCATGGTTCCACTTGGCTCAGGTCCATGTCCCATTACAGAATATCAAAGAAATTTTATGCTAAATTTCATTTTATACTATCAAAAGTACAAAATATTCTTGCTATATTAAATAGATGACCTAGTTTGACCTTGTTGCTCATTTTGGATCATTGGATGGCCTTCCATGGATATAAAAATCACATGCATGGTCACCCATATCTCAGGTCGAAACTTCATCACAAAATTTATTCATGATACTAAAGAAAAATCAAATCAAACCATGAAAATATATAAGAAAATCCACAAAATATCAGAATCTAGTGGTCTATGCTTATGTGGCCATCATGGACCATTGGATGGCTTTGGAATGATCCTAAAAATCACAACTATACATTAACTATTATGTTCTGGTCTCATGTGGGAGCATGATCATTTCAGAATTTTAAGCCATCCAAACAAGAAAACACTATAGCTTTTATGGAAAAATTTGATACAATTATCCTAGGAATTTAGACAAAAGCTAGTCTAAGTCTTTACCTTAGCTAGGCTTCTTCTCCTTGCTGTTTTGCCTCAAGTTGAATGGTGAAAAGGGCTGGAAATGAGTCCAAATTAATATATGTGAAACTAGAGGAGAAGTGTAGTTGATTGGTGGTTGTGGCTTAAAGTTCTAATGGCAAGGATGGAAGGGCAAATTCATAGTAGCAAAGGGGCTTCAATGGAGCTCTAATGGAGATTTTAAGTGGAGAAGAAGATGAAAATGATGGAATGAAACCCTCCTCCTAAGGAATTCGAAATTTGCAAGGGTTGGGGGAGACGTGGGCTGCATTTTGATGCCATGTGTCACCTTTTCTTCCCAAGGCATCTCCTCTCTTGCCAAAGTATTTCCTCTCTCTCATCTCTCCTCCACACATCATATCCATCTCTTGTTTTTTGTGGTCTTCAAGACCCTTAAACTTTGTGAAATTATAAAGTCTTATAAATCTTGTGATGCATGCACATGGGTGCATCTTACACCCTAAATTTCACCAAGGAAAATATGTGGTGTAAGATGGGTCAAATCTTAGTCAAATTGACCAAAGGCTAAGATTTGCTAGAGATTTGCAATATTCTAATTTCTAATTACTAAAATTAAGTAATTTATTTATAATTTCCCTTGAGCTTATTCAAAAATATTACAAGGGTGCCATTATCCAAAGCAAAGCACAAACACTCAACCCAAATGTTAGTGCATCTAGTTTCCTTCAATTTTAAGTGTCAAGATTTGATTCAACCCAACAAGCAATCCTATGATCATTTGCAAAGTCCAATCCGTTGGTGATGATCTCCTCATCACCACCAGGGCTTAAGCCCAATTCGGGTCAAACCTCGGGTCAAGGTCCAACAAGAAACAATCCGGATTTGTTACAAGGTATGAGATGTGGTGTGTGTTTTAGTAAATTTCTAACACACCCATTCAAGTAAATGGGGTGCCTTATGGGTGCCACTAAAAATAGGTAATATCCCATCAATCTAAGGTGGGTGCCTCACGAATTTTGATGGGCTTGGCCTTAGGCAGTCGCCTGGTACAGTTAGGTCTCATCAGGTCTCAATCAACAGTTTGACCAATACAGAAATCGAGGGATAGGTGTTACAGAAAGTTTTCATGGCAAACGTATTCATACCCACCAATTTCGATACATGTTAGGTCTCATCAGGTCTCAATCACTTCATCGTAACTTGAAGAGGACTGCTTTTTATTCGTTTAATTTAGAAATTATTTGCCATTGTAAACTCTTTAAGGACTTTTTGAAAAGATTTTTAATTTCTGAATGTCTAACCAATAGTTCCTCATCATCCGAATCCATATACTCTCATTCCGAGTCATTGAACTGATAGTCTTCGTCTACCAGAGATTGATCAATTCCTCTATCAGTATCAACACACAAAATAGGCAAGGGCGGTACTTCATTATTTTTAGGATCACTATCACCGTCATCGATTGGATGATTATTACATGTTTGAGATTGAGTCCGTCGAGGTACAGTTGGTCGAGGTGCAATTGTTTGGGTTGAAGTTCATTAAGGTGGGGATGCTTGGGGTGCAAGAGGTTGTTGTGTTGAGGGCTCGATTACCGTTGGCTCCAAAGTTATTGGTTCGGAAGACCATTGGTATGGACTAAGGCCTCCAAAAATGCTTCTCACTGATTCCAATCAAATGTACTGTTTATCGATTGGAAGTTAAGCTGACATGCATTATATATCGGATTCATTTCAGGACAATATCATTGATCTCCATCGTCTTCTCTCATTGAAATGTCTGACAAGGGTTGCTATAGTGGCTTACGGTATGGGCGAAATCCTATATTCATATTTCTATCATCGTCGACTATTGTCGGTACAATGATGTTCTTCTCTTCAAATTGTATTCCTTCATTTTTAATCTAATATTCTGGTTCCACACCATCATCATCTCCTAATCTGACGTTTTTCTCACATTCCTTATGATCTTCGTTTGTTTCCTGGAACGGTTGAAATACTTCGAAAGACGATGAAATTTTTATGACGGGAGTGACTAATGATTTTCGATATAAATATTTATTATACCATCACCAATACGATATGCTCTGAATAAGTTTACAAGATTATTAGAGTCCGACAATTCGGCAAACACCAGCTCCTTCTCTATGCGCAAAAAAATCGATAGTATAATAGAATGTTCTGCTAGTCAAGTCCTGTTGACCTTATACATTTTCTGCATAAACTGATCAAATAATATGTTCTCTGTGATAGTGACAATCCTCCGATGTCCCCCGCTGTAAGTATTATCGCCGTCACGGACGCCATCAAAATGACAAAGAAGGAGAATATTCATTTCAACATACAATATTAAAAAAAATAAAAAAATTAGAAGATAAAAAATGTCATACTTAACGTACAATCTAAGAGTCAACGTCTTGCGAACTTAAGCTTCCATCCCTCTATCTTAAGGTAGCTTCCTGCTATCATAAGATATCGACCGTTATCTTATGATAGCGGCCGCTACCTTAAGATAGCGGGACAGAAGCTTAAGTTCACAAGACACCGTCTTAAGATAGCGGGACACCATCTTAAATTCGGGGGACGCTATCTTTTGGCTGTATCTTATAATTTTCTATGTTTTCTGTGAAAGATTTTTGATTACCTGGCCGGTTGTCGTTCACTGGGCTACCTACTCTAGTCGAAACAGGAAAAAGGGCATACAAGAAAAAATGAAAAATAAAACAAAATAAACATATATATAATTGGAAAAAGGTCTGTACTGACGTGGAAACGGCTTGGCTTGGAGCTGACCTCTTTTGCAAAGTTTGAAACTAGGGCCGTTTTTGCAAATACGCAAACTTATAGGGCCGGAAGTATAAATTTCCTATTCATATTTGAGGGATTCAAATCGTGGATCAAAATATCGTCCGATACCATTACGTATCGATTTTGGACTTGGATGATATGGTAAAATGGGGTTTTCTCGGCCCCCCTAAAAAACAGTCAAATTATCGTTGTATCGTCCAATGTGTCGTCCGTGTCGTTCGTATCGTTCAAATTATCGATCAATTTATCATCCGTCCCATAATTTTAGGGTTTTTCTTTGGCCCCTTAGAAACAGTCAAATTATCGTTCGTATCGTCTAATTTTTCGTCCGTATCGTCTAAATTATTGACCAATTTATCGTTCGTCCTAGAATTTTAAGGTATTTTTTGAGATTTAAAAATATATATATATATACTAGGACGATACATTCAATGTATCACCGATACATTGAATATATCGGACGATACCCAATACGTATCGTCTTGGAGGTTTGAATGATACGTGTCGAAAATATGATTTTTTGATCCATGATTCAAATCTAAATTTGTCGTCTTCAAATCCATGTTGCCAAAACAAAGCCTAGGAGACCTCACAAGTCACAGTTCACTCATATTTTTAAAAAAAATTGCAAATGGCAGACAAATTTTGTGTAGGCAAAGTGTAGACGGCTGATATGGCGCAACGTGATTGGCTGTCCCAAACTTCATTGCTTGGGCCCCACTGCACTTGCAGCCAATTGCATTGTGGCACATTAGCCTCCTACACTTTGCCTACACAAAACCTGCCTGCTATATAACAATGTCCTCTTTTTTGTTAAGATGTAATATATGTAATTGTCAATCCCTAAACCAGTTTTCCATTTATTGTAATAGGAATCACTTTGGGAAACCCTGATTTTGAGCGTTATTATTGTTTTCTAAGCAAAATTAGAATAAATTTACATAATTTTCAATCATTTAAATTTGGACGATAAGGCCTTCTTTGGCAACCCTTATCCGAAAAGCAATTTTCAAGTGTTTTAAAAAGATTTTCACATGTTGCTTATCAAATCTCAAATATTGTTTCTTTAAAAAGCTCTATTATCTATTGAAAATGGTGTTGTGTGAGAAACAATTAGAGGCATCTTCTCAATATAACATCATTTTTAGCTAGAGATGACCAATTCTTTAGCTGAAATATACTTTTCATCCAACATTTTTTCCTTGAAAAGTACTTTAGAAAAAAGGTCCCAAAGGAGGCCTAAGTAAATTCTCATGACTGTTTTAGGGTTTAGGGTTTCATACCCAAGGCAGAGTATTATATAATATTTTTTTATCAATGGCCCTAGGGATGTAAGTTTGAAACCGAAAACCAAAATCGGTCCACCAAACAGGACCGAAACCAATCGAAAATCGAAAAAATTGAAACCGACTCCCAATTGGGCCGGTTTCAATTTTGGGTGGCTGAAAATGAAAATATGTTGGGTAGACTAAAAATAATAATGAAGTTGAAAAACAAAACTTAAAAAAGCAGAACCAAAATTGCGACTAAAAATAATAATCGAACCAAAATTGAAGGGATTTGTTTAGGTTTGATTTTGACTCAAGCTAAACTCAACTGAAAACTGAAATTCAATTCCGTTAACCGAATCTGCTGACTCTGTAGTTAACTCTTCATCTCCGTTGAATATGGCTTCCAATATTATAGAGTATTTTTGGACCCACCACCTTAGACTTTGGAGATTACTTTCTAGAAGAATCAAGCAGTTGAACATGCGGGTCCTCTTCCGGTCTCTTTAAGCTAAACCGGTTGTGACCATCTGCTCATACGCGGCGCACACCACCTAGCTGTTACCAGCTTGTTTTTGTGGAGCCTTAAAGAGACACTAAACGTGGGGATCATTTTGACACAACTCCTGCCGAACTACTTGCCTACATCAAGTAACCACAATCGGACCCCAACCCTCGTACATGCCGGACCACTTGCCTTGGGTTCTCAACGGGTTAGGGTTGGGTCGGGTCAGGTCGACTAGACTCCCCACCAGCCAAACCCGAGTTTTTAACCGGGTTGGGCACAGGTATATGATGACCGGATCGGGATAGATTACGTAAGAGAAATTTTTGGTAGGGTCATGACCACTCCAACCTGACCTGATATTCCCCACTTCCCCGGCCTGACCTGGCCTTATGACCCCAACCTGACAAATCAGCCGATCCGACCCGATGGCCAACGAATTATCAGTACTTATATAAACATGACGAAAAAATACCTCTTATTATAATTAGTAAATAGTAATGTTAATTTATGTGCTGTAATTAATTTAGTTAAGGATTTTGCTGTCACACTCATACCAAACTTAGTGTAATTGCCAAAAGTTTTAAGTAATAGTATTAAGATTATTAAAAATAATAATAGATTATTAAGATATACAAAAAATATATTTTAATGGTTCTAAAGTTTAAAATAATGCTTTAAGGTCTTGTTTGGCAACCCGAGTTCTTCAAAAAAACTAGTGAAAATTTTGATTTTTTCACATAAAGTGGATTTCCAGCCATTTGGGAAACTCAATGGGTCTCACTTATCCGAAAAATATGATAAAATAGCCCACAAAATATTTTCAGCTAAAAATCTGCTGAAACTAGTTTTAGCCCATGTTGCCGAAAAAAAGAAGGCTACCTCTATTTGCGCCCACGTCCCATACCCCTTGTAAACCATTGATTCCTTCTAATCAGATGATGGAGATCGTATTTCACCATGAACTTCAACATAATAGATCTTAAGATCACAATGAACCTATCAGATGGTCGATTTTTTATTCCATATGTCACGTATCCCCAAAATCTGGCCCTTAAATCATATGGCACAAATCACACTCAAATGTGATTTTAGTACCATTTTGGGGGATCTGTGACACTCGGAATAAAAAATTGACCGTCAGATCAGTGCACCATGATCTCAAGATCTATTGTGATTTGTGCACCTCTATTTGCGCTCACGCCCCATACCCCTTGTAAACCATTGATTCCTTCTAATCAGATGATGGAGATTGTCTTTCACCCTGAACTTCAATATAATAGATCTTAAGATCATGATGAACCTATCAGATGATCGATTTTTTATTCCATGTGTCACGTATCCCCAAAATCTAGCCCTTGAATCATATGGCACAAATCACACCAAAATGTGATTTTAGTACCATTTTTGGGGGATCTGTGGCACTTGGAATAAAAAACTGACCGTCAGATTAGCGCACCATAATCTCAAGATCTATTGTGTGGAAGATTGGGGGTGAAACACAGTCTCCATCATCTAACAATCTCCATCATCTAATTAGGAGAAATCAATGATTTTCAAGGGGTCTGGGATGAGGGCGCTTTTAGATAATGCATGGGCGCAAATAGAGGTACCTAAAAACAAACTTACATCTTTCGGTGGTTAGATCCGACAATTGAATAGACTACGCCAACTGCATAAGTTTCCATCCTTAAAGCCATTGAATGCATTGAGTCAAATGATGGAGATCATTTTTTATCCCAATCTTCCAGACAATAGAGTTTGAAATCATGGCCACCTATTAGACGGTCAAGTGTGAATCCACATGACACACATCCCCAAAAGTGACTGATCATGCTATATGATGAGAAAAAAAAACGATCTCCATCGTCTTATTCAAGGCTATCAATAGCTTTAATGGTAAGATTTATGCTCGCTTGTTTTCATGGCATTAAAGAATAGGATAGGTACCTCTATGGGTTTAAAGAAAATATGTATATCTGAAACTCTTTCAACCCCTTAAAGAATAGGGTAGGTACCTCTATGGGTGTGAGACGTGAGCGCTTTCAGAGAATATATGGACGCGAATAGAGGTACCCATAAACAGCGACGCCAATAAATGTAACCCAATCATCTAAGCCACTTAATTTGAAGGCGATGATCTAAAGATCATAAGTGAAAAGATCTGCACCAAGCATAATCTTTATCAAATGACTCAAAGCAACGTCACCTCATATTCGCACCATTTATTTGCACTGTAAAATCGTAACCTCACCCCATCTCCTCCGACCAACATGCATTAACTACTTTGAATCTGACAAAGGAGATTGTTGTTTATCCCAATCTTCCACATGATGCATCTTGAGATCATGGGTATAACATAAAAAACTAACTATATCAGTGTATGCTCATGATCTCAAGACTCATCTTGTAAAAAGTTGGGACAAAAAAAAAATTCATGTTCTAATTCAAAGCGATCAATGCATTCTGGCTCGACGAGATGGGGTGAAGTTATAGGTATACATGGTGTAAAGAATGGTGCCTTAGAAAAATAATTTTGCACAATATAGCCAAGCAGCTGAAAAAAATAAAATAAAATCAAACTATTGTAAAATTTTAAAAATAAAACTTCCTATAAATTATTCTATTTACAAGCCCATGTAAAAAAAAAAAAAAATACTATTTTCATGAGTTTTATCAAACGAGGCCTAAGTAATAAAATATAAGCATTATATAACATAACATGAATTACCAATACATATTCATTGGAATTATATAGCACGATATGAATCACCAATGCAGAATCATTGGAAACGATTACAAAGCAGAACTGCATTGATCACAATAATAGAAATTTGGGAAAAAGTTCAAGAAACATATTTGGAGAATGGACGACTTGGCTGAACATTCCGCAAAAGTTCAGTACACCACCGATTCGGAGTATTTAATTAATTTGGAGAATTTTTTTACTAAAGTGTTAGATCAACTCCAATGGGAAGTAGTCAAAAACATGCCATTTGAGAATGACATGACAAGTTTAATTGAGTTCTTGATTCTAGGTTTTAATTTGGGCCGTCCAATGGAGGATATTAAAAGTAGTCATTTGGCTTCAAATTACTGTATTAAATATATAATTGGTCACATTTTTTAAATAAAAAAAATATTTTTTTTTGAAGTTTAGAATTTGAAGTAAACAATTTTGATGTCTTTAGAGTTGGTATCCTATTCCACCTGGAATAGGATACCCCATTGGAGTTTTTGGGGGCATAAAATGTTAGGCAAAAATGATTCTATAATGCGGAATTAAACACTTAATAAGAATCAAAACTGAAATATATAAAAATTATATCTTCAGCCATTGATGCTTACTCAGACTTTCTCACTATTTCACTCTCTCCATCTCTCTCGGTTTTAATACTTTCAAACTCTAGTCACTCTAATTAGATGGTGTAAAACTGAAGGGGCTTCAGTGTGTGACTTTGGTGACCAAACTTTGGTATTTATAGTCAAAGCTTCCATCAAGCCTTAGTGGCTACATGTCTCATAGTATGGGTAGTTTTCACAACTTTCAATATTAGATATCATGGGTAGTTTTCACAACTTTCAACTTCATGGGTAGTTCCCATAACTTCCAATATCATGGGTAGCTTTCATAACTTCCAATATCATCGGTAGTTTCCACAACTTCTATCTTCATAAGTAGTTCCCACAACTTCCAATATCATGAGTAGCTTCCACAACTTCTAACTTCATGGGTAGCTCTTATAACTACAAAAGTGATGGAGACTAGAAGTGGACCACTTCAAGAGCTCCTTAAATTAAAGAGAATTGAAGACATCTTTGAGAAACGGTCAATATTCTCCCACTTGGTCCACACTTCTAATGTCTCATCTTGAACCCATCAATATTCTGTATTAAGTAATAAGTACATGAATCATAGAGATAAGTACTTTAATGACGAGTATTACCATTCATATATTACTATGTATTTATAGCTTATATGTCAATAATTTCTTAATAAATAAACCCTATATTTATTCTTGGTCCAACACAGATGAATTTTCTCAAGAATAAATTAAGGTGCACATCCATATGAGAAAGACATCAGAGTAATTAAGAATTTCTATAAAATAATATTGTCATTACAATGAAAAATTACATAATGGAACCAAGTCTCATATTTCCTATATGATCTTTGAATTTAAACAGTAGCATGCCCTTAATCAAAGGATCGGCGATCATTAGCTCAGTGCTGACGTAATCAATGACCACTTTCTTTTCTTTAACACGTTCCCTTATGGCTAAATACTTAATATTGATTTGTTTACTTCGACTCACTTTTGTTGTTCTTAACCATAAAAACAACAGCTGAATTGTCGCAATACATTCTCAATGACATAAAGATAGAATCCACAATTCTAAGCCCGGAAATGAAACTCTTAAGCCATACTCCATGTGAAGTAGCTTCAAAACAAGAGACGAATTCGGCTTCCATAGTGGAAGTTGCAGTCAAAGTGTGCTTGGCACTCCTCTATGATACAGCTCCATCGGCCATCAAAAATATGTATCTCGATATTGATTTGCGTGAATCAATGCAGTCAGCAAAATCAGAATCCGAGTAACCAATTACTTCCAGATTGTCTGTCCATCTATACATAAGCATGTAGTCTTTGGTTCCTTAAAGGTATCTCATTACTTTCTTTGCAGCTCTCTAGTGGTCTAAATCGGTATCACCCTGACATCATCTCAACATTCTCACAGCAAATGCAATGTCAGGTCTTGTGCAGACTTGAGCATACATCAGGCTTCCAACAGCAAAAGCATACAGAATGTTTTTCATTTGTTTTCTTTCAAGGTTATTCTTCGAGCATTGGTTCAAATTGAACCTATCACCCTTCGCAATGGGGGCTACACTTGGTGAACAATCCTTCATACAAAATCTCTCTAAAATTTTATTAAGATAGGCTTCTTGAGATAGACCTAAGATACATCGAGATTTGTCTCTATGGATCTTAATACTAATAACATAAGATGCTTCACCCATATCCTTCATATCAAATTTTCTAGAGAGAAAATGCTTCACCTCATGCAGAAAAACCTTATCATTAGCTACTAGCAAAATGTCATTCACATATAAAACAAGAAAACAGACTCTACTCACATTGACCTTCTGGTATATACATTGATCCATAATATTTTCTACAAAATCGAATGAAGAAATTACATTATAAAATTTCAAATACCATTGGCGGGATGCTCGTTTTAAACCGTATATGAATTTCTTAAGCTTGCAAACCAATTGCTCACCATCACTAGAGGGGAATCCTTCAGGTTGTTTCATGTAAACCTTCTCTTCTAGATCTCTATTGAGAAATATCGTTTTTACATCCATTTGTTGCATCTCTAAGTCAAAATGGGCTACTAATGTCAAAATAACGCGCAAAGAATCTTTCTTAGATAGAGGAAAAAAGGTCTCCGTGTAATCGATTCCTTTTTTATGAGTGAATCCCTTAGTAACGAGTCTTGCCTTGTATCTATCAATGTTTTCTAATGAGTCTTTCTTTGTTTTAAAGACATATTTATATCCAATAGTTTTTACACCATTAGGCAACATAACAAAATTCCTAACTCTGTTACTCGTCATAAAATTCATCTCTTCCTTCATCGCATTGTATCATAATTCTGATTCTTTGCAGCTCTGGCTTGTGAAAAAGACTCGAGATTATTTTCGGCTCCAATGTTATAGTCAGATTCTTGTAAATACATAATATAATCATCAGGAATTGTTGTTCTCCTTGATCTAATAGATCTTCTTAATGTTGTACCATCATCTTCCTGAGAAGTATGCGGTTCAACTATAGTTTGAACTACCTGATCTACTGGAATGTCGTCAGCAGCTTGTGGAATTTCAACGATTAACTGTTCAACACCAGTTTGAACTTGAGGGGTGTTATAAACAAAAACCAATCTACCACTTGAGGTGGAAGGTTGAGATTCTAAATGATCATTCTCAGAAACTATGTTCCTGTTTTGATCGCTCCCACTGATCAAGTCATTTTCAAGAAACTTTGCATTTCTTGATTCCGCAATCCTAATGATGTGAGAGGGACAATAAAATCTGTAACATTTAGACCGTTCAACATATCCAATGAAATATCCACAAATGGTCTTTGGGTCTAACTTCTTCTCTTGTAGATTATAAATTCTTACTTCAGACGGACATCCCCAAACGCGCATATGTCGCAAACTCGGTTTCCAATCTTTCCATACTTCAAATGGCGTTTTGGAAATAACCTTGGTTGGAACTCGATTTAATATATACACTGTCGTCTTAAGTGCTTCAACCCACAAGGATTTAGGAAGATTGGAATTGCTAAGCATAGTCCGCACCCTGTCCAATAACGTTCGATTTCTTCTTTTTGCTACACCATTCTGGTCCGGTGAACTAGGCATGGTGTATTGAGCAACAATCTCATGCTCTTGAATAAAATTTGCGAATGACCTAAGTGCTTGTCCATCTTCTATGTATTTACCATAATATCCTCCACCTCTATCTGATCTTATGATCTTAATTTGTTTACCGCATTGTTTTTCAACTTCAGCTTTAAAGATTTTAAAGGCATCTAATATTTCATTCTTGTTATAAAGCATGTAGAGATATATATATCGTGAGTAACTGCCTATAAAAGAGATGAAATATTTCTGACCATGTGAGTCCATGTCTGGACTATATATATCAGTATGTATGATCTCTAATATGTCTGAACTCCTATTGGCACATTTCTTTGACTTGTTTGTCTGCCTTCCTTTTATGCAGTCCACACAAGTCTCAAAATCAATAAAATATAAGGTATTAAGTATCCCTTTATTTACTGATCTTTTAATTCTTTCTATGTAGATAAGACATAATCTTCGATGCCATAATGTAGAGGAATCCTCATTAATAACACATCTTTTAGAGCCAGTGTGAATATGCATTAAATTATAAGTGGTATTATTTTATAAATTATTGCAGTAAAGACTATCAAATAAAGTATCATTCTCAACATAATCAGATTTATAAAATAGACTGATCGATGAATCTAAGAAATTAAAGGAATATTTAAAAGGTACAAGCCTTGAAACTAAAATCAAGTTTCTAGAAAAACTGGAAACATAAAAGTGTATTTCTAACTTTAAAATAAAACCACTATTTAAAATTATATTGCAAGTTCCTATAGCTTCCACATGCGAGCCCATCTTGTTCCCTGATAAGATACTTTGCTCACTCCCCACTAGCTTCCTTAGGTTTTGCAAACCCTACAAGGAATTCGAAATGTGGATTGTTGATCCAGAATCAATCCACCATGTGTTAATATTGGCTTTAACCATATTAGATTCATAACAAATAAATGAGGTTGGATTATCTTTGTCTGCAAACCATTTCTGAAATTTGGCGCATTCCTTCTTCATTTGTCCCTTCTTTTTACAAAAGAAACACTTAGAATCTTTCTTAATATCAGGTTGGAGAGGTCTTTTACTTTTCCCTTTCTTATTGGCTTGAGATTTTCTCTTTTCATGCGTTGCCAGCATTGCACTTTCTCCCTGTTCCATCACCAGTCTCCCTTCCTCTTGAACACACATGACCATGAGTTCATTGATTGACCAATTATCCTTATGTGTATTGTATGAGATTTTGAAGGGTCCGTATTGGTGCGAAAGGGTGTTCAGGATGTAATGTACTAGGAAGGACTCTGACATGTCAATCTCGAGTTTCTTTAATTAAGCCACATTATCCTTCATGTGCATGATGTGCTCGCGCACACCTTTCACACTGGTGAGCCTTAGGGATGAGAACTTCATGATTAGGGTGCTTGCTAGTGCCTTATCAGAAGTGACAAATTGTTCATCAATGACTTTTAGCAAGTATCAGACCTTTTCATACTGATCGACAGAACCACGAATACCAGCAGAAATTCTAGTCTTAATGAACATCATATTGAGGCGATTAGATCGCTCCTATCGCTTATAAAATGTGATGTCCGCTGCAGTGCTGGTATCTGTGAGTGTTGGTGGTTCATCTTTCCTAATAGCATAGTCTATGTCCATCCACCCTAAATGAAAAAGAATTTTCTCTTTCCATACCTTACAGTTATTTCCCTTAAGTTCAGGAATATCACAACGAATATTAGAGAAATGTTCAGATTGTACAATTGCATAAAATTATAAATTACAAACTTATGTTAAAATTGAGGTTTAAATAAAATTTTCATACTTTATCAATATAAATCATGCTTAAAAATTGAATCTAATGACATAAAAATTATGTGTGGGTCAAATTTTTTTAATCCAAGCAGATTTAATTATTCTTTATGATAGAATTTATCAAATTATTTACTAAAAACAGACTTTATGATAAAACTATTAAATTATTTATTAATTCATAATTCCTGTGGGTAAGTTATGAATAATTTGATATTTTACTCAAATTAATCATATAAATATAATAAAAATTTCTATGGGATAAAATTTATTATATTAAGTATGATTAATTATAATTAATGTTTAAATATTATTTATATGATCCTAAATTATAATATATAATTTTTATTTTATTAAAGATGTTGTGACTATTATTTAATTAACTAAAAATCATATGAATTACTAGACATTATAACTTTTATGCATAAGGACTAACTAAATATAAGAATAGTAAATAAAAGTTGTACAATAATAATCCAAAAGACATTATAAATGAGTTTTCACAAAAGGTGTGTGCCCAAAACCTACAACTCAAACCATCTACAAAGTAAAAATTAATAATCGTTTTTTACCAAAACTGAAAACAGGGTGTGGATCATGACCCAAAAACTAATTATAATTTTTAATTCTAAAATAAAAAAAAAATAAAAAACTTAGAAAATCAGTTTCTACATATTTTAATGTGTTGTTTTGAATCAAAATCAACCAAAATAAAACTTAATTTTAGCAAAAAACAAAGACAAAAAGAGTATCTCCAAATATCAAGACAGAGATAAAACTAGCTTTAATGCCAACTGTTAGACAAAAATGATTCTATAATGCGGAATTAAACACTTAATAAGAATCACAACTTAAATATATAAAAATTATACCTTCAGCCATTGACGCTTACTCAAACTTTCTCACTATTTTACTCTCTCTCTATCTTTCTCGATTTTGGCACTTCCAAACTCTAGTCACTCTAGTTAGATGGTGTAAAACTGAAGAGGCTTGAGTGTGTGAGTTTGGAGACCAAATATTGGTATTTATAGCTAAAGCTCCCATCAAGCCTTAGTGGCTACATGTCCCACAACATGGGTAGTTTTCACAACTTCCAACATTAGATATCATGGGTTTCACAACTTCTAACTTCATGGATAGTTCCCATAACTTCCAATATCATGTGTAGCTTCCACAACTTTTAACTTCATGGATAGTTCTCACAACTTCCAATATCATGAGTAGCTTCCACAACTTCTAGCTTCATGGGTAGCTTCCACAACTTCCAGCTTCATGGGTAATTCCCATAACTACAAAAGTGATGGAGACTAGGAATGGATCACTTCAAGAGTTCCTTAAATTAAAGAGAGTTGGAGACCTCTTTGAGAAACGATCAATATGAAATACAACCGTTTCACTTGGTTGAGTTGTAATTGGCGTCCCCATTAGAGATGTTGTTAGGTGCCCGACCAATTACCAATGGTTGTGGACGGGCCAATCTCCTTCAGCCAACCTTCAAAGACAGGTTTTTTAGTTGATATTAAGTTAGGAAGGGCTTAGGCCTAGCCTTGGCCCCAATGGTTGGATTAGATTCTGATTAGACCTAACCAGGTCCATTGGTAGCTGTTGTTTGGTCCCCAGACTCACACACATTTCGATTAATCGATCCGAAACCAACATTTCGATGTCAGTTAACCGATCCGAAACCAACATTTCGATTTCAGTATCAGTGCACCTAAAATCAAACCCGATTGAAATGTTTCTCAGTCGGTTTCGGTTAACCGAACACCACCCCTGAACCGAATCGAATTAATCCGATTTCGATTATTTTTTATTTTATCAACTTTTTTTGGTTTTAGGGTTGATTTTCTTTCCATACTCAATCAATTTTAGGGTTTCGGTTTTCGACGCCTAAGGGAAACGAACTTATCCAAAAGAGTACCTTTAAATCCACCCATGGAATCTTTGGGTTCACCCACGCTAAAAACATTAACTGCGTTGAATCAGACGATAGAGATCGTTTATCCTCCCAATCTTTCACACGATGGATCTTCAGAGCATGAGAGTACCATCAGACAGTCAGTGTTTTATTTCCCGTCGCACATATATCAAAAAAGTGACCTTAACATTATATGTACGCTAAAAATTAATTATAAGGTCACTTTTTTGGGTGTGTATCACCTGAAATTAAAAATCGACCCTTTGGTACGCCCATGATCTTAAGGTAAATGGTGTGAAAGATTAGGATAATAAATAATCTCCATCGTTTGATACAATGCATTCAATATATTTACGTGGGTGAACTCAAAGATTTGGCCATTTAAAGCTACTCTATTCAAAATGGGTCTTAGTCCTTGAAAAATTTATGTTCACTTGGTCATCGTCAAATCCCTTTCAAAGCCAAATCCTGCTGGCTATCACTCACTTGTGGCATGCTGCTTGTCTTCACGTGGCACGCGTTTCCGCGGAGATCCACCCGTCTTCAACTGTTCAAACTCCAAACGTGGCTAATCAATGAAAACGATTGGAAAGATTGGAATCGTTTCCTCCCCGGGGTTGGACTCAAATGCATTCCAGTAGCCGTACACGTGTCATCAATCAGTACACTTGGCAAACAGGTTCATCAATCTGAAATGTCCAAGTGGTAGATCATGCCGTAGATAGGATCCATGTGAAAAACCATCCTCATATAGTGAGTAAAACCTTTTGATTATCCAACCGTTCAGTGGACGGCGCAAAGACCGGGCCACATAAGCAAATCATTTAATCTTTGGCTATTGTCTTTGGGTGCAATTACTTGCACTCGCTTTTTAAGTGATTGCACCGAGGTTAAAAAAAATTATGCATTTTAGGGACATGTGGCATGTAAAAACGTAATCTCGGCCGTCTAATTTAAAGTTTATGATCTATAGATCCTTAGTAGATAAAATTGACACAATATAATTTTTATCATATGATTAAATATAGTCAAAGGCTAATCTTTGATTCAACGATTGACAACAATAAATCATATAATAAATATCGTGTTTTACTCCAATCTTATCTATTAAGAATTTATAAATCATGAACTTTAAATCAGATTGTCTATATTGCCTTTTCACATCTCATATTTTTCTAAAATACAAAGTCTTTTAACCATCCCCGCATAAACCCTTATCCTAGAAACTCTTATCTCCTTGATAGGAAGAGATTTAGAGACAGATTTTCTTTGACACCGGTGGTGTATAGGAGAACCCCTGCCACCGCTGCGTACCTAATGAAACCTATTTTCACTAGCATTTTCGACTAAAGTTTAGGGGGAATTACAAGTTTACGACTGAAGATTCGATCTCCCCAACTTAGGTTTTGATATGTGAAAATCGTTGAATGTTTGAATCGGGTGATAGAAGATGGTTTTTCTGCCGAATATTTGAGATAATTGAGATAATTGATCTTTATATAATGGATTACCTATCACACGTCAGATTTCCGATCAACATTGGACACGTCCCCAAAAAACGGCTGCAATCATGGCGGAAGGTGTTCTTAGGTCACTTGTTGGGGATGTGTGACCTACGAAATCAATATATGACTGTTTGATAGGTGATAGGTGATAAAAGAGGCCGAGATGGATCATAATAGTCAAAGTTTTACATGTGTGCAAGCCTCAATAGGGAGCATGGATAAAAATCTCAGCCATCAAGATTGAGACCGAAAATGATAAAAAACTGCCCCCACCTACCGAAAAACATAAATTATTGGCCGGAATCTGCTTGCAGATCCTTTTTTGCAATTTGAATGGGTATGATACCCATTTTTGTAGTAGCACCTCATTTATGAACGGTTTAAAAGTCAAATTTATATAAGCAACTCATTTAAGCTTTTTTAATTGCAATGCATTCTTTAATGGCAAACCAAATATATATAAATCAGTCATCTTTCTTTTCCGTAACTTAGCCAACTCATCGTCGAATTTCGCCGACACCTCGCCAAATTTCGTCAGAACTCGTCAGATTTTCTTCAAAAAATTAATATAGGTGCCGAATCTTCGTGTGATTCGCCATGTGAAATCGATTTTTGCCAAATCTTGCCGGATTTATCTAGATCTAACATTTTTGGTCGCCGAATTTCGTCGGGATTCGCCGGATTTCACGCAAAAAATATCATAAGTTGCTGAATGTATGTGCGGTTCGCCGTTTGGACTTGGATTTCTCGAAAAATATTGCCGGAAAGTGACCAAATCTCGCCAGAATTTATCGAAATCCCTTTAAAAAATTAGGTGAGTTGCCGATACTCGGCCCGGTTCGCCATCCCTACTTGGGTTTTGAAATATATATAATAATATATATTTTTTAATTCTATTATTATCTTTTTATGTTTACAGATAATTGCATTGATGGTGCCTATATATATATATATATATATATATATATATATATATATATATATATATATATATATATATATATATATATTGCATTGAATCGGCCTCGGCCTGCCCAAGGAAACCCTCATTTAATATACTATAATCAATTTAATATACTAAATATTATATTTAATAACTCTTTTTACATACAATATCTTATATTTAACAACATTTATACTATAATTATATTTAATAATATTTTTATAAAATAATTTATAAAAATATATAATTTGAAATAAATTATTATAAAATTAATTATTATACTAACAATAATAAATATAATAATATATTATATTATATAATTGATTTTCATAAAAAAAAAATTATAAAAAAATAGTATATAAACATCATTATATAAAAATACTTAACATTTATAAATTTATTATTATCATTTACCATTTTTTAATATACTTAAAAATAATACAATTCTCTTTTAAAAACAACTATCCAATTCACTTAATTTATATATTAAAATTATATAAACTCTACATTATCACAAATATTTATCATACATATTTACATAATATTATATATTTTATATTTTTATATATTAAAAACACTAATATAATTTTAATCATCATAATATAACTTAATATTAAATATAAACCAATAACAATAAATTAATTATTAATAAAAATCATAAATATATTACTATTTAAAATTATTATTCATAATATATATAATTAATATTTATAACGATATAATGATATTATTAAAATATAAAAATTAACAACTACTATATTTACATTACATATTAATATTGTAATAATATACTTATTACAATATTATTACACTTAACTACAATACTATAAATAATTAAATAAATTTAATATTTTCACAATAAAACTATCAAAATGAAAAATTTGAAATAATACTTAATAACACCAATAATAAAACATAATAATTATAACTATATTTATAATTAATTATAAATTTATTATACAAATATTAATCATTATATTAACTATACTTTAAGATCATGTTATAATTAATATATTATATATATATATATATATATATATATATATATATATATATATATAAATTAAATGTGAACACCAAAGAATGATCAAGATTGCTATATAAAAGATTGGCATGAAACGTGATCTCTATCATCCGATGGAATAAAGT
This sequence comes from Chloranthus sessilifolius, assembly GCA_021018995.1. Classification (NCBI taxonomy): domain Eukaryota; kingdom Viridiplantae; phylum Streptophyta; class Magnoliopsida; order Chloranthales; family Chloranthaceae; genus Chloranthus; species Chloranthus sessilifolius. The sequence goes on from CM037589.1 coordinate 33,634,953, forward strand.
CAAAGACATTATTTGATTCAATGATTGTCTGTGAGAAATCAGATGATAGAGATTATTTTGGTGCTAATATTTTACCCAAAGATCTTTAGATCATAGTTTTCAAATCCGATGGCTTAGATGGGTATTCCATGTGGCATATATCTAAATGATAACAAAGTCTCTATTTTTAACCATATATATATGAACAATTTGGTTTTGGTTATATTTCAGTGGGTTGCTACTTTTAAAGTTTCAATTATGTTATTAAGTTTAGGGATAATTGTTTGAATATCCCTATAACTAACTTTCATCACTAAAATCTTGGTATATTATTTTTTAAATAGCTAAATGATCTATAACTTAAAACTTTTATCTCCACTTTATTTATGGGGTTAATTTGAATTTAATGATTTTCTAATTAGAATGATGTTTCTTCTACGGATTCTATTATTTGATATATAAAAATAGTTCGCGATCTTGATCCTGCATGGCAGTATGGCACTCCTTTGGAACCTAAGAGGCTTAATTCAAAATGTCATTTATGTAATAAAGAGCTAAAGGGTGGCGGTGTCAGCTGACTTAAGGAACACTTAGCTGACAAACAGGGTGACGTGCAGCCATGTACTAGCGTGCCCAAGGAAATTAGGCAGCAAATAAAACAACAATTGTAGATTGCCAAAGAAAAGAGAGCAGAGGCCGAGAGAATGAATCAAGAATTTATGGAAACCATATCGCAACCTCACCGTGCTTCAATTCCAGTAGACTTGGATGATGATGATGATGATAATGAAGATGATGAAGAGAGTCAACTTAGAAGGGTAATGAGGGACAGTTTGAATGAAAAGAGAAGACGAGAGGATGAACAGTACGCTTCTCATAGATTTCGGTCTAGTTTGCATGGACCATCTACAGCAGCAGCTGGGGGAGGGTCAAGTCATAGCCAAGGCCATGGAGACACAGGTTTACGCAGGTCATCTACTATACGGGAGGGTGGTTCTAGACCTTCTAGTTCTGGTAGTGTTAGACATCGAGTGGGACCTATAGATCCCTTCTTATATAAAACAGAGAGCTTCAAACAGTCCAAGCTGAGCACAATGTTTTTAAAGAGTTGGGGTAAAAGATTAGGTAAATTAATAGCCAAATTTGTTCTGTACAATCATATTCCAACTCAAGTGGTCGAATTATCGTACTTTAGAACCATGTTAGAGACTAGTGTCGAGGCAGGACCTGGGATAAAAATCCCAACGGCTTATGAGATAACTGGCCCATATTTAGACGATGAACTGATTGAGATAACAGACTATGTAATGAGCTTCAAGAAAATATGGGACGAGAGAGGCTGCACAATTATGTGCGATGGTTGGACAAGTGTTACTAAGAAGACCTTAATCAACTTCTTAGTATACAGTGATTAGGGGACAATCTTCAAGAAGTCTGTTGATACTTCAAAAGCAACAAAGTATGCCAACTATCTGTTTGGATTGATGGATGAGGTTGTAAGATCAGTTGGGCCGCAGCGAGTTGTACAAATCATCACTGATAATGCATCAAACTACAAGGCAGCTGGAAACAAACTTTCGTCCACATGCAGCCACATCTTTTGGACTCCTTGTGCAACTCATTGTATTGATCTAATTCTCACTGACCTCGGAAAGATGGAAACTGTGCATACTGTCATACAGAATTGTAAGATGATAACCAGTTTCATCTACCAAAGTGCAAGCTTAGTCAATTTGCTGAGAACCTTTACAGACGAAAGGGACATTATAAGGCCTGCAATAATTCGATTTGCCACCCACTTTGTTGCCCTTCAAAGTTTATATAAGTACAGGGCAGCCTTGAAGAGTCTGGCTGGATCTCCAGAATGGGTAAGTTACGAAGCCAAAATTCTAAAGACGAAATGACCATTGGCCAACAATGTGGCTGATACTATCTCCAGCTCTGCATTCTAGAACAGTGTCGAGTACGTTGTGAATGTTATTGAACCGCTAGTGCACGTACTAAGATTGGTAGATGGAGATGATAAACCCACAATGGGGTATGTCTATGAGGCCATGAACAAAGCAAAGTTGGCCATTAGAGATAAGTTTCCCGAAAGTCACAAGAAATTTTGAAAGGTGATCGATAGAAGGTGGAATGAGCAGTTCCACCAAAATCTATATGTAGCAGGTAATTCATTACTTTAATTAATTGAGAATCATACTTTCGTTACATTTATCTTTATAGTTCTAATTAATTATGATATTTCAACAGGATATTTCTTGAACCCCGTCTACCAATACAGTCGAAATATCAGTGTAAATGATGAGGTCTACATTGGCTTATTAAGCGTGATTCAAAAGATGGAGTCAGACATCAACATTTAAGGGAAGACAATGAGAGAGGTAACAAATAATTAATTTTCCCGTATAATTGTTAAGATTATTGTTACTGATATTTGTAACATTGATCTTCCTTGTTTGACAATATTGTGCAGATTGAATTCTTTCGAAATAAAATTGGCTCTTTTGAAACGTCACTAGCATTATCTGAGATCCATAATCAGAAGCCAAGTAAATTAGATTTTATTTTACTTATGAAAGTTTATAGTTCATTAAATTTGATGTATCTACATTATTCAATATAACCGAATGGTGGGTAAACTTCGGTGATATGAAGAAGGCCCCTAATTTAAGGAGGATAGCAATTCGAGTGCTAAGTCAAACTACATCCTCCTCAAATTGCGAATGAAATTAGAGCACCTTCTCTCTTATCCATACCAAATCAAGGAATAGACTAACTATGGGGAAATTGAAACGTATGGTCTATGTCCATTACAATATGAGGTTGAGGGTCAGAAATATTAAAAGAGCGAGCTGTGGTAAGAATATCTAATAAAATAAAGTTTATTTTCAAAGTGATTCATAAATTTCAATTATAATGTTTATAAAATGTATTAATTAATTTTATATTCTTCTTATGTAGATGAAGAATATTTTAATCCGATCGAATTGGATTATATTTTTTCGGAAGATGATCCTTTGAGAGAGTGGATTGAGGAGAGAGAAACTCCAATTTTAGATAGTGAGAGCACATAATGGTTAGATGAAGTTAAAAGAGCTGTCGAAGGCCAACCCTCACAATCTCATAGAAAACGAATGCTTGTTCGCCAAGGAACACCTCTTAGAGATAACGATAAGAGAGGTGGTAGTGGTGATGACGATGGTGGTGACGATGGTGGTGGTGGTGAGGATAGTGGTGGTGGTGGTGATGATGATGATGATGGTATTGGGGGTGGTAGAGAGGGCACACAGTGGGGGGGTGAAACTTACAATGGTGATTATGGTATTTCACATGGGTAATCTTCAAGGGGTGTTCGACAGTGGACTGATGATGACATGACTATGTACGATACTCTCACATTTAGACACGGAGGGTTGGAAGGAAGAGGGCCATTAAAGTCCTATCAAACTCCACGAGATTCTCTTAACGCCATTAACTCTACAATTAGTAGCTTTAGTGGGTTTGGGTTTTAACCTACCAACCAATCTTATAACCCACAATATCCTCAACCAAGCAACCTGGGAGATGAGCGTTTCGTTTCTCAAATATTTGGTGGATCGTATGCTTCATACTACTCCCAATATAATCAACCACCAGAAACGTCTCAGCACGGGACATATGATTATCAATACAGACAATATTATAGGCCACGACAACAAAATGATGCTGATAAAAAATGACTTCATTACCTGAATTTGAGTCCTGACCGAAAATAGATAAAAAAAAATTTAAAATTTATAAAAAATTTGAGCAAAATTTCTGAAATTTTGACCAATTTACAGCTCGAGATTTTGATGGGAGACGGAATCTAGAGGTATACCATTAAAGTTTTACTGAAGTCTGAAGGAAAAGTAGGTGTCACACCCAGTCCACGTCATGAAAACTCTTTGGAATATGGTTATGGTATATGGTTGAGGGGACAGCTCAGACAGCTGATGCCAACTGCCAAGTCCATCTAAGAGGATCAATTTAACCGTGGGCGCCCAACCTGGCAAGTAATTAAAATTCCTTGTACACCGCGTTGAAACCTGAAAGTGACTGAGGAAGACGCCCGTATAAAAGAAACTCACCTAATTCCTTTCCTTTTGTGGCCAACTCTCACAATAACTCAGATTCTATATTTCACTACTCAGCTACCAGAATTAGGAAGCACTGAAACTGATGGACAGCATCACCTGTGTGTCATCTCTCCGGCCCCTCGACTCCCCGGATTCATCCTCCCTATCTGACTCCATTAACCGGAGAAGTGAAGAGGAATTCTCCAATGTCGCGTCAAGTAATCCGAAGCGGCGGGCTGGGCGTAAAAAGTTCCGGGAGACGCGACACCCAGTTTACAGGGGAATCAGAAAGAGGAACAATGGGAAATGGGTGTGCGAAGTGCGAGAGCCGAACACGAGGGCACGCATTTGGCTGGGGACGTTTCCAACTCCAGAAATGGCGGCTCGGGCTAACGATGTCGCTGCAATGGCGCTCAGGGGCCGTTCTGCGTGCCTCAATTTCGCAGACTCAGTGTGGCGTTTGCCGGTGCCGGCCTCCAACGATGCCAAAACGATAAGGAAGGCCGCCGTGGAGGCGGCAGAAGCTTTCCGGCCTTCTTTACAGCCAGGCGCAGATTCTGCCAGAGGAAATGTAAATCAGACGAATTTGAATTCGTCTGATACGGTGTATGTGGATGATGAGGAGGCAGTATTTGGGATGCCTGGGTTGCTTGCCAACATGGCAGAGGGTTCGCTGCTTTCTCCGCCCCGAAGTGCGGGAGAAGAGTTCCACTGCGATGACGTGGAAAGTGAAGGCGACGTGTCACTTTGGAGCTACTCGATTTGATTGGGTAGTTGATGTTGTACGGTCGTACCTTCTATTTTAGTTTTGCGTACGTAAACGAAGGTGTAAATATAGGAAATGGACGTACATATATGTCCGGCTTGAGTACAACAAATAAGAAGTTAAAGCTTTAGTTACTAGGTTCTTTTCTGATGTTTTAGAGATGTTCTTCGACTTTTAATGAAGAAATTGGAAGCTTAGATGATTACTTTACTAGGTTCTTTTCTGATGTCTTAGTGATGTTCTTCGACTTTTAATGAAGAAATTGGAAATTTAGATGATTAAGTGCGTCTTGGTTTCAAAAATGGATATAATAAAGGATCATGTATCGTATGATATGGCCCTGTGTCTTCTTGGAGTTTAATAAGTTCTCAAGCAGCTTTGGAAGCTTCATGGGATTAGTATGGGATTAGTTAACCAGATGAATGTGTTAATCCTATTCCAAGGTAACGGAATTTCTCTCGGGCATTTTCTCAAACAACTGAAGCGCAAGTGAATTGACCAGCAGTATCTATGACTAGAGTAGTGCTGGCCATTGCTCGTGTAGTACACATGAAGAAACGAGCCCATCTAGCTCTGCGCAATTAAGCCAGAGTCAAGCCCGGTTGGTGCAGGGTGCTCTTGACAACCTGATCGTGGGGAACAAGAGAACCATTCTCATAGCTCCTAGAGCAGCCACAATGACGCATGCCGATAATATTGTGGCTCTCAATGGTGGACTGCAAGATTACCTGTGGCAAAAATTTGTTTCTATGACCGGTTAATGGAATCATAATACCATAATTTTGGGGCGGGGGTGGGGGGAGCGGAAGCGGTCGTTTTTTGCAACAACTCTATCCAAGTCCATACAAGAAAATTTTGAAATCCCATATCCATATAATAAATATAGTTGAGAGCCGGACTTCTGTAGAGTTGTTTGACGCAGTAATCTTTACAGCATCAGATTAGATCAGCCCAAAAAAGGCACTTACAACTGACTCTCAAAAATGGTGTGGTAACCATCCCACCCTTACATCACGAGAGAGCCCCTCCTCCACGGCTTCAATTTAACGGAGGTCGGGCCGATACGAGGAACAACTCTATTGATCTTATTGGAATACAATCCCAAGTAAAGTGCGGCAAGTGCAGTCTCCGTTTCCACGACTTTAAATTCGGTTTCCATAACTTTAAATTGTGTTTTGATATGCGTAAGTAACTTTTAGGAAAATTTACGGGATCGACCCTTTCAGATACGTCTTTCCCATCAGAAACCTTATATTTTCACCTTTATATAAATCAATCAGTTCCGAGCCGAGTCAGTTCCAGCTAGCGCAAAATGTCAGAAATACCCTTTTTTACACTTTTTTTCGTTCTATATTATTTAAAATACGCGATGTGAAACGAGATTTATGCCATCTGATTTGAAGGTCACAATATAAAATTGATGGTGTCAAAGATAGACACAAAAAAAGGGCGATATCGCCTCTTAAAAAAAAAAAGATTGCCTAGGCGACTAACAACTATCCTAGACCGCCGTTATTAATTGTATAGACAATCGTTTTCGACTGCCTAGGATAGTCGTAATTGACTGCTTAGGCAGTCATTTTTTTTTGTTTCGTTAAAAGGCGATTTCTTCTGTTTTTCTGTCAATCTTTGACACCATCGATCTTTATATTATGGCCTTCAAATCAAACGCTATAGATATTGCTTCACATCGCGTAAATATAAAAAAGGGCAATTTTTAAAATTTTAAACTATGTAGAACGATAAAAATGTAAGAAAGGGTATTTAAGACTTTTCTTGTTAGCTGGAACTAGCTTGATTTAAAGCTGGTCAGTTTGGGTAAAGGCGAAAATATAGGGTCTCTAACGGGAAAGGTGTATCTGACAGGGTTGATCTCGTAAAATTTTCAAATATTTATTTTGATTTGTTTCCTAAATGTCTTTTTAACTTTTTATGGACCATTTGGTATTTTAAAGTATCTTTTACATTTTCGATATACTTTTATCTTTATATATATTTTAGTGTAATCCAGAAGCATGATAAAAGTTAGAACTTTTAAATTAAAAACAAGTTTAATGTGTTAGTAACTAGTAGCCTACTTTAGTATAAGGAAATCCTTTAAGTGCAGCAACACAAGTTGTTCTATTTATCTCCTTAAGATCTCCGACAATTTGATGTTGGATACAGTGGAGTCTATATTTAGGGCTGTCAACGAGCCTATCAGGCTAGGTTAGGTTGGGTCAAAATTTGTATATGCTTGACCTGACTTGCCCCGACCCGATGGTGCACCAAAGCCGACCCAATGGTTCATCCAACCTGGCCAAACTCGACCCGACCCGAAAACTTGACCCGTTCGAATACCCAACCCGACTTGTTAAAAAGCCCTATTTTAAATATTTTTCCCATATTAAATATCGGGTATGACCAGATGCTTTAGTTCCAACCCTACGCAGTGTGTCAAGTTTCTGTGCCCGACCTTGTAAAATATCGGGCCAGATCAAGTCGAGTATCAGGTCGATCGAACCCGTTGACAACCCTACCTGAGGAACTAGTGCTTAGTAAACAAATATGTACATGCAATAGGAACACAGTAGGAATTGGAGGTGATTTGGCATTAAGGTTGCGTTTGGGTTAGCTCTTTCAAGGCAAAGAGCAACTCTTTCGCTCCTTGGCTCCGGTGTAGAATTGCTTTCACGTTTTGGTAATACAGCTTCTCGCCCCATTTGCTCTGGCGGAGAGCTATTTTAAGTATACAACCAATTTTTATTTTTATTTCTTTTATTTTACTTTTTTCTTCAAAACAATATATTAACCAAATACATTAATGGCATTACTATATTCGTATCAGCCGGGACATATCGTTCCAAGATGGACCGATACTTGATACCGATACTATACTTGATACCGATACTAACACCTTTCTTTCATCTAATGACTATAAAATTGGTTGAACATGAAATCAGGTTTAGCTATTATATGCTGAAAATGAGAAGTAGAATCAGGCTATCATCAAATGCTGAAAATGAGAAGTAGAATCAGGCTATCATCAAATGAAATTTTATGAACATCCATGATTTTTTAGACGGGGACAATTCCCTTGGAAGGAATATGCATTTTTAAAATGGGAGTACATGCGTAGTTTTGAAAATGAAGTTTTATTTATGCTAAGGCGAACTATGAATTATGACTTTTTTGCTCAATTTCAACATCTGAAACTCAATTTCATGAGCTTTTGCTCCTCAACTGCTCGTGCTCGTAGCTTATAAGAGTTAGTCTACCAAGAGTGTGCACCTATCATGAGTGGACACGGAAAGTTCACACTTCTATGTGATTACATGACATGCACTGACTTTCATGCATTGGAAGCACTATAAAAATAAGGTGTTTTAGCGACACTTGCTGTTAAGTTAATTTTTTGTAACAGCAGGACTAATAGCGGAAGTTTTTTGTAGCGACATATGACGTTCGATCGGCGTGGCCATCCGGGTCAGTCGTAGAGCCACTTGTGCCACTAGTGCATCAAGCATTGGTTGATTGAAGCTGGGGCAACGTCGGCGCGTCACCAAGCCATGAGGGCTTCGCCATAGGTACTTCGAGAGTTTCGGTCGTGGGCCATGAGGACATGCGGTATGGTGGCAGAATGGGTCGTGACACGGACGCAACATAGTCATGTGAGGGGAGCGATGCGGTTGCGGTGTGAACAGTAAAGTATGTCAAACTAACACGTTTAAGGTCTTCTCATCATTTGGCTTATATTGATGTTTAAACCATTTATATGGGGAAGTGATCTTATCAGCCACGTGACGTATCGCTGGTTTAAGTGATCCCCTACGGAACATGTACGATAGCCTTGTAGGCTTGAGTTCGTGCATCCGGGCCTCGCAATGGGTGTTAGGTCGCTCTAGTCACGTCGTGTGCTAGGGTCATCATGTTGGTGGTTCCCAACCACCTCCACAGTGCGGACCTATCTCCGATACGGGGGTGCCCCTATACCTGTCACTGCGTATCGTAATATTATTTACATTTGAAAATCCGCTTAGTTTCTAATCTAATGCATTACCGTGCAGGTTTGAAACGTGAGTAAGCTGATCTAGTTCGAGAAAGCTAGTTGTCGCACGAGAGATTACGTCACAAAGAGTAACTCCGTGACATTTGGTATCAGAGCCTAAAGATGGCCGGCACTGAAATAAGTAGTAGCGGTACACGGAGGCATATAAGGGAACGGTTAGAAGATCTGGAAGCTCGAATGGAACGGATAGAGTCAGTGGTTACGCTTGTGAACAAGCAAGAAGAAAACTATGCCACGTTAGCAGAGAACATGGCAATCGTTACCGAGGATACGAGGGGCACCGTCGAAGCCCTTTGTTTACAAATCGATGACCAGACCACTAAGATGAAGTCTTAATGAGGGCGATTGGGCCTGGTGCTGCTCAGCAGCCAGAAGCTTGGTATAATTTAAGTTTAACCCTTGCAAGTGCACAAGATCTATTGTAACATGGTAAGAACAGGGGTGTCGAACCCACAGGGAAACGTGAAATTTATCTAATCCTTTCAGAGACTTTAACACACCTAAGGAAGTATCAAAGGAGAAATTCGATTTACCACACAGGTACCACACGATTCTCAATGCAATAAAAGAAAACTAATCAATCTAGGCTAGAACAAATTATGATAACGAAGAAAAATGACAGTTTATGAATTGATCAAGGAGTCAGCTAACCATCGATTCATAACATTTCCATCATTCAATCTCACAAATTCATTTTAAGTCAAAACACCATCATTTATTAGAAAAATAAATGAATCGAGAAGAACCCGACTATGGATCCGGCATACCCTATCTAAAAACTATGACTCAGCCTATCATCGCGGTATGAATCATGTAAAAAAGATAGCATATCTCAAGATCTTAAGTCACGACAATAATAAATCAATCATTCCGCAGCCTAGATCGGCCTGCAGGAACAGATCTAGATGGAGTGCTTCTTTTACGGTCGTTGATAACCACGATCGCCGACTGTAAACGAAGACTCGATAATATTCAACCATGCACACTTATAACAGAATGATTCAAAGACAAAACCATGAAATTGTAGAAACAATAATAAAACAGTTACTTATCTTCAGTTCGCTTCCTCCTTGAGCAAATGACTTTAGCCGCTCATCCTCGGTATACAAACCCGTTGTAAATCCGAAGACATCATTTTAATAATGCTCTTTTATTTATCACAAAATCTCCTTACAATGCTTTTATTCCTAGGTACAATCTATGCTCTCACAATTATAAAAGGGAATTAAAAAGAAACCCTAATACAATTTACTTAGAGAAAGAAGAACCAAGAAGAAACCTCCAAAATTCAATTCCCCCCAATAATATCTAAAAAGTGGTTAAAGAAGGGCCCCTTTCAATGAGTCGTAGCTTCCTTTTTATAGGGTCGAGCAAACCCTATCCCTAATAGCCTCAATCGATTGAGAGTTAAATTTCAATCGATTGACTTTTGATTCGGAGTAAGTGGGGACAATGCTATCTTCTCTTGTCAATCGATTGACACTTTGTCCTCAATCGATTGGCATCCAAGGGTAGATTCTCCATTCTCTTGATGGATGTTGAGCTGTTTCACGGATTTCGATCCTTCTTTTGACCTTTTTGTCTATAGCCCTTGTGTAGTCTTTAATTACCTTCTTTTATGCTCTTTAGTGATCCAACGGTCAGAAACACCTGTAATCATTAAAACCTCATAACAACCATCATATGTTTTCATCAGACAGCTAAATGTAGGGAATAGAGTGCGAAATATACTCACATTTCAGTACTGATCACACCCCCAAACCTACACTTTACTAGTCCTCGAGCAAAGAAAATGAAAAATATGTCAAAGCAACTACAACTATCATCCTAAAAAAAATAAATGCCACTTTCGTAGGGAGCACGATTGCATTTAACCTATGCAACAAGCCTTTAAACCCCTAGGTGATCCCTAGTGGAGGAGTTTTGTCTCCTGAATGTTTTCAGAGAAGGTACCTACAAACTTCAAAGCTTATGAATTTCAAAAAAAATTTAGTCATGTCCTTAAGTAGTTAAATACTTATGAAAAATCCTTTAGACTGCTTCTTACCATATTCAATTTATTAGTGCTCACTCAATTCATTGTTTTTCTGATACTCATGATTCATTGCCTAAAAGTGTTATGCAATTACCACTGCTAAAATTCTTTTCTCTGAGAATGAGTTTGAATTAGGAACCTCTGGATCACATGTCTAGACTCAATCCTTACCATGGGTATACACTCAGAATGATCTCACTTCGATGAATGGTTTTACTTTTCTTTCACATGTGATATGGAATTTTAACACAAATTAGAAAAATCTGACATGTTATAGGAAAGACGATTCATCAAAAAATTTTACGAGAAATCTTATTTGAGAAAGATATTTGTATCCTAAGCATGCATATACCAAGCACCATAGACATTGTATAATCACTCTCCGCAAGGGCATTTACCACTCATAATTGGATCAAAAAGGTCTTTTCTAAGGTTGTAATGCGGCTCGGGTAAATGGTTAAGAAAGAAAGGGAAGATTGGATTCAAATTTCTCTGAGAAATCGGAACAAGAAACACACTTGATTTTCTGATTTTTCAACTTCCTTTTTCACAATTTCTAGGACCTTTTTCTTTTCATCAACACTTTTCTCCTTCTTTTTTTTTCTTTTTAACACCACTTTCATAAATTTCTTAATACTGAATTTTCTTTTTCTTTCCCTCTTTTTATATGTTTCTGCCATGTATTCCTTACAGATATAACTGCCACAGCTCTCAATTAATTTCCTTTATTGGTCTCATCCCTAATTTCTCAAAGATAACAGGGTAAGGCTTTTTCACATTGGTGTGGGGTATGGCGAATATAGCTTACAAGGAATAATTAAGACAAAATCTTTCAGTTGAGTCTCAAAGGGGGTGCAACAAGATAAATTCAATATAAGGTGGGGCCTTTTGGGCACAAACGAGCCAATAATGGCCTTAGATCATTTCCTTTTAAGATGGTAACAATGCCTATTTGTCTTAAGTTTTTACACACTGATTTCTAGTGTAATGGTATAACACATGTGAAGTCAACAAATCAAAGATAGAGTATACGATATTTCAATAAATTAAACAAGAAATTCAAAGATATCCGAATTTATTTCTGCACTCATCAAGAATGAGGACAAAGTTTCAAAGCTCATTGGGTTATAGTCTTTCTTTGAGATCTTAGAATTCCAAGTTATATACTTATTTCTCAGATTTGAAATTAAAGCAGAGTGATAGTACAAAATTTCTCAGGCATAGATCATAAACATCATTATTCAATTTGTAAACTTTATGAGCATTCATAAAACAATCATGACATGATAACAATTTTTTAAGAAATTTTCGGTTATCAACAATTTAAGATTATGAATAAAATTCGAGATTTATAAGTTTAATGGTCATCAGTCGATCGATTGAGACAATGGTCTCAATCGATTGACTGATACAAATTTCCAATAGGCTAATGGGCATCAGTCGATCGATTGAGACAATTATCTGAATCGATTGACTGATACACTTTTAAGATCCGAAAAATAGCCCCCTTTTTTTTAACATTGAAAATTAATCAAAAATATCCCCCCAAACCTGAACTGACCAATGTCCTTATTGGCATTGATGGTTAGAAAGAATGGGAGACCCCCCCAAACCTGTTTAATGCAATCAAGGACCATGAAAGCAGACCAAGTGAAAGGTATTGTGATCAAAAGTTCAAAACACAAATATATAACTAAACTGAACTTTATGTAAACTGTGCAAATTATTACACTTATTGAAAATTTAGAGAAAAATAACCTAGTCTAAAACAAATTTAATGATAACCTAAACTAAAACATGAAAATCAAATAACAATAAAAATGACTCCTAAAACTAGACCCTAAAGCTGACAGCCTGAATCCCTTCAATCATCCATGATGGATCTCCCTTCCTTCGGCTTTGGAAACGCGTAATTCCACATCTCCTTCGAGATGCCGCCCTCGCGTGGTGATGAAAAATGCGCTTGTGGTGGAGAAGATGGTGGGGTCGGAGATGATAGCTCTAAATCAATCACTTCATGTTGTGTCAAATCGAACGGTGGTCGAGGTGCATGAAGGCGTGGACGTTTCCTAGCCGATTCCATCAATTTTTTCACTGCCGAGCGGGTACGATATTTGATAGGCGCCATAACCAAAGCGTGGGGAAGAGGGAATAATAATTTGACTGAGGCGATGAAAAAGACTATCCTAAGAATGGTTTAAATAGAGAAAAACTGCTAAACACGGACTCTTAGGACTCAAATCTTGAATTCCTGAATGGAAGAGGTATTCTTCCGGAAATATAACTCTGTCAATCGATTGACATTACAGTGTCAATCGATTGATCCTAGATGTCAAAGGTGCCATTGCGTGCACGGTTCAAATTCTATTTTTTCGAAGCAGTAATTATCGATGTCAATAGGAGGGGGCGTCACACACAGAATAGCCTTGATGCTCTTATCCCAAACATTGGTGCCGTAGTGATAAAATTGCATATCACCCATCTCTTCATCATCGTAAATCGAGCACCCAAGTTGGTCCAAGAGATGCATCACGTAGTGCGAAAAGTGAAGAAGAATAGCCTCTCGCTTCTTCGGTGCAATGGTGGTTGCGATGTCTTGGTGACACTGATACATCTCCTCGAGCATTAAATCAGGCGCGTCAGACAACGTATTCGTGTGTACCGCATATAGTGCCATCAACCTATTCTTTGTCCTCTCACTTTTCGTGTCATGCGGTAACAAATTGTTTGACATAACGATGTCCCAAAATAGGATATCCATTGGTAGGATGGCTCTCCTAGTGGCCAAACTGGACCGGCGGCGTCCTCCACACATATCGTTGAACATATCATTCTGACTACGATCAATAGCCGGATTGATGTGGCGGTTCAATGGGCAAACCACGAAGAAGTTGAAAACTCGTACGAGATCGGTCGCATGCAGGTTATATTGCCAATTATCGATCTCAAGGCTAATGAATGGCAATCCCGTTGGCGAGAGTGGTGCAGGTACCCACTCCATTTTCTGGTAAAACAGGCGAATGATACGCAGAGAGACATTAACAGGTGGAGGGGCGAGCAGCATTTCTAAGTGCAGAGCTTCGATGAATTAGATCGAAAGGGGTGCATTCCGCGATGCGACGGTATTTAGAGAGATCAAAGAAATTCTCTATTTGAAATTGGCGATCGACATACTCGTCATTGAGAATGCGTATAGAATTGTTGGCAGGATGAGGTGGTCGGTACATCGGTGGGCCAGGCGCTTCCATTTCGATCGGATGAGGAGAATGAGAATGTGGAAGCTCGGCTCGGATTGGAGGGGAATTGAGATGAAGGGGACCACGGGTGTCCCCATTATATAATTTGAATGTCAATCGATTGAGGATGGATCCTCAATCGATTGAAAACGGTTGGCCTCCACACGTCGCGGGAGTTTGAAGAGACACCAGGCATGCGGATGCGATGTGGTACACTCCACTCATCCACTCATAATATCAATCGATTGACACAGTGATTTCAATCGATTGAGAATGACCTTTTTGCGAAAAGTCGCACCGTTTAGGTGACTTGGGAATAGACGGAGTAAATAGGCAATCATGTCAATCGATTGAGGAGTTGGTCTCAATTGATTGACATAGATGTGCCCTGAAAGTTAGCTGCAACCGACAAGATATGTCGATTGATGCTCCGATTTCTGAAATGTGGCCATAAATTCAAGGTGAGGTCAATTGATTGAAATTGGACTCTCAATCGATTGACAAACCATGGGAGGGAATGATGATGATGTTTGAACATCAATCGATTGACAGGGTAAGTGTCAATCGATTGAGTAAAGAAGGTCAATCGATTGAAAAAGAAAACACATTGGGTTGCCTCCCAGGAAGCGCTGAGTTTAAATGTCGACAGCTCGACCACATTGTCGTTCAATTGCTTGGGTCACTGAGGCATGTTGCCTCAATTCTCATCTGGGTTATTCGCTCGATCATTGGTTTGAGTCGTTGCCCATTGACTTTGAGAATTTGATTGTCCGTAAGGCTTCTAATTTCAATCGCACCATGCACGGTAGTGGAGACGACCTGGAATGGTCCTTCCCACCGCGATTTCAATTTCCCCGGATGAAGCTTAAGTCTGGAGTTGAACAGCCAAACTTTTTGCCCAATGTAAAACTCTTTTCGCAAAATTGACTGATCATGCAACTTTTTGTATCTTTCTTTATACATCTTCGAATTCTCATACGCATCGTAGCGTAGCTCTTCTAATTCATTCAGCTGAAGGCGTTGATTGGACCCTGCCTCTTTCATATCGAAATTAAATCGTTTTATGGCCCAGAATACCTTATGCTCCAATTCCACTGGGAGGTGACATGCCTTCCCATAGACAATCTGAAACGGTGACATTCCAATCGGGGTCTTGAATGTCGTGCGATATGCCCAAAGAGCATTAGATAGGCGATTCGACCAATCTCTTCTATCCGATCGCACCGTCTTCTCTAAAACTTTTTTGATTTCCCGATTGGACACTTCCACCTGACCACTAGTCTGCGGGTGATATGGCGTTACCACCTTGTGGGTAACGCTGTATTTCTTCATTAAAGTGGCAAAATGGTTGTTGCAGAAGTGCGAATCGCCATCACTAATGATTGCCCGTGGAATCCTGAATCTGTTAAAGACATTTTCTTTAAACAATTTGACCACGACGTTGTGGTCATTCGAGCGGGTTGCCACAACTTCTATCCATTTGGAAACATAGTCAACGACTACAAGAATATATGAATACCCGAACGACGGCAGGAAAGGACCCATGAAGTCGATCCCCCATACATCGAAAATTTCATCAATCAGAATCGGGTTCAGTGGCATCATATTTCGTCTTGAAATATTTCCAAGCTGTTGACATCTTTGGCATTCTTTACAAATTTGGCAGTGTCCTGAAAGATGGAGGGCCAATAGAATCCGCTTTGAAGAATCTTGTGTGCGGTCTTTTGTCCTCCAAAATGGCCTCCACAGGCCCCCGCATGGCAGAAGTTAATGACACTCAATTATTCTTCTTCAGGCACGCATCTTCTAATGACTTGGTCATAACAGAATTTAAACAATTGCGGTTCATCCCAAAAATAGTATTTTATTTGAGAGAAAAATAGATTTTTATTATTTTTATCCCATTGGGTAGGGATTCTGCCAATAACCAGATAATTCACAATATTAGAGAACCAAGGAACTTTTGTAGCCCACCTATTGCCATCAATTGTTCATCTGAGAAAGTGTCATGGATAATCTCAGATACCGATGATTCTTCAGGCAAAATTCTTGACAAATGATCAGCCACAACATTTTCGACACCCTTTTTATCTTTGATCTAAAAATTGAACTCTTGGAGGAGTAAGATCCATCGGATCAACCTTGGTTTGGTGTCCTTTTTCGCTAGCAGGTATTTCAATGCAGAGTGGTCTGAAAAGACCACTATTTTCGATCCGAGCAAATAGGAGCGGAATTTATCCAAAGCGTACACCACGGCTAATAACTCCTTCTCATTGGTGGTGTAATTTAGTTGGGCATCAATCAGTGTCTTACTAGTGTAATAGATCACATTAGGCATTTTGTTTACCCTTTGGCCTAAGACTGCTCCAATAGCACAGTCAGATGCATCGCACATGAGTTCAAAAGGTAGAGAATAATACGGTGGTTGGATTATTGGTACATTTGATAACAACTCACGCAATTTTAAGAAAGCCATCATGCAATCCTCATGAAAGTCAAAAGGAACATCTTTTCCAAGCAAGGTACACAATGGTTTAGCCACCTTGCTAAAATCTTTGATGAATCTTTGGTAAAATCCAACATGACCTAAAAATGATCGGATTTGACGAACATTTCTTGGTGGAGGCAGATTAGCGATTAAATCGACTTTTGCCTTGTCAACTTCATTCCCTTTTTTCGAAATGATATGCCCCAACACAATTCCTTGGCGGACCATGAAATGGCTCTTTTCCCAGCTGAGAACAAGTTTGGATTCTACACAACATTGCAACACTTGTACAAGATGATTTAAACATGATTCAAATGTCTTACCGAAAACAGAGAAATCGTCCATTAATACTTCGATGAACTTGTCAATCATATCCGAAAATATGGCCAACATACATCGTTGAAAAGTGGCCGGAGCATTACATAGGCCGAATGGCATTCTGCGATATACAAAAGTACCATAAGGGCACGTGAATGTTGTCTTCTCTTGATCTGCAGGAAACACGGGCACTTGACTGTAGCCCAAATATCCATCGAGAAAATAGTAAAACTCTTGCCCAGCTAACTTCTCAAGAATATGATCAATGACTGGAAGAGGAAAATGATATTTTCTGGTAGCTATGTTCAATTTCTGATAATCGATGCACACGCATCATCCCGTAGTTTCACGGCTGGGGGTACCAATTCTCCTTCGGTAGTCTCTTTCACAGTGATCCCAGACTTTTTCGGAACAATTTGAACTGGACTTACCCATTCACTATCAGAGATTGGATAGATGATTCCAGCATCGAGCAGTTTAATGATTTTCTTTAAAATAACTTCTTTCATATTCGGGTTAAGTCGCCTCTGTGGTTCTCTCGACGGTGTACTATCATCTTCCAGATGTATCTTGTACATACAAACTGTACTTTCAGATCAGCCAAAGTCCATCCGATAGCCTTTTTATAATTTTTGAGCACTTTTAACAATTCATTCTCTTGTTTTTTCGATAATGTCGATAAGATAATTACCGAAAGCGTTTCCTTAGGTCCCAGAAAAGCATACTTGAGTGACTCAGATAGCTGCTTTAACTCGATGATTTGTGGCTGCTCGATTTATGGAGTCAGCTCATCCTTCACCTCAACAGGCAATGGTTCCACCGTAGTCTCAATTTCACATGACATATCACCTTCAGTTGATGAAATCATCCTCTTCTCTTCTGACTGTTTCAGCGCAGATCCTGGCTCCTCATAGATGGCTAATAAAGCAGTTTCGAATTCTTCTTTGGTAAGCATTGATGGTAAAGCTTCATCCACTTGATCGATGTAGAAGCAATCAACCTCATCCTCATTGGGAAAATGATTTATTGCATAAAAGATATTGAGTCTAACTTTCATGTTTCCAAAGGAAACATCCATGACTCCTGTTCGACAATTGATGCAGGCATTTGCGGTCGCGAGAAACGGACGCCCAAGAATGATTGGGACTTGATTGATGGATTTAACTGGAGGTTCCATGTCCAACACAACAAAGTCCACTGGGAAAACAAATTTGTCTATTCCAACCAAAACATCCTCGATAATACCCCTAGGTCTTCTTTTCCGACCCTATCGCCGTTGTGGATCGTGGGCTTCAATTCGCCCAGTCCTAATTTCTCGTACACTGAGTAGGGGATCAGATTGACACTTGCTCCCAAATCTAATAACGCTTTTCCAATTGGTTGCCCACCAATGGCACATGGAACAGTTGGGACTCCAGGGTCCTTAAGTTTTCGTGGGGCATCCAATTGCAGTATCGAACTGACTTGATTTATCGGAAACACTTTCTTTGAAACATGAGTACGTGTTTTTCTTTTTCAAGTGCATAGATCTTTGAAAAATTTTGCGTACTCAGGGACTTGCTTGATTGTTTCAAGTAATGGGAGATTTATTTTCACTTGTTTGAATGTTTCAAAATTTTCTTCCATTTTTTACGCTCCTTTCCCCATTCTAGATGGAGGTGTTAGGCACTCAGAGAATGGTGCCTTTGGGGTGTAGGAACGGGGTTCATTCTCTGATTCTTCTTCAGGTACTGGTTGGACAATTTGAGGATCTTCCTTCTCTTTTCCTTTATCTAGTCATTTGCCTTTTCTCGCTTCTTTTTCTCCTTGTGATGTTTTACAGGCATCTCCACTTGATTATCCACTGCTCTCCCACTTCTCAGTGCCGTAACAACTTTCAACTGTTGACTCTTTGATGGTCCTTCATCAGATGATGCTTGGCCTCGAGGATTATTGATGGGTTGGCTAGGAAGCCTACCTTTCCCTCGTTGACTTAATTGATTCGTTAATTGGCTAAATTGGCCCATCATTATCTGCTGAAAAGCTTGCATATTTTGCATAATCTTTTCCTCCAAATCAGAATCTTTCGAAGTGATGGTCTGAGATTGATTAAAATTCTGATTTTTTCGGTATTCAGAATTTAGATGATAATAAGGAGAGTTCTGTTGGAAATTAGAATTCTGCTAGAAATTAAAATTCTGTTGTGGATGAAAGTTCTGCTGTCCACTCATTACATTGGATCTGTACTGCTGGTTCACCTGTCCAGTTTGGTTTGATCCTCCCCATCCTAAGTTGGGGCAATTTTTTCATTTCGGATTATAGGTGTTTGAGTACATGTTCCTACCCTGCCGCTGATACGATTGAGTCAGATTCACTTGCTCTTGAGGAGTAGGTTCATCAGGGAAAAATGATAAGGTAGTTGGACAATCGTTAGCCATGTGACGTGGGTGGTCACAGATTGAACAAGCGGTGGGGTTGCTAGGACTTTTAGCTTGCTTAGTTGCAGCTAACAGCATGTTCATTTACTTGGACAACATGTTAACCTTTGTTGAAAGATCGGAGGTGCTGTTATTGACATCAACTAGACCACCTCTGGTTAACACATGAGATTTAGTTGCCACATCCAAATTAGTTCGCTCCATTGTCACATTTTGGATTGAAGTTTGATATAACTTCTCAAACAATGCCCATAGTTCATCAGCCTCTTTCGTGGCACACGATCCCCCACAAGATGCATCAACCATGCGTCTCTTTTATGAAATTAGTCAATTGTAAAAACTTTGGACTTGTTGCCACCGTGGCAGTTGATGATTTGGATAACTCTTAATTAATTCCTTAAAGCGTTCCCAACATTCATGAAATGTTTCTGTAGGTTGTTGGGAAAAGAACTGAATCTTCTGATGCAACTCGATGGTTTTGGTCATGGGAAAATATTTTTTTAAGAATTGATGGTGTAACTTTGCCCAACTCTGAATAGATTGTGGTTCTAAGGAGTAGAACCAAGTTTTTGCCTTATCTCTTAAAGAGAAAGGAAAGAGTCGTAGCTTAGCTATCTCGTCAGTGATATTATGCACACGAAATATTTTACACACTACAATGAATTCATTCAAATGAACATATGGATTCTAGTTTGACAATCCATAATAAATCGATAACATTTAAATCATTGCGAATTTGAATTCATAATGGTTCCCTGGGATGGGGGCATGCATGATATTATCTTCATCCTCGTAAAAATCAGGATCATTATAATATTCTAATGTTCTTGGGCTCTCATCATAATTATTATTCCCATTATTTTCATTATTAATATTCCAATTGTTCCCGTTCCTTTGATTTGCCATAGTCTCAGTATGATGATACTGATTCCTTTGGATTCTGCGATTCTCTTTACAAGATCGTTCGATTTTAAGATTAAACGGTTGCAAATGTGGGTGATGAGAACGAGTAAAGCTCATGCACCAATACTCACAAAAAGAGTTGATAATTCCATAACAAACCACAAGTATCAACTTCAATCGATTGAAGTAATGCACACAACAAAATTTCCCAACAAGAACTTTATCAGTCAACCGATTGAAACAGTGGTCTCAATCGATTGATATTCAAAAGTCAAACTGAGTCAGTACAGATTTTTCAGCTTAGAAGGCAAGTAGGCATGGTCAAGTCAATTGATTGACAGAGAAATGTCAATCGATTGATAGAGTTTCAACAATTTCCCCAGCAAATAATATTCCAGTCTCAATCGATTGGCAGAGAATTTTCAATCGATTGAGTTCAATGATGAACAGTGGCCAGTATTAGAAGAAAAGAATTTTTATTTTTTTTAACAAAATTTGAATTTAAATTGATTTTTTTTTTTTTTTGTAACAATTAAAAATTAAATTCGAAAATTAAAATTTTAAAACTTAAAGCAATCCTACACAATCCTACAAAATCTTATCTAAAAGAGAAAAATAAGAAAAAGAATAAAAGATTCTAATAAATCCTAGAGCAAGAGTCCGACAAAAGTCACTAACTAGAATTTACAAAATCCTAAAATATTTTCTAAAAGAGGAAGATAATAAAAGAGTCTCCTACAAAATCTAAAATAAGAAATCTTAAAAATCTCAACTTCCTAAAAGAACTCCACAAAATCTTACCCAATGATAACAAAAAAAAAGAAATCAGATTCTGCAATTTATAGATCAACAATGTTAATTCCAAATTTCAAAAGTAAAAATTTAAACCTTAACATTCAATATTCAAATTTAACAATTCGGATTTCACACAAAACAGTCGATCGATTGATGCTTTAGGCTCAATCGATATACAATTCAACACTCAAATCTCACAGAGCACAGTCGATTGATTGAGGAACAGATCTCAATCGATTGACTGTCAAATAAATGCGCAATTCTCTTTCCGAATTAATCAAAATTTCTCCAATTTTCCCGACAGCGGCGCCAAAAA
This sequence comes from Chloranthus sessilifolius, assembly GCA_021018995.1. NCBI lineage: Eukaryota > Viridiplantae > Streptophyta > Magnoliopsida > Chloranthales > Chloranthaceae > Chloranthus > Chloranthus sessilifolius. The sequence goes on from CM037589.1 coordinate 33,656,354, forward strand.
CTTGGTCTAATTTAAGTTTAACCCTTGCAAGTGCACAAAATCTATTGTAGCATGGTAAGAACAGGGGTGTCGAACCCACAGGGAAACGTAAAATTTATCTAATCCTTTCAGAGACTTTATCACACACAAAGAAGTATCAAGAGAGAAATTTAATTTACCACACAGGTACCACACGATTCTCAATTCAATAAAAGAAAACTAATCAATCTAGGCCGGAACAAATTATGATAATGAACAAAAATAACAGTTTATGAATTGATCAAGGAGTCAGCTAACCATCGATTTGTAACATTTCCATCATTCAATCTCACAAATTCATTTTAAGTCAAAACACCATCATTTATTAGAAAAATAAATGAATTGAGAAGAACGCGACTATGGATCTGGCATACCCTATCTAAAAACTATGACTCAGCCTATCATCGCGGTATGAATCATGTAAAAAAGATAGCATATCTCAAGATCCTAAGTCACAACAATAATAAATCAATCATTCTGCAGCCTAGATCGGCCTGCAGTAACAGATCTAGATGGAGTGCTTCTTTTACGATCGTTGATAACCACGATCGCCGACTGTAAACGAAGACTCGATAATATTCAACCACGCGCACACTTATAATAGAATGATTCAATGAAAAAACCATGAAATTGTAGAAATAATAATAAAACAGTTACTGATCTCCGGTTCGCTTCCTCCTTGAGCAAATGACTTTAGCCGCTCATCCTCGGTATACAAACCCGTTGTAGATCCGAAGACATCATTTTAACAATGCTCTCTTTTATTTATCACAAAATCTCCTTATAATGCTTTGGTTCCTAGGTACAATCTATGCTCTCACAATTATAAAAGGGAATTAAAAAGAAACCCTAATACAATTTACTGAGAGAAAGAACCAAGAAGAACCCTCCAAAATTCAATTCCCCCCAATAATATCTAAAAAGTGGTTAAAGAAGGGCCCCTTTGAATGAGTCGTAGCTTCCTTTTTATAGGGCCGAGCAAACCCTATCCCTAATAGCCTCAATCGATTGAGAGTTAAATCTCAATCGATTGACTTTTGATTCGGAGTAAGTGGGGATAATGCTATCTTCTCTTGTCAATCGATTGACACTTTGTCCTCAATCGATTGACATCCAAGGGTAGATTCTCCATTCTCTTGATGGATGTTGAGCTGTTTCACGGATTTCGATCCTTCTTTTGACCTTTTTGTCCATAGCCCTTGTGTAGTCTTTAATTACCTTTTTTTATGCTCTTTAGTGATCCAACGGTCAGAAATACATGTAATCATTAAAACCTCATAACAACCATTAGATGTTTTCATCAGACAGCTAAATGTAGGGAATAGAGTACAAAATATACTCACATTTCAGCACTGATCAAAGCTCCCCAACGAAAAGTAAAGATACCCGAGCCGCGATGCTATGGGAGAGCTCGCAATGCCAAGGAGTTAGAAAATTTCTTGTGAGACATGGAACAGTATTTCCGTATCATTCCACCCGTCACCGAAGCTATGAAAGTAGTCAATCTCGAGAGGGATGCTAAATTGTGGTGGCGTATGCACTACGAAGAGATCCAGACTGGACGCTGCATTATAGACACGTGAGAAGATATAAAGAAAGAGTTGAAAGCTTAGTTCTTACCAGAGAATATTGACTTCATCGCCCGACCTAAATTACGGAAGCACAGCACACGGGAACAGTGAGAGAATATGTGAGGCAGTTCTCCGCCTTGATGTTGGACATCAAAGGCATATCTGAGAAGGATAAATTGTTCTACTTTCTTGAAGGCCTCAAGCCATGGGCGCAAGCTGAATTAAACATAAGAGGATTACAGGACCTTGCAACCGCGCAGGCTGCTCCGAAGCGATTAATAGATTTTAGGCCGTCATACCAAAATAAGAAAAGGTCGCATGAGAATAAGAATGGTTTGAAGAATCCGACGAAAGTCAATTAGAAGAGCAAGAGCGGTATACATGAAAAGAAGTCGCACAGGAAAGAGTCTCGTGTCAAGTCTGTCGAATCAGCTAATTTTGTACTTAAGTCGGGTTGCTTTCTATGTGAAAGGTCACATCGAGTGAAAGATTGCCCTCATAAACAATCCTTGAATGCTCTATAAGGGTCTGTCAGTGCTCCTCCACCTCCTGCCATTGATGAGTCAAGAATGGGGGCAATCAGGTTGCTAAATGCCATAAAGGGGCAGGTAGAGAAGGGAAAGACGGTCACGCCCAAAGGGTTGATGTACATAGAGGTGTGCATCAACGGAAAAAATACTCGTGCCATGGTTGACACGGGGGCGACGCATAACTTCGTCGCAGACAAAGAAGCACGCCGTCCGGGATTGAAAATGGAGTAAGGCTCTAGCCGGATAAAGGCCGTGAACTCTGAAGTGCGCCCCATTGTTGGAATAGCAAAGGGCGTACCTGTGCAGATAGGGCTGTGGACTAGATTGACAAACTTTATGGCGGTACAGATGGATGATTTTAAAGTAATTCTTGGATTGAAACTCCTGCACCAGGCCAAAGCCGTACCCATGCCGTACCTCAGATCAGTGTGCATGTTGGGAGAGGAAAATCCTTGCATGACCCCCATCATTCAGAAAGGCAAGAAGTGGAGAGTGTTGAGTTTATCTCAGCGCTCTAACTCAAAAAGGGACTGAAGAGGGGGGGAACCTATATTTCTTGCTACGTTGATGGAAGAGAACACGATAGGGTTAGTTGAACTTGTGCCAGAGAGCGTATCAGGGCTACTCAGAAAATTTTAGGATATCATGCCGTCAGAGTTGCCGAAAGTGTTACCACCTAGGAGATCAATGGATCACTGAATTGAGTTGGAACCCGGTGCGAAGCCACAGGCTAAAGCTCCCTACATAATGGCTCCTCCAGAGCTCGCTGAGTTACGTCGGCTGCTGGATGAGTTATTGGGGGCAGGGTTTGTTTGATCGTCTCAAGCTCCATTCGACGCCCCAGTCCTATTTCAGAAGAAACATGACGATAGCCTTTGATTATGCATCGACTACAGAGCATTGAATAAGGTCACTGTCAAGAATAAGTACCCAGTGTCATTACTTGCAGATTTGTTTGATCAGTTGGGCAGTGCGAGGTACTTTATCAAGTTGGACTTGAGATCTAGCAATTATCAGGTGCGAATCGCTGAGGGAGATGAAATCAAGACTACCTGTGTGACCAAGTACGGGGCCTTTGAGTTTATAGTGATGCCCTTTGGGCTGACTAATGCCCCAGCCACCTTTTACACCCTGATGAATGAGTTGTTCCACCCTTACCTCGACAAGTTTGTGGTGGTGTATCTGGATGATATAGTTGTATACAGCAACACCTTGGAAGAACACCTCGTCCACCTCTAAACTATTTTCAATGTGCTGCGAGAGAACAAACTTTATGTGAAGAAGGAGAAGTGCTCATTTGCGTAAGAAGAGATCATATTCTTAGGGCACCGTATTAGGGAAGGAAACATCAGCATGGACCTTGAGAAAGTTCGTGCAATCAAGGAGTGGAGAGTCCCAGAAGGGTTGACCGAGCTGCGGTCATTTTTATACCTTGTCAATTATTACAGAAGGTTCATTCCTGGTTATTCACGCCGTGCAGCACCACTGACAGACCTTTTGAAGAAAGATCGACCGTGTCAGTGGTGGGAAAAGTGCCAGAGAGCATTTGAAGATTTAAAATTGGTGGTCATGAGTGACCCCGTGCTGAAGCTACCTGATCACTCCAATCCATTTGAGGTATACACGGATGCCTCCGACTATGCGATAGGAGGAGTATTAATACAGGAAGAACATTCAGTGGCCTTCGAAAGCGAAAAGCTGAACGATATCGAGTCGTGGTATATGGTTCAAGAGAAGGAGATGACGGTGGTAGTACACTGTTTGAGGACGTGGAGGCACTATCTACTTGGGTCTAAATTTCTAGTGATGATCGACAATATGGTGACCAAGTACTTTTAGACACAAAAGAAATTGTCGTCGAAATAGGCTCGTTGGCAAGATTTTCTGGTTGAGTTTGATATGAACTTGGTGTATAAACCCGACAAGACCAATCAAGTCGCAGACGCTTTAAAAGTTCAGTTGGCAGCGTTCAAAATTGAAGAGCAGGCTGCAGCTAGGAGCACTAGTTCTACTATCCCCGACCGGTTGCATAATGGGTTGAAGTTTGATCTTCTCGCTAGGACCATCCTACAGCAAATACAAGAGGGGAGAACACAACGGTTCTGGACTGAGGAAGGATTGTTGGTGACTAAAGGGGGCCATTTCTATGTGCCAAAAGTGAGAGATCTTAGAAAAGAACTCCTTAAAGAATGTCATGACACATTGTGGGCTGGTCATCCGAAAATACACCGCACGCTCGCCTTGTTGGAAAGGCATTTTTATTGGCCCAAGATGGAAGAGGATGTAGAGGAATATGTCGGGACCTACCTGATATGCCAACAGGATAAAGTTGAGAGGGCTAAGCCATTTAGACTCCTGCAGCCTTTACCCGTGCCATCCCGACCGTGGGAGAGCGTCTCCCTTGACTTCATATCTACGTTGTCAAAAGTACGAACATTCGGGTCCATCCTGATAGTTGTTGATCGATTTTCAAAATATGCTACATTCATTATGGCACCATTGAACTGTAATGCAGAGCATGCTGCATGATTATTTGTCAGCAATATTATGAAATATTGGGGAGTGCTGCAAGTGATTGTCAGTTATAGGGATCCACGGTTTGCTAGCAAGTTTTGATCGAAAGTATTCCAGCTCCTGGGGACAAAGCTGAACTTCTTATCCAGCATGTATCCTCAAACAGACGGTTAGACAGAAAGGGTGAATGCTATTTTGGAACAGTATTTGAGACATTTTGTGAGTGCCGACCGAAATAACTGGGTTCAATTATTGAACATGGCACAATTTTGTTATAATATATAGAAGAGTTCAGCCTCAAATATGAGCCCATTCGAATTAGCAACTGGCCAGCAGCCATTGACGCTGCATATAATTACTATGGGATATACTAGATCGAGTCCGGCAGCCTACCATCTTGCCAAAGAGTGGTAGAGAAACGCAGAGATCGCTAGGGCCTATCTGGAAAAGGCCGCTAAGCAAATGAAGAAGTGGGTCGATCAGGTCGACGGCCTATCGAGTTGTACGTAGGGGATAAAGTTTTGGTAAAGCTTAATCTGAAGCTGCTCAAATTTTTCAGAAGAAAACATACAAGACTAGTTCGTAAGCACGATGGGCCATTCCCAATCACGAAAAAGATTAATGATGTCTCATTTCGAGTGTAACTTCCTTCCCGACTGAGAATGCATCATGTATTTTACGTCAGTTGCTTGAAGCCATATAAAAGAGATTCGAATAACCCAGGGAGAAGTTTGTGACTGCACTGATGTTGATTCTGATTAAAGAGGCGTTGAAGAAATCCTTGCACACGGAACCGCGATGTGAAGTTGAATAATGAATTTCCTGTGGAGTACCTTTTGAAGTGAAAGGGCCTACCAGAGGTCGAAATTACTTAGGAACTTGAGAGTACCCAACTATCCTTCTAAGCCGCTCTGAGGAAGTACCTAAAGTGCATCGACGGGGATGTCAACGCAACTAAGTAGGGGAAGATGTGACGTTGGCTCGCGGCATGGCCATCCAGGTGAGCCGCATGGCCACTTGTGCCACTAGTGTGTCAGGCATTGGTGGGTTAAAGCTAAGGCATCATCGGCGCATTTCTAAATCATGAGGGCATGCGGCATGGTGGCAGAATGGCCGTGACACGGTCGCGACATGGACGCAACATAGTCATATGAGGAGCGATGTAGGGCATTGCGGTGTGAACAGTAAAGTATGTCAAACCAATACATTTGAGGTCCTCCCATCATTTGGCCTATGTTGATGTTTAAACCATATATATGGGAAAGTGATCTTATCAATCACGTGATGTGTCGCTGGCTTAAGTGATCCCCTACGGAATACGTACGATAGCCTTGTGGGCTTGAGTTCGTGCATCCAGGCCTCACAAAAGGTGTTAGGTCGCTATAGTCACGTTGTGTGCTAGGGTCATCGTGTTGGTGGTTCCCAACCACCTCCACGGTGCGGACCTATCTCCGATGAGGGGCTGCCCCTATATCTGTCGTTGTGTATCGTAATATTATTTGCATTCGGAAATCAGCTTAATTTCTAACCTAATGCATTACCGTACAGGTTTGAAACGTGAGTAGGCTGATCTAGTTCGAAAAAGCTAGTTGTCGCACTGGAGATTACGTCACAAAGAGTAAGTCCGTGACAGACAGGACTAATAGCAGCAGTATTTTGTTAAAAAACTGCCGTTAATAGTCTTATTTTTTGTAGTGAAGTCTGCATATCGCATAGTCACACAAATGGGTGGACGCCCAGTGTGGACACCCACTATAGACTAACTCTATAAAATGGTGTATGACAAATTACCCCTTTTAAGACGGGCTTGCCCCCTGCAAATCCTAAAACCATCCAATCACATGTGGTGTATTTGATAAAAGTTTGAACTTTGGTCGTGTTAAGAAATGACGGCCTTCACATGCTATGCGCTCGTTTTTTCTCAGTGCAAGTAAATGGAATAATGAAGCGGTTGGGGGAAGGGGGTTTCTCTTTTATTTTAAGCGATTTGAATGCATGTTTTTTTTTTTTGATGAAATAGTTCTTGTTTTCCTTCATTTCTTATTTATATTCAGCTGACCTAGACGTGAAGTGTTTGTAAAAGGACAGCATTATTTGGAAGACATATTTTATGTAGACAAAGTGCAGGCGGCTAATGTGACGCAATGCAATTGGCTGCAAGCACAGTGGGACTCAATTAAAGCAAGTTAATGCAACCAATTACATCACCGCCATGTCATCCGCTTGCACTTTGTCCTCAATAAATCAGTCCTCCGTATATAATGTTCCGTAAAAGAATGGTTTATAGCTGCAAGATCAGCTCTTAACCTTCTCCGGATTCTTATAATAAATATCATAATCAGGCGGTTGTATGAGAACATTGGCTTATGGTTTGTGAGAGGAAAATTTTCTAGCCCAATTTAGCCATCAAAATATCTATTTTGGCACTGTCATTGTTGAGCCACCTAAATGCTACGCCTTCATTTCAGGATCATTCCTGGGAGGTTGCAACCTAGGTTACTTAATGATGAATTCTCCGACAAAATAACTTTTGCCCTGATCTTAGACCTATTTGATCTTGAGATCATGGATCTACAATCACACGATCGTATTTTGATTTCACATGGCACACATCCCGAAAAATGATCCAAGAACCACAGTTGATGTACAACCATGATCATCATGCAGAGTCAAAATCTGACTGCTTGATGGGAGGTTTCTGATGTCAAGATTCATTGGATGGAAGATTTTGTTGAGAAACAATCAACATCGTTCGGTGCAATCAAAGATTATTTTTGTAACCAATCTGCCACTGCAAGGGTAATAAGTAGGGCTGTCAATGGGGCGGGTTTCAACCCCGGCCAGCTGGCCCAGCCCGGCTCGAATAAGCCGGGTTTAGACTAACTTTTTAAACCCTAATAACAAATGGGCCGGGCTGGACTAAGTCCAAATAAAAAATGGGTTCGGGTTTGGTTGTAAAAATAAACGGGCCTAAGTAGGTCTTCAAATTTCGGGCTAAACAATCATTTTTTATAAAGAAGCTTCTCAAATGACAAAAGTAGCCGTCTTCAAATTTCGGGCTAAACAATCTCTTTTTTATAAAGAAGCTTGTCAAATGACAAAAGTAGCCCCCTTTATTACCTTTAATAGATAAATAAGGGGTTAAATAAGTCATTTCCCCTTTAGTCATATATACCCTCTCATTGCTTAGGATTTCTTCATCTCTCATTTCATTTTCATCTCATCGCTTCACTTGAAACAGCAACACAGCAACATCAACTTAGGGTTTCAACTTTCAAGTTTTAACTTTCAACTTCAAGCATTCAAACTCTCTTTCTCTCCCCCATTACCAAACTTTCCTTCTTTCTCTCTCTCTCTCCTAGGGTTGCAGACAACCATTGCCAAGCAGCCCAAGCTCTTCGTCCCAACCAACCATTGCATAGCGACCCACTTTTCCCCATAGCTTTCAAGCTATCTCTCTCATTTCCATACTCTCTCTCCCCTAGCCCATTTCCAAGCTCTCTCTCTCTCCCACCTTCTCCCTCTATCATTTTCTTCATCGTTTGAGTTCACTCACCTAAACAGCAACTCATTTACTCATTTAAGGATCAACTTTCAACTTCAAGGAATCAAACTCTCTCTCACTCTCTCACTCTCTCTCTCTCTCTCCCCTCTTACCTTTTCTCCCTCTAAAAGCTACTTGGAAAAAAAGCCTTATAGTCCCTCTAAAAAAAAAGCTACTGAAAAAGCTTCTGAAAAAATCATTGAAACCTGGTCCGATCTTCGGTGTTGGCCCGACTAATAATGCGTCGGGTTCTTTCGGGCCAGGTTCAGGCTCCATCAGAGATGGACTATATGATGTCAACAATAATACCTCAGATCTATCAACAAAAGTTGACATGTTGTCCAAACAAATGAACATGTTGTTAGCTGCAATCAAGCAAGCTAAAATTTCCATCAACCCCACGGCTTGTTCAATTTGTGACCACTCAGGTCACATGGCTAACGAGTGTCCAACTACATTGTAATTCTTCCCATATGAACCTACTTCTCAAGAGCAGGTGAATCTGACTCAATCTTATCAGCAGTAGGGTAGAAACATGTACTCAAACACCTATAATCCGAAATAAAAAAATCACCCCAACTTAGGATAGGGAGGATCAAACCAAACTGGACAGTGAACCAACAATACAGATCCAATATAACGAGTGGACAACAGAACTTTCGTCCACAACAGAATTCTAATTTTCAACAGAATTCTCCTTATTATTATCCAAATTCTGAGTTTCGCAAAAATCAGAATTTCAATCAAAATTTTAATCAATCTCAAACTATCGCTTCGAAAGATTCTGATTTGGAAGAAAAGATTATACGAAATATATTTAGCCAATTGACTAATCAATTGAGTCAACGAGAGCAAGGTAGGCTTCCTAGCCAACCCATCAATAATCCTCGAGGCCAAACATCACCTGATGAAGGACCATCGAATAGTCAACAGTTGAAAGTTGTTACTATGTTGAGAAGTGGGCGAGCAGTTGATAATCAAGTGGAAATGCCAGTGGAACCTGATAAGGAAGAAGAAAAAGAAGTGACAAAAGGCAAAGGGTTAGAGAAAGGAAAAGAGAAAGAATCTCCTCAAATTGTCCAACAAGGACCTGAAGAAGAATCAGAAAATAAACTCCAATCCTATACCCCAAAGGCACCATTCCCTGAGTGCCTAACACCTCCATCTAGAATGGAAAAAGGAGCATCAAAAATGGAAAAAATCTTTGAAACATTCAAGCAGGTAAGGATAAATCTTCCATTACTTGAAACAATCAAGAAAGTTCCTGAGTACGTAAAATTTTTAAAAGAGCTATATACTCATAAGAGAAAAGTACGTACTCAAGTTTCAAAGAAAGTGTTTCTGACTAATCAAGTCAGTTCGATATTGCAATTGGATGCCCCTCAAAAACTTAAAGACCCTAGAGTCTCAACTATTCCATGTGTCATTGGTGGGCAACCAATTAGTAAGGCATTACTGGTTTGAAAGCAAGTGTCAATCTGATCTCATACTCAGTATATGAGAAATTAGGATTGGGCGAATTAAAACCCACGATAGTTACACTCCAACTTGCTGATAAGTCAGAAGGAAGACCTAAGGGTATCATCGAGAATGTTTTGGTTGGAATAGATAAATTTATCTTCCCAGCGGACTTTATTGTGTTGGACATAGAACCACCAATTAAATCCATCAATCAAGTCCCAATCATTCTTGGACATCTGTTTCTCGCAACTGCTAATGCCTGCATCAATTGTCGAATGGGAGTCATGGATGTTTCTTTTGGAAACATGAAAGTCAGGCTCAATATATTTCATGCGATGAATCATTTTCGCAATGAGGATGAGGTTGATTATTTCTACATCGATCATGTGGACGAAGCTTTACTATAAATGCTTACTAAAGAAGAATTTGAAACTGCTTTGTTAGCCATCTATGAGAAGAAAGGATCTGAAAAGAAACAATCAGAAGAGAAGATGATGAGTTCATTAAGTGCAGATGATAAGTTATGTGAAATTGAGACTAAGGTGGAACCATTACCTATTGAGATAAAGAATGAGTTGACTCCATCAATCGAGCAGCCACCAACCGTTGAATTAAAGCAACTACCTGAGTCACTCAAATATGCTTTTCTGGGACCTCAAGAAACGCTTCCGGTAATTATCTCATCAACATTATCAAAAAAGCAAGAGCATGAATTATTGAAAGTGCTTAAAGATCATAAAAAGGCTATCGGATGAACCTTAGCTGATCTTAAAGGGATTGATCCGTCAGTATGTATGCACAAAATACATCTGAAAGATGATAGTACACCATCGAGGGAACCACAGAGGTGACTTAATCCAAACATGAAAGAAGTCGTTTTAAAGGAAGTCATCAAGTTACTGGATGCTGCGTAAGTCCAGTTCAAATTGTTCCCAAAAAGTCTAAGATAACAGTGAAAGAGACTACTAAAGGAGAATTGGTACCTAGTCGTGAAACTACAGGGTGGCGTGTGTACATCGATTATCGAAAATTGAACACAGCTATCAGAATAGATCATTTTTTCCTTCCATTCATTGATCAAATTCTTGATAAGTTAGCAGGGCAGGAGTTTTACTATTTTCTCGATAGATATTCGGGATTCAACCAAGTGCCCATATTTCCAGCTGATCAAGAGAAGACAACATTCATGTGTCCTTATGGTACTTTTGCATATCGCAGAATGTCATTCGGCCTATGTAATGCTCCGACCACTTTTCAACGATGTATGTTAGCCATATTTTCGGATATGATTGACAAATTCATCGAGGTATTTATGGACGATTTCTCTATTTTCGGGAAGACGTTTGAATCATGTTTGAATCACATTTTACAAGTGTTGTAACGTTGTGTAGAATTCAAACTTGTTCTCAGCTGGGAGAAGAGCCATTTCATGGTTCGATAAGGAATAGTTTTGGGGCATATCATTTCGAAAAAAGGAATTAAAGTCGACAAGGAAAAAGTTGACTTAATTGCTAATCTGCCTCCACCAAAAAGTATTTGTCAAATCCGATCATTTCTGGGTCATACGGGATTTTATAGAAGATTCATTAAGGATTTTAGCAAGATCACCAAGCCCTTGTGTAACTTGCTTGGAAAAGATGTTCCGTCCGAATTTGATGATGAATGCATGAAGGCATTTTTGAAAATGAGAGAGCTATTATCCAATGCTCCGATAATCCAACCGCCGGATTCTTCGTTGCCAGTCAAACTCATGTGCGATGCATCGAACTATGCGATTGGAGCAGTCTTAGGGAAAAGGGTAAACAAATTACCTCATGTGATTTACTATGCTAGAAAGACACTGATTGATGCACAACTAAATTACACCACCACCGAGAAGGAGTTATTAGCTGTGGTGTATGCATTGAATAAATTTCGTTCTTATTTGCTTGGATCGAAAATAGTGGTCTTTTCAGACCACTCTGCATTGAAATATATGTTGGCGAAAAAGGACGCAAAGCCAAGGTTGATCCGATGGATCTTACTCCTCCAAGAATTTAACTTTGAGATCAAAGATGCAAGGGGATTGAAAATGATGTAGCTGATCATTTATCAAGAATTTTTTCTAAAGAATTATCTGTATCGGAGACTATTCGTGACACCTTTTCGGATGAGCAGTTAATGGCAATTGATGCAACAGCTACAAAAGTTTTTTAGTTTGCCAATATTATGAATTATCTAGTCACTGGCAGAATCCCTACGCAATGGGATAAGAATTATAAGAATCTATTTTTCTCCCAGATAAAATACTATTTTTGAGATGAACCACAGTTGTTCAAATTCTATTCAGATCAAGTCATCAGAAGATGTGTGCCTGAAGAAGAGCAACCGAGCATCATAAATTTTTGTCATACAGGGGCCTGTGGAGGCCATTTCCGAGGACAAAAGACCGCATAAAAAATTCTTCAAAGAGGATTCTACTGGCCCTCCATCTTTCGGGACACTGTAAAATTTTGCAAAGAGTGCCAATGATGTCAACAACTTGAAAATATTTCAAGACGAAATATGATGCCACTGAACCCGATTTTGATTGTTGAGATTTTTGATGTTTGGGGGATCGATTTCATGGGTCCTTTTCTCCCATCATTCAGTTATTTATATATTCTGGTGGCCTTTGATTATGTCTCAAAATGGATAGAAACTGTGGCAACCCGATCGAATGACCACAAAGTCGTGGTCAAATTCTTGAAAGAAAATGTGTTTAACAGATTTGGAATCCCAAGAGCAATCATTAGTGATGGCGGTTCCCACTTTTGCAATAGCCACTTTGCCACTTTAATGAGGAAATATGGCATCACCCACGAGGTAGCAACGCTGTACCACCCACAGACTAGTGGTCAAGTGAAAGTGTCGAATCGGGAGATCAAACAAGTTTTAGAAAAGACGGTACTACCGGATAGAATAGATTGGTCGAGCCGGCTATCTGATGCTTTGTGGGCATATCGTACTGCATTCAAGACACCGATTGGAATGTCGCCATTCAGGATTGTATATGGGAAAGCATGCCATCTCCCAGTCGAACTGGAACATAAAGCATTCTGGGCTGTAAAAAGATTTAATTTTGACATGCAAGAGGCAGGGTCCAATCGCAGGTTACAGCTGAGCGAATTAGAAGAGCTACACTATGATGCGTATGAGAATTCAAAGATGTACAAGGAGCGGTATAAAAAGTTGCACAATCAATCAATTTCACGAAAGGAGTTCCACATCAGACAAAAGGTTTAGTTGTTCAACTCCAAACTTAAGCTCCATCCAGGAAAATTTAAATCAAGATGGGAAGGACCATTTCAAGTTGTATCCACTACCATGCATGGTGCAATTTAGATTAGAAGTCTTAAGAATAATCAAACTTTCAAAGTAAATGGGCAACGACTTAACCAATGATTGAGCCAATGACCCAGTTCAGGATTGAAGCGATGTACTTCAATGACCCGAAAAAGTGAACAATTAAGTGGTCGAGCTATCGACACATAAACTCAGCGCTTCCTGGGAGGCAACCCAGTGTGTTTTAAGTTTCTTCTTGTGGTAAAAATAGGAAGTCTTTATCAATCGATTGACCGGAGACAAGTCAATCGATTGACCTTCTACAAGGCTCAATCGATTGATAATTGCACTATCAATCGATTAAAACTTCCATCATCATCATCATCTCATCCTTGCCTGCGTGTGCTTGACCAATCGGCACAACTGTTATGTCAATCGATTGAGACTCAATTTTCAATCGATTGACAGTACCTCGAATTAATGGTCAGTTTTCAGAAATCAAAGCATCAATCGACACATCCTTTCATTGGTGGGTAAGTCAAGGGGCACGTCAATGTCAACCGATTGAGACTAACCTCTCAATTGATTGACTTGATTGCCTATTAACTCTGCCAGTTCCCAAGGCACCTACTCGGTGCGACTTTTTGTGAAAAGGTTGTTTTCAATCAATTGACACCACTATGTCAATCGATCGACATTAAACATGCTTGAGTGGATTGCACTACGTCACATCTGCATTCCAAATGCCCTTTCAAATTCTCACGACGTGGTGGAGGTCAATCGGTGTCAATTGATTGAGACTAGCCTCTCAATCGATTGACGATTACATTATATAAAGGGGACACTCGTGGTCCCCTTATTCACAAACCTCCTCCAATCCGAGCATTGATTTTTATTTTCATTCTCCTCGTACGCGATCGAAATGGCGGCACCTGGTTCACTGATCTACCAACCACCTCGTCCCGCCAACAATCCTATGCGCATTCCCAATGACGAGTACGTGGATCGCCAGTTTCAAATGGAAAATTTCTTTGATCTCGCAAAATATCGACGCATCACCGAAGCCGCTCGTTCAATCAAATTCATCGAGGCTCTGCACTTGGAGATGTTGCTCGCTCCTCCACCTATAGATGTCTAGTTGCGTATCTTACAGCTGTTTTACCAAAACATGGGATGGGTATCAGCCATACTATCACCGACGCATTTGCCATTCATCCGCCTCGAGATTGACAACTGGACGTATAACTTGCACACCGCCAATCTTGCCCGTGCATTCAATTTCTACGTGATTTGCCCATTAAACCACCACATTAATCCCGCCATTGATCTCAGTCAGGACCTCATGATCAACATGTGTGGACGGCGCGGGTCCAGTTTGTCCACTAAACGAGCCGTCCTATCGATGGACATCTTATTTTGGGACATTGTTATGTCAAACAATTTGTTACCGCATGGCACGAAGAGCGAGAACAAAGAATAGGGTGTCGGCTCTTTATGCAGCGCACACGAATACTTGGTTTGATGCTCCGGGATTAATGGTTGAAGAGATGTATCGATGTCACAGTGACATCGTGATCACCACCGCACCGAAAAAGCGAGAAGCCATTCTTTTGCATTTCCCGCACTATGTGATGCATCTTTTGGACCAAGTTGGGTGCCCGATTTACAATGATGAAGAGATGGGTGATATGCAATTTTATCACTATAGTACGAACGTTTGGGACAAGAGCATCAAGGTCATTCTGCGTGTTACGTTACCACCTATCGATGTTGATGAAGTACCTCCTCCTCCTCCCCGACCAAACCCCGCACAACGCCAACGCGGCAGCATCCGACAACCTTGTCCTGAAGAGGTCTCCTATTTTAATGTCGAGGCAGCAGTAGCTCGCCTAGAGGCGCAGATGGAGGGGTTGAGTGCCACTGTGGGAGGTATTGATTGACGTTCAAGATTTCAGAGTTCCCTTCTCGTGCGGATTGGCCGTGAGTCATTCCCTGGGCAAGCTGAGGACTTCATCGCAGGAGCGAGAGCGGCAATGGATGGAGAGAGAGATCTGGAAAATAATGATGATGATGATGTTTAGTGTGTTCTGTTTTGTGTTTGTTTTTAGTTTGGTTTATTTGGTTGTGATCATGTTTGTTTTGTTGTTGGTGAATCGTAGTTTGTTTTAGATGTAGGTTTTATTTTTAGTAGGGTCACGGTTGTAATCAAATCAGAATTTAGTAAATGAAAATCGGAGTGTTTTGGTATGTTATATTTCTGTGTATTCTCGGATTGGTACTTATGTTCATTAGTCAATCGATTGAGCATTTCAATTCCCATATTAGCTCCTCGGGTTGAGTCAATCGATTGACAATAAACTTTCAATCGATTAACACTGTAGTAGACAGAAAATCCTTCTATCAGAGACAGAGAATTTTGGCCGTGCACCATATATCCAACTTGACATCATACGTCAATCGATTGACACTCAGGGGTCAATCAATTGACTGATGTATGTTTCTAAAAAAAATTGCCTCTTCCACTCCGAAAATAGAGAGATTTGAGTCCCCTTCGAGTCCGTAGTTTAGGAGGTTTCTTTGAGTCCTTAAAGTACGTGTTTTTCTCTATTTATACCTCTCTTAGGATAGTCTTTTAAATCACCTTAGTCAGAAATTTTCATTCAATCCTCCCCAAGTTTTTGCTATGGCTCCCATCCGGTACCGTACCCGCTCGGCAGTCAAGAAATTGATGTTGTCCAAAAAAGACTCCATCGAGAATCGCCACGAGAACCGCTCGATTTGTCCAAGCGAGAAGTCATTGATCTTGACCTCGTATCAGGTCCAGTAGTCCAATCAAGTTTTGCTCCTTCCATCGAAGCCGACAATGATTCGGCGTTGAATTTGATTTCGACCTACTTATGGGCGGAATTAAACCCGCAATCGCCACTTGTACCGCCGCCTCCTACTCCACCAACATCTCCATCACAAGCGCCCATTCCACCACCGGGTGAGGGCAGAATCACTGAGGAGATGTGGCAATACGCATTCCCACAGCCAAGGCGAGGGAGCACTTCCAATGACGATTAAGGGATTAGGACTGTGAGTTTTAGGGTCTAGTTTTAGGAGTCCCTTAGATTTTATTTTATTTTATTTTCATGTTTTAAAGTAGGTTATTTTTAGATTTGTTTTAGACTAGGTTATTTTATTTAAATTTTCAATAAGTGTAATAATTTGCACCAGTTAATAAAGTTTAATTTAGTTAAATATTTGTGTTTTCTATTTTGGTACAATACCTTTCACCTGGTCAACCTTCTGGTCCTCAATTGCATTAAATAGGTTTGGGGGTCTCATTCACTTTTCAGATATCCAGCCAATGAGGACATTGGACGATTTAGGTTTGGGGGGGTATTTCTTTCTATGTGTAGATTTTTATTTTTATTTTTAAATGAGGGTTGTTCTCGGATTTTAAAAGTACATCAATCAATCGATTGAGACCAATTGTCTTAAGCGATCGACTGATAATCATCAGACCTATCGACAACCTGCGTCAGTCAATCGATTGAGGAATTGGATTCAATCGATTGACTGATGATAATTAGACTTATGAATTTCGAATTATATTCATATTCTTAAATTGTTGATGGCTGGAAATCCGTTTAGAGATTGTCATCATGTCATGATTGTTTTACACATGCTCATAAATTTTAATGCTGAATAATGATGTTCATGATCTATGCCTGAAAATTTTTGTACCATCACGTTACTTTAATTCCAAAATCTGAGAATTAAGTATAGAACTTGAAATCCTAAGATTCCAAAGAATGACTAAAACCTAGTAAACTTTAGAACTTTTGTCCTCGTTTTTGATGAGTGCTGAAAATTTTTGGAATATCTTTGAATTTCCTGCTTGTTTGTGAATTCTCATATATTTTATTTCGATTTGTTGATTTTGCATGTGTTATATTATTATGTAAAAACTCAAGGCAAATAGGTATCATTACTATCATGAGAGGAGATGATCAAAGGCCATCTTTAGCTCGTTTGTGCCCAAAATATTCCACCATACATTGATTTATCTTGTTGCACCCCCTTTGAGCCTGAATTGAAAATTCTTATCCTAAATATTCCTTGTGAAGACTATATTAATCATACCCCACACCAGTTTGAAAAGCCTTACCCTTTTATCTCTGAGAAATTAGGGATGAGAGCAAGAAAGGAAATAGAGAGTTGTAGCAATAATATTTGCAAGGAGTATATAAAAGATAAATATAAAAGAAGAAAGAAAGAAGAAAATATATCTTTGTGCAAGAGATAGAGAAATATGTAAAAGTGGTGTTATAAAAAAAAAGGAGAAAAGTGATAAAAAGGAAAAAGCTTCTGAAAGGTTCAAATAAAAGAAAGTGTGAAAAATCATAAAATCAAATGTGCTTCCTTTCCCGATTTCTCAGAGAAATTTGAATCCAATTTCCCCTTTCTTTCTTAACCTTTACTCGAGCCCTATTACAATCTTAGAAAAGACCTTCTTGATCTAATCATGAGTGGTAAACGCCTTGTGGAGAGTGATTATACAATGTCTATGGTGCTTGGTATATGCATACTTAGGATACAAATATCTTTCCTAATGAGACTTCTTTTAAAAATTCTTTGATACACCGTCTTTCTTAAAACATGTAAGATTCTTCTAATTTGTGTTGTAATTTCATCTCACATATGGGTGAAAAGTAAAACTATTCATCGGAGCGATTTCATTTTTGAGTGCATACCTATGGTGAGGATTGAGTCTAAACATGGAATCTAAAGACTTCGATTTTAAACTTATTCTCAAATAAAAGAATTTTAGCAGTGATAAGTGCATAAAACTCTAGGCATGAATTATGAGCATTGGAAAAACAATGAGTTGAGTTGAATGAGTATTAATAGAATGAGCATGGCCAGAAGCATCTTATAGGTTTTCACGGGCATTTAACTACTTAAGGGCATGGTTAAAATTATGGAATTTATTAGTTATTGAAGTTTGTACGTACCTTCATTTAAAACCTTTAGGAGACATAACTCCTCCACTAGAGATTACCTAGGGGTTTAAAGGCTTGTTGCATAGGCTAAATGCAATCGTGTTCCCTACGAAAGTGGCATTCATTTTATTTGCTCAATTGTTAGTTATGTTTCATTCTCTTTGCTCGAAGACTAGCAAAGTGTAGATTTGGGAGTGTGATCGATGTCGAAATGTGACTATATTTCGCACCTTAATTTCAACATTTAGCTAGCCGATGAAAGCATCTGATGGTTGTTATGGAGTTTCAATGTTTACAGATGTTTCTGACCGTTGGATTGTTAAAGAACATAAAAGAGAATAATTAAGGGTTACGCAAGAACTGTGGATCAAAAATGTCAAAATAAGCATCAAAATCTATGAAGTAGCTCAACATCCACCAGGAGAATGGAGACTCTACTCATATATGTCAATCGATTGATAAACATATGTCAATTGATTGACAAGAGATAGTTTTGCCCTCTTTTTCGAATTTGAGGTCAATCGATTGAGAATGAATTCTCAATCGATTGTGGTAATTAGGAAAATGTTTTGCTTATCCCTATATAAAGAAAGCTACGACTTTAATCTCTAAGATCTATTCTCTATCTTTTCTCTCACTCTGGGGCTCACATTCTCTCGTTTCTTTTAGGGTCTTCTCTGGGTAGATTGTACTTAGGCTTTTACATTTCTTTTCTTTTATAGTTTGTGGAATCATAGATTGTATTTAGGAAAAGTATTATAAAAATATCTTTGGATAAATAAAAAGTGCATATTTAAGAGAAAGGCTTTGAGTTATAACGAGATCGCACACCAAGGATGTGCGGCTAAATCATTTGTTCAAGGAGGATGCAATCCCCAGATAAGTAACATTTTTATGATTAACTCCACAGTCTCTTAATTTCATCATGGAATCATTCTACAAAAAAGTATGCTTAAATTGAATATCTTTTGAATACTTTATTATGACCGTTGATCTACGCTATCAACGATCATAATCGTCAGATCTGTACCTGCAGGCCGATCTAGGCTGCAGAGTGATTATATATTCATGGTCATGATTTAAGAATCTTGAGATACGCTATGCTTTTTACATGATTTCTACCACATGATAGGCTGAATCATCATTTTTAGATAGGGTATGCCAGATTGATGATCATGTTTTCTAACGATTCATTTTTCTAGATAAATGATGGTGTGATTGATGTGTTATGAAATTGTGGGTTTAATAATAGAAAGGTTACAAATCTGGGGTCACAAATTTCTTGATCATTCATAGAATTATCATTTTATTTATCATAAATTATCTTGCTCAGATTAGTTATTTTCCTTACATCTAGAATAGTGTGATAATTGTTTGACAAATTAAACTTTCTCCCTTGGTACTTCCTTGGGCTTCTCAAATCTCTTTAAGGATTAATTAAATTTCACGTCTCCCTATGGGTTCGACACCCTTGATTTTACCGTGCTACAACTGATCTTGTGAACTTAAAAGGGTACAATTTAAAACCGATCAAGTACCCATCAATATGGCTATACCATACCCTTGGTGCTTGCTTTAAATCGTAAAGTACTTTCTTCAATCTACAAACTTTGTGCTCTTTACCCTTTTCCACATACCCGGGAGGTTAATCAACATAAACTTCTTCTTCAAGAATGTCATTTAAGAATGCTGATTTGACATCCATTTGATAAACCTTTCAATTTTTTTGAGCCGCCAATGCTAAGACTAATCCAATAGTCTAAGCCGAGCAACGGGAGCAAAAACTTCATTGAAGTCTAAGTCATGTCTTTGCTTGTAGCCTTTCACCACTAATCGAGCTTTGTACCTTTCGACTTCACCTTTTGCATTTAACTTGGTTTTATATATCCATTTTACACCAATGGATTTGTGCCCATTTAGAAGTTCTATTAACTCCCAAGTCTCATTTCTTTTAATGGAGTCAATTTCTTGATTCATTGTATGTTTTCACTTTTCTTCTTGAGATGCTTCTTCAAAAGAAATTGGATCGGCATCGCCATATAGTGCAAAGTTAATCTCATCTTCATCAAAAAATCTTCTTGATGCTTCATAAATTTCATTGATGCTTTTGGTCTTCTTTGGAAGAGAATTAGAACTTGATGATGATAATAATGAAGAAGATGGAGAGGAAGTTCCATCCTCTTCATGCTCACAATTTTGAGCATCTTTCAATTTTTCTTCGTTGACACAAATAGACTTTTGTGTCTTTTCTTGAAAATTCCAATCCCAAACTTTTTCTTCATTAAATTTTACATCACTACTTATGATAGTTTTCTTGGTGATAGGATTAAACAATTTGTATGTCTTTGAAGTTTCACTATAACCAATAAGAATGCATTTTTTCGGATTTATCATCCAATTTTTTTCTTCTTTCATCCGGCACATAAGAATATGCAATGCTACCAAATATTCTTAAATGCGCAACACATGGTTTGTGTCCATTCCATGCTTCTTGTGGTGTCATGCCTTCACCACTTTTGGATAAGGCACGATTCAAAAGATAGTTGGCACATGAAACGGTTTCGACCCAAAATATATTTGGCATCCCTCTAGTCAATTCCATAAGTGTTCTATTTTTTCTTTCGGCAATACCATTTTGTTGAGGTGTGTACCGAGTGATTAATTGATGCCGAATGTCATTATCTTTTAAGAAATTCTTAAAATCATGAGAAACATATTCACCACCTTGATCGGTACCCAAAGTTTTCATCATAAAATCACTTTACTTTTCAACCAAGGCCTTAAATATTTTGAAGTAGCCAAATACCTCCGATTATACTTTGAGAAAATAAACTCAAGATTTACGACTATAATCGTCAATAAAAGTGAGGAAATAACGATTATCGCCAATAGAAGTGGTGTGCATAGGCCCGCATAAGTCTGAATGAACAAGCTCAAGAGGATTTGATGTCCTCCAAGCTTTCCCAATCGGAAAAGAATTTCTTTTATGCTTTTCGAGTGCGCATCCTTCACAACATGATCTTTGCGATCAATATTTGTCATCTCTCTCACCATGTGATTTTTACACATGAGAGTCAAAGAGTTAAAACTCAAGTGGTCATACCGAAGATATCATAGCCATGATTTATCTTGGATGATGAAATTGAAGCAAGGAAGAACTTCATTTTAAAACTTAAGCGGAAACATCTTGTTTGGAGTCATCTTTACTTTGACAATGAGAGTGTTGTTCATATCCTTGGTTTCACATGCATCTCCTTTGAAATAAATATTGTGTCCTTTCAAAATGAGTTGTCCAACACTTAGAAGATTGTGCTTGAGGCCTGGTACATAGAAAATATTTGAGATGCGTTTGATGTCTTTCTTTGATTGAACAAGAATATCACCACTTCCCTTTACAGAAAGTCGTTTATCATCGCTGGTCCTTACTTCACTTTGAATAGATTCATCTAAAGTGATAAATACGCTTTTGTTTCCCATCATGTGGTTACTACAACCACTATCAAGATACCAATCTTCATTGAATACAACTTCTTGAGCATTGCAGCAAGAAAGAGTGTCATCTTCCTTACTTTGATTGTTCTCTTAGACAAAATTTTATTCCTTTTTTTCTTCTTTCGCCAATCTTTTTCTACAAAATTTTATGGTGTGACCATATTTTTGACAATGATAACATTGAACATTAGAAAGAGAAGATTGACCTCTTCCTCTTCCCCTTCCTCTTGATGACGAAGATGACTCATCTTCATCTCTTGCTTTTGCTTGATATCTTCCTCCATTATGCCTTCCTCGTCCGCGATTAGAATGCCTTCCTCTTCCACCTCTAGTACTTTCCTTAAAGGAAATTTGAGTTTAAAAAGCTTGCTCTAGAGGAGAAGAATTAAATTATTTCATACGAAGTTCATAGGATTGAAGCGATCCCAACAAACTTTCTAAAGACAAAGTAGATAAATCCTTAGATTCTTCAATTGCAAAAATAATATATTCAAACTTACAAGTCAAACTTTAAAAAAAAAATTCTACAATTCTTTGATCTTGAAGATTTTCACCATTAATCCTTAATTGATTAACGAGAGAAATTATCCGATTGAAAAAATCTTCAACCGCTTCCGAATCCTTCATTCTTATAGAGTCAAACTCACTTCGAAGAGTTTGGAGCCGCACCAATTTGACTTTATCTTTGCCTTTGTATGAAGTATTGAGAGTATCTCATGCTTGCTTTGCCAATGACACCGATGAAATTCTTTCAAAAATAATTTCATCCACAGCTTGATAAATGAAGAACAAAGCTTTCTTGTCATTCTTACGATTTTCTTTCAACTCATTGAGTTGAGCTTGTGTGAGAGCCGCTTGATCCTCCGATTCTACATATCCGATTTCAACAATATCCCACAAATCTTGAGACCCATATAAAATCTTCATTTGAATACTCCATTGATTGTAGTTCTTACCGGTGAAACGAGGAAGTTGAGGTTGCAACAAATTGGAAGCTATGAATCTCAAGCTTTGATACCACTTTGTTGGAATACACCAACTAGGATTGGAAGAAAATGACACTCTAAAGAGAAGAAAGTTGTTCTCTTGTGTAGAAAAATACTAAAAATGAAGACTAAAGTGATATACTACTTAGAACCTTTCAAATTTCATTTATATGACTTGTAAAATAAAAATACATGAGTGATAAAAATAGCCCAAAATATAAAATCGGGAATAAATAAACATACACTTCCAAAGCAACTACCTAGCCTAGAAAAAGATAGAAAATTATATTCTCAAAGTATATTTCATATTCTCAAAACACCACATTAATTACACTAATTTCTTATGACAAAAAAATAATTTCAAGATTGACCAATATAACTCCAAATGGGCTAATGACCCAAAAGATAAAATAAGCCAAATGGGCCGGTCTAGCTTATAATTCTAACAAGAACGCGGGGCTGGGCAACATCACAGCGTAGTGTGGTGGCCATATTTCAAAATTTCGGCTGAAAAACAAAATCTTAAAATTTCGGTAATTTCGGACTCCTTTGAAGATTTCGGCCAAAAAATTCAAAATTTCGGTTTCGGTCCCCACCAAAACGAAACCCGAAATTTTGAACCTTGGTGGTGGCAGTGTCACATGGCATGGATCGACATCTTCGTTAGCCGCCTGACCCGACATAAACGTTTCTCCCATGGGAAGTGGACCCGCTTTGGATGTTTTGGTTCTTCAATGTGATGCCTAACACACAAAGCGGTCCGAATGTATGATTCAAGCTAAAATTGATATCGGTAAATTTGTAGAACCAATCTTTACGAATATATCGGATATATCGACTATGGGTACCTCTGTTTGGGCCGGCCTAGGTGATTTCTGAGGGCGCTACATTCAAAATTCCTTGAAATCATGAACGGCTTCGAATCAGACAGATGGAGATTTTTTTTCAAGCAAACCTTCCATATGATGGATCTTTATCCCCAAAAAATAGCCCTAAAATCATATTTGTACGTGATGTAACCCATGTGATTTTAGGGCAAATGTTTTTGAAACCTGTGCTATGTGAAATCCAAAATTGACCATCTAATGACATGTAGTCCACTGGTTTCAAAGGGTTTCGAAGGGAGATACCGTCAGAAATCAAAATCAGGTAGCCACCAATTCTTTTTGGCTATTTATGTAGCACAAATCGGTCGATATGACCTTTATTGCACAAAAAATCTGGCGATACATATGCCTTGTTATATCCATCAGGCATATCAATTCGAGAAGGTTCTGATCCGACACGTATCGGAAACGGGGGAGCTTCAAAACTTTGATTATTATTAACCCTTATTTAAAAATTATTATAAAATTTTATAACTTGTTGGTAATATTATTAATTTTTCCGAGTTTTCGTTAAGAAATATAAAATGGACTTGACTAACTTGGCGGCAACAATGCCTAAATACGCCAAATTTGGAAGCCTTGTCCATGATTATAATGCAAGAGGTAAACGCATCGTTCTTTCACTTCTTGAGATAATTAGAGAAACATGTCTCAAAAATAAATTTTTTAACAAAAAATATCCGACGTCAAATGTTTTAGAAAAATAGTGTTTTCACGGATTTTGGAACTTCAGAAAATTATAAAAGCATTGTTTTTTAATTTTTTGCTTTCACGATTTTCTGAAGTTCCAAAATCCATGAAAGCATTGTTTTTCTAAAATGTTTGAGATTAAGTCTTTTTTGCTAAAAAGTTTGTTTTTGAAGCATTGTTTTCTAAAGCACCCAATTTATTTTTTTCAGCTCAGTTTAATTTTAGTTTCACTACAACTTGCTTCTGTGAACATATTAAACTGATTTGCCACAAAATTGGAGTTGCCTGTGCTCCATTGGAAATGAGAAACAGAGGCCACAATCCAGTTTCTAAAATGCTGCCGCTGTTAGGTGATGGAGACAGTTGCACACAACTTTGAACCAAAGACAATTTTAAAATCAGGGTATGTACTTCTTCTTGTCTCTCAAGTGTTGAATAAGGTTTATTCCCTAACAATTAGAGCTTGGCTCTTACTTGGAGAGTTTGAATTATAGTTTGACTTTAACTGGCGATGGTCCAATTACATTCTAACTCTATATAAGGTTAGATTAGAAGTAGGATTTGTGACTTCTATATAAAAGGTCTTTGAGAGAATTTAGAAGAGAACCTAGAGAACTTTTGAGAGAATTTTCAAGAGAGAAAATGTAGTGAATACTTTGAGAGGCAAAGTATTGAAGAATTGTTTGAGGATTAAAGATCTGATTGAAGTCATTCTTGTATCGGAATCGTTACTATATTTTGACAGATATCTTCTCTATTCTTTGAAGGATTACATCATTGGTTTGACAGTGATTTTACTGTTGAAAATCGTGTTTGATCTTGTTTGAGAGTGCATTAGAGAAAAGAGAGTGTGTGTTGTAAACGTTCATAAATATTGCATATACTTACGTGGATGTAGTCCTCGATTAGGTAAACTACGTAAATCTTTTGTATTGTGTGTGATTGTTATTTGCGCTTTTTTATCTTTCTGCATTCATCGTGATCGGGAGTTCGATAGAATTGGTAGAATTTCTAACATCAAACACCCCCAAACAACAATATTTAACGATCACTTCTAAAACCGGTATATAACATTTCTGAATATATCTAATCAGTAGTGATAATAATCACATCAAATCGGGATATTTATAGGAAAAGAATTCGTCCTCAATTAGTTAGCAGTCATAAAAAAAAAAAAATTCTAAAAAACTGATTTGATGTCACTTGGATTAAGGTTGGACGCTTAAGATATAACTACAAAGGTGTGGCACATTTTATATGGGTTTTACAACGCCTGGCTTTATGCATATCCGAAACTTTCAGAGTTTGAATGATTCAATTCAATGGGCCCGGCAAAGATATGCTCTGCTTTTCTACGTTATCTTGTAATACTTTTGCTACTTTGTGGGGTACGCTCTTACGTGGATAACCACCATCAGCTATCCGTTTAACTGTCAACCGTGTTTAACTCCTCCAGAAAGTGCTTTATGGCTTCTAATCGCATAGCTTATATTGTTTAATTTAGGTCAAGTATTCAGGGATTTCCAACTGGAAGCCTAAACGCTAGTCTCAGTGAGCGAAACATCATACAGCGAGCGTCTTCCAGCTGGCTCTTCTCGATGTAACCAAATTATCCGAAAAGACCACTTATTCTCTAATGCAGAGCTCGACAACACCTAGCTAATATTTATTTATCTATTTTATTTATTTATTATTTATTTTGATACTATTAGTTGAGCTATCTATTTTATTTATTTATTATTTATTTTGTACTATTAATTGAGCTCGAGACAGCGACGTCGTATCTATGGACCCAACTCTTTAGACGGTCACTTAAACAATAAAATGGTTTAACTTAAATGAGCTTACACCATCATTAATTTAAAATGTATGTGTGTGATTCACATTGAAAATCGAGATTTTCGATTTCAGTTTCGTTCAGTAATTCGAATTTGCATCCCTCCCTGGGCTTAAACCAGTAACCTAATATTTGTTGAGGTGTGCCTTTAAATAGACTAGCCCATGACTGTCTAATTGTAAGTTGTGTGGCTTACATGTTTGATCAATCCAAATAGGTCAATTAACAAACGATTATTAACAAATATCGCAGCTAAAAACTCATATATTTAAACATTATATCGGTCTTGGTACACTATAATTTTAATAGTTAAAAATATATGAATAATCGTTTATTTTAGAATGCATAGATTGGATGGTTCAAATCTTTTACTTAATGTAATTTTGGGTCTGACTTTAGTATAATATTTGATCTATCTTTTTCCATAAGTAAGCTGAGATGGAACATGCCACCTTGAGGTTGCAATATTATAAACCTTCCATTGTTGTATTGTCAAGAATCAGACAATAGATATTGTTTTTCATTCTCATCTTTCATCCAATAGATCTTGAGATCATGGCTCACCTATTATACGGTTAGTTGTTGATTTCATGTCTCACACGTCCCTAAAAGTGTCTTTGAACATGGGTGTACCTTGTGATTAGTTCTTAGGCCACTTTTGAGAATTTTGTCACTGGGTCGCACTTCCGCAACCTCAGTCCTGTGCGACACCTAACACACGCTTCGCTAGGTCAGCCTATTTCTGATATCAACAGTCGCGGGGCGTCATTCGACGCGCTTTCAACGCGCGCGGTGCTTCGCTACCGCGTGCAACGAAGCCAACCATCTATATATCAGCTCTGATACCACCCGCCTAAAGGACAGGAACTCCCGCAATGTGGTTACCTCTGTTTCACGGCCTACCACCCAGCTTACCGTGCCCCTTACGACAAGCCACTTGCACCACTATACTAACTTGGTCTGCTCAAGCTTCACCCTATACACTGCACTAGTACCTCGCTTCGCAACAGTCTTGGCATGCAGCTCCTCATGCCACCATGTCATGCTCACATACCGAACCAAGCCCACAGCCTTGTGCCTCACGTTGGCGTGCTCAACTAAGTCTCACGCAGCCTGCCTTCGTGTGTGTTCTGAATTACTAGCACCGTTTATCCTTAGCCCACGTGCTGTCGTGCTCAACTGAGTCCCACGCAGCGATGGTGTTCACATGAGGTTGCCCAGCCGTATGCACCGCGACGCGTAGTTCGGAGCCATACTTCAACCTCCCTTGGGTTCCACATGGCATCGCTGTGTCGACGTCCTAGGCCCACCCTTTCAGGCCTAAGAGACACTTGCGCCCCCTCTTACAACGCAAGGCCCCGTGTGGGTGGGAGCCAGTCTCCACCAACTCTCCCACATAGAAGGGAAAAACGGTCATTCAGCCAGAATGGCGGGAGGACCTCAAACCCCTTAGTTTGACATACCGCAACGCCTCCTGCATCGCTAGCCCACCTTGGCTATGTCGCGTTCGTGTCGCGATCGCGTCGCTCACGCGTCTTTCCCCTCCATGCGACCGTGTCGCGACCCCGCAGTACGACCACATTACAAGACCTTTTTGGCTCTCATGTCGCGTGCCCTCCTAGCATCACATATCGTGCCCCAAATACTATGCTGGAAGTTCGAGTATTTGCCCCGTCACAATGTGCTCCATACGATCACATATTGGGATGAAAATTGGTTAGTGTTACTACCACACTTGAGCCACCTTTAGATATTGCTAGTGTTATTACCACACCAACTTATTTTACAGCCACCTCACTTAAGCAAAGGAAACTCCCTTGACTGCTGTAAATCACCTACTATCATACGATCACATATTGATATCACATGATGCACATCCCAAAAAGTGCAATCAACTAGTACCACCAACCTTAATTATTTAACCCTACAAAACGTTGTCATGACGTCACACTGATAGGTGAGGCTTGCTTCCAAATCGTTACAAGTGGCAGCCACGTCATTAGGTCATTATAAGATGTCCAAGTGGCAGTCCATCATGAAGATGTGTCCCAGTCAAATCATCAAGCTGGTAAGGGTATCCAAGCCATCTGATGAGAGCGCTTATGTGCTGGATTGTTGATCATTTAGGGTCTAATCGTCCATGCAATGGCTCGTGTAGGGCTTCATCATATGGTAGAGCTCACGTAAAAGTTTTGCATTATTAATCACAAGAAGTCCAAGTGGAAAATCATCTAAATCGGACCAGTCCTACTTCTATATTGCAAGCTCATCAGAGACTCAGAGGATACAAATCAATATTTATTTATTCATTTAATGTGGACCAGAGGTCATGCACCTGGAAGAGCGATTGCCAAGTGGCCACTTCTTACACTTGTACGTTGTACCACCACTAAAGAAATAAATGACGCACGAACACAATGGTACATCTTCATAAATTGTATTTTAAAACGACTACTGTGTAAAACTTGGTTCAGTGGTAATTAATGGGCAATCTTATCTCCACTACCAACAAATGGGTGTGATCCAGACCATCCATCAATCTCTCAAATCTGTCACCTTTTTGTACCCAAAAAGGCCAAGCCATCTGCCAATGAATTTAAGTTTTTTAATTGTCCAAAAACTAATTTATTGGAAAGTGGTTTAGTTTTCAGCCAATTGGCTCGTCTCAGTAGTGGTAATCAATTTGACTGTTTTATTGATTGAAAGCAACTCGCACCAATTGTTACGGATAGAGATGGAGATCACTGCCATGTTTTGGTACCTCTATTCATGCTTACCAATTTACTTGTGTGTGCGTACGATGAAAACTAATAACCATGTTGAATCAAATGATCGATATTATTTTTCTTTTCAATCTTTAACATAATTGATCTTAACTCCGAGTGTATCATCAAATAATCCATTTTTGTTTCCATATGATATAGATCCCTAAAACAACATATGAGCGTGATGAGTGCCTTGTGATTTTAGAGTCACTTTTTAGGAATATGTGTCATGTGTAAAAAAAATTATCTGCCGGATGGTACGCCCATGATGTCATATCCATTCTCTGTGAATGTTGTAATGAAAAATGATATCGATCACGTGATTCAACATAGTCAATAGTTCTCCGCCTAGGTGCCCACTAATAAATTCGTAGGCGCCAATAAAGCTACCCTCATGTTTTGATGTTGCTAAGCATCGTCACCACATATAATAGGAGGAAATTAATTTATGGGTAGCTCTACTTGCACCCACGACAACTCTAAAAGCATCCATGTACCCCAACCTTTCAAATGATATCTTATTGCTATTTGGGTAGCTTTAATAACACCCACGGAATCTTTCAAGGTACCCACACCCAAAATCATTGATTGCATTAAATTAGACGATTGAGATATCATTTTGATCCAATCGTCAGCACAGTAGATCTTGAGATCATGAGTCACCAATCAGACTGTCCTTTCGATTCCACAAGGGACAAATCCCAAAAATGTAGTATGATGTGTGTTATTTGATTTTAGGGCTACATTTTTTGGATCTGTTCTATGTAGAATCGAAAAATAATCGTCTAATAAGTGCACCATAATCTCAAGATCTATTATGTGGAAGATTAAAACGGAACTAGAACTCCATCATCCAATTTAAGGTAATCAATAATTTTTAGCCTAAGTGCCCTGGAAGATTCGGTGGGTGCAAGCAACCCTTGCTATTTTACTGTTGGTTTCTACGTAGGAGGTAAATGGGCCAGGTGCAGACTCACCAAGACATTAATGTACAGGCCAAGCCTTTTATGGGTCTCAAGTATTCTAGAGTCCATGCGAGGCTTGGGTTACACCTAAAGGGTTAAAAAGGCCTGCTTGTGGGTTTTTGATTCAGACCCGACTATATATTTTAGTTTTTAGTAGTCAGGATCAAGGATCAAAATATCGGTAAATCGATACGTATTGTCCTGACCTCCAGGACGATGCGTATCGGGTATCGGCCGATACATTGAATGTATCGGTTTGATACATTGAATTATATTTTTTTTCCGATTGTCTATACAATCGATGGTGACTATGTAGACAATCGTCATCGATTATTGTATAAACAATCGGGAAAAAAAAAATTCAATTATCTACATAATCGATGGCGATTGTCGCCATCGATTATGTAGACAATCGGAAAAAATATATATATACATATTATCGGACGATACATTGCTCGTATCAGATGATAAATATATTATTTTTAAGGGGGTACGATATAATACCCCTGTATCGTACCGCCCAAGTCCAAAATCGATACGTATCGGACAATACATATCAGTATCAAACGATTTTTTGACCCATGATCAAGATCACTGGCCGATACACTAATCAAGCCTAGCGTTAAGGGACTCTTCAAGCCTAAGCCTCTACCCTAGGCCCAATCCGTATGAGGTTGGCTTGATGGTCCTACCTTAAGCTGTGGAAGTAACAAAATTAAAGGAGATGGTTTATCAAAAAAAAAAATGTATTGAAACGATACATTCAATGTATCGCCGATACATTGAATGTATCGGACGATATGCGATACGTATTGTCCTGAACTTCAGGACGATACGTATCGAAAATCTGATATTTTAACCCTTGGCTGGGATCTTCAATTTCGTTCGTGAGGCACTAGCTAGAGGCCTCAATGTGTCAAGCTTGAGCCCGGCCCGCGCTATGGTCCGGGTATGGGCTGCACTTTTATACTCGTTTAATAAGCGAGCCAGGCTGGACCGGGCTAGTGCGATTATACAAACAGGTCGGACTAGGGCATTTAGAGTCAACCCTTCCAGTATGCTATAGTATAGAGTTATTTTGGTCTGGCTCAACCAGAATAAAAATATGTATGTATATATTAGTGAAATTATTATATATATATAGAGTTAATATTAGTGAAATTATTATATTATTCTCTTTCTAATATGTTAGTGTTTTAAAACAAGCATATAGTTGGTAATTTACCTCAATTGCATTTGCTCCAAAGGGTCGGATGGGTCGGCCTAAATTCAGCCTAAAAGAGATTAAAACTGTGGCTTGGATGGGCTTATGCAAAATCCGGCCCGGCTCATCCCAAACCAAGCCCAATTATGTGGTTGGCTAGGTATTCCTTGGGCCGGATATTGGTTAGATTTTTTAATCGTGGTAGCCCAAAATTAGAAAATTGCGTCTGTAAATAATCTCTACCATCTAATCAATAACTTATTAGAGCTTAAGATTAGGATCTTAAAAAAAGTTTGTTAAGATTAGGATTCTTAGGATTGTAGTTATCTTTATATGAACAAAAGCCTATTTAAAAACACAAAAAGATTAATAAAAATATGTCAAGATTTCCACAATGTAGCCTGTCGGGTAGCCTCTCTTTTCTTCTTAATTTTCTTCTTAGCTTCTTCTTTATTTTTTAATTTCTAGATGTTGAAGTTTAATTTCACATTGGTAAATTATAGCTTTGTCTCTCCCCTTATAATATTCTGGGCTCCTCTACTCATAGCCAATTGATTATGAGATGCAACCCCAATTTATCATGGTATTAGAGGAGAGCACTCCTCACCTCACAAGCTAATTTTGTGAAATTGAGTTAGGCTCATGAAATTTTTTCAAATGGGATACAATCAAGTGACTCGACTTAAACAATAGCTGAAGTTATATAGGTTTGATTGGTTCAAATTCGGATTTGTTATTCGCAAATCGGTGATATCAAGAAAACACGATTCGCACTGGTAGGATGAGTTTTATAAGTTTTTATTAATTTTATAATATATATTTACACTCTTAAATAAAAGAAACGCAGATAAGAATTTAGTTAGCTATAAAACTTAAAAATCATAAGGTCTTAGTTTAAATCTTCTCAACCTGGATGCTATAGATCCCGGTTATATGGGGTCGGCTAGGGCGTAGATTGTCTCTTTTTGGGTCCGGGCAGGTGGTGTTGTTCCTCTGGGCTAGGTCTCTTAGTTGTTTAGTTCCTTACTAGGCTTCTTTTTTCTAGTTTGCTTTGGGGTTGCTAGAGGGTGACGGGAATGTTGAAGCCATGGGTCAAAATATCGTCCGATACCGATACGTATCGGACGATACGTATCGGTATCGGAGGGTGGCGGTACGATACATAGGGTATGTATCGTACCCCCCCAAAAATTACCTATTTATCGTCCGATACGGACATATTATCGTCCGTATCGTCCGTATCGGACGATAACTTCAAATTATCGGGCGATAATTTGAAGTTATCGCTCGATAATTTGAAAGACTCCAAAAACTCTCCCGATAGGTTAAATTATCGTCCGTATCGGACGATATTTTGAAAATATCGTCCGATACGGACGATAATACCAAAATACCGGACGATATTTTCAAAATATCGTCCGGTATTTTGAATATTCCGTGGGGCCCACCCCCAATTTCGAAACTTCTTCCTTTCTTCTTCTTTTCTTCTTCTTTTCTTCTTCCTTCTTCTTCCTTTCTTCTTCCTTCTTCTTTCTTCTTCCTTCTTCTTTCTTCTTCTTCCTTCCTTCGTTTTGGGAGATCTACACCGCAAATCCGCGCCAAATCGCACAAAAATTCACGCCATCTACGTGTAAGGTTCGTTTTTATCATTTTATACCGTTTTATTTCATTTTAAATTAGAAAATAAGGTAGATCTACACTAAAAAAGTGTAGATCTACCTTATTTAAGGGTAGATCTACACTAATTTAGTATGGGTCAAAGATAATTAAATTTATGGGTCACATATTAAATTATATGTGACCCATAATAATTTTATGTTTAAATTTAATTATATGTGACCCATATTGATTATATGTGACTGTCACATATAATTAAAATAATTAATATTATGGGATATGTCCCATAAAATATTAGAATAATATGGAATAAATTTCAAATAAAATTTTAAATATTAAAATAATATCAAATAAATATTCATAAATTAAAATAATATCAAATAAATATTCATAAATGAAAATAATATCAAATAAATATTCATAAATTAAAATAATATCAAATAAATATTCATAAATTAAAATAATATCAAATAAACATTCATAAATTAAAATAATACCAAATAAACATTCATAAATTAAAATAATATCAAATAAACATTCATAAATTATAATAATTTATGAATAAACATTCATAAATTAAAATAATATCAAATAAACATTCAAAAATTATAATAATATCAAATAAACATTCAAAAATTATAATAATATCAAATAAATATTCATAAATTAAAATAATATCAAATAAACATTCATAAATTATATAAAGTATCTAATTAATTTGATAAAATTTATTCTAATATTTTTAAAATAGTAAAAATAAATTTTATTTTCAAGTGTAAATTAGATGTTTACTGTAAATTTTATTTGCAAGTGTAAATTAGATATTTATTTTCAATCGTTTGCTCATTCATGCAGTGAAATAAATAAATATGGTACGCTCGATGATCCAAATGGGCAATATGGTACACCAATAGATGGTAATAGACTATTCAATGTAATCTTTGTGGAAAGAAACTCGGGAGGAGGTATCACACGATTAAAGGAGCATCCTGCTCATGTAAAGGAGAGACAAGAGGGTGTCCCACTGCATCTGTGGAGGTCGAGAAAATATCAAAGCCGCTTTACAAGCGGCAAAGGAAAGAAAAAGTCGAGGCCGATCGTGATAGAGAAATGTATGAGAGAATCGGGGAGGCGATCCACGCTTTACATCGTGCACCGAGGATTATGAGGATGAGGATGAGGATGAGCAGATGGCAAGAGCTATGAGAGAGAGTGCTAGGGAAGCACATCAGCGGCGAGATCAGGAAGAAGCCGATTATCGGTTTCGGTCCAGGTTGAGGGGCCCATCCATGCCTGCTACCGGTGGTGGATCTAGTCATAGGCCACCTGTTGTTGATGTTGATGAGGATAGGGTTGCGTGAGGCGACATCGGTGAGGGACACTAGGCAGTCTACTAGAGCACTCATTATGGATCCATTCATGTATCGCCGAAAGCTCCAAACAAACCAAATTGAGTGCGATGTCACTTGCAAAATGGGGAAGAAGCTTGGAAAATCCATTGCCAAGTTTTTATATACAACCACATTCCGAGCCAAGCGGCATCATTGCATTTTAAAAGCATGATAGATACAAGTAAGTTGGTCCAGAGTTAAAAAGCCTTCTCCATATGAGATATCCGGGCCCTTACTACTAGATGATGAGTACGATGAGATAACTGCCTACGTACAGAGCTTTGAGGATGTATGGGATGAGAGAGGTTGTACAATTATGTGCGATGGATGGACTGGTCCCACAAAAAAGAGCTTGATAAACTTTTTGGTTCTGACGATCTTTGGAGATGATTTTTGAAATCGATTGATGCTTCAAGGCACGTAAAGACTGCTGACTACCTCTTTAAACTAATGGATATGGTAGTTGATGAGGTTGGAGAGCAACGGGTTGTGCAGGTGCTAAGAGACAATGCGCCAAACTAGAAAGCCGCTGCATTAAAGCTAATGGCGAAGAGACGCCACCAGATCGACCCTGTGCCGTGACACCGCGTGGACCTCATTCTTGAGGATTTAGGGAAAAGAAGCAAGGCATGTGAAACTATTCAAAAGGGAAGAACGATTACTTCCTACCTGCATAACAAAGGATAAGTCGTAAATTTAATGAGAGCCTTCACGAACAATGAGTTGCTCACCGCGATTACATCGCTTTGGTAACAGCTCTTAGCCCTACGAGTTTGGCTAGATATAGGCGTGAGTCGAAAAGCATGGTGTCGCTTAAGAATGGAATCAATATGAAATAGGACTCCACGAGCAAAGAGACTAGCTTGCACCGAAGTTTTGACCGACCACAAGACGCAGCTTTGGGCGATGTAGACCACTTGATCGCCACTACCCGTTGGTGCAAGATTGGTTGATGGTGATGACAAACCAACGATGGGGTACGTTTATGAGTCAATGGATAAGGCAAAATTGGCTATAAAAACCAAATGCCCTACAAAGTATAAACGATACTGGGCGATTATCGACAAGAGGTGGGATGCACAATTTCACCAGTACTTGCATGCAGCAGGTATAACATGTTGCACAATTATGTAGTGATTTTTTTTTATTTATTCATTATTTTCACATACTGATGAAATTACTCATATTTGATGTGTAGCACATTACTTGAATCCAGCCTTTCAGTATACGCGACGCTTCGAGCTGAGCGACACTGATGAAGTGTATACTGGTTTGCTCAATGTAATCCAAAGAATGCTCCCTGAGTTGGCGGACCAAGGCCAAGCGATAAGAGATGTGAGTGATCATAGTATAATACCTTATAAGTAATAAGTCAAATGTCATGTGATATAATCATCTATTTATTGATATGTGCCTTACTGTGTTTCATCTTTATAGATTGACATATTTCGCAAGAGACATGGGTCATTTGGGACCCCGTTGGCGCAATCCCAAATTAAACACGACAAACCCGCTGATTGGTGGATGCACTATGGAGGTGAGGGTCCGATATTGAGGCGGGTGGCAATGAGGGTATTGTCGCAAACGTGTTCCTCGTCCAACTGCGAGCGGAATTGGAGCACTTTCTCTCTCATTCATACAAAGACAAGGAATAGACTAACTATGGACCGATTGGAAAAGTTAGTCTACTGCCACTACAACATGAGATTAAGGGTTAGGAATATACAGAGAACCAACCGTGGTAAGCAATTACATTAAGTCTTAGATCCTCAATTATATAAAGTCTTACTTACATATTATACTAATTCATCTATCATATTCTACCTTGCAGACGGTGATTATTTTGATCCCATCCAGTTGGATTATATATTCGAAGAGGATGACCCTTTGAATGAATGGATTGAAGAGAGAGAAGAGCCAGTCTTGGATAGTGAGAGCACTGAATGGCTGGACAAAGCTGAAAGAGTAGCGGAGCAGCAGGCTTCCCAACCACCGAGGCGGAAAAGAAGATTGAATCGTCGTCGTTCGATGGTCGGATCTCATGACGACATGACAGAGTGATGATGATGGGAGTGGTGGGGATGATGGTGGAGGACATGATGGTGGAGGGGACGTTGGCACTAGTGGTGGAGGGAGGAAGTCGGTACCTCGATCCTAATAGAGAGATATGGCGGCATGGGACGATAACTCGACGCCATTAACACAGTTCGACACTCCTACATTTAGAATGGGAGGGGTTGAAGGAAGAGGAGCGTCGGGATCATATCAAACACCACCACAACCACCACAAGATGATACAGATATGGGTTATATGACTTCTAGCTTCGGGGGATTCAGTTTGCAAAATACCGAAGACTCAGCAACTAGTAACCCATACTACCAGCCACACCAAACCTATTCGGTGCCATATGACTTCGTTGGTCAGATTTTTGGAGGTCCGTCCCTTTACGCATTACACCGATCCTCGCCTAAGGGGCACATATAATCATGGGTATCAGTATGGGCAACATTATAGGCAAAGGCCGGGAACCTCGCGCA
Organism: Chloranthus sessilifolius; assembly: GCA_021018995.1. Lineage (NCBI taxonomy): Eukaryota > Viridiplantae > Streptophyta > Magnoliopsida > Chloranthales > Chloranthaceae > Chloranthus > Chloranthus sessilifolius. The sequence continues at coordinate 33,692,658 of CM037589.1, forward strand.
CCGATGACGACGATGATGATGAGGGCCAAGAACCACCACGAAATTCAATGTGGCTCTAAAGTAAATTTTTCATGTACAATTAAAATTTATTTTTATCAATATAGCTATTATTTTTGAAATATTGTTACAAATGTGATCTTAAGACAAAATAAATTACAAAATAGGCATCTTACTGATGGATCAAATTATCGTCCGATACCGATACGTATCGGACAATACGTATCGGTATCGGAGGTGGACGATACGGTACATTAAATGTACCATATCGCCCATTTATATGCCTAATACCCCACGAAATTCAATGTATCGTCCGGTATGTTACTGTTCCGGTACGTATCGTCCGATACATACCGATTTTCCTCTAAATAATGCATCAAATAAGTCAAAAATAAAAGCAAAAATAGTTAAAATAAATAAATATAATTTTTGGGATTTTTTGAGGATTTTTTTGGATTTTTCGGGGAAAAAACCGGATTTTTGAATGTATCAAACCGATACATTCAATGTATCGCCGATACATTGAATGTATCGGCCGATACCCGGTACGTATCGCCCGGAAGGACCGGACGATACGTACCGGAAAACCGGTATTTTGACCCATGGTTGAAGCTATTGTTGGATCCCCAAGAGGCCGCGATTTTGCTTGTGTCTTTTTGTAATGATAGGGTGAGGTCCCTTTAACCTCAACGTTAATTATCAAAGGTAGGTAATATTTAATTTTTTCAAGTCTATTTTTAATTTATAATACAGTCCTATTTAAAACTTTGACCTAGTCGAATTGGATAATTTTGATTCTTTTTATTTATTTATTATTTTTACTAATGAATCTTATGAACATGTTTAACATATCAAACAATTAAATTCATTTTTCACATAACGAATTTCAGTGTCAATTATCATTTTTCTTTTAAAATATGACTTAAATTTTTTTAAAAGAATTGGTTGAAGAGCCTATTTGGAGATGCACAAAACAACTGAAGTTCAACTCTCCTTCTCTAACTTTTCAAACAAAGCCACATCTCCGAATCATAAATTTTGAAGAGTGGATATGTTGGAGCCTCGGGATCTTTTTCTTAGGATCCCTATAAAGCAAGAAAGTGACGTACGTGTACGGTTGTACCGCCTCAATGAGATGCATATTTAAAACTTAGGACAAAAAGGTTATGCGCCTAAAAAATTAGGTAGACACAAGCCGGTCCACAACCTGTATAGAGTATAGACACGAGTCATCAAAATTCAGCACATGGTCCGAAGGGTAGGCCATCGACATCTGTTTTATCTTTTTGTTCGTTTTTCTTTTTTAATGAACAGCTCGTTTGACTGTCGATTTTTACTTAGACGCAGGCGGTTCAATGGGCCGAGCTTGAGCTCGGCTTGGCCCGACCGGACTCAGCTCTCAGTGGGCTAGATATGGATAAGGTCAGTAAGCCTAATATATAAATGGGCTGGCCCGATTCAGCCCGATTAGTAAGCATAGCCGAGTATAGGCTAGGTCCAAAACTCCAGTTGCAAATCAGCTTGTTGCCTAACCTGAATCAGGGCCAAATCCATCAAATGATTCCTTCTATATAAAAAAAATTGTGGGCCAACTTGGAACACGACCAGTCCTGCCATAAGTTCATAAATAGTCTGGTCCATCCTGGCCCGATTAGTAATCAGTCTGAGTATGGATTAGCTACAAGGGGCCTGATAATAACTAGCCCAGCCCGTTTACAGCCCAATCAGAACCCGGCCCAACCTGGCACCGCTAATCATCCTGTTGAAATAGGGCTGAATAATATCTACATGTTACCTTGTGGTAAAATACGTGGGCAAAAACCAAGGAGGCATTAACCTAGTTGGTACACTCTCTATTATGAGGGAGTAGGTCATGGGTTCGGTACTTGTCCTCCACGCTCCTTTTAACTTTTGTCTTTATAAGGTGTAGGTTGGATTATGTTAGTTAATCCTTATTATTGTAGTTAGTGCTCCTGTCATAAGTGTATGCATGCCAATCATCGGTTCTCCAAGCTGTGTCAGCCGAATGGCCCAATTTAAAGAAAAAAAAAAAAGCGTGGGCAAAAGTGACGAAGATGGTTACCATGTGCACTTTTGGCTACCCGGACTGAACACGCCCGTTCACCCAAACCTCATCAACATCACGTTTCCAATTCATTAATTTTTCAGATAAATAATAATTAGCATGACGTCAGTAGAATCCCCCACGGTCTGCACCGTACAGTCGACGTCAGCGAACCTTCTTAAAGAAATATAGTTATGGTAGTTAATGGGAAGGGGGGGGGGGACAGCTGGTGCCAAGTCATCTAAGTGTAGTTCAGCCGTAGGCGGCCAGCTGGCATTGGCGCTCATTTCATTTCCCCACCATCACGCGTTGAAATAAAACCGACCCAACGAGACATCCCCTCAACTCTTATAAAACCGACTCATTTAATTCCCTTTCCATTTGTGGAAGTCACACAAATTTCAAATTTCAAACCATCCAACTCAGCTTCTCTATTTCCAAAACAACTTAACTGAACGCTCCCTCCTTCCCTCATGGACGAGGTCTCCGCCAGTGACTCAGATTCCCGGCCACCTGAACCTCCCGAAACATCGGCGATATCTGATACCAGCACCCGCGACGAACAAGAGCTCTTTGCCAACGTGGCGTCCAGCAATCCGAAACGGCGTGCCGGGCGTAAGAAGTTCCAGGAGACGCGACACCCTGTTTACAGGGGAGTCAGAAAGAGGAATAATGGGAAATGGGTGTGCGAGGTGCGTGAACCCAATAAGATGTCTCGTATATGGCTGGGAACATTTCCCACGCCTGAAATGGCTGCGCGGGCTCACGACGTCGCTGCATTAGCCCTCCGGGGACGATCCGCCTGCCTCAATTTTGCGGATTCAGCATGGCTTCTGCCCGTGCCAGCCTCTACAGAAGCCAAAGATATACAGAAGGCTGCGGCAGAGGCCGTCCAGGCCTTCCGGCCGCCTTTGTCGGGATCCGGCGAAGCTTCTGCTGCGGCCGGAGACCAAACAGAGGCAACAGATCAAACACCGTCGGAGGAAAATGTGTTCTACATGGATGACGACTGGGGTTTCGGCATGCCCGGATTACTAGCCAACATGGCAGAGGGGTTGCTACTCCCTCCTCCGCCCAGCGTAGTAAGTGAGTCCTACTTGGATGATGACTTGGAAAGTGAAGCTGGCGTACCCTTATGGAGCTACTCTATTTGATTAGAGCGATGACCGTTTTCACATTTGGGAGGTCCTCACTGGTGTTGACGTGGCAAATTCTGAGTTGTCATTATAGATTTTATTACGATTATCTATCCTTTTGCACTTTATAAGTACGGATGGCTAGATTTGGTATATTTTTTTATTTTTCTTTTCTTTTATTAATACCTCTTGGCTTTTTCGGATAAGTAATTTGGTGTATATTTTGGGACTTTGTATATATATGATCCGGTTAATTACGAAAGAAAGGGACCTTCCGAAGCCACTGGAATCTTTTTTTAAGATGCCTCTTAAACCGAAAGTGAGCACTCCCATATACATCATAATAAGTTCTTTAGAGGATTACGATTAGCATTTTTAGCTATCAAATCTTATCGAGAATTGACTTCACATATTTTCTGGGCATTGACAACTGAATAAGGCACATTTTCAGGAACCTTTTAGCTACCAATTTGGAGTATGGTTACCCGAGTCGAGTGCCTATATCAATCAATCTCAAACAGCAAACCATGCTCTGATATGTTTTGAGTTCCAAATCAGTAAGAAGTCAAAAATGATCTTTCTCTAATTTAGATACTCATAAATAGCTATGAAGATTCCTGAGCCCACTTCAGTCAAAGGAGGTTGACCCGAGTGTCACCTCTGGCGCTCGCTTGGGTCACAGGTACCCAATGCCAGCTTTAATCCAAAAAAGAGAGATGATGCTTATATGAGGCAAGTCAATATCCGTCGAAATTTGTTCTTGTCTAAACGTAAGCTGAGAAGTGAGAACTCTTATTATATAATACGTTAATTTTAATTATTTATAATTATACTTTTTTTTTGTTAAAAATAAATTATACTTTTTCAAAAACATTGGTGATACTAATAAACATAAATAATTATTAAAAAACTCATTCTAAATCGGGTTCAAATGGAAATATCGAATTATGAATTACGAACTCCATTTGGCTTGTGCACAGTACATAGCCCGTATACCTAATATAAACTATTTTCATATAGATACCTCTTATAACCCCTAATTACAGTTTTAACAAAGCCTTGTATTACAAATAGAGAAGATCTCCCGCAGTGTTAATTGCCATATTGGCATGCACTGAACCAATGGCTGTAATAGCTGACTCATCCTACACAGAGCTGACGTCTTGTCAACTGCATTGGTTTGACTTTTGAGACATAAACGGATTTCAATGTCCTTTTACAAGTCAGCATACCTCAAGTTCCACCCCCTAAACAGTTGACAAGACTCGATTCATTAGAGTTAAACTAATGAATCTAGTCAGCATACCTCAAGTTCCACTCACTACACAGCTGACAAGACTCGATTCATTAGAATTGAATGGGAATACTTCAATAGATGTAGCCAAATGGCCTACATCAATTGAAGACATCTCTCTTGTCAATTTCTGATATGTACATCTTTCAAGGGCACTGACATCTATAAATGTCAGCTTTTGACATTTATAAGCCAGATGGCCCAGCAATTAGGTGAGGAAATGAGCCGAGCATGAACCTGCAGTTTTGTGAGGAAATGAGCCTAGACTTTCAGATTATCCAGCCCCGGCCCAGGGACCGGGCCCGGCCCATTGCCACAACTAGCTGCAGTGGCAGTTGGTCTCCTAATATAAAGATGCAGAAAGAGCAACAATCAACACTCCGGCCCTATGCTCCAAAAGAAATAACTTTGTGATTTAAAAGCCAAAATAATTTACATCACAATTTGTTTTCTTCCGTCATATGTACATGTGTTTCTTTCACAATTACGTGGAATAATTAATTACGGCAGCTAGCCAAATAAAAGACGCCTCCTCGCAGACTTGGAAAAATACACAGTCGAAACAGTCGTCGATGACTCCACGATCTCTTTTGGATGCTCATCTGCACAATTGGCAGAACTCTTGGCCGGGAATTCTTCCTCCTGTTTTGCCTGGACCAATACCTTTGACGATCGGTAGAACTCAGTTATGCTGAGCTGGGTGCCACTTGGTTTTTGATGAGCTGATTTGTCTATGAGCCCATCTTGGGCTTCACCACATCTGGAAGTGGACTTTCTTCGCCTTGATTTCGACTCTCTCAATTCCTAGGAAATTTTCACACACAATTTAGCAAAGCACAAGCACATACAACTGTCTCAGATAGTTTATAGATTATAAAGGATTCATCCCAAGCAACAATCATAATCAACATTATCGAGTACCCACTGAAAGAGAGATGTCTTGAGTCCTAGTATTGGCAATTTTCATTTTTGCAAAAATATAAAAGGAAAAGGTCAAAAAAGACATCCATGTTTATTATTTCTAGCCCTAGAATGGAACTAGACACAGCACTAAATGTTGAAAAAGTCTCAATTCTCAAGAAAATGACAGCATGGTAATCTGAAGACCCAAGATGATTGCTGCCCATCTGTGGCTGTTCAATATTTTGCAGTGACAAAGATGGGCTAGCCGCTAATGCAACAACTGCAAACAAAAGCTGTGTTGCAGGGTTGGGCCTGTGGCTCAACTAGAAAGTTGACATATTGCAGCATTGAGGCCGTAGGTTTAACCCAGCCTACCAATCCAAGAAAAAAAGAAAAATAAAAAAAAAGCTGTGTCGTGCAGTGGGATATCCATAGAGAAGTTGAAAGTCAAATGGAGCTTTACATAACACATATGAACATTAGTGTCATATGATGCAAATTTTCGTCGCAAATAAAACCCACACAACACTTCTAATGAAGGGCACACGTTAGATATGTGCTATAAAATCCAAAATCGAAGTGAACATCTCAGAATAGCTTAGGAAAGAAAAATCGGATTCCCTATATTTGGATTTGGGTGGCAGATGGGTGAGATTTTGTAGGCTCTTGGGTGATGAAAATAGAGCAAAAAAAGAGACGTGATGGCTAATCTTGCTAGTCTAATTATATCTATTCAGAATTTCTGACGCAGAACGGGTCGCACGCTAACCCTAAAATAGCATAATCCCGCGTTGAAGGGGTTTTAGGGTATTAAAGCCTTGGATTAAAATAAAATAAAAAGAAGAATAAGATAGGAGATCTCCGGATTCGCTCTAAAGAGGCTTGTCGGCTTCGCACCAACGGGTTTCCAAGGCTTCCCACCAAGGCTGTACGTCGGCTTCGCACCAAGTCGTACGAGAAACGATTTCTCACTCCTCAGGTTTTGAAAGAATCACTCCTTCGATCGAAAACTCATCTCAAGTTTTCCTAGGGTTTGCACAAAAGCAAGCTCTCAAATTTTCATTATTCAAAAACTCCCCATTACAAAGCTATAAAGACCTTTATATAAGAGGTCTTACAATAAAAGAAAACCCTAAAACGAATATTAAATAAAAGACAAATAAACCCCTAAAGTTTAAAGTTCGAAATTAGAAGTTTAAAACAACTAAAACAGCTTTGCGCGATTTCGATTGATCGAAATTGAAATTCGATCGATTGAACGAAATTTCGATCGATTGAAATTAGTATTCAATTGAACGAAATTTCGATCGATCGAAATTAGTATTCGATCGAACGAAAATTCGATTTCCCCTCCTTTACGCCTAGTTTCTCATCTTTTCACGGGCCTTTTGAAAGCCCATTTATGGGTCCATTTCTTCCTTGCTGGCTTGCTTCGATTGGCCCGGTCATGATTCAAACATGCAGATCTAAATTTCCCGTCAATCTCCTCGACTTTGAAAAAGTTCGACCTCAAACTTTGGCCAACATCGATAAGCATTATCAAGTATGCTTGTTCCCCATAGACCTTGAACTTTTGAAGGGTCTCGGGCTCGGTAGGGATGATCACATATGCCTGTGCTTCAATGATTGTGGGTTCAATAGGGCCTATCATAGATGCTTGGACTTCAACGATCTTGGGATCTTTGACAGTTTTGAGATCTACCACGGTCTCAGTAACTAGTATGGACTCTTCAACCAGACATTGTTCCGGCACAAGATCAAGGAGGATAACTGGATCTGCGTGAACAACGGGCGCCATCGGTTCTTCCATAGGCATGGAAGTACTTTGATTTACTATAGGATCAGTATCTTCCACCGATACGGGTACAACCACAGGTTCAGGCAGAGGAACTTCAACTCGTAGAGATTTTCTCACCGGTACGGCTATGGGGACGAAATCTCTCGCCTCCGATCTTAAAGCGTGAATCACGTCTAATACGTCTTCGGATAGATTGTGAATAAAATCTTTGATAGCTATTGCGCTGATATTCTCACGCCATTCAACCATTTTTCGACACAATTTTAGTAACTCGCAATAAACGCTATTAAGAAGCGCCTTATGCTTGAATATGGAACCGTGCTTCTTAGATGATCTACCTTTCTCTTCGCGCCAAAGTTTTGTTACCTTCATCATCTTTTGGCGCACGATTGGAATGTTCCATCGTTTCACGAACGCTCTCATGGAAATCATGTAAGCGTTCAAATCGCCAAGGGCTTCAAGAACTGGGTCTTGACTCATGATTCGCCGATCCAGTCCCCGAGGATTCGAACTTCTCTGATACCAAATTGACGCAGGATGGGATTGCACGCTAACCCTAAAATAGCATAATCCCGCGTTGAAGGGGTTTTAGGGTATTAAGGCCTTGGATTAAAATAAAATAAAAAGAATAATATGATAGGAGATCTCCGGATTCGCTCTAGAGAGGCTTGTCGGCTTCGCACCAACGGGTTTCCAAGGCTTCCCACAAGGTTGTACGTCGGTTTCGCACCAAGTCGTACGAGAAACGATTTCTCATTCCTCAGGTTTTGAAAGAATCACACCTTCAATCGAAAACTCATCTCAAGTTTTCCTAGGGTTTGCACAAAAGCAAGCTCTCAAATTTTCATTATTCAAAAAGTCCCCATTACAAAGCCATAAAGACCTTTATATAGGAGGCCTTACAATAAAAGAAAACCCTAAAACGAATATTAAATAAAAGACAAATAAACCCCTATAGTTTAAAGTTCGAAATTTGAAGTTTAAAACAACTCTGCGCGATTTCGATTGATCGAAATTGAAATTCGATCGATCGAAATTGAAATTCAATTGAACGAAATTTCGATTGAACGAAATTTTGATCGATCGAAATTAGTATTCGATCGAACGAAAATTCAATTTCCCCTCCTTTACGCCCGGTTTCTCATCTTTTCACGGGCCTTTTGAAAGACCATTTATGGGTCCATTTCTTCCTTGCTGGCTTGCTTCGATTGGCCCGGTCACAATTCAAACATGTAGATCTAAATTCCCCATCAAGTTCATACCTTAACTTAGATACACATGAGAAGTTGATTGAATATTTCTCTTTGGGGAATTTAGATGAAGACAAGGCCTGTTGACCAAGTGAATTTACAGCCTGATTATATACTTACAAGATCTTTGTGAGGAAAAAGCAATGATATCAAGGGAATTATATGGCTGCTGGTATGTCAGGAGAAACTTGAGATTGGTACTAGAGAGTGGAACAATTGTGTGGACTATGCTACTGTTGAAATATCTTTTCACAGTTTTATATTTTTTTTTTCTTTAAGTTTCAAATCTTTTTTCTTTCTTTTTCATTTTTCTTGATGCACATGTTTAGGTGTGTGCTTGCAAGATGTGCATATGGTAGCACCACATCTGAGTGTGTCAAATCAAAATGAACTACCAAGCAATGTGCTGAGATTGAATAGCATTTTTTGTTTGCACTATCAAATAATAATAATAATAGAAACTGATCAAAATGAAGTACCAAGAATGTGCCGAGATTGAATAGTATTTTTTATTTGTACTAACAAATAATAATAATAGAAATAATTTGTTTTTTATTTTTACTTGCAAATATATATATGGAAAAGGTTTTTGTCCTCCTATGGAGGTCGTGGGCGCCCTCCAAGGTCCACCGTGGCTTCCACGTTGCACCCAAAACATTGTTTTGGTGCACTATGGAGCTCGGGTGCGTTGTTTAGATCATCTTTAAAAGAAACTTTCAAAAACTCATCTCCACCATGTGTTTTTTGAGCCTTGAAATTGGTCAATGTAGTTTTTGGTTTTAACTTTTTTCTTTAAATGACATGTGGAGCTTCAAGTTGACCTTGGAGGATCCCATTGAAACGTTTGGCCACCTAAGAATACAAGATGAACTCAGTTTCGGCCACCTTCCACCTTAGATGAAAAATACGCTATCACACATAAACATGTCATGCTTAGAAGAAAGAGTGTTCTTTCCAAATCCCAAAACTAAAACATCGACTATTTTTTTCTTTCCAGACATGAACAACAGTGAACTGTAATCTCTGACCCCATCCACCGAAATAAAAACAAAGATCAGATTGAAATAAAATAATACCTTTTCCTTCAAGAATAGGTCAACTTTTTTGGGAAATGCAGCCTCTACAAGTTCCATGTTTTCATCAGTCAACAAAAACCAGCATCCATCCTCAACGAGCATTTTTGGAACATCTGGCTCATCTAATAAATCAATAGGCTCACTAGCTCCCAACAACTCCCCTTGTTCGAAATCAGACTGTTCACTTGGGATTGTGTAGACAAAATTAGAAGCATTAGGGGCAGCTCTCTTCCAATTGACCAAGTAAAAGGAGTGACCATATCTTATTTTCACTCGCTGAATCGTATGAAACTCATATCGGTCACATAAAAGCAAACCTTCCTTTGGATTTGTAACCATTTCTCTTAAAAAAATGGTAGATAGCATTGGAAGCAGCCTCTGCCGAATATACGATGGTTCCCAATGTTGATGGCAAACTAAGAAATCAACCAGATCTTCAATTTTGGGGTTGTCCCATGAAAGAGGACCATCATTTTCTGCAGAATTCAGACATGCTGTTTAGCAATAGATGTTGATACAACTATAAAAATTGATGACACCATCTTACAGCTTTTAAATATGTAGAGGACTAAAATATACAAATTGTCTCATCATCATCATCATCAAAACCTTATCCCATCTAAAAATTATATTAATTTTTGAAAAAAAAAAAAAAAACAATTAAAATATTCCAAAAAATTTAAGGAACCATTTTTTTGTAGTTTAGCACAAGGCCCACATGCACAAATAGCCCAACCTTCCAGAAAATCAACAGATGCAGATTGCAGACATCTGTGATCATGGGCATTTCATCCTGAAATTTAAGGTCCAAAGACGAGGTAAGGCAACTCCAAAATGCACCATATTGGCCTTGACATTTTAATTACCTGTTATGTCCATAAGCTTGAAATAGTGTTCCAGGTAGAAGGATCCCCAAAATTAATATAGTAACAAGATCTCATGTTTTTTAGCTCCAAAATTGAACTTTCCCTGATTAGCATGCTCAAAAATAGCAGTGCATCTCCCGAGACTTGACCATTTTGAACAAAAGGAGATTGACCCGAGTGCCACCACTGGCATTCAGGTCGAGTACCTAATACCAGCTCTCTCACATTTCCCTCATGATCCTAATTCCTACATATGCGAATTCTACTGCATGGTATAAGATAATTCTAGCTCTGCTCAGAAACATACCGCTGGAAGTCCTGTGATTATGGGTTAAATACATTTCAATTATATCCCTGTTTGGGAAATTTTGCTCTGCAGAAATCTTTTCGCAAACTCTGAGTTGCCAGGTTTCAGATTTCTTAAATTCCTTGCTTCTCCGTTCCTGTCATTCAAAACCAATATAATGGAAAAATTATATTAAATGGTAAAAGTGTAAGACCCCTGCTGCTGAATATAACTTACGAATATAAACAAAGGAAAATTTATATTTAACGGTAAACCAAAGTAAAGATGTACATTATCACAGTAGGAACATTGGCATTTGAATCCCACTTGCTTCTGCAAACAATTTTCAGAACCATTAACATTGCAGTACTCACAAGCAAGCTGCATATGAGCTCTCTTACTGCCTGGATGTCCACAATGAGAACAGTGACGAACTCTTGTCTTTTCCAAACTCTCATCTGAGCTGGTTATATGGCAATTCAGAACAGAATTGGTACCACCCGGAAGCAATGGAATATCCCTTTTGCCTACTTCATGTAACCTGTATGAAATATTAAATTTCATATAATAACTATGCTAAGAAGTGAGAGCAGCTGACATAAAAGATAACATCCCATGGTGCGTTCTGTTTGCAGATAATATAGTGCTAATTGGCCAAACGAGGAAACAAGTAACTGATAAGTTGGTATTTTTAAGAATGACATGAGCAGAAAAAAGACGGAATACATTGAGTTCAGCGAAACGTGAGACATAGGAGATTTGGTCAAAATACAAAATCGTCAATTTCAGTATTTCATATCTACTATACAACCTGATGATGGGTTTGAGGATGACATCTCAAATAGGATCGAGATAAGTGCTATGTTGTGTGATCAACGTGTGCCATATCAATTGAATATTTTCATAAAAAGGCAGTAAGGCTTGGGTTATCATACGATGCAAAGTGTTGGGTTACGAAGAAGTGAAAAGAAGAAAATATTAGAAGGCTGAGATGCATATGCTGAGGTAGAAGCATGAACTAACAAGAAAGAACCAGTACATAAGAGGAAGTTAAAGCATCTCCAATTAGTGAATTGAATGGATTGCACGTTTAGTCCATTCAGTTCAATATTAATACCATGTCAATGGTTTGGGATTGATAAACATAAAGATTACTGCATTTTTTATTCAAGAACTAATATAGCATCCATAACTTAATTATATAATAGACTTCCCGAATAAAACAATGATGTCACTCCTTATCAAGCAACTCATAGTTGATAAGAAACGACGAAGTCACTCTTTTCCTTGGTTTTTCTTAGTTATAAAATAGACAAAATTATTTAGTATGCTAAGCAGAAACTAAAGTGTTAGTATTACATGTTAGGCCACGCATTATAGGTGGAAGCCAATCCATCAACCACAAGGAAGGATGCCATGTCTATCCAGCACTGACAAAATATTGAGTACATAAAATTAATCTAACCACAAGATTAATTTGGTTTTTCATGCCAATAACTCGTTATCAAAGTCAGTTCAAATGTTTACTTAAAACTTTTGGAGGCAATTACTCTGATGGTTAGGATTTTCTAATGGATGCAATTTTAGGGTTGTGGGCGACTCCCATGGGCTACACATGCAGCAATGCCACGTGTTATAGGCGATCCATACCTATGTTTCTTAATTCGCAATTCACTTGATTCGTTTTCAAGTTCGTAATTTGCAACTCGCTAACCTCATGTGAACCCAATTCGATAGAGGTAGGATGAAATTTATTTATCTATTATCAATTTTTTTGTAAGCCAATGATAAATTGAGATCTATTTATTAACGTTAACTACTTGTACTGTAAAGGCAGTCAGCTCAGTTGGTTAGGTGAGTATTAATTGTGGTGCTCAGTAGGAGAGGTCATGGGCTCAAGTCTCCCCACCTCAAAGATATGTTTTTTAAGCCATTTATATACTAATAATTCTGTAGTTCGCCAACTTCCCGCTTAGGGCAGAATCAGACTGAACCGAACTGAACCATGAAGTGGTTCGCTCCGAACCAATTCGCTGTTTGTTAGGGTACCACAGGGAATTAAGTAACACAGATCCATACAATATCCATGGTGCTCGAGTGCAAGCCACTAATATCAGCTCTAAAAATGGTAAGTTACTAGTTCAGCAAAAAAGAGAACACTTGATACTTTTGGACAAAAACGTGGGCTCCCGCTCAAACCTCAATGATAATCTCGTATTACATTTCAAGATTAACTCCACCAAAATATGCCATTTTATAAGCTGGCATAAAGTGCTGGGCCTGCGCACCATGCATGGTGCTATATATAATATGCGACCACCAATCAAACAATCCAAATGGCAAATTGTCTGTGCATGTCACCCAGCCTAAAAAACAAATTGATTGAATGTGCGATGACGATCTTGCAAATAGATGATTAATAATAATTCACTAAAGTTCGCAGCTTTACATTTATTGTTTATTAATTGATAATATAAATATATTAGAGAAGAAAGCAAAAAAGTACAAACTTGTGTCGTAGCAAGAGACTAAAGTAATAGAAAGAGACAAAAAGAAAAGGAAACTAGACCAAACGAAAAACAGCCCCAACAGAGCCCCCACCCCCATACTCTAGATGAGCAGGGAGGCCCCCAAAGCAGATCAAAACATTACAACCACCCGATTAAGTTACATGATCTCATCAAGTCATCCCACGCTTCGTGGTGATCTAACCACCCCTTCGAAATCGCTTCTTTATCCAAACCAACCTAGCTAAGCACCCAATCTCTAGCATTTTTCATGACCATAGTTGTAGGACGACTAATCTTACGAAAAATATTTCATTTCTTTTCATTTGCCAAATGACTCCTAACAAAGTAGCCCTCCAAAAGCTCCCTTCAATCCGTCAAAACCTCCTGAGTCCTACGACATGAAAAAAGCTCCCCACAAGAGCTACGAAGAGTCCAGCACACCCTAAAAGAAGTCTTCATCACCATGACCCAAATCTTCCTGGCAATGCAACAATCAATGAACAAGTGATTAGCAGTCTCGTGTCTTGCAGGCACATTATACATTTATTTCATAATATTTTCCCCCTCCTTATAAGGTAATCAATAGTGAGGAACCTGCCGCATGCCTCCCTCTAAGAGGACCACACATCCACCAAACCTCCACCCAATTATGACCCACCAACGGTTGCCTTACCAAAAACCAATAAAACCTTTTTACCGAAAAACATGTGCTCTCTAGAGTCCTCCCTCCTTTGATTAGGGATGCAGCCCCTTACGAGTTCCAAAATTTCAATCAGTGTAACAGTATCATCATCTCTAAGATTTATCCTACAACGGATATCCCAAACAATCCGGCCACCGACCATGCTATAGATATCCGCTATGCGAGATTTCTGGCACAAAGTAATACAAAAAAAAATTCCTTGAATCTATGCTCCAAAACCAAATCTCACTCATTTATTTCCCAAAAAATAAGGCGGCTTCCACTCCCCCACCCATACCTGATACATAGATTGAAATCCCCTTTTACAAAACAAACACCTCTTCACCACTTCGACCCTCTCCTTCTGTATCGGATGCCCCAACCTTTGACTAAACCACCATATTTACTAATTAGAACGTGAACCCGTAGAAGACCTTCCTCAATACCCGTTCACCACAACCACTTACCATGGAACGCTTTATTCATTTCATCAAGGCTCTGAATACTCAAACCACCTTCAATCCTCAAAAATTAACATGCTTCCCAATTTACAAGGTGATATGTTCTTTTCTTCCTCTATTTCTTCTCAAAGGAAATTCCTATCAATTTCTTCATGTCTCTCACACCTGAACGTAGACATGAAATACATTGGGAGATTTGAGAGTGTCACTTTGATGAGCAAGAGCCTTCCCTTATAGATAGAAGGCTTCCTTTCCACACTGTTAAATGATTCTCGAATTTTTAGATTATAGGTTCCCCTAAAGAAGCCCACGGTTTCCCCACACATAATCACAAACCGAGATACATAGTCAGGAGGGAATCCGCAACACATCCAATGTTACTAGCCAAAGACACCACCCTCTCCATACCCACCCCAAGAGTCTTGACTTACGGAGATTAACCTTTTGCCAGGAGACGACCTCCTATTAGTCATGGTAGCATTGATATACCCCAACTCCTCCTCGGAAGCCCCGTAAAAGATTATGGTATCATTGGTAAACTATACATGAGAGATGGAATGACCATTCGTAGCAATTCTGAAACCTGCAAAGTACCTCAACTGAGTTCCTTCCTTGTTGAAGCCTACTTAGCGCCTTCTCAACCATATTATGCTGAAAAGGAGATAAGGAAACCCCCTTATCTTATATCCCTGGAACTCTTGGAGTAACCCTTAGGCGTACCATTAACTACGGCTGAGAACCTCGGTAGACACCCCGCTTCGGATATGTAAATTAATTCATTGATTTAATCTTTTGAGATCTGTGAACTTTTGAGGATTAAATTGAGCTTCCCCCCTCCAACCAATCTAAAAAAACTGTGAAACCACTCCTTTTAAAGGTATTAGAGTCATCTTTTCAATAGATAAAGTTTTTAAATTTTAACATATGATTTCAAAGTTATGACCAAAATATCATCAGGGTATCAACTAGCCCTCTGCCAATTCCTTGCACTAGACCCAATTTTGAAGGATCATAACTATCTAGTTTTAAAGAACTATGAAGTGAGTATTATATCATTAGAAAGGATGTCAAGTCAGCTTTCCAACACATGAAATTGTGTAAATCTGATATCAGATAAAAATTTTATGGCCAAAATACTGAGAGGATGCCTGTCGGCTTTAAGGCGCAAGTAGTAGTTGCGTCAGTCCTAAACTTGGCGCAGCTAGTAGTTACGCCAGCCTTACACGTAGCGTAAATAGTAATTACACCCAAGGGCTTTTTGGAATAGGTCTTAATGTAGTTGATTTTTAAAATTCGTATTTTGTTGGCTCTTTGACCTCGAAATTTGTGTTCTTCCCACCCATATTCCTCTTTTAGCCCCCTTTAGTGATTCTGATACCCATTTCATCCCTTTAGGTCATTTCCCATCGACTTCCGTGAAATCCTTTTTGAAACCTCGATCATACCTTATCTCTTTATAATTCCTTCTAAACCATCAATTAAAGCCTTTTTAACTCACCTTAATCCATCCAATTGAAACCATGCTAAATCTCCAGGAAACTATAGAAACCCTAAAACTAAGGAATTTATCTAGCAACCTAGCTTTTCCAAACTATATACACTTTGCCTTTTCTAGAACAACTCTTGGATCTTTGACATCTGTTCCATTCAAGGGTTGTTCAATGAAAGAAATCCATAATCCTTGTGCTATGAGATGAACCAATGGAGGCTTGGCATGGGTCAAGCATCCAATGGTCCATCTTAGAGTCATTTTTCTAAAAAATGAGCCCTTCTTTCCATGCTAGGGGGGAGGGGGGGGTGAAACCCTAAGTAAACCCTGACAATTTACCCTCTAATCTCCTTTAAAAGACTTAAGAAAACCCTAGTTCTTAGGATCCTTACCTCCTACTTTTAGATAACCACCATTCAAAGCCTCTCATATCAAGCTTTCAAGCATACATGTAGTTATCTTGAAGATCTTCCCCTGCTATAATCTTTTTCATCTTTTTACATTTTATTGCACTTTTTTGTATCTCCCTTTTCTCCCCTTTGGGCCACCGCTGAGTTCATCACGAACATAGGGTTCAAAAGGAAGATCATTTTGACTTAGAGCAAGGGTTTATTCAACCTTCTTTATTCCTTTTTTACCACTATCTTGGTCATCACTTTGTCAGAATGACGAATTGATGACCTTGATAGTGGTTATAGCATGATCCGACAGGCCTACAAGAAAGATCCTAGTCATTCATTTCCAAGCTTTCGTACAGTAGGTTTATTTTCTTTGTAATTATTTGGCATATCTCCTTATTTTCTTTATAGGTTTGCTTATTCCAAGGCCTAATAGAGACCATGAACCTCATGGGCATGGTAGGTGTGCCAACACATTTCCTACCACATACCTAGAACCGTTACCTGGATCTCAAGTTCGTATATCAATGAGTCAATCTATTTGATTGAGGTTTCCAAATTCAGCCTTTAAAATCGGGTGGGTGCTAGCTCCAATTTTTCGCCTCTTGGCCCCAAGCCCTCGCGGCTAGGTAGCTAAAACCACCCATCCTTTGAAGAACATATTCCAGGAAGCCCCAAATACACCCTATCATAAGTGTCTTCCATATCAACCTTGCAGACAATCCCCGTGATCTTCTGCGACGGGAATCAATCATCTCATGCACAACCATCGAAATATCCAGCATTTGTGCACAAACACCCATTGTTTTTCCAATATAATCGAACTCATAAGAGGCTTACTTAATCCTATTAATCAACACTTTAGCTAAGATCTTGTACGCGAAGCTTATTGGCCTAAAACCTTTTATTTCCTCAATCCCTCCTTAGGCAACAAAGTAATAAACATGGAGTTCATTGTTCTTCCCAGATAACCCATAGCATGGAACTAATGGAAGAAGTCCATCAAGTCTACCTTCACCTCCCAAGAAGCCTTGACAGACTAAATGGTAAACCTGTTCGGCCTCAGTGCCTTAATTCTCTCCCTCCCCCCTTTGACCACAACGAGTTTAACTTCCTCCTCCTGATACTCCCTCTCAAGACAGATCTCCATCCTTCGATACGGTTGCAAAATTGGCCATCGAACTTATTTCCTCTCCCATCTTTGTTGTGATATGGTGTTAACGGAGTGTGTATGTGGTGTTTATGCAGCATCGTTAGTTTTTTTTTTTTTTGAAACGTTATGCAGCATCGGTAGTTGTGTGTAATATAAATGATAATGAGGACTACTCCACTCACTACAGAGCCTCCTTATTTCTCTCTCTCTCCTCTCTCATTCTTTCTTCTTCCCCTAACTCTAAACCTAAACAAATTAACCTAACCCTAATTCTACTCTTCGAACCCTAAGATCTCAACCTAAACCACTACATACCTAGCCCCTAAATCTCTCTTGGTATAAAAGCCATCCTAGGAAGCCGCCACATCGTCGTCTCCGCTGACAATGTCAAAAAATTTAACAACCATTTGAACTGAAAATCACTTCTCTCAAATCGGTTTTGCATCCACATTTTTTTTTCTTGGAGCTAGTTGAGCAGGTGTCTTTCTGATTACCCTTTCGAAGCCATCTTTCTTCTCCATTTTTTACTGCCAGATCTGATAGATCTCTCTTCTGGCAGCTGTGGAGTTTTCTGACCATGTATGAGGTATGAATATGTTACGAAAATGGATGTGGGATCTGGTGAATCTAATTTTCAGCTATTTGGTGGAGTTTTAAACGAGATCTGATCATTCTTGTGAGTAAAAGCTTTCAGTTCATGGAATTTCTATAAGACCTGGCTCGCCCTTGTTTCCCTAGAGTATGTTTATATGACCCCTGACATCTGAACATATCAGATTCTAGTGGTTATGAGATTTGTGACATGCAATTTTTGTGATTCTGAGTTGATTTTATGGTGCTTTGAGCAAAGACACATCTTGTTAGTTAACAATATTCTGTCAAAACGTTTTAATTTCATGGTTCAGACTCAATATAGTACATCCATTAAAACTTTCCGTTCGGATAACGGAGGTGAATACACTTCTCATTCTTTTTCTCAATATCATAAAGATCATGGGATTTTGCACCAACTCCTCAATGAAATGGAGTTGCAGAACCCGAACATAATCTCATTAGAGCTACCCGATCTTTATTGAGGGGTATGCATGTGCCTAAGACCTACTGCCCGATGGCCTTACTCATTAACCGTACTCCTTCATGAATTCTTGGAGGAGACACCCCTTATTCTGTCTTACATCCTAATGATTCCATGTTTCCCGTTGAACCTAGGGTTTTTGGATGCTCTTTCTTTGTCCAGGACCTTCCTAATAGACATAAACTTGATGACCCCTCCATTAGATGCATCTTTGTTGGTTAATCAAGTGTTATAAAGGATATGGTTGTTATGATCCCAGAGCATGCCAATTTTTTACTTTAATGGATGTGACCCTTTTTAGCATGTACCCTATTTTTCTCCCCATCAATTTAATTCTACTCTTAGGTCAGAACCTGCCATTCCTACACTTTTCTGTCAGCTCATAGTTACTGCTTCCTTCCCAGCACCCTCTACTGTTACTATCCAGCCTTCACCACCACAGCTTGTTCATACTCCTGCACCTACCAGATCTCCTTTAAAATATCAGAGACAGTTTCGAACATATGTTCCCAGACATGAGCATGGGGCATTCTCTGTCAGGCCCCTTCTTCGGCCCTCTATGCAGGTAGATCCACCTGAGAGTTCTACCCCCTTGCACCTGATTCTGTTGAGGATTCTCTCATTCCCACACCACCTAGT
This sequence comes from Chloranthus sessilifolius, assembly GCA_021018995.1. NCBI lineage: Eukaryota > Viridiplantae > Streptophyta > Magnoliopsida > Chloranthales > Chloranthaceae > Chloranthus > Chloranthus sessilifolius. The sequence goes on from CM037589.1 coordinate 33,711,736, forward strand.
ATCTCTTATCTAGACTTGCTTATTGCTCTTCGCAAGGAGGTCCATTCATATGTTACCCCGTATTCTCTTGCTAAGTATGTTTGTTACCAAGTTGTGTCTCCCCGTATTCTCTTGCTAAGTATGTTTGTTATCAAGTTGTCTTCTTACAAGAATTTTTTCTCTGAGATTGATATTGCTACTATCCCACGCTTTGTTCATGTTACTCTTTCCTATCCTACAAGGAAGGCAGTCATGATTGATGAGACGAATTCCCTTGAGAGTAACGATACATGGGATATAGCCACCCTTACTCCCGGCAAGAAAATTGCCGGGTGCAAATGGATTTTTGTTGTCAAACATAATTATGATGGCACAGTAGCTCAATATAACGGTCGTCTTGTAGAGCGGGGACATACTCGGACTTTGGGATTCATTATGATGCCACGTTCGCACCTGTGGCTAAGTTGACCTCAATGCGTGTTCTTATCTCCTTTGCTCGCCCCTATATCAACTTGATGTAAAAATTATTTTTTTTAATCATAATCTAACTGAGGAGACTTACATGGATCCTCAACCAGCGTTCCTACTTCAAGGAGACACCAGAAAAGTTTCTTAAGCTCAGGAAGTCTATATATGGTCGTAAGTAGTCGCCTCATGCTTGGTTTCTATGGTTCAATGAAGTGATTCTTGGTATCGGATTTCAAAGATGTCACTCAGAGCATATTGTTTCTAACATTTGACCTTGATGGTTGCACGATCTTGTTGGTGTATGTAGATGTTATTGTGATTCCTGGAGATGATTTGATGCAGGAAAATCGCACGCTAACCCTAAAATAGTGTAAATCCCGCTCGCTTTCAACTAAAATAAAATAAAAAGGAGCATAAGGTAGAAGAAGATCTAAGGAATTGCTCCACGGAAGAAAAGTTTGCCTCACATCAAACCGCACGTGGAAAGAAGAATCACTCTTCTAATGAAAACTCATCTCAAGTTCTCTAGAATTCGCACAAAGCAAAACTTATAACTTTTATAAATCCTCCATTCAATGTTCTCATAAGAGATTACAATATGTATTTATAAAGAAAATAAACCCTAAGAATACTAAAAATAAAACTCCTAAAATAACCATTCAAATTTTCTAATATAACGATCATAATTAATTTCCCCACTCATCCCTTTTTCTATTATGCGACTACTTTTGAAGGGTCAAACGATATCCGATTGATGTGAAATTGGCCTTATTTGAAAGCTTATAGAAGTAACTTTCCAACAAGACAAGAATCACGCAATTCCGACATATATTGATGAACTTATAACCATTTTTCTGATGTTTGCGCTAAAAGTGACGAAATTAACAGTCAATATCACATACTAGATATCCCAAATAAGGAAACTATTCATACTAAAATAAGACTCCTTAGCCAAAAGGCGACTATACATGCAAATAAGAAAACTAAACTCGCAAAATAAAACGCAACCTAAAATAAACTAAAATTTTCGTGCACGAGTTCAATCGATCTAAGTTAAAACTCCATCGATCAAGTTTGTTCTGCTTTGACGATGAACTCGATCAATCGAGAATGGCATTTGATCGATCGTGATTTCTCGTTGCACTCGCACTCGCAGGTCTTCATGGATCTTTAACAGGTTTTTAAAAACCCATTTATGTGTTCACTTTTAAGTTGTTCTTCTTTGTTTTACTCGGCCTCAATCTAAACATGCGGACCCAAATTTTGCATCATTCCTCCCTACTTTGAAGAAGTTCGACCTCGAACTTTAGCTGACATAGATTTTCATCGCAGATGTTACGAACAATAAATAGAGAACCTCGATCGAAAGCGGCTTGGACAAGTAAACCGGGTTCGACTAGAGCGAGATTCAATTTATCTTTGATATGTTGATAGGAATCGACGTCAACACAACCAACACGATCCTAAGACCTGTGAGTCATGGGACCGATAGACTTCATTGCGGATAATTGTTCTTCAACGATCTCGGACTCAATAGGACTTATTACGGAAAGTTGCTCTTCAACGGTCTCAGGCTCTTTAACGATGTCGGGATTAGTACAAATGTTGACCGTTATGAACCGATATGGAATCTTCGACCGGTTTTGGTGCTATCACGGGTTCAGGTAGAGGATCAATAACAACTTTGAGTGAGATGGGCTCTGCTAGGGTAACTACGGTTATAGGCTTGATTTCTTGAATGGGCTCTGGGCTGTGAGCTGTTATGGGAGCTGCAACCGACATAAATTTTATACCGATAATGGAATCCGTAACGGGTATAGGTGTTACAAAGGTTATGGGGTGAACAACGATTATGGGATTAAAACGAACGGCTAGGTTGACGGGCAGGGAATTTGTAAGCTTAAATCTCAAAGTTTCAAGCCTCGCCAATATGATTTCTTCTTGTGTGAAGAAAATCCTTAAGAAATTGCCGACCAAAACTTTCGCTTAACGCATCCTCTATTGGATGTGAAATTTTTAACTCACGTAGAATCTCAACACTAAACGCTTGATTCTCTAAAACTTACCCATATTGATTCGTTAGTTTCAAATACCTCAGACTCATCGATCTAGCTTTCACTACCTCCCATAGTTTTCCAATCATAATAACTTGGTGACGCAAATCAAGTCTATTCCGCCGATCCTCGAACAATCTCATACTAGCCATATGATCATTCAACTCGCGAAGGGCGTCAATAAACTGTTCTTTCCTAATGATGGACTCCACATGTCAAGTGTTAAACTTGCTTTGATACCAATTTGATGTAGGAAAATCGCACGCTAACCCTAAAATAGCGTAAATCTCACACGATAGGGGTTAGGGTTTTCGCTCGTCAATTAAAATAAAAAAAATGTGAGGGTAGAAGAAGATCCAAGGAATCGCTCTAAGGAAAAAAAAAAAAAAAGGTTGGCCTCACAACAAACCACACATGGAAAGAAGAATCACTCTTCTAGTGAGAGTTCATCTCACGTTCTCTAGAATTCGTACAAAGCAAAACTCGTAACTTTTATTAATCCTCCATTCAATGTTCTCATAAGATATTACAATGTGTATTTATAAAGAAAAGAAAAACCCTAAGAATACTATTAAAAATAAAACTCCTAAAATAACCATTCAAATTTTCTATTCTAACGGTCATAATTAATTTCACCGCTCATCTCGTTTGTCATTACGCGATAACTTTTGAGAGTCAAACGATGTTTGATTGACGTAAAATTGGTCTTGTTTGAAAGCTTATTGAAGTAGCTTTCCAACAAGAAAAGAATCACGCAATTCCGACATGTATTGGTGGACTTATAACTACTTTCCGATGGTCGCGCTGAAAGTGACTAAATTAACAGTCAATATCACATATATGTGCCTGACCTCTAGATAACCCAAATAAAGAAACTATTCATACTAAAATAAGACTCCTAAGACAAAAGGAAACTATAATGCAAATAAGGAAACTATCGCAAAATAAAATGCAACCTAAAATAAACTATTTTTTTTACGCTCGAGTTCGATCGATCGAGTTTTGTTCAGCTTTGACAATGACCTCTTTGGACGAAGTCGATCGATCGAGAATGGAATTTGATCGATCGCGATTTCTGGTTACGCTTGCACTCGCAGGTTTTCATGGATCTTTAACAGGTCTTTAAAACCCATTTATGTATCCACTTTCTTTGGGTTGTTCTTCTTTGTTTGACCCGGCCTCGATCAGAACATGCGGACCCAAATTCTGCATCATGATTCCTCCTTTATACGTAAGAGATGAACTTGGAAGGTTCTTTGATGTTAAAGACTTAGGCACAGCCTGAAATATTTTCTTGACCCGGACATGGCGAGGTCGAGGAAAGGGATATTTCTTTCTTAAAGGAAATATGCACTTGATCTGTTAAGTGATACGGATATGCTATGATGCAAGCTTGTTTCCTCTCCTGTGGAGTCTAAGCTCTCTCTCTCTATGAGCATGAGGGGTAGTTATAAGTCGACCACCTGAGTATCAGTGCTTGTGGGTAGGCTGATCTATCTTACTCTTATGCGGTCAAACATCACTTTTGAGGTCAGCCTTGCCAGTAAGTTTATGCACGCTCCTTGTGCTCCTCATTTACCCAATGTTCATCACATTCTCTGATTTATTAAAATCAGTCCTGATGGAAGAATTGTTTACCACTCTCATGGTCATCTTCTTATATTTGAATATATTGATGTTGATTGGGCTGGCTCAATTACTGATCGTCGATCTACGTCTAGGTATGGTGTCTTTCTTGGAGGCAATCTTATTTTGGAGAAGAGTAAAAAGCAATCGGTTGTCACCAAATCTAGTATTGAGGCTGAGTATCACGCAATTGCACATGAGGAATATGAGCTTCTGTGGCTTCGGTCTCTTGTTTCTGAGCTTGGTTTTCCAATTAGTGGCCCTATGCATATACATTGTGACAATGCAGTGGCAGAAAAAATTGCTTCCAACTCTGTGTTACACCAACGTATAAAGCATATTAAAGTGGACATTCATTTTGTCAGAGAAAAGGTTTGGGATCACACTGTGGAGCTTGTGGATGTATCCTCTTCCCAGCAACTGGTCGATATCTTCACTAAGGTTGTAGGCCCTTCGCTTCTTCAAGACATTACTGTCAAGCTGGGCATGCGTGATATATAGGCTCCAGCTTGAGGGGGAATGATGGAATGTGTGTATGTGGTGTTTATGTAGTGTGTGTATACAGTGCTTATATAGCATCTTTAGGCGTGTATGTAATACAAATGTTAGTGAGGACCACTCCACTCACTAAGCCTTCTCATTTCTCTGTCTCTTCTCTCTCACTTTCTTCTTCCCCTAACTCAAAACCTAAACCGCTTGACCCTAATTCTACTAATCTAACCCTAGGATCTCTAACCTAAACCACAATGCACCTAACCCCTAAATCTCTTTTCTCTTCATCCTCAATCCTATTGTCCTCCACACAATATGCTGAATCCTATTATTCTTCCTTCTAGCATTCACAACCGAATGAAAATACTTCGTGTTTTGATCCCCTCCTTAAGCCAATTAGCCTTGACCACCGAAAGCGGCCTACCCTCTCAATGAGATCATATCTTTGAATCACCCTAAGAAAGACCTCCTTCACTTTCCTTCTCACTCCGAAACACCACATTCCAATCTTTAGTTTTTCCTTTCAATTTCCTTAGCTTGGTAGATAATGTATAGGCCGCCATTCTCACCACCCTATCCTCATTCCACCAAAAAGTAAATTAAACCGAGCACAAAATTTGCATCATCAAAATATCATAGCCATATAAAAAGCTTTTACATGAACAGTTAAACAGAATCAGTGTACCAGTTCAAATTTAGTGTGAAATAAGTCACATTAAATGGAATTGCTAGAAATCTTTAATCAATGCAACTTTGAGTTGCCATGGATCAACATGGAAACCTTCCCATGTATGGTATTGATTAATGTGCACTTATGCTGTGTGGTACAATGTTTAGAAATAATTTAGTCGGTTTTGTAATCATCCAAAACAAATTCTACTAGCATACAACAAGTCCAAGTTGTATGTTTTGGAAGCAAGACTTGGTCATGTTGGCCAACAAAACCGTGGTACAAAGTTTAAACAGTTGATCAGCAATGGAGGTGTATCAACTATATCTTTTTCAAAATGTAAGGATTGTGATCCTAATATGCTATTATACAAACTCCAGGGATATAAATGTTATATATTATCATTTTCAATGAGTTTAAAAAATATTGAACATTTATGTTAAACTAGTAGATGGCGATCAGAAAAACATTAAAAAAAAAAAAAAAAACCAACCTAGTAATAATGATGTCTTATCATGACAGTACTCATTGCATAAGCATATAGCATATCATTATCTTAGGTTTCAGGAACAAACCTATCCAAAATCTCATCCTCATTAAATAGTTGGACAAAGCGAAGGGCCGTATCAATCCCTATCCCTGGCACTCCATGCAAATCATGATCATTCCCAACTAAAAGGGAGATAGCTACCAACTGTTTTCTCTTCAGCCCAAGACCAGCTTCAACATCCAATATGTGGTAGCACTCAAATGGTTCCTGCATGAAATGTGATCCTCATACCTATTATGGAGGTAAATTTTAAAAACCAACTCTGCAATAATTTTGAAATAATTCAATTGAGATATGAATCTGTAAGCTTTAAAGCAAATAAAAATATGAATGTAAAAGTTCACTCAAGCCAGTTCTCTATCAACAATTGATGGAAACCAACCTCTTATGATAGATCAGAAATAGTTTATAGTAAGTTATTAGTTAGAGCAATACTAACCATCAACTACTCCTACTGAAATATTTTTATATTTAAGCATGTAGAAAATGCATAAGATGTTAAAGAAGTTTCAGGGAACAATAAAATAAAAAAGAAATAAAACGAAAATAGCAAATCTCACATGTAGAAGGAATGCAGATATGCTGTAAGGAATGCACAGAAACACTAAATCTTACTTTGGAGTTCGGCCGGAGGCATTTTATCACACATTTGGCCCCAAAGAGGAAAGCAGCACTGTCAGCTGTGATACAAGCATCCACAAGGCCTTCACTATTTAACTGTGCACAGAGTGCTTCAGCCTCACATCTTGCTCTTAAAACTGGTGTCCCCAGGAGCTCGAGCAGCTCCTATCATTGCAAACCCTACCACATAATCAGACTTAACTATTCCAAACAAATTACACAGAAAATGACATGAAAACAAGTTTTCTTTATTAATCACAGAACAAAATTCAATTCTTCAATGTAAAAAAGAACGACTTAATAATAAAGCTGAGCCGAGAAGGTCAATATAATTTATAAAAAGGTTTGCATGTATCAAAATAATGCAAGGAGAATGACGAATGTCCACATTAGTTCCTTGTTGACCTCGCCTGAACACGTGGAACTTCCGAGGAAGTCTATTTATCAATTACTGTATTGAGGGAGCTAAAACTTGCACACAAGATTTGTACTGTGGCACATGGTTAAAAAGAAAGACTTTGTTATTTTTGAGATCTGTGCGACGTGGAACACCATCTAAACCGTTTGATTTATAGACCATGGTGTAAAGATTTTTGACTCCAAAGATTGGCAGGAAACGCGATCTCTATCATCTGATTTGTCAAAGTCAGCCATTGACTGAGATGATAGCCTTTGACTGTATTGAATCTGATCATAGAGATCGTGTTCCATGCCAATCTATGGCCTCAAAGATCTTTCTATCATGGTCTTCGAATCAAATGCCTTAGATGGGGTTCCACGTGGCACAGATCCCAAATTAACAAAGTCTTTCTTTTTAACCATGTGCCACGGTACAAATCTCGTGTGCAAGTTTTAGCTCCCCGCATATTAAACGTGAAATAAAATTTATGACTTATGAGGCCTCAACTCAAATCATGGGTGATAGTGAGACATAACGTAACATGTTGAGTCCAGTTAGGGAACAAATCGATTTAACTACGGATCACCCCACTTTCCAACAATAAAATATCAGAAAATAAACTGGATTAAAAAATTAGGAGATATACTTGAGAAAGGGTGGTGAGAATAGAATAATATTAGAGGATCTTTACTCTGAGAGTATCAGCAAACATGATTGACAATAAATGAATGAACGAATATAATATACTTGTAATTTATTACGTATTGTGGTAAATTAGGGAAGCAGAGGAACAATTCAAATATCATCCAATCCAATATATATATAGCCCAATATGGCGATATGCATTGATTTTTAGGCCTGGATATCTGATACACACCCCTGTATATCCCTTGGCATCTTTCACCCCCACGATATTTATGTTATTACATTATACTTCTTATAATATATATTTAATATTGTATTTATTTATCACTGTCTGGCCTATTTTTCAACATGGTATCAAAGCCACTTGAGCTTTGAATTTTGTTGTGACGTTGTCACCCTGCAACTCCGATCTTCATCTTTAGTAATGTCAACATCAAGCATGATTATTCCTAAAGTACTTACGGAGAAGAACAATGGAAAGTGGAAAATTTTGCTCAAAAGCTACTTGCATGCTCCTTTCTCCTCCTGGGTTTTTGAAGTTGATGTGGGAGAAGGGGATCGAGAGAATATTCTACAGGCTATGACAAGGGCTTTGGGACATCATTGACAAATCTGGAGCCAAACCAGAGGGTAATCAACAGGGACACAACGAGTAGGGGAAGAGCAACAGCAAGGCTCTGGATGCAATCCAAATCTCGGGCGGATCGAATATGCTCTCCTATGTGAGGGAGCTAGACTCAAAGCCCAGGATCGTTTGGTCACTGCACGAACAGGCGAGCAGCGCAAGGAAGGTGCTCTTGGAGGAGTTGTGATCGTGCAAGCATGTAAATGATTCCATTGGAGAATACTCCAACAAAGTTAAAGGTCTTAGATATCAGATGGAGGGAATAGGAATTAGAATGGAGAACGATACTGGAATTGCCATCATCTAACGAGACCTAAAACCGAGTTTGATGCAATGAGAGTATATAATTAAAAAATCTAAGGCTCTGTTTGGCACACTCCCAAGGGCCACATTCTAGCTTCTTGCTTTGAAATCCTGGAACGTAGTAAAAACTAACGTTCGGTAAACATGCTTCTCGAACCGATTCTCGCCCCAAGTGTGTGCATGAATCAGGCTTAACTTCTTTTTTTCAATAAGCTGAATCAGTTTTAACTTAAAAACAGTCAGAATCCGGAAGTGCCAAAACTGGCTTCCAGATTTCACGTTGGCAGGAATATTAAAGCGGTGCTCCCTGTAGCGTGCCAAACAAGGCCTAAACCACCCATGGAGGAAGGAATTGACCTCTAGCTTCAAGAAGAAGTGCTTCATCAGAGAAGAAAGATAGAGTCAAGAGGCCAAACAAATAAAAGTAGTCAAACGGAGAGTTATTCTTTAAAACTCGTGGATAGCCCAACCGTAGGGAGAGATTTCGTGGGTAGGGTAGATCACAAAATCGTCAACAATACTGATCGCTTGCCAACAACAGTCATGAAAACTCGTGATGAGATAAAAGATTTCAAAAGGGATATTTTTTATGATTGTGGCAGGAGAGGTCACTATTCTAGGAACTATTGGTGTAAGGAAGAAAATTACGCAATAGTAGAAAAATCAAAGTAGACAACGCCGATGAGGGCAAGAGTGAAGAAGCTCTACGTGCCATGCAAGAACCATATTCTGCTAAAAATCAATGTTTTATTAAATCAGCTTGCTCTACTCAAATGACCCAAGGTAGGATCTCTGCACCAATAAAGAGTCACTGACAAACACATCAACATAATCCATGGAGATAATACATCTCTAGAGATTGAAGAGGCAATATCACTTTGCAAGAGGCGAATGGAGGTATAAAGCATCTCTCTCTATTGTCTTGCATGTTCCCAAACTTTGTAAAAAAATCTTTTGCCAGTAGGATAACACATAGATCAAGGATACAATGTTGTTTTTAGAGATAGAAAATGTAATTTGAAATATCAATCTTGGTTACCAACTTAGGAGTTACACAATTTCATTTTATCATAACTCCAGTGAAAGGTCCAACACTTAACAGTAATTTGAATATTCAAACAATTCTTTTACTTTCCGACATTTTAACTAAATTAGATTGAAACATGTACCACTCAATATATAGGTCAAGTGCATAATATCAACTCCTAACCTTCGTATCATTATCTTTCTCTCTCCACTAGAAGGCCCTTTACTTATTTCGAGTATTATAAGAAGCTTAATTTACACCTTTCCAAGGTGTAAACTGCAGAAGGTGTTAATAATTAAAGGTTTATCTCGACTTAGGCATTCTTTGGCAAATCTGATTGCAAGGTATGTTCACATTTAATTTAATTTACATCTAATGTTTTCGCATTCTCAATATTTTTTATCATAATTATTATTATCTTTTCAATAAAAACTTATATTGCTTATGAGTTATGTACGAACATATTTTTAAACTAGACTTCAGTATGTTCCATATTTCCTCAACTGTTATGTCATTATCAACTCTTGTATCTCACAAGAAACCTCTACTCTTTCAAATATGAACATAAACAAATCAGCAACATCAAAAAGCAATTCTCTAACCGTTGTTCTACTTGGAACAAAAGTAATCAAAGACCATCACATAATCTAGATTATGGAAGCTCTGATTACCCAATACCAGTCTTTTTGCAAATATGTTAGTCTAAAATGGGTGCCCATCAAAGGACACTATCGATTTTTGTCTTTTATATTATTCAATGCTGAAGTAGATTTCATGTTCAAGTGCTTGGATTCGATGGTATGAGGATATTTTTTTAGTAAGTGCACATAACAACACCAACTGTTTAGCAATCCAAACCAGTAAAATGGTAGTTGAGTAGTTCACAACATGGTATCAGCATTGGATATTGGTTGATCTTTGACCAATACGGATATGGCATCGCCGATACCGTATCGGTCGATAAAATTTTTTTTTGAAAAAAAAAAGAGCAAAATATTTGTATCAGTCACTATTGGCAGATAATGAGACCGTATAGGCTGATACCGCGAAACTGAGACCGTACCGGCCGAAACCGATATGGGTGTGGTATTGGTATCGGTTCTCGATGAAACCGATACGTATCGCCAATATGTATCGGTATCGGGCGAGTTTTGATACCATGGTTCACAATTTTTCATATTGAATTGAAGTGTGCTCAAAAATAAACTTAATCAATAATCTGAACCGTCTAATTCAGGCACTCTAATATGAACGGTTGTATGTTTCTTAAATGGTTAATAATATTTAAGCGTGTTGATTATTTGACTATGCTCAAAAAGTACACATACTCGGTAATTTGAACCATCTAATCTAGGCACTCTAATATGAACGGTGGTATAGTATTTAATAGGTAATAATATTTAAGCGTGCCAATTAGATGGTTCTAATACTTTTAAATTTTTTATTCTTTGGTTGAGAAAATAAATAATTTTCAACTCTGCTTTAAGTCTTTTGTGTTTTATGTTTTTTTTGTTGCTCTCTTTCTTTCCTATTTTCCCGTTTTACGACATTGATGGACCAAAAATTAAAAGGAGCAACAAAAGGTCCATTCGCAAGAATTAATCTAATTGCAAGATATGTTGATTACTACGTTATTTGGTTACATCTTGTTATATAATCATTCTTATATACGTTGGCTAATAATTGACTCTGTAAGAAAATTTCTCACATTTTTTTCATTTATATTTTATGATTTACATGTATCATGAGATTTGTTATAAATGAACTCTAGCTCCACTAGCTATGAAACTTGCTATTTGCAGAAAATTTATTGCTATTTGCACATATATTATACTAAAAAATATTTTTTATTTCCATCATGAATCAACAATCCTTATTATACTAAAAAATATTTTTTATTTCCATCATGAATCAACAATCCCAAGTAAGACATTGATTTTTTTCCTTATTTTTCCTTATTTTCCATCATGAATCAACAATCCCAAGTAAGACAATGATTTTTTCCTTATTATCAATATGCTTTTCATATTGTCATATTGATTAATGTTTGATTATATTAGCGACTTATTCAAATAAACATTGGTAAAGTTAAAAGATAAAGATTTGAAAGAAGAAGGGAGCAAATTAGGAATTGCATTTCACTTGGGTTGGTTGACATGATTACTGTGGAGAGAGAACAAAGAGATGTACATCAATGCCACAAGACGAAGAAGACAACAACAAACACAAGAACAATTGGAGAGATCACATTCACAATCAAGAGTTAGAGCACGTTAACAGTGGTTGCAAATAAGTGATTAAAGAAGGCAGCAACGTAGGGTGCTCCGACAAATTACATATTCATAAGTCATAACCCATGCATCTCATAAGCAATTCTTACTTCTCTCACAGAAAATATTTCAAATGTTAATGTACTGTTGTGGATCATTCTATTCAGTAATTGGTGAAGAAAACGACTTCAGCTCAAGGTAAGTATCTCAATAAGTTTTTTTATAAGTATTTAGAATTTAATCTTCACTTTTTGCCATTTATTTTCTTTCTCCTTGCGTAAACCTTCATTCTATTTTCTTTCTCCTCTCTCACGTGCGTTCCATTAAGGATATGATATACGATTAAATCGCTAGTTCTACCACCATAGCTTATATCATATATTACCTATGGAGAAAGGTTTTCCATATGTTATCTTTTGGCAATATGGGTAATTAGTACGACACGGGTAGCATTGGATTAGATAAATACAGATCATAAGGGCAGAGGACCACCATATAAATCCCCCCATCCCAAAAAAAATAAAAACTCATGGCTCTACCATTGATTGTGGGGGAGTAAAAAGCCAGACACTAAGGCATCGTTTATAGAAGCAGATCATAGAGCTGCTTTGTTAGGCATAAGTGGAAGTGTGTTTGAACCAATTGTTCGAAGACTTTTGAGAAAATGTTGATTGTAGCCTATCAAGAGTGACAGCATTAGTTCCATAATGCTAGCATTTAATCCTACATCTCATGCACATACGAAGCATGCGGAGGCTCACTATCGTTTTGTTCATAAGAAGATTCTGAACGATGAGGTTGATTTGGTTTATATTCCAACAAAGGATGAAGCGGCTGATGTCTTCACCAAAGCACTCAATTTAGAAAACTATAAAGTATAAAGCTTTTAAATCAAGCATAGGAATAAAAGATTTTGGCACAACTAAGCAATGAGGGGGACAGTAACCATGGGTTATGACTTACTTATGATAGTTGTTAGTGGGTTGCTAACTTGTGCTACAAGTTAGTGGAGAAGTCATTAGTAGCTTGAGCTACAAGTTACGAGAGAAGTGGGTTAGTAACCTCTGATACAAGTTAGGAATTTAGTTGGAATTCTTGACCTATAATGATGTAACACAGGCAATATCATACCCTACCATGGCCCAAATCCGGACTGTCTCGTACCGGAGTTTCCTTTAATATTTTCAATAGATTAGAAATATTCCCAGAACAAAAATAGTCCTTAAATTCGTGGAAGATCCTGCTTCCACAGTAACCATTGGGAACCATTGCAACCAAGTTCGAATTTGGCAATCATTTTGTGGCGTGTTAGTTCGGTTTAATTCAGAAAATTTTCGGGGACTATAAAATATTACATTGTCCGCATGCGTGGTCTACATGCATTAAGAATTAACAATCATTAAAAAGGAATACAAAGTGTGATTAAAGCATATATCACAATGATAAAAATTCCGGAAATTTCATCAAACTCCAAAAAAATCAAGAAAAGTTCAGAGAATTGATGAATCAAGTGAATATTCGGCAGACAGCTAGACAGGCCACCTATTCAGAGAATTTTTTTCAAAATTTTGATTAATTCAGAGAATTTTGTGACAGAGAGAAATACACGCCTTTCTAAATTTGGCACATTTCATCTCTCATTTATCAGTAAAACCACATTTTGGTTTATAATGATTAATGAGATCTCTATTGAGGAAGTACACACACTGAAAATAACCATAAACCAAAAAAGGAGGCCAATTCTGATATTTGAAGTTCTAAACATATACAATTCGAATTGGTATCAATGAATTTGCCTACAAAATTCATCAATCAAAAGACCAAACAACAGCTTCAAGCACAAAAACAAACAAATTACCGCGAAACCTCACTTACCACGCACTCTCGAACGCATTTCGTGAAAGCTTGATTCCTTTTGATCGAAACACCCTCCTCTGCCTTGGGAAATTCTGATAAGTCGATACCCGACATGCGGAAGAACCGTTCGATTCTGGCACACGACTTCAATGGAGACGGATCCCCATCCAGGACAAAAACCGGAAACGCCCCAAACTGAGAAAATTTCACATTCCCATTTTAGTTACAAGAAATTAAACGTGGAAAAGAGTACATATAAATAAACTAATTGTAAAGAGAGATTAATAAAAAAGGTGACCTTGGAGAAGAGGTTAATGGTTCGGAAGAAGGTGACTCTGAGATGAGGGTTCCTTGCATGTCCTTTAATGGCGGTTTCGTGTTGAACGATCCAATAAGAGAGGTCGATTGCGACCCTCTTGTCTCTGAGGAAATCGAAACCCTCGTTTCGTGTGTAGGGTTTTAGCAAATCCCAAAAATTACCACCAACGCCCATCGAGAGAAACAAAAAGTAGCCGAAACAGCGTATCTCATACAAATTTATGCTACATTGCCCTACGAAATATTGACAAAAAAAGTTAAAATTAAAAACTACTAATTAAGAAGAAGAAGGATTTCGCTCTCTGATTGTTCTTAACGGCATTCTCGTTCGGAGGATTTTGTCTTTTTAGATAACCTCATACGCCTATGTCATTTAGAGAAACTCAGAGCCCTTTTCCTGCCTTAGGGAAATGACATCAATCAATCTGGACCGTCGAATCTCTTGGCAACGTCTTAGATTGGATAATTACAAAACAATACCACGACTTTTTGAGTTTCCTAATTATTTGATATTTGAATTAGTCATCTATATAATTGGATGATCTGAAAAAGCCATCTTCGCCGTTCGTTAACAGAATTTTGATCAGATGGTTGGAAAAATCTGATTAGGGTTATTTTCAAGTTATTGCCCTTCCAAAAAGTGACCGAAGGATTGAATGGCATGGATTGATTGAAATCCATGGCATCATGGCATGTGACATTAACTGAAGGGAAACCCTCACTATGTTGGCCTTATTTAGAAAGGTTGTGTTTGAGATTGCTCTTCGGAAGCAAAGAGCAGAGCACTTAAAATCAAACTTATGCTGCGTTTGGGTTAGCTCTTTTGGGGCAAAGAACAGTTCTTTCATGTTTTGGCTCGGATAGAAAACTTCTTTTACATTTGATAACACAGCTCCTTACCTCATTTGCTCTAAGGGGAGCTGTTTTAAGCGATAAAAATGCATTATGCCTACTCTGGCAGAGACTAAACTGAGTGCAATTTTATCACTTAAAATAGCTCCATGTCAAAGCAAATGAGGCGTGGAGCTGTTTTACCAAACATGAAAGCAGTTTTCCGTCGGAGCCAAAGGGCGAAAGAGCAGAAGCAGCTCTCTGCCGACTCTCTGTCAAAGCAAATAAAATTTGCTCTGGTAGAGAGCAAACAGAGAGTAGTTTTAACACTTAAAATAGCTCCCCGCCAGAGCAAATGGGGAGAAGAGTTGTGTTACCAAACATGAAAGCAATTCTCTGTTGGAACCAAAGAGCAAAAGAGTTGTTCTTTGCCCTAAAAGAGCTAACCCAAACGCAACCTTAGTCTCATAGGAAAATTACAAAAATAGGACAGTTTTGTTGAGGACAAAGTGTAGGCGGTTGGCGTAGCGCAACATGGCTGGCTGCACCGACCTGCATTAATTGGGTCCACCACACTTGCAACCAATTGTGTTTTGCCACATCAGCCGCCTGCACTTTGTCTGCATAAAATCCGTCCTCCATATGACATTGTCCCTTTGTGCTAGAGTAGAAAACTCCTCTTTGCTTCCAAAGAGCAATCCTAAACACTGCCAAGTCTCTTAATTGTCAGAATTCCACGGATTCTAAACTCCTATCATACGGGATGAAACTTGAAGAATAAGATCTTAAGTAAACAACAACTGACCCAATCACTCGCGCATGGCATGCACACACGAAGCTTTGTGGACTCTGAGATCCGTGCAGGTCACCAACGGTCAATTATTATACTCCAGTTTGGCAGGGGTCACGCAAGCACCATAAAGTTGCGTTTGGGTTAGCTCTTTTGGGCAAAGAGCAGCTCTTTCACTTTTTGGCTCCAACGGAAAACTACTTTTACATTTGGGAACACAGCTTTTCCCCTCATTTGCTCTGACAGGGAGTTGTTTTAAGTGATAAAACTACTTTATGCTTGTTCTATCCCAGAGCAAATTTTATTTGCTCTAACAGAGAAGGTTGTGTTTGGGTTAGCTCTTATAAGACCAGAAGCAGCTCTCTACCTGCTCTTTGTCAAAGCAGATAAAATCTACTCTGACAGAGAACAGACAGAGAGCAATTTTGTCACTTAAAACAGCTCCCCGTCAGAGCAAATAGGGCGAGGAGCTGTATTATCAAACATGAAAGCAATTCTCTACCGTAACCAAAGAGCAAAAGAGCTGCTCTTTGCCCTGAAAGAGCTAACTCAAATGCAGCCTAAGATTACCAAGTTGATATGCAATGTCTTTTAGCGATTGAATCTTATAAAAGGGCGCGTCACTATTTTTGAAGATCTGATATTTGTATAAGTCAATTTTTGACATAAATTAATGGCACAGTAGGCACTTCATAACCTTAGTAAGTTATGATGCCAGTGATGAAACTACATCTCCTATTGTTTAGCACGCCTTTATTTTAGATTCCCCTTGTGTCGGAAAAGACATATAATTTTAAGGTTGTGTTTGAGTTAGCTCTTATAAGAGCAAAAGAAGCTCTTTGTCTGCTCTGAGATAGAACAGGCATAGAGCAATTTTATCACTTAAACAGCTCCCTGCCATAGCAGATGAGGCAATGAGCTATGTTACCAAACATAAAAGTAGTTTTTCGTCAGAACCAAGAAGTGAAAGAGCAACTCTTTGCCCCAAAAGAACTAACCCAAACGCAACCTAAGCCTCAAATCAATAAAAGGTCAAAACATATTTTCACTTTTTTTTTTTCATGCCCATAAATAGTTCTATATTCCTAATGTTTGACCTTTTTTCATCATCATCATATACCCTTATCACATCTATTTGGAGTCTGCAATGGGTGATTAGATCCTTTCTCTGTTGAACCAAAAATGACATTTCTGCTTTTGAAAATCATTTGGGATGCGTATGGCATAGCTCTCTGTTAGCCCCTGTCATAGCAGAGCTCACCTGCTTTAGCAGGTTCCCATCCTCTTTATTAACATCCTACTACATGCTTTAGCAGGTATCCCTTCTCCTTGATAACTCCTTGCATAGCAAGATTTTATGCAAGATTTACCTATTCAGCAGTTCTACCCTCCTCTCTACTCACTTCTTGTCAGAGCTGATTTTATTTACTCTGATAGGGAGCTAGTAGATAGCAGGGAGGTTGTTGCTAGAGCAAATAAGTCTTCCTTTGTAGGAAGTTAGAAAGGAGAATGAGAATCAACTAAAGTGATTGAACTTTACCGTAACAAGGGCTAGCAAAGAGCTATGCCATACGCAACCTTGATTACTGACAGCATGGAAATGAGTGTAAACCTATTCTATACTATAAATATTCATTTTTCATCATCATCATCTATATTGATTGATCAATTCACTCTCTTTTACAATAAGAAAGCCTTAAAAGGCTTTCAGTCTTTTTCCATTGACTGACATCTAACCTTCTTAATTCATTCTTGTCAAAACTTACATTTCATATTGGGTGTGTTTGATTACCTTTTTGAAACACGTTTCATAGTTATAATTGGGACGCTAATCATGAGCAGTCCTTGGACAGAGCAAAAGGTAAACATGTTTTTATGCGTTTTATCTTACGGTTACCGAAAATTGGATACAAGGAGCGACCCTCTTATCTGCTCGTCGTTACACATCATTGTGTGTAATGATGTGTGCCCTTAAATGCGTCTCCAATCAAACATGCCCATTATATAAGCTACAATCCATAATATTTGAAACCAAACAAAGTGTGTCTATACTAGGAATCTTTCAAAATGTTTTCTTCATGTGTCAAAGACTTTGATAATCAACCAAAATTAGCTTTTGATATAATTTGCTAGGTAGAAGACTATTTATGAGAAATATAATATTTTGATGTTTGCAAGGACGTTGGAGTTTTGGTCTTGGTGTCATACTTCTAGAAACGGTTCCTCCTGCTAGTCTTAGTAGTAATCAAGGATCAAAATTTCGGCCGAAATGAGCAAAATTTTAGTTCAAAATTTCAGGTATTTTATATGTAAATCAAAATTTCGGCCGAAATTTTGATTTTTGGTTTCGGCTTTGGTCCCCACCGAAACCGAAACGAAATCCGGAATTTTGATCCTTGATAGTAGTCACCAAATTTTTCAAAATGATAAGAAAATTGTGAATTAATCACAAATTAATAACAAATTTTTTAGTTTGCATGTTTTTAAAATTTCAAAAATTCAAGAGTAATTCATGAATTTTTCAATAAATTATAATTTTTAACATTTTTACATATTTTAATACTTTTTACTTTTTTCCTTCCCAAATTTTGACATCGCCCAATTATTGCCAAACCCACATGATTGTCAGTTTACTCTATGAGATTGGTGGGCATCACACGGTTCACATGGTAGGAGGCTCATGCACGTGCCACTTATCTGTACTATATATATTAAGGAAGAAGGTTGAGATTGAGACCACAGAACTCTGTCTCAATGTTGAGTTTGAGTCCGTATTTTTAAGAAGGGTACGAGTATTTACAACCTTAGGTTTGTTCTTCTCAACTTTGGTTTTACGTACTTAAACGGCTGACTACTCTAAATTAGTTGATGGAGATTTTTTTCGTCCTAAACTTTGACATAGCAAATCTTGAGATTATCGGTCTACCATTAAGCGATCAAATTTTGATTCTGCATGGTACACATCTCTACAAATGATTTTCACCATGGGTGTACAGTCAGAAGTTCCTATGTATTTTAGTTTTTTAGGGATGTGTGTCACATGGAATCAACATCTAATTATTTGATAGTTCATCTAAAGATATGTTGTTTGGAAGATTTGCAGCAAAAATGATCTACTTCGTGTAATTTAGGATAATCTACCATTTTCAAAGCGAAGCGCGATTTTAACGTTCAAAACAATCAAGGTATTTTTTTTATCACCAAAACATTGCAACTTGGGCAAAAAATGGGTGATTTGGCTTTGAGCTCTGTTTTAAGATTCGAAAATACAAGTAGGCTTTAGACTTCTTCGTCACCACCCCCTCATCTTTGTTTCATGTTTAATATGTCATTAATAGAAAATGTGGCTATGAGATTAAAGATCTGTCAATGTGTCTTCTATGAATTTAGATTGCTAGTTCCACAGTCTAGTCACCATCTTTTCCATCAGTGCCTCCTCATCTTTGATCAAATTCAATAACTTAATAATAGAAGATCTATTTATGAGGTTCAAGAAGTTATGATAACGGGCTGCTATAAATTTAGGAATCCCTCAAAAAATAAATCTTTTCAATCAACATCACACTTGTTTATCAAATAGGGTCTAATATCATAAATAAATCTTGTCCTCATAAATTTAAGAGAAATTTTTCAAAAAAACCCTTCTTAATATTTTTATTCCTGTAGAAATCATTAAATAGTTCGGAGAAATTAGATAAACATCATTACTTTTCAAATGTTTCAACATATTATATTAAAATTAAACCTTTTAGCAAAAAGGATTTTCACGGCTATTTGAACTTCAAAGATTCGTGAGATCTAAATTACCCAACACGTGTGGGTATTGGTTGTAGTTGTGAGATTACGAATATGCCCTTTTATATATAAGGTACTTTAAGGGGAAATTAGAAGGAAATTCACATGTGTTGGAGCCAATCGTCTTCTCCAAGAGAAGCACCCCTCATTTCAAAATCAATTGGTCGTCTTCTCCAAGAGAAACACCCCTTATTTCAAAAACAATTGTCGTCTTCTCCAAGGGAAACACCCCTCATTTCAAAAACAGGCTGGTCTTCTCCAAGAGTAACACCCCTCATTTCAAAACGTTTCAGCGTTGGTTGTCTTCTCCACTCAAATCCAGTCGTCTCCGCCCACTCAAACCCACCCATCGCCCATCTTTCTGAGCTTTGATTCTCACAAACCCTTAACAAAACAATGGGGGGAAATCAAACTAAAGGTTATATTGGAGATTTTAATCTCCCTAAAAAAAAATCAAAAATTAGGGTTTTTTTTTCTTCTCATAGAACATAAGCTAATCCAGTAATGATCTTAGCTCCTTTTTGAGAAATTTTTGGTTTGATTGTCGGTAACAGTCATGGCGAAACCACAACACTTGTTTTCTTTTTCTCTTCTTCTTCAACAAAACTGTCGGAGTTCTTTTCCAGTTAGATTCTCTTGCCGAAACTCAGCTCTAACTCAGCAATTAAACATGAGTCGATTTCGAAATGTAAACCCTTCTTCTTTAAGCTCTGTTTGGCTGCTTCAGAAACAACGACCACTGTCTTTTGGAGCCGATCGGATTTTCCAACGAAAATCAACGACAGTAATTGGAGAAGACAAAACACCCTTACCCTCTATATAAGACAATTTTGTAATCTCACTATTACAAGCAATAACCACACGTGTGGGGTAATTTAGATCTCACAGTTTTATGAAGTTCAAATAACCGTGAAAACCCTTTTTGCTAAAAGATTACTTTAGTATAATAGGCTGAAACGTTTGAAAAGGAGGGATATTTTTCTAAAGTTCCCAATAATTTACTTCCAGCAAAAGGCTTCGAAAGGAACATGTGAAGGAAAAATACCATAAATGCCCTTAAAATAAATTGAATGGTTATCATCTCTACCACTATGGTTTCTCGAACGTTCATCTTCTTATGCTTTCCTTTTCTCCAGCCTCTTTCTCTCTAGTGTTGGTATTCTGTCATTGCCTATCTAAAATCGAGGTTTGCTTCGTTGCATTTTTTGGCTACTTGTGAAAGCATCTCGTTTTCTCATCTTCTCAAGCTTTCGTTTTCTCCATCCCCTTTCTGTCCAACTCTGGTGTTCTATTGCTACCCTTATGAAATCAAAGTTCGCTTTGTTGCATTTTTCGGCGACTAGCAAAAGCATCCACCATTGGAGACGCCTTGCATTTAAAGATGAACTCATTTCTTATTTAAATCTCTATGTTTTGTATTCGAAATTTATATCGTAGTTGTTTTTCAAGTTTTGGAGAAGAAATGTTGTGTTGTTGGCAGAAACGTATTGTTGTTGGTGGAAAGTAGCCATTGAAATGGAAAACAGAGCTTTGAAGTGTATTTTCTGTGCATATTGCACTTGATTATTAGATGAAGTATATTTTGTGGCATTGTGAATACGATGCAATGAATTGCACTAAATTATAGTGCATTTTATTATACAACAAGGATTGTCAGGTACATTTTTATGGATAAGAGGAGTTCTACGGTGCATTACAATATATTTACTAGATGCAGTGCATTAAATTATGGATAAGAGGAGTTCTACAGTGCATTACAATATATTTACTAGATGCAGTGCATTTTAATGCAATGTAAGAGGTCTCGGATACATTACAATACATCTCACTAGATGCACTGTAAAGGTCTCAAGGGCATTACCATTGCAGATTGTTGTACTTAATCGAGCTTGGAAGTACAAAATCTTAAGGTGCATTACCATTGCACTAGATACAATGCATAAATCAAGCTTTAAAGTGAAATCTTAAGGTGAATTACCATTGCACTGTAATGTACAACAGTGCAATCCAGCTTTTAAGTGCATAATCGAGCTTTGAAGTGCATATCGGGATTTGAAGTGCATGGGGGATAACTTTTATAAGTTTTAGAGTCATAAAGTCAACAAACCTTCTGCCGAGAATAAATTATTTCCTGATGTCTTTGGGAATTAAAACCTAAGGGAAGAAGTGTTTGGAAAATTTATCTGTATGAGTTGCAATTGAAATCTGCATCAAAGTTCTATATCAACACCCAAAGAAGATGAAAGAGAACCAGGTCAATCTAAAGGGTTTTGATTATCTGAACTCCAGACGTGGTTCTGGAGGGTTTTGAATATCTGAAATACAAAGATCCAATATACGGATCAAACACGACGGTACACCCTAATTCAGCGATAATGACCATTTTGTTAGGGTATTTGAGTAATTTTAACATGAGGGTATTTTGATATTTGGGAAGGGTAGTCTAGGTAGAGTCGGTAAATCACACTAATCTGCAGTACCAGACCCGATTAATCTTCGCACCAACCCTATTTCGTCATGTTTTCGTGATCAAGAAATAAGACTCTTTTTTATGAAAAGGATTTAGTTAAAAATTCCAAAATACATTCAGTAAACGTACATTTACCATCATCTATGATTGGTACCAAAAAGAAACGAGTTTGATCCTTATATTGGATAATTGAAACCATTTATTAGTTGGATCATTGATTTTGTTCGCGGGGACCCATGTTTTGTGTCATGTGGTTCTAGAAGACACCATGTAGATCGGATTCATCCATAAGGTTTGCGTGAAAAAATATATCTACCATGTGAGTGAGACGGGGTAAGCTAACTTTAGATAATCACATGACTGCGGTTCATTTAACGATACTATTGAGCTCTCAATCACATAGTCCAAAGAATTTTTCGATGTAAACTTAAGATGAACCTATTCTAGATTATTTACTCATGCACCACGTGAATGCAAAATAATGCAATCCAATATGACCAAATACTCCAGACTTTGATCCATTAAATCCCGTTTAAATCATGCCTTTTTCAAAAATCTCGTTTTAATTGCGACTTTTTATGATTAAATTCTGTTTAAATCACGCTTTTTCAAAATTTTGGGAATTTCATAAATAGAATTAGAATTTTTCAAAAAAAAATTATCAATTTTTTATTTTCTTTTCATTTTTTATTTTATAATTTTTATTAATGTCTTTCATAATTTTTTTTTCACTTTTTATTACTGAATTTTTAATGTTTTCTTGAATTTACAAAACTTTACTATTTAATAAGTTTCCCCAGCCGATATATTGTCACTAGCTCACTATGATGTATCCTACAGAGAACAAATGACCCCCTGACTCTCACCGACTCAAAGCAACCATATGGACTGTTATAAATACTCTGTAGCACATACGTAGCCAATGAAGGATTAGTGTTGGGACATGGGGTCCAATTAGGTTGAATTGAATTTCCAGTTCAACTACATCTATGGCCCTTGGATATAGGAGAATCTTAATTTTCATGATTTTCACATTTTATAAAAAGAAGAGCAGTTAATATTCCCTTATTTCCAAGGGCTAGAAAGGTTCACATTTTATAAAAAGAAGAGCAGTTAATATTCCCTTATTTCCAAGGGCTAGAGAGGTGGTTGGACCTGAATGTTGCCCATACTACATACCAAACATATCATTCTTGAGTGCACCAAGGATGATGTTTGGGTCATTTATACAACACATGACATTGGTGTTGCTAAACGGATCGTTTTGTAAGGTCACCACGTGGATTAGCCACCAACCGAGCCTCACTAATCAAACAATCCTAACCATCAACCCACCAAGGAGTTTGCAGCAATCGTTGATGACTTCAGTTTGCTCCCCATGGTCGTGGGTTTGAAAGAACTTTTATGTTTTTTTTTGAGAATCTAGGTATTCGGGCCTCATAGAGCACCTGTTTAATCCTAGGGGGTATATGTGCACCCCAAATTTAGTACATGTCGGATTAGCACAATATATAAATCCCTAGGGTTGCCTAAGGGGGGGAGGGGATTCTAACTAAGGTCTCCTGCTTTTAGAAGCAGGTACCTGGCCAGCTCACCAAACCCCTTGAGATTAAGAGCTCTTATGTTAAATGAATGTAGCATGCCTAATCCTTGATATAATCGTGGAACGGGTGGAGCATTACACTCTGCAGGAATTAGTCCAAAGCGAAAATTTTGATTTTTGATTAAGTTCAGCCTAAATCGAAAATCGAATTGATGCCTAAATCAAAATCGAACTAAAACAAATCAGTTCGATTCGGTTTCCATTTTTTGTTTTTATCATCTGTTGGTTTTTTGTGATTTTTTTATTTTTTAGGTATTTGGTATGTTTTCTAAATCTACCCAATCTATTTTCAGTTTCATTTTTTTTTTATTTCGGTTTGATTTAGGTTCGATTTTTTAGCCGGTTTGATTCAAAATTTCATCCCTAAGAGCTTCTCCAGCAAGGAGAGCTAAATTTGGGTAGCTAAACACCACTTTAGCTACTACTACAGTACTTTAGCTACTACTACAGTAAAAATCACTCCAGCAGACACTCTATTTTAGCTACTCATTTGTTTAAAATATTAGTTTTTATTCTTGTTTTATTATATTTTATTATCCATACTTAGGGATGCAAGTTCGGTATACCGAACTGAACCAAACCCAAAATTTTCGGTGTTCGGTTCTAAACCGAAACCGAATCGAAACTCATTTGGTTCGGTTCAATTTTTATTTTTTATTTCTTTAGGGTATCTTTTTATTTTTTTCGGGATTTTTTCAGCTTCAAGCCACCTAAATTGATACTTAATTGAATTGGGGTTCAATTCGGTTCGGTTTGTGTTGGGTTTCGGTTCAGTTTAATTTTTTTTTTCTGAAATCGAAATCGATTTGGTTCGGTATAGATAAAATACTTACTTTATTATTATTTTTTTAGGGTATTTTTTTTTGTTTTTTTGGTTTTTTGAGGTTTTTTCGCTTTCAAGCCACCCAAATCAAACCGAATTGGGGTTCGATTCGGTTCAGTTTGTGTCAGGTTTCAGTGCGATTCGGTGTAGGTAAAATACTTACTTCTTTTTTTTTGGGTTTTTTTTTTTGGATTTGTATTAGGTTTCAGTGCGGTTTGGTCCGATTCGGGACCTTCGGGTTTCGGTGCGATTTCGATTTATTCTTATTTTATTAGTTTACTATTAAATAAGAAAGAGAGAGAGGAGAGAGAAAGAGAATTATCCTTAAAAACAAATATTATTTTAATGTTTAGCTATTGCTACAGTAATAGCTAAATTTAGCTATTATTGTAGCAACCATCTATTTTGAAAGGTGAGATAACTTTTTTGCTAGAGCACTTTTTTTATCATTTAGATAGCTAAAATGACTTTCGCGAGTGAGATAGCGTCTTTGTTGGAGATGCTCTAAGTTGGACTCAGCTTCCTTGCCGATTATACGAATACTTTGTAAACATATGCCACGTGTAAGATAAAGAAGATATGGCAACCAGTCTTCTTGATGGTTTAGCTAGTGCACCGACTGCCAACCCTTTCACTCCTGTAGGCATCTACCTGGCTAGCAGGAAATTATGAGTGAAATGTTAAAAGAAAAAAAATAATTTTGAACTTTTAAGTTTACCTCGGTAACGTATGTTGCGAAATGGGCCCACACCAAATCTGGTGGATTACGAAGTAGATACCGATGGTCCTTCATGTGGTGTTGTGGGAGGCTCTGAAAGAGGCTTTTGGAGATGAGGCAGCTAACACAGCAGTACTCACTGTTATGTGGTGGGTCCCGTGGCCATAAATGAGATTAAATAATAAATACTGATTTTTGGTGTGGTGTTCCAACATAAGATCAGTCTTCTTATTTGCCAAGGTCTAAATTAATATGGTTAATCATTTGTGGAAAAAAGATGTGGATTGGTTGACCCAGTGGTGATGCCGTTCGATCGTGTAGCATTGAGGTTGAGAGTTCAAAGCTCATGCTTACCTATTAAAAAAAATGTGCTTAGGTGGCCCGCGCATGACCAATTAGCTACAGTGTTGAATTCTCTATATTGCATAAGATCGATCGGCTTCGCTTAACCGAATCGAAATAAAAAAATTCAATTTTTTGTCCGATTCAGCTAAATTTTGAAAAGTCAACATCAAAACAAAATCAAAATTGAAAAAAACGATTTGGTTTCAGTTTTGATTACCATATTTTATTTCTCATTTTTTTTCGATTTTTTCCGATTTTGGGCTGTTTTCTAATCTGCCCAACCGAATTTTGGTTTCGGCCATCAAAACTGAAACCAAACTGACTGAGAATTAGTTTCAGTTTTTTCGATTTTGGATTGATTTCGGGCTAGACTGATTTTTCAATTGATTACCATTTTTGGTTCAAAACTTACATCCCTAATTTGCTGTAGGCTTCTGGGCATGCCAGCTGAAATGGGTTTCAACAGGCTGGACATACTTAAAGTAGGTAGGCCTGATATATAAATGGTTTGGCCCTTAGTTAATAAGTCAGACCGGCTAAGGATTAGTTACAAAAGCCCGATTAAAAATTAGCTCGTTTAAACTTGATGCAATCCGACGGTTGAGACACCTACTCTCATTGGGTTTTGATGATGATCAATCAACGGTGTAATTATAAGGTATCATTCCCGCGTGCATAAATGTTTGGCTACCACCTACACTAGTGGATTGGTAGCATTTACACTTGTACGATAGAGTAGAGCGGATAACCTTATACCAATTCTTATAACCCGTGCATCATCTATTGTGTATGGGCTACAACTCTATAGGCGTAGAACTCTTTCTTACCTTTAACATAGGCGAGATGCTGCCAAATTACTTTAATATAGACTAGAAGCAGCCAAAGGATTACGACATTGATTGTATTATCTGATCAATAACCTCAAACGATTACGACATTGATTGTATTATCTGATCAATAACCTATGGTAGCTTAAAAATCGATTGGCTAAACACCCTATGAGTTGTTAGAGTAGTCCCACATTGCCTGTGGGCAAGTATTTCCCCACACTACATCATCCAATTTAATTGTTCAAAGTCTTGGGCTATATATAATCTTAGCATTTCTCACCTTACAATCCGATTTTGTGAGGTTGAAATAGGCTAGTTGAATTTCTTTTCATGGATGCCTGCCACAAGGCACAAAAGGTGCTCATATTCATATATGGTTAAAAACCTGAATAGCTAAAACTCTATTTTGAGCCCACTCTCTATTTTAACTATTGTCTTTTTTGACAAAATTCCAACAAGGATAGCTATTTTTGCTAATCCTCTTTTAAAATAATATTTTTTATTTATATTTTAATATATATTTAAAATATATGACAAGTGGATAGAAAGAGAGACATTTAATCATATTTTATTAATAGCAAATAGAGTAGAATTTGTTATAGTGAAGTGGGACTCGCCAAAGATGGCGAGTCTCATAGCGAATATACTGGAGCGAGTTTTTTGCTCTTCAATCACCAAAATAGCAATTTTGCTTGCTTTTTGTGCTTATAGTGTTTGTTGGAGATACTCTAGATTTTAGAAGCTTAAATTTTGAACCGAGACCCATCTACATGTCAACTTGTCACTTTGACAACCTTTTAGAAGAAATAGGTGTGAGACCTGACCCAATTATGGGCTATAAACAACATTAATGGAATCATTAATGCTTTGGATTGGTGTTTGGAGAAACACCTAATATTGTCCCTTGTCTCTTTTTTCTTAGGCTGAATTTGGTATAGCTCTTTGTCAGCTTTCTATCACAATCAGATGCTCTTTCCTAACTCTATGCCCAGGGATGGAGCCAAAGGGGGGCTAATAAGGGTCACGACTACCCCCACTTATTTAGTTTTTTATCTTTCTCTTTAATCTATTTTACCTATTTCTTAGGAGCCAAAATGATTGGCTTCGGCTAAAATAAATTCACAATTGAGCCCTCTCTCTCTCTCTCTCTCTCTCTCTCTCTCTCTCTCTCTCTCTCTCTTATCTTTTAGGCATCTCAACTAAATACCCTACTTCAGTCTCTCCTATTTTTAGGAGCAATAGTTCAACCACCCTCCTAAAACTTCCCTTCTTAAATCATATCCTAAGACGTCTCTGACACATGATTAGGCTATTGAAATCGTAAAAAATCATGTGAATATATTAGATTTATAAATTCAAATTCGTCATTTTCCTACTATTTTATCCAAACATATCTTAAAAGATAAAAATGAGGCTTAACCCAATTAATATGGCTCCCAACTATGACATATTGGCCCTAATACCTATTGATAGGCGCACAAATATATATAAACAGAAGATTTTATTTATTTTTTAATTTTTTAATTTTGTTACCAGTAAATGACTGATATTTTTATTTTTTATAACATTATACATTTCTTGTTCATACTTTGGCCCAAGGATCAAAATTTCGGATTTCGTTTCGATTTCGATGGGACCAAGACCGAAATTTTGGTTGAAATCTTCAACCCCATATAAAAAACCCAAAATTTTGGGATTTCGTTTCGATTTCGGTGGGGATCGAAATTGAAATTTCTCTCATTTCAGCCGAAATTTTGATCCTTGCTTTGGCCCCCTCCCATAAAAGTTTCTAGCTCCGTCCCTGTCTATGCCAGAGCAAATAAAATATGTTCCGACAAGGAGTGAGCAAGAGCAGGGGAGAGCTATTGAAACAAATAAACCCTATTCTGCAAGGAATTAACAAGGAGAATGGGGGTCCTATTAAAGCAAGTAGTAAGAATTTAGCAAAGTAAAAGGGAACCTGCTAAAGCAAGTAAACCCTACTTTGGCAGAGAGCTATCACTACAAAAAAATAGATTATTAGTGGTAGTCTATTAACAAAAAACTATTAAAGACTATTAGCAGCAATTTTTTGTTAATAGCGGTAGTATATGTCAAACATAGCCTTAACATCCGCCCTCCAAGGGCCACAAGGAGCTTCGTCCCCCAAAACATTGTTTGGATGCATGCGGAGTACATGCATATGATTTATTTATTTTTTGACAGAACATGAACATGATTTATTGCTCATAAACCTTACACAATGAAATTGCATGCATTCTTGTTTCCAATGGCCATGGTGATGCCAAAGTTCTTTGGTCTTTTGGGTGTCTCAATTTATTAGTATTATTATATTTTTTTTGCTCTTTTCTGTTTGCTACTAAGGGTCTGTTTGAATATGGGAAAAAGAGAGAAATACTTAGATTTGAATTATATTTTTCGTAGTTTTCCGTTGTTTGGAAGCGACGTAAGGATCAGAATACAAAATACAATTTTTACGCTCATTTCCAACTTAAGAGTTTAAGGATACCCCTCGGCATTCAATTTGCCAAGACTTCGAAAAGATAAGAGGAAAAGTGGAGAAGAAAAAGATAAAGGTACGGCTCTTCTCACCCGTTTATTTTTCACAGACGAAAATCATTGACTAATTCGAATCAGACGATGGAAATGATTATTTTTTCAATCTTCCTCATGATAGATCTTAAGATCATAGCACCCCTATTAGACAGTCAGATATTGATTCTATATGGCACACATTCGAAAAAATTAAAGGCGAAGCCACATTATGACTTGGGTGGTCAATTGACCACCCAAACTTTCTAAAAGTTTGTTACTAATGGATTCTAATCCATCCAAAATTATCAAAAAGCTTCAAACAATCTTTTTATGATATTTATTTTCATAACAAATATTTCTTCTTTAATTTTTTAAACTAAATCACACAATTTTGGCCTATTTCTAGGCTCTCTTCCATCTATTTAGGTGATGCACGGAATTATTATTACATATAACAAAGTTTGATCTTAGCACCTAACCTCCACAAAGCACTAAGTCAACCACTAGAGCAATTCACAAATATATGTAAAGAGCAAAAAAAACTTAATACATATATAATTTTTTGGTCATTTTTGTGATTCATTTTTATGATATTGCAGCTGTATTTTAATTTGGATGATTTTTTGTGGCATTATGACTATTTTTTTGTTAGAATATGTTATTTTCTTACAATTTTTTGCCTATGTATCCAAACACAGGATTTAGTTAATCGTGAGTTTTCCTAGCTAGAAATGTAATTATCCAAACAGCGAAAAACAGAAGGAAACAAAAGAATCCCATGATTTCTTACAACTTAGGTATTCATGGAAAAAATATAGGAATATTATTTTACTTTCCTACATTTCCCGTATTTTTATCCAAACAGGTCCTAAGTGTCTTGCTTAGTACAAAGTCTGAAATAATATTGTTTGTTTAATAAAATTGCATCTTCATCGAGAAAAAATAATAATGATACATGATCACCTTTAAATAATGGCACATGATCACCTTTAATAAAGTATATGTGATCATCCATATATTAGTTCACGTGGCATGCGGCTTTGAGTAATTTAATTTATTAAAATACTACTTACATACATTACTCATCATCCCATCTATATATTATTGAAAAATTATTCATTTTCTTAACACTTAAAATTTTAAGTAAGTGCACAAAAGGGATGATTAAAATAAAAAAAGGGATTAATAAAAAAATATTAGAAGAAGATAGAAAGATAGAGTAGAGAAATTTTCATAAACGATTACATTGTTTACAATGCATTCTACAAAAGAATATTAGAAGAATATATAAAGATAGAGTAGAGAAATTTCCATAAACAATTACATTGTTTACAATGCATTCTAATTCTCTGTTAAGAAAGTATATAAATAAAATTATAAATTTAGAAGTGGGAATAAACATGGGTAAGTGGATGGTTATCTAGAAGTGAGAATGATATGGTGTTGAGCGCTATTATCTCCCGCTCATCTTGGAGTCTGTCGGAGCCAGTGGCACACTAGATCAGGACTATCATGATCTCTTCCAACAAGAATTGAAAACAAATCATATGACAAGTCCCTTAAAGAGATCTTATATATATATATATATATATATATATATATATATATATATATATATATATATAATGATAAACTCTAAAAATTATTTTAAAGAAAAAAAGAGGATCGAAAAAGGTATGAACCATTAGGGCTATGATACCATAAAGAAAGAGATAAACATAAGAACATTAGAATAGAGAAAGAAATATATAATAGAGAAATTTTCATAAACGATTACATTGTTTACCATATATTTAATTCTCTGATAAAAAAGTGTATAAATAAGATTACAAATATAACAATAAACATGAGTTTTTTGCAAATACCCCCTGAGTTATGTTGATATTACAAATAACCCCCCCAATTATAGCTATTTGCTTTAAACCCCCTGAGTTAGCATTTTGGTGTTTATAAAACACCCTCTTTAATGGATGCTACTTTAAATGGTTAACCAGCCAGTTAAAGAATAGCCTAAATACCATATTTATCATTTTAAAAATTAAATTACTAAATTGCCACCCCCTACACGTGGTAAGAGTAATTTTAAATCCACCCCTCCACTTACAAAAAAGAATAATTTTAAATCCACCCACCAAATATTTGAGTTCACCCACGCTGAAAAACATTGACTGCATTGAATCGGACAATAGAGATCGTTTATCGTCCCAACCTTTCACACAATGGATCTTGAGATCACGGTGGCACTATTAGACGGTTGACTGCATTGAATCGGATGATGGAGATCATTTATCATCCCAACCTTTCACACGACGTATCTTGAGATCATGGTGGCACCATCAGACAGTTGACTGCATTGAATTGGATGATGGAGGTCGTTTATCGTCCCAACCATTCGCATGATGGATCTTGAGATCATGGTGGCACCATCAGACGGTTGATTGCACTGAATCGGACGATGGAGATTGTTTATCGTCCCAAGCTTTCACACGACGGTTGATTGCACTAAACCATCAAATGGTTGATTTTTTATTTCATGTGGTACACACCCAAAAAAATGACCTTAAAATTAATTTTAACCGTATACGTGATGTTAAGGTCACTTTTCTGAGATGTATGCCACGAAATAAAACACCGATCGTCTAATGGTATGCCTAAACGATTTCCATCGTCTTATTCAATGCAATCAATGTGTTTTAGCGTGGGTGAACTCAAAGATTCGATGGATGGAAGCAGACGCGGTTAGGCAATCCAATCCCTCAAAATGGGTCTTGAATCATATAGGAACTTGGAGGGACGAGTATTTTGAGTAGAATACGTAGATTGAAGGTTTTCTTTTCAAGAATAATTGTATCGTTTGCCACAAATCCTCCATTGATTGAGTATTTGTCCAAACGTTGGCATGCTTTAATGGGGGAATCACCCATCTGATGAGTCTTGAATCTGATGGGTGAATGAAGGGCCTTTTAGAAGAGTACCTTTAAATCCACCCACTGAATCTTTAAGTTCACCTACGCTGAAACACGTTGATTGAATTGAATCGAACGATGGAGATCATTTATCCTCCCAATCTTTAACATGATGGATCTTGAGATCATGATCGTACCATCAGACGGTCAGTGTTTTATTTTATGTGGCACACATCTCAGAAAAGTGACCTTAACATCACGTGCATGCTTAAAATTGATATTAAGGTCACTTTTAGGGATGTGTACCACATGAAATAAAAAGTCGACCGTCTGATGGTACACCCATGATCTAAAGATCGATCTCATGAAAGATTGGGACGAAAAAAAATCTCCATCGTTTGATTCAATGGAGTCGATGTGTTTCAGCATGGGTGAACTCAAAGATTTTGTGGGTGGATTTAAAGGTACTCCTTTTAGAATAGTGGTAAATTATAATAGCATGATTTGTAAATAAAGGTGAATGAAGGGCCTTTTAGAATGGTGATAAACTTTAATGGCATGACTTGTAAATATAGATGAATGAAGGGCCTTTTAGAATGGTGATATTTTTAAAATATTGGTTACATTAAGGGCAAAATAGGCTAATATTGGTTACATTAAGGGCAAAATAGGCTTTTCGTCCATAAACTCACGGCTAATTAACGGCAGGGGTTTATATGAAACAGAAACACAAAAATAGGGGCTGCAGAATAAATACTGATAACTCAGGGATTTCTTATAATATTAGCATAACATAGGGGGGTATATGCAAAAAACCCAATAAACATGATAAGTGAATAATTATCTAGAAGTGAGAATGATACGGTGTTGAGTGCTATTATCTGGTGTTGAGTGCTATTATCTAATATAAAATAGTCTAATAAGCGCTACATAAAAAAAATCACGCACAACAATAATTACAACAAATAAAATAAAATAAATAAAATAAAATTCTAATAAGTGTGAGTTTGGTTGAACAACTTTTATTAATCAAGCATAATATGCCCTAACAGGCCTGAAAGTGGTTAGCCATCCACAATATGTTTAAAGTCTGTCGTAAGGGTCTTACCTCCTTTGTAATGAGAGGCCAAAACTCACTCATATATGGATAGGGGGCAAAAGGGCTTGGGCCTCTAGCACAATGGAAGGTTGAGAATTGTGTAATTTCAAAGTCGCACATTTATGTCTAGCTTATGGGTCAAAATTTCGTCTGATACCGATACGTATCGGTATTAGACCAGGACGATACGGTACATTCAATGTACAATATCGTCCATTTATATACAAATGCCCGGACGATACATTCAATGTTAGTCCGGTAAGTTATTGTTTCGATACATATCGTCCGATACGTATCGATTTGGAGCTCGGACAATACGTATCGGATACTTGAGATTTTGACCCTTGGTCTAGCTTCCCTATAATAAATGAAAAAATGGGGGGAGGTTTGGTACTTTGGTTACCCCAAGCGAATCAAAATTGAAATTCGATCTTTGAATTTTTTTTGAAATCGAAACTGAATCAAAATCCAAAATTTCATCATTTTGATTCGGTTTCTATATTTATTTATTTTTTTTATATTTTTGCTACTTTTTTTTCATATATTTTTAGTTATTTTTCTTATCTTATCTAAATGATTTTTTACTTTTCCTCACCCAAAACTGAACCGAACCGAATTAAAATCGGTTTGGTTCAGTTCGGTCCAAATCAATCTTTGGGCTTATTCAATTTGGTATCAGGTTGGAGTTTCGGATCAAAACTTGCACCCTTTTAAGAACAAGCAAGCGAGGGATGCTAAAGGGAATTTTATCCTTGGACATGGCTTTCATGCCGAATACGAGCGCGAGGGATCTGACCTGAAAGCACGGTAACCACACCCTGCATTCAGTACAACATCGGATCGCACTCGTAGACGGTGGACCTCTAATCTAAGTGGACACGAGAAACCCACCCTACACGTGTCTGTAAAATGATGCCACGTGGTTATTAATTTAGTGGCGGGAGGAAGACGACAAGTTCAAAATTTTGAATTAGTCTTGGAAGGGCAAGTAAAAGTAGGAAGCTCACTGACCGCGCATGCTCTGATCAAAAGTCACGCTGTGTGATAATCTCGGGATTTTCTCGTACGGTCAAACGCTATCCTACATTTTTTTCCAATTTATTTATAATTTGCTTTATTGAGAAATGACTCACCGGGATTTGGAGTGACTCTCGTGACCAAATGTGTAGAAGGAACGAAAGATAAGTCTCATCCGCCAGCCCCTTCTATGCCAAGTAGCATGCATCTTTGAATAATCCTAATTAATCTAGCAGCTTATCAATTTACAAATATAGCAACTATAAATTCAGGCCTACAAGATTATTTAAACAATGAGAGCATTTCAGTATATTTTCAACTCTTAAAAAAATTTTGTACTAATCATGGTACAAAATATTGGCTGGTAATTTAAATGATCGGCATAATTATATCGGTTTCGCTTGACACCTCGGGTCAAAATATTTAATGTTCAAATTATCGATTGATAATTTAAAATTATCAAGTGATAGCTAATAATTTGTTAATCACGAAATTATCGGCTGATAATATTAGGACTATTTAAAAGTATTTTAAAGAAAAAATAAAAATAAATAAATAAATAAATATTGACACTGAAATTTTAGCTCAGCCCTAAAAATTTCGGAGGCCAAAATTTCTCTTTTGGTCATGCCCGAAACTAATACTAAAACTGATATTTTGATCCTTGGGACCAATCATCCATTTTAGAGCACACAATTCCAACTATTCAAATCTCCAAAGAGTGTTATTATTTGGCCCACTTCTTTTTAATATATTTCCTATAATTTTAGGGGCTACTATTAACGCTCCACAAAATATTGGATATATCTCATAAAAAATAGTCGAAAATTGTTGATATCTTTGAATCGGACAGTAGAGATCATTTTTATTCCAATATTCAAGACAATTGATATTGAAATCTTAAGAAATCCATAAAATGGATAATTTTATATTTCAAGTGGCACACATCCCAAAATATGACCTGTGAGTATGATGTGCCATGTAATCTTTGGGTTATTTTTTGAAATGTGTCGTGTAATAAAAAATTTATCATCTAATAATATGCTTATAATCTCAAGATCAATTATGTGAATGATTAGGACAAAAATCAATCTCGATTATAAGATTAGGCTCAATTGACAAATCATGCGTTTCAAAGGTTTCTAAATTCTAATCATACCATCTAAAGTACTTTTCGTGCCTCAATCAAAATGATAGCTTAGGTGCTCATGTTTTGTTTCTTCTAAGCTCATTCAATGGCTTAATCTTTAAAGTACACAAATGATTCAAAAGTGCTCTGCGAGTAGAATTATTTACTCAATACCAACTTATTAATAAAATAACCTGTGTGTGTGAAAATTTCATTGAGATATAATGGTCTTAGCCTCGAGTCTATTTGTTCTCATGAAAGTCAAACTACATCTAATCAAGAAAATATAAAAGAAGCTAATTTGCAACAATAATTTTACCATGTTCATAAAGATTAAAATAAAATATAAAATAATTTAGGATAACTCTATTCGTGTTTGCCGGATTGTTGGTAGGCTCCTACACTGAAAGTTGTTGTTGCACATACTGATGAGACATAGTGATTGTTTCTCAGTCCAATATTCCACCACAAGGGATCTTAAGAGCATTACACACATCAGCTGGACAATTTTATTCTGCATGCCACAAATCTAAAACGATGACTGTTAAATTACATGAGACATTACACTCCAACAAGATTTTAGGCTCGCTTTTTGAGGTATGTGCCACATTTTCAAAAAAATTATAGCATGCTCATAGTCTCAGAATCTAATATGTGAAAGATTGGATTGAAAAAATATCACCATTGTCTAGTCCAACGGCGATCAAAGATTTTACTGTAGGCGCCACCTAATAGGTATGAATGGAGGAACCCAATAACTTATGAAAATAATAATGGGATACAAAGTAAATTAGAGCATCTTTAATGAAGATGCCAAAGCCACATCAGCTTCTTTCAAAGTCATGGAGTACCCTATTCCACGTGGAATATGGTACCAAAACATCAGTAGCCATATTGGCTATTGGGCAATGCAAATATCAAATTCAAATATACTATATTTTATATAGAAAATATGACCTTTTGCTCATTTAATATAGTAATTTCAAGCCAAAAGAATGCTTTTGGCCTCCCAATGGACTTCTCAAAATTTGAAGGGTGGAATTCAAGTTAATATTGTCATGTCATTCTCCAACACTATTTTTGACTACTCCTCATTTGGAGATGCTCTTAATTTCCAAAGGAGGCGCCTAATCCACATCATTCGCCACCAATGGCATCTTTTGACTTGCTACTGAAAATTTAAGACTTCAAATTCAAACATGCTATATTTTATATAAAAAATGAGATTTTTTTTTTGCATCCTCCATTAGAGCTCTCAAGATTTGAAGCCTATAATCAAAGAGTCGAATTTGTCATGTCTTCTTCCTACAACTATTTTAAACTACTTCCCATTGGGCTATTTTTGACTATTTTCCATTGGTGATGCTCTTAGTTGGTTGGTTTGCTCGCTCACATTTTGCCAATATGTTATGATCGAGCAAATCGGGATTCACTAATGGTAGGATTAGTTTTTAGTTTTATAATATAATTTTTTTTAATTAGCTATAAAACTTAAAAATTCTAAAATCTTAATTTAAAGTTTTTTATTTCAATTTATAATTTTTATTTAAAAATAACTTAAATTTATCCGTCAATTTGATTATCACCATTGAATGAATTAAACCAATAATTGGCTCATTGTAGGTGAGTGAGCGAATTAAGTAATATGATATAGATATGCCGTAAAAAAATCGGCCGATATTTTTTTAGTAAACCAATATACGTATTAGATATTATACCGGGTATTGATATCCGTATCAGCCGATATGGTCGGGTTGGCCAATGCTTCCCAATTTTTTTTTTAATATATATATATCAACCGATTCGTATCCGTCCTTAAAAGGACGGATACCCAATACCGTAGCCGAGTTTACTACCTTGGATGGAATGGCAAACTTACTAGCTGGTACTATATTATTGCTGATAATCAACTGCTATGTAGTATTTATTTATTTATTTATAAATATTTGGAGTTTAAAACTAGTATATATATATATATATATATATATATATCCAATGAGGCGTCTCACTTAGACGGTCAACTAAGTCCGTGACAGGCCGACGGCGTAAAAGGCCACATTCCGGAATCCGAATCGCTTAAATGACGTGGCATTTTTCAGCATACAAATGCCTTGTTTTATTATTCAAAGCTTCATAAGAAGCACCCACGCGTGTGCGGCGTCTCTGTTTATTTTCTTTCTGTTCATGGCTTCCCTAGGTTTTTACATGGAGATCTTCGCCGCAGAAGCTACCTGCTTCCTTCGTATTCACCATTTTCATGTACGATTCATCTCTTTTTAATCTCATTTCACCCAAACCTATGTTCAAGATCTAAAGCTGTTCTGAGCTCTCCCTGGGTTTTTTAGATCTATCTGCTGCTCTACATCCAGTTTTTGCATTGATGCATCTGTAAAACAGCTGAGCTTCTGAATCTTCTGATGCTTCTGAAGGTGAATTAATGGAGGTTTCCTGCTCTTTCTCTTTCGCCCGAGTATTTTCTCTTAAATGCTCTGCCTGAAATAACTGATCAAAGTTCAAATTGGTAGTTCAGCCTTTCTAATCACTCGTATCTATGTCTCTGAATCCATTTTATTGCTTTTCGTCTGTCCCCTCTTTTTACCACTTCGGATTCGTAAACATTCATAAAATTAACTTTTAGGTTTGAGCGCTGCGTAAAGATTTTCTTTTCCCCTAGCTAGCTCCGTTTTTTTAATTTCGCTCTGCCTTCGTTGCCTTCCGCCATGGATTCCGACAGCAAAACCAAAAAATCTCCAGCGTCTTTCGAAAGAAGACCTCTGATGCTGAAAGACTATCTCAGCGAAGAGACGAATTCCTACTCTTCAACCGATTTTCTTTGCTACCCAAGACGTCAAGATACGACCGTCAGAAATCTCCTCGAAATAGATCTCAACACCAGAGATACGAAGAACTCAAGGAGATTGCTCAGAAACCGATCGAAGGCCGCTTCGACAACGATCTCGGCGTTCCAAAAAGCTTCGGAATCCGTGATTAACGCCGTCAGGAGTCTTCCTTTTTCTCCGATCAGGTCATCATCTTCCCCAACCCAACGTCGCTCTAAACAGGGGATTTTATCGAGAAACCTTTCTCGTAGGTTAAGAAGAAGGTTCTGGAAAAAGGACGAGAAGGAGAACTGCGAAACCAGGGTCAGTATCCGAGTCAAAGATATCATCCGGTGGAGATCATTCGGAGAGGTCGATTTCTCCTCCCCCATTACAAGCAGCAGCAGCAGGAGTAGTTGGTCGGGGAGCGACGTCGCATCGGATTTTTTACTCTCCTCTGGCGGTAGTACTGAGTATTCAGGTGAGAATGAATTGGTGGTTGAGGGTAAAAAAAATTCACCAGAGAAGAAACCCAAACCCAAGAGTACGAGAGGCGATGTCGGTGGTGATTCCGTGGAGACCACTACCAGCTGTGCCTGTGTAGAACCAAAGGTGCGGGTTATTTAATGCTTCATTTATTTGGACTTTTCGTCCATTGTTTGGTAGGGACGTAGGGTAGGCATACATAATCTTACATATATATCTCTCTAACAGTAGCTTTGTCTGTTGTTGTGGAGTTTGGTCATCTTTCTTTAACCTTTCCGATTCCCATTTTACTGTCAATTATTTCTCTCCTTATTATTATTTTTTTAATAACGGTTTTGGGTTTATATTTATTCAAAGTATTCAAAATGTTCGTAAAGTAGGTTGACTTAGGGTAAAGGGCCCCGACTCTGACGTCGTCTACAGTAGATTTATTACCAGGCGAATAAAAAGATTGAAATTTATTTTTCCCGTAAGTTTTTTTAAGTGTTTGAATTTTTATTAGGACAATGCTTTTTTTGCATTGGAAAATCTGAGTTTGTCTCTCTAATTCTGTATCCACTGGGGTTCTTCATGTTCCTTTTATTTTTATATACGAAAATTGCTGGTGTTTGTTTACAATATTTCGTTGATACAACCCAAACATCAAAGTAGTCAGATGATACAGATCTGATGCATAGAGATAGACAATGAATTCTCATATCTCTACACGGACGATCTGGATCTGCGGGCTTTAATTTAAGAGACATCTGATAACTGTTTTGCTGCTAGTGTACAGTCAAGATGAACTGATCACCGTGCTTGGAACCGAGCAGTTAATTTTGTAACCCACACTTAGCGGTACCCATTTTATTTTTTATTTTTTTTCAATTAATTTGACGGCCAACCTACTTTTCATCAAAGTAAGCATATTGGAGCATAGTCACAAAATGGAATTGGGTAATAATACGGCAAAGTTAAAATCCAGCAAAATTCGGCAAAGTTGGAGAACAATTCAAAAAAATAAAAAAATTATAAAAATATAATTAGAATATATATATATATATAAAAAATATAATTTTATGATTTAGATATATATTAAAATTTTTTTAATATATTTTTGAGTAAAATAATAAATTATTAAACTATTTAAATATGAATACATAATTATCAAATCAGCGGCGGGACACATGACGTGAGAGAGAATGAGAGAAAGAGAGGTAAGAGAGGAGGAGGAGGAGGTGGTGGGTGTGTCCAAAGGCGGTCGGCAGTTACTCGGCCAACTTGAGAGTTGAGAGAGATGAGAGAAGTTCACGGAT
The DNA here is from genome assembly GCA_021018995.1 of Chloranthus sessilifolius. Taxonomy (NCBI): domain Eukaryota; kingdom Viridiplantae; phylum Streptophyta; class Magnoliopsida; order Chloranthales; family Chloranthaceae; genus Chloranthus; species Chloranthus sessilifolius. Next base: position 33,751,132 of record CM037589.1, read on the forward strand.
GAATGAGAGAGAGAGAGAGAGAGAGAGAGAGAGAGAGAGAGAGAGAGAGAGGAGGGTTCAATTTTTAGCTTTTTACTTTTTACTTTTAGATATAAATAATAAAATATAAAAATATGCTTTTAACTTTTAAGCTATTATTAAGGTAACTTAGCGTGTAAATCTGTAAGGAGCCGACTTCGGTGATGTTCGCAAATTGCGCGAATAATTCGGTGATTTTTTTTTCAAAAATTCGTGAATAATTCGTGTTATGTTCGTCTTTTAAATAAAATTCGTGAATTATTCGCGAATTATTCAATTATTCAGAAATTTTTGTGACTATGTATTAGAGAATAGCATAGGCCCAAAGTTCACACTCATTTGGAATATTGGAACTGTCCGATCGTTTTGAATAATCTTAAAGTGCACCAATGTGGGTAGTTCCATTGCTCTTATTTGCTTGGTTCTTTACTAATACTTCTTCCATTCGTGGCTGCTTTTTGGACAACTTAAGATTGATCAAATATCAACACCACGTGGCTTTAGAATCAAGGGTGAATGAAGGATGGCATAAAACCAAAGGGTACCTTTATTTTCACCCACCAAATCTTTGACAGTACCTGTGTCAAAAACTATTGATTATTTTGAATCAAACGATAGAAATCGCTTTTCTCCCCTATCTTTCATATAATGGCTCTTGAGATCACGAACGTACCATGAAATGTTTGATATTTTACTTCATGTCAGGTTTGAGAGTCATGCGTGCAGCGTGCCACATGGAATATAAATTTATGGTTTGATGGTACAATAGAGATTTAGGGTTTTCACTGTAGGTGCTCTCATAGATTCGGTGGGTGCAAATAAAAATACTCATAGCATAATTTATTTAAAAGCCGTCATCCGGGTAATTTCTCTCTCTATTTTTTCTTGGCCATCGGTCATCGACTCATCGCCCATTTATTCTTAGAGTATATGCAACCACACGTCCACACCATCTCTGTCGGGTGTTGAGGGTTCTGAGACCTCTGATACCGATTTCGCGTACGGTGCGTGATGACACTTGGTTCCTGTTATAGTTAGTTTATTTATTTCTAGCTGTGACATTTTTGTCTTTTTCTTTTGAATGAAACAGCTACAGTTTCACCTTCTTTTAATGATAGTTGACCTCCCCAAGTCCCATCTGTTTAAAATTACCGTTGTTTTCTCCCACCCAGAAAACTCACTGCTATGGTCTCGCATCTTTCTACTATAACTCTATCACCTTTGACTAGATTCTACCACCAACCGGCTGTACTTTTATATTTATATTTCACCCTACCTGTACTTTTATATTTATATTTCACCCTAAGCAGAATGAATGACTTGTTTAGTTTCTTCTAACTTGTCTTCTTGTGCTAAGTGATCTGTGCACAAGTTTAATATTGCCCTTGTGTGTGTCTTTTCCGCCGAAGAGGTGGACTACTATTCGGTTGCCTTGAGATTTGAGAGGTTTTTATTGCTTTGTCTTCCCTATTATACACCCATATTGAGAAAGGGGGTTTGGTCAGGTCCTACTTGGTAGGGCTGTAAATCGGGTTCTATTATATCTCTTATCATCCAAAGAGGAGATATGACACTGGATTACTCGTAGAAACCAATAAATTCTCGTGAGAGAAATTAATTGAGTAGGAGAGAAATGTGTGAAAATTTGTGAGAGAAATTAAAGGAGCAAGAGAGAGAATCTAACGTGGAGGAGAGAGAAAGGATAAATCCAATAGTCTCAAAATTTTTCTTTTTGTTTTCAATAAAATAGTAGCATTATTTGGGGTAAGATTTTAGGCAAAAAAAAAAAATTAAAATTTTCTTCTTTATTTCAAAGAAATAGTAGTATTTTGGGTAAAATTTTAAACCAAAAAAAATATCGAATATTATTTTTTGAAAAAAATAATAAAGAAAAATCTAATTTGATCATGGGTGATTGCGCACATAATATTATTTTTGAGACTTTTTGTAAATATTGAAACTTATTTTTCTTTATTTTTTGGACAATTTTTTTAAAGTTTTCAAAATTTACCCGAAATGACCCTCCACCGAAATCGGTATCTATCTTGGGTATCGGTTTGCCTGAGGCCAATATGTATCGGCCAATACCAATATGTATTGGCCAATTAAAAAAAAAAACTAAAATCTCGGTCAAAATCGAGACGTATCGGTTGCAACTTGTTACGTATCGGCCGATGCGGGCCTGTATCAGTTGATAGGTATCGGTTTGGACGAAAACTGATACGAATCGCGGATACTTATCGGTATCGGCCAATTTTTGATACCTTGCTCATGGGTGTCGTCTTGATTATTTTTTTTTTCTTCTAAAATTTGGATACTATGTGGTCAATCACCCACGATCAATCAAGATCTTTCTTTATTATAATTATTTTATTGTTTTTGCCTAAAATCTTATCCAAAATAAGGCTGCAATTTTGTTGGAAGGAAAATGTAAAAATTTGAGACTGTTCTCTCTCCTCCACATCAGTTTCTCTCTTACTCCTTTAATTTCTTTCACAAGTTTACACTCGTTTATCTCTCTTACTCCTTTAATTTCTCTCACAGGTTTTCACACGTTTCTCTCTTACACTAAATGGCGGGCACTGACTTTCATGCATTGGAAGTTCTTTCACGTTAGACTTGACCACCCACCCACCACTCATCTTGACACTCGTTTCTCTTATGAGGTTCAATATTTGCACCCAATGAAATTGTAACCTCAACCCATTTTCTCCACTTAAAATGCATTGATTTCTTTGAATCAGATGATGAAGATTGTTTTGGCCTCAATCTTCTTTATTGCATGTGACACGTGTGTGTGTGTGTATATATATATATATCCTAAAAGTGACCTCAAATCATGTTTGAGTGTGATGGGTGCCATGCGATTTTAGGGTTACTCTTTTGAATGTCTTCCACCTAAAATAAAAACCTGATTGTATGATGATATGCCCATAATCTCAAGATCTGTTTTGTGGAAAAGTGGGATGAAAAAATGTCTTTTATCGTCCGATTCAAAATAGTCAATGCATTTTGGATGGAGGAGATGGAGTGAGTTTACAGTTTCACGGGGTGTAAATAATAGTACCTTTTTCGAAAACACTATTGACAACAATTTTAAATTAGGGAGCTAAAACTTGCACAAATCGTATGATTGAGATAATGTTTATTGCTATTTTTTTGCCTTAAAGATTTTTATATCATGTGTTCCATGTGGCACAAATCCCAAAATAAGAAAGTCTTTCTTTTAAATCATGTGCCCCGCACAAATATATGGTGTGCAGGTTTTAGCTCTCTCTTAAGTAATACTACTTTAGTATGTTTCATCAAAAAAAAAAAATAGTACTGTAGTATGTTTCATAGTTTCTAAATGCTTCCTTTTTTTTGGGCTTTTTACTAGTTTATATATTATAGATATTATATTCCATCTCATTTTGTTCAATAGGGAGAGGAGAATCGAGTGAATTGCTCGTACGAAGAGAAGGAGCAGCTGAGCCCAATTTCTGTACTTGATTTTCCAGATGAAGATGAGGAGACAACAACATGCTTCGAGCATAGCCTGGCAAACATGGAGAGTATGTGGCCTTCCCATAACCTTTTCTTTTACTTCCAATTATTGAGCATAATGAACTTATGGGAAAGTATTAAAATCGGTCTCGGGTATCGGTTTGCCGAAGGCCAATATGAATCGGTTATTTAAAAAAAAAAGTCTCGGTCGAAGCTGAGACGTATCGGACAATACCCGATACGGTATCGGATATCCAATTCGAGATACCGATATGTATCGGTTTGGCCAAAAATCGATATGTATCGTCGACACATATTGGTATCGGCCTATTTTTTATATCTTGCTTATGGGTACCATAATAGACACCGTGAAACTGTAAATTCACCCATCTCCTCCAGTCGGCATACATTGACGGCTTTGAATGAGACTATAGAGATAGTTTTTATTCCAAACCTTTTACACAGTTGATCTTGAGTTCCTATGCGGATCATCAGATGGTCCATGCTTTTATTCCATGTGGCACACAGGCTAAAAACTGACCGTCTTATGGTACTTCCATGATCTCAAATCCTTTATATGGAAGATTGAGACAAAAAATCATCTCCATCGTCTGATTTAAAATGGTCAATGCATGTGAACTAGAGTAGATATGTAGATGGGGTGAGACCGTGAGATCACAGTTTTACTGGCTGTAAATAATGGTACCCTTCTTTGCAAAACCAATATGGCCTCGTTTATTGACCATTTTAGCCAATTCCTGGAAAATTAATGTCTAATCATAAATACACACTATCCATACAACTCTTCTAACATGTGGCTAATGTTAATACCAATCAAGACATATTTTGGCCCCCACCGTTGGACGATCTTAAGCATCTTATCACTGCATTTTTTCTAGTTCAATGTGGACAATTTTTTTTTTATTTTTGATAGATTAGTTCAATGTGGATAATTGTTATCAGTTAGTGGCCCATCCTCATATTCTCTGAAATGGGCTACAAGGTTTGTTTAGATTTCTCTGAAATGGCCCATCCATAATTGGCTACAAGGTTTGTCTAGATTTCTCTGAAATGGCCCATCCACATGGTTCTCATGGCAAGGATCACCATTCTCCAGAATGATTGTGGCCCATCCAAAATAAAAAAAATGGCGTTAATGCAATTTTGATGTTTTAAAAATTAAAATTGTTTTCACGGTTGGGTTGGGTCAAAATTTTGGCTATCCAATACGAAATAGCAAATGCCAGACCTGACCCGATGGTGCAACCAGTCTGACAGGACCCTACAAAAATCGCTTAGTTCGTGTACTTCTTACATATAAAATTTTGGGTCGGGCCGGGTATGGGGTTGACCGGACGGGACCTGTTGAATGCCCTACATAGGAATAATAAAGACTGCAAAGTGCACATCTAGCTCCTCTCCCTGATTAAAAGAAAACGATTCAAGTAATGACAATCTATGAATTATGGTTATTTCAGGGACGACACAGCAACTTCTACAGAAGATTCGACGGTTCGAGATCCTCAGTCAACTAGATCCTGTCGACCTAGATAAAATAATTGCATCGTCTAACGATGAAGAAGAAGATCAAGAAGAATTTTCTCAGCTAGGAGAACGACCCAAGAACCTGCTTCAGCTCCTCAAATCAAGTACTGCCGGGAGCCGAACTTGGAATGCTGATCGGTTGTTGGTAGATTTCTTTAGAGAAGGATTAGATGGGTATCAAACATGTGTAAGCACACACGCAGAAGAGGAAGTGAAGGAGTATGAGGAAGCAGAAGAGGAAGTGAAGGAGTATGAGGAAGAGTTGTTGACGGCGGCTAGAAATTGGATTAATGGTTATGGAACCAAGAAATGGATGGTGGACAATGACAGGGAGGCATATGTTAGTGAAATGGAGAGGCGAGGAAGGTGGATGAAGTTTAAGGAAGAACAATCAGAACTGGCGATGGAAATGGAGATTGCTGTATTGGGTACGTTGATCGAAGAGCTGTTATTTGATATGTTAACCATTTAACGAAACAACGAGACCCCTTTTAAGTGACTCTTTTCGGAGGGGCAAATTTGGATAAAAAGATATCTGTTGATGAATCTAAAACGGTATAACCTCTCAACAAAAAGCCCCTCCGAATACTAGAGGAAAGAAAACTGACCCTGATATTTTAACTAGAAAATATGGCCCATGGAACAGGGTATATTTGTATTACGACTTTGTAATCTCAATCTTCGCAATGCCTACAAAAATGGGTTTCTACCGTTGGATTTGCCGAGTGTTTGATACCATAAATACTGGTGGAGGAATCAGGTTCCTAGCTAAACTGGCATTGATCTTATCATTGGTTTCTGATAGTCAAATATCCTACAGGTTAGAAGAAGTATGTTCATGCATCAAATACCTTTGAGAGATGAGCTACCTCTTGTAATTTTGAAAAACTATTTGGATACATGGTGTGGCCGCGTGAGGGGAGGGGCATTCAGCTCGAGTGCCATCCCTCGTTTAGAGAGAACTTGTAAATTGAGAATTTGAGATAAAGTAGACGTGGAATTTAATAAGCTTTCATTTTTTTCTTTTCTTCTATTTTCATGTCACTGATTCGTAGCATAGCATTCTAGCTTTTTTTTTTTTGGCATCGGTTCTTCTTAGTTCTTGGAGTCCTCTCCCTCTCTCTCTCTCTCTCTCTGTGCCTAGCCCCTGCCACACTATTATTCATCTTTGTTTTCTTTGTCGAGCTGGTATTAGGTACATGATCCCGAGCACGGACACTCTTGGTACTCTGATCACTTGTTGGGATGCTTCATGCACATGATTTTAAATATCGGTCATATACAATACATGTAGGCTATATATCGGTACCATATACACCCCCGATTTGGTATGGGGCAAAATATCGGGTCCAGTAGGTAAAATATTAAACCATATCGAGCATATTGGCTGATATGTATTGGGAAAATACAAAAAATGACTTTTATGTAAAAAAATTATTATATATATATATATATATAATAATATAAAGAAAGGTTGGTTTATGTGTATTCTGACATATCCAATATGTATATTATGATATATCCGTCCTCCATGGGAGGACGGTCACCGTCCTCCAATCTTTCATGTGGAGCTCCACGTGGCTCCCAAAATATTGTTTTGATGCCACGTGGACATTGAGTGCATTGCTTAGATCATCTTTGAAAAAAAAATAATTAAAGTCATTTCCATCTTATATTTTTTGAACCGTAAAATGTGGACCAATAAAAATCGTCAAACTTTAACTTGTGGGTTTAAAATTTATTTTTTGATTTATTTTTTAATATTGATCTAAACTGTTCATTTGTGCTCCATGTGGCACCCAAAAAGTGTTTTGGGTGCCACGTGGAGCTCCATGTTGATTTTGGAGACCGTCCTCCATTGGAGGACCTAACCGTAGGGCTGCAACAGAGCCGAGTCAGCTCGACAACTCGGCTCGGCTCGGCTCGAAAAATAAGAGCTTTTCTCTTTAGAGCTCGGCTTGAGAGCCGAGCTGAGCTGGACAATTTGTAGCTCGAATGAACAGAGCCGAGCTCGAGTTAAGGCCGGCTCGGCTCGGCTCGACTTATATATATATATATATTTAATAAGTAATCAACTTTGAGAGGTCTATTTTACCCTTCAAAGTAACCGTTTAAGTTTATCTAACTGTTACTTTGAAGAATAAAATATGAACTTTTGCCTCATTGTTACTCCTACCTACAGCTGCCTCCTGCAACTCAACTCCTACTTCTTGTCTCTTGTTGCTGAAGCTCTCTCACCCTCTCTCTCTCACAGAGTCACAGTATTACGCATACGGGTTACGCCAATCAGATCGTGAAACTCAACTCTTACATATCTTTGATTTGAGTGATTTCTAAACCTCTCTCACCTTCTTTTTCATGTATACAGGATACAGTTACCTCCTCTCTCTCTCTCTCACACGCAAGCACTTGTCGCCGTCGGGCGACTACCAACAGGCCCAACACCAAGAGGGCAAGAATTGAACCTTTGACATTCGTTTATTTATTTCATATGTTGCGTTGTGTTTAATCGTTCATTTATATCTTTTATAGAATGTATATTTAATTGAGTAAAAGTTTTAAAAAGTACTAGGAAGAATTTTTTTATGGTAAAACATTCTTGGCTCGAAGCTCGGCCCGAGCTCGGAGAGCCGAGCTAGAGTTTCGAATTTTCGAGCTCGAGGAGCCTAGAGCAGACCTCAGCTCGGCTCGTATAAGGTAGAGCCGAGCTAGAGCTGACTCGAGGTCGGGCTCGGCCCGGCTTGGTTGCAGCCCTACCTAATCGGCTCCCTATATATATATATATATATATATATATATATATATATATATATCCGTCTTTAAGTGCATGGTGGTGCATGTTGTGTATATTGACACCCATCATGATGTGATCCTTTGATTGCACCATTTTTAGTATTCTTAAAATAATGAAAAGAACAATAAGAGAAAGAAGGCGAGTCTTTTCCAGGGAGCCAAGATCTCCCAAGTTCCCTTAGAACAATATCATTCCATTGCTCCCTCTGAATTCGTATAGAGGAAAACAGGGCTTCTCAATAGTGCTTTGCCCCAACCCACACCTTATTAAAGAGCGATAAGGAGAGAGGAAAAACCTGGACCTGCCTGCCTTCCCCCTAGGAATATCTGCTCGGAGATGCTCAATTATGCTTGATTGGCTGACCAAGGCAGGGGGAGGCACTAGCCTGGAACAAGGAATATCTGCTCGGAGATGTTCAATTATGCTTTGATTGGCTGACCAAGGCAGGGGGGCACTAGCCTGGACCAAGGCAGGGGGGCACTAGCCTTAAAAATCGAAGGTTCTGAGTTTGATTCCCACCCTTGGCAACTCATAGGGTTTTATCCTTACGACTGGTGGTGTGATATGCACGTGTTGCAAGTACATGTGGGTAATGGAAAAGGCTAGATAACCCGTTATAAAATTTTAAAAAAAAAAGTAATAATAAATAAATAAATAAATAATCTTTCTTATGTTAAAATTATAAAATACAAAAGAAAATAAGAAGAAAATTAAAGAGAGAATAAATAAGATTACAAATACAATCACTCACGTTTACTTGATTTAGATAGCTATCAAATAAGGTATATTCTAATGGGCACTTTAGAAAACAATGCCTCAAAATCAAACTTTTTAGCAAAAAAGACCCGGCTTCAAACATTTTAGAAAAACGGTGCTTTCACGGATTTTAGAATTTTAGAAAATCGTGAAAGCATTGTTTTTCTAAAAAGTTAAAAAAAATAATGTTTTCACGATTTTCTGAAGTTCTAAAATCTGTGAAAGCACTGCTTTTCTAAAACGTTTGAAGTCGAGTCTTTTTTACTAAAAAGTTTGTTTTTGAGGCATGTTTCTCTAATTATCCCTATTCTAATAGTTCCCTTAAGTTTGAATGTGAATGTTGAGAACATTTAATTTAGAAGATAAAAAGTTACGCAATAATCATAGACACTCTCAAACTCTGTCAGAATCGGTGGCTAGATCAAGTTTGTTATAATCTTTTCCAACAACAATTGAACAGCAATTGAAGACGAATCATATGACAAGTCTCTTTAAAGAGATGTTGGAAAAATAAAGAGTCAAAGAAAACGTGGGAAAAGACATCCACATGAAGTATAGAATATAGAAGGCAAAGAAAATATAGGAAAAGACATCCACATGAAATATAAAAGTACATTAAAATCAAAGTTAAAAATTCACATCTATTAAGCAAATCAATGTGAAAAATACATTCACATGAATAAGAAGTTATCTTTTACTAAATGTAAAAGAGATGAAAACAAAAAAATAAAAATTACATGAGTCAATTTCATGTAGAAGAGATGAAAGGAAAATGAAAAGTTTATGTGTCAATAAACTTCAAAAAAATATGACAGCGAAAGCAATGTCATGATTATAACTCTGATACCATGTTAAAATTATAAAATACAAAAGAAAATAAGAAGACAAATTTACACAATGTAATATTTAATACGAAAATATATAAATAAGATTACAAATACAACCGCTCGCGATTACATTTGATTTAGATAACTACAATTTGGTTGAGATAATTAATGTGTGGTATATATAATGACAAACAGAGTACATCAACCTGACATGGATTATTTATTATGAAATGTGCACTTAAATCATGCTACAGGAAAGCAAATTGTGCAAAAGATTAACGTATGGAAGACGACCGATTATTAAATATCCATTATTCGATTCAAAGCAGTCACTAACTATCTAAATTATGGAAATTGTTACTGCCCAATCTTTTTGTAGTAAAGATCTTTAGATCTCACACGCCCGATCTAGTGTGATAGTGGTAACCATTTGTCTATAAAATCTATCACTCGTGGATCTCGTGCATCTTAAAGTCTATTGGAGCGGGTGACCCGTTAGATCAAGATAATCTCTCCCAAAAGCATTAGGGGATGAATCGTGTCACAAAAACTCTCATTTCAGAGGACTTGAATAAAAATGATGAAGAGATAGTGAGGCATTAGATGAGGATGTGAGGGAGACTGGTGAGAAGGAAATCCTCTGTATTTTCCCCTTTTTTGGGGCAAAAACAACGAAGAAGATGCTCCTCTTTTAACAGATTACGAAGTGCAATAGGATCATGTAAAATAGACGGGGTGAAGCAGTTTCTTTGAGGAATGGTTTCAAGTATGGTGGGAATGAATTAATCGTGCATGATCAGCTGCATGCGTTTGGGTAGATATAATATGCATACATATGTCGAAAGGGATCCATTATTTTCATCTAGTGAAACTGTGACCTCACCCCATCTCCTCCGGTTGGCATGCCTTAACGGCTTTGAAACACACAATGAATGTTGTTTTTCGTCTCAATCTTCCACCAAATGATCATGGGATCATGAATGCACATCGAATGGTAAGGTTTTTATTTTATGTGTCACACATCTCAAATCACATTGAGCGTAATGTGTGTCACATGATTTTAGAGTCACTTTGTGGGTTCTATGTCAGGTGGGATAAAAATCTATCCGTCTAATGCTACGCTCATGCATGATCTCAAGATCAATTGTGTGAAATATTGGGATAAAAAAATGATCGTCATCGTTTGATTCAAAGAGGTCAATGAATGCCTGACTCGAGGAGCTGGGGTGAGGTCACAGCATCACAGGATATAATTAATGGCGCCATTATCCAAATGGCTCATGCAACCTTTTGTATGCCAATAAATAGGCCCATCAGAGGTTCGGTATCACATGCACTTCAATACACATGGATCTCCCTTATATATGAGTCATATGCCAACTGCCCTTTTAAAGTTGGCATATTAACTGATTTGAACACTCTTATGAGAATGCTTAGTTAGCTGGGTGGGTCTTATTATGATATTTAGCTACTTGGTTGGATTGGCTAAAAACAAATCTTCCAAGCGGTCCAAAAGGAAAGACTGCAGTGAGGGCTTTATCTTTGGCCTAAGTTGACCTCTCATTAGGTGCTCGTTTCTCAAAAGGGGGGCCGACTTTTCCTTTGAACCTTTTAAGTTGAACCACTTTACACTACGAATTCATGTAGCACCATTTTTCATTTATCTTAGATTGATCAAACTACATTATATGGATGGCTCTCGTTTATACTACAGTGAGTCCAAAAGTTAACCTGCTAAAAAAGATTTAATTACAAAATCATCACACTTTAATATGGTTAAAAGACATAAACTATAATCAATATTAAAGAGCATCAATCAGGTAGCTCAAAACCATTAATAAGTATGCCTATTGGGCTAACTAACCGCCACTTTATTGACTTGGATTGTTGAAACATTGGTGCCATGTGGCTTAATGAGCCCAGAGAGAGAGAGAATTTGATTCAGCGAATCATGATAGGTCTCCAAACTTTTTTTTTATGACTTATGGTAATCTCAAGCTTACGCTTGACCCCACCGTGTAAGAAGTATTTCTCAATTTACACACTGCATTATGTTATCGCAAAAAGAGAGACGCAACACCGGATCTCATGACCTATTGGTAACAAACCAAAGGCCGTGTTTGAGTTAGCTCTTATAAGAGCAGAAGCTTTTTGCCTGCCCCAATTGTGCCAACCCCTAATGGATTAGGTCTCCAAAGTTATCACCGTGTGAAGTACGGAACAAGTGGCAGAGTCAGGATTTTTCTGATGGGAGATCCCTTATAGTAATAACATAGAAATAATAATAAAGAACACTTCAATGGTGTGAGATTAAAATTTTTAATTTAATGGTAGAAGATTGTTTAAACACTATTTGGTGTATAAATGTCTTTAAGGAGTTATTATCCTAAAAATGGCTCGGGGAAGCAAGAGAGAATTCTGGGATGAGATTTGGGGAGAGAGAGAGAGAGAGAGAGAGAGAGAGAGAGAATTTTGAGAGTCTATTTCTATTAAAAATTTTGTGGATAAAAAAGTAAGTTTTTAAAATATCTTAAGATGTTTTGAGATTTGGGGGATCTTTATTAAAAGATCTTGTCCCTAAAAAAATAGAACTTAAAAGATTTTAAAGAAAAAAAACTTGCGATGGGGGATCCTAGGACCCCCCATTGGCTCCGCCACTGCAGGAGCCATGATCTTCATGGCTGCAAAAATAAATGAAGATTTGCATATGGTGGATTTCTTCTTCAATGGGTATTTGTGAGAAATCCCTCGAAAGATTCAAATTCTTATGGAGTTCTTCTTCAGGAAGTCTTTGAAGGTTTCACCATAGGTCTCCGAAGTTTTCATTGTGTGAGGCAGCAGCAAACCATGATCTCTATGGCTGCATAAATCAATCAAGATTTGTATATGGTGGTGTTGGGTTTTGGCTTGATTTATAGTTACAACTAAAGATTCCTTTGAGAATTTGTTTGGTCGACTAATAGTCAATAGAAATTTAAATGAGTTTAGTTGTTATTTTAAGATGGATTAATATAAGTTCCTATTAAATACGATATGGAAGATAGGGAAGGAGAGTCCAAACCAAATTGGAAAGTGAGAGTTTTTTTTTGGAACGTGGGTTCTCTTGGGGATAATTAGTGTGAGAGAAAAACTTATAAATATGTGAGAGATATTTTGGACGTTTTTGGGGTTTTGGAGTTGGGACCCCCTTGGAGCTTTGTTTGGCATGTAAGTCATGATTTTTTGGGTGCCGGTATTTGTGGTTCTCCTTTGTTAGGTAAGATTGGAGAATTCGATCTCTATTGTTTGTAGCCTTTATGCATCTTCTTCTTGATAGTGGAAACACTTTGTTTGACTGCCCGTGGATGTAGGTTTAGGCCAAACCACATAAATCTTGTTCTTGTTTGTGGTATGGTCTCTTTCTCTTTCTACCTTCTTGTGATATTGGTTATTTGGTTTATTGGTTGTCTTCTTCGCACGTGAAAGCCATCAATGTGATTGGAAGTGCAAATGTCTTATAAGAGGTTTTTGCACAATAATTGGTATCAAAGCCTAGGTTTCGATTTGGACATTATTTTGCTTCCGCGAATTTTTTTTTCTTGTTATTGGTGATTTTTTACGATTAGCTATGTGAAGGGTTAGATGTGATGGAGAAATATTGAAGAAAGATTAATCAGCAGACTTGTGACACAAATCGGTTATGCTTTATGAAAGATCAGAAATAGTTCACGATGAAGGGCACTAGTTGCATAGAAGCACTTTGCTAGGTGGACTAGCCTCCATCATTGATATGAAGATTGGTACTGCAAATAATCCTGCAAAAATTTACAGTTTGGCACTTTTGGTGCATTTGCAGTTTGGCACATTCAGGTGCATTAGTAGTTTGGCACTTCTGGTGCATTGGCAATTTGGGCACGTTCGAGTGCTTTGGCAGTTTGGCACATTCAGGTGCATTGGTAGTTTGACACTTTGGGTGCATTGGTAATTTGGGCACTTTCGGGTGCGTTAGCAGTTTGGCACTTTCGGGTGCATTAACAGTTTGACACATTCAAGTGCATTGGCAGCTTGACACTTTTGAGTACACGGACAATTTGGCACTTCTGGGGTGCATTGGTGTCGTTGGGCAAGTTTGAAGCAGATTTGTAGTTGAAATTGAAGATGCTTGATTTGCTTGAAGGGCATGAGATTTCATGTCGATATGAAAAATTATTGTTGGTTTGCAAATCTCGCCAAGGTAGAGATTGTTGGGTTTTGGCTTGATTTATGATTGCAACTAACGATTCCTTTGGGAATTGGTATGGTCGACTAATAGTCGATAGAGATTTAAATGTCGGATTTTTTTGCAAATACCTCCCTGAGTTATGTTGATATTACAAATAACCCCCCAGTTATAGCTATTTGCTTTAAACCCCCTGAGTTAGCATTTTGGTGTTTATAAAACACCCTCTTTAACGGATGCTACTTTAAATGGTTAATCAGCCGTTAAAAAATAGCCTAAATACCATATTTATCCTTTTTAAAATTAAATTACTAAATTGCCACCTTCTACACGTGGTAAGAGTAATTTTAAATCCACCCCTCCACTTATAAAAAAGAATAGTTTTAAATCCACCCACCAAATATTTGAGTTCACCCACGCTGAAAAACATTGACTACATTGAATCGGATGATGGAGATCGTTCATTGTCCCAACCTTTCACATGATGGATCTTGAGATCACGGTGACACTATTAGGCGGTTGACTGCATTGAATCGGACGATGAAGATCATTTATCGTCCCAACCTTTCACATGATGTATCTTAAGATCATGGTGGCACCATCAGACAGTTGACTGCATTGAATTGGACGATGGAGGTCGTTTATCGTCCCAACCATTCACACGATGGATCTTGAGATCATGGTGGCACCATCAGATGGTTGATTGCACTGAATCGGGCGATGGAGATTGTTTATCGTCCCAAGCTTTCACACGACGGTTGATTGCACTAAATCATCAAATGGTTGATTTTTTATTTCATGTGGTACACACCTAAAAAAATAATCTTAAAATTAATTTTAACCGTATACGTGATGTTAAGGTCACTTTTCTGAGATGTGTGCCACGAAATAAAACACTGATCCTCTAATGGTATGCCTAAACGATCTCCATCGTCTTATTCAATGCAATCAATGTGTTTTAGCGTGGGTGAACTCATAGATTCGGTGGGTGGAAGTAGACGCGGTTAGGCAATCAAATTCCTAAAAATGGGTCTTGAATCATATAAGAAATTGGAGGGACGAGTATTTTGAGTGGAATACGTAGATTGAAGGTTTTCTTTTCAAGAATAATTGCATCGTTTCCCACAAATCCTCCATTGATTGTGTATTCGTCCAAATGTTGACATGCTTTAATGAGGGAATCACCCATCTGATGAGTCTTGAATCTGATGGGTGAATGAAGGGCCTTTTAGAAGAGTACCTTTAAATCCGCCCACTGAATCTTTAAGTTCACCCACGCTGAAACACGTTGATTGAATTGAATCGAACGATGGAGATCATTTATCCTCCCAATCTTTCACATGATGGATCTTGAGATCATGATCGTACCATCAGACGGTCAGTGTTTTATTTCATGTGGCACACAAATCAGAAAAGTGACCTTAACATCACGTGCATGCTTAAAATTGATATTAAGGTCACTTTTAGGGGTGTGTACCACATGAAATAAAAAGTCGACCGTCTGATGGTACACGCATGATCTAAAGATCGATCTCATGAAAGATTGGAACGATAAAAAATCTCCATCGTTTGATTCAATGCAGTCGATGAGTTTCAGCATGGGCAAACTCAGATTTTGTGGGTGGATTTAAAGGTACTCCTTTTAGAATAGTGGTAAATTATAATGGCATGATTTGTAAATAAAGGTGAATGAAGGGCTTTCTAGAATGGTGATAAACTTTAATGGCATGACTTGTAAATATAGATGAATGAAGGGCCTTTTAGAATGGTGGTATTTTTAAAATATTGGTTTCATTAAGGGTAAAATAGGCTTTCCCTCTATAAACTCACGGCTAGTTAATGGCAGGGGGTTATATGAAACAGAAATACAAAAATAGGGACTGTAGAATAAATACTAATAACTCAGGGGGTTTCTTATAATATTAGCATAACACGGATTAGTATAGGTTCCTATTAAATAAGATATGGAAGATAGGGAAGGAGAGTCCAAACCAATTGGAAAGTGAGAGTTTTTTTTTGGAATGTGGGTTCTCTTGGGGATAATTAGTCTTAGAGAAAAACTTATAAATATGTGAGAGATATTTTGGACGTTTTTGGGGTTTTGGAGTTGGGATCCCCTTGGGGCTTTGTTGGGCATGTAAGTCATGATTTTTTGAGCACCGGTATTTGTGGTTCTCCTTTGTTGGGTAAGATTGGAGAATTTGATCTTCATTGTTTGTAGCTTTTGTGCATCTTCTTCTTGATAGTGGAAACACTTATTTGACTACTCGTGGACGTAGGCTTAGGTCGAATCACGTAAATCTTATTCTTATTTGTGGTATAATCTCTTTCTCTTTCTACCTTCTTGTGATATTGGTTATTTGATTTATTGGTTGTCCTTTTCGCATGTGAAAATCATCAACATAATTGAAAGTGCAAACACCTTCTAAGAGGTTTTTGCACAACAATTGGTATCAAAGCCTAGGTTTCGATTTGGGCATTATTTTGCTTCCGCAAGAAAATTTTCTCTTGTTGTTGGTGATTTTTTACGATTGTCTATGTGAAGGGTTAGATGTGACGGAGAAAGATTGAAACAAGATTATTCAGTAGACTTGTGACACAAATCGGTTGTGTTTTGCGAAAGATCAGAAATAGTTCGCGATGAAGAGCACTAGTTACAAAGAAGAACTTTGTTAGGTGGAGCAGCCTCCATCGTTGATATGACGATTGGTACTGCAAATAACCCTACAAAAATTTACAGTTTGACACTTTTGGTGCATTTGCAGTTTGACACATTCAAGTGCATTAGTAGTTTGGCACTTTGGGTGCATTGGCAATTTGGGCACGTTCGAGTGCTTTGGCAGTTTGGCACATTCAGGTGCATTGGTAGTTTGGCACTTCAGGTGCATTGGTTATTTTGGCACTTTCGGGTGCGTTAGCAATTTGGCACTTTCAGGTGCATTGGCAGTTTGACACATTCAGGTACATTGGCAGCTTGACACTTTGAGTACACTGACAATTTGGCACTTCCGGGGTGCATTGGTGTCGTTGGGCAAGTTTGAAGGCAGATTTGTAGTTGAAATTGAAGATGCTTGATTTGTTTGAAGGGCATGAGATTTCATGTCGATATAGAGAATTATTGTTGGTTTGCAAATCTCGCCAAGGTGGAGATTGTTGGGTTTTGGCTTGATTTATGGTTGCAACTAAAGATTCCTTTCGGAATTGGTTTGGTCGACTAATAGTCAATAGAGATTTAAATAGGTTTAGTTGTTATTTTAAGATGGATTAATATAGGTTCCTATTAAATAGGATATGGAAGATAGGGAAGGAGAGTCCAAACCAAATTGGAAAGTGAGAGTTTTTTTTGGAACATGGGTTCTCTTGGAGATAATTACTGTGAGAGAAAAACTTATAAATATGTGAGATATTTTGGACGTCTTTGGGGTTTTGGAGTTGGGACCCCCTTGGGGCTTTGTTTGGCATGTAAGTCATATTTTTTGGGCACCAGTATTTGTGGTTCTCCTTTGTTAGGTAAGATTGGAGAATTCGATCTCCATTGTTTGCAGTCTTTGTGCATCTTCTTCTTGATAGTGGAAACACTTTGTTTGACTGCCCGTGGATGTAGGTTTAGGCCGAACCACATAAATCTTGTTCTTGTTTGTGATATGATCTTTTTCTCTTTCTACCTTCTTGTGATATTGGTTATTTGGTTTATTAGTTGTCTTCTTCGCACGTGAAAGTCATCAACGTAATTGGAAGTGCAAATGCCTTGTAAGAGGTTTTTGCACAACAATTGGTATCAAAGCCTAGGTTTTGATTTGGGCATTGTTTTGCTTCCGCGAGAAAATTTTCTCTTGTTGTTGGTGATTTTTTACGATTGTCTATGTGAAGGGTTAGATGTGACGGAGAAAGATTGAGACAAGATTAATCAACAGATTTGTGACATAAATCGATTGTGTTTTGCGAAAGATCAGAAATAGTTCGCATTGAAGGGCACTAGTTGGAAAGAAGCACTTTGCTAAGTGGAGCAGCCTCCATCATTGATATGAAGATTGGTACTGCAAATATCCCTGCAAAAATTTACAGTTTGGCATTTTTTGTGAATTTGCAGTTTGGCACATTCAGGTGCATTAGTAGTTTAGCACTTCGGGTCATGGATCAAAATATCGGCCGAAATTTCAAAATTTCAGTCAAGATGACTCGATTTCGGGCTCTTCTGAGACGAAAATTTGGTAATTTTCGAATTGGGGCCAAAAAATTATAATTATCATATAAATTACCAAATTATCGGCTGAGAGTGCATCTCTGCATTTTTGAAATTTTTTTACTGATTTTAAAAACTTAGATCTGATTTTTTTTTTCCTCCCATACTTTAAAAAAAAGAAAAAAGAAACAATATTTAGATAAAAATAAAAAATACAAAAATTTCTTACCTCATCTTTTCTTTATCTTCTCCGATGAACCCTCCGGAGTTGGGACTGAACGAAGAAAGGGAAGAAGATGATATGTGTTTTATGAGCTGAAAATATATATTTTAGTATATATTTTAGAAAGGACTAGTATAATTGTGTTTATATTTGGTGTTCGGCACGTATACATGAATAAAAAGGGCTAGTGTACATGTGCTTGTATTTGGTGTTCGGCACATATACATGAATAAAAAAGGTTAGTGACTTGGCACAAATACATTAATAAAAACAAAGGGCTAGTACTTATGCGATAGGCCCTAGCTCTTATCTGGTGTTTAAATGATATAACACCATCAGTTTTTATTTTGATAGTGTTAGATCATTTAAACAAAAGGGCTGAATCTCCTCATCCTCGGTGTAATGTTAAAGTGAAATTCATGATTTTTAAAGGGCCCGATTTATGTGGCTGTCATTTAAACACAAAAATCGTGTTTAACTGATTATAAACCCTCAATGGTTTAAGATGCAGGTGATCTGTACAATTAGGGAGATTTTAGTCATAATGGGCCCAAAAATGACATTGTAAGGAGATTTAAGCTATCTGATTTGTGGACTGTAACATCAACTATAATTTTCAATATTAATGGTCGATGTTAAAGATCATCAATCAATGGTCTAAGATGTTGGTGATTTGTACTGTTAGGGAGATTTAAGTCATCCGATTTCAAGCATAATGGGCCCAAAAATGGCATTGTAGGGAGAGATTTAAGCCATCTGATTTGTGGACTTTAACATAAACTATTATTTTCAATAATAATGGCTAAGGTTAAAGATCATCAATCAATGGTCTAAGATGTTGGTGATCTGTACCATTAGGGAGATTTATGACATCTGATTTCAGTTATAATGGGCCTAAAAATGGCATTATAGGGAGATTTAAGTAATCTGATTTGTGGACTTAAATATCAACCATTGTTTTCATTATTAATGGTTGATCCATTGAAAGGAAGATCCATTGTATAGAAGATCAGGGTGAAACACGATCTCCATCATTTTTTCTGAAGCAATCAATGGGTTTAAAGGGATTGCACATATGGGCACTTTCAAAGATTGCGTGAGCGGTAATAGAGGTACCCATACATATATATATATATATATATATATATATATATATATATATATAGAGAGAGAGAGAGAGAGAGAGAGAGAGAGAGAGGTACCCAATATTTCATACAGTAGATCTTGAGAGCATAGCCCAACTAGCAGACGGTCAGATCTTGATTTTACGTGGCATGCATCCCCAAAGTGACCCTGATCATGGGCATATCATGAGAAGGGTTCTTGGGTCACTTTTGAAATTTATTCAACGTGGAATCAAAATCTCACCGTCTGATATGTTTTGCATGAGCTCAAAATCCATTGTGTGATTGACTAGGACAAAACATTATATCCATTGTGATTCAATCCAGTCAACATCTCTTAGGGTGTAAATCCTAAATTTCCCTTAATATTTAGTTGCAAATACTGATACCTTTCTAAAAGAATCAAATTTGAAAAAATGGTCTCACTAGTGTAGAAAAGAATGGTATAAACTTGCGAAAATTAGTTTGACTAGTGTAAATATGTGTTTTAATAATATTAAAGAGTTAAAAAAAAACCAATAAAATAAAGTTCAGCAAAGTTCGGTAAAGTTTGGAGCATATTTTCAAAAAAATTTGAAATTTACCAAAAATTTGACCGAAATTTACTGAAATTTTGACCAATTTGCGGTTCGGGTCATGAACGAAACCGAGATTTTGATCCATGCTTCGAGTGCATTGGCAATTTAGGCACGTTCGAGTGCTTTGCCAGTTTGGCACAGTCGGGTGCATTGGTAGTTTGGCACTTCGGGTGCATTGATTATTTGGGCACTTTTGGGTGCGTTAGCAGTTTGGCACTTTTGGGTGAAGTGACAGTTTGGCACATTTAGGTGCATTGGCAGCTTGACACTTTCGAGTACACTGACAGTTTGGCACTTTCGGAATGCATTGGTGTCGTTGGGCAAATTTGAAAGCAGATTTATAGTTGAAATTGAAGATGCTTGATTTGTTTGAATGACATGAGATTTCATGTCAATGTGGAGAATTATTATTGGTTTGCAAATCTAGTCAAGGTGGAGATTGTTGGGTTTTTAGCTTGATTTATGGTTGCAACTAAAGATTCCTTTGGGAATTGGTTTGGTTGACTAATAGTCAATAGAAATTTAAATAGGTTTAGTTGCTATTTTAAGATGGATTAATATAAGTTCCTATTAAATAGGATATGGAAGATAAGGAAGGAGAGTCTAAACCAAATTGGAAAGTGAGTTTTTTTTTTTTGTAACGTGGGTTCTCTTGGGGATAATTAGTGTGAGAAAAAAACTTATAAATATGTGAGAGATATTTTGTACGTTTTTTGGAGTTGGGACTCCCTTGGGGCTTTGTTTGACATGTAAGTCATGGTTTTTCGGGTACTTGTATATGTGGTTCTCCTTTGTTGGGTAAGATTGAAGAACTCGATCTCTATAGCTTTTGTACATTTTCTTCTTAATAGTGAAAACACTTTGTTTGACTGTCTTATTTAGTTTATTGATTGTTTTCTTCGCATGTGAAATATCCGCTTTTGGTAGTAATAGTTCTATTGGTGGGGCGTGTGTGCTCCGATGATGGTTTATAGGCCGTCAGTGGTGCTTTCAACTATCTTCTTTACTAGGCAAAGTCAATTGTGTTTATGGATTGCCAAGATAATTTGGATAAGGATGATTTTTTTCATCCATGAGTAACTCTGTTAAAAGAAGCAGAAACTATGAGAATCTTTAATTTCCAATTAAATTAGGAGTAGTTTTATTTCTGTATATTAGTTTTGGGGGTATAGACATATGAGTATTTCTTTATGTTAATGAAATCTTGCTTAACTTTCAAATATATGCATAACATAATCTGATCCCAATTGAGTCCGGTTCGATTTGGGTCCCGAATCTAAAGAAGCAGACTCTATTTGAATATAACTCAGGTTGGATCGATTCTCCTTCCGGGTTCGATTTGGGTCCCAAATCTAAAGAAGCAGACTCTATTTGATTATAACTCGGGTTCGATCGATTCTCCTTCAACGCTCAAATTTTAATCATGTCCAATGAAAGTCAGTTCTTGGGTCGGGTTCAGGTCGACTCGACTCATTTAGAGAGAGAGAGAGAGAGAGGGTGTGTGAGTGTGCTTGTATTGAGATCGGTTGATTTCAGGCCATATGCATGAGTTGGTATAAAATTCCTAATGGTTTTCTTCATGAGCTTTCAATGTTAATGGCTTGGTTTTGGTGGAGCAAGAACCATAAAAAGGATGGGGGGTTCATTGGTTTAGCTGGGAAGAGCTTTGCAAATCAAAGTTAAATTAATGCGGTTTGCGTTTGACAAACCTTGTTGTATTTAATGAGGCTATTTTAGCCAAGCAAGCCTCACCCAAACTCCTTTACAGCTAGATTGTTGAAAGCAAAATATTTGCCCCCAAATTGGGCACAATCCTCATTACTCCTAATTACATTTGGCGGGCTTGTAAGGTGAGGAGTGCCCATAATATATATAGCCCAAGACCTCCAAGTTCACAAGCAATGTGGGATTATTATAACAGTAAGAGAGATGTCATTGATAGGGTCTTATCCGTAGAGTGGGTGGTGGGACTATTATAACAGTAAGAGAGATGTCATTGATAGGGTCTTATCCGTAGAGTGGGTGATGGAGTCTCTCCTCTTATAATAGTCTCATCGGGTGTTTATAACCCTGTCTCTCCTGTTATAAGATTATGGACGCCTCCACTGATAACCAATTGTTGTTGTTGTTGAAATGGATACCCTAATTTATCATTCTCAAGTTTGATTACGCCTGGTATAGGGACAATTCGGAATTTGGTACCACAAACACTGAAAATCTATTGACTGCTTTTGATTAGACAATGCAAATTAGTTTTCATCTTAATACAGTGGACGTCAAGACCATGGGCATATCACAGACAATCAATTTTTGTTTTCACGTGGCACAAATCCTAAAAAGTGATTCTAAAATCACATTTGGGCGTGATGTGCATGGTATAAAAAATCGACCGATACTGATACATATCGGGCCCGATACGAATTGGTATCGGTATCGGCTGATATGGACCCTTATCAAGTATCGGTTGATACCTCTATTTTCTTTTTTTCTTTTTTTCTTTTATAAATAGGCCGATACATATCAGTATCGGCCAAGTCGTATCGGCCCTCCATGGACCTGAGTCCGATACCGATTTTGACACCTTGGTGATGTGTACCATATGTTATATAAGTCACTTTTTACGTTCGGAAACCCAAGGTCTCAAGACCCATTGTGTGAAAAATTGGGATGGAAATAGATTTACATCATCTTATTCAATGTAGTCAACGATTTTCAGCGTAAGCACCCTCAGTAATTCAGAAGGTGCGAACAGAGCTACCCTAAAGAAATTGGAGTTTTCTATATGGCATTACTTCCATGCCTCTATTTATTTATTTTAATTTTTAGGGTAGAAAAAGGCTATATGAATATAGGGCATTTTGCTAATACCCTCCAGACATATCTTGAAATTACAAACAACCCCCTGACTTAAGCTTATTTACGTTGCAACCCCTGCAGTGTTGTTCCTTGTATAAATACCCCCTTGCAGTTACAGTCATCAACTTTCTGTTTGAGTTTATTATTTAACCGTAGGCTACAAATGTGAAAACCTAAAAATGTCCCCATTCATTAATTAACACTCATCGTTCCTTTCTTTCAAACGCCCAATCACCAAGCTTCTTCTTCCTTTCTTTCTTCCTTCTACTGCAACGCTTCTTCTTCCTCCATGCAGCGATGATAAGAGTAAACGACAAATCGCTCCTTCGATACCGGCCGCACATTTCGGAAGAGACGATCTTCCTTCTAATCCGTTGACTTGCTTCTTATTGTGTATTATAATTATATTAAATTTAAGTCTTAACCTATTGCAAGCGCACAATGAAAATTATAGTACTATCATAAGATCGTTCCCACGAGGAAGTTATCATCTTATTAATTCCTATTTCTATCTTCTATCTAAATCCTTATCTTAAAAACTTTTATTTATCGTTAAGATTTTCTAATCTACTGGAGAAATATGAATAAAAGAATGGCTTTCTAAATTAAAGTGCATAAAAATAAATCATAATCCTCCTTCTTCAAATTAAGGTCGCCAATCTTAATCTTTAGCTTTCGGATATTTATGAAAATAAACAGTATCATAACAGTATCATTACACCATATTTCTAGTCTTCTAATATTGGTCGTCAATCAAGTCTAAGATCCTATCAATACAGATTTAATCTAATCAACAATCAACTAGAAATTTGGGTGTCAATCAAACTCTAGCAAATTGAAGATGGAAAAGTAAAAATCGTTACACTAATCTGTAAATTCTAATCTGAGCCGTCAATTCAAATTAAAACTTGGAAATATTTATAAAACAAATAAAATCTAAACTAGGAAGCAAAGTAAAATATATCATTCACCTCTCAGCCATAATCGTCAATTGCTCATAAGAAATTACAGATATATACACTAATCTTCAGCACTCTATTACAGTCGTCAATTGCTTTTGAGAAACCTCTGATATCTAATCTACTCTAACTAGTATACACTACTTTGATTGAAAGAAAATTCAACCTCAACCGTCAATTGATGTTGAAATTCATCGATATTTATTCCTATGTCGAGCCCTCTTATTTACAGATCATAAGGGATTGATTTATAAAGATCTAATTCTAATAAAAGAAACTACTAAAAATAAAAGTATTCTAATATAACTCTAAATCCTAATTTTATCTTTCCTTGCTTTCTTTAGTTGATGCGCTTCTAGAGTGCTCTTTATTAAGAAGCAACAGAGTTCTTCTGATTTAGATATTTATCAATCTTCTCAGATCTGTGGTTCATCAGACTTCTAATTACATGAGTCTTCTAATTCTGGATATGACGGTGATAGTTCTCGCGTGATCAGCAACAACAATAATAGTAGAAAAGCTTCTATTCTTAGGAAATCGTAAATAACGATTTCTTATCTTTCATAGCTTCTTTGGAAAATCGTAACTCACGATTTTCTATTTTCAGTAGTCTTCCTCATAATTGATTATTCTCTGAATTACGCTTTATCGTTTTTCTCATTTTTTATTTCTTTTGAATAATCGTAAATTACAATTCTCTGGCTTTCAATATCGACAAATCGTCTTTTTTGCTCAATCATTTTTTTTATTGCTTTTCGAGTTCATTTTGACAAAGATTAATACTTAGTCTCTATTTTACTGCTTATCCTTAATATCTGCACATCAGTAACTTGTTAGTAGCAAATTAAGTCCTAGCATCACTATGTTAAAGGTGATAAAATGGTAAATTATGTGACTGATCACACCCCCAAACTTAACTTTTGCTAGTCCCTAGTAAACAAGAAAACATATTTAAAGCTTTTATTTAAATACCACTTTCGTAGGGAACACGATTACATTTAGTAGATGCAACAAGCCTTTAAACCCTTAGTAATCCCTAGTGGAGGAGTTGTAATCTCCTAAAGGTTTTCAGTGAAATTACCTACAAACTTTAAATATTTTTAGATTTTTTCAAAACAAAAATTTAAAATGTAAACTACTTTTTGTATACTACTAATTATTTAATTAGTTATTATATGTTCATTATTTCAAAATATTTCAAATCTTTTATCCTTAGCTTCCCATCATCGTAATTATCCTTGATCAGAACTCAATAATTTTAATTCTTGCATAGCGTAGAGTGTGTTCATATCAGTGAAAAGTTATTCATCATAGATTTTTCTATACTATAACTTTTAAAAAATACATTCATCCAAACTCTCACTTATTTGCATACTCTAAAATATAATCGAAATTTTGGGTTCTCCTAATATGATATGCTTTTGTGATAAATTCAAAGGACAAAAGATAAGATAAATCTCATGGAAAGGATAATCAATTCTTTTCATATAATTTTTTTGTTTATTCATAGTATCTATTTCATATATCTCTACTAGACTTATATTTTTACAAATCGTAAATCACAAAGGTCTTTCCTTCGGCTTGTAATGGAGCTTTGGGTTTTCAGAAGGTTTTAAAGAAAAGGTAAAAAAGATTCAAAATTATTTTCAAGAGTTTAGCTCTTCCGTCTCTTCTTCTATTTTTTCGCTTCAGTAAGTATCCTTATTTTGGATAACTTCTTCCATTTTTTTTCTTTCTTTATGTAAATCTCATTTTTTCTTTTCTTTTTTTTAGTTTGGAAGCTTTTTGCTTCTCTTTTCACAAAATCATCTTTTACGATTTTTCATTCTTTTTCTTTTCTTTTCCCATATTTATATATATATTTTTCTTAGTTGTATAATTTTCAGCAGATCCCTCATCTATTAACTCATACTCCTTTCACTCCCTTTTCTATTCTTCTTTTATATTATAAACTCTCAGAAATTGTAAGGGTTAAGGATAGAAAGTTTTGGACAGTACATATGGTTAAGGGTTTATAAAATTCTTATACAAAGAAATTTAGTCTTTACGCTTCTAATATGAGTTCAAATGATAAAATATTATGGAATTTTAGCTTTTTGGCGCTGGTTTAACAAAAGATGACATTCGGTCATTTTCACGATTTACTGATATGGATGTCTTATTGCTTTGATATATTTAATAGACAATTCTAAATAAATAAATTATTATTATTATAGAATATATTGATTCTAAATTCAACATTATGAGATTTCAAATAGTAGAGAAGTTCAAAGAAATTTAAGCATAAATAAAAACAGTCTCTCTTTCTCTCAGAATAAAGAGGAAATGGGCTCTATAGCTCACTGGTTATATAATTTTGAAACTATAATCTAAAATATCTTACAGTTCAGATCAATCGTATAGTTTTAAACATTCTCTGATATAGTGTTCTAGAGATGCTTTACTTTGAATTGTAATTATTTTTATTTTTATTTTTGAACTACTATTATGATGGTTTGTTAAGAAATTCATATTTTTATATATTTTTTTATAATTTGCATATAATGATTAACTTTTTTTTAAAAAAATCTTTTATAAAATAATAAATTTTAAATAAAAACTAACCTAAATAAAATAAAATTAGACTAACAAAAAGTAAACTAACAAAAATTTGTATCCCCCCCTCAAACTTAAATAGGACAATGTCCTCATTATGCAAAACAGGGGACATACTGAAAAATTACCTATTTTATTTACTGCTATGTTAGTAATCGAGTATATAATCTATAAAAAAATCAAAAATCTTTCCCCCAAACTTAGGAGAAAAATACTTCCAATTTGATGAAACTTAATGTTAGATGTTAGTAGCAAAAGTAAAAGAAAGACAATAATAAAAAAAGCTTTTCATTTATGAATTAATTACAGCAACATAGAAAGAAAACAAATTACATGAAAGAAATCTTAGGAAAAATTTAGATACACATTAAACTAAGACACTGACAGTAACGTCCGAAAAGAACTTTTCGATAGAGATCAACCATCGGCTTTTAACTACCTTCAATCAAAGTCTCGAAACCTTACTACAAAAGGAGCTCTAATCTTTTGAGGGTTGCTAGTCCAAGTGTTGTCGAATCATTCCTCACTACCCTTCCAAATCCCTTGCCTCCCCTCCTCTTCTTTAGGGAGGTCACTCCATGATTCATTAACTGCACCTATAATGCAGTGACGGAAAGAAGTTGAGGAGTTGGAAGATGACACATCTCAATAAGGGTTAGGAAGTGGGGGAAGATGGGTTCTTGGTATATGGTTTCGAATTTAGGTTAGGTTTAGGGTCAAGGGTAGCTTCAGTGGATGATTCAATATTAAAGATATATCGTTGGTGCTTCAATTTTTTTACTTTCTATTGTACCGCTAAGAGCTCAGCTCTATATTTTTCTAAAATTTTGTCAATTCTTTTGCTGAAGTCGCTCTGGTTATGTTCTTTCGTCATGGGGTTCTATGGTTACAGACGGAGGAAGAAGAAGGGTTATAAATTGGTTTTAGTCTATGTATGTGTATGGATTTTATAGGGGAAAATCTTAAACTGTCACTTCGAGTAATTGTCTATGTTTAGGTTATTAGGCTAGGGTGGTTGGGAAGTGATGAAATTGAATGCAAAGCTTGTTTGTTTCCCATATGAATTGAAATGATTTTATATCCAATGTACCCGAAAAGATTGATCACTAGGTTCTCCTGCTCCCCAGAATTGTCGCTTGCAATTCTAGATAACATTCACGAGAATATAAAATTAAGAAAATCGTACTCGCTATGATTTGACTCTATAATCACGAGAATCGCAAATCCATGTGTTTTAAGTTATTAAAATAAAGAAAAGAGTCTTTACGATTAGTAATATCTTATAAATCGTAGAGGGGCCATTTTAAAAGTATTTATATACATATGCTACATGTGTTTGCTACGGGTGAGTCGGTAGCTTGACAATTTCAGAAGGAATTCAATGGCGATCAAGGGGAGTTGATGTCCCTCCCATAAAAGTATTTCCTCCTGGGGTGCCAATCGGCCATGGGGTAGAATAGTTACTCTCTCTCGAGTTAACCAGAATGGTTAATTGCTCAACCTAAGTTTCTAATCGTGTAATGGGTTCCAAGAGATTATTGAGTAGCTGCGTTTGAATATGGCCATGTTGCAGCCAGCTTTCGGCCAATTGCGACAAGGCTTCCTCAATGTAAATGTGGTCTTGGGTCAGTGTGGGGCATAGTACAGGAGACTGCTGAGGAATTTTCTGATTTAAGCCATAGTTAGATCCAACGACATCTCCTTGTTGAGATGTTGTGTGCGATTTTACACCCACCAGAGATTGAATTTTTATCTTCCACAGTTTTAACTCTGGAAGATAATTCATCATTGACTTTAATTTGTATAAACTTTTCTACCTAAGAGGTATACACCTTGAAGTCTCAGATTCAGTCTCACCCGGTTGTCACGGGGTCGCACTTCCGCAACCTCAGTCCCGTGCGGTACCTAACGCACGCTTCGCTAGGTCAGCCTACTTCTGATACCAACTATCGCGGGGCGTCCTTCGACGCGCTTTTAACCCGCGCGGTGCTTTGCTACCGCATGCAATGAAGCCAACCCATCTACACATCAGCTCTGATACCACCCGCCTAGATGACGGGAACTCCCCCAACATGGTTGCCTCTGTTTCACGGCCTACCACCCAACTTATCGTGCCCCTTTACGACACGCTCATTTGCACCACTGTGCTTAACTTGGCCTGTTCAAGCTTCACTCTGTGCACTGCACTAGTACCTCGCTCGCAACAGTCTTGGCATGTAGTTTCCCATGCCACCATGTCTCGCTCACATACCGAACCAAGCCCACAGCCTTGTGCCTCGCGCTCGCGTGCTCAACCGAGTCCCATGCAGCCTGCCTTCGTGTGCGTTTTGAATTACTAGCACCGTTTATCCTTGGCCCAACTGCTGTCGTGCTCAACTGAGTCCCATGCAGCATTGGTGTTCTCACGAGGTTACCCAGCCGCATGCATAGCGACACATAGTCCGGAGCCATACTTCAACCTCCCTTGGGTTCCACATGGCATCGCTGCGTTGACGTCCTAGGCCCACCCTTTTAGGCCTAGGAGACCCTTGTGCCCCCTCTAGCAACGCAAGGCCCCGTGTGTGGGGGAATAGCCCTCAAGCTCTCTTCCCCAATATAAGGGTAAAATAGTCATTCAGCTAGAATGCCGGGAGGACCTCAAACCCCTTAGTTTGACATACCGCAACGCCTCCTACATTGCTAGCCCACCTTGGCTATGTCGCGTCCGTGTCACGACCGTATCGCCCCCGCGTCCTACCCTCATACGACCGTGTCGCGTCCTCGCAGCGCGACCACGTCGCCAGGCCCACTTGGCCTCGTGTCGCGTGCCCTCCTGGCACCACATGTCGTGTCCCAAGCACCATGCTGCAAGCTCAAGTATTGGCCCCGTCACATAGTGCTTGGCATTGCACTGGTCGTTAATCTTAATCTTCAGCTTTCAGATATTTATAAAAATAAACAGTACCGTTACACCATATTTCTAATCTCCTAGCATTAGTCGTCAATCAATTCTAAGATCCTATCAATACAAATTTAATCTAATCAACAATTAACTAAAAATTTAGGCGTCAATCAAACTCTAGCAAACTGAAGATGGAAAAGTAAAAATCGTTACACTAATCTGTAAATTCTAACATGAGTTGTTAATTCAAATTAAAACTTAGAGATATTTACAAAGCAAATAAAATAGAAACTAGAAAGCAAAGTAAAATATATCCGTCACCCCTCAGTCGCAGTCGTCAATTGCTCCTGAGAAATTATAGATATCTACACTAATAGTCAGCACTCAATTACAGTCGTCAATTGCTCTTGAGAAACCTTTGATATCTAATCTACTCTAACTAGTATACACTACTTTGATTGGAAGAAAATCTAACCTTAAGCGTCAATTGATGCTGAAATTTTTTTATGCTTATTCCTATGCCGAGTCCTCTTATTTATCGATCATAAGGAGTCGTTTTACAAAGATCTAGTTCTAATAAAAGAAACTACTAAAAATAAAAGTATCATAATATAACTCTAATTCCTAATTTTATCTTTCCTTGATTTCTTTAGTTGATGCACTTCTAGAGTGTTCTTTATTGAGCAGCAGCAGAGTCTTTCCGATTTAGATCTTTATCAATCTTCTTAGATCCGGGGTTCATCAGACTTCTAATTGCAGGAGTCTTCTAATTCTGAATATGACAGTGATAGTCCTCACGTGATCAGCAATAACAACAATAGTAGAAAAGCTTTTATTATTAAAAAATCGTAAATAACGATTTATTATCTTTTATAGCTTATTTGAAAAATTGTAACTCACGATTTTCTATTTTCAGCAGGCTTCCTCATAGTTGACAATTCTCTGAATTACGCTTTATCGTCTTTCTCCTTTTTTATTTCTTTTGAGGAATCGTAAATTACGATTCTGTGACTTTCAATAGTGACAAATCGTCTTTTTCGTTCAATCATTCTTCTTATTGCCTTTTGAGTTTATTTTGACAAAGATTAACACTTAGGCTCTATTTCACTACTTATCCTTAATATCTGCACATCAGTAACTTGTTAATAGCAAACTAAGTTCTAGCATAACTAAGTTAAGGGTGATAAAATGGTAAATTATGTGAGTGATCATCCGCCAACGTTCATTATTTCCAAAGGTACATACCTATTTTGTGTTGCTTATATATATTTGGCTTTAGGTAGCAACCATTATTGCATGTTATTAGATTTAGGGTGTTTTTTTACCGATTTTACAGGGGTCTAATTTGTCCATGAGAAAATACAATTTAGTTGGGTTCATATTTGTTTTGATTTGTGGAATGATTTTGTTACTTTTTTTGATTCTGTGGGAGTGGAACCTTACTTTCTCTGATTCTTTCTATTGGAACCCTAAATTTGGGAGTTTGGAACCAAACCAAATTTCTGGTTATACAACAATTTGTAAAAGAAGGCTTGCAATGTAATCTCAACGAGTTTCTTATTCAAATAGTTTGTATTTACACCGATATTTAAATCAGAATGTAACTCTACTTTCGGCCATCAACAAGGGTTATATGGGATCATATGGGTATTATTGCTAAGTGGGTTTATGTGGCTGCTATTAGAAAGTGAGTTTATATGGTTATTATTGGTGTTGCTAGTTTATATATGATTATGATTTTTTATGAGCCCTAAACAATGTATGCATGTTTTTAGTTTATATAATTTTCTACGTGGCTAATGATATATGGATGACATCCATCTCTTTATTCTTTATTAGGTTAGGAAAGATAGTCGATAAATTTTCGTTCGATGATGGGTATGGAAAGATTATATTGCATTGTATGTAGGCGGCAATTGTGAGGAGGGAAGTTGGGATTGGGATCGTATTTCATTTCTTTTATTTCATACTGATGTGATTGGAATTTGTAATTCATCTGTCCAATTTCTCCCACACATAAAATACAAGTTCAAGGGTGAAACTTCAGAAGAGAATTTGGTAAATTACATCTTATGTCGATGTTTGAGAGATTTGATCCCAAAAAGGCGATAGATGTATACGTGGAATTGGAAGGTAACCCGAACCGCCTGGAATCATGTCTCAGATGATAATGAGTTTAAGTATGATTAAGATTTCGAGCCCTCTGAGGGTTATTGGGACAAGTCAAACAATCAAAAGGAGGGGCTGTGTGGCAAGATTGGAAAGAAAATTTTCCTAATAATGACCTGTCAGATTATGAGGATCCGAAGATATACATCTCCTTCTCCAGTTCCGAGAGCGAAGATGATTTAGAAGAAGAAGTCTTACACCATGGTTTGAAAAAACAAAATGCTAGGCAAGCGAAGCCGAAACTAGTGCTACGTATTGGCATGTTATTCGAATCCATTTATGCATTCAGAGATGCCCTCTTGTATTACGCCATGGCATATGGCTTCTAGCTTGAATACATAAAAATGAGAAGAACAAGGTAACTTATATGTGCAAGGCCAAAGATTGCCCATGGAGGATTGATCGATTTAGAATGTAACCCTTGCAAGTGCACAAGATCTATTGCAGTATGGCAAGAACAGGGGTGTCGAACCCACAGGGAAACGTGAATTTTTAATTAATTCTTTTAGAGATTTTAAAAACGTCCCTAAGGAAGTACCAAAGGGCAGATTCAATTTTACCAAAAACTTAACACACTTTTCCTAAATGCAGAAAAATAAATTAATCTAAACAATTAATTACTGATAAATCTACGAACAATATTAAAATGAGATCAAGGAATATGCTACCCCAGATTCGTACCCCTTTTCTATCATTAAAACCCACAGTTTCATTAAATTATCATTCACACCATCATTCATCTAGAAAAATGACTTGAAATAAAATATGATCATCAATCCGGCATTCCCTATCTAAAAACAAGGACAAATCCTAACATTACGGTATGAGTCATGTAAAAGCATAGCGTATCTCATGATATTTAGATCCGACAATCGACATAATCGCTCTAAATTTAGATCGACTGCGGGTCCAGATCTAGCGATTACTGCCGTTCATACGCGCAATCAACGGTTATAACAAAGGATTTAAAAAATTTTCAATCACACAAACTTAGAGCAAAACGATTCCATGATAACAATAATAGACTGTGGTATTAATCATAAACATAGGTACTTATCTAGGATCGCATCTTCCGATCTCTTGATTTAGCTCATCTTTGGTGTTTGATCTCCTTTTTCTTTCAAAGTCATTCCTCTTTATTTCTTCCAAAAGATATTTGCAATTGTTTTCCTAAATACAATCTATGAATTTCTCGGAGAAAATAATGCAAATCCTAGGTACAATCTACTGAATAAACCCTAGAAGAAGGAGAAGAAGACTTGAAAAGATGAAGAAAATATTCCCCAAAGTGAAGAGCCCTAAAAACTAAAAAGAAAGAATGAATAATATTCTAATTGCAAAAAATAATAATCCCTAAGAAACTCGTGGCTTCCCTTTTATAATACCTAACCTAATACCTCTCTCGATTGACATCTAAGAGTAATTTTCGTGAATTCCCGCCTAGCTTTGCATCAGATACTGCCTCGGTATTTTGCTCATAATTTTCTGTACCGAACCCGGCTTGAGGTGATTCTTGAAGCGTTGGAAAGCTGACGACCAGCTCTACAACTTTTATGTTTTAGCAATTTCCTGAATCTGACGTCTTGAAGGTCCAAATTGAGCTGCAAGTCGCACTAAGTTCTCAATGACCCAAAATAGCAGTGTTTTGACATTATTTTCGGCCTTCTTGGGCTGTTTTAGAAACTTGGTATTTACAAAATCTAGCAAATCTCATCAGATAGCCTTCATCGGACGGCTAAATATAGGTATTTAGGGGTGAAATATCATCATATTTCACTACTCATCACACCCCCAAACCTACACTTTGCTAGTCCTCGAGCAAAGAGAATGATAGAGATATAAAGCAAATCAAACTAACAGTCTAAAATTTAAATGCCACTTTCGTAGGGAACACGATTGCACTTAGCATGTGCAACAAGCCTTTAAACCCTAGGTGATCCCTAGTGGAGGAGTTGTGTCTCTGAGGGTTTGCGGTGAAGTTACCCACAAACTTCCAAAAATTTCAAACCATCGGTAAAATTGAGTTTTCAAAATCGATTTTATAACATATATTTAACTTCAAAGCTCAAAATCAATAATCAATTCAACATGCAAATTCTCAATTTTAAATAACAATGTTACACTAATCATACAAATATCCATTCAAATTAGTCTAATGCTCCAAATCGTTAGATAACTCATCCATTCATGCTTAAAGCGTGTAGTGTGTGCATACCAAAACCAAGATTCATCCATCTCAGAACTAGTCGAAACGGGACATCATCGGATCTTTTGCCTTGACTCAATCCTCACTTTAGGTATACTCTCAAAATAAAATCACTCCGATGATTGGTAAGTTTTCGCTCACATGTGAGAGATCAATACAAAGCAAATATAAAGGTCTCACATGATAAATGAAACACGATGCAATCAATGAACAAAAATAAATCTCATAAGAACGGATACTTGTATATCCTAAGCATGTCATATCAAGTGTCATAAGTATTATATATTGACTCTCCACAAGATGCGATTACCAATGCAAGATCGGATCATGAAGGTCTTTTGTAGGGTTGTAATGGGGCTCGGTAAGGGTAAGAAAGAAAGGAATTGTGATTCAAAATTTACGAGAAATTGGAAAAGGAACTAACCGATTTTTTTATTTTTTTAGTTATTTCTCGTGTTTTCTTTTTTTTTCTTTTCTAATTTCTCACCATTTTTTTTTTTTCAATATTTTTTTTTTCTCATTCTTTCTTCTCTTTTGAATTTCCTTTTCTTGAAGCACCTCATTTTCATTCCTTTTTTTTTTTTTTTTTTTCTCTCCTTTTTTCTTTTTATATTTGCCATACACTCTCAATAAACACCATAACTCATTATCTCTCCACTTACTCTCTTTTCGCTCATTTTCATCCCTCGTTCCTAATTTCTCAGAAATAAGAAGGGTAAAGCTAAATTTTCAGAAATTGTGAAGGTTAAAGTTAACGTGGCTTATCAAAGAATGTATAAGGGTAAATTTTCTATAGGCTCAAAGGGTACTAGAAAGATAAATTTATATGAGGTGGGGCATTTTAAGCACAAGCAGGCCAAAGATGGCCTTCAATCATTTCCTTAAAGATGGTAACCTTGCCTATTTGTCTTGAGTAGATATCTGATGCGTTCTAACACAATAATATGAATTTGATATCATGCAAAGTCCTGAAGCCAAAATAAAATGTATGAGATTATGCAAAATAATTAAGTATTCAAAGAAAACTCAGGAGTTTATATATTCACTCATCAATGACGGAAATTAGCTCTAAAACTTCTGGGTTTAGTCTCCACTAAGAACCTAGATTCAACGTTCAAAATAGTTCATCGATTTCTAAGTCTTAGCTTGGTATAAGTGCAAAATTCTAAGCATGAATTTGAGTCATCCACAAATTATCACATTAAGCTTCATCATCCTAGATACAAGTATTCAAAATATGACATCAATATTCTCAAAATTAAATTCACATGCATCATCAACTAAAGTTTGAAAACTATTGCAAAGTAAATCATGTATGATGGTTCCAAAAAATTAATTATTTTTTTTTTTTTTTCAAAGAAAATCAAAAATAAGAGATGAAAGATAGATAATCATACATACCCCCAAACCTAAAAATGACAATGTCCTCATTGTTTGAAATAAGTAGGTACCCCAAACACATTGAAAAGTACCTCAACACAAAGATCAGGTGCAGAGAATATGGGCATCAAATTAGAACATGACCAAAAATAGATTGAAGGTAATGTGGCTACACTAATTTGGAAATTAAAAATAACCTAAACTAAACTAAAACTAATATTCTAGAACTAAACATACGAAAAGAAATAAATCCTAAATCCTAAACTAAACTGTGTCCAACTCCTAAATAAAACACACCGGGTTGCCTCCCGAAGCGGCGAAGTTTAAGTGTCAACTCGACCTCTTCATTGATCAAGAATCTGGATCACTAAGGTGCATCGCCTCAATCTTAAACTGGGTCATCGGCTCAAACATTGGTTTGAGTCTTTGCCCATTCACTTTGAAAACTCGATTGTCCTGAAGGCTTTGAATTTCAATTGCACTGTGCTCACTAATGGAAACAACACAAAGCAGGCCTTCCATCTAGATTTCAATTTCCCGGGATGAAGCTTAAGTCGGGAATTGAATAACCAAACTTTTTGGCCAACATGAAACTCCTTAGAAATTAATTGATCGCAACTTTTGTACCTTTCCTTGTACATCTTTGAATTTTCATACGCATCGTGGCGTAACTCTTCTAATTCACTCAAGCTGTAACCTTCGATTCGACCTGCCGCTTGCATATCGAAATTAAATCGTTTGATCGCCAATGCCTTATGCTCCAATTCGGCGGAAGATGACATGCCTTCCGTAGACAATTACGAAGGAGACATTCCGACGGTGTCTTGAATGCGATCACGATAGGCCCACAAAGCATCGGATAGCGGTTTGACCAATCTCTTCTATCCGTCGTCTGCATCTTTTCTAGAATTCGCTTGATTTCCGGTTAGACACTTCCACGACCACTAGTCTGTGGATGGTGCACGTAGCGACTTTGTGAGTGACGTCGTGCTTCTTCATTAAAGTGGCAAAATGGCTATTGCAAAATGCGAACCGCCATCACCGATGATTGCTCTTGGGATCCCGAATCGGTTAAACACATGTTCTCTCGAAATTTGACCACAACCTTGTGATCATTTGATCGGGTTGCCACGACTTCAATCCATTTGGAGACATAGTCAATGACCACGAATATATGAATACCCAAAGGATGGTGGAAAAGGACCCATAAAGTCAATCCCCAAACATCGAAAATTTCAACAATCGAGAATTGGATTAAGGGCATCATATTTCGTCGTGAAATATTGCCAATTGTGACACCGTTGGCATTCCTTGCGTATTGAGCGTCACACGAAAAGATTGAGGGCCGAGAATCCGCTTTGAAGGATTTTACATGCGGTCTTCATCCTCCAAAATGGCCTCCACAGCCCCGACATGAAAAATTTACGCTTAGTTGCTGCGTCTTAAGCACGCATCTCCTAATGATCCGATCCGGCGGAATTTAAACAAATATGGTTCATCCGAAATAGTATTTTATTTGGGAGAAAAAGATTCTTATCATTCTTACCCCACTCGGTGGGAATTCGCGATGACAGATAATTCACGATGTTAGCAAACCACGGAACTTTTGACTACATCAATTGCCATCAAATGTTCATCCTGAAATGTGTCACGGATGGTCTCGGTATAGATGATTCTTGAGGCGAATTCTGAGCGGATGATCACCTACGTTCTCAACCCCTTTTATCTTTAATCTCAAAGTTGAATTCTGGAGAAGCGGGATCCAAGCGGATCGACCTTGGTTTCGCATCCTTCTTTGCTAAAAGATATTTCAAAGCGAGTGGTGCGAAAAGACCACTATTTTCGATCAAGCAAATAGGAGCGGAATTTGTCGAGCATACACCACTAATAATTCCTTCGGTGGTGGTGTAATTGATTGGGCATCAATTAATGTCTTGCTAGCATAATAAATTACGTGAGGTAATTTATTCACCCTTTGCCCTAAGACTCTCCGATAATCGGATGCATCACACATGAGTTCGAATGGTAAAGAATAATCCGGTGGTTGGATTATTGGTGCATTTGATAAGAGTTCACGCAATTTTAGGAATGCCTTTATGCAATCCTCATCAAAATCAAAAGGAACATCTTTGCCAAGCAAAGTGCACAATGGTTTAGCCACCTTGCTAAAATCCTTAATGAATCTTCTATAAAATCCAAAGATGCCCCAAAAATGATCGAATTTGTCGAACACTTTTAGAGGTGGTAAATTTGCAATTAAGTCGACTTCGCCTTATCAACTTCAATTCCTTCGTTGAAACAATATGCCCCAACACAATTCCTTGTTGAACCATAAAATGGCTCTTTTCCCACCGAGAACAAGTTTGGAATCTACACAACGCGTTGCAACACACTGTGAAAGATGATTCAAACAAGAATTAAATGTTTTCCAAAAACGAAGTCGTCCATGAAGACTTGATGAATTTGTCGATCATGTCGAGAATATGGCCAACATACATCGTTGAAACGTGGCGGAGCATTACATAAGCGAAATGGCATCCTTCGATATGCAAGCGTACCATATGGACACGTGAATGTTGTCTTCTCTTGATCACCTGGAAAACGGGCACTTGATTGTATCCGAATAACCATCAAGAAAGCAATAAAACTCTTGCCCAGCTAACTTCTCAAGAATTTGATCAATGAACGGAAGGGGAAAATGATCTTTTCTGGTGGCTGTGTTCAATTTTCGATAATCAATGCACACACGCCATCCAGTAGTTTCACGAGTGGGCACCAATTCTCCCTCCGTAGTTTCTTTCACTGTAATTCCAGACTTTTTCGGGACGATTTGGACAGGACTAACCCATTCACTATCGGAGATCGGATAGATGATTCCAAAGATCGAGGGGTTTAATGATTTCCTTTAAAACGACTTCTTGCATGTTCGGATTAAGTCGCCTCTGTGGTTCCCTCGATGGTTTACTCTCATCCTCCAGATGTATTTTATGCATACATACTGATGGGTCAATCCCCTTGAGATCAGCTAAGGTCCATCCGATGGCCTCCTTGTGCTCTTTCAGCACCTTCAACAAATCATTCTCTTGTTCTTCCGATAATGTGGATGAAATTATCCGGAAGTGTTTCTCGAGGTCCCGAAAAGCATATTTGAGGGACTTAGGCAATTGTTTCAATTCCACGGTTGGTGGTACGCTCAATTGATGGAGTCGACATCCTTTACCTCGATGAGGTAGTGGTTCTACCTTAGTCACAACTTCACATAAGTTATCATCTTGACATGATGAATTTGACTTTTTCTCTTCTGACTGCTTCCTTTCAAGCCCTTTGTCCTCATAGATGGCTAACAAAGCAGTTTCAAATTCCTCTTTGGTGAGCATTGATGGTAATGCTTCATCCACCACTTCGTCCATCTGATCGATGTAAAAACATTCGACCTCATCCTCATTAGGGAAATGGTTCATCGCATGGAATATGTTAAGCCTGACTTTCATGTTTCCAAAAGAAACGTCCATGACTCCTGTGCGACAATTAATGCAAGCGTTGGCGATGGCGAAAGCAGACGTCCAAGAATAATTGGGACTTGATTGATTGGTTTGGCAGGTGGTTCCATGTCTAAGACAACGAAGTCCACTGGAAAGACAAACTTGTCTATTCCAACCAAAACATCCTCGATAACACCCCTCGGTCTTCTTTCTGATCTATCTGCCAGTTGGAGTGTGACCGTCGTGGGTTTCAATTCACCCAATCCGAGTTTCTCGTACATTGAGTATGGGATCAGATTAACACTTGCTCCCAAATCCAATAACGCCTTTCCAATTGGTTGGCCACCAATCGCACATGGAGCAGTTGGGACTCGGGGTCTTTCGGTTTACGTGGGGTTTCCAATCGTATCGAACTGACTTGATTTGTTAGGAACACTTTCTTTGAAACGTGAGTACGTGCCTTTCTCTTCCGAGTGCACAAATCTTTGAAAAACTTGGCGTACTCAGGGACTTGTTTGATTGTTTCAAGTAATGGAAGATTTATCTTTACTTGCTTGAATGTTTCGAAAATTTCTTCCATTTTTGTCGGTCCCTTTCCCATTCTAGATGGAGGAGTTAGGCATTGAGGAATGGTGCCTTTGGGACATAAGGTGCGATTCCATTTCGATTCTTTTCACGTCCTTGTTGGACGGTTGAAGGAAACTCTTCCTCTATTACTTTTTCTTTTCCTTTCTCTCTTCCTTGCTCTTGCACTTTTCTTATCTCTGGCTCTTTGTCTCTTTCTTTCTCTTTTCCTTTTCCTTTCTCCTTTCTTTTCTCTGATTCTTTTTCCTCTATTGCTTCTCTTTCTTCATCAGCTTCTACAGGCATTTCCACTTGATTATGAACCTCTCGTCCACTTCTCAGCCGTAATGTGACTTTCAATGTTGACTATTCGATGGTCTGCCCGGATGGTGCTTGGCCTCGAGGATTATTGATGGGTTGGCTGGGGAGCCTACCTTCCTCTCGCTGACTCAGTTGATTGGCCAATTGACTGACTTGGTCCATTATCATCTGCTGAAAAGATTGCATGCTTCGCATAAGCTTTTCTTCCAGATCAGAATCTTTCGAAGTACTGGCATGAGATTGATTAAGATTCTGATTGAAATTCTGATTTTTTCGGTAGTCAGAATTTGGATGATAATCTGAACGATTACATTGGAAATTGGAATTACATTGGAAATTAAATTCTGCTGGAAATTGTGTTGAAAATTTGGTTGAAAAGGTTGTTGTCCACCCATTGTGTTGGCTCTATGTTGCTGGTTTACCTGGCCAGTTTGGTTCGATTCACCCCATCCTAAGTTGGGGTGATTTTTCCATTCCGGATTGTAGGTATTGGAGTACATGTTTCTACCCTGCCGCTGATAAGATTGAGTCACATTTACCTGCTCTTGAGGATTAGGTTCATCAGGGAAGAATGACAAGGTAGTAGGGCACTCATTAGCCATATGACACAGGTGGTCACAAATTGAACACCTTTGTGGGGGTGGCAGGAGCTTTAGCTTGCTTGGTAGCGACTAACAACATGTTCATCTGTTTGAATGACGTCAAACTTTGTTGAAGATCTGAGGCATTATTTTGACATCGTACAATCCGCCTTTTGTCAACACATGAGATTTAGGTGCGAGTTCAAGTTGGTTCATGTCTCCCTTTGTATCGAAGTTTGATATAACTTTTCAAACAATGCCCACAATTCGCCAGCTTCTTTCGTGGCACAAGATCCACCACAAGATGCATCAACCATGCGTCTCTCTTCAGGAATCAGTCCATTGTAAAAACTTTGGACTTGTTGCCACCATGGAACTTGATGATTTGGGCAACTTCTGATCAATTCCTTAAACGTTCCCAACATTCATGGAATGTCTCAGAGGTTGTTGGGAAAGAAGCTGGATCTTCGCGAATTCAATGGCCTTAGTCATGGGAAAATATTTTTAAGGAAGGCTGGCGATGCAACTCGCCTAACTCGAATAGATTGTGGTTCTAAGGAATAGAACCATGTTTTTTGCCTTATCTCTTAAAGAGAACGGAAGAGTGAGCTCGCTTATCTCATCGGTGACATTGTGGACTCGAACATTTTGCATACCCGGTGAATTCATTTAAGTGAGCGTGCGGATTTTCATTTGCTATAACCCATGGAAAATTGGTAGCATTTGAATCATTCGATTTGAATTCATAGTGGTTCCACGGAATGGGAGCATGCATAATACATTCCCGATCCTCGTAAAAACCAGGATCGTTATAATACTCCAAAGTTGTAGGGCCCTCATCAAAATTATTGTTCCTATTATTTCCATTATTGACATTCCCATTGTTGTTATTCTCATCTCTCTCTTGCCTTTGTCGCCATGGTCTCGATTTGTTGATATTGATTCCTCTGGACTCTTCGATTCTCTCTACAAGCTCTTTCGATCTCAAGATTAAACGGTAGCAGATGTGGGTGATGGGAACGAGTAAAGCTCATACACCAACACTCACAAACAGGGTTGAAGAATCCACAACAAACCCACAAAATTCTGCTTCAAACGATTTAAACAAAGATGATAAACAGTAGCCAATATCAGCAGGAAAGATTTCTTCTTTTTTTTTTTCTTTTTTTTTTTTTTTAATTAAAATTCGAATTTAAATTATTATTATTATTTTTTTTTTTTTTTATATTCAAATTAAAATTCAAATTCAAATTTAAATTAATTAATTAATTAATTAAATTTTTTTTTTTTAAATTCAAATTAAAATTAAAATTCGAATTTAAATTAATTAAATATATATATATATTTTTTTTTTTTTAAATTCAAATTAAAATTAAAATTCGAATTTAAATTAAAAATTTTTTTTTTTTTTTTTTTTTTTTTTTTTTAAATTCAAATTAAAATTAAAATTCGAATTTAAATTAATTAATTTTTTTTTTTTTTTTTTTTTTTTAAATTCGAATTAAATTTTTTTTTTCATTTTAATTTTTTTTTTTTTTTTTTTAAATTAAATTCGAAAATTAAAAATTAAAATTGAAAATCCTATAAAATCTTTCCTAAAAGAGAAAAATAAGGAGAAGAATGAAAGATTCCTAAAAATCCTAAAACAAAAGTCCCACAAAAGTTAATGACTAAATTTAGAAAATCCTAAAAATATCTAAAAGAGAAAATAAGGAAAAAGAGTCTACCAAATCTAAAATAAGAAGTCGCAAAAATCTCTACTTCCAAATTTCCAAGGAAGGTATCCTAAAAATCTAAACTTCAAAAGACTCACAAAATCTTATCAAAGAGAGAAAATAAGGAAATAAATTTTAATAATTATTATTTTTTTATTTTATTTTTTTAAACACTCAAAGCAGAAAAATCCCTATCAATTAATCAAAATTTCACCGATGATTTTGAAAAAACTTGATCGATTTAGAATGTAACCCTTGCAAGTGCACAAGATCTATTAACGTATGGCAAGAACGAGTGTCGAACCCACGTGGAAACGTGAATTTTAATTAATTCTTTTAGAGATTTTAAAAGCCCCTAAGGAAGTACCAAAGGGCGATTCAATTTTACCAAAAACTTAACACACTTTTCCTAAATGAAAAATAAATTAATCTAAACAATTAATTCTTGATA
Source organism: Chloranthus sessilifolius (assembly GCA_021018995.1). Classification (NCBI taxonomy): domain Eukaryota; kingdom Viridiplantae; phylum Streptophyta; class Magnoliopsida; order Chloranthales; family Chloranthaceae; genus Chloranthus; species Chloranthus sessilifolius. The sequence continues at coordinate 33,793,024 of CM037589.1, forward strand.
AATCTACGAACAATATTAAAATGAGAGATTCGTTGCCTTTTCTATCATTAAAACCCAGGTTTCATTAAATTATCATTCACACCATCATTCATCTAGAAAATGACTTGAAATAAAATATGATCATCAATCCCAAGATACCCTATCTAAAAACAATGACTCATTTAACATTGCGGTATGAGTCATGTAAAAAGCATAAGCGATCTCATGATATTTAGATCACGACAATCGACACATAATCGCTCTACGACCTAGATCACTGCGGTCCAGGATCTAGCGATTACGACCGATTGATACGCGCAATCAACGGTCATAACAAAGCATTTAAAATATTTTCAATCACACAAACTTTGAGCAAAACGATTCCATGATAACAATAATAGATCGTGGTATTAATCATAAACATAGGTACTTATGGGATCGCATCTTCCCGATCTCTTGATTTAGCGCTCATCTTTGGTGTTTGATCTCCTTTTCTTTCAAAGTCATTCCTCTTTTATTTCTTCCAAAAGATATTTGCAATTGTTTTTCCTAAATACAATCATGAATTTCTAGAGAAAAATAATGCAAATCTATACAATCTACCCTGAATAAACCACAGAAGAAGGAGAAGAAGACTTGAAAAGATGAAGAAAATATTCCCCAAAGTGAAGAGCCCTAAAACTAAAAAGAAAGAATGAATAATATTCTAATTGCAAAAATAATAATCCCAAGAAACTCGTGGCTTCCTTTTTATAATAGCCTAACCTAATACCTCTCTCGATTGACATCTAAGAGTAATTTTCGTGAATTCTAGCTTTCAGGATACTGCCTCGGTATTTTGCTCATAATTTTCTGTACCGAACTCGGATTGAGGTGATTCTTGAAGCGTTGGAAAGCTGACGACGAGCTCTACAACTTTTATGTTTTAGCAATTTCCTGAATCTGACGTCTTGAAGGTCCAAATTGAGCTGCAAGTCGCACTAAGTTCTCAATGACCCAAAATAGCAGTGTTTTGACATTATTTTCGGGATTCTTGGGCTGTTTTAGAAACTTGGACTGTATTTACCTGAAACACTTCAAATCTAGCAAATCTCATCAGATAGCCTTCATCGGACGGCTAAATATAGGTATTTAGGGGTGAAATATCATCATATTTCACTACTCATCAAGGATCCACACCACTAGAAATGAGGACAACACCATATTTCGGGTCAAAACTTTCGTAGAAGAGCATATATGCTCTAGATGTAATAGAGATGGGAACAAAATGGAGGCTGTAAGATGGATTTCACATAGAGTTGGAGAACAAATTCGTATCAATCACGAGATTGCCATTAAGAGTTTGGCAAAAATCTTATTTGTGGAATACGGTGTGAACATTTCATATCACAGTCTATGGTGTGAAAAGGAATTGGCCATAGGAAGGGTTTACAGATCATTTCAAGAATCATATAAGTTGATTACATTGTTTTATAATGTTATCCTCCTCACAAATCCCAGAAGTAACGCCAAGCATAAGTTGGAGGAGGACCATGTTAAACTCTTCATGGGTTAGGTTTATAAGAGTTTGTTGCTCATTTATTGGATTAGATGGATGGAAAGAGTAGATTGTTTCCTTTGCCTATGCCATTGTTGAGATTGACAGTGAGGAGTGTTAGAGCTAGTTTTTGGAGCAGCTTAAGTTGGTAATTGGATTCATGGACATCCTGATTATTCATGTTCGACCGACAAGAGGGCTTACCCATCATAGGTAACACTCTACAAACTTAAGCATTGTCATTTGACTTAATGTAGTATTAGTGTAAAAAAAAATTCTTAGCATATGTAAATTTTTATGTTTTGTGTTCGACACTTGTATAAAAATTTTAAGTTAGTGTTTAAAGGAAGGACTTAAGAAAAATTATTTTCGAGTGCCGCTATGGCCATTGTAAGGCATGAGTTAGGTGCATTTATAGCAACCATTAAAAAATAAGCTTGGAAATAGATTAACGATGAAGAACTGAAAGGGCAATGGAGTAGTGTTAATTTTGGTGAGCAAGCTAAGTACAATTTCATCACTAATAACATCTCTAAGTCTTTCGACAACACTGTTGGGGAATCGGGGTTCATGCCAGTGACAGAACTAGTGGATAGCATACGCTCGTTGAACATATCTATGATGCAATGTCGCGGGTGGAGGTCGCAAAGTGAACTGGAATCATGCAGTCCCTTTTGTTCATACAAAATTGGAGAAATTAAAGGAAGAGACTAAAGAAGGACTGTTGGATCCACCATACGGATGATTATGAGTTTGAAGTCATGCATACTACCATTGCCGATACATCTCGGAATACCGTACATTTGGAGGGTTAGACGTGCTCTTGTCGAGTCTGACAGTTATCCGGGTTGCCTTGCATCCATGCTACGACATGCATCATCCATGAACGGCTAAATCCTGAAAAGTATTCCTTACACTTTCACACTGTCGATATGTACCGCAATTTATATCATGCAGTTTGTCATTTACTTCCGGATAAGAACCAATGACCACCATAAGATATTAGAGTTGATCCTCCACACACACGCCGACCCCCTGACAAACCGAACAAGACTTGTGCCAAAGGAGATGATGAGCAGCCATCGAGCCAGGGAAGAGTGCACTCGTCCAAAAGGTACAACAATTGTAATATAGGTGGTCATAATAGAAGGAGGTTCAAAGAATCTCCAGTCTGCCAGGCCCAACCTTTTGAGGCAACTTCATCGAGTGCAAGGGCTGGTGCACATGGAGCAGCTAGTGGGAGTGGATCAACCAATGGAAGTGGAAGAGGACGTGGAAGTCAACATAGAGGTGCTGCAAGGAGGCCAGAATCTTGATTGGAGTTTATATATGTTTTTTTCAGATGAAAATAAACTTATACATGAATGTTTATATAGGCACCAGAATTTTGGGGGTATTTTTTGGGTACTCAAATCTTAGATACAGTACAGGTTGGGTTTGAACAATGTTGGGTATACTTAGGAAACTAACATATAGTTTATGTGCTTAAGTATATATGATTTGAACCTATAAAACTAACATATGCTTTGAACCATGGTTTCAAACCTCGGCCGATCCCAATCCGGATTGATTTGGTTCAGCTAAGAAACCCAATTTAGTTACTTTCCTAAACCCGCCCGTTTCTAAGAGTAGACTGGATTGATTTTGGCCCAAACGATCCGGATCGATTTGGATCAGCTAAAAAATCCAATTTAGTTACTTTCTTCTTGTTTTTCACAGAAAATTTGAGTTGTGTTTTGCGAAAAGAACTCCACTCTCAGAAACGGGCGGGTTTAGGAAAGTTGCCTACTCAATCTAATAAAAGTTATTATTAGGTAAATGTAGGAGTACCATGTGACCCTAGTAGTTGTGTCACTTTCGAGGATTTATACCACGTGGAATCATCAAGTGTGCTTTTGATAGGGGCAACTTGTTCTTAAGATCTTTAGCGTCAAAGATAAGGATGAAAAACTATCTCAATTATTTTTGTCAAAGCAGTCAAATATTATTTAAATTTAATGGTACCATGTAAATCTATTTTGTTTTCATTTATTTAAATTTAATATTTTTTAAAAATAAAATTTAAGCTTTGAAACTTTTGCTTTAGGATCGCCTGATCCGATCCGCCGATCCCGATACGGATCGGTTTTGGGCTAACCGATCCGAAGGCCGATACCAATATTTGAAACCATGCTTTGAATAATCTTGTATGATTTTTGAGATTTTCTCCGTTTATACATTATTCATACGGTTGTTGTTGCTGCTTTCTTTATTATATAGTTTATATAGTGTTGATGGGTTTATACATGGTGTTGTTGGGTTCATACATGGTACTGTTGGTTTATAGATGATTTTTAACATTTATACATGAGTCACATGGAGCTATTGATTTATATATGATTTTCATCTCTTATATATGGTTTATAGGCGGTTGTTATTCTAGTTGGGTAATTTATATATGGTTTGTAAAGTTCTAAGTGAGTTTATATGGTACTAAGTGGATTTACAGTTGGTAAAGTATATGATTGTTGATGTGATGTTGGGTCGTTCATACATAGTATACAATGTTATTGTTGTCAGCAACGTGTATGGCTGTCATTTATACATGATATACAATGTTATTGTTTTATATATGGTTTATGTTTTATGTGATATTAGGTATATATTTCGTATTCAAATAGTTCATATGACAACGTTTTTAAGCCAGATGGATGTGGGTTTCGTATGCCGTGAACGCGGGCATTGGGTCAAGGATTGCCCGAAGAGAAAGCCAATTAAGTGTAATGACCGACCACTTTGCTATTGTAAAAAGCCTTTGAACCTTCGTGTTTTAAATTCGGAAAGAAACCTAAAATGCAAATATTTTAGATGCTATGAATGTCAGCTTTTTAAGTGGCAGAATAAAACCTTAGAAAATGCGAATCCATCGGTCAAAAGTGACAACAAAAAGTCAGTGGAAATTCACGTTTCAATGAAAGCCACCCATCGAGATGGAAGACCTCGCAAAGAGGTTCAATGTCACTACCTCCATAAAGAATGAGGGATAAATTTGATCGTCTAATGACCCTTTAAATTGGTTTGTATGATGTTTATTTAGGAAACAATCTTCTTCGCGTGATCAAATTCTCATTTTTATGATATTCTGGATATTTATAGTGTTTAAAAATGTGACTTCCTAATAAATCTGATCGTTTGATATTTTTGGATACCTGACCGTGCATCGAATTTTGGCGCCATCCACGCCATGCATCTAAGTGATCTGATCAACTAATTGGTGGGGTGCATTTACTGGATGCAAATCTAATGCATATTGTAAGGGGTTCGCAAATTATAAATAATGTCTATTTTTTACACCATCTATATTATGCATCCAGCGATCTGACCATCTGATTGGTGGGATGTATTTATTCGATGCAGATCGAGTGCATATTGTAAGGGGTGTCCGCATGGTCCAAATAGAGGTATAATTTAGCGCCAATTATACCATTTATTAGTAATGGCATAATTATAAATTATAATAACTCTCTTCCATAAGAAGGGCAAAGCGATATTACCTACTGTGTTTTATGTACACAAAATCGGTAATCAGACTCCAGTGCAAGGGGTTGTTTTTAATTTTACAATAAGCCACGGGTATTTGCAAAATGCCCACAAGATTATTAAACACAACATCATCTTCACTATTATACTGAAAAGAAGGGAGTTTGTTTGTTTCCTCGGTATTTTTAATAGATTTTTGGAAAGTAAGAATCGTTCCCTTACGACAAAGCCTACAATAATGATAGTACTTACTGTTTTTTCAAATAAGTATGATGCCCTTGTAATGAAACCTATTATAAAGACGTACCTAAAAACAAGAGCAACCTGCCAAAGAGGCATTAACCTCCAATGCGAGGTGAGGCGATTCGATTCGCATCGTTAATGCTGTTCTACAAGCTGTGGATTGCATAAAGATGAACTTATTTTAATGAAAGTTGGGTTAGGCCGAGAGTACTATCTCGTTTCCACAAAATACAGACTCTCTCTCCTTCTAAACGTGCACGTGCAGCTGCCATTATCCTTTGGAAAACAGGGCAGTCTTATATGGAGGTAGGGATGCAGGTTGTTCGGTTCGGTACACTCCAAACCGAAACCGAACCTAAATATGTTTGGGTTCGGTTCGGTGTACCGATTTGAAAAAAAGGGGAAATCAAAACCGAAACTGTTTTTTTGGGTCTTCGGTTCGGTTCTGTTTGGTTGGTTTGTGTTCAGTCGGCGGTGTTGCTTTCTCTATCGTATCAGTGATGTCGCTGGTTCACCTCTCAGCCCAGTTCTCTACGGCACCCATCAGCGTTATCGCCGATTCGCTCCCTAACCATAGCTAAGAGAGGAGGCTTGATGTAGCCGGTTCACTCCCTCTCGGCTAAGTTTTCCAAGGTGCCCATCAGCGATGCCGCCAGTGCTGAGAGAGGAGGCTTTTTTTTTTTTTTTTTTTTTAAAGAAAGAGGAAGCTTTTAGGGCTAAGGTATCTAATAACATGCATTTGCTTTTTATATATATAATCGGGCATTAGTGTCATGTATTGTGCAAGCACAGAGGATGATGGTCACGCCATCTGTATCATACACTTGGCATTGACTTAGTTGAATCAAATAATGGAGATCATTTGTCCTCCCAATCTTTTACATGATGGATCTTGGGATCATGGGCGTTCCATCGGATGGTCGGTAATTAATTTCACGTAACACACATCTCAAAAAAGTTACCTTAACAATTTAACATCATGTGAAAGCTTAAAATTGATTTTAAGGTCACTTTCTTATGTGTGTGCCACATGAAATAAATAATCAACCGTCTGATGATACACCCATGATCTCAAGAACCATCTTATTAAAGGTTGTGATGATAAACAATCTTCATCATCTGATTTATTAGAGTCAATGCGTTTTCTCACCCCACCTCAGTGTGAATCGACGGACTTTGAAAAGATGGATGAGATCATGTTTAGACCCCATATTTCAGAAAATTGATCTATATATCATGTTCCTATCGTCAGAGGGTCATTTTTCTAGTATACATAGAACACATCCCCCAAAAGTGATCTTAACATCATTTGACCATCAGTGGCCTTAAAGGCTTAACAGTATGTGAAAGCTCAAAATTAATTTTAAGGTCACTTTCTTATGCGTGTACCATATGAAATAAAAAATCAACCGTATGATGGAACACCCATGATCTCAAGATCGATCGTGTGAAAGGTTGTGATGATAAACAATCTTCATCATCTGATTTAATGGAGTCAATGTGTTTTCTCACCCCACCTTGGTGTGAATTGACCGACTTTGAAAAGATGGTAGAGATTGTTTTTCGTCCCTATATTTCGCACAATTGATCTATAGATTATTTTCGTATCATCAGATGGTCAGTTTCTACTATACCTAGTACACATCCCCTAAAAGTAATCGTAAAATCATATAACTGCCAGTGACCTTAACGACTTAACATCATGTGAAAAAAGCTCAAAATTGATTTTAAGGTCACTTTCTTATGTGTGTACCATAAGAAATAAAAATCAACCGTCTGATGGTACACCCATTATCTCAAGATCCATCGTGTGAAAGGTTATGATGATAAACAATCTTTATCATATGATTTAATGGAGTCAGCGTGTTTTCTCACTCCACCTCGGTGTGAATTAACTGACTTTGAAAAGATTGTAGAGATCATATTTTGTACAAATAATCTATAGATTATATTCGTGTTATGATAGGCCCATTTTTCTAATATATATAGCACACATCCCCCAAAAGTGATCGTAAAATTATATGACCTCTATCACACTCAAGCATAAATTTATGGTCACTTTTTTCAGATGTGTGTTATATGTAATAAAACATTAGCTGTCTGATGGTACGCCCCACACTCCATAGATCTACTGTATAGAAGATGGAGACAAAAAATAACCTGCACCATCTAATTACAAGCAGGTCAATACATGCCGGCTGGAGGACGTAGGGTGAGAAATCAACCTTTTGGATTGCATATAACGGTACTCAAGCTTGCATCCTTAGCCGTCGCAGTAACAGTAACAACTGTCATAATATTTTTATTTTTAATTTATGAAAAATGACAGTTGACTTGACTCACACTTGAACTGTTGACAGCTAGCAGCCAACAATTGAAACTTTAAAGGATGAAAAAAAGGGAAACATTACTTGCACTTGCTTTTTAAGTGATTGCACCGAAGTCAAAATTTGACTTTATATTTTAAGGACTTGTGATATGTTAAAACGTAATCTGGGCAATCTGATTTAAATTTCATGATCTATAGATCTTTAGTAGGAAATATTGATACGAAATATGATCTTTATCATGGATTAAATATAGTCAAAGAATACTATTTGATTCAACGATTAACAACAATAGATCATATGATGAATATCATTTTTTGCTCCAATCTTATCTACTAAGTTTCTATAGATCATACAATTTAAATCAAACCACCTCAATATCGTTTTTCCATGTCACTTGTCCCCCTAGAAAACAAAGTCTTTCTTTAACCTCAGTAAAATCACTTATAAAGCAAGTGCAAGTAATGGATCCCACAAAAAAAAGAACAAAACAAAGTGTGTTGGTTTAAAGCAGCTGACGCCTTACAATCGGTTCGGTTTGGTGTAGGTTCACTTTGGGCAGCTGGTTCGGTCCGATTTTGGCCCAATAATGGGTGAGTTTACTCAATCTACCCAATCGGTCCTCAGTTTCCGGCTATTCAAACCGAAAATCGAACCGATTAGAGTTCGGTTTGGTTCGGTTTAAGTCAGTTTTCGGGGAGTTTCAGGCCGGTTTTCGATTTGATTTCGGTGTTCCGTCTAGGGTTTGCATCCCTATATGGAGGACAAATTTTATGCAACCAAAGTGTAGGAGGCTGATGTGCCGCAATACAATTAGCTGCAAGTACGATGGGGCTCAATCAATACAGGTCGCGTCGCACCACATAAGTGATTGCACCGAGGTTAAAGAAAGACTTTGTATTTTAGGGACATGTGACATGTAAAAATGCAATCTATGCCGTCTGATTTAAATTTCGCACGCTTTTTAAGTGATTGCACCAAGGTTAAAAAAAGGCTTTGTATTTTAGAGACATGTGACATGTGAAAATGCAATCTAGGCCATCTGATTTAAATTTCATGATCTATAGATCCTTAGTGGATAAGATTGGAGCAAGACACGATATTTATCATATGATCTATTGTTGTCAACCGTTGAATCAAATAATAGCCTTTGACTATATTTAATCACATGATGAAGATTATATTTCGTGCCAATCTTATTCACTAAGGATCTATAGATTACAAACTTTAAATCAGACGGCCCAGATTGCGTTATCACACGTCACAAGTCCCTAAAATATAGTCTTTTTTTCACTTCGGTGCAACCACTTAAAAAGCGAGTGCAAGTAATAGCTCCCTTATAATTATCTTTACTACTATATAAAAGCACGAATAATTCTCTACTTTCTGTCAACTTTGTGCTTCCATAATTTTGGAACAAAATACCCCTCATTAACCTAATCCACCCTTAAAATAACTCCTTATATACCCCTATAGTTTAATAAAGAAAATAGAATTTTAATTCCATTGCAAGACTTTTTCCTTCATTTCATAAATATCTCCTAAAATCACTCCACCGTTTTATTTAATATCTCCTGAGATTTATCTTGCTTAAAATTAGGTTTTTAAGTGAGAAAAAAAAAATTAGCCTAAGAATCCGAAATTATAAATATCTCCTAAAATCACTCCACCATTTTATTTATGGAGCCATTACTTGCACACGATATTTAAGTGATTGCATCGAAGTTAACAGAAGACTTTATATTTAGAGACATGTGACATGTGAAAATGCAATATAGGCCTTTTGATTTAAAGTTCATAATCTATAAATCCTTAGTGGATAAGATTAGAGCAAAACACGATATTTATCATATGATCTATTGTTGTCAATCGTCGAATCAAATAATAGCCTTTGACTATATTTAATCACATGATGAAGATTATATTTCATGTCAATCTTATTCATTAAGGTTCTATAGATGACGAATTTTAAATCAGACGGCCCAGATTATGTTTTCACATGTCACATGTCCCTAAATACAAAGTCTTTTTTTTAACCTAGGTTCAATCACTTAAAAAGCAAGTGCAAGTAATGGCTCTCTTTATTTAATATCTCCTAAAATCTATGTCATGTGAAAATACAATCCGAGCCGTCTGATTTAAAGGTTGTAATCTAATGATCGATCAAATACTACACAAAAAAAATTGAGCAGATGATCAGATACATAATCAACATAAAAAATTTACTCAAAGGTACTCAAAATTAATGGACTAAGTTAGTTTAGAGGGCACTTTATTTTTTATTCATCAAATGGAGGCCAAAAAAGTTGAATTTTTTAAAGTCATGTCTAGACTGATCAACTCATCCGGATGCAGCACTCCACACCTTCATTCAGATGCATCTTCCCATTTCTCTTTTTAAATTTATATGAGAGGAGAATTTTTATTTATTCAAATCTTAAACATAATATATCTTACATCATGAGCCTACCATCGGATGGTCATATTTTGATTTCACGTGGTGCACATCCCAACATAGGAACATGATCATGAGGCTAATAAAATATGATTTACGGATAACTTTTCGAGAGGTTTGTCATGTGGAATCCAAATCTTTCCGTTTGATGGTGGGGCCATGATCTCATGATTTATTTTTATCTAAGATTGAGACGAAAAAAGATATCTATCATATCATTCAACACTCGATAAAGATCATTTTCATCCAAATATTCAACATAATAGATCTTGAGATCATCAATGTATTATCAAACGATCAAATTTTGATTTCACATAACACATATTCCCAAAAAGGAATATGATTATGGGCGTACATCAAATGTTATGCTTGAACCATTTTTCAGGAAGTCTAGCACATGGAATTAAATAATATTGTTTGATGGTGAACCATGATCTCAAAATCTATTGTGTTGAAGTTTGAGACAAAAAATGATTTCTACCACCTATTCAAAGTCGCCAACAGTGCATAAGTTTGAGCATTTGACCCGTGATTGAGACTACTTGATGGAGATCATTTCATTCAAATTTTATGATCTCTACAATCAAATGGTCATACTTTAATTTCATGTGACACATCTCAAAAATTTACTTTATCATGAATGCATTATCAAGTGTGGTTCTTTGAATCACTTTTCGGGAGGTCTATCACCTGGAATCTAAATCGTACTCTATGATGATAGGACCATGATCCCAAGATCTTGTGTTAAAGATTGAAAAGAAAAACAATCTCCATAAAAATATCAAAAATATATTTATTTTTTCAATAATTTTATATATCAACACGTGCATGGCATGTCATACTTGTCAATATAACCAAAAAGCAAAGAAATAAAGGCGAAAGCATCTCTCTTCGGGTGGTTTGCTTGGCATGTCATCCTTATCAAAGAAAATAATGGGGAGACCACTGCATGCAAACGGGATTTTTGTTCTTCCATATGTAGTTCTCAAAAAGAGAGACCTCAGATTTAGGTGCCTTTGACCATTGATTGATTTAGAGCAAATGATGGAGATCATTGTTTACCCTGATCTTTAAAAATAGATCTTGAGATCATGTCACACATATCAAACGGTCAATTGTCACACATATCAAACGGTCAATTTTTCATTCCATGTGTTACATATTTCAAAAAATTGGCCCTTGAATCATTTGACACACATAATGCTCAAAAGTGAATTTAGTTTTTTTGGAAAGACCAGGATGAGAAACGATCGCCATCATCTGATTTGCAGCAATCATTGGTTTTCAAGGGGTTTGGGGCGTGAGAACTTTTAGAGAATGTGTGGGCGTAAGCAGAGGTACCCTTCCTATTGTTGGTACCTTTGCCACCTGCTACACCTTCTAAACTGTCTGATTTGAAGGTCATAATGTAAAGACCCTTAGAGTCAAAGATTAGTACGAAACATGATCTCTATCATCTGGTTCAACAGAGTCAACCAATGAATCAGATGATAAGCTTTGAGCGCGATCTCATACGACAAAGATCATATTTCTTGCCAATATTTGACACCAAAGACCATTACATCATGGGCACATGGCCTTCCAATCATACATATAACAAAATGATCCGGTACAAGTTCTAATACGAAGTCATTACTTGCACTTAGAAAATTGGCCTTTGCATCGAATTTAAAAGAAAGAATAGCACGTATCTTAGATAAGCTAATCAGACATATACATAATCAAAGTTCTTTGCACAAATATAGTTCTACAAAATCCGTGAAAGACAACAAATAAAGGTAGAATATAAAAGCAGTCATAAATAACTGCGATAAATCTACAAAATTCACAAATAAACGGTAATGAAAGTCAGAGACAAATCCGATAGAAGAAACTATATAGTCAACGATAACAACATAAAACATACTCAATACTGAGTGTAAAATGTTAATAACCGACACTAGGGTTAAAGTCAACACTAAAGTTCTCCTGGTACATAGCAACGTTACCCTCCCAAGGCTCCTGGTACTTAGTATCCACGGGATCAACGAAATCAACGTCAATAGGATCTGGATAGTCGGCGTCTAATTCATCAATATAATCACCTGCAGTTGTTGATATGCAGTGAAATATGATGATATTTCACCCCTAAAGACCTACATTTAGCTACCCGATGAAAGCCATTTAACATGTTTTATATAGTTTTAGTGATTTATAGGCCTGGAGATGTGTTGAGCATGAAATAACCCAAAAGTTCATAATATAACGTCAAATTCGTGCTACCTTGGATCATTCGGAACTTATCCCGACTTGGAGCTCAATTTTAATCTTCAAGACGTTAGATTCAAAAAATTATCAAAACACAAAAGTTGTAGAACTCGTCATCAGCTTTCCAACGCCATAAGAATCTCCTTAATCTGACATCGAGATAGAAAGTTATGGTTAAAATACCGAGGCAGTGTCTGATGCAAAGTGTAGCGGGAATTCACGAAAATCTGGGAGGTCGATTGATCGACCCTTTTTGGTCGATCGATCGACCTAATCCGGAAGATTTAGAATTTCAAAACAGAATCTGATATGGTCAATCGATCGACCCTCTTTAGTCGATCGATCGACCAAATTTGAATTTGAGTTCGGAATTTTGTTTGGCCGCGAGAATCTCGATACTCTTTTCACGGAATAAAATCTTGGAGGAAAAAATGGCTTCTGTTTTGGCAATTAAGGAAAAAGATATTCTTTGAGATATATTCATTCGGGGAGTCCTTTGGAGATTTATTCTGATTATTTTTTTTCTGCATTCTTCTTTTAAAGGACTTCTGTTTTTGAGAGTTTTCATTTTTACTGCATTCTTGTATTTTTTTAGTCTTCTGCTTTTCAACGTGTAAGGGCATTGAGTCCCAGTTTCTTGAACTACCTTTTTAATATTCATTTTGAGAAGAAGATAAGTCTTAGTTTTTCTGATTTGGATCCACTTTGAAGAAGGAGGTGTACGTACTTTGGATTAAAGCTTTCGTGGATTTTTGTGGATAATTCATTACGGTATTTTAATGGCATTTTCAACTTCTGCATTTATTTTATTACTTATTTCAATTATGTGTGGCTAGTTTCATTAAGGATGGGGATCTAATGAACCCCATCCAAGATATTCATTTACATTAATATAAATCTGTGTGATTGAGATGTCTGATATCTTTCTAAGACCCTAATATTCATTGAAAATGGTGAAATCATCGTTTCAGTCGGAGATCTAGGAGCTAATCTTGCCCTATGATTTCAGATCTGCAATAATGATTTTATCCTAATTATTACCCATCTCGGGGTGAAGTTTTAGTGTCATCTGAAGTGTGAGTGTTAATCATACACTCATAGGGTGTTAACATACATCTCCTTGATCTTGGATTGATAGTATGACTTTATCCCAGTGGCGAGTTCCAATCACGATATGAGGTGTGGGTGTTAATCACACACCCATGGGGTGTTAATAATTCATCTCCTTGATTTTAGATTGTCCTTTGGACATCACCCTAGAGATTGGGTTCTAAATATTGTTCGAGGTGTGAGTGTTAATCATACACTTATGGGTTGTTAATCATACATCTCCGTGATCTCAGATCTACATTTTAGAACTCACGTGTGTATAGGGCAGTGCTTCTTTTGAGAAATTTGTTAAAGATCTCACATCTCAATCCACAGATTGGTATTTTGTAAATGATAAACCTACGATGGGAGGATTTAGCATCCCAATCCTTATCTTTCATTAATTGTTTAATTCTTAAATTCAGTTAGTATTTATCTGTTAGCATTTATCTCATTTATCAGAAGTTCTCAAAATTCTAAGTTGTTGGTTACTGTGATAGATCTGTGAAAATTCTTTTAGTTAATTGCTATTTTTGATTTTAAATTTTCTAACCAATCCTCGTGGGAACGATCTCGTACTTTGCACCCACTGACTACATCACGATTCGTACACTTGCGAGTACAAATTTAAGGACACATCAGCTGTTAGTTTTTCTTGGGATGAATTTGCTCAGTAATATAAACTTAGTGGATAGACCATCAATCCACCCCATGCTACTCAGGTGTATTGTGAGTGCATCACGTGAGTGATAATGATAGTATCTCAATGAAATCAGAAAGAGAAATTGATAATCATGTGCATATCGTAGAACTCAATGATAACATAAATGCAGGACCATGAACTATACACTCATATCCTAACGTACTTCACAATATCTCATAACATAGCATGTCTTATTATTCTCGCACATATATATACATCGCAAGAGTATAACTAAACTCTTCATAAATCCTATACGACTTGTGCCAGAGTTGCTGCTCGAACTACCATATGAGGGTCACCGTAGTATCTTACCACCATATCATAATGTCATCTAATCGCCCTCCCTATCCTACTCATACTCCACACCCAGCCTAATAGAGAAATATAATGGTCAAACGTAACTCATAACATACTCATATTGTCTCCCAGAGACCTGTCTTGACTGTAAAACTTTATTGCCCTTACAGTGTGATGTGCAGTAAAATATGACGATATTTCATCCTTAAAAATCTACACTTAGTCATTCGATGAAAGCTATCTAACATGATTTAGCAAGTTTTCTAAGTTTTAGGATAAAGTGGTCATTAAACACATTAAGAAGGGTAAAATGGTGCAAAAAGCTGAAAGGAACTGGACGAGTGAAGCAAAAAGAGAGGAGTTTGACCATTTGACTAGGTCGATCGATCGACCCTTTTTGAATGATTGATCGACAAAATCCAGAGGAATTTTAATTTGAAAATTACAAATTTATCTTGGTCGATCGATCGACCAATTCAGTCGATCAATCGGCCAAGTTCGAATTTAAATTTGAATTTTAGTTACAGATGGGGGGATGCTATTTAAGGAAAAATATGAGGATTCGCAAGGATCTTCCGTCTTTGCATTTTTTTTCAAAGTTCTGTTCTTCCGCTTTAAGTTTGTGAGAGCATTTTTTATTTCCGTGTGTTAGATTTTAGAATAGTTTTATTTATCTGCATTCAAATGAGGAGCCGTAAGGAACTTGGATTAAAGCTATTTGTGAAATTTGTTAAAGCTCTTTTGACGGTATTTTAAATGTTGATGTTAATATATTTTTCAATTATGTCATTTACTTTTATTATGAGTGGCTAATCTCGTTTAAGGATAGGGATCTAATGATTTCCATACGAGATATTCATTTATTATAATATAACTCTGTGATGAAAATATTATTTTGTAGTAGACTATGATTCTATCTCTCCATGGATAATATTTCCTCGGCTTCTAAGATACGGGAGCTAATCATGCCCAGTAACCTTAGATTTGCAATGGAGATGTTATCCTAATCTCTTCTGCCTAAGGATAAACTCTACCACTTTATGAGGTGTGAGTGTTAATCATACACTCACGGGATGTTAATCACACATATCTTTGATCTCAGATCTGTAGTGTGGACTTTACCCTGAGATATGATTCTAAGTACTTTTATGAGGTGTGAGTGTTAATCATACACTCATGAGATGTTAATCACAAATCTCCTTGATCTCGGATCTGTATTATAGAATCCGTAGGTGTTCAGATCCCAGTCATCTTTTATAAATCTTCTATCTTCATCACAAATTTGTATATATCATAAATGATAAACCTACGATGGGAAGATTTAGTATCTCAATCTTTATCTTTCATTATTTGTTTATATCTTTAGTTTCACTAGTATTTATCCCATTCATCAAAAGCTTTCAAAGTGTTAGATTAGTAGTTACTGTGATAAATCTGTGCCTGTTTTTCTAATTAGTCACTATTTCTCTCTTCTAAATTTTCTAACCGATCCTCGTGGGAACGATCTCGTACTCTGCACCCACTGACTGCATCACGATTCGTGAACTTGCGAGTACAACTTAATTTACACATTAAGTTTTTGGCGCCGCTGTGGGGGATCTGGGCAATCGAAAAAAAAAATTGTGGGAAATAAAAAATTAATTCTAAGAACCTTTGTAGGTTTAACTTCAGTAACTTTGTTTTAAAAAAAAAAAAAAAAAAAAAAAATTGAAAAAAAAAAAAATTTTGGTCAATCAATCGAGCTAAACAGTCGATCAATCGACTCAGTAAAATTTCGCACTGATTATCTCTTCTATATAAAAGAATTTGTGGTCGATCAATCGACTCCACAATTTTTGCAAAAAAATCTTGTTCGTAATCTCCGGATTGCAGATTTTTCGAATTAAAAAAAAAAAATTTCAAAATTTTAATCCTCGATCAATCGACATGAACAGTCGATCAATCGAAGATTGTTTCTTGGGCGATCGATCGACTTAAACAGTTGATCAATCCAAAAAAAAAAAAATTTAATTTCAAAATTTCAATTCTCTCGATCGATTGACCTAAACAGTCGATCAATCGAACAAGGATTAACATAAGCAAAAATCTGTTTGGCTCGTGTCTGCACATGAGGTCTTCTAGAGATAAATCTTTAGAACCTTTCAATTCTGAGATTGAGTGAACTTGTCGTTTGAATCAAAACGAGGTTAGAACAGGACGAGAAACTAGAACCGAAACATCAATTCATTTCGAAATGAATGCAAACAGTTGTAAAAATCAACAACATGAAAATGAGGGGGAACCAACTCTGAGGGAGTTGTTTGCTCCAATCACTACAAATACCCCTTCTTGTATCACGTATCCTGCTACGCCTAGTGGCAGATTTGAAATCCGTACCAATGTGATTCAAATCCTTCCAATTTTTCATGGTATGGAAAGAGAAGATCCGTACCAACACATCAAAGATTTCACCGAAGTCTGTTCTTCAGTGTATCAAAATTTCAGTGAAGAATCTATGAGACTACGCCTGTTCCCTTTTTCCATAAAGGATAAGGCCAAGACATGGTTAAACTCTTTACCAACTGGATCTATAACCACCTGGGATTAGATGGTTAAGAAAATTTTGTCAAAATTCTTTCCTATGGCAAAAACTAACGCCTTAAGACGTAAAATCACTGATTTTACACAAGAAGATGATGAGAGATTTTATGAAGCTTGGGATAGATTCATGGATATCTTATTGAAATGTCCTCATCATGGATTCTCGAAATGGCGATTGGTCCAATGTTTTTACAATGGACTAGATCAGGCCAATCGACATCTGATTGAATCCATGAATAGTGGAGGATTCTTGGGTTTGAGAGAAACTGAATCTTATCGATTCTTGGAAAAGTTAGCCGAAGATTCACAGCAATGGGACTTCTCGAACAGTCGAGATCAGCCAAACAAGCATTGAGATCAAGCAAGAAGCTCAGCAAAGAAAAGAGGATTGTATGTGGTGAAAGAAACACGAGATCTAATGGCAAAAATAGATTTTCTCACTCAACAAGTTGAGGAATTGAAAATGAAGAAAAATGTAAGTGTTGTAAACGTGCAACCAGATCCATGCTCATATTGTGCAAGTCCAATGCACACATCAAACGGTTGCCCGTCAATGCAATTTTACTCAGAAGATCCTAGTGAGCAATTGAACGCATTGAATGCTTACGGGCGAAATCAGGGAAATATTTTCAATGAAAACAACCCAAATAGTTGGAAATATTATCAGAATTTCTCATGAAAACAGGGAAATCAAAGACCTCAAGGCAGGGGTCAAGGGATGAATATGTACCCGAATCAAAATTTTAATCAGGGACCACAACTGATGTGTCCTAAAATTTGTACTCGCAAGTGCACGAATCGTGATGTAGTCAGTGGGTGCAAAGTACGAGATCGTTCCCACGAGGATTGGTTAGAAAATATAAAAACAGAAATATCAATTAACTAAAAGAATTTCCACAGATCTTTTACAAGAACTAACAACCTAGAATTCTGATAACTTTTGATAAAACAGATAAATACTAATGAAATCTAAGAGATTTAAACAATTAATGAAAGATAAGGATTGGGATGCTAAATCCTCCCATCGTAGGTTTATCATTTACAAAATACCAATCTGTGGATTGAGATGTGAGATCTTTAACAAATTTCTCAAAAGAAGCACTGCCCTATACACACGTGAGTTCTAAAATGTAGATCTGAGATCACGGAGATGTATGATTAACAACCCATAAGTGTATGATTAACACTCACACCTCGAACAATATTTAGAACCCAATCTCTAGGGTGATGTCCAAAGGACAATCTAAAATCAAGGAGATGAATTATTAACACCCCATGGGTGTGTGATTAACACCCACACCTCATATCGTGATTGGAACTCGCCACTGGGATAAAGTCATACTATCAATCCAAGATCAAGGAGATGTATGTTAACACCCTATGAGTGTATGATTAACACTCACACTTCAGATGACACTAAAACTTCACCCCGAGATGGGTAATAATTAGGATAAAATCATTATTGCAGATCTGAAATCATAGGGCAAGATTAGCTCCTAGATCTCCGACTGAAACGATGATTTCACCATTTTCAATGAATATTAGGGTCTTAGAAAGATATCAGACATCTCAATCACACAGATTTATATTAATGTAAATGAATATCTTGGATGGGGTTCATTAGATCCCCATCCTTAATGAAACTAGCCACACATAATTGAAATAAGTAATAAAATAAATGCAGAAGTTGAAAATGCCATTAAAATACCGTAAAGAATTATCCATAAAAAGCTTTAATCCAAGTACGTACACCTCCTTCTTGAAAGTGGATCCAAATCAGAAAACTAAGACTTATCTTCCTTCTCAAAATGAATAATAAAGATAGTTCAAGAAAATGGGACTCAATGCCCTTACACTTTAAAACGCAGAGAAACTAAAACAGAAGAATACAGAAAAATGAAAACTCCCTAAAAAATAGAACTCTCTAAAAAGAAGAATGCAGAAAAATAATAAGAAGAATCAGAATTATCTCCGAAGGACTCCCCGAATGAATATATCTCCAAGAATATCTTTTTCCTTAATTGCCAAAAAAGAAGTCGCTTTTTCCTCCATGATTTTATTCCGTGAAAAGAGTACTGAGATTCTCGGGCCAAACAAAATTCCGAACTCATATTCAAATTTGGTCGATCAATCGACCTCCCAGATTTTCGTGAATTCCCGCTACACTTTGCATTCAGACACTGCCTCAGTATTTCGGCCATAACGTTCTATCCCGATGTCAGATTGAGGCGATTCTTACGGCGTTGGAAAGCTGACAACGAGTTCTCAAACTTTTGTGTTTTGATAAGTTTCTGAATCTAACGTCTTAAAGGTTCAAATTGAGCTCCAAGTCGGGATAAGTTTCGAATGATCCAATGTAGCACAAATTTGACGTTATATTCTGAACTTTTTGGTTATTTCATGCTCAACACATCTCCAGGCCTGTAAATCACTAAAACTATATAAAATATGTTAAATGGCTTTCATTGGATAGCTAAATATAGGTATTTAGGGGTGAAATATCATCATATTTTACTGCACATTAACAACCATATTTGGTCAGGGACAATTCCAGCAACAACACTATGGAGGAGGAAATCAATTTCACCAGAATCAAAATCAAAGTGTGCAACCCAGGCAATCGAACTAGAATTACCAATTCTCACAATCCACGAGTCAACTTGGTGTCACACAAAATTTTCCACCACTGGGATTCAATAATCAACAAGGAAATGTTGCACCACGTCAGTCTCAGAATCAATATCCTCAGAGTGAGGATATGTGAAAGTTCATCCAATCCAACACCTCTTCAATCTCAAGGATAGAGACGCAAATTAGGCAATTGGCAACGCTCCTTTGCGAGAGAGAGAGAGAAGGGATCATTCCCAAGCCAACCAATTCCGAATCCAAGAGGACAGATGGCTATTGAGCAAGCCCCGACCTCATCTCAGGAACAAAGTCAACAACAGATCAAGGCAATCACCACATTGAAATCTGGAAATCAAATCGACAATAGAGTGGCAATGCCAGAAGAACATGAGAAGCCTGAACTGGAAGACAAAATTGAGATGAACGAAGAAATTGAAGAACAAGAGAAGCAAAAGAAAAAGATCAAAGATAAGAGTGAGAGAGAAAATAATTTCAGGCCCAAGGCCCCATACCCTCAAAGGTTAATGGGGCCAAAGAAGAATTATGATCAGGAAGGAATCATTGAAATGTTCAAGCAGTTGAAGGTAAATATACCCTTCCTAGATGTCATTCAGCAAGTACCGGCATATGCAAAATTTCTAAAAGATTTGGTCACGACCAAGCGAAAGACTAATGTCCCGAAGAGAGCTTTCTTAGCAGAGCAGGTAAGCTCAGTTTTGCAAGAGAGACTTCCAATTAAATATAAGGATCCTGGATGTCCTATAATTTCAATCATCATAAGAGAGAATCGCATTGATCAAACACTTCTAGACCTTGGAGCAAGTGTCAATCTGTTGCCATACTCTGTGTACAAGGAACTAGAGTTGGGAGAACTTAAACCCACAACTATGACCCTTCAACTTGCAGATAGGTCAATTAAGATTCCTAGGGGAATAGTCAAGGATGTCCTTATCAAAGTAGATATTTTCTACTTTCCAGTCGATTTTGTTGTCTTGGATACAGAACCAATTCTTCAACACAAAAATAATGTTCCGATAATTTTAGGAAGACCATTCCTAGTAATATCGAATGCATTAATCAATTGTCGAAATGGTATAATAAATTTCTCATTCGGGAACATGACTGTAGAACTGAATATCTTTCACATTTCGAGACAGCCTGTTGAAGATGAGGAACATGCACAAGTTTGCACGATTGATAAACGACCTGTTTGGCACATTTCTCAGTTTCTAGAGGCCTGTTTGGCACATTTTAGTAAAGACCTTGATGTGAATCAAGTGATACACGAAGTTAATGAAATGTTAGACTCAACGCCACTCTTGAGAGAAAATGAATGTCAACTGAAAGATGAAGTAAAGGAGGAAGAAAGATGAGAAAAATCAAATGAAGGAGAGAAATCAAGGCTGGACCTAAAATCTCTCCCTGCAGATTTAAAATATGCATAATTGGGTACAGATGAAACTGAGCCAGTGATTATTTCTGTAAATTTGAATGAGGATCAAGAAGAAAAGCTCATCGAAGTACTCCAAGATCATAAAAGTGCAATCAGGTGGTTTATCAAAGACATTAAAGGAATTAGTCCAACGATGTGTATGCACTAAATTCATTTGAAAGAAAGCGCTAAACCCTCTAAAGAACCACAACGTAGATTAAATCCAATAATGCAAGATGTAGTGAGAAAAGAGGTTATTAAGCTGCTAGACGCTGGGATCATATATCCAATTTCTGATAGCACATGGGTGAGCCCGACA
The DNA here is from genome assembly GCA_021018995.1 of Chloranthus sessilifolius. Classification (NCBI taxonomy): domain Eukaryota; kingdom Viridiplantae; phylum Streptophyta; class Magnoliopsida; order Chloranthales; family Chloranthaceae; genus Chloranthus; species Chloranthus sessilifolius. Next base: position 33,814,379 of record CM037589.1, read on the forward strand.
CAAGTAGTACCCAAAAAGTCTTGGGTTACTGTGGTGACGAACGAGGAGAATGAGCTGGTACCAACCAAGGTTCAAACTGGCTGGAGAGTGTGTATCGATTACAAAAAGTTGAATTCAATGACCAGAAAAGATCACTTTCTCCTCCCATTCATTAATCAAATGCTCGAGAGATTGGTTGGGCATCAAGACTATTATTTCCTTGATATATATTCTAGATATAATCAGATAGTTATTGCACCAGAAGATCAAGAGAAGATGACATTTGCATGTCCCTTTGGAACATTTTCCTACCGAAGGATGCCTTTCGGACTTTGCAATGCTCCGGCTATATTTCAATTATGTATGCTGAGTATATTCTCAGATATGGTGGAGAGGTTCCTAGAAGTCTTCATGGATGATTACTCTATTTATGGAGATAATTTCAGTGATTGTTTGTACCATTTATCCCTTGTTCTTGCGAGATGTCAAGAGAAGAATCTTGTTTTGAATTGGGAAAAGTGTCATTTTATGGTGCAAAATGGTATTGTTTTGGAACATATCATATCGTCCCGAGGCATTGAGGTGGACAAGGCGAAAGTAGATATGATTTCAAACCTTCCACCACTCAGAATAGTCAAAGAAGTAAGGTCTTTCCTTGGACACGCTGGTTTTTATCGACGCTTTATAAAGGATTTCAGCAAAATTGTGGAACCATTGCGCAATCTGTTGGCTAAAGATGTTGCATTCATTTTTGATGAAAAGTGTCAAAGTGCCTTTGAAAGTATAAAGGCAGAATTGGTCAAAGCTTCTATAATCCAATCTCCAGACTGGACGCTACCTTTCGAAATCATGTGTGACGCATCGAATTATGCGATAGGAGCTATTCTAGGGCAAAGGGTAGAGAAAGTGCCGCATGTCATCTATTATGTAAGTCGCACTCTAAATGATGCGCAACTGAATTACTCTACCACGGAAAATGAACTCCTAGCAGTAGTCTTTACACTGGATAAATTTCGATCCAATTTGTTGAGATCAAAAGTTATAGTGTTTACTGATCATACAGCTCGTCGCTACCTCTTTGCGAAGAAGGATGCAAAAGCCCGTTTAATCCGATAGATTTTACTTTTACAAGAATTCGATCTGGCAATTAAAGATAAAAAGGGATAAGAAAATGCGGTGGCCGATCATTTATCTCGAATCATTATTGAAAAATTTGAGGATTTGATTCCAATTCTAGAAAATTTTCCTAATGAACAATTGCTTACTGCTGAACATTTACCGTGATATGTGGATTTGGTCAACTATTTGGTGACAGATCATATACCTAAGCATTGGATTAAAAACTAGAAAGCTGTTTTTCTAGCATGAGCTAAGAATTATTTTTTCGAAGACCCATACTTGTTTAAATATTGTGCTGATCAAATTATCAGAAGATGCATTCCAGAACATGAGCAGTCAAAAATTATTTCATTCGGTCATGAGCTATCCTGTGGAGGACATTTTAGCTCAAGAAAGACTGCGACTAAAATTCTCCAATGTAGATTTTATTCGCCAACAATCTTTAAAGATTGTCACCAACACTGTATTTCATGCGGTAACTGTCAAATGTTAGGCAGAATTTCAAAAAGAAATATGATGCCTTTAAATCCGATCCTGGAAGTCGAACTGTTTGATGTATGGGGACTAGACTTCATGGGCCCATTCTCGAATTCGTTTGGAAATTTATACATCCTAATTGCTGTGGATTATGTTTCAAAATGGGTTGAAGTAGTGTCCTGCAAAACCAACGATCACAGAGTGGTTGTTAAATTTCTTAAGAATGAGATATTTCCAAGATTCGGTACACCACGCTCGATTATTAGCGACAGTGGAAAACACTTCTATAATAAAGTGTTTGAGCAGCTCATGAAAAAGTATGAGATCACGCACAAAGTGGCTACACCATACCACCCTCGGACCAGTGGACAAGTCGAGGTTTCGAATCGGGAAATGAAACGCATCTTAGAGAAAACGATAAAGCCTAATCGGAAGGATTAGTCGTTGAAATTAAACGACGCATTCTAGGCAAATCGGACAGCGTTCAAAGCTCCCAGGAATGTCCCCTTATAGAATGGTTTTTGGCAAAGATTATCATTTACTGGTTGAATTGGAACATCGGGCCTATTGGGCTGTCAAGTCTTTAAATTTTGACTTGCACAAAGCGGGTGAGAAGCGCAAACTTGAAGTTACAGAATTGGAAGAAATAAGAGCCGATGCATATGATTGTGCCAGGTCTCAAAGACCGCATGAAGCGTGTTCATGATCAGTCTATTCTCAAAAAATCATTCACTGTAGGACAGAAGGTACTGTTATATAACTCAAGACTCCATTTATTCCCAGGGAAGCTCAAAACCCGATGGAGCTGTCCATTCCTGGTGAATCAGATATTTCTAAATGGAGCAGTTGAACTTTACAACTTGCGAAATGAAAGTAAGTTTCGAGTTAATGGCAACGGGTAAAACCATTTTTGGAGAATTTTATTGAAAATTTTGATGAAATTGTACTGAGAAATCCCGATCGATCGGGATGAAATTGAAAAATCTGAAATGTTGGGTTGGCGATATTAAACTTAGCGCTTCTTAGGAGGCAACCCATGTTAAATAATAATAATAATAATAAAATAATAATAAATAAATAAATAAATAAATAATAATTTTCATGTTTGGTCGATCGATCGACAATAAGACGATTGGTCGATTGATCGACCATCTTTTGTCAATCAATCGACATTAAATGTGGAAATTTATGATCAGGAATGGTTTTCTTTATTTGTCTTTATTGTCGATCAGTCGATGTTTGTAGTCGATTGATCGACTCTAAACTTTGCGTTTTCCCAAAGTGATTTAAGTGTCACGTCGTTTCATACTCTGCATGCGCCGTAGTCGATCGACCGACATGTCAGGTCGATCAATCGACTCTCAGAATTCAATTCCAACGCTTGGGAAGCGCAATGGTCAGTGTCGATCAATCGACCTTAAAAGGTCGATCGATCAACATTTATTGGAAACCGTAAACTTTAAAAGGCGTGCCTTTTCAATGTCTGTGTCAATCGATCGATGTATATACTTCGATCAATCGACAAATACGTTGTGTCCGTAATGAAACAATGCCTCTGTTTCTATTTAAAGGACCGAACGTCCTTTCTCTTCCACATTCTCTAAAGCATTCTTAATCTTCTCCTAGTTTCTCCGAACTTTTCCAACATTCTTAGAGATGGCGTCATCCTCGTCTGCAGGACTTCCTCAACGTTTAGAGGGAATTTTTCGAGAGCGACCAAAAGGTCGTTTCGCAACTAAGGAATTATCATCATAATATGTTTATGATGTGTCGGCATTCAGTGCAATGCCAAAGTGTGCAATCTCGCTTGCATACATCGCTGCCCTCAATCTTCACTTTCTACTGACGCCTCCAGAAATCAACGTCTCAGAACGGGTAGTCCGCCTGTTCTATCAAAATATGAGGTGGAAAAGTGCATTGATCGAGACTCATGACGATGCCCATTTCATTATCTCCATTGACGGCTGGAAGAGGAAAATTTATCCAGATACGATCGCAGATCTTTTTGGAATTATTGCTGAGCGCCTGATGAGTACTGAAAAATGAGGATATTTCACCCCTAAATACCTATATTTAGCTATCCGATGAAGGCTATCTAATAAGATTGATTAGATTTGAAGTGTTTCAGGTAAATACAAGCCAAGTATAGAAAACAGTACAAGAATTCTGAATATAATGCCAAAACACTGCAATTTCGGGTAATCAAGAACTTGGTGCGACTTGCGGCTAATTTCGGACCTTCAAGACGGCCGAATTACAAAATTGTCAAAACATGAAAGTTGTAGATATTTTCGTCAGCTTTCCAACGGCGCACGAATCGTCTCCATCCGAGTTCGGGACAGAAAGTTATAGCTGAAATACTGAAGCAGTGTCTGAACCACAAGAATTGCTGATTTTCACGGATTTCTGGGGTCGATGCATCGACCCTACAGGTCGATTAATCGAGCAGGAATAGCAGTCTGACACGATTCTGACACTAGAAACGTGATTTTTTGGATTATTTATTGGCTCGATGCATCGACACTTATTAGTCGATTAATCGACCATAAAAAGTCGGTTTAGGATACCTTTGCGCGACGGATTCTATTTAAAGACTCAAACACTTCGGGAAACAGAGGAGAGATCTTTTCAACATTAGAATTATGTAGGAATTAAATTTAGGAGAGAGTTCTAGTTTTTAGTGTTCTTAGTTTTTAGCCATTATTTTTCATAGAAATAGAGAAATTTTATTATTCTTTTGAGAGCTTTGTTCTTTAATTTTTCAAGTACTCATTCCTAAATTTTATTCAAAGTTTATTTCTGCATTTATTTCGTTTCTGAAGATTATCATCCGTGTGGATCAACGTAATTTATTTTGAAGTTTGAGGTAATTTTAATTAATATTATTTTCCCGTCTTTATTTATTTATGTCAATTCCTTACAATATGTGTGGCTAAATTTATAGGGATGGGGATCTAATGATTCCCATCCGAGGGATGTACTTTTAATAATATAAAATTAGGGATTAAAATATGAGATTTTAATTTTATGGTTGTTGTGCTGCATGAATGGATGAAATCCCCGCCACTAACCGGGATCGCGTGTGCCGAGCCATGCCCGGGATCTCAGATCTGTGACGGTAATTTTACCCTATCATTGTTATGGTCTTTGTATTTTCGTTGTGTGGATTTAATTATGATTATGTTCTGGGATCGAGTGTGCCGAGCCATGCCCTGGATCTTAGTTCTGTAATGATAATTTTATCTTAAATAATCTCTAATCTGAATAAAGTGTGCCGAGCCATGCCCTTGATTTCAGATTTGTAAGTGGTATTCTTATTGGAATTTTCACCCACTTTGGGGATGGTTTTTATTTGAACCTGAGATCATGCGTGTCTAGCTGTACCCTTGATCCCAGATCTATATATGAAAATCATCTAAGTCCTGATTGCAGGGATGCAACGTCGAACCTATTAGGGTGTTGACCATTGATCTTCCATAAAAGATGTTTGTTACCAATGAATATCTCATAAGTTAATCCTTAGATTTATATTATAGGAAGAACGGACCAAAGATGGGAGGATTTAGTATCTTCATCTTTATCATCATCTTCACTTTTATTTGCGAATTATCAATTGAATTTTAGTTTGTAGTCATTAATTACCATCTCATCAACCACTTAAATCATAAAACTGGTAGAATATTGTTAGATCTTAATAGATTTCTAGAATTGCTTGTCTCTTTTAGATAGTTCAAAATTAGTCCTCGTGGGAACGATCTCGTACTCCGCACTCACTATATATAAACCGATTCGTGCACTTGCGAGTAAAACATACATTAAAATATCACATCAGCGCCCTTTGAAACACGAACTTGGGGAAGAACTGAATGCTGATGAGGGGCCGATGATTGATGATATGTGCAATGGTGTATATTCATCAAGAGGACTTGTTACCAAACGATCAGCTCTCCCACGCGATATTCTGTTTTGCGACATTGTCGTTTCTTGTAACCTTTGCCCACGAGGTCATGCCAATGAAAGAACTGGACCTCGGGTGAAAGCATTGTATGGTGGCTACAAGCGATCATGGCTCAATATTCCATGGTTTCTGCATGATTCAATGTGGCGATGCCACGATAAAATTGTAAATCCTCAAGCTGGTGATGTGGCACTCATCTATTTTCCTCATCTGGTGATGCAACTTTTGTATTTTCTTGGGTTCCCTTTTTATCTTGATGATAATATTCGGAACCTTCCATTTTATAACTATGGGCCGACGCAATGGAATCGAAGCATGCGTATGTTGGGAAATATTGATGCACAACCTGCTCCCCTTGCCCAGCAGCGCCGTCGAGTGCGTCAAGAAGAAGCTACAGCCGAGCTAATGCCAAAACCAATTCGCAATGAGGGAGTTTCCCTCTAATTAATGCAGGCTCAGATCAACTCCTTGATCGACGAGTAGCACCGGCAATACAATCTTAATCTCTGTCGTGGCCGATATGATCAGGCCTTCATGCATCAATTAGGCCAGAGATTGTGGCCCGATGGCTACGACGAGATGAGGGCTCGTGCGAGGCAGGCTGAGGAAGATGAAGAAGATGATTAGGATTAGATTTTTCTTTTTCCAGCATTTATGTTAATTTTTAGTTCTAGAATTTTTAATTTTTAAGTTTTATTAGGATTAGGATTTCTGTTTTTCAGTGTATGAAGGATTAGGATTTGTAAAAAAAAAAAACTCATCAATGGAAAATCAAAAGAAAGTTTATTTTCGTGTTACATTATGTGTAAGTTTATCAGTCTATCAATCGACCCTCACTGGTCGATCAATCGACTTTGCAAAAAAAAAAAATTCAGTTGATTACACTCTGTTTGGTTAACCTCTCGATTGATCGACCATCTTTTGTTGATCAATCGAGGTTATATAAAGTCATCATAATTAACTGTATTAGTCGATCAATCGACTAATTCTGTCGATCAATCGACCAATACACTTGCCGAAAAAAAATACATATATAATAAATAAATAAATAATCCGTTCCCAAACTTTTTAGAAGTTTAATATTTCAAACACTGTTTCTCTATTTATATCCAAAGCCCTGAAACTTTACCTCAAATTTTCATCATCATTTCATCTCTTCATTCTCATCAATGGCCGGAAGAAACCATTTTACTAGGTCAACTTTAAGGAAGATGAACGAAACAGCAAGAAAAAGGGAACGGGGTATTGGATCACAATCTCCACTGGATCTAACCAACATCAATGTGGTAGATCTTGATCATGTACCTATTCAACTTTGGGATGAGCCAGCACGAAAAAGAGCCAATAGATCAGTCAAGCCCACCTCGATCTTCTCCAGCGATATCGAGATGATTGATTTGGATCCGATTCCATCCCCATCTCCCATCACAAAATCACCATCACCCATTCTTTCTTCTTCATCGATACCACCACCAACTCCATTAGCTGCATTTATTCTCAAATCAATCCCAAAGGAGGTTATTGATCTCATACCAACTGAGACTTGGGCGAAGTTGTATCCAGCTCCGACACTTCGGGATCTGGCCACGAGTAATACGGCCAACCCATCAACACCGCTGCCCCTAGATGTGACTCCTGATTCTTTAAATCCAGGGAGTATCACCGAAGCAATGTGGAATTTTACTTTTCCAAAGCCAAAGCCAGGGTCAGGAACTGATGTTTGAGAAAAACAAATTAACAGCCTTTAGGATGTGTTAGGATTTTTAGGTTTTATTTTTAGTTCTGCATATTTTCTGTTTTTAGGTAGCTTTAGGATTTCATATTTTCTTATTTGAATAAGTGTAATTTCCAGTAATTTTCTTAATAAATTCTCTTTTAGTTTCACTAATGCATGTCACTTCCTTTATTTTTTTTGGTCTGTGAGAACTTTAATTGTAGGTTTGGGGTGGTAATGTGAATATTTTAAATAAATAAATCGGATTTAGTCAATCAATCGACCAAGCTGGTCGATCGATCGACTAAGCGAAGTAAAGATCCATCCAAGAAAACTTTTATATGGTTAATCGTGTGGAATTTCAAACTAATAAATTATGTAATCTCATTAAAAGAATATTAAATGTCATTTCATTTCATTGCTCTTAGGAGAGAAAAGCTAAGGTGAAAATTGACATAAAATTTTAAAGCCACTCTTAAGAAGTTATGGTGTTTGACTCAGTTCAAAGCGCTTAAATCATGAAAACTTATATGAAATTATGAACTGTAAGGATTTTAGTGGAGATTAAAATCATGTGAGCTTTAGAGCTAATTTCCCATCCTTGATGAGAGCATACATGCACTCGGAGTTGTCTTTGAATACGAATTATTTCTGCATAATCTCATACTTTTTATTTTGACTTGTAACTTTGCATGACATTAAAATTTAAATCATTGTGCTAGAACGTATTATATGTTTGTTCAAGACAAATAGGCAGAGTTACTATCTTTTGAGGATACTATTGGAGGCCATCTTTGGCTCGATTATGCCTAAAATGCCCCACCTCAGATAAATTTATCTTGCTAGTACCCCTTTGAGCCCATTTGAAAAAAAAAAAATTTACCTTTAAAAATTCTTTGATAAGCCACATTAATCTCTAATCCTTCAACATTTCTAAAAATTCAACTTTACCCTATTTATTTCTAAGAAATTGAGAATGATGAATGAGAGAAAAAGAAAGTAAGTAGAGAGGCCTTAAGTTCTGATGATCACTGAGAAAGTGTGTATAATAAAATAAATAAATAAATAAATTTAAAAAAAAAAAGGGAATATATGAGGTGCAAAAGTCAAAAGAAGTAAAGTGAGGAAATAATAGAAAGAGAGTTGAGACAAACAGAAAAGCAGTGAGACAGTAGAAAAGAAAAAAAGAGAGAAATAGAAAAATGAGAGTTAATTCTTTCCAATTTCTCAGAAACTTTGAATGCCAACTTCCCTTTCTTTCTTACCCTTACCTAAGCCACATTATAACCTTATGAAAAAGACCTTCATGATCTGATCTTGCATTAGTAACTGCCTGGTGGAAAATAAATATATAATACCTATGGCACTTAATTTGACATGCTTAGAATATACAAGTGTCTGTTCCTATGAGATTTAATTGTGATTTGATTTATAATGTGCTTCGCCTGTCATATGAAACCTATTTATTCTGTTTTGTATTGATCCCTCACATGTGTGAAAGTATACCCGTCATCAGAGAATTTTTATTTTGTGAGGATTGAATCAAAACTTAAACCTATGCAGTTCAAAAGTAAGATAAATTTTCAGATAAGTAGAATTTGATCTGATGATTATACGTAACACATCTAGAGATGGGTGAGAAATTTATCTGTAAATTGAAGCATTAACTTAACTAAGCATCAATTAAAATGACATGACATGTGTATTATTTGTGGAGAAAATGCATAATTAGATCAATTAACAAATTTCACATGAATCAATTATATAAAATGCTTTGAAGTTTGTGGGTAACTTCACTGAAAACCCTCAGGAGACAAAACTCCTCCACTAGGGATCACCTAGCGGTTTAAAGGCTTGTTGCATATGCTAAATGCAATCGTGCTTCCTACGAAAGTGGCATTCTTTATTTTTCTTAGGTTGTTAGTTTACTCTTCAGTTTTGATTATCCACTCCTTTGCTCGAGAACTAGCAAAGTGTAGGTTTGTGGGTATGATGTGCAGTGAAATATGATGATATTTTACCCCTAAAAATCTACACTTAGTCATCCGATGAAAGCTATCTAATATGATTTAGCAAGTTTTCTAAGTTTCAGGATAAAGTGGCCATTAAACATATTAAGAAGGGTAAAATGGTGCAAAAAGCTGAAAGGAACTGGACGAGTGAAAAAAAAACAGAGGAGATTGACCATTTGACTAGGTCGATCGATCGACCCTTTTTGGTCGATTGATCGACATAATCCGGAGGAATTTCAATTTGAAAATTACAAATTTATCTTAGTCGATCGATCGACCAATTCAGTCGATCAATCGACCAAGTTCAAATTTAAATTTAAATTTAAATTTTAGTTACGAATGGGGGGATGCTATTTAAAGAAAAATCGGAAGATTCGCAAGGATCTTCCGTCTTTGCATTTTTTTTCAAAGTTCTATTCTTCCGCTTTAAGTTTGTGAGAGCATTTTTTATTTCCGTGTGTTAGGTTTTAGAATAGTTTTATTTATCTGCATTCAAACGAGGAGCCGTAAGGAACTTGGATTAAAGCTATTTGTGGAATTTGTTAAAGCTCTTTTGATGGTATTTTAAATATTGATGTTGATGTATTTTTCAATTATGTCATTTACTTTTATTATGAGTGGCTTATCTGGTTTAAGGATAGAGATCTAATGATTTCCATCCGAGGTATTCATTTATTATAATATAACTCTGTATTGAAGATATTATTTTGTAGTGGACTCTGATTCTATCTTTTCATAGATAATATTTCTTCAGCTTCTGAGATACAAGAGCTAATCATGCCCAGTAACCTTATATTTACAATGGAGATGTTATCCTAATCTCTTCTGCCTCAGGATAAACTCTACCACTTTCTGAGGTGTGAGTGTTAATCATACACTCACAGGATGTTAATCATGCATCCCCTTGATCTCAGATCAGTAGTGTGAACTTACCCTGAGATCTGATTCTAAGTACTTTTCTTAGGTGTGAGTGTTAATCATGCACTTATGAGATGTTAATCACACATCTCCTTGATCTCGGATCTGTATTATAGAATCCGTAGGTGTTCAGATCCCAAGCATCTTTTATAAATCTTCTATCTTCATCACAAATTTGTATATCATAAATGATAAACCTACGATGGGAAGATTTAGTATCTCAATCCTTATCTTTCATTATTTGTTTAAATCTTTAGTTTCAATAGTATTATTCTCATTCATCAAAAGCTTTCAAAGTGTTAGATTAGTAGTTACTGTGATAAATCTGTGCATGTTCTTCTAATTAGTCACTATTTCTCTCTTCTAAATTTTCTAACCGATCCTCGTGGGAACGATCTCGTACTCTGCACCCACTGATTGCATCACGATTCGTGCACTTGCGAGTACAACTTAATTTACACATCACAGTGGCTACGCAAGGAACGACATGTAAAGACTTAAGTTTTTAATCTTTGGCTGACTTACTTAACGGTATCTTATTATCGTACTCATAATTTATCTTATCTCAATATACTCATATCATAATATATTCTTACAACTTAATTCTAAGAAGAGCTATAATGGGATAATCTTACTAAATCACACTTTTCGATGAAAGTGTTCTAGAGTAACCTGGATGTACTTTGTGTAACAATAAAGAGACCTCTCTACCATAGAGGTTCCAAACCACCATAAAGGGGTTACATCCGTACATGGACACTAAAAATCTAAGTCTCACGTGACCGAAAAGAGATGTCACTATAATTAAGGCCCAAGGCCCGAATCTCATATCATAACCCATATCTTATCCTCTCATATTCAAACTCGGAGTAATAAGGTCACCGTAAATACTATCGTATATAAGGTTATATTAAATTTATACTCATCCGACTCGTCATGATGTCACATATCATCATGAGTTGTAAGGCATGTGAATACAATATATTCTTTACTTCAATACCATGTCAGCGAATCACTACACCTAAGCATAGGCATGATCTCATGCACTTGTGTATATATGACCTAACATATTTATAACTCGTACATTATTCTCAAAATATAAACATAGAACTATCTTACTTACACAATAGATTTATATTTAGATTTTTGTTATGTTTATATATAGATATATATAACTCATCTCAATATAAACATAGAATAGGGTGATTATTAATGTGATCTCAATAACGTCATGGTCAAAGTTTGATTTTCACGAGACATCAAATTTCTTACACTTCGTGTTATCGAAGTGGTCGCGTTGATAGTGATAAAAGTGATATATATATATATATATATATATATATATATATATATATATATATATATATATACTACTATAATTGGATAATTAAATTGAATGATATTTATAATTACGAAATTGTTATTTATTATAACCATCGATGGAAAAACTTTAAGTAAGATATAATATACACAAGAATTTTGGTCATAAAAATAAGAAAATAACATAAAATTCGTGTAGCCTTGGGGTCATTCAGAACTAATCCCGACTTGATGCTCTATTTTTACCTCTAAAACATCATATTTGTACAATGGATATTTCATATAAAGTTGTAAAGTTTGTTGTTTTCTTCCCAATGCCACAAGAATTGTGTCAATTCGAGGTCGAAGTAAAACGTTATGGTCAAAATACCGAAACTACTACATCGATTCCATGTAGTAGTCTCGCGTAAGAAATAATGCCATGTATATTAAACGACATGTTATATAATTATAGAAATATAATATTTAAATGTTAATACTCATATAAGGATATAATAATAGTTACTTTTATATATAATTTAATATACTCACATATGTCTAATAGCCACTCAAGTGCATTGCAGTGATCAATTATAATATACTAACAAGTGTCCAACATCAGATGGAGCAAGGTCCAACATCGGATGGGTCAAGGTCCAACATCAGATTTATAATATTTTGGGGCTTAATTAGTTTTACTTATTTTCTTCCTCATTGGATAAATAATTAGTTTTACTTATTTTTTTCTTCATATTCAAAATGCTATGAACGGAATTAGATAAACAAGAATATTATTTAAATTTTAGTGCTTAATTAATTTTAGATAAATAAGAATATAAAATTACAGTTTTAATAGAAGAGTAAATTTTTAACTATATAGATTTACACATAAACAATATCAATTGAGTATTCCAAATAAGTCAATCTATCAAATTTACAAATATTAGGTTTTATAAATTAAAAAATAATAATATTAAATATGAAAACCTAATAGAAAAGTACAATATTAAATAATCAAACAAAGAGATGGTTTGAAAAGATAAACAAAATATAAACCAACTTATAAATAATGCAACTTTAATAGAAAAATAAAATACTAAATATGTCGACTTATTATACTTAAAGATATTGATCTTTAAATATGTAGATTTAAGAGGAATATAATATATTAAATATACAGAATAATAAAAGGTAAAATATTAATAGCCAAACAAGGGGTTGTTTGAAAATATAAACGAAATATAACCCAACCTACAAATTATACAACTTTCACGGGAAAGTATAATATTAAATATGCAAATCTATTAATTTATGAGATATTAGAGTTTAAATAAGATTTTTAAAACTATCGATGCGCGATCAAATGCATCCGACATGATGGAAACTGAGAAGAACAAGATAGATTGTTAGGTACCCACCGCTTGAAGCGTGAACAGTAGTTCTACGGTGATTCAAGTTGAAAAGGTTGATGTCCAAGGTGTTGGTTCGTCTAAGTTTTTTTTTTTTCTTCCCTTCCTTTTCTCCTTTAGGCCATATTCAGGTATTTCCCCAGTTATCTCATAAAAGCTCAGATTCCTTACAACTCTGTTTCCTGCAAATTCCCAGCAAACTCAGATTCCTGACTTTCCCCAAGTGTGTTCTTTTAGGCCTCAGAAAAGTTGATTCCTGACATTTCACAAAAACAAAGGATTTCTTGTGTTCTTTTAATTAATTCAAAGAAGTATAGAATTGGTCTACTTTAGGGACATCATATGACCGTAGGAATGTCGATAAAGCATCCGATACCGTACTGTAAATTTTCGAAGGTCATTTTCGACCGATGCACGATCCATGAGAAGTTGAACAGTTCCATCGGTACAATTGTGCAAAAAAAATTCCTACAACTATACTACCCGATCTCCTATGATACTAACACTATAATGTTACTTGTACGATGATCTATCACTTTGACGGTATGAATTTCTAAGATCATAAGTCAATAAAATGGCTCCTAAGATCGTTAGCAGGAAAACACTAGTTTAACTAAAGCCAGTGGTTTTCCGAGAAGGGCTTACATCACGTTTTTGGTAGGCGATGGTGATTATGTGGAAGGCGTGATGGGATTGGTCAAGGGTTTGGGGAAGGTGAAAATCATTTATCCACTTGTGTGGCGGTTTTTGCCAGACGTGCCGGCGAAGCACAGGTGGATTCTCGAATCTCAGGGTTGTATTGTTAGGCAAATAGAGCTGGTGTACCCGCTATAAAATCAGACTCAATTCGCAATGGCGAGCAGAATCTCAGAATCCGACTAAAGAAACCCATCTCTCCTCCCATAACCGCCATCGTCTCTGTCTGTCTCTTGTTGCTCTATTCCTTTTCCATTTGGGAAGAAGGCAAGCTACACTAAAAGTAGCCGTTGGAGGTGTTGTGGGTTTTTATATGGTGTGTGTTTGAGAGAGAATATACTATCCAAGAACTCGGAATCAAACAATTCCTAAGTTCCACCAGTGTCGAACGCAGGGAAAGCTCAGATTCTGTAAAAAAATGTTGCTTTCTGAGCGGGACTGTTTCTGAGCAAAAATTGCATATTAGAACATGGCCTTAGAAAATAGAAAACTCTTAAGGTTTTATATATATTGGTAGGAAGTTTGGATTAATTCTAATTAAGACTTTTCGTAAAGGATTTTTTACGTTAAAAAAGAATTCATATGTAAGTAGAATAACTTGAGAAAAGGTTTCGTTAGAGCGCTCTGTGTAAGCAATGTTGGTACTTTTCTCCCGAAATTACAGTTATGCCCTTTAACTTATTTTATTTCTTAAAACGGGTGTAACTATTTATATTCTTATTAGAAATTGACAAATTATACATCGTTGGAATTGTATCGACGAGCACTTCGCAATGTGTCCAATATTTATATAAGAAAAATAAAAAAATTTCAAAAAGATAGTGGGTTCCGGTGTAGAGCGTTAGCACAGTATGCAGTGTGATACATCATCTAACACCGTTAAATTAAAGTAAAAAAATCCGGATTGTTACAAGAGACTTTTGCCATGCGAAAACACTATCTACGCCATTTGATTTAAAGGTCGTGACTTCAGGATATTAATTGCAAAAGATTAGCAAAAAATATATTTTTCATCATGTGATTAAATGTGTGTGTATATATATATATATATATATATATATATATATATATATATATATATATATTTTTTTTTTTTTTTTTTTTTTTTTTTTTTTATAACCTGGGTATATGGGCCTCTTAGAACACCCGCCTAATCACAGGGGCATATGCGCACCCCAAATTCAGCATATGTCAGGTCAACACAGGATATAAATCCCTAGGGTGGCCTCAAGGAAGGGAGGATATTCGAACTCAGGTCTCCTGTTTTTGAAAGCAGGTACCTGGCCAACTCATTTAACCCCTTGAGGTTCATCATGTGATTAAATGTAGTCATAGGCTATTATCTTATTCAACATTTGACCAAAATAGATCAAATGTTAAGTATCTTGTTTTGCTCCAATCGTATGCAATGGATATCAATATATCATAAACTCCAAATGACAACCTAGATTCTTTAAATTCGATGCAAAGGGCTGACTTTCCATTCCAAAACTATGAAATCTTCATTTTAAAGGACCGACTCTCTGACTATCATTTATACACCAAATGGTGTTTAAACAATCTTAAACCAATTATCAACTAATGATCTTCGAAACTTATGCCATCAAAGTGCTATATCAACAATTGAAGGGCTATGGGTCCAAAATCACACTTTTTGAGATATTTAAATCATCCGATCTGTACACTCTAATATCAATGATTGTTTTTAATTTTGATGATTAATATTAAAATTTACCGATCGAATAATTTACATATACTTATAAATATGATTCTTTGGTTAGGACATAATCCAATAATGGATTGCTACTTGACCAATTTAGATCAATAGTAAATGCGTGCTATACGACAAAATTAGTGGTGTAATTTAAACAGCATTTGGTGCTTAAATGTTGGTCAAGTGCTATTATCTCTTGTTCTAAACTATATTCAAGGGCACAAATCTGTGGAAATTATTACTATTAAACAAAGTAATTAATTTGATCTTATGCTTTGGTGTACAACTGTACACTGTATAGTATATACTATGCAATAAAGACTCATTGCCTATATATGGCAATAATAATATAATAATCAGAATTTATTTATATATAGTAATAATAATAATGATAATCCAAATTAGGCCGAACTGATGATTCATCTGGATATTTTACTTGCCACGTGTTTTAAAAGTCTTTCTTTGGTCAACTATCCTACAATAGTAGGATTTAGAGACCTACGCCACGATATTCTCATCTTCTCCCGCTTTTGCAAAGGACTACATAAATTATCTAGTGCGTGATGTGACTATATAAATCGGTGATACTCGAATATGGGAGATTCTATTTGTACACGAAACCTGCCACTGCACATAGTTTAAAAATAAAGGACGATATTTTGGTGGGTAACTCAATTAGCGCCCGCCTACGTATTCTCAAAGCGCCAACTTCAGAGCCCATTCAAAATTATTTATTGCTGAAGATCATATGATGTAGAGATCATTTTTATTCCAATCATCTTTCACAAAATGAATATAGAGATTATGTCTCATATATAAGCCTATCAGATTTTTATTTCACATACCACCAATCCCCAAAAATGACATGTGGAATGAAAAATTGCTCGTTTGATAGGAGAGATATAATTTTACGATCTATTGAGTGGACTATTTGGGTGAAACACAATCTCCGTAATCTAATTTGAAGTAATCAACGATTTTAAAGGGTGGGCGCTTTCAGAGATTGCATGGTGCTAATATAAGTATCATATTTGAAGGGTAATCATTAAATAATATAAATCTTACAAGTATAAAAGTTCGTGAAACTATGACAAGTACTAAAGGTGTCGAAACAACGAGACTATTTGTTTATCTAAATTAAAGCCTCGATAAAAAAATGATTTTAGAAGTAAATCTAACTAAAAGTATTTAGAAAAAGCAATAAAAATATATTTGGAAAGCACTAAAGAAAACAGTCTACAATCTCTCTTAATCGCAGATTCGTAATTAACTCATAATTCTATTCATGCTCTAATTTGAATTCGATGTAATAAGTTAAAGCTAGGTAAAATAATCAGATATTATTCATAGTCATGGACTAATCGAGACAATATAATCAATCTAATATCTAGTGATCTAATCTTTAAGCATCATTGCATTAAACCTATCAAACTAGACTACAAATATAAATTCAATGAAATTTTTTATATCAAATCTAATCATAATCCCTACAAGACGATTATGATCATAAAAAATTAAAAAAAAAAAAGCTTTAAAAACATTCACATCAAGTTATTAACAATAGTGAATCACAATCATGCAATCATTACAATAAGAGAATTCAAGATAGAATAAGAAATATAACTTTAAATTAATTACTCATCTTTTATTTACAAAAGATCCAAAACTTCGAAAACTAGTTACGCATCGTTGCTCTTACCTTCATCATCAGTGTACAACTTATAGGTTCGACCATATAACGATGGTTTATAATTCCCTCAAACTTACAAACTCTCAAAATCTGAAAACTATAAAACCTATAAAAATAAAAAACTAAGTATTGAAAAACTCTCTCTAATCCTAAACTTAGGATCCTTATTTATAAATTCATAAGGCCCTAATACGTTAAGATACACTATGAAAGAAGTCATGATACAACTCTTATTATAATTGGGAAAGAATGAAATTTTGGACTGTTTAATTTCAAAATTGTCAAACTCGACCTATATCTGGAATCCCAATCTCGACAATTGTATGTGGGAACTCGACAGGTCAAGTTATGTTCTTCTTAACTTCTTTCTTTTGATCTCGACAAGTTGAGATATAAACTCGACCAGTCAATATTGCTTTTCTCTGATTTTTCTTCTTGGAATCTCGACAGGTCGAGATACGACTTTGACCGATCGAGATTGACAGTTTTTTGAGTTGTTTTTCTTCCTTTCTTACTTCTCTTATGATTTTTGTTTCTATTTCTTTCCTTCATTGATCTTTTAGATTTTTTCTCTCCTTTATTCTTTCAAAGCCGCCTCCTGTATATGAAAGTACACTAAAGGTAGACATTAGTGATCATACAAACCCTAGCAATGTCAAGATTTTGGTGATTTAAGCATGATTTTGAAAGTTGATCAGAGGGTAGCTCTGTTCGCACCCACACGTTCTCTAAAAGCACCCATGTGTGCAACCCATTAAAAATCGTTGATTGCATCATATTTGATGATGGAGATTGTGTTTCACCAAGATATTACACACAATGGATCAGGAGATGATTTCGCACCTATCAGACGGTCAATATTTTATTCCACATGTCACGTATCCCCCAAAACATGCCCGTTGTGCATAATGGCACACATCATGCTCAAACGTGATTTTAGGGCCATATTTTGGAGATCTTTGACATGTGAAATTAGAAACCGATGGTCTGATAGGTGAGACATGATCTCGAGATTCTTTGTGCAGAAGATTTGAGTGAAATACGATCTCCATCATTTGATCTGACACAATTAATGATTTTTAAGGGCTTTCGATGTAGGCTTTTTCCGTCAACTCCCATTAAGGGCACCACACGCCTAATTTGGAAATTTTAAAAGGAATCTTAGGATAATGCCTAAGTATAATTAGTTAAATAAATATTTTTTAACCTTCCCTCCCACCTAGTCTGCCTTGGTTCCATTGAATTGGTTAGATTTTTTAAAGGGTAAGTGTTACCACTTACTACGACACCACCCTATGTTTGAGCCACCTCATTTAAGTAAAAGAAAAAAAATATCTGTTGACTGTTTTAAATAAGATGATGAAATTACTATACTTTTTCGTCTCAATCTTCCATCGGAATAGATTTTGAGCTCATAGGACTATCATGAACCATCAAACTACCCAAGTGTTGATTTCACATTGCACTAATACCACAAAGCAAGCATCAAAATAGCGGTTTAGTTTTTGGTTTCGGGCTTGACGGAAATCAACCAAATTTTGGCTGATAATATCCCCTCCATATATATATATATTTGGACCAAAATTTCGGTTCAAATTGTCGTATAGGTAGGAATCGAAACTGAAACAATTCATGTAGTTTGAACCATGCCATACTGTGAACATAATTATAATGTACCATCAAACGTGGCTCATTTTTCACTTGTTAGAATGTGTATCATGTAAAATCAATATTTGATGGTATGAGGGTAAACTGTGATCTCAAGATCTTTCTTGCGGACATGAATGATCACCATAGTCTGAATTAAAACCATTGATTTAAATTATCTGTACGATTGATTGAAATGATTTTATGTTTATGGTACGGATTTTTTGTTGCAGCAATCAATGTACGCTTAAATGAGTATTTGAAGACCATATTTGGAATCCACGCATGCATCTCAACCGTACAAATCGAATCGTTGGAAGGAAAGTACGCATATGCAAACTAGCTTGCGTATTCCTTTGAATACATCTGATCCCAAAACACGCTAGCTTAAAAAGAGTAGATCTATTTGCACCCACTAAAGTTTTAGACTATACACTCAAAAACCATTGATCCCAACCATACAATGAAAATCATTTTTCACCCCATTTTCTAGGCAATAGATCTAAAATAATGGGTAAAATTTTGACTCCAGAGCACTCATCTCAAAAAATTGATGCATTTGTATCACCCTTGATTATTTTGAATCAAATAGTAGAAATTATTTTTCAAAAAACGTGAGCCGTGTAATGGTAAACGGATGATCTAAAGATCTATGATAGGCACGAAAAAAGGTTCTCTATTATGCCATTGAACAATAGTTATCCGTAGGGAGCTCTAGAGTTGTACTGGGTGCAAACAGAGCTACCGTAAAACCTTATTTATCTCCCCGAGAAGGAAACTACGAGAAATTCAATAAACCGCGTAGCCGCCCTCGTTCGCTGGCGCCTCTATTTCCATATACTTCTTTCTTTCGTTTTTTTGATAACCCGTATACTTCTTTCTTAAACCTTCCTTTGGAGTTGAGACTTAGAGAGAAAATAAGGAGCACAGCAAAACAAATGTGAAGAGAAAAAAAATTAGTTCTATTCTTCTATATATAAATATATATAAACAAAGACGATTTTACCTCACCCTAGCTGATCTCTCTCTAAATCTGCGATTCTTGTTTCTTTTTCACACGCAATGGCTTTTCTTTCTAACTCGCTTTTAGATTCTCTCTGACTATTTATTCTCTATATATCAGAAGCCACTGATCTTCTTCGTCTTGTTTCAACATCACCCTCTTGATTATTCGATTCCATTTGGAAGATTTGAAAGAAGAGATGAAGAACGATGAGCAATCTCGGTCTCTGTTTGGGATTTCTCTCACTGATAGACCTGTGTGGCAGCAGTTTCTCATCTGCTCTTCTGGGTTTTTCTTCGGATACCTCATTAATGGCGTTTGCGAGGTTATGATTTATTCTTTTTTTTTTGTTGCATGCGTTTGAACAGTTGATTTCTTTTGTTTTTCTATCCCTTTTTTCGTTTGTAGTTTTCTCCTTCTTTAATCGAGGTTGGGGTTTATTTCTTTTTATTTTTTACCTTTATCGGTGATTTCTTGTATTTTTCTTCGTTTTCGCAAGTTTTTCTGCTTAAATAGAATAGATGTATACCGGATTTTTATCTCGTTGCTGGTGTGCTTTTACTTGTTTTTTTTTTTTTTAAGAAAAAATGTGGAATTATAAATAGTGGAATTTTTTCTGTAATTAGTTTGGGATTTGGGAATTCGAAGAACTCTCTTGATGTTCTTCTGCCTTGTCTCTGTTTATGTTCTTCTAAATCTTGCCCTTTCTTTGAAAACTTATGTCTTCTTGAAGATTTGTATTTTTTTCCCCTTTAAAACTTTTGATTTATGCGTTCTTGCATCATGCTCTTGTTCTTTAATTATTTGCATTAGCGTTTTGTGGAAAAAGTTATTTTCCGAGTTTAAATCTCGCATTACCTAACCAACTTCTCTTATTCTTTCACTTAAAAATTAATACAAAAATAAAAATAAAAATTGAGCGATTTTATTTTGGGGATTTCCGTTGCATATTAACCCTTGAAACTGATTTTATTTCTCTCATTTTCAGGAATACGTGTATAATCGGTTGCACTTCAGGTTCTTACTTCTTCTCTGCAACCCAAATTTTTGTTTCTCTAATTTTGTTTTTCTAATACAATTTTTTGATGAATTTGGTAAAATTGTCTTTCCAGCTATGGTTGGTACTTTACCTTTGTACAGAGCTTCGTCTATCTGTTTCTCATTTATGCGCAAGGTTTCTCCACAAAGCAGATGGTGAATCCATGGAAAACATATGTGAAGCTTTCTGCGGTTCTTATGGGATCTAACGGACTAACCAAAGGGTCATTAGCTTTTCTCAATTACCCTGCCCAGCTCATGTTCAAATCCACCAAGGTACATGCATTTATCATCTAAATTTGATTGAAACGCTAGAGCTAATTGCCTGCTTTGCTGTAATTCGAACTTATTTTATTGATCTCTGTTTTAGTTAGAGTTATTTGTAATCAATATAAAGAATTGAGTGTAAAAATTGAAAGAGAAGTCAAATTGGAGAAGGGCTGCCTACTTCTTACCCCTTGTAATTGAGCATGTTGTATTTTTCTTCAACAATTAAATGGTTGGTTTGAATTGCTTAAGTTTGCATAATTAAGTTGTTACATTGGACTAATTGAGAAATTTTTTGGAGAGAATTCAGGTATTGCCAGTTATGATAATGGGGCCCTTCATTCCTGGACTTAGGCGAAAATACCCACTTCATGAATACATATCGGCAATACTTCTGGTAGTGGGTCTGATCCTATTCACATTGGCGGACGCCCAGAGTTCCCCAAATTTCAATGTCATAGGGGTCGTGATGGTCTCTGGTGCTCTGGTCATGGATGCTTTCTTGGGTAATTTCCAAGAAGCCATCTTCACCATGAATCCCGAAACCACACAGGTAATTTGCATTGTTTGCTTTCTGTTCCTTTTTTTTTTTTTTTTTTTTTTTTTTTTGTTTAGGTAATTGGCAATATGTAAGCAGCGACAAATATGTGAAATAAATGTTACAGATGGAGATGCTGTTCTGCTCAACTGTAGTTGGGCTACCATTCTTGATTCCGCCGATGATTTTAAGTGGGGAGTTATTTAAGGCATGGAACTCTTGCTCCGAGGTAGGTTACCTTTCGATGTGCGCAATTATTTATTAAAAGGAAAATGAATTTGGACTATTTGAGTACGGTAATATTTATATACCCAACTGTGCATATTGTTGTTCGGTGTCTAGGTATTCTCAGGCAATCCTCGTGGACAGCCAGTAAATTCCAACATTGGTCACTGTACACAATATTCGTGGCCCCAAAGGTCGCACAATATCCGCCCTTCAATTCTTAAAACATCTATCTGCCTACGACGCATGGCGAAATTGGAGCGCAGTGCGGAGAGAGAGACCCTCCATAAACTAGTCATCTTAGAGAGAGAGATGAATGGTTGATCTCACAGTCAACAAAGATGAGGCTTTTTAACTATGTTGAATCCCATGATAGGATCCCGTGTTTCTCACCAATCTATTGCAAGTAAAGACGGCTTAGATGGTGTTTTATGGTCGCCCAGATTCAAAATTACTTGAATCTACTCAGGTCCTCGCTCAGATTCAAAACTACTTGAATCTACGTATGTCCTTTTTTCCCTACACAGCACAAATATGTGTGAATGTGGGGGGCTCCCTTTATTATGTGGCTTGCTCAATCTTATATCAAAAGCCTTAATCTCGAAAACCATAGTCTCGAACCAGGCGATCATTTAATCGAGCGACTGCGACTCTCGATTACTGTTTAAAATATAATTTTCTTGAAACTTGAAAGTAATAGCATGAATATTTGGCTTCAATTTCAGCATCTCTATGTATACGGGGTGCTCATTTTCGAAGCGATGGCCACTTTCGTCGGCCAGGTTTCCGTATTGTCCCTAATCGCCATATTCGGTGCCGCAACGACAGCGATGGTAATAATAATACCTCTCTCTCTCTCTCTCTCTCTCTCTCTCTCTCTCTCATAACAAATGACAAGTGTGTGGCTTTTGGGGTGCAGGTGACTACAGCTAGAAAGGCGGTGACACTTGTTATATCATATCTGATATTCACAAAGCCAATGACGGAACAGCATGCAACGGGCCTTCTGCTCATTGCTATGGGGATCGTGTTGAAGCTCTTGCCAGAAAATAAAGTCCCGCCTTCCAACTTTTCCAAGAATTTGAAGTCTTCCATGAAGGAGAACCCGCTGCAGCAACACCACCAGATCCAAAGAGAAAAGGGAGCGGTAGGAGAAAAGACGCCGTTGGTTTAACTCCCAACTTTAAAGACACAATTGCAGAGAAATTCTTTGATCCATGCCACCTCTTTCTGTTCTAGTTTGTTTCTTTAATTTTTATTTTTCGAGATTGTAATCTGTAATTTTTAATAACGATTTCAATTTCCTAAGATATACAATAATATTATTAATATTGGAAAAGTTTGGAAAGGTAAACTTTATATTCGTTGGCAAAAGTGCAAGATGTACGTTGTACCACAAGTACTTATGATAGGGTCGGGTCTGGCCAAAACTCTCTCAATTAGTAAAAAGCATATACCCGACCCAAATGGACCCGATACCCAACTCATATACACGACCCAACCAGTCAGAGCCTTATGTTTTCCATAATTTATGTATAAATATTCCGTTGAGTTGACCCAACGTTTTGTCCGACCCAACAGGTTAATGTTATGTGTCCGACCCAATAAAAAAAATCAGATCGGAGGAGTCGAGTAACGGGTGCACAAGGCAACCAAACACTTGGCTATCTAAATTGGAATGGGTTAGCGATTTGTACATGTAGTTTTGTTTTTTCATTGATTTTTTGCAGGAACATATCTCAGCCAATAAAACTTAAAACACAAATTACCAGAGTAGATAGTTTAAATCTCCCCAAAACATTATTTTTAGGCTTAATTTATGATCTCTCACTTTGATGGTGCAAATCACTCATATCTTAAACCATTGGTGGTGATCGCTTTGGTGTTTAAATGATCATCTGACCAGGGTGCTTTTTTAAATTAATTATTACGATACGTCTCAAACTTATTTTAGCCGATTGTTTGACTGTCTGTGACTGTTTAGAATAATATTCTCTCATTATCTTCACTTCAGATTTTTTAATAGGATCCTCCACATGTGGCCTACTTCGATTAAAAATACAAGCTAGATTGAGAACCTGTCTATTACGTTAACTAATTGATTTTGGTGACACGGCATGCCATAAAGGGCACGTTTGAAAGCCCGTTATCCAACAACACATTAATACGAGACTACATGTAAGGCTGATAAAGGGCTTAACATGCTAAGCTATCACAAGGAAGACTTCAGTGAACGCGTTTGAATTGTTACGAAACACGTCAAAATCCTTAACGTGTGATTATTTTGCAAAACGAGAGTGGAGGCTCACATCTCATTTCGGCTACTCGTGGTTTAAAAAGTTGTTTTAATGTGTTTCGCTCAAAGTCTCTCAAACATACTCACGATCAACCTCTCTCATAAGAGGGCCACTTAACATGTAAGTTGGCCATCTCACGGGCATTCAAACGTGCCCAAAACGTCGTCCTATTGTATGGCATGAGGGTTAACGTTCAAATAATAACTAAGAGAGGACCTACTAGTAATTATTAAAAATATGAATGACCTATTACAATTATATAATCTTACAAGTGGGACTTTGGTGGGGGCCACGATTTGTTCATTGTATTTGTTGCTTCACACAAAGTCTCATATGATTGCAAGCCATTAATTGCATGTAAAAGGATCGCCAGATACTTGATATATATCTATCTATATATATATTTTGGATAATGAGTGAATCATTTTGCCTTTCAATTCTCAAGCCAAAATATCTCATGACCGGAATAAATTAATATGCCCTTTTCACCAATTTTTGTATTCGTTTTATTTTTGTATTTTAGTCGATCAAATCTTTGACAACTTGTTGTGGCACCAGATCTTGGGGCAGGTGCCATCTCGCGTCCAACTGGTTGAGACGAAGCCGTGTGTGACGGCCATGGAATAGTCTGAGTTCAAATCACATGTCAGATGATTTATGATGAGTGAGTTACACCCATTTGTAAGGGTTTACCTGGCCCCATAAAGTTTTAGAGAAAAAAATTTATTTCGTAGGCTATTTTATCCTTCAAATCTCAGATTAAAGTTTCCCATCTACAAGGCAAATATGGTGCACTGAATTTTCAGCCCTTTGACTAGCTTTTATTAGTGGACAATATCATTTTTTGTTTTTTTTGGCATGGTGGCTAATCGAGTTTGGGCAACTTGTCGTGATCTTCCTTCCGGTTGTGGTTCCTTTTTCTGGAACTTATTTTGCATTATTTGAAGATGACTTTGCCTTTATTGTAAAAATGGGTCTTCTTATGCTTATAGCAATTATTTAAAACGATTTTTCCCTTGTAGCAAATGACTAAATATGATATAAATATTACATTTTTGTCATCCTAATAGTAAATATTAAATTATTAAATGATCAGTTACATAATTTACCATTTATCATCCTTAACTTAGCGGTGCTATGACTTAATTTACTATTAACGAGATATTAATGTACAGATATTAAAGATAAGCAATAAATCAGAGCCTAAATATTAATCTTTGTCAAAACGAACTCAAAAAGTAATAAGAAAAATGATTGAGCGAAAAAAACGATTTGTCACTCTTGACAGTCAGAAAATTGTAATTTACAATTCTTCAAAAGAGACAAAAAGAGAAAAACGATAAAGCGTAATCTAGAGAATCGTCAACTATGAGGAAGCCTACTGAAAATAGAAAATCGTGATTAACGATTTTCCAAATAAGCTATGAAAGAAGAAATCACTATTTATAATTTCCCAAGAATAGAAACTTTCCTACTATTGTTGCTGTTGCTGATCACGTGAGAACTATCACCGCCATATCCAGAATTAGAAGACTCCTACAATTAGAAGTCTGATGAACTACGAATCTGAAAAGATTGATAAATATCTAATCCAAAGGACTCTGCTTCTACTCAATAAAGATCACTATAGAAGCGTATCAACTAAAGAAAGCAAGGAAAGATAAAGTAAGAATTAGAGTTGTATTAGGATACTTTTATTTTTAGTAGTTTCTTTTATTAGAACTAGATCTTTGTAAATCGACCCCTTATGATTTATAAATAAGAGGGCTGGACATAAGAATAATCATCGAAGAATTTCATAATCAATTGACGCCTGAGATTGGATTTTCTTTCGATCAATAGTATATATTAGCTAGAGTAGATTAGATATCAGAGGTTTCTCAAGAGCAATTGACGACTATAATTGAGTGTTGAAGATTTGTATAAATGTCTATAATTTCTTAGGAGCAATTGACTACTGCGGTTGAGAGGTGAAGGATATATTTTACTTTGCTTTCTAATTTAGATTTTCTTTGCTTTGTAAACATCGCAAAGTTTTAATTTGAATTGAAAATTCGGGTTAGAATTTGCAGATTAGTATAACAAATTTTACTTTTCCATCTTCAGTTTGTTAGAGTTTGATTGACGCCCAAATTTTTGCTTGATTAGATTAAATCTGTATTGATAAGATATTAGACTTGTTTGACAACCAATGCTAGGAGACTAGAAATATGATGTAACGGTATTATTTATTTTCATAAATATCTGAAAGCTGATGATTGAGATTGATGACCTTAATCTGAAGGAGGATTAGAATTTATTTTTATGCACTTTAGTTTAGAAACTCATTCTTTTATTCATATTTCTCCAGTAGATTAGAAAATCTTGAAGATAAATAGAAGTTTTTAAAATAGGAATTTAGATAGAAGATAGAAATAGGAATTAGTAAGATAATGAACTTCCTCGTGCGAACGATCCTATGCTATGCTATAATTTTCATTGTGTGCTTGCAATAGGTTAAAACTTAAATTTAATATAATTATAATACACAATAACAACTAAGTCAAGTTTTTGGTGTCGTTGCCGGGGAAACAGATTTATCTAATTCTTTCAAGTTTTTATCTAATATTTTTTATCCTTTTAGAAACCAATATTTATTTTTCTCTTTTTAATATTTCTTTATATTTTTATTTTTCTTTGATCTCTTCTTCGTCATTTGCAGGTTCATTTGAAGAAGCGAATCAAAAGTTTTCAACTTCTGTTGGCCACGAAATTTAGAAATTTAGATTTGTTTCTTTTCCTGCTTTCTAGAATAAAAATCATATAAATTTAAACTAAAAATAGATATACTATATTCTAGCCAACCTGCCTCAATTCTAAATCAATATGGATCTGACAGGAGTAAACCAAAGTAAGGCTAGAACAATGGGGGAATACTATATATTGACACCTCTTACACCACCTCCATGTATTCGCACCTAGATTGCTGGTAATGAGTCTTTCGAAATCACGCCCAATATACTCCAAATATTACCTATCTTTCATGGACTAATGGATAAAGATCCCTCGTTGCATCTAAATAAATTCGTGAAAATATGCAATATTATCAAGATCACAAATTTGCCTAACACAAGCATCCGTTTGAGGTTATTTACATATTCTCTCCGAGATGAAGTAAAGCAGTGGATACACTCTTTGCCTCAAAATTCGATAGCTAATTGGGAAGAGTTGAAATAAAAATTCCTTATGGAATACTATCCCACATACAGAGCAACTCGGATTCGATATCTGATATTAACATTTCAACAATTTCCGAATGAACCTCTTTGGGAGAGTTGGAATCGCCTCAACGATCTTATACATAGGTGTCCTCACCACGGGGACACGAAAGGGCAAATAGTTCTTACCCTCTACGAAGGACTTGACAATATAGCCCGACTTATGATTGATGTTGCCTGTGGTGGCATGTTTCATAAATTAATAATAGAAGAAGCTTGAAAACTCTTTGAAACCCTTGGTGAAGAATCGGTGCAAAATCACGCATCGGGTGAGATTGACTCGGAGACTTCAACACGAATGCTTCCTAAGCAAGGAAAACTTTATAAATTAAAGTCAATAATGAATTACTTCCCAAAATTACAAATTTGGAAGACAAACATCCAGCCTCTGGTGAGTATAAAATCGTACCTAAAATCTCAACAAGGAGTAGTATGTGGTCCTAACCATGACCCAACTCAATCAGTCTCCTAACTTCCTTCCATTCCTTCTTACCACACAGAGGCCCATTGTCACACTGCTACCGAGGATACTCTAATGCAAAAAGCCTACAATAGGATGCAACAGAGTCGTATCCAGACACAATTACTTAATCATCTTATATTAGAAACTCAATTTGAGCAGCTATTACTTTCTAATAGAGAGTAACGTATCACCTTCGCATGCAGTTGGAATGTCTAGAGAACGCATATTTTTGGAAGGCACATCAACTCTCTCTGCTCTTACTTAATTCCCTCTAAACGAGCTACCGACTCACCCGTAGCAAAATTTTGTAACATATGTATATCAACAATATTATTCTTTCTTTTAGGAGAATTTCATACGATTCACAGAGCATAAGATACACCCAATCGTATGAATTTTTTTTTTGTAACTGTTTGAACATATGGATCTATGAACAACAATGCTGAATCGTAGCGAATGCGATTCAACTGGGGAGTCTTCTCAGTGGTTCACTTTTTGCTAGAATTGTAAACGTCAATTCTAAGGAACAGGCAATTCTAGTGATCTGTCTTATCAGTTACATTGGATTACGGACACATTCAATTCGTATGGGAATCAAACAACTTCTGCATTCAAGACTACCACTTCCCAACCACCCTAGCCTAGGAACCTACACAAAGACATTTACTCGAAGTGATGGCTCAATATTTCCTCTATAAATCCATACCCATCCATAAACCATCTCATCTCTTTCGTCTTCAATTTTTCATACCTAAAAATCTCATGACGAAAGAGCATAACCAGAACGATTTCAATAAGTAACTTGATCAAGTACATAGAGCTAAGCTCTAGGCTGCACAAAAGAAAGTAAAAGATCTGAAGCACCAGCGACCTACTCAAGATGCTGAATCGTCGACTAGAACTACACTTTACCATAAACCTAACCCAAATCCGAAACCATATACCAGAAGCCCATTTTCCCCACTTCCTAAACTTTACACCATCACAACCCACCCCGAATGTAAACTCCCATATAATGATGGTGGGTTGAACCGTCCCTCACCACCCTTCTCTGTCGCTTATCTTCTGCCTTCGCTTGCGCTACATTCCCTTTACATAGTTTTCATAAGGGAGCAGTATAGGCAAAAGATGAATCAGAGAGTTGTTCTCTTCCCACTCTTCGACGGACTTCCACAGTGGCTTACATTTCTTTCCAAAAAGATAAATGTGACGTACATTATTCTGTGGGACTTGGAAGACAGAGGGTGTGACTCTGCAAAGGCGTGGATATGCCTTTAGTGACAAGGGATGTGAGACTTTGATTGAAGGTACTTAGAAGTCGAGGACTGATCTTTATCGAAGAATCCTTTTCTCGGACGTGTTGCCAGTGTCATAGTTTTCTCGTATGTGCCTAGATTTTTTCAAGGTGTCAACTCAAATACCAATATCGGGTATCGGTCCAGGAAAGGTCGATATGAATCGGCCAATACCAAGTTGACTCGGTGAATTTAAATATATAAAAATGGGGAGTGATTGGACAATTCATGATACGTATCGGGCAATACCGATACCAAAAACTGAGTTGAAAACCGATATATATATATTGGTTGATTTTTAATACCTTGTCTTTGACATATGGAATAAAAAACTAACCATTTGATAGGTGCGTCCTAATCTCAAGATCTATTAGGTCGAAGAACAAGGTGAAAGGGGTCTAAGGCGTGGGCACTATTAGCGATTGTGTGGGTGTAAATAGAGGTACCCCTTAATTATTACTAAGGAGTTGCAACTTGCACACGACATTTGTACCGTGGCACGAGTTCAAACCAAAAACTTGATATTTTTGGATCCATGCCACATGGAACACCATTTAAACAATTTTTTATGTCATGATTTGAAGGCCATGATGTGAAGATCTCTAATGCCAAAGATTGTCACGAAAGACTACTTCTATTATCTGATTTAATGATTGATTCTATTAAATTAGATGATCATCCATTAAATCAGATGATAGAGATTGTGCTTCACGCCAATCTTTGGCACCAAAGATCTTTACATCATGACTTTTAAATCAGACGGCTTAGATGTTGTTTCACGTGGCACAGGTGTTTCACACAATAAAGGTTGTTTTTCGTCTAATCTTTCATATAACAGATCCTGAGATCCTAGGCGTACCATCAAACAGTCAGATTTTGATTACACGTGACACAAGTATTGAAAATTGATTTGAGAACCATTTTTGATGTATGTTATGATCATGTTCAATTTTTGGGATGTGTGTCACGTTGAATAAAGTTATGATCATTTGATGGTTGGCATAGCATTTCAAGATCCACCGTGGAAGATTGGGATAAAAAAAATCTTTAGAGTCCAATTCAAAGCACTCAATGAATTTATTTTTTTGTTGGAAATCAGAGACTACATTCATTAACAAGAGAAATCAGCTAAGACAATATTATGGATCTGCGGAGGAGCATCCTCCAATAAGATCTTATTACAATTAAAAAGTATATCTACAAAAATAAGGAGTTTCAACGACACTTGCTCTTAAGGTAGTTTTTGATAGTGGCTAGACTAATAGTAGCAATTTTTTGTAGCAACAGGACTAATAGCAGAAGTTTTTTGTTAAAAAAAAATGTTGCTAATAGTCTTATTTTTTGTAGTGCGCCATCCACGACTTTATTGGCGAAGCGTTTCACATGATAGCACGACACCACTAGAAAAGGTTAGAGGCCATTGTCGCAAATATCATCAGACAAAAAAGAAAGCTCTAAAGAATCCCTCATAATATTTGTTATGTGTTTAATAACGTGAGGAAAGTCCCCCTCAAAATAGACACGATTGAACCAACATTCATGAGCAAAATTAATCACTTGCAAGAGAGAAAAGGCCTCACAGTGATCAACCGATCGAGGAGATATTATGAGCATTTCTCGCCATCACTGCCATCACTAACCCTCATGGCAATCAATGATTTTTAATTGTGGTTAGTGGAGGATATTGATTTTTTGTGAAGAATTAGGAGCAACCCCAAAATTAAAAGTAGAGTAGCGGCTCGTCATCTTCTCCTCTCCATAGAGTTAAGATAAAACTTCTTAACTAGTAGGCAAAAATTATAGACCCCATTTGGTTAGGTGAGATATTTGTATTTTGTAGTTTGAAATCAAGCCTCACCCATTTGAGCACAAGATGTTTTTTTAACATCAGAATGAGCTATCATTGCAGCCGATAGACCTTAGATTCTCTCTCTCTCTCTCTCTCTCTCTCTCTCTCTCTTATATTATTGTGTATAATTTGATGTTATCGATGGCTATCGATTTTGTCATTATCATCACTATAGCCTTATGTCGTCTATTTGGAGTTTGCTTTACGAGTCCTATTCCAAAGTCCTATTCCTCCCCTCATTTTTTACTTGATAAGATCTTTTAACTTAGCAATCCTTTATATCTCTTCTTATGGCATCCATTTAAATCTTATTAGTCTTTTTCTTCTCTTATGCCCTTGTCTTCTCAATGTTATTGTATGAATTTTTAGAAAGGATATAGACTTCTAAAAATATAAATTTGAAAATTTACAAGATTTTCTACTTTATTTTTTTTTAGGAGATAATGTTAGATCTATCAATCCGACCATCTAAAATAATTGCCCTAAGATCTATGCGTATGATCAATCAAAATAATAGATCAATAATCCAAAAATTAAAATATGTGTACGTACCTTATCTCAATGATCGTGACTATTAATTCAAGTCGACGCTTTTCCTGTGAAGAAAGATGAAGGTGGCTTTATCCGCCTCTCTTGCTATACTCTCTCAATGGGAAGATGTCAAAAGGCTTGTGTGTAGTGAGCGGGGGACATCCACCTATATATAGCATAAAGAGTCCTGCCTAGAATATAGTCTATCAAGGTATTCTAATAGAAATAAGAATCACATGTAAATTAGGAAATCTTGAGGTTTCCTTCAATTCCCAATAATATCATTTATTATTTCAAGCAACTGCAATCCAGGGTTTTATAAAATCCGTATGTGTGGGCCACACAAAATAAGAATTTTGATATTTCATCAAAATTCCAACAGTCTCCCACTTAGTTCACACACGGACTATAGTTTTAAAAACGACTCTCACTGGATTAGACAACCAAAATGAGTACACTCTGAAAACAAAACGTTATTTAAATAACTTAGGCATTCACAAACATCACTCAAATTTAATAAAAATATAGGAATGGATCATAAATGCACATAGTATACTATTTTCTGAAATCAATACTAAGACAGTTTCATGGTCACAAAACTATTTTAACAACAAATTTGAGAGATGATAACCAATTTAACATATGAACTAAAGGCACAGCCAAAATGTGAAAATCTACAATGTCCCACTCCATACTCGTCGTATGTTATTCTTACATCCAGAAAACTCTGACTTGTGAAATACTTCACCTGATCTTCAGAACAAGAAGTTATTAACGTGATGCCTAATCGCGTTTAACCCCGAGCAAATCTAAAAGAGTATCAATACTCACAGACAATGTTGAGATACAACCTCATTGGGTCACTCACCAAGGTGTCCCACCCAAAATTGTAAAATATTTCACCTGATCCTTATAATAAGAAGTTATTAACGTGGTGCCTAATCACGTCTAACTCCGAGTAAATCCAACAGAGTATCAAAACTCGCAGGCAAGATTGAGGTACAACCTCTTTAGCTCACTCACCAAGGTGTGCCACTCAAAATTGTGAAATACTTCACCTGATCCTCACAACAAGAAGTTATTAACATGGTGCCTAATCAAGTCCAACTCTGAGCAAATCCAAAAGAGTATTAAAACTAGCATACAAGATTGAGGTACAACCTCATTCGCTCACTCACTAAGATGTATCACCCAAAATTATGAAATACTTCATCCTCAATTTATAAAAAATTATATCAAAATAGAATTTTAGAAAAATTCTACTTGATTTTATAAAAAACTCCCCCCAAAATATTATTATAGAAAAATTCTACTTTATTATGTGAAATTTTTCACCCAGAATATACTGTTTATATAAGATAATTTTTAAGACGCATTAATAATAACTGCAGTTTAGAAGTGAGATAACTCTCACTCAAAATGCAAAGTTTAAAATTTAATCAATCTATTATAGTGACAATCGTGATGTAACAATAAAATCCTTTAACTATTAAATAATAAATCATGTTCAAAATAAAATAGTTAATATTTTTTATTTTATTTTTAATAATAAATTGAGATAAAATATAAATGGAGATCCTCACTTTATAATGATTTACAAATTTATTCTTTAAACAAAAATAATTCTATAAGCATTTCTACTATTTAATATTAAAAGTTATATTACAAAATTATGTCACCAATCATATAATCCACCAAAGATATAGACACGATAATATGTCACCCAAAAGTCTAAAAGACTGATATTCACAAATGACTCCAAAATGACTATAAGCTATTAATATCCACTAAGGCTAAAGCAATTCGTATTAGGGGTATGAGCGAATTGATTAGAGTGTTTTATCATGTGTAAATAATTTATTTTTTAGGTATAGATAATGTGCAACTCCAACATCACCTTTAGGCAGAAATTGAGTGTACAACCTATCCTCTCCCTCAGGGCGCAGAAAAATGAGCATAGACCTAATTGTTTATGTTTCTAGTTTGATCATGATGATTCATTATCTTTGAGCAAAAGAATCATCATTCTTTCTCTTTATAGTTACGACTATTCTGCTCACCCAATTTACATGAAATTAATTAATCACCTTTGGGTATAATCAATAACTTCATGCAAATCAGTGCTCAAGGTGATTTTAATGAGATAAAATTTCAAGATTCAAGAAACAACCTCCATAGAATGATTACCTTTGGACAGATCCAATCCTACTTCAATTATAGTCTCTCGAACGACCACTTTAGCAGTCTTCCTTAACCCCATTGGAAAGACCTAGACCCGATATGTTTAGTCTCAAGAGTTTAATCAACTCACTGTAAAATGTATGTGTATAACATGTAGATAGTCAACAATTCCATAAAATAATATTTTAAATAATAAGTAATGTCAAAATTAGTCATAAACACATATACTTGGGTCATAAGATCAAACTCATGAACCAAAAAGCACATGTAACACTAATATACCAAACACATCATTGGGTCACAAAAAAAAAACGTTTATTCTATGAGATACAGTCATTAACTGTTACCAATAATAAGTCCAAAGCATAAGCCTCAACGAGTAGATTGTAATTAACTACTAATGAGTCAAAATCGGGCTTAAAATTGGGCCGATACACCCAAACCAAGAAAACATTTTTAATTGGGCTAAATTGGGTCCTATATGATTAACCCAAGCTCAGATCTAGTTTGAGCCTAGAGACGGGCCTAAAAGACCAAGAAAAAATCAAACTATTATAAGCCCACAATCATTAGGTCTAAATTATTATAAGGCCCACAACCCATGAGTAGATTTGAGAGCCATAATAGCCCATTGCCTAAATTTGAGATTTATTAACTAGAAGAATCAGGTGCGTTGTACACCAAGACTTCATACACATCCTTGTGGCCACTCCATAGTCCACACACTCACGACCCCGTGATTAGTTAATTAAATTTTTTCAAATTTAAATTATTTTGTGGAGATTCGCCACAATATAAGTTATACGGAAGTTACAACCAATCACGTTTAACCCCATATCTTAAATATGTAAGAGTATCAACATGTGATAAAGATATAGAAATTCAAATATTAACAGCCAAAGCCTTGATTATTAAAATAAAAATAAAAATCAGATGGTATATGAGTATTGCCATAGCTGAGATGATTTTAATTCCCACATCTCATGTTCTACAGGTGGAGATTATGACACCAATATTTTAGTAATAAACCCCCAAATTAAAGACACAAACTAGGATTCCTATGTGCTCTATAGGGCTGAGTCCCTTCTTTTAAAAACCTATTTCGTGTGGGGTAGCCAGCCCCTCCACTTTAAGAGTGAACGGGTCAATGATGCTAAGTTTAAAAATATATTAAAATATTCCTGTTACAAGAAGCATACTATACACCTTACGAGTACTCGTGATCTAACATCGTTAATGTTGGAAATTAGAGTGTTAAATGAAGCAAAAATTTGCCACACCATCACATTCTTCCCTTAAGGAAATAAAATAAGTACATCCACCACCATCCAATCCACAAAAAATGACGGAGTCAGATTCGCGATAAACCCGTCCTTTCTATTTAGGTATCAAAATATACACATAACCAGATCTCTATATCACAACGTAGTCAAATTGTGAAATCATTCGATTTTTTCACAAACAAATCATTGATATGGATGTTTAATCTGTTTCAAACTGAAAAATATGCCCCATAGAGAAAAAGTAGGTCAAATAAGATCTGCAAAATTTGATATGCTTCTCGCACGAGATCCTTAAAAAGACATAATCAAAACACTAAAACCATTTCCAAACAGGTTGTCGTAGATCAACGGAAGTTTTATGAGGTAATCGTAATTGGTGCGGGCCCTACCAAGTGGAGCGGCCATTGAAAAATACGTGAAACCCTAGAAGCTCGAAAACGAACACTAAGATAAAACTCATATACTAATGTTTAGACTGATCAAACACCAACCTGACTCTGATACCAATTGTTGGATCTATCGATCCGACCACCCAAAATGATTATCCTAGGATCTAGACATATGATCAATCAAAACAGTAGATCAATAATTCATAAATTAAAATATGTATGCGTACCTTATCGGGAAAGATCGTGGTCATTGATTCAAGTCGGCGCTTTTCTTGTGAAGAAAGATGAAAGTGGCTCTACCCGCCTCTCTTGCTACACTCTTTCGATAGGAAGATGCTACACTATTTCGATGAGAAGATGCCAAAAGACTTGTGTGTAGTAAGCGGGGACATCCACCCATGAGTCAAAATGTCGGGTATCCGATACGTATCGTCCGAGCTCAAAATCGATACGTATCGGAATAGTAAAATATCGGACGATCGTCCGGGCATGTGTATACAAAATGGACAATACAGTACATTGAATGTACCGTATCGTCCCAGTCCAAAATTGATACGTATCGTCCGATGCGTATCGGTATCGGATGAAATTTTGACCTATGCGTCGACCTATATATAGTATGAAGAGTCATGCCTTCTAGAATACTGCCCATCAAGGTATTCTTATAGGAATAAAAATCACATATAAATCAAGAAACTTTGAGGTTCCCTTCAATTCCCAATAATGTCATTTAATATTTCAAGCAATTGAAATTCAGGGTTTTATAAAATCCTAGCATGTATGGGCCACGCAAAATAAGAATTTTGAGATTCTATAAATATTCGAATAGATAATAGCCACCAAGTCATACAAAAGTAGTGAGGGAAAAATTAGGAAAAAAAGTGGGCAAGCTTTAGCAAGATTGGGAAAATCAAGAAAATTTTAGAGAAAAGGATATTGTTGATAACATGTATGATAAGAAAGGGAGCTACAACTTGCACATGAGATTTTTACAGCAGGACATTGGTTGGACATTGGTTAAAAAGAAAGACTTCATATTTTTGAAGTCTTTGATTTGAAGGCCATAATGTTAAAACTTTTGTGTAAAATATTAATATGAAACATGATCTCTACCATCTGATTTGTCTCAGTGAACCATTGAATTGGCATTGAATAAGATCATGGTCAATGACTATATTGAATCAGACTTTGGCAGAAAAAGATTTTTACATCATAGCCTTCCAATCAAAAGGATCTTTACATAATGGCCTTCAAATCAAAGTGCTTGAATGGTGTTCCACATGCTGCAGATCTCAAAAATGTATGGTCTTTCTTTAAATACGATGTGTCACGGTACAAATCTATGTTATTAACACTCACGGAATCTTGGAAGGTACCTACAATAAAAATCATTGATTGTTTTAAATCAGACAATGAAGATCTTTTTCCACCCCCCTCGTCCATCTCTAAATCATGAGCGTACCTTCTGACAATTAATTTTTTATTCCATATGACACAAATCTCAAAAAAGTGATCGTAATACACACCACACTCAAACAAATTCTAAGGCCATTTTGTCGGAAATCAATGTCATATGGAAACAAAAAAATGATCGAAGATTAAGTAGGTGTTAATAAAGATACCCTTTTGATTAAGTAGGTGTCAATAAAGCTACCCTATTAGTATATGTTGGTGTTTTAACTTAAAAAATATATGTTATCAAAAGAAAAAAAAATTAAAAAATATATAAATAAATTCTATGAGATGTGAGTCATGTGACCGCCCCTGATATATTATTATATGGCAATTAGCCGGATTGTTTTCAGCAGTGTAAAGCTCTATTTGTTTTCTTGCGATTATTCTATGTACGGAATCTATGTTTCTAACTAAAACATATGCAAAGGGTGGAGCTCATAGTCTTTCAGATTTTGATGAGATGCGACTATTAACTGATAAAATATAGGGCAACGGGTTTACACCTTAAAACCATCTAATGCCTTGAACAAGGGATGCAGATTATTTATTGTCTGAATCTTAACCTAAAAGATCTTGAGATAAGGACCCCTATAAGATGTCATATGTTGATTCTTTGTGAAACACATTTCTAAAAGTAACATTAGAACCCTTCTTAATGATATACCCATATAATTACTGTCATTTTAGAGGATGTGTGTCACATGTAATCAATATCTTGTCATTTGATAGGTGGGCCATGATCTTAAGATCTATTGTGTGAAAGATTTGGACAAAAAACGATCTTTATTATCTTATTTAAGGTGGTCAATGATTTTAATACGTGAAACCCAACGCTGCAAAGTTAGAATTTTCAAGTATAAATATCGGTGTCGTAAATTATATGGTGATTATATTCCTGTGTACACAAATTGGGCCATTAAGGCCCATAATGTTGTGACCCACATTTTTTATTAATTTAAGTGGCCGACATTTGAAATACTGGCGTCTGCATCATCGAAAAAAGAACATCTATGAGAAGATAGATGTGGTAAGTGGTAAGTGGTAAGCGGTAAGCGGTAACCATTCCATCGTATGGAAATTCAGAGGACCTGGCCGATGCCCTTTTCCACCAGTGACCCTATAACCTGTATATCGTTTAGCCGAACCAGTTCCAGCTAGGGGTGCAGATTTGAACTGAAAAACTATCGGCCCTAATCGAACTATAACCAATTGAACACTGAAACCGAACCGATTTGGTTTGATTTTGGTACCTAAAAACGAAAAATCTGCTGGATAGAGTGAGATTACCGAAAAAACTGAATAATAAAAAAACAAAAAAAATATGAAGAAAAATTGAACCCAACCGACCAAAACTGAAATCAGATCAGTTCGGTTCAATTTAGGTTTGAGGGTTGAAAATTTCTGTTAACCAAAACCGAAATGTTTCGGTTCGGGTTTGGTTTTGCAGAACCCGAACCTAAAACCGAAATTTCGATTTTGGTTCGGTCCGATTAACCAAATCTGCACCCCTAGTTCCAGCCAAAGTAAAATGATTGAAACCCCTCCTTATACTTTCTAACGTTGCACATAGTTTAAAATTAAGAATCTACTATTTTCGAGATTTGTGCAACGTGAAACATCACCTATGCTAGCATAGTGAGTTGTTGTCTGAGTTAAGAAACACAATGTACAGATGGTTGGTGCCAAAGATCGGTACGAAATATGCTCTCTATCATCTGATTTATCACAGTCAACTATCAAATTTGATGATAGACACATAGTGAGTCCACTCCGATCAAATATTGAATCATCACTGCTGAAATAGGAAATCATTATAGTGAGAGCATGTTTTGTGCCAATCTTTGGCACCTATGATCTTTACATTGTGGCCTTTAAATCAGATGGTGTTTCACGTCAGACAAATCTAGAAAATAGCATATTCTTAATTTTTAAACTATGTGCAATAGTAAAAGGTATAGGAAAGGGTACTTCTAACTTTTTACATTGGTTGGAACTAACTCAGCTAAAAGCTGGTCGGTCATGTGAAAGGTGAAACAACTCAGGGTCGATCCTGTAAACTTCCATTAGTTTTATGGTTCAAAACATATATATATATATATATATATATATATATATATATATATATATATATATATATATATATATATGCCATCGTCCATAATATAGTTCATACTACATACATTTTGCAGTTCAATTATTCAATGTAATAACTAATAGCTCCATTCTCAACCTTTCAAGAATATACTAAACGTATCAGCTATCATATATAGCATCCTAATTTCATCAATAATCAATATTGATTGATAGCAGGATCCGAGCCTGTGCCAGTCTGAGCTCGAGGACTCCGTGCAGCTGGACTATAAACTCGGCGAATGAGAAGTGGACTCCAATGGAGTACGCAATTAATAGGTACAAAAAGCTCACGTAGAAACGAAACGAGCGAGCGTTAGCCGATTCCCGTGGGCCCGATCGGAAAGTGCACCAGCAATGGAATTGGCCCCTCTTAAAACATGGGCAAACACTACAGATTTGGCATACAAGAACTTTTTCATAAACATGAGCATAGCTCCAATCAAGGATCAAAATTTAGGTTTTTATTTTGGTTTTGGAGGGGACCGAAACCGAAATTTTGGACTGAAATTTTGACTGAAATTTCGATCGAAAACTTGATTCCCATACATTTTATGACCGAAATTTCGGCCGAAATTTTGATCCTTGGCTCCAATGAAAAGCAGCCTTTCCACTGAGCCATGAAACAACGCACTTGGAATCGCCCTCAACTATAAGGACCTCGGCAAGCAGCTTGATGCCCATTTCCGCAGTCAATGTTATTTAAAATTAATGGTAGCTTCTAATTAAGATCAAGTTAGTGCTAATTTTTGTAACTTTAAATCAAAGCATACATGTCTAAAAATATATTTTTTAATAAAATCTAGACACTAGAGGGACTAGTGAACCCTTAAAGGGACAAATGCCATGAGTGATCACATGCCATATGACACATGGCCCGGCATTTGAATGCAGCACCCAGGAAGAGCCGACTCTTAAAAATCGCATGCATGAAATGTATAGCCATGTAGAAGCCCATCTACCTCATACCAGCCCCTACTTGGATTGTTTTCTTGGATCCATCAAGAATGAGAAGAAAATCTGGCCAGTAGCCACCAATGTCACATGATGTGTATGTGATTGGTGGGTATTCTCAACTATTTTATAACCACCCACTTTACTTCATAACCCATCACAATTATATCCTACACGTGCCTTTTATACACAGTCTCTCTCTCTCTATATATATATATATAACCACCCACTGTATCATTCAATTAATGATTGTTAGAGTCATGATATTATATTTCGTGACTTGAGTGAGAAGATCATTACTCATATATATATATATATATATATATATATATATATATATATATATATATATGAGAAATGGTTATATGACTCGCATCATTGG
Source organism: Chloranthus sessilifolius (assembly GCA_021018995.1). Lineage (NCBI taxonomy): Eukaryota > Viridiplantae > Streptophyta > Magnoliopsida > Chloranthales > Chloranthaceae > Chloranthus > Chloranthus sessilifolius. Next base: position 33,854,548 of record CM037589.1, read on the forward strand.
CCGATCCATGACTCAGACTCGTATTGGATGCATGTTATATTGTGTGATTTAAAAAATTAATTAGATGTGATATACAGTCAATGATTGTTAGAGTCATGAAAGTATATTTAATGACTCGATTATCATTATCTTATACATGTGTATATGTATGTGTGTATTTATATACGGATAATATTAATTATTCGGTAGGTAATTTTTTATAGACAATTCTGTAGGCCGCTTATGTGGCGTGACGTAATTGACTGCACACGAGTTGTGCCCAAGTAATGCAGCCAGTCCCATCATGCCTCATAAGTTGCCTATAAAATTATCTATCAAAAATTGACTAAGATCCCTTCCTTCGGGGAAGACAAAATATACAAAGGAGGAGATCCACAGGACCACGTCCAACAGGTACCGGTACTAATTACATTGACCTATTATAAGTATTTCTGGATGTCACATTTTCAGGGCCCAAATATATATGCGTCACAATCCGTAGGAGATGGATTTTTAGTTGTGCTATTGCCGCACCAGCTTTTTCTATGTACACACTACAATAAAGTAATATCTCCAAGTATGTTCCTTAAGCTTGTTCTGCACATAGCAAAAGTTGATGTGCCAATGGTAGCACTCTAAATTTTTCTGCCAAGAAATCCTCACAAGCATGACCTTTGATTTTGAGGTCTTTTGCATTGCTTCTGGTGGAATACTGAAATTGCCCTTGGCTAACTCGCCATTTTATGTAGAGTTAGTCTACAATGAGCATCCACCTATCATCTTATCATGAGTGGACATGATAGTCCGCATGTGTCTGTGTGACTACATAGCATGCATGGACTTTCAAAGCATAGAAGTCCATGCATGTCATGAAGTCACACATGTATTGATTGCTTTTGGAAAAGGACAATTGCCAAACATGCTCTACACCAAATTCTATTACAAAAGAGGTCAAGTGTTATTTTAATTTTAGAATCATGCTAATAAAGACAAAAAATAGGGTGAGGCTTTGCTAGAGACTTAGGCTGCGAATAGCATTGCTCTTTGGTAGGCCCTGCCATAGCAAAGCTCACCTGCTTTAGCAGGTTACCATCCACTTGTTAACATCCCGGTACCTGCTTTAGCAAGTACCCCTTCTCCTTAATAACTCCTTGCATAGCAAGATTTTATGGATGATTTACCTGCACTAGCAGTTATACCCTCCTCTTTACTAGCTCCCTATCAGAGTAAATAGAATCAGCTCTGACAAGGAGTGAGTAGAGAGGAGCGTAGAACTACTAAACAGGTAAATCATGCATAAAAATTTTCTCTGCAAGGAGTTATCAAGGAGAAGGGGTACCTGCTAAAGCAGGTACCGGGATGTTAACAAAGAAGATGATAAATTGCTAAAACAGGTGAGCTCTGCTATGGCAGGGGCTACCAAAGAGCAATGCCATACGCAGCCTTATAAAATTATTTATTTAGTTTACTCAATTTCGAGAAAATTAGGCCATTGCCATCATTCTCAACCTCTAGGAAGGGAATCCAATATCTAGATAGGTTGACAATCAAGATCGTTGGAAGCCTTTTTTTCTCTATGGTTTTTCAAATCTTCCTAGTCGATTGTATTCTCTCCAAAAAGTCAGATTGGAAATTGAGATTGAGCGATCAATTGGTTGATAGGATCATGATTTTAAATCTTGGAAATCCGTTATGCATCAGCTAGGTCTGATACAGATTTTCTGTAATCCTATTTTTAAGAATTAGAGAGAAATATGAAATGTGATCTACAAATAACGTTAAATAGCAACCTCAAGATAGCAATTTTGAGTCGAGCTTACTCATCAAATAAATAAATATATAGCAAAAGCTATTCTTTCACTGATAGAATTTGCACGAGGATAGCTAAATTTGAATAGCTAAAGCCCCATTTTAAGCTCACTCTCTATTTTAGCTATTGCCTTTTAAAAAACGATTCTGAGTAGAGTAGGAGATTAGGAGAGAGACTAGGAGACTAGACTAGGAGGGAGAAAAAGAGAGAGAGAGAGAAATTTAATATTTTTAGCCATTGGAGGAGTCCCTAAATATGGCGAGTGGAGGAGTTGCCAAATATGACTAGCAGAATAGCGACTCTGCTGAGCGGGCTTCTAAGGGCTTTCAATCCCTATTTTGGCTATTTTTTTCTTATGGCGTCTCTGAGGGAGATGCTCTAAGGTTTCGACCTTCCGACTACAACAGTACAACTCTAGTAATATGAAAGTAAAATATACTAAAATATACTTTACTGCACTTACTGTATGAGTTAGTCTACAATGAGTGTTCAGCGGGCCAAAGTCTGTGCGGGGTGCTTTATATGCACATGCTTCTAATTCATTGAAGTACGTGCACGTCATATAGTCGCACAAATGCAAATGATGGGTTGACACCCAATGTAGACTAACTCCTTAGTTTGTAGCTCCCTAAAAATCTCTAAAAAAACTCACTTATCATTTTCGAGAATGGGATTTTGAAACTCCCAATCACGTGATCACTGTAAGTGTGGTCACGTGTGCTGCCGTAGTGCCGTTCATGAGATCTTAGAGGATCACTTATTTAAGACCAATACCGTTCTCTAACTCAGATCACTTGATCTTTAAATTAGGCCCGTATTTTGTTAACTCTTGGCTCCCTTTTTGTTTCGATTTCTAGCTCATTTAAATTTGTGAGTTTTGCATTGACCTCTGGTCCTTTTAAGTCCGTAAATTTTATGATTATAATAACTTTCTTTTTTTATATAATTTTTACATTGAAACAGATATAGAACTAAGTCCATTTATGCCCACTTTCAATGGGCTCAAGGCTTCGACTTAACCCCGATAAGATTTCCCCTATGTTACATGCCGTCACAAAATGTCGCCAGTATGTGTCCCCATTCCCCAAACGATAATACAATGTGTTAGTGAGTGAAAGCCCCTACTGGTTTTCCCAAAAATGAAAAAAAAAGCCCCTACAGGTTTAGTGAAAGCGACTACATCTTAATCCCAATAAAAGCCATTGGCTGCTTGAAATCAAATGAGAGTTTGTTTTTCATCTCAATCCAACGTAGTGGCAATCTTGAGACCATAAGCATACCATCATATGATCTATTTTTCATTTTACATAAAACATATCCTTAAAAAGTGACGTAAAATCACATTGTACACATTTGACATCACGCTCAAACGTGATTTTAGGGAAAAAATTTTGGGATCTGTGTCACATAGATTAAAAAACTTACCGTTAAATGGTAGGATCATAATCTCAAATCCTTTTTTAAGGCTTTTTACAAAATAGTGCCTTGTGCCATTTTTTATCAAAAAAAAGTCAATGGCCATCTTTTCTTTCTAAACGGTGCCCCACTTACTTGAAACGGGCAGTCATATATATCAACCAAAATAGGGACTGATCAATTTAAATGAATAATAACAATATTGCCGCTCGCCAATAAACTTTCAATTTTTTGGGGGAAATTTACCTGACCGACACTGTCAGATATACCTTTTACGTCAGAGGCCTTGTAGTTTCACCTTTACCCAAATCGACCCGTTGCGCACCGAGCCGTCGCTCGCCTTTAGGAAATGGCGAAACTACCCTCAATGTAATAAATAACCGCCCTTTTTTCAACTCTTCACTGTTTACCTTTTTTTACTTTTTACTTTTTTGTTCGAAATTGGTGGAGAGGCGGTGTCGATTCGTAGCCGCTAGCTTTCTGTTCTTCAATCTTCAAACTACTAAATATGTAAGTTGAAATTAAAATTATCTTCCATTGTTGTAGAGTTTTTTCTTCTCCTTTCGTCGCTGCACATTTTGTCATAATTTTTTAAGGTTACTCTATATGCAATCGATATCGATTGTATATAAAATCGATATTGATAGAATATAGAATCGATAACGATTGTATTTAGAGTCGATATCGATTACATATAAAGTCGATATCGACTCTACATGTAATCGTTATCGACTCTAAATACAATCGATATTGACTCTATATATAATCGATATCGATATTTACAGCTTATATATTATAGTTCATTTAACATATAAACAGTCTGTGTTAGTATGGGACTCAGTCCTTTCTTTTTTATTATAGTTCATTTTAACAAGCTGTCAAGATGGTTATACACAGACCTGTTGCCAAGTGTTCCCCTAGTGCCATTTCGAATCTCTACGATACCGCTAACCCAACTCGAAAGGAGTTGCTGAGAGCTTCAGTTTTCGATAGAATATTTCAAATGTCTAAGGGTGTGAGATTTATTGGAGATGTAGTCAATGCGATGTTGACTTTTTGGATTGAAAAAAATTACTTCCGAATCGGAAAGACTGATGTCTATCTTCGGAAGTTGGACATTGCATTGATACTGGGCCTTGACGTAGTTGGCCCCGAAAAGTATACCTCGTCCGTTAAACCACCGGAAGAACAAACCATTCGATAAAAATATTTTCGTGGAACGTCTCCTGAAAAAATTCTCCGTTCTCATATAGATGCTGCAATTTGGAGAGCGGAAAGTGATGATGACTTCGTAAAGTTGTCTCTTCTATATGTGTTGTGTATAGTTCTTTTTCTCGGGTCCCACCATCAATTGGCGGAAGACCACATCGACCTCATCGATAACGTCGAAAACTTTAATTGAACTCCGTGGGGTCTCCACGTGTACCATGACTTGATAGAGTATATAATGAAAGGCGCGGCGAATAGAAAGATTGTCGAGATGAATAAAGCCCTTAAGACGTACAACACATATGGATACATATGTGAACTTCAATAGTGGGCTTACGAGATGCTGCCAGATATCTCGCCTTCCCAGACATGCCTTAAGGACCCTTTCACATGACTGGTGAAATGGTCGGATAAGACGCAATCAAGGATCAAAGATTACACTCGCGGACAAATGTTGAACAGTAAGATATGATGTCTATTAAATAATTCAAATTTATAACGTTTAGGAGTAGAGAGATCCGATGTCGACTAGAAATTTTTTTTAATTCATTTCAGAATTGATAACAACTATTTAATAAGTCGATAACGATTTTGTATAAAATCGATAACGATTATTTAATAAGTCGATAACGATTTAGTATAGAATCGATAACGACTATTTATTTGGTCGATAACGATTTTGTATTGAATCGATAACGACTATTTAATAAGTCGATAACTACTTATTTGGAATATGTTATCAATTTAGTATGTTATTTATCGTGTTTCCTTTTCTTTCTAAATGTTCACGCTCTCCTCGAGCCGGTTGACTTTGAATTAGAGATACCCCTCTTAAAAGAATAGCTACAGGGTCGACAGGTGGTTGGGAGAAGAGGAAAGAGATTCAACAACCAGTCAAGAAAGCGGTGAAAGAGTTGCGGCCGAAGAAGAAGAGAAATTATATTCCGATCGAGAGTATTGACGAGGAAGAATTTGACGTCCAATTGACGTCGGACGAAGAATATTCTTCGAAAGAGGGCCCCGTCCATGTGGATGTAGAGCGAACGAGAACTAGGAGGTCACGAAGGAGACCCCAGCTGCGAAAGGGAGCCCAACTACACCGACCTCCTCCAATGAGCCGTTGTTGAGGAGGATCGACAGTTTAGTGCTGGACAACTTGAAGCTCACCCAAAGAGTGAGCCATTTGGAGGAAGAGAATGTGGTCCTCGTGACACGTTGTGCCTCCGTAGAGAAAATATGCAACTCCTTGAATGAGCGGCTCAATTCAAGAGATGCGGAGTTGCAAAAAATAATTCACTACAATTAGTTGGTCAGGAAAGGTCAGGGGAATCTAAAAGAACTTATTGAAACTTTATTGGAGGCGAGACCTAAGGTATGAGTTGATATGTAGTCTATATCGATTGTAAATATAATCGTTATCGATTGTGTAGAGTCGATACCGATTATAATTATAATCGTTATCGATTGTTTATAGAGTCGATAACAATTTTAAATACAATCGATATCGACTCTATTGGAAGTCGATAACGACTGTATAGTCAATCGATATCGATTACATATACAGTCGATAACGATTATATTTACAATCGATATCGACTTTTTAAAATGGGAATCAAAAATTATTTCTTATACTACACTATTATTTCGATGTTCAGGATGTCGCTCTGTCGGAGTTGATATCGAAGGTGTGTGACACGGCCTTCGATAAGGAACCATCAGCTCCCATGCATGAGGATCCTCCCACGGATGAGGTGACGGCAGCTGCTGACGAGCAACTTGAATCTCAAGCCGATAAGGGTCCAGCTGGTGAAGAGAAAACCTCTACCCAATTGCCTCATCAACAAATTGACCCTCGCTTAAAGCCTAGGCAACCCGTGAAATCAACTATCGTCAAACCTAGGACACAGTGAAGGGGAGCGATGGTGAAAAAGCCTATAACTGAGAAGGTCATTGAAGGACCTCCGGTGACTGATGCTACGGCTGAGCCTAGTCCAGTGGCTGATGCTACTGCTGAGCCTTGACCTACGGCTGATGATGCCATTGCTGCGCTGACAGCGAAGCAGAAATATATGCTAGACATGTGGAAAAAGCCTGAGTCTAAGGGCGAGTAAGTCATTCTTCTCAGAAAGAAGCCTGAATATTTCACTTTATTATATATTACGAAAATTAGTTATGTTGGCCTTTATTTATGCAGAAACTACGTTAGTACTATCGGTAATTATACACTGTACTTGGATAACTTTGTAAGTAAAGTAACCCAAATAGACAATATAAAGGCATCGATGAATCAAACTAAAGTCGTGATCGACTCTACAACGAATCGATATCGATTATTTGTAGAGTCGATGACGATTGTATTTATAGTCGGTATCGACTCTACAATGAATCGATATCGATTCATTGTAGAGTCGATACCGATTAACTATATAGTCAATAACGACTGTATGCATAATCGATATCGATTCATTGTAGAGTCGATACCGATTAATTATATAGTCGGTAACGACTGTATGTAGAATCGATATCGATTCATTGTAGAGTCGATACTGATTATTTATATAGTCGTCCACTTTATTCATTAAATGACAGGAGAGGACTCTTTTGAATGTTACTTATTTAACTGTAACTGCATTGGTTTCAGAATATGGGCACCTACCTGAGACACTTGGAAGTAATTGATGACAATTGATGTGGATTTTAATTGTGATCTTTTACTCGCAAGCGCACGAATCAGATTGTATATAGTGAGTGCAGAGTACGAGATCGTTCCCACGAAGACTATTTTGGAAGATCTAAAAAGATGAGACAGTAATTCCAAAAATCTACCAAGAACTAACAGTATCCTACCAATATTATGATTTAGGCGGTTTTATGCGATGATAATTACTGACTATAAAATAAAGCTTGATTTATAATTTAAAAATAAAGGTAAAGATGAAGATACTAAATCCTCCCATCTTTGGTTTGTTCTTCCCGTAATACAAATCTAAGGATTAAACTATGAGATATACTATTGAAGAAAAATATCTTTTATAGAAGATAAATGGTTAAAACCCGGATAGGATCCACATTGCATCCCTGCAATCAGAACTTAATTTCAGGGATGATTCCATATATAGATCTGGGATCAAGGGCATGGCTCGGTACACTTGATCTCAGATTTCAAATAAAAATCATCCCCAAAGTGGGTAAAAATTCCAACAATAATACCACCATAGATCTGAGATCAAGGGCATGGCTCGGCACTCTTGATTTCAGATTAGGGAGTAATTAAGATAAAATTACCATTATAAATCTAAGATCCAGGGCATGGCTCAGCACACTCGATCCCGGATCATAATCGTAAGTAGAACCACACGATGAAAGTAAAAAGACCATTAACAATGATTGGGGTAAAATTACCGTCACAGATTTGAGATCCAGAGCATGACTTGGCATACTCGATCCCAGTTAGTGGCAGGGATTTCATCCGTTCGTGACAATATAACAACCATAAAATAAAATCTCATATTTTAATCCTAGATTTATATTATTAGAAGTATATCCCTCGGATGAGAATCATTAGATCCCCATCCCTAAGAAATTAGCCACACATACTGTAATTAAATAACATAAACAAATAAGAAATGAAAATTAACATTAATTTAATTACTTAAAAATACCTCAACCTTTAATAGAAATTATTTGATTCAAGCTTAATCTACAAGTACGATAATCTTTAGAAACGAAATTAACAATGCTCTCTACTAATCTTTATATTTAAACTAGGAATCAACTGAATAAAAATAATAAATTGAATAAAGGAATGCTAAAAAGGTTAAAGGAACAAAGCTCTCAAAAAGAATAATAAAATCTCTATCTCTATGTCTAGCTATCTAAAAATAAAAGTCCTATCTAGCTCTCCCTCGAGTTGTTGGTTCGGCTTTAAATACTCTCCAAATAGTGCAAGTTTTCTGGCTCAAAAAGTCAGGATCGATTAATCGACCTTGTAGGGTCGATGCATCGACCCCCTGAAAATCTGCACTACGGAGTCACTTCCGTTTGAAATTGAATTACTTTACTCGATTAATCGAGAAAAGGGTCGATTAATCGACCTCCCCTTTATTCTGCAGCCAAACAGTATTTTTTTTGTCAGACTCTGTCGCTTTCCTCGATTAATCGAGTGTAAGGTCGATTAATCAACTTTCTCAGATTTTTGTGAACTCTCTCGCCCCACTTTACATCAGACACTACCTCGATATTTTGGCCATAACTTTCTACTCTGAACTCAGATTGATATGATTCTTATGGCATTGGAAAGCTGACGGAAAGCTCTACAACTTTTGTGTTTTAGTACTTTCATGAATCTGATAGCTTGAAGATCCAAATTGAGCTGTAAGTTATACTAAGTTCTTGATGACCCAAGGTTGCAGTGTTTTGATATTATTTTCAGAATTTTTAGGTTGTTTTATGCACTTGGATTGTATTTACCTGAAGCACTTCAAATCTCATAATTCTTATTAGATATTTTTCATCGGACGGCTAAATATAGGTATTTAGGGGTGAAATATCATCATATTTCACTACTCATCAACAATATTCATCCTGATCGAAAGCACAAATGCTTCCTTATGTACCCTACCGCTCTAACCTATATGGGCTTTAAAATGAACGATTTTAACAAGTTCCTTCCCACTAAAAAATTGTACGACAAATCGTTCAAGGTTCAAGTCAAACGGTGGGCTGCCCATAAACTCGAGGAGAACCAAGGGAAGAAGTTGTTGCAATATTTCTTCTTCAATCAGTTTCAAAATCTGTGGACTCACGAATGCAGCACAGTATGCTTCCAACATCTTTATAATTTTTTCTATCATACCCTTTGAAATTATATTGATTTTTTATAGATATTTATCCCAATTCATTCACAACAAGCATTACACTGGGCGCTTATGATCGTGAAGGTAGTCGAACGATCGATATTGGTCGTCGACCCTATTTTTAATCGGCCCTCCAAGGAAAGATATCCGAACCAATTGCAAACGTTGGTAAGATATTTTGCTTAGCATATCTTTTACCGTTGTTAGCTTAGCATATCTGACATTCCCCTATTTCAAAACAGACCCAATACCTTCTCGCTGTTTCATATTCGTACGGTAACTCCACTGCACTGAACGTGAAGACTTATTCTTGGTCAGCTAGTAACTGCCGGTATAAAGGCCTTTCCCGACAGACCAATTCGAGTGATTGTGGGGTGTTTGTACTGAAGTATATGGAGTACTTCATGTCGAAGAAAAAATTTGACTTCGCACAATCAAATATGGATAGGATCAGGACAAAAATTGGTCATACACTGGCTAAATACATAGGCAATGTAGGAGGGCAATTGGAGCAGGACGGCACAGAGGAGGAGGCGCAGAAGTAGCAGTGATTATATTTATATTTTGTAAATATAAATGAAACTTTTTTAATATAAATGAAACATCTTTGAGTAGCAGTAGTTATATTGCAGAGGTAGCAGTCTTTATCGACTTTATATGGAGTCATCATCGACTATATAAACAGTAGATAGCGACTTTATATAGAGTCGCTATCGATTATATAAATAGTCAATAGCGACTCTACATTGAATCGATATTGACTATATAAATAGTCGATGGAGACTCTGTAGAGAGTCGATAACGACTCTATGTAAAGTCGATGGCGACTTTATATGGAGTCAATGGCGACTTTACACAGAATCGTCATCGACTCTCTTTGCAATTGTCAACGATTCTATATAGAGTCGCGAACGATGCATCTGTACATTCCATGATCCATGTCTCTAGGCAAGTGTACATTCTAAAATTACAACTATTACAAAACAAAATATCATGATTATCGGTTATTGAGTAAATATACACAATGTCTCGTTTACATTCCATCTAGCACTATTAAAAATATATACTATCAACCCATCGGTCCCACTGCGGTGCAACTCATGCGATTGTGACCGTACTCACTATACCTGTCACACTATAGGGCCCTAACCTCACCCTTAGACCATATCATTCTTTTCCTCGGACGGTCGGCTTACTTTTGACAATTATAGGGTGGTCTCACTTTCATATTTTCAGGGAGTTGCTCTGCTTGAAACTCCCATTGGCTTTTATCAAGGGTGAAAAGTCATTGTTCGTCGTATGTTTGTCTAAAGTAAGTTGTGAAAAATTACTTCTCACAAAAGTTATGATAATCATAACTTCTCCGATTGATGGCTGCCATGACATGAGAGCAAGGCAAGCCATGAATGTGCCAACGGCGTCAAGTACACGTCTTGTGTTCCAAGTTGACATGATGAATAAATTTTTTGGAGTTGACAGATCGCGCCCGTATGGTTGAGCTCTCTTTCTACCGGCCCATTACAAAACCTTTTTCATGTGCTCAACTGCTTTCGAGCAGAGGAGGGTGGTCCATTTCTCATATATTTGTCGGCGCTTTTAAAAATTATCGATGACTTTCTCTCTAGTAGTTCTGATTATGTCGATAATTGGTCTCTCTCGAGCTATCTTTAGTACGTTGTTCAAGCATTCAGTATTATTCATAGTCAGAGAATCATATTACCTTCCTTCCATAAATGCGCGTGCCCAATACTTCGGGTCTATTTTTAAAATATACTCTACGGCTCGAGGATCAACAGGATCTTTCTTTATTTTATTTATAAAATAATCAAATCTCTCTACTGAATATGCACGCGCAACGCACCATCATAGACGCTTCACATTATTCCTGGGATACTTGTGCGCTAAATTTTATTTCATATATCGCATGCAATAATTGTGGTATGCGTTAGGGAAGATATGTTTTACCACATTTATTAAACCCTTCAACCTATCTGTGATAAAAACGAAATCTTTGATAAACCCATCATTCATGAATGCACCTACCCATTCAAGAAATTACATCCACGTATCCTCTTCTTCTAACTCGACGACAACAAATGCTAACGGTAATATATGACCATTACCATCTTGCGTCGAGGCGATATGTAGGATCCTTTTGAAATGTCCTCGTAGGTGTGTGTTATCTACAAACAATATGCGATGAAGTGTATTACGATAGCTTCCGATGCATAGGCCAAAACTCTAAAAAAATCTTTGGAACTTATCGTCAAGCGTAAGTTGAAAGGATGTTTGTATATTAAGATCTACCCTCTCCATCTCCTTCACATAAGCCGGTAGATCTATAAATTTTCCTTTCCAACTTTCTCTAATATTATTAAGGGCAAGTTCTTTCCCCCTCTAAGCCTTTGCATATGAGATTTGTATATTATAAATTTTTGTAATATCAAATATTATCGACGCCGGTGTGTACTCGAATCCTTCCATAAGTTTCTCCCGTACATAGTTGGCTACGAAGGAGATTGTTGCATTATAGTGACCGTGTGGTCCGATCTTAGCGGTCCCGTATGTATGAGTACTATTGAATGTCTTGATTTCAAAAGAGTCGAGCCCAGTCAATTTAGATACATGTATTCGCTATGAACAATCGGGTTCGTAGCATCCTACTTTCACTCTATAACTAGCAGTTTTCAAAGGCCGAATTTAAAAAATTTTCTTCACCGCATGCTCTTTCAATGCTCTTTGAAATATTTATTTGTCTCTGAAGATCTCTCTAACTTTAAATATCCAATTTCGATATTCAGTTTCCACCTCTTCATCGGAGGAATCGCCCAATGCCTCTGACACTTTATAATCTCCGTCTACTAGGGGATTATCAATGTCTCTCATAAAAAATTTTAGATTCTCTTTTATAAACTCATCCGATTCGTTTTTATAATCTTCAAAGGTATCCTCATTAGTTGGTTGAGGATGATTAAACCATTCACTAGCAGTGTTCTCAGGTGGTTGACTAGATCCTTCACCGAAGGGGTTCTGACGTGATTGACTAGATCCTTCACCGAAGGGATTCTGGCATGATTGACTAGGCCCTTCATCGAATGGGTGCTCATGTGTATGGACATGGGGTTAAGCTTTTCCGGTAATCCTCATCAATGGCATGGTAGAACATAATTCATGAGTCAACCAAGTTGTTCATCCACCGGGAAAGATATGACTGAAATCGTCGATATCCACCACCCTTTTTAAAGTATAGTCTAATCATTGACTACATTATTGTGACCCATACATATATTTTAGTGGGTTATCATATGATTCAATCGGAGCATCGTTTAAATTAAAAGTTGCTTTCCTCGCAGTCATGTTCGTCGTAATATCGTTGTCATTGCCTAACGAGACAGTATCGTATATAGTTTCATCCTCCTCAAACTTACATGGCTAAAATGAATGGTTACTGATAAAATCAGTCCCACCAAGATTTACTTGTTCAGCTTCAACTCGGAAGGATGACGATTCCTTAATGATGAATACATTTATGACGTCCACCCTGAATCTATAAAATGTAAATAGGGTGGCCAAATCATCAGAGTCCAAAATGTCGGCAACCACAGAGGTATTCACTATCTTCATACTGAATTTTATAAAAACTATTTCATCTGCCCTCGCAAAACTGACAGCAGACATTCGCCTCATGAATTGTTCATACGAAATACCAGTCGAAATGTTAATTATCCTCCACCAGCCACCTTCATACAAGTCATCATCGTTTACAAGAAGGCCATCATAGTAATAGAGAAGAGGAATCCCCACCTCCGTCATCGTCTATTTAATAATGAGAAGGAATGAGCCATAAGACTGATGACACAAAAGAGAGAAGACGATTATTTAACACATATCGATTGTATAAACAGTCGACATTAACTTTTCAAAAAATTTACCAAGGAAATAAAGTTTTTCTTATACTGCACGATTAAGAGATTCTAACAAACTGAAAATGGGGACCATTAAGAGACCCTAATAAACTGAGGATGAGGTTTAAGTAGGATACCTCGCGTTGTAACGACAAATTGCAAGGTCTTCTTGTCACAATGGATAAATGCAAGGGCTTCTTCTCTCAATCCTCTATTTTCTTCTTCGAAATAGCAGATCGGAGCAGATCAGACTAAGAAAGAAAACGTTGTCAACTGACCCACCTCTAACTTTTTAGCAGATTAAAATGAAAAAGAAGAGGATGCTTTGAGGGTTAAAAAAAGTCATAGAAGGGGGTAATTTGGACTTTTTACTCTCCTTAGGGTCGGCTAGGCTTGGAGCTGGTTGGTTTAGGTAAAGGTGAAATTATAGGGCTTCTGATGTAAAAAATGCATCTGACAGAGCCAATCAGGTAAATTTCCCTTTTTTTTTTAAAGCTGTGTTTATTAGGCATCTGACGCATGTATGGAGAATGTTTACAAATGCAGGTCCGTATTGACTCGTATGGGACACTTTTTTATAATTAAATTTATTTTTAAAGAGGCGTGTTTTCGTGCTTTCCTCTTTTTTTATTGATTACAAGAAAAATATAGTGAGACAAGGAAAAACAGGGATACAAACTCAGCCGCGAAAGTGACAGTGGTAGAGGGAAGCTCTACATAAAAGAGAAACCCCAAATACTCACACTCTTCCCACTGTTGTTGTCTATTTTGTAAAAGATAAAAATGATGTCTATTATCTTATTCAATCAATGTATTTCTGTGAGTTTCTATCAGTGTGTTTCAATGGGTTTCGAACGTAAGCACTTTCAGGAATCCTTAAGCGCCAGCATGGGTATCCTATAACAAAATTTTGTGACACAGATCCACCCGTCCAACATGGAGGTGCCCTCGATGAGTACAGCGAGACAGCCTTAGTAGTGTTCCTTCTCTCCGTTTAAAGTAGAGATCATTGTCCGTCTGATTAAAAGAATATTTCTCTTTATTATTTACTGTAGGCTGTCTTCTAAGAGCGTCTCCAATGGTGTATATTGTATCGGACTGGCTGAATAACGACTCTAATTCGAAATGAATGAGAAGTGTTTTATGGGTATCCTATATCCTACCAGCTTGGTATCTAATATATAGGATATCAAGTTGATATCCTATTTTTTTAAAATAATATATTTTATTAGTACTTTTTAGAATAGATGATTGGAGTGCACCGTATCCAAAAGAGTAGCATTATATGCACGGTCAAACTTGTGAAGAACACACGCATATTCATCATAAAAGTCGTTGATTGCTTTCAATCAAATGATCGATATTATTTTTCATCTTAATCTTCTACACAATAAATCTAGAAATCTTGATACATTTATCAGACAGTTAGATCTTGATTTCACGTGGCACATACCCCCAAAAGTGATCGTGATTATCCTACATTCACTTTTAGGGATGTATACCACGTGAAATTATGATTTAACCGTTTGATAGGTACGCCATAATTTTAAAATTTATTGTGTGAAAGATTGGGACGAAAACGAATCTCCATCGTCTGATCATCTGACAGTTGCATTGCATGCTACCCTATCTCAAAATTTGTAAATATAATAAACTAATATATTTGGAATATATTGTTGGAATGCATGATATCACAAATTTTTTGTATCTCGAATTTGGTATCCTAACACAAAAGCAAAACATGAGACACACCAATGGAGATTCTAAGGCTATAAATGGAAAGATGGTCAACTGTTTCTTCAACCACTAGTCAAACTCCGAATCAGAAACCGGCCTGTGAGTCGTACGTCTCATACCCCAGCACCGTTAATTGTTCGAGTTGCCACTCGTACGGTGGAAACCATCATACGCCTTTCTTTCTACTTGTCACCGACACGTACCAAGAAGAACGCCATTCAATGAGACACCACACCTTCATCTACCGTGACCGTCAATTTAAAGATTCCCTTGCATTGGATGTATTTTTATTTTACAGTTTTACCCCTCTCTCTCTCTCTCTCTCTCTCTCTCTCTCTCTCTCTCTCTCTCTCTAGCCTCCATGGATGAGCGTTCTACTCCTCTACTCCCATCAGATACGCATGAAACAGACACGAATGAAAGACCCGAAGGGCTGCTGAGTGGTGACTATGCAAAGAGCATCGTTTACGCAGGCCTCGATGCCATTGTCACCTGCTTCTCCCTCATATCTTCGATCTCCGCCACTCATCTCTCCTCAGGTTAGCCTATTTTCCTCTCTCTCTCTCTCTCTCTCTCTCTCTCTCTCTCTCTCTCTCTCTCTCTCTCTCTCTCTCTCTCTATATATATATATATATATATATATATATATATATATATAACAGTTTCTCCCTTACTTAGCAATAAGAACGTATAAATGGGTTTGTTTATTCTCAGTTAATGTATTGGTTCTTGGGTTCTCAAATTTGGTGGCCGATGGTATTTCTATGGCCTTCGGAGATTTTGTGTCGAGCACTACTGAGAGGGACATGGCTGTTAATGAGAAGCTAGCCATCGAGTGGGAGGTCAGTAACCGGGTCCAGCCACAGTTGTTAGAGTTGCTAGACGCGTATCAACGGCTTGGGATGAACTTCGACGACGCTACAACTGTATGCATATCTCACCTTACAAGTCTTAATTAGTATAACTTCTCAAACATTAGAAAAAAGCAGCTTAAGAAGAAAAGAAAATTCAACTTAGATTCTTAGAAGAAAATTTTAGCATATTATAGTACTTTAAGTCTTTAGAAACGAAAAAAAAAAAAAAAAAATTATAATTGAAATTATGAAAATACCCTTATGATGAATGTTATAGAATGCAAACTCAAACCATACAATGAGTTTAGTCATTTAGGTGGGAAGAAGGGTGATTTGGTAACTATAAATGCTTCAAAAACTTTCACCTTCACCCTATGTCTTATTTAGGAACTCAAAAAATGGTGACAATCCCTTTATACTAAAACTTTATAGCATTTAAAAAAAACAAAACCTTTATGTCATTAAAAAAAAAAAAAACTTTAAGGCGTAGTATCTATAATATACTAAGTTTGTGTTTGGTTAGCTCTTATAAGTACATAAACAACTTTTTGCTCTCATTAGTGCAGATGAGCCGATAAAATCTGCTCTGGGATAGAGCAGGCATAAAGGTAAATCCAAATGGCGAGTAGCTGTATTACCAAATCTAAAAGTAGGAGAAAAAAAGTAAAAGAGCTCTTTGCCCCCAGAAGAGCTAACCACACCGCCTAAATCTTTTTTAAAATAATCCTCTTTTTTTTTTTCCACGCCAAAGAAAAAGGCCCCTACTTTGAAACATTTTTACCTCATTATCCTAGTTTCAACGGTTTTAGGAAAACGTGCTTTTTAGATAAATGGAAAGACAAAATCGAAAACAAAACAAAAAATATCACGCGCGACAAGTCCAAAATAGCTGTCGTTTCGTATTGAGTCATAGGTTGAACAAAATCCTAGATTCGAAAGGCTGAAAAGAATGTTTGAGCCTCTTCTGTGCGTCATAGATTACAAAATAATGTTTAAATGAGCTTACACCATTAATAGTTTAAGTTGTGTGTGATCTCTACCGATAAAGTGAGATTATAGATTTAAGTGGAACATCCCAAAAAATGGTATTTTAGGAAGATTTAAACCATCCGATATGTTGACTATAATATTAATATCAGTCACTGTTTTTTGTTTTAATGGTTGATTTTAAAGTTTATCAATCAATCATATGGTTCACATCCACTTATAAGCATTTTCATTTTTTTGGTTAATGTATGTTCCAACGATGGATTGCCACAATTTAGATTGTTGACTTATGTGCGCCACATCGCAGCATGATAAATTTCACCTCAATAGTGTGTGAGATAAAAAGTATAATTTTGATGGTGTAAGATCATCAAACACAATCGGTCATGGGGCATTATCCCTTTTTCTAAAACCATTCAAACTTGGATGATAAGCTAAAACTGTTAGAAAGTAGCATGCTTTTTCTAATATTCTCTAGCTTTGATGTTTGGTTGAATTTTGTTAAGGTGGTTAGAGTGTTCTCTAAGTACAAAGACATATTGGTGGACGAGAAGATGATAAATAAAGGTATGCTACCACCAGACGGGACAAAGAAGCCTTGGAAGAATGGACTCGCCACCTTCAGCTCTTTCATAGTCTTTGGAAGCGCGCCTCTTCTCTCCTTCATGGTCCTTGTCCCATCCACACGAAGCGAATACATCAAGTTCTATGGAGCTTGCTTGTTATCGGCCCTTTCCCTCATGCTTCTTGGCGCAGCCAAAGCCAAGATCACCAGCCAACAGAAGACGCGTGCTTATGCCTTCTCCATTGCTGCCACAATTGCGAATGGGGCAGTGGCTGCTGCCACGGCTTATTTTATAGGGTGGGCTCTCAGGAATTTGGCTGGCCTTGAACAAGACTGATCAGTTGGGAATTGGGAATGAACCGTGGTAAGGTGGTTTTTGAGCATAAAAAATAAAAAAAAAAACAATAAAAAAATTGTGCCAGATAGGATTATTTCGACTATTATGGTATTTGAGCATCCAATGATAGCTGTTCTTAGTTGACGTAAATTCATTTCATGCCGGTAGGGTGGCATCGACCACCTGAACGCCTCCCTCCCAACCACCAAATACCAACTCATGTTCTGCTTCGGAAAGTGACAGAAAAATATCCGATTCTCGCAACAGCAGAATCTGGAAGTCAATTTTGGATGGTACATTATTCAAAGGGCAGAAATCAAGCGAGAGGTGGTACCGTGTTTCTAGATTTCACCACTAGAAGCGCGAAAATTGATTCTGACAAACATTGCCAAACAAGCAGATAGCAATTAGTACCTTTCACTTGTAATTTAGAAATCGGCTTTCAGAGAAATGCCTTTAGGCCACAAGTTATTTTTATACATTTCAAAGCCCGAGGAATCCCCAGAAATCTGTAGGCGTCAAAACCTTCTCATAGGATTTACTAGCTTAAGAAGCGTTTCCCTGCAATACGGAATAATCAGCTAACATTTAATATATGAAAAATGGGAAACAATCTGCTGTAAACAGAGTACTGACAAACGATTTTAACTAAATACCATCCAAGTTGGGTTTGAATCCATGGAAAAGTTGCCCAAACACAGTTTGGACGGTTGATAGACGTGGATGCACGTTCTCCTGCCCTCAGTAAAATTACGTATGATGGAAGGTGCTATCAATCCAGTAGAGTTAAAATTATAATATCATGAATCAGCCTTTTAAATGGTTTACGAATGGAATATAGCTATTTTTAAATGATGTATTAATGATTGATTGATTCATGTGATGGAGAGTTGACGAATTTCGTAGGCGAGCTATTTTTAAATGATGGATTAATGATTGATTGATTCATGTGATGGAGAGTTGACGAATTTCGTAGGCTTAAATGTTGGAATCAAATGCTAATTTTACAACCTTTACCGTAAAAGAAGATTGATGGTGTGAGAATTGATGACGTTTGTAAGCTTATGCCCTGTTTGGATAACCCCTCTTTAATATTTAATAGGTAATACAAGAAAAAGAACTTCGGGGTGCTGGGAAAAGTGCATGATGAGCTCGATGTGGCATTCAAAAGTTTTGGACGTGTTTCCGGAATAATCAACTAATGTTTTAATAAATGAAAAAAGGGAGACGATCTGCTGGAAAGAGTAATGACAAACCATTTCAATTAAAAATCATCCATTCTTACATTAAGATTTCAATTAAAATTGGAGTATTGAAAAAGAGAGTAATAACATTTTTCATTATTCGTTATTTGATAACATAGATTCGTCAAATTTAAGATAGAATTGATTTGTTAAATTCAAAAATTTTGTTTGATTTGACTTTTAAGGACACTGGTATTGAAATCAAATGGTCCACAATTCACTCCCACTCTCGAGTCACGCCTAATTTTACCCACAAATTCTCTGAATTGACAATTTCACGCCTAATTCACTGAATTGACAATATCACCCTAAGGGTATTTATGTTTTGGGAAAACGGCTCTGACCGACATTTAAACACTAACATGGGTCGAGAGTTGGGTCCTAATGTTTTATTAAGTGGGCCCTAAGTATGGTATATATATATATATATATATATATATATATATATATATATATATATATATATATATATGTGTGTGTGTGTGAGAACAGATTATAGATCATTTAATTATTTTGTTTTAACAAACTATCCTTTTCTGATTTCAAAGGAAGTTAATTTCCGGACTGAGTAATAAAATAATCCCAGGGATGTCATTTCCCTTGACAGCGTAATCAAGCAACAGAAATGTAATTCCCAAATGAAGTTAATTCTCAAGAAATTAGAATGAAATTGCAACTTCATTTCTCAAGTTTAATTTCTGAGATTAAACAGTCGTGATTTACTCAACGGATTGAAGTATATTTTATGTCAAACCTAAAAACAAAAAGTAAAATGTGGATATGAAAGCATCTTTCTAAAATGGAGTAAAAGCTTCTTAGTCTTGTTTAGCCTCAAAATTTGTGGAAGTCAAAATTTCCATAGGACGGTGGCTCCCAACAAAGCAACAACATACCATTTGGTGAATGTAAGCAATTAATATCAAAGATGTGGGATGGCATTCGAACTTACAGTCACTTGTTACTTGTTAGAAAAGCCTTTAGACAACAAAGAAAAACAAATTTAGACAAATAGAAATACTAAATTATCCCGTGTTTATAACTACTAATGGGGGGTACGTGCATAGCAAAGGTCCAGAGAGAGCGTGACATTCCACCTTCTATAACTACAATAATAGCAAAGACTACAGAAGATAAAACTTATTTTACGCTCTCCAGTATATTTTTCGTGTACTCATCCATTAGATTTTTGAAGCATAGGCGTGTTTTAATCATTATAAAAAATCAAATTAATGGTGGCTACAGACAAAATAAAAAATACCAAACTGCCCTGAATTTATTAATACAGGTGAGATGCATTACTTAACCATCTAGCAAACTTTAAATTAAGTTGTTTGTCATTAAATCATGCACCCTAGCTTTTTAAAGTATTTGTGTTTTAATTTTTATTTTTATTTTTGATTGGTAATAAGTGTGTTTTGATCATTATAAAAAATATAATTAATTGTAAAATCACGCCGCCTCTCATTTTTTAACTTCTGATAATACACACCACCTCTCATTATAATAAAGAAAGATAATACTTCGTGACTACATACTGCAATTCTGTATTCTACATTTCTACATCTCCAAAACTAAGGAAAAGAACAAAGCTAACAGCCTCCTTAGAATTTCCTCCATCTCATCATCATCATCATCACAGCCTTATCCCATCTATTTGAGGTTGGCTTTACAAGTCTTATTTATCCAATCAGCGCCAAGCTTTTTCTAAAGCTACCTTTCCTTATGATAACCAATTAATTCCAACTATATTGTTTCATAAACCCATCAAGGGCTTTACTGAGATGAAATATGAAGAAAAAAGGGATATAAAGCAATTGGATAATAAATGATTACAAGATACAAGGAATGAGGCGATTCAATAAACATAGGTAAACACATGAGAACATGGAGCCTTGATACAATTGTTGTTCGTAACTGCATTCAAAGATGAAAACTAATGCCCCTTTACCTTCTTGATGAGGTCTGACGTCCTAAATTCCGCATCGTCTTTGATGAAGCTCCACCACAGATAGGTGAGAGGGATGGTGGTAAAATGCCAGAGGGCATGGGCATCAATAAAGCCTTCGTACGGTGGGAAATCATAGATCTCCAGAAGCATGGCTAGGCCGCCTCCCAGGACAACAGCCAAGCACTTGAAGCGTGAAGGATGACGTGTTAGAACTGCCCAAATTGCCCAAAGGAGAAGCTGAGCAATGCCCATTGCGACGCACACTTTCATGTTCAACCCTGCCATTTATGTAAAAGGGTCAGAGCCATGCGATAATCAAGTATATACGATATGGAGATATTTGTGCACATATATTTTAGAATATATTCAGAAGGTTCAAAAGGGTGTTACAGTCACTCATCTCTAAACATTTTCTCATGCAAGGGAATCCTTGTAAAAGAGCTTTTCGATAACTTGCCCTTTCACCACCCATTACAAGACCAGCAAAAAGCTCTCACATGACGATCTAAATGACAAGTTGAAAGGTGGTGGTGCACTTGTATAACAGCTGGTAAGACTATGAAAAATATACCTGGCATCTTTGGATTTGGATGGTTCCAGTACCAGTGGAATGAAAAAGATATAAGTTGAACTCGGAAGGATAAATGTTTCCCATATTCTTATCAAGATCCTGCCCCTAAATTTGATTGGAAGGGAGGTCTTATACATAATATCTAATTGAAAACCCTGATTATTTCAGGAAATTAGTAAAATATTGCATTTGTGCAATTTAAATACAGAGAATTTCCGATTTATCTTTTTGGGTGACATAGGACACTGCAATTCAGCTGTGTATATTTATTCGGCATCTGCTCTTAACACCAAAATGGATGGTCAGTACTGAGTACATCACTTTTTTTCATTAACTGCAAAAGAAACAATGACTTCCAGGGAAATTTGCAAACTGCAGAAAAAAAAAATCAGCAGATATTCTAATTTACTAATTACTATCTTGCAAAAATCTAAGGTACCTTTCCATCCTCAAATTGGCAACTGTACAGAAGAAACAAACAAATAATTGGACTTTTCAACATCTAACAACAGTTGGTTTGACATATATGCCTTCAAACAAAATCTCACAAACATAGGACCATGTAAATATTATTTAACAAGTCCAAGATGACCAAAACTCAAATTGGCAGTTCTGTAAATTTTTGTTAGAGCACTTGTAACAAATGGAAAAGCTTAACAGTAGATAAGGACTCACCATAGTCAAGTTTATAGAAGTTGAGATATAAGATATGTGTCGTGACAAATGCTATAAGTGGAGCAGCAACCATAACTCTGGCAGCCTCATCCCTCACATTAAAAGTTCGTAGTATGGCCAAAATAAGGCTGTACCCAAGCAAAGCTACAGCAGAGGAGTAATCCAATTTTTCTGTCAAGTCAACATCCCTGTAACATGTTGCAGTACAAAGAGAATCACTTTGAAAGAACAAAAGAAAACTAACTGCTTCCTCTGTAGCTTCTAACAGGCACAAACCAGTGAATTCATAGTATGTCCTCCTAGTCTGAGGTCGTAAAGGTAATTTGTAGTATAGAATCTTTGAAGTTTAAGATTCAAGGAAATCAATTAGCTTACCGACTGTGGAAAACAGCACTCCAAAACCAGGAATTCATGGCTATTAGCCCATAGATATGCCACAAACCAGTGAATTCATAGTATGTCCTCCTAGTCTGAGGTCGTAAAGGTAATTTGTAGTATAGAAGGATGAAAAAGGAAAGCCACCCGTGGAATTGCATCGCAAGGTTGAGTGCGGATAGTGCCACAGAAACAGGCTCCTGAATACATGACTAACGCCATTATTGCCAACACCATAAAGATAGTATGTGAACTGAAAACCAGGTAAGCCCCTTAAAATAAAAAACCAATATACCCAATGAGCTGGCATTAGCTACCTGACCTGAGTGCCAGTGGTGGCACTCGGGTCAATCTCCTTTTGTCCACACAATCAAACCTTGGAGCATGCAAATCAGAGAAAATTCACTTTTGACTTTTCACTGATTTGGTGCTCAAAATTATCAGGCATTTACCAAGGTTGTCGGTTTGAGATTCACCCGAGTGTCACCACTGGCACTCGGATCGCGTACCATATACTAAGCCTATCCCTATAGGTGAAAATGGTACTACTACTGTTCAATAAATAATTTAGAAAACAACAAACCTGGATGCCAAAGACACGCTTGAAGGGCCATTTTCCATGGTACTTAACGGGTCTGTGGCCAAGTGTTTCCCTCTCTTTCTCCCTTTCCTGCATACAATGATACCGGCAGTCACTCCTGCAGTCCCATTGTTTCCATTGTAGATAAAGTGGCTCTTGCATATACCACGGACTGTCCCCAGCGGTAGCATCAGGCGAAAATCTGCATTGTTGAAAACAATTGTCTCCAATGCATCCAGTCTTTTCACATTTTTCTACGCAAGTCCTGGAAAGTCGAGAAATGACATGGCATTAAAAATCATAAACCATGACATTATCTGAAGCACATGCTCAAATTAATAGAAAGTAGCTTTTTTATTTGAAGAGTAAAAATTTCATTATTTCAGGTGTTTCTTGAATAAATCTATGCATAAGGTTTGAGGTGTTTCCTTTACGAGAACCGTTGCAAAAGAAATAGCCTTTCTGATGTATCTAGGCTATAAGGACCAATGTTTTTACTTTTCTCCCTTTTTCTTTCTTTCTTCTTTTTTTCTTGTACAGTCTTGATTTTGTTTTTACTTTTCTTCCTTTTTCCTTTTCTTTCGTTTGCTTTTATCTTTGTATAGTCTCGATTGTTTTTTAATTAATGGAAGTAGATAGACTTCACTTGGTCAAGAAAAAGGACACTCTAAACTTAACAGTCGAAACAAAAGAACACGGTCATATTCAAATACATCAAATGACATGTTCGGAAGGGTAAGCATGACTTTAATGTGGATGGGGAAGGCTCCATTCTCTTTATCCTAGCATCAATTGCTATTTAAGGATTTCTCAAAGCAGTATTATTGCATGCCTTCCAACAAAATTTCCTCTTTGCACCTGTTCTATAGCTCAGATACTTTTATAGTTCCATGTGCATTAAATAGTGCACGAGAACAAAAGTGAAGCTTTGATGGGCATAGCAAAAACCAGTATAACTCATAAAGTTAAGCACTTTGCCTTATTGTGAGTCTTGGAACATTCAGATCAAATCCTCCCTATAATTTATCGATCACGACGACTTATACGTCGTTACGGGTGCAAAGGATCACGGTTCTGGGTCCGAGATTAGACCCAAAGGAATGGGTCCGTATCCAAACCTTGGACTCAACTGCAAGTTGGGTCTAAGTTTGATATCAATTAAATAAGGAATTGTTGGCCAAAACAAAAGTTGGAAAAGGATATATTATTGTGGGCAGAGAGTTGTAGTCATATAACATTGAAGGTTCTATAACTTTAAATGTAGTATACCATTCATAAATCATTATTAGTGACACATCCATTCACCATCATTAGAAAAGTAGTAATTATCTGTGTAAAAAGTACCTAATTATTTTTATATATAAATTAGAAAATCATATTTACACTTAGGAATGATTTTTCTATATTTCAAAACTTTTAAAGAAAAATAAGTTACATTGTAGAGCCAATACTGCTATGTATTAGAATAGAGGCGAATACGAATATCAAATTTTTAAACCTTGACCCAAACTAAACACAACTACAAAACCAATAAAGATAAAACATGAATACAAGATCAATGTTCGCAGCTACCCATTGCCCAATATAAGCATATACTCCAGCCCAAAATTTATCTCCATTCTAGACAAAGCTACAAGACACTCAATCTCTTTCCTCCAAACTAGGCTTCCATATGAACCTTATCATTGTCAAAGGTTGTGTTTGGATGCACAAACCACATGAATTTTCATGCAACTAGATAGCTCTCAATCAAAGTTGTTTCAGGTCCTATATAACAATTTTGGTTACATCTTGAAACTAAAAAGGTTCAGATTTTACTTGTAAAAAGAATGGTCAAATGCGCCTGCTACCAAATCCCAGTCCTATGTGATTGAGGGTGGCAATGGCCTGGCCAGCCCATCAGCCCGGCGGGCCTGTCCCAACACAGGTCAATGCAGGCAAATATCCTGGCTCATCAGGTCAAGCCCAGACCAATTTTTCCTTTCCCAAATGTTTTATCCAGTTGGGCTTAGGCATAGGCTCTCAGGCCCAAATACCTAATATTAGTTTCTGATACTTTTTACATTATAATCAAAAGATAAGGAAATTTTTGGGTAAGGAAAAAAATAATAATAATTTAAATTATAAGATAAGAAAGTTATGTTATGATATAAGGATTGACTCTGGTCACCTTCATCAATAGATAAACTATTTATTTAATTTAACACGTCAGCATATATTTAATATAATATATCAATTATATTGGTAACTTATACAATCTTCTTTTGGGGTGTGTGGGGTTATGGAAGGGAGCCACTCCCCCCATTTGTTTTGGATGTGGAACAAAATAAAATACAGTTTTCCATTAGCTACGTGCACAGGAGTCAAGGATCTGCGGGCATGGCAACCGAGGAGCCCAACAAAAAATATATTTAAAGAAAATCAGATCATAAAAATATAAGCAGTCCAAAAAGAGCAGAGCTCAGGCCTGAAGGCTCACACTGGGCATTTGTAATCCCGTCAAGGGCGAGGCCAAGTTAGGGCTAGGCAAAAAGGCTTTAGGACTTGGGCCCATCAAGGGGGAAGCCAAGAAAATTGGTTCCTCTCACTCTCCATCGCTCCTCAACAGCAACCTTGTACCATCAAGCTTATGGGTTCCAATTGCCTATTGAGGAAAGTCGATTCATCTCACTGACCCTCCCTCCCTCCCTCCCTCAATCAAAACCATGTACCCCTCACGCTCATGCCTTCCAATTGCCTGTTGAGGAACATCAATTTCATCTCACTGTCCCTCCCACCCTCCCTCAAAACCATGTACCCCTCACGCTTATGCCTTCAAATTGCCTGTTGAGGAAAATCAATTTCATCTCACTAATTTGTGATGAGGATCTTCTTGGCTAATCTTCACATGCAACTGGACAATTAGTCAGTAATGACTGCATGCTTGTGTTTGCATTATATGGACTCTGACCAGATTATGATGCATTTACGATATCTATTCTTGCTAAACCTCACATCTCCATGTCTAGTGAACTAGAAGTACAACTCACTCAAGAACATACAACAACACCTTCATTCAATAAACAAACATAATACCACACGTCAGGATATTATTCTCAAGATGCGGATCGATTATTGTATTTTTTTCTGTTCGGTAATCTGGGATTGAACCTGCGATCTCAAGGTTGCATAGTCGTGAACCTTCCAATTGAGTTACAGGCCCAACCCGAATAATGATGATTCTGATTGCTATCAACTCTCTCTTGCACGAGCCTTTCTTCAGCTGGTTCCTGTTCGTCCATTTGGGACGGGGCAGGCAGCCCACATACATGAAGAGAAGAAGGGGGGGGGGGGGCTTCCTTGTCTGTCGGTCGAAGAAGGCCTTGACCATAGTCGTGCCCATGGTGCTCGAACTCATGATTCTTCTACTCTACCAATGTAGAGAGACTTGGAGCCTAGATCTAATATAAATAAGAGAGTTGGAGAAAAAAATTATTGCAGATATTTTTTTTTTTTAAATCCCTAAGCTTGCCAAGATAAGAGAAAGGAAAATAGAGGCCTTAACTAGATGCATCAAGGATGAAGATCAAAGGGTCGTGGTGAAAGAAGATGAGATTATATATATATATATATTAAATGTGAAGTAAGCAACAAAAGTGGAGCAAGAAAGCAAAGCAATGCAATGGATGATTAACAAAGTATCCACGACTCTACGATGTAGTTGCAGGACTGAAACCTACAACGACACTATTTGAGTGTCACGTGGCACCTAAACACATGTTTGGGTGCCAGTGGACATGTACAAGATCAATCCAAGACCATCCAAAAGACAAAAATTAAATTTAAAAAAAAAATGTTATTCACCATTGCCGATCCTAATCCCGCATGAGAAAGGAGAAGGGTTAGCATTAGGTTGACAGCCAGCTGTAAAAATCATGTTAAATCCTAATGATGAGGTCTATTACAATCACACGTTTTTGCAGCATCCCCTGCTAGAGATGCGCTGAAATGGACCCCGATTGTAGCGAGAAATAGCAAGGGTTGGCAAGAGTGTCCCATGTTTTCAGCGATGCGTGACAACGGATCCTAGTTTTAGTGAGAAACAGGTAAGAGTTGGCTAGGGATTCCCCCTATAAGTGACACGCTATAACAGAACCCATTTGGCTAGGGCGTTCCCTATAAGCGAGGTGCTTCGACGGAGCTCGGTTGTAGTGAGAAATAGACTATAATTGGCTAGGGTGTTCCCTGTAAATAGTAGGTTAAATTGTTGCAAATAATAGGTTACGGCTCTCACATCAATATATATGTGTGCAAACAAAGAAGGTTCAAAAGAGAAGGAAGATTAACTGGGTACATTAACTGGGAAGAGTGTCGAGTGGATAGATGTCATGAGAAGGAAGATTAATATAATATGCTTACAAGAGACAGAGGAAAGGAGAGAAGCTAAGGACCTAGGAGATGGGTTCAAGCTTTACTACCTACACATGGAAGAGTAACTCTCACAATGAAGTAGACATTGTAGTAGATAAATATTTGAAGGATAAGATTGTGGAGGCCAAGAGAAAGAATGATCAAATTATAATGGTTAAAATTATTTTAGAGAAGGAAATATTAAATGCTATTCCTGCCTATACACCCCAAGTTAGACTATGTGAAAACATGAAGCAAGAATTTTGACAATCAATATATGTACTAATACGAGGCATACCAATAGTTAAAGCATAGTGATTGGAGGTGACTTTAATGGACACATAATAAGGATGGGAAACAAATATGAAAGGATATATGGAGGATATAGTTTTGGTGAAAGGAAGGAGATAGGGAGAGCTATCAATGATTTTGCAACACTTTTGACCTAACAATAGCGAATGCATTTTTCAAGAAGAGAGGCAAGCATCTTATAACTTTCGAGAATAAAGCAAATAGAACTCAAATAAATCATTTCTTATTAAGGCGAAGAGAGTGGGCAATCTATAAGGATTGCAAGGCCATCCCAGGAGTCTTACGATGCAACATAGATTAATAGTTTTGGACGTTTTGATTAAGAGTAAGTAACTAAAATGATGACAAAGGATCCCCAAACATAAAATGGTGGGAATTGAAAGGAGACAAAACAACAACCTTTAAAGGAAAAATAAGTGACCGAGAAGTACGGTGGTGGGAAGGGAATCCAAATGAGATGTTGGAACAAATGGTGCAACACCTTAAACAAGTTTATAAGGAGGTGCTCAGGAAATTTAAAAAAAGAAAAGGTGTAAAAACAGAAAAATGGTTGTGGAATGCGTACATTCAAAAGTCAACTGTCGAGAAGAAGAAATGTTTTAAATAATGACAAAGAACAAACATTACAAATGATCTTGAAAGATATAAGCTCACCAAAAAAGAAGCTAGGAAGGATGTGAGTAAAGTTAAGTATGAAGCATATGATAATTCATACACTAGGCTAAGAACAAAAAAAATCTACAAACTTGCCTAGCTTAAAGAAAATAGAGATCTTAACCACGTAAGATACATTGGAGACGAAGATCAAAGGTGGTGGTCTTGGTAGAAGAGGGTGAGATAAAAAATAGATGGTAAGAATCCTTTAAAGATTTATTAAACACAGAATATGCAAAGGAAGCAGATCAAGAGGAACCAAATCAATGAATGGTCAACGAAATATCAGAAGCTGGAGTAAAAGCAGCCTTAACAAAGATGAAAAAACAAGAGCATTAGGACGAGAAAGAACAGAAATTTGAATTGTGCTGGAGAGAGAATGTGTTGAATTAGTTGATTAAATTATTTAATAAAATATTTAAAATGAAAAAAATGGCTGTGGCAGAGGAATGGAGGAGAATTGCGGTCCCTTTCTATAATAACAAATAAGATATCCAAAAGACTGGAACTATGTCAACTATTGAGGCATTAACAAATGAGTCGGACTATAAAATTTTGGGAAAGAATAGTAGAATGATGAAGGCAAGAATCAAATAGATCAGGGAACCAATTTGGATTTATGTCGGGAATATCAACAATTATAGCTATTTTCCTATTGAGGCAACTTATGGAGAAGTTCAGAGAGAGAAAAAACATGCATATAGTCTTGATTGATTTGGAGAAGGCTTATGATGGAGTGTTGAGACACATTATCTGGTGGATGTTGAGGAAGGAATGCATCCGGAGCTATATATTGAGATTATCCAAGACCTATATGAGAGGGCGGTAACTAGTGAAAGAACAACGTGAGGAGAGACGAGTGAGTTGCGGGGCTAGATTGCATCAAGGATATATCTTGAGCCCTTATTTGTTTACACTGGTCATGGATGCATTAACCATAGGCATACACGAAGAGAATTTGTGGTGCATGTTATTTGTGGATGACATAGTATTAATTGTCCAAACAAGGAAAGAAATAAATTATAAGTCGAAATTATGCAAAAAAGTGAAGGAGTCGAGAGGTTTGAAATTGGAAGAACAAAGACGAAATACATAGAGTGCAAATTTAATGACCAAGATAACCCGAAGGAGGATTTAGTTAAAAAGAAAATCATTTAGTGTCACATAGTCATAAATTTCGCTATTTAGGCTCTACTTTATAATCAAATGGTGGATTTGAAGAAGACATCTTAAATAGGAGTAATGCAGGTTGGATGCAATGGAGGCAAGCAAGCGGAGCATTGTGAGACCCAAGAGTTTCACATAGATTAAAGGGACATTTTCATCAACAGCAATTAGACATGCCATATTATATGATGCGGAATGTTGAGTTACAAAAAAGTGACTAGAAGATGGAGTGCATATGGCCAAGATGTGTATGTTGAGATGAATGTGTGAAGTAACAAGAAAAGAATAAATTTGGAAGGAGTACATCAGAAAAAAATTTAAGAGTAGTACCTACAAAAGAAAAACATTACAAAATGTTGATTGAAGTTCATCAGGGGCTAGAAGAATATCCGGTATGAAAGGTTGAGACGCTATAAGCACGAGGAATTAGGAGGAAAGACAAGTGAAAACCTAGAGGCAAGCGGTGAGTAGGGACATGAAGGATTGTGAAGTTACAAAGAACTAAGCATTGATAAAAAACGAGTGGAGAAATAGGACTCACAAAGCCAACCCTAAATAGATGGGATAAGGCAGTGATGAGTAGGATGATGATTTTAATCAGCATTGACCATAGTGGTCAATGGCTATTAAAATGGACGGTGACATGAAAAATAGTCATTGTGCATTTCCATCCCTTTACATTAAGGTCATACAAATTATTTTATTTTATTTTTAAATCCTTTAAATCCTAGGATGTGGGTGAACCTTGGGGGTGCATTGGGAACCCAAAAGGGCAGGTTGAATCTCTACTACGACATCGTGGGGACCCCTTTTACACACACATATCCTTATTTGTTTGCATTGGTAATGAATGAACTGATAGCAAAAAACATAATGAGGTTTCATAGTGTATGTTGATTGTTGATAATGTGGTGCTAATTTCCCAGGTAAGAAAGCAAGTATATGAGTAGAATGAAGATGGAATATAGAGTACAAATTTAGTCTATACAAGATCCAGAAGGCTAACATAGGCAAAATGGATACTGTTTAATAATGCACTATGATAAATTTCAATATTTGGGCTGTACTAAGGAACATGCAATGGATTTATGGGGGATATCACAAACAAGATCGATGCAAGGTGGGGAAGTATAAATAGGCAAGTAGTGTGTTGTGTAATTAATTAATGTCACTTCGATTGAATGGGCATTTTTATAAGAAGATGGTAACACTTACATTAATGTTTGGTGCAGTGTTGAGCAACAAATAAGAAACAAGAAAATTAAATAAATGTGGCAGATATGCGCCTACTAAGGTGGGTGTATGGAGTGACAACGATCGAATGGATAATGAGTATGTAAGAAGAAGTTTAAAGGCAGCTTGACTAAAAGAAAAACAAGTCATCTAAGAGAGGTTTGGCATGTCCATTTGAAAACCTAAAGCAATCCCTGTTGTACCAAGGATTGTTAAGATAAAATCACAACAAAGTTAAAACAAACAAAAGACCAATAAAAACTTGGAGGAAACTAGGAGGATATGAGTACATGAAATGAAGGATTTAGATCGACAGAGAGTTTAGCCCTGAACAGAATAAAGTGAAGAAGTGAAATTCACAAAGCCAACCCCTTGAGTGACAAAGAGTTTAGCCCTAAAAAGAATTAAGTGGAGAAACAAAACTAACAAAGTCAGCCCCTAATAGATGGGAGAAGACGATGATGATGATGAGTCTTATTTCCCAACATGAAATTGAGGGATTGAAGCTTAGTTACTAGAAATGAGAGGGGGGATATCAACAGAAAAAATGAAAGTAAGTTACTTAGGCCTTGTTCAGGTGTTTCCCCAATTATCTCATAAATGCTCTTATTCCTGACAAGTCAGTTTCCTGCAGATTCCTAACCAACTAAGATTCTTGGCTTTTCACAGGTGTGTTCTTTTAGGCCTCAGAAATGCTTTGATTCTTGGTTTTTCCCAGAACGAAGGATTTCTTGTGTTCTTTTAATTTTTCCAGAAAAACACAGAATCGGTCTAGTTTAGGGACATCGTATGACCGTAGTGAATCCGATACCGTGCTGAATATATTCGAAAGTCATATTTGGCCGATGCACGATCCATGGGCGATTGAACACTTCCGTCGGTGTAATTGTGCAAAATTGATTCGTACAGCTATAGTACCCGAATGTCAATAGTGCCTATACACCCCACGTTACACTTTACGAAAATCGTGAAACAAGAATTTCGGTAACAAATGAATAAACTAGTACAAGGCATACACAATGGTGAAAGCACGGTGAACGATAGGGGTCTCAAAGGTCAGGCTTAAGCCCAGCTCGACCCGTAATGGGTTTGTTATAGTCTAAGGTCGATAAGGTCGAGATATGCATGGGTCAGTATGACCTGGCCCGAATAGAAGTTGAGCCAGGTATGGGCTAGTTGTGATAACCCAACTCATTCAGCACAAAACCCGTCCTGACCTGCCTATGTTGTTACCCGAATGGCCCTCCCTACACCCAATCTTTTCCTCTTAAAAAAATTTAAAATGAACAAAATTTGGATGACATGTGGGTGTTGCGTCACCCCTCGCCCAATCCCCTCCAAGCACCACGTCCCCTCCCTTTAAATGGGCCCAAGCCTCCCTGTTCCCCACACCTCTCTCTCCTCTTTCCCTCTCTATACACGGTAAGCCCACCCACCTACCTGCAACTCCTTATTCATCTTTTTCTTCACTCTCCATCTCCATTTATATGCACAAGTGGCACCACACCAGCCACTCTCTATCTCTCATCTTCCCCTTCAATGTCCTTTTCTCTCTCTTTATTTTAGAAGCTCCACGGCAGCCATTAATGGTTGCCTTGATAGCCGTTGAAGGGATTATCGTCTTCTTCTGCTGTGCAGAAATCTGGTTTTACCTTTAATAGCCGTTGGAGGGATAACTACAAAAAATTTTATAGAGTGCATATCAGAGTAAGCAGTATACTGCACACCCACTTGGTTTCCGAGTATTCCTAGCCATTTTGCTAGGAAATGCACAACACAACAAAACTCAGAAACGGCTACTTTTCCTATGGGTCCCACATGTTTTGCCAAGCGCATGCAAAGCTACGAAACGGGTGCTTTTGCCCAGTTTCTGATTACTGTTCACAGTTTCCTGGGAAAACTTGGTAGTCGAACGCAGCCTTAATGACCCAAGGTAGGAGTAAGCAAGAGTAAATTTTTGAAGCAAAAGCAACACTTTCGCAGAAGATTCTTTCCATTAAGGATCAAAAAGCCAGTTACAAACTACTGGATAGTCACTACTATGTAAGGTCCACAAATCTGTAAGCCAGTAGGGACTAGTGACTCCGAACCCAACAGAAAGTGACAAGCATGTATCATGCTCATTGCTAAATATACAACAAAGCAAACAAAGAAAGTAAGATATACCCACCAAACCAGCTATAAAACCATCTCAAAAACCACCCAATGTATTCCATTAACCAGGACACTAGTCCTACCACCCAAAAGTCAGCCACATAACCACCCGCCAACAATGGCCTTAATAATCATTTGGAGCAAATAACAAGTTATGGCAGTCTATAGCTATAGAATAGAAACAAGTATGATCATGTTATTATTGGGTCTTTGAATTTGAATACTGATCCCCTGCCATGGAATGTCACGAGAATGGCAGCCTCCATAATTCGAGATTTTTCACGATCGACATTAGTCTTGGTGTTATGCCATGTGTCACGTTTTGTCTAATGGAATTACTCCCCTCAATAAATAAATTGCTTAAATCTCCGTCAAGGCTCAAGGTGAAATAGCCTTTATTAATCCGGTAATGGTTGGGTATTAATCACAACATTTATACAAGAATTAATCATAACATAATCACATTCTATAAGGATTTATTTTCTCCATTATTTTGCCCATACCTATGAAAGAGTGTTCATTAGTCATTACATGATAGAGACAGCAACTAGGGGATTTAAAGTGTTCAGACGAAAAATGAAAAAAATAATTAATTAATTTTATTTTTTTTTAAGATGAGGATATTTTATAAACTGCAGAAACTAAAATAACTAATATAATACATATTTATAACAGATGAAACAAATCTTCTTCTCTATTCCTCACTTAGCCCTAATTATAATACACGAAACAACATCCAAAATTTCAACCTAGAAAAAATAGAAAACATATTAAAAGCAAATCTTATCTACTAAGGAATCAATTAGCTATCCAGTTGAGTATCAATTTACATTTAGCCTTCCTCCTAAACTTCTCATTAGATAAAAAGCTCTAGATTGATTCCCTAACAGTTATAAGTTATCTACCTAATTCAGAAAATAGTAGACAGATCACAAAGGGCGCGGCGCCATTAGAGATTAGAAGAAGTATAAATAATGAGGACCCCAACCTATATGGTGGATCGGCGTCACCTGCGCTCGCATTTAAAACTCTAACGAGACATCCGACTGCGAAAAGAAAAACAGTCGAGCTCGCCATCTTGCGATCTGCCATCTGATGAAAAAATCGAAGAGCAAGACGCCAGTATATTGGTTATAGTATCAACAGATCCAGAAAAAAACCCTATATAATGATTCTCGACGATCCTCCATCGTGCAGGATTCTGTTCCAATCGTCTCAAGAGCTTCAAAGGAAAACAGAGACGAGAGAGAGAGAGAGTTGCAGGAACACCTAACTCTCTGTTAATTATTTTATCTGATTTATGATTTGCAGGATGCCCGAACAAACTTTAGATTTAGGGCAGCTTAGACACCTTAAAATGCGTGGGTCTAATGGAAACTTTTATATGACTCGCCTAGCACGAGCCAACACGTGGAATCACGTCGAGTAGAGAATAGATATGCATCCCGGTAATAGGACAGTGTTATACACTAGACACGTGTTTTAAGACAATTTTGGAGTCAGCTTATATAGTCATTAGCCCAATTGGTACACTCCGTCCATTGTGAAAGAGTAGGTCGTGGATTCGATAGTCGTTCTCCACCCACCTTTGTCTTTACAAAGTCTGGGTTGGATTCTATTAATTAATTCTCACCACTGTAATTGGCACTCCCTTATACTACTCCGCAACTATCATTTGTATATGCGTGTCTGCTCTCGATTCTCGAGACTGTCTCGGCCAAATGGTCATATAAAAAAAAAAAATCCCTAAACTTTATTAGTTTTATATGAAGGGTACCTCACCTACCCAATTACTAAGGGTGTGTTGAATCGAACGATGGAAATCGATTTTGATCCTAATCTTCCAGATAATTGATCTTCACAGCATGGGCGTTTCATTAGACCATCAATTTTGTATTCCACGAGGAATATATCTCAAAAATCAAGTGGGACACATCACACCCAATCGTGATTATAGGATCACTTTTTGGGCTCTGTGCCAAGTAGAATACAAATTAACGGTCTAATAGTACACACACACACATGGTGCCAAAAAGCAATCGTGCTGAAGATTGAGGTGAATATGAACCTCCATCATCGGATTCAAGACAATCAATAAGTTTGCGGTATAGGCACCCCTCTCGGTAATTGAATAGGCGTTGGTTTATGGTATAGGCGCTTTCAGTAATTGAGTACGCGCGAATGGAGGTTTATGCCCATGTACCTAAATCAAAGAAAAAGTACTTTGGGTACCTCTATTTGTGCCCGCACATTCTTTAAAAATGTCACGTCCCAAATCCCTTGAAAATCATTAATTGCTTCAGATCAAATGATGGAGACCATATTTTTCACCGATCTTCCATATTATAAATCTTGAGATTATGACGCACCTATCATATCATAAGTTTTTCATTCCATGTTCAAGGGTCATTTTTGGAGGATTTGTGACTCATGGAATTAAAAATTTACTATTTGATAGTTGCGCCATGATCTCAAAATTTATTGTGTAGAGTTTAGGGTGAAACATAATCTCCATCATCTGATCCAAAGCACTCAATAGTTTTCAAGGAGTCTGAGATGTGAGCATTTAGAGAATGTGTAGCCACAAACAAGGGTGCCAAAGTACTTTTTAAACATTTACGAAAAGTCGTCTAAGTTGTCTCATTCGAAGGATATAATGTAAAGATCTTTGCTGCCAAATGATAAAATGAATTCAATCTCTATCATTTGATTTAACACAATCAACCAAAGAGTCAAGTAATGTTTGTGTTGAATCCAATGATAGAGATTGTGCTTTGTGCCAATTTTTTATACTAAACATCCATACATGATAGCCTTTATTCTTATACTTAGATTTGTGTGCAAATAGTCGCTCTTATCACCATTACTTTTCTAACTAGAAGGACGTCGAACATTGAAGTGCTCTACTTTTAAACTTTTAGGGCCTGTTTGGATAAAAATACGGGAAATGTGGGAAAGTAAAATAATATTCTTATATTTTCCCATGGATACCTAAGTTGTAGAAAATCATGGGATCCCTTCGTTTCTCTTTGTTTGTTGATGTTTGGATAACCACATTGCTAGCTCGGAAAACGTCGGATTAATCAAATCTCGTATTTGGATACATATGTAGGAAATTGCAGGAAAATAACATATCCTAACAAAAAAATAGCCAAGTGACCAAAAACTTATATATATATTAAAAAAAAATTTCTTTACATATCTTAGTGAATTGTTCTAGTGGTTGACTACTTCTTTGTGAATGTTAGGTTCTAAGTTCAAACTTTGTTATGTGTAATAAATTATTATTTTTTTTAATTAATTATATTATAGCATATACACCATATATGTTAGTATATAGCTCTACAACATAGTAAGGCCTATTGTGAGAGAAATCTCTCCAAAAATAAGTCCATGCAACACTTAAATAGATGGAGGGGAGCTTAAAAATAAGCCAAAATTATGGGATTTAAAATAAATAAATAAATAAATAAATATTTGTTATGAAAATAAATACCATAAAAAATTTGTTTGAAGATTTTTGATAATTTTGGGTGGTCAAGATAATTTTAGATGGATGAAAATCTACTAATATAAATTATGACTCCTAAAGCTTAGTAATAAATTTTTAGAAAGTTTGGGTGGTCAATTGACCACCCAAGTCATAACGTGGCTTTGCTTTTGATTTTTGGGGATGTATGCCATATAGAATCAACATCAGACCGTCTGATAGGGGCGTTATGATCTTAAGATCTATCATGAGGAAGATTGAAAAAAAATAATAATTTCCATCGTCTAATTCAAATTAGTTAATAGTTTTCGTTTGTGAACAAATTGTGTGGTATTACTAAACGGGTGAAAAGAGTCAGATGAGAAGTCCGAAGGGTAGGGACCCCCTCGACATTTGTTGTCGGATTTTAACAGAAAATGAGAAGATAATTTCCGACCTTTCCGATGTCATCCAAACAATGGAAAATATGGTAATTCATTTCTCACTTACCAGTTTTCCCTTCTTTGCTTTGTTTTCCCTTGAAACCAAACATGCCCTTAGCCTTTTGAGTTATGACACTGATCGTTTGATAACCATAGGACCTGGATATGATCTACATAAGATGGCAATGAGATTCAATCATTGACCACATATATATTGTTTTACACAAACCTATGAACCTTAGAATCTGTGCAATCATACCATTTTTATGAAAAATTAGATAGGGTTGTCAACGGGTTGAGTCAATCGAAATTTTGGCTACCCAATAAAAAATTCACAAGTCTACGACCCCACTCGATGGTGCACTCGACCCGATCTGACCTGACCCGACCCAATGCCCAACCCGACCTACTAAGAAACCCCTATTTCTATATATTTTCCACATATAAAATACGTGGGTCAAGTCAGAGACCCGGTCTAGCAAATATTCAACCAGACAAGATCTCTTGGTCCCGTTGAAAGCCCTAAAATTAGGCGAAGCTACTGCAATTGTTGGTAATGAAAGACAAAGCCGAGTTGGAAATTTATAAGGCTGCGTATGGCATAGCTCTTTGTTAGCCCTTGCCATGGTAGAGTTCAACTACTTTAGTTGATTCTCATTCTCCTTTCTAACTCCTTACAAAGGAAGATTTACCTGCTCTAGTAGCAACCTCCCTGCTCTCTACTGGCTCCCTATCAGATCATATAAAATCAACTTTGACAAGGAGTGAGTGGAAAGGAGGGTAGAACTGCTGAACATGTAAATTTTACATAAAATTTTGCTATGCAAGGAGTTAGCAAGGAGAACAGATACCTGTTAAAGCAGGTAGCAGGATGTTAATAAAGAGGATGAGAACTTGCTAAAGTAGGTGAGCTCTATTATGGCAGGGGCTAGCAGAGAGCTATGTCATACGTAGCGTAATTTTCTTTTATAAATTCTACGTAAGATCTTCAAAATCAACCAATTGAGGTGGTAGAAGATTTTAGAGAAATTTCAATTAAGATCTCTTATAAGTGCTCGAGTTGTCGACAACAACCAACTGAAAAAAGGCCTCTCTATTTTCTCCACATGATCAAATCATCTTAACTGTCCTATCAGTAGCCGGTAGCAGCTAAGTTGTTGTACTAAATATGACAAAAAATCTATATTTTAAAATGAAAATTTCCATTTTAGTGTCAAAATCAAAATGAAGATCATGATGGATTTATAGTGTAAAAAAAAATTCCATCCGAAGAACATCTATATGGTAATCTTAGAGTGGTTCCAAAGAATTTAAAATGACGATTACCATTCTCTACACACACAAAAAATAAAAAATAAAAACGATTACCATCTAAATTTCTAAAACTTGCCTTAGCCATTCAATTTAAATACGTTTTTGCCAAATTTTATTAACCCATTTTATTTTAAAATAAAAGTTAATATTAAAATTAGATACGTGACACTATTTTTCATAATTTCTGTAACCTGATGTGAAAATCAAACATTACATTTAAAAAACATCTATAAGATGGCCTTTAGATTAGTCAAACACTTTTTAAAATGAGCTGCTACCATGTAAATATCTAAAAGCTATTTTATCCACTAATTTTGAGGAGGCATTCGAGGGTCTTATGACTATCATAGAGATGATTTATTAATGTAGTCTTCCACACTATGTATCTGATTATGTAAAGACCATGATTCCTAAATCTGTAGTATCCAAGATTACATTGAAATACAATTTTATGGTGGTTGAAAGGTAGGCCAAACACAATTAATTGAAAGGGTAAGCCAGTTTTGGACATTAACAAGGTCACTTAGTTAAGGTGTTTTCAATTAGGGTACGGGTTTTTGTATCCTATAATTCCATCTCCACAACTGATGGTTTCCCGTCAACATTGTTGACTGCTTTGAATTAGATGGTGGAGATGACTTTTATCTCAATCTTTAATACAATATATCTTGAGATTATGACCTATTTGTCAAACGATTAAATATTGATTTCACATTAAACAAATCCCAAAAAGTGATCGAAGAACTCTTCTCATAGTACTCATGATCACAGACACTTTAGAGATATGTACCACATGGAATCAATATATGATTGTTTGATATGTGGGATATGGTCTCAAGATCACTTGTCTGAAAGATTAGGACAAGCTCAGATCCCCGTCACCTGATTTAAATTAGTAAATGATTTTAACGGTGGAACCATCAATTGCAAAGATTGAATCCTTTGGTTGCACAAACCATACTCCTCCAATTATTGAAAATTATTTGAGTACTTTTAATCAGCCAATAAAATCTTATACCATACATCTTTAGATCATGATACACCCATTAGACCATTCATACGATAATTTCACATGTAACATGCCCCCCAAACTTACCTACATATTTTAAAAGGGAAGTTACAACTTGCGTACAAGATTTGTACGAGTCGCACTAGCGCATACTCTTCTGTTATGTTTAGTTAAAATGAGAAGATTTGTGACTAAATTTGGGATTTGTGTCACATGGACCACTGCGTAATCATTATGATTTGAAGGTAATGATATAAAGTTTTTTGTTGCCAAAGATTAATATAAAACATGATCTTTATCGGCTGTTTTATCTTGGTCAATCATTGAATCAAATAATCGGCTTTGATTGTATTTGAATAAGATGAGATTGCGTTTCGTGCCGGTCTTTACATAATAGACTTCACATAAGACAGTTTAGATAGTGTTACACGCGGTGCAGATCCGAAGAACGCTAGGACCTTTTTTTTAAGCCAAGGTACAAATCACTTGTGCAATCCCATCTCAAAGCCATCTAATATTAAAATCAGTGGCTTTCAAACCATCGCACACATGTTGAGATAGTATTGAGATACGCAGATGAAATTTACCATTAGATATTAGAAATTCAGTTGATTGAAAATAAGATTCCACTAAACTAGCAATCAAATACTGATCAGTTTTGGATGGAATGGTACTAGATTCATAATACTATTGTGTCTGTATGGGCGACTCACAACAAATCAATTCCTCCACGGATAATAAAGCGGCGGGTTTCTGTCCTTTAAACGCCC
Organism: Chloranthus sessilifolius; assembly: GCA_021018995.1. NCBI lineage: Eukaryota > Viridiplantae > Streptophyta > Magnoliopsida > Chloranthales > Chloranthaceae > Chloranthus > Chloranthus sessilifolius. The sequence goes on from CM037589.1 coordinate 33,894,510, forward strand.
GGCCACTGTTCGTGACTATAAAATGCTCCTCCCCCTCGAGCGTATGCTCCCATACCGCTCCCATGGCGTCTGCAACGCTCCTTCTCACACACCCTCTCGATCATCCAAGGCCTCGATCACGAAAGATTTCGAAAGCTGGTCTCTCTCTATCGTCGTCGAGAATTTGCCGCCAAAATTCGAGGATTTTCCTGCCATCTCCACTGAATCTCCCGCCTATTTTTTCAAGAACAGGAAGAAGATGCGGGGGAATTAGGGTTAGAGCTGCTTACATATCTGCTCCTGCTTCGGATCCGGATATCGAAGACGACACGAAGCTCGAGGAATCATCAAGGGCTACTGTTGAAACTCCGATTGCTATAAGTTGGGGTCTCATATGGAATCTTTTAGTGCGCCACAAGCTAAGGCTCGCGGTTTCATTATTCTCTCTCATTGGATGCACAACTTGCACTCTCTCGATGCCCATTTTTTCAGGTACAGAATTCTTTGAATTCTGGATGTAGATTTATTTTAGTTAAATTTTTTATGTGAATTCGAGTTTACACTTTTAAATTTGAACTAAATACAAGGTATGAGCGTCTAAGAATCCAAAGAATTTTGGTCAGAATTTGCTATGTTACCTTGAGAATGCATTAAAATCAATAAGATAAGCTGAGTCAATCAACTGAAATATAGTGTTGATAGTGTTCGAATGAGTAGTGGCTCTGTTGGAAAGCTTCTTTAAGTTAGTGAAGAGGACCTGAAATCTCCTTTAAGCTAAAATAGTAAACATTAGGGAAGTGCACAGTTATCAAGGAGTATGCAAATCAGTCAAGTACAGGTTTTACCATTTTAGCATGAGGAGATTGACTGACCTGTTCACATTTGGGAATGATTGGGCCAGTCGCGCTATGCAATTCCTTGGATTAATCTAGCTGTTTGAGTGACGTTGCTTTAGGTGGTGTAGGCAATCTGGGTGATTGTCTAGGCCTCTTAACACACATATAGGCTGACATTACTGGTCAGGGAAGGCACTTAACCATTGACATGTGACGATAGATAGATAGATAGATAGATAGATAGATAGATAGATAGATAGATAGATAGATAGATAGGTGGATGACTTTCGTACTTAAGTTGAATAATTATTTCGTACTTAAATTCTAAACAATTATATATTAGTGATATATTAACATATGCTTATGTTATATGAGCATGGATTCTCCATATGTAGATGGATAGGCAGATAGACGGATGGATGGAAGACTTTGGTACTAAATTGAATAATTACTTCACACTTAAATTGAATAATTAATATTAAGCTAGATAATGACATATAAGTGATATAATAGTGTATGCTTATCATCAGTGGCGGAACCAGGATTCTCATCTAGGCGGGGCGCAAAATGAATTAAAGATAAATTTTGTACAATGAATTTAAATTTAAACTACTTTATATTATAAACTATAATTTTCATTAAAATTACATAAAAAAAGAAAATTTTAACTAGGCCTAAACCAAGAAAGACTATAAATCGCATTTGCCCTAGAAACTAGGCCTAAACCAAGAAAGACTATAAATTGCATTTGCCAGAGCACACACATCAAATAAAAATTTATTCACATATTTATCCTAAACATAACCACATTTCCTAAACATAAATTAATCATTATCAGCCAATAATATAGAATTACAAAAAGTTAAATTTAGACAAGAAAAATTACCTTCGATGTAGCACGATCTGAAGAAATTTTAACTCAAATCCGATTGTGCGATCAGACAAATCCGATTTGTTGAAAACCTACACAATAAAATTCAAAATACAATTAATATTTAACAAATAAAATTTTAAATTTCAATAAAAATAAAGTCCCTAAATCTCCATTGTATATTCACTTATATGGGGAGCACAAATCATGTGGAATAACTGAGTATGGTTCACTCTTATATATTCATAATAGATGAGTTTTTATTTTCATGCTCATATTATATTATTTTCATGCTCATATTTGTAGAAAGCCCATGTAAAACATAAAAATCATGATTTAAAAATCACAGTATTTTAGAGAGAGAGACAAGGGGTATTATATGGTATAATTGATTTAGGAAAATAAATCAATAATTTACGCACAATAACCCATTGTATCATATGGAAATAAATTAAAAATAAATAAAACCCTAAATCTAGAGAGACAAGAAAAAGTACCTAACCCTAAATCAATTAAAAAATAATAAATAAAACCCTAAATCTAGAGAGAGACAAGAAGGCGAAAAAATCATCAATCAAAATACACAACAAAAAAAAATACTGTGCTGCAGAAAAATTATTTGGTTCGGTTACAATGCGATCCTTTCAGATTAACTAGATAAACCAAAATAAAATACCTAACCAAACTACAGTACGAAATCACCATACTAACCCCACAGAACTTGAATATGAATCCCCACTCTGTCTCTCCCACGGGCCTGACCACAAAGACTTGGGGCCTTGAAATGAGTGGCGATCTTGATGGGAGGAGTTTTTTAGGGAGAGAGAATAGGGGGAGAGAGGGCGTCAGATTCTTAAGCCTGGGAGGGGTTTTTTAGGGAGAGAGAATAGGGGGAGAGAAAATAGGGAGAAAGAGAAAAGGGAGAGAGGCGTTAGATTCTTAAGCACAGGAGGGGTTTTTAGGGAGAGAAAGAATAGGGAGAGAGAATAGGGGAGAGAAAATAGGGAGAGAGGGAATAGGGGGAGAGAGGGCGTTAGATTCTTAAGCTTGGGAGGGATTTTTTAGGGAGAGAGAGAATAGGGGGAGAGAGGATAGGGGGAGAGAAAATAGGGAGAGAGGGAATAGGGGGAGAGAGGGCGTCATATTCTTAAGCCTGGGAGGAGTTTTTTAGGGAGAGAGAGAATAAGGGGAGAGAAAATAGGGAGAGAGAGAATAGGGGGGAGAGAGGGGTTTTTTAGGGAGAAGAGAGAATCGGGAGAGAGGCGTCAGAAGAGAGAGAGAGAGAGGGCGTCAAAAGAGGAAATCTAGCTTTTATATATATATATATATAAAGTTTTGGGTTTTAGTGGGGGCATGCGCCTGCACTGGTGGGTATGTGGTTCCGCCCCTGCTTATCATACAACTTATACAGTTTCACTTTGTTACTAACCAAATTTGAACATGGGTTCTCCATGTGATAGATAGGTATAGACAGATTGATGGACACTTTAGTACTTAAATTGAATAGTTAATTCGTTTTTAAGTATTAAGCTAAATAATGATATACTAGTGTCTGCTTATCATATATCCTATACTAAGTTACTAATCAAATATGGACATAAATTCTCCATGTGCATTTTCAGTCCTATCATAATTGCTTGATAATATAAGCATGCTGCAACTTTTTTTGTAGGGAAATTTTTTGAAGTACTCATAGGGGCTAGATCTGAGCCTTTATGGAAACTGCTGTCTAAGGTTGGAGTCCTATATATGCTAGAGCCAATTTTCACAGTTATTTTTGTTACAAATATGAACACTATCTGGGAGAAGGTGATGACTACTTTGAGAGCTGATCTTTTTAAAAGGATTTTGGTCCAAAAGGTACACCCAATCATTTATTTTTCAAGCACTTCTAATCAGTGGCGAATGCTGGATTTTCATGTGGTGGGGGCACCTTGTAATCTATTGTCGATATATGCTAAAATTTTTTCCTTACGCCCTTAGAATAGAAAAAAAAATAAATGAAAATCATAAAATACTTTAAAAAATCAAACAATTCTAATTTATGATAAAAATGACAAATGTCTCTCTCCAAAAAGTCTTTCTATTACTATCAAGAAATTTGTTTACAATTTTCCTTGACGAGGTTTCATACTCTGGAAGCGTAAGAGAATTTTCTCCGTATCAATGCTATCAAATAGATCTTTTTCAATATATGTGATCAAGCAATCGTTCAACCACTCATCTCCCATTCGATTTTTCAGCCTATTCTTTATAATATGCATAGCAGAAAATACTCTCTCAACAGTGGTTGTAGCAACTGGTAGGATTAGTGCCAGTGTTATGAGAGAGTAAACATAAAGATACAAAATATTTTTTTTTTGTTTCAACCATCTTCTGAGCAAGCTCACTGATCCCTTTCACCTTCAGAAACATGTGTCATTAGAGCGCACATCAAGAATATAAGTTTTAAGTTGATGTTCAAGAACCACGAGAGCTCCCCTAGAAAATTCAACTGGATAAAATTAAGCAGGCCGAACTATCTTGTTCTTGTCAAAAGATGAGAAATTACTTGGATTTAGGCATGCCATACAAAGAAGCAACTCGGTATTCACTTCATTGAAACGATTGTTAAGCTCCTGAAGTTGTTGATTAATGACAACATAGAACAATTCAACACGATAATGATGCATATATGTAATTTCTTCTACTTTGCGTGTGGTCGCTCTAGTTCTACAAATTTATCATTCATGTTAGGAGCACTGATTTTATGTACGTTGCAAAATAAGGATACCTTGTTAATGATGGAATCCCACTCACTATCCCTCATATCTTGCAATCTTTTCTTGGCTATGTTAACCAAATTCATAGCGTTTACAATATCTTGGTCTTTTCGTTGTAATGCTTTTGATAGTGTATCAGTGATCCCCAATATAGTGAACATTAATTGTGATGTAAATACAAACTCAAAAGATTCTATCGTGATTATTAACCCCCTTGCCACAGCGCTTTGATCATAATTTGAGCCATCTTTACGGACAATTTCCAATACGTCAATCACAGAAGAGAACAAATCAATGAAGCTTACCAATGAATCATAGTGTGTGCCCCAACGTGTATCACCGGCCCGTTTAGGTGTAGTCTATTGATTCATACCTTGCCCAGTTGAAAGTTCTCCACTCTCAATTGCATCAAGAACTGCAGCAGCTCTATTATCTCGAAGAATGTCTTGCCGTTTGCTTGATGCTCCAACAATATTAACCACATTAGAAACTATCGTGAAGAGCGTTTCGACCTCAATATTATGTTTTGCACCTTCGGCAAGTGCCAATTGGAGTTGATGTACAATGCAATGAATATAATATGCATATTTGTTCTCCTTCATTATGAGCATCTTTAGGCCATTATATTCACCTTTCATGTTACTAGCACCATTATAACCTTGCCCATGCAATCTGCTTATACTCAAATTATGCTTGGCAAATAGTGCTTCAATCTCCCCCTTAAGTGAAATAGTAGTAGTGTCACTAACATGTACAATATTAAAAAAACGTTCAATTACACATCCCCTTTTATTCATGTAGTGTAAAACCACAAACATTTGCTCTTTGATAGATATATCGTGAGATTCACCAATCAAAATAGCAAATAAGCTTTCCCCAATATCTTGAATAATAGCTTGTGTGATTTCGCTTGCAAATGCATTTACAATCTCTTTCTGAATATGAGGTGCGATCATTTGGAGATTTCTAGGAGCATTCTTTAATGCAACAGATTTAATTTCTTTATTATGATCGGCCAGAAAATGCAAAAGTTCTTTAAAGTTTCCTCGATTTGGTGAATCATTTGATTCATCATGCCCACGAAAAGCTAATCCCTGCCGAAGAAGATATCGAATGCAAATTCTGATGCCGTCAAACAAATTCTGTATTCCTTGTCTTTATCATCTTTCTTAGAAAAAAGAGCCTCGATGTGTTGATTTTGATTCATCAAATCCTGACACTTCTTCTGAGCTAGATTATGAGCACTATTGGGTTTTCCAACATGAATTTCAAATCTATCAGACTTTTTCCAATTATCAAATCCTTCTACCATAAAAGAATCAGTACCTCCTTGCACTCCTATGACTTCAGGTAATTTAAAAAGATAACAACATAGGCAAAATGCCTTTTCCTTTGATGTACTATATTCTAACCAACTTTCATACTCTTTAAACCACTTGGGTTGGAATTGTCTTTTTTTTTTTCTCTGATTTTCTTCTTTGGAAACACGCGATAACGTGGTTGGCAAGGGCCTTTTGTAAATACGCTATTCGGACAAATTCTTGGACATTAGGATGATACTTTGAAATTGGAGGACGTAATCCAGGATCTGCTGGAAGATTTTCCAAATCAACATCTACGTGAACACGCTTTGAGCTAGGTTGGACTTGATCAGGTTGATCATTTTCTAAGGGATGAACCACCTTATCATTTGTGAATATGGGAGGAGGATGTAATTCATTTTCTAAGACAAGCGGGAGGTCAGACTTTCTTCTATAGTACTTATGCATAATGACAACTTCGACAATCAAGAAAGGAGATAGAATCTAGCAAAAATAATATCATGCGTGTAGTAGAAACTAATGTAGTTATAAATATTATCATGCGCAAAGAAATGTGTGCAACCTTAAATTAAGAAAAAAGTGTAAATATATCTCCAAATCTAAGAACCTTGTGGAACAAGATGAATAGCAAAGAGAGATAAGCCATGTATGTACTTAAGCCTTACTAGACCAGCTTCAAGGAAGTGAAATCCCATCTCAGCAAATCTGGAGAGCAAAAGAAATTTTGATTTTCGAGCAAATTAACACCTCCAATGCCATTTTTATCATTTGCATAGGGGGCTACCTGAATATTTACTCGATATATAACATTGAAAAAACAAAAATAATTATAGATTGATCTGATCAGCTTTCAAAATATTTTCATATTGTAACCTTAATTTGATCAATTGGTGAGGCAGTGACACCAAATACCATACTAAATACAATCGGCGCAGAGCTAAGAAAAAATTACCATTGTGCTAAAAGCCTAAAAAGGGATAACAAAAACTATGAGCCTAATCTATTCTCTAAATTAGGAGGCTAGAAGAGGTCTTGCAAAATAAGCGCAAAGAGAAAGATCGATTGTAAACCAAGAGAAATTTAGAGATTTAGGGGGGGGAGAGAGAGAGAGAGAGAGAGAGAGAGAGAGAGAGAGAGAGAGAGAGAGAGAGAGAGAGAGAGAGAATACCTGTAGGATGGAGGGTCGAATACTCGATTTTGCAGATGGTCTGATCCAGATGCCGGCGAGGTGGCGATGCGATGCGGGTTGAGGCGTTGAGCGACGCGCTGATGACACCGTGGAGGCGGCTGGAGTAGAGAATTCAGAGAAGGCTAGATCCTAGTCCCTAGACGCTGAAGAGAGAGAGAGAGAGAGAGAGAGAGAGAGAGAGAGAGAGAGAGAGAGAGTGATGGCATCATTGGCATAGGCTATGGAGCGTCTCTTAGAAGGGTTTGCGCACAGAGAATGAGAGAGCGAGAGAATAAATAAAAGAAGAGAGAAGAAATGAGAGGAGAGTCCGTATATAAAAAGGTATTTGCTTTAGAGAATTGGGTTTAGTTATTTACAACCTAAGTGTAACTTATAAAAGCATTTTAAAGGTTTTTTATGGGGGCCCTAGAAACAAATTAAGGTGGCCTTTACAAAATTACTAAGAAGCCTTTAAAAGGTTTTACATTTGCTTATGGGGGCCCGGGCCCCCATTCCCTTACACATGGATATGCCCCCGCTTTTAATGTAATACAATTGTTTACTATCACCATGTTTTCAGTTGCTATCATATTTTTGTGTTTGTTCTTTCCTTTGTTTTTGCATTTTTACTATTTCTTTATATATATATATATATATATATATATATATATATATATATATATATATATATATATATATATATATAGGGAGCCAGTTCCGTCCTCCAAGGTCCACGTGGAGATACATATGGCACCCAAAACACTCTTTGGTTGCCACATGGAGCACGGGTGGATGGTTTAGATCAATTTAAAAAAAAAAATTCGAAAAAAGCTTTTTAAAAGCATAAGTCAATGTTTGATTAGTTTCATTGGTCTACGTTTCACGGCTCAAAAAATACATGGTGGAAATGAGTTTTCAAAATTATATATTTTTTTAAATGATCTAAGCAATGCACCCGAGGTCCATGCGGCATTGAAACAATGTTTTGGATGCCACGTGGACCTCCACTTGGAACCTTGGAAGATGGTGACCGTCCCCCCATGGAGGACGTACACCTTTTCCATATATATATATATATATTTCAGTTAAATTATTTAAGACCCATTTAGACAACCAGCACTTTTAGGAATGTATATGAAAAATAACCAGAAAAAATGTAAAACCTATTCTATAAAGAAATAGTTCCCACTTGTTTTATTTTATTTATTTATTTGTATATATATATATATATATATATATATATATATATATTGCAATTAAATTATTTAAGACCCATTTGGACAACCAACACTTTTAGGAATGCATATGAAAAATAACCAGAAAAAATGTAAAAGCTATTCTATAAATAAGTAGTTCCCACTTGTTTTTTGGATATATATATTAAGTCGAGTGAGAGAGCTGTCGTGCAAGGTACTCTTTACTCATCATCATCACACCACCACCACTACCGCTCTGTCGCCGTCGCCTACTGCCACCACCACCGTCATCTTTATCAACTTATCATTATTTTTCTTTTGATGTTTTGCTTTATCCAATAATTTAAATTATGTGGATTCAGATAAATTTTCTCATCATTATCATCACCATAATATTCATCACCCTACTGCAACCACCCCCATCACAACCATCAGTGCCACAACTAACGCCACCCCTCTGCCACTATCATTAGCATTTTTCTCTTAGGCTCTGTTTGGATTTTTTCTAGGAAAAGGGTGGAAATGGATTTGAATATCCTATGGATTCCAGCCCCTTTGTAATCAATAGAAATCATCATTTTCCGACGTTTGGATTGTTTAATAATCCATAAAAATAGAAGGGGTGCACCATCACGACACACACTAGAGAGGGAGGGAGGGAGGGAGGGAGGGAGAGAGAGAGAGAGAGAGAGAGAGAGAGAGAGAGAGAGAGAGAGAGGGATTTTTATCTCACTTACATCTGGTACGGAGGCACCCAAAGATCCTGAGGTTCTTTTCCATCGGAAACTCTAAAATCTTAGGATTTTAGATGGATTTGCTAGTTTCCGAAGTTGGGGAAAAGGAGTATCTTTTCCGCCCATTTTTAACACTCTATTTTGGTTGCCAAACGAAATGTACATGTTTCCTTTCCTTTCCAGTCGTTTCTTATCTTTCCCCCTATCCAAACAGACCCTTAATGCTTTTTTCCCCAGATGACTTATAGTATATGGCTTCATGTTTTTATCTTTTGAATATCAAGGAAACATATCAATTGTTTCTACTGGAGTATTATCAAATTGGCTTATTTGAAGTTAATCACAACTTTTTATTGATAAACACATGCATCCGTCTTAAGATACACTCCTTGTAATAGTACATCCTAACTTAAATCACAAATAGAACTCATTCCTAGATTATGTTTTGGCGGCTTCCCAAATAATACAAAAATGAGTTTTATAAAAGGTATATTCATTTCAAATGTAGTCTGTTTGTTTATATTTTTTCCCTGAATCTATTAAGAAAAAGACGCATCCAAATGGGCCCTAAATAATCTAGATTTTACTATTTTTAGAACTTAAAGTTGACCATATTTTGACGGAAAATTAGCACATCATAGATAAGATAAATAACAACAATCAATGAATAAGAGTGATTAATTAGACATCTTGCATTTTCAGGACTAGTAGACAAGGATCATAAATTCATACTGTCTTGGGGGCTTATTGAGGGATGTATTCGCTGGATTCTACTTGCGGTAGAATAGAGATGCGTTCTACTTGTGGCTGCAATGTTTTATAATACTGTTACGATATGAAATTTCATGAAAAAAATCCATGGAGAAGATGGATTGCATTGACTAGATACACATCCAAATTGAAGCTCCAATTGAAATCTTAAATCAAAGGAAAATTGGATAACTTTTCCTTTCCTATTCTTGTTTATGTGTCCATCCGACACTGTCTCACAAGGGCTAGGTGAGATTAGAGGCCTACAATACTTAGGATGGGGCTATTTTGGACTTGGAGCTTGGTGTGATGAATGTGAGTATAGTGGATCCTGGAGTGCTAGCCCAACAAAGATCTTTTTATGATTGTTTGCTCCTGAAAAATCCCTATGTAAGGAAAATGCATGCCACTTAAAGCACTTTTCAGCTTGCTGAAGTGTGCTACCATCAAGGATCAAAATTTTGGCCGAAATGACTGAAATTTCGGTTTCGGTCCCCACCGAAACCGAAACGAAATCCCAAAATTTCAGTCATTTTGGTCCCTTTTGTAGTTTTCAGCCGAAATTTCGGTCCAAAATTTTGGTTTCAGTCCCCACCGAAACCAAAACGAAATCCGGAATTTTGATTCTTGGCTAATGGCTACCATGCAATGGCTGTTCAGCTTTTGCTTGCTATTTGCAACTTCAGCTCTCATTGGCCAATTTTTTTGGAATATGAGGTGCGACTTGGGTTGAGGAGCTAATGAGTTAGTGCTCAGGTTGGAACCATGACATCTATTGACATGAGTTATGGATAAACTTTGGGTTTATGTAAATTTTGATACTCACTATGGAAAATGATGAAACAAACATATTGAAGAAGTACAAGTGATTATAAGATAGAAGAGTAGCGGAAAATTGAAAAGTCAAAAGAACTTGTTAGAGATACATCATAAATGTAGCATCTTTGGATTTGGGTATGCCATAATTTTTTTGTTAGATTGAGTGCTTGTTATTGACCTTTATGTTTGATTAATGAAGTTAGTGACCTTTATTTTTGTCTCTGATCTTTTGTCGATTGTGTTTTACCGTTCGTGTACTGTTTGTGCATTTTGACAATCTAAGAGTGTTCGCCTTGATACCATATCCGAAATAGCTGGAGCTAGTCCAAATTCTGATCATGTTATATGGGTATAGTGATTGATCAGGGTCAGATATTAGAACTAGTGTATTACCTTGGGCTGCTGAAAATGCTATGGTTATCAGTTTCTTATGATTTACCCACATGTGAAACTGATGCCTGAGCGACAAGGGGGCATAGTGAATCCCTCATTCATAGTGTTACGACTTCAGGACTCTGGGTCAGGGAGTTGGACTGAGAAGTCAAACTGTTACTTTGTTTCACTGTGTAGGTTTGGACATTGTGATGAATGCAACAGTTGCGTGTTTTGGGTAGCATGGAGATGTATGTCCCGAGGATACTTGCAAGATGTGATTGGAGCTGTTTATGGCCTCTTCTCTTTGGGGAATTAATGTGTGTGATCCAAATTGATATGTCAAAATTATTTTTTGTATGTACTAGAATGCGCATGAAAATTTCCCTTTCCCTATTGACATGCATAATTTACAGGATTAATTTAGATTGTTTGGAAAATAAGTGAAAATTTTAATATAATTTAAATTACCAATATAACACTAGAGTAATTTTAATTGCATGGATATATCGACATTTTCTTTTTTTTTTTTTATCAATTTTTTTTTGACTTATTTTGGATTGTTAAAATTTATTTTGCTTTTGGTTAATTATTTTGGAATTAACAAAATTCCACTGATTGAAAAACTAAATTCGAATTATTTTTTACCCTAATTTTGTGAGGGTTAAAAATCAAAATAATCATTTAAAAATATTTACATGTCATGCAAATAATAGGTGATCAATTCGATGAATGCGAGAAGTCATCCATGAGATACGATGCTATCGTGTAATATGGGGTTTAGATTGTTGATCGGTCTTACAAGCAATAAGGGTGTGTGTGCTTGATGGATTGGGTTTTAACAAGTTGCTGGAGCCGTCATTTATTCGACTAGTGTGCACCCTTTGTGTGATGGTTGGTTTGGGATAGTACTGGTCAGGTTCTTGATTTATTTTGTTGGGTCTCAGCTGTACAATAATGAATCATAAGGTGTACAGGCTATACAGTAGACTATAGCTTAATAGGGTATTATAATTCTAATAGGTTGTATTTTTCTATTTAGAGGGCCTTAATAGCTACAAAGGCTCACACTTTTAGAGAGATAGCTACATTGAATAAAAGGTGGGAAGGATTTGAGCGTAAGAGAATTGAAGATCAATCATCATCGACAATAACCACGTGGGTGTTTTGGCAGGGCGGTAGATGACTTGGGTTTGTTCCCCAAGGTCATTCTATTGAATCCCCTCCCGAGAATTACCTGGTCACCAGGGCTGTCAATGGGTCAGGTTGACCCGATACTCGACCCCCTACCCCCCCTCGACCCGGGGCTTTACCTGGTTGGACACATATACTTGATCCGTCGTGTCGACTCTTTGCATGAAGCATCTGACCCCAACCTTCAGGTTGGGTCGGGCAAAAATCGGGTCAGGTTGACCCAACCCAATACTTTATATTAAAATTCAACAAAAATAGGGGGATTTTAACCAGGTCGGGTCAGGTTTCCGGGTCGGATGTCGAGTTGGGTCACTTTTCCTGTCAGGTCAGGCATATACCCTTGACCTGTCGGGTTGGACCAGGTTGGGTCGTGCATATGCCTTTTACAGATCGGGCAGCCAAATTTTTGGTCTGAACTGTTCCGACCTATTGACAGCACTGCTGGTCACATGCAAGTGGTAAACGCATTGTACCCACAGGGATTAGTCCTTCCCTTACAAGGGTTGGGACACCCTACGCCATAAAAAAAGAGACAATAATTATCAACAATAAAAATTAAGAGATTAAATTCTTCAAGGAAGATAAGTAATTTCACAATCACTAATAAATATTGTAGCTAATGATTTAATATTAACCAAACTTTCGCTATCATGTGGGTTATTTGGGGTTGTCACACCGTAAATCCATCTTACGGGTGACATCAGTACATCACCCCTAGTATGTCTGTTATATGGCACACATGTAACATTTATGTGGCATGCATCCCTAGGACAAGGGCTTTCGCTTGATAACTGATTTTGAAATAATGACATATCAATTATTAACGTCTGCCTCAATAATCCTGTTAACTAATTATAATATTCTTGCGTAGTGCTGAAATGTCACATGTTTGAGCATAAAACAGGTTTTATTTCATGCTCTGTATCTATCATGAGTAGAAACAATTGAATGCATGAACATCTTCACTCAATCACGCGTCAATAGACTCTGGAAAGTTGGTCATAGGTTCTTTCATAGCTCGGGCATGCAGGACCTACTTAAAACTAAACAAATATTGGCCATGAAAATCAAGGTATTTGGATTTGAAGGAGCTGAAAAATTATGAAAGTTTACTTTAATTCAGCTATAAACCATGGGACCAAGAAGAGAAATGTACTTGATAAAGGCACTCAATCTTCAGGAGTTTAACCATTTTTGGAGTGTAACTTTATTAAGTGGATTCTAAAATAGTGGCAAATAATATCTATTACATTTTTTGCTCTTGATTTCATTGTCAAAAGTTATTTGGATGCTGTTATTTTGATTGTATGCCCCCAAAATGTGGTGCTTGAGTAGCTTTATCAGGAAACATATTCATTTGGTTGCTCTGAATTATGACTACGTTATTGTATTTCTTATTTCAGGTGGAGTTTTTTGACCAATACAAGGTATGATTATCTCTGTTTTTTTTGGGTCCTTATGGTCTTATATATAATGTTGGATGCTAACTGAGAGAGAAATAGTTATAATCAGGATTTATGTTGGTTATATAACCTGTTTAAGTAAAGTATTCAATGTCATGAGTCAATCATTGCTATTTTATAAGTTGGCATAATTAACATTCTTTGTAAAAATGTAGTTAAAGCAACGCTACAGCCTCGCCAATGCAAAGGCTATAGCATATGGTAACCAATTCGCCATAGAAGCGAAATAGCTAGGGGATATGCAAATAGTGCCATGATGTCGCCATAGAGGCTTAGTGCCATGGTGAAGCCACAAAAGCTATTTGCTAAAAGTGCTTTTAAGGCATTTTATAATGTTTTAAAAGGAAGCTTTGCCATTTTGTAAATTTATAAAGGCCTTTTAAGCCTTTATACTAATTCAAGGACATTTTCTCCCAAAAGCTTTCTTTTTTAAGTCTTTATATTGCTGAAAAGATAAGAAACCACAATGTTTTGGGATCTCTCTCTCTCTCTCTCTCTCGGCTCTCTTTGTGGTTCTATTCTCTCAGCTCTCTCTTGAGTTTCGTCTCTCTCTCTCTCTTTCATGGCTTTCTTCCTCTGTCATCTCTCTCTCTCTCTCTCTCTCTCATTTCTATTTCTCCCTCTCTATCTCTCTCAGCCACCAAGGGCTCTCAGGCACCAAGGGACACTCAACAAAAATTGACGGTAAGTTTGTTATTCTTATTTTTTTTGGATCCAATCTCTCTCCCATCACTCGTCTCTCTTGATTTATTTTTTCATTTTTATTTTTATCATTAAGGGTCCGTTTGGACAAAAAATCTAAGATTGTTGGTGTAGTTTAAATACTGAGTTATTTTTCTTACTCTAATCAAATTTCTATGTTGAATAAACAGGTGATTGTGATGCTAACTTTTTTAATAGTTGTTTTGGCAGCATATGACGATATAGTTTTGTTTCTTTCCTATTATGCTTAAACATTTTCAATAACAAGTTTAAATTTTAAATATATGGTTGATTAAGTTAGGGCTAGTTTAGACAAAAATTCAATTAAATTAGATTAACGGTGCTGCCGCTAGGTTATCTTATTTTAATTATCTGGAACAGTTTCCCTACATAATGATCACAGCCATTTCAAGTCCTACTGGAAACGACTGTGATCATGATTTGGGTTGTTTATGGGTTGTCATCTAATCATTTATGGGCAGTTGGGCACTCATCTTTTATCTATCATTATTTCTATATAATGGATTAATGGTAGATATTAAAGCCCTTTAACAGAGTGCCTGTTTGATCAATCAAAGTTGTCCAACTAAAAGCCAATAATTGATATGGGTCTTAGCCAAAAGAAGTACATCTCTTAGATTTTTAACCATCCGATTAGTATATTTTATTTCGACTACTAAAAAAAAAAACTTTGATTTGTTTTATAATTCAATTGATTGAGTTATTGACTATTTCTTATTTGCATTTATTGTTTGCATTTTATGAAAAAAATTCACATCTTTGATTGAGTGATTGATTATTGCATTGTGTAAAATATATAAACAATAAAAATATCACAAAAAAATAGTTTTGCCATTGTGAGGCTATAGTATAGCAAGCCCGGGGGCCATCCCCTCGCCGTAATGCCGTGACAACCTTGCTATCTAAAAGAGAAGCTTGGTTGGAGTAGGTTATTAGGCATATCCCTTTTCCTAGATGAAAAAGACATTCTAGCTATGTTCCTCAATTGGCTGCAATTTCATTTTTAACTTAATTTAGTCAGAAAGATAAATTTATTTCGAAAGCCATTTTTGAACATATAATTATATTTATAGATTAATGAAAAGAGAGAACATAGAATAGTTGACATAGAAACTGTCCAAGGCCTAGTGATTAGCTCAAAACATCCTCTGTAGATAGCATTTTTCCCATCGTTTTATATCATCCAATGATACTCTTTTGTTTACTAGTGGTGGGTTCCCCTCGAGAGTTATCTTCCTATGAGGCTGGGAATATCCCCTCAACTGAATGAAGGATGCAGTCTATTTCCCTATTACCTTCTGCATGTCTCTGAGGAGGAGAAGCAATGTGACTAACCCATCTAAGTTTTGACTTGCATGCAAGGAAGTTAGCTAATAGAAGCAAGAAGAGTTCGCTAATCTAATTCTAGTTCTAAAACATTGGAACCTTTTCTACGAGCATTAGTAAATAGAACTATCTATGGTGACAATATTCAATTTTGTTTCATGAGCAAAATCTGTATATGCAGACTGACTTTGATACAACAATAAATTCACAAAAGGCCTGGAAGCGTTGAAATATGCACAAGGAGTTATACTAAATCAATGGAATATGGAGGATGTCCCCATGAGAAACATTGGAAGTAACTTTAACTGAAAAACAAACTATCCTTGTTTAATACTTGAACAATATTAAACTCTATTAGCTTTTAAAGTCATACTTTAACTTGAAAGCTACTAATCCTGTCAAATAGTCAATTACTAAAACAAGGAACTTAAATAGAAATAAACTCCTAACTTAACTCTACTGCTAATAAATATAAATTACAATTCGCTACAACCTTGCAGGCCTGCACTATGTTGCTTTCTGGTCATAAGTCAATACTCATTAGGATGCATGATCTTAGGGTCTGTTTGGATGACCACCAAAATTTATTCTAGGCTTATTTTTTTAGTGGATGCATTCTTTAGAGAAAAGGAAGTTCTTAGACCTTGTTTGGTTGCTCAATCAATTTGAGAGTCACACACACACCCAACATTGCATTACACCCACCATAAGGCACACACACTAACACTAAGTATACTATGCGCACATCAAGACCTGCTTGACAAGAATACTCTTAAGCTGTAAGAGGATCTCCATGTCGAGTATCAGAATAAGGGGAGTGTGCTCAACGGGAGTGTAGAGGAGAGTGGAACAAGAAGAGCCCTACGACGCTCATCGCCATCAAACGTCGGATAAACAGCCCATAGTAGAGGAAGAGGACCGGAGGCTAAAGTCTGTGTTCTAAGCTGATCAAACTCTGGTCGAAGGACATACAATATTTCTACTGGCGCTCGAGGCGGCAGGTTGCAATCCTAGAGCCCTCATCAAGGTACTCGAATGGTGACTCATACTGATCAAGGTCATCCCAAGGATTTGAAGATATCCAAAATACTCTGAAACGATCCGACTACCCTGCTCAATATGACCTCCCTGAAAAACTGATATATCTGCGTATCATTTTTTGCATGGGCATACATTTGAGTCAATGCATCCCATAGTTCTGTGGCGGTCTCGTGAAACATGAATATGGTGTAGATGGAGACAAACAACCATCAAGCACAGTGTATTATCTATCTCCCACTGTGCAAAGGTAGCATCCGATGGAGGAGGTCTAGTAATAGAGTTGAGAATGTGCCCCAACTTATCACAGCTGCCTAAATAAAGTTTCACAGCCCTAGATCATGGGAAAATTCTGCCCATTTTAAGACTAGTAATTCCTTGATTAGGGTACGAATCCGAAGAACCAAGTGAGGTCAGGGATTTTGGCTCCATTTACAATGTGGGAAAGAAAATTCACAAACAAGAAAGGGCAGATTTAAGGGCAATAAATCAGTGGGAAAGGCATGACTGCTGCTATTCACACAAACAAGAGAAAAAGTGTAATAAAATCTACGAGAATCCATCGCATAGCAAATCAAGTCCAAATGTAGTGAGACTTCAATTTTTTTTTTTGATCGGTAATAGAGATTATATTAAAAACAGCAAGACGCTGAGCGACAATACAACCCCAGTATACAGAAATCAAAACCAGATAAGCAAGAGGAAGAAAGCCAAAAAAATAAAAATAAAAGCAACATTGACACACACCACAGCCAACGCGTGTCGCACTCAACCCGGATCCCATGAGAAAACAGTGCGGCTCTCGCCACGCCCACCTCTCGTCACCCAAAATCTCACCAAGTCCGTGATCGCCTTAACGACCATCCCCACAGGTTTACTCTTATTCTCGAAAATTCTGGCATTCCTTTCGCACCATAAACACCAGAAAACAGCTAACAAGGACGCGCTCCAGTACCCCCCACTCTCCTCGTCGATCCTTGCACCCACCCAACTCAACGCCTGCTGATATGGTGTCTCCGGCACGACCCATCTAACTCCAAGCGCCTTATACATGACCGCTCAAACCTCGGAAGCGAAACTGCAATGCAGGAATAGATGGGCAGCATACTCCTCACCATTGGTACACATCACGCAAGAATTCTGTACATCAAGCCCCCTCCGGATCAGCATGTCCCTGGTGAGGATCCTGTCCTTGCAAAGCGTCCATCCAAAAAATCGAATCTTCAATGGAATAGGTAGCCTCCACAACCACTTTCCATTGAAAAAGGTGAGTGGCCGCCTCGACAGCAGCCCATAATAAGACTTAACAGAAAATTTACCGTCCCTACTAGGGTCCCAAATTTGCAGATCCTGCCCCTGAGGATTCCGCTGCAGCTCATATAATCTCAGCATTAGATCCGCAAAACAAACAAACTCACTATCCCTCAACGCCCTTCTTGTACCAACCTCCTAAACAGGCCCTCCCTGTGTGTGCGACACGAATTCGTCAATCATGCCCCCCGGGTTCGAAGAAATGGCGAAAATCGCCGGGAAGTCATCCTTAAGGGAAGCCCTGTCGACCCAAACATCCTCCCAGAACCTAATGCGAGTGCCACATCCCCACCGATACCGCAGGCCCTTAGCAAACCTCCCCCAAGTACTGCAAATTCCTTTCCACCACACATAGGACCCTCTGTGAACCGTGGGGCAGATTTCCCACCCACCTGGAGAGGTACCATACTTCTCGGTCAGAACCAACCACCATAAACTGCCTGACGGGGAATTTAGATCCGCATGTTTGCATCGTGACTGGGCCAATCGAAGCAAGCCAGCAAGGAAGAAGCGTAGAGGAAGCTCGGAGGAGAGAGGGAAGAAAAGGACACAAAGAACAGTTGCAGTATGTGTGACCCATGCATGTTACGATGGAGGCTGTGACATCTCCGCCAAATCAGCAACGATTTGTAAGCAGAATTTTAATTTTATGGAAAAACTGTCCTTTTTCATTTTATTTCTATTAGGACTCTTTTTATTTCGAATTAATTATTGATGGCCTATATATAGAGGCTTGTAAACACCTTTTAATTAGTTATTGAATATTTTGAATGCTTTTATGCTTGAATATTCTTTCCCTGAGATGGGTTTGGTGTGAGGCCAAGGGAGTGATTCCCAAAGCCATTGTCATCTTCTCTATTCTATTTGTTGTTTCTCGATCTGTGATTGCTTTCTAAAACCTTAGCCTAATTGTTTCCTTGCTTTCCCAAAACCTAAACCCTTTTGAAACCCTAAATCAAACATAGCCAACACCCCTTTTCCAAACCATAAACCGATCCGAAAACCCTAAACCTGTTACAAAACCAAAACCTATTACAAACCCATAATCTAATTCCGCAACCTTGGTTCGAGCCATGAATCTATATCGGATTGAAGACGAGCGCCTAAACCTGGAAAAGCTAGAATCCTATCTCTAGGTCCGATCCCGCCTCAAATCTAACGGGACTTGCGCTTCGGATTGGACACCCCATTCGGATCTCGTGTGATTTACTTACCGAAATTCTACGAACCCGAAGGTATCGTGATAGTTTTGAGATTACTCTTGAATTAATTTTATTTAATTTCGACAAATCGCATTAAAAATCATACTCACGCATTCTAGGGTTTCCGTCCCGCGCCAATTTTGGTATCAGAGCGGTTCGAATCCTCGGGAAATGGATCGGCGAATCATGAGTCAGGATCAAGTTCTTGAAGCCCTTTATGATTTGAACGATTACATGGTTTCCATGAGAACGTTCGTGAAACGATGGAACATTCCTATCGTGCGTCAAAAGATGGCGATGGTGGAAAAACTTTGGCGCGAAGAGAAAGGTAGATCATCTCAGCAGCACGGTTCCATATTCCAGCATAAGGCGCTCCTTAATAGCGTTTATTGTGAGTTGCTAAGGTCGCGTCAGATCGTGGTTGAATGGCGTGAGAATATCAGTGCAATAATTATCAAAGATTTTATTCACAATCTGTTCGAAGACGTATTAGACGTGATTCACGCTTTGAGATCGAAGGCAAGAGATTTCGTCCCTAAAGCCGTACTGGTGAGAAAATCTCTACGAGTTGAAGTTCCTCTATCCGAACCCGTGGTTGTGCCTGTATCGGTGGATGATACCGAACCTATAGTAAATCAAAGTACTTCCATGCCTATGGAAGAATCGATGGCGCCCGTTGTTCACGCATATCCAATTATCCTCCTTGATCTTGTGCCGGAACAACGTCCGGTTGAAGAGTTCATACCAATTGTTGAGACTGTGGCAGATCTCGAAACCGTCGAAGAGCCCAAGATCGTTGAAGTCCAAGCATCCATGATAGGCCCTACCGAACCCGCAATCATTGAAGCACAGACATCTGTGATCGTCTCTATCAAGTCCGAGACCATTTAAAAGTTCGAGGTCCCTGGGGAACATGCATACTTGATAACGCTTATCAATGTCGCCCAAAGTTCGAGGTCGAACTTTTTCAAAGTCGAGAAGACTGACGGGGAATTTAGATCCGCATGTTTGCATCGTGACTGGGCCAATCGAAGCAAGCCAGCAAGGAAGAAGTGTAGAGGAAGCTCGGAGGAGAGAGAAGAAAAGGACACAAAAAAAGTTGCAGTATTGTGACATCTCCATGTACTGTCGCGCATGGCGCCAATGTCATTTCAGCCGGCAGAATTTTAATTTTATGGGAAAACTGTCCTTTTTCGTTTTATTTCTATTATGACTTTTTATTTCGAATTAATTATTGATGGCCTATATATAGAGGCTTGCAAACACCTTTTAATTAGTTATTGAATATTTTGAATGCTTTTATGCTTGAATATTCTTTGCCTGAGATGGGTTTGGTGTGAGGCCAAGGGAGTGATTCCCAAAGCCATTGCCATCTTCTCTATTCTATTTGTTGTTTCTCGATCTGTGATTGCTTTCTAAAACCTTAGCCTAATTGTTTCCTTGCTTTCCCAAAACCTAAACCCTTTTGAAACCCTAAATCAAACATAGCCAACACCCCTTTTCCAAACCATAAACCGATCCGAAAACCCTAAACCTGTTACAAAACCAAAACCTATTACAAACCCATAATCTAATTCCGCAACCCTGGTTCGAGCCGTGAATCTATATCGGATCGAAGACGAGCGCCTAAACTTGGAAAAGTTAGAGTCCTATCTCTAGGCCCGATCCCGCCTCAAATCTAACGGGACTTGCGCTTCGGATTGGACACCCTATTCGGATCTCGCGCGATTTACTTACCGAAATTCTACGAACTCGAAGGTATCGTGATAGTTTTGAGATTACTCTTGAATTAATTTTATTTAATTTTGGCAAATCGCATTAAAAATCATACTCACGCATTTTAGGGTTTCCGTCCCGCATCACTGCCCCTCCTCAGCCCTCCCCGCTCTCCAATGCCATTTGCCAAGCAAAGCCAGGTTAGTCCATTTTAGGCTACGGATGCCCAAACCACCACGCGAAACCGGCAGTTGACAACAGTCCCAATTAACCAGATGATATCTTCTTTGCAATCTCGATCCCTCCCAAAGAAACGACCGCTGGATTTGTTCTAGTTGGTTGACAATCTCCACAGGGCATCTAAATATAGACATGAAAAAAATAGGCATCGAAGATAGCACTGCTTCGAGAAGAATCAACCTGCCGCCACTGCTTAACAGCTTCCCTTCCCAGGAAGAAAGCCGGTGTTCAAACCTTTGCACCACTAGGAGCCAGTCACGGGCCGTGGGCTTCCTCAACCCGAGGGGCAACCCGAGGTACTTAATAGGCAACTTCTCTCTAGCACAGTTGACCGTATCTGCCAAGTTCTGAACTATAGAATCCTCAGCTCCAATCCCCGTAACAGCAGACTTGTGGAAATTAATCTGCTGCCCCGACACGGCCTCATACACCGAAAGAACCCCGACAAGCGCACTGAACTCAGAGACATCAGCCTTCCCAAATAAGATCGTGTCGTCAGCAAATTGTAGATGCGAGATGTACCTTCCCTCAGCCCCCACCTGCACACCGGAGATCAGGTGCAACTCCCTGACACGTGTCATCAGCCCCGTTAACGCCTCCCCAACCAGAATAAATAAGAACGGGGATAGAGGGTCCCCCTGCCTGATACCCCTGGAGCTCTTGAAATACCTAGTAGGAGTACCGTTTATCATCACCGAGAACCATGGAGAGGAATAACATCCCCGCATCCACTTCCTCCAAGTCACTTCAAACGCCAAACGACGTAGCATATAATCGATATTCTCTCAATTGACCCGATCATATGCTTTTTCCATATCGACCTTCCAAATCGCAGTCGGGATCCGCTGGATATGGGCCGAATGAATGGTCTCGTGGGCCACCGCGACAAGATCCGTTAATTGCCTGCCACGAACAAAGGCCCCCTGATTCCCGGAAATAATAGTGCTCATCATCAGCTTGAGCCTATTAGCAAGCACCTTCGATACGATCCTGTACAGGCAGTTGGTGAGGCTGATCGGATGGTAATCCGCAATATTCTCAGCCCCACAAGCTTTGGGAATGAGGGTAATGAAAGTGGAGTTTAAGGCCCTCCCAATAAACCCGGACTGATGAAATTCACACATCACATCCATCAACTCGGCTTTTATAGTCGACCAACAAGTACGATAAAATTCCATGGTAAAACCATCCAGACTCGGCGCCTTGTTCCTACCCCCACTCTTTATCGCCCGCCACACCTCCTCCTCAGTAAAATAGCCCTCCAGCCCCCTACTCACCTCCTCCGAGATAGACTTAAAAGGAAGCCCATCCAGCTGAGGCCTCATCCCCCCCTCCTCCATATACAATCGCTTGTAAAATTCCACAACACTCTCATAGACCTGGTCATCGCCCGAGCGCAACGCACCATCAATGACAATGCTACCAATATACTTCGTGCTATTTTTGGCATTGGCGACAGCGTGGAAGTACTTAGAGTTAGCGTCCCCTTCCTTGAACCATCTAACCTTGGCTTTCTGCATCCAAAAGAGTTCTTCGGCCTTACACTTATTGTTGAAATTCGTCTTATACCGGTATCTATCCTCCCTCTCTTCATCCGTGAGAACTCGGTCCTCTTCTACGCAGTCCAACTCCTTTAGTTTCATGAGCAACCTTTCCATGTTGACATTAACTCGGCCATACTCCTCACGGTTCCAAATTTTAATGTTGTCCTTTAAGCACCGTAACTTGGAAAGAAACCGAAACGCAGCAGTCCTAGGTCTCACCGGTTCACCCCACCATCCCTGCACCTTCTCCTGAAAAGATTCATTCAACAACCACATGTTTTCAAAACAGAATGGGGCAGGCCCTTTTCCCCTGGACTCAGTTATCAGCACTAAAGGTCGATGGTCCAAAACGGCACGAGCGAAAGCTTCCAGTCGCGCCTTGGGGAACATGTCCAGCCACTCCATAGTGCACAAGAATCGATCAATCCTGCTAAGCGAAGGATAATCCTGGAGGTTAGACCAAGTGATTCGCGCGCCAGTTAACGGTATGTCCATTAACCCCCAGTCCGATATGAGGGAGTTGAAATCCCGCATAACTCCCAAGTCCGGCAGCCTGCCATGTTTTTCAAAGCCTCACCAAATCGCATTAAAATCCCCAACCAGGCAAAAGGGCAGCTCCCACCTAGTAGGTAGTGCAGCCAGCTCAAACCAAAAGTCCTCCCGTTCAAGGTCCACAGTCGGGCCATAAATCCCCGCAAACATCCAATGAGTACCCGCCGCCTTATCTCGGAGCACCACAGCCACTGAATGAAGGCCCAGTTCCTCATCGACCTTGTCAAAAAGTACCGAAGACCAGGCAACCAAAATTCCACCCGTCGCGCCAACAGAGTCAACACCAATCCAATCCCAATTGCCACCGCCAAGGAATGACACAACTCTCCTATCGCTGCTGCCCCCATTTGGTCTCTTGTAGGGTAACAATGGTCGGTTTAAATGTCGCAATTACATGTTTAACTCCAGCCCGTTTATTCCAATCACAGATGCCCCTCACATTCCAAGATAGCATCTTCATAAACAAACCGGATGAAGCCCGCCCACAATAGGGGTGCAAACTACACTCCCCCCGGCCCTCTGCCATTCGACATTCCCCATTCCAACCTTTTTAGCCTCATGCTTTCGCTTATTCTGACGAAAGCGAGTAGTCCGGAACACCTTCCGTAGCTCCTCCTTAGGCCCTATAAACGACATCCCGAGATTATGACCCAGGGCAATCAGACGGTTTATATCCTCAAACAACTCAAGTCCTTGACCAAGCCCAATCCCATCTTCACCATCAAAGGCCAAGTACTGGCCTCCCTGTCCACGTGACTCTCCACCTCCTCCCCAAATACACCAGCATCCCTACCATCCGACGGTCCAAAGACTCCTCATCACACCCAGCCTTCAAACCCTCAGTCGCCGCCGGCAAGTCCCTCCAGCCATCAAGTCTACATCTCGCTTGTGCCGTCAGAGAAGAACCACATTGGTTGGGAAATATCCGAGACGTCCTAGCAGACCCAACCCACCTATTACCTTCACGTCCCTCCAATGATGTAACTTGGTTGACGAAAAAACCCCTCAAAAAAATCCCCGGGCTATGGGGCCAGACTCGACAAAACGATAAGTAATTGTAACCTTGGGGTCCTGACCCGACAAGAGAGAGATGTTCCCCTGGCCCTCTGAAACATAGGCCCGTATCAGACCCGTCGCTAGCTGGCCCTCCGAAATCCCTCCACGCAT
Source organism: Chloranthus sessilifolius (assembly GCA_021018995.1). Classification (NCBI taxonomy): domain Eukaryota; kingdom Viridiplantae; phylum Streptophyta; class Magnoliopsida; order Chloranthales; family Chloranthaceae; genus Chloranthus; species Chloranthus sessilifolius. Next base: position 33,918,795 of record CM037589.1, read on the forward strand.
CATCCATCTGGTCACGTGAGCCCATAACAAGGGACAAAACTTCCCGCCCAGCTAAACAGAGGTCAACATCACCCTTTGACCCCAAAGGACTTCGAGAAGCTTTAGTTGACAAAACACGTGTCATCCGCCCATTACGTCCCACATCCCGAGACACCCTCCACCTCCTTCGTCTATAAACCCTAACCCTTGACACTCGACAGAGGCCTTATCACAGAAAAGGAAAGTAGCAGCTTCGGTCACCATCGGATCCCAGGTACGCCACCTATCCTCGTCCTTTGTCCCCAACATCTCCCTTCCCTCACCAACCCCTTGCCATTGCAAGTGTACGATTTCGGCTTCACTATATGATGAAATCTCAGCCGTAGAAGACGACAACGGTGTGCAAGCCAAAGGATCGAAGGAGTCCCCGTCGACCTGAACCACCTCTCCCACCGGAATCTCCACATCAACTGTCTGCAATACATGAGCCATCCCCGGGAGTCCGAGAATCGCACCGTCCGTCCCGTGAGGCATGCCCTCAGTAGTTCAACCCGAAGGCGGGAATGGGGCCGAGCCCTCTCCGAGCCTCAAGATCGCTACCGGATGATGGGCGGAGCGATTGAACTTCTACTACAGATCCATCGAGGCGGCCAACGCCAATATCTCGGGGCCCCTTGGTTCCTTTGACCGGCTGATGTTGCAGGATGCCCCGCTCGAGTCGCGCGATCTCTATGAAGAGCTGCACCATCTGGCCGCCAATCAAGACCTCGCAGACCCTGGTGATGCAGTCTAGCAAGTCGACTTGAACCAAGATCCTGGCATGGCTGGTATCCACATATCGGCTGTATGCCTATCGACCCGAACGAAACCACCGCACCGATCGCCGATCCCCCGGAAGACCTCCGGGGGCCAAGCATGCACCGGTAGCCCAAAAACGCAAATCCACACTCCATGGATCTCCCGCTCAATCTGAAGATCTCCCACCGTTTGCTCCCATGGCTGGCACACCACCGGACAATTTTGAATGTAAACATGTTTAAAATGGCAAATATCGTTAGCCTCCTTCTCCGATCCAAACCGTAGAAGGAAAACTTAGTCGCAGAGATAGTAGAGACCGTAGGTCTCTCATTAGCTTGCCACCTGTAATTAATCCATTGATGTAAATGTAATAAAGACAATGTATCCTTATTAACACAAAGAATCACCCAATAACTACTTAGATTAACCGCAAGAGACCGGAGCTGTGCAGAATCAAAAGTTAGTCATCCATAACTCGGCTTCACACGTCCGTTCTTCCCGGCTAAATCCAAGAGGCCATGGCCGACCGTTCCCGCAATATCCAGCCTGGACTGGTAATGAATCGGGACTTTAGCCATAGCCTTCACCTTCCCGTACGCCCTACTGGCAATGGACCACCCCTGCTGCACATTACCCAGCTGCAATTCCGTGAGAATTGGTTGCTTCAACGTACTCGACTTGGGGACCCAATCATCCCCCGCCTTAACCACCAAGCCCAAAACTCTAGGAGAATCACACCCGTATCGGTGACAAACCGCCTGGCGTCGAAAGTTGACGTTTCGGCACCGAAGTACCAGGCATGAACCACCCGCCGGAGTACTCATCTCTCTCAATGTCAATTCCTAGTGAGACTTAATTTCAATAGAATTCTAGGTCAATACTGGAATAAAATCAAACCATAAATCACATCATAATAGCCCACATAAATCGAGAGCCCAGAAAAATCGTGAAAATGGCCGAAAATAAGAGAAATGAAGAATGATAGAGAATAATCAAATCTCTACCAAAACATGTGAAAGAGGATTCAAAAAATTTGTGTAAGAAGCTCTCCCATATAATAAATGTGAGAAACGATGGAGAAATGGAGAAGACAACTGCTAAAACCGTGAATCACTTTTCCCTCACATATCTGCATGAAATTCGAAGCACAAACCTCGAATGGTGGCAATGTAAGAGACATAGTTGATCCTTATGTAGTTCCGATCAGAACCCTAAAATTTGGTGGAGATCTGAGATGGTCCAAGTTGGAGCTGCTGACATCAGCGAATTTCACCAAACATTTATTCTTGATCACGATTTCCCTTCCATTTTGAACCATGCAACCTTGTATGGTTCATCAAGTCTAATCACTGGTAACTTCAAATCTCCACCATTGCTTTTGACATATATATTTTTGTGGTTCTGGTTTCAATAATGATGGTACAAAATTTTCCATCGACGTACATGTTGTCCAAAAACTAGTGTGCAACCAATTAATTTTAGTTAATGGTGATTAGGGTTAGGGCTTGATCAAGAAGAAGAGAGAAGAAGAAAGAAGAAGAAATTAGGGTTGAGATGCTTGACTTAGCACACTCCCCAATGCATTAAGAGTATATATGTCATCTACATTATTACACGGATATCCATGACACGAAAAATCGTAAACCGGAGTAGTTGAGTACTTATTCCATACATGCACTATGACTAAATACACCTACACACATGTAATGTAACTTATATCACCAACACTCCCCCTCAAGTTGGAGCATATATATCAATCATGCCCTTCTTGGAGGTGATATCAAACAATCACTTTCGTCCAACACCCTTTGTGAGAATATTTGCCAACTGATCCTCAGAGCGGACCTTGGATTGAACCTTCTCTATGATGAAATGACAATCACCTTCAATATGTTTTGTTCTCTCATGGTATACCGGATTTTCTGTGATATGATGAGCTGCCTCATTGTCTCCATAAAGAATCATAGGCGCAGTCACATGAACACCAAGGTCACATAGGATATGCCTCAGCCACATACCCTTACGAGCTCCTTGAGACATAGCTCGGTACCCCCCCTCTGCACTAGAGTTAGATGCCACGTGTTGTTTCTTAGATCACCAGGTTACCAAATTTTCACCTAGAAAAGTACAATACCGAATAGTGGATCTTCTATCATCAAGAGACCCGACCTAAGCAGCATTTGTGAAGATCTCAATATCTAGATGGCCACGATTTCTATGTAGTAGTCCTCTTCCAGGACTCCCCTTCAAGTACCTGAGGATCCTATAGACAGCGTCCAAGTGAGTGTTTTTGGGTGAGTGCATACATTGGCTCACCACACTCACAACGTATGCAATATTAGGGCGAGTCATGGTAAGATAAATCAATTTTCCCACAAGCTTCTGATAGATCTCAGGATCCTTAAGAAGTTCACCAACCTCTCCATTCAATCTGTTATGCTGCTCAATAGGATTAACTGCCGGTTTACACCCAAGCATTCATGTCTCATGAAGTAGATCTAAAGTATACTTTCTCTGAGATACAACAATCCTCTTTTTTTTTATGTTGCCACTTCAATTCCCAAGAAATACTTAAGAGGATCCAAATCCTTAATCTCGAAAGACCTGTGAAGATGGTCTTTCAAACACAGTATTTCCTCACTATCATCTCCAGTGATGATGATATCAAGCACATACACTAAAATGACTGTAATATGCACTCCCCTCTTGACAAACATGTGATCATAGTGACTTCTTTGATACCCATAACTCAAGACGACTTCACCAAATTTCTGGAACCATGCTCGTGGTGACTGTTTCAACTCATATATTGACTTTCTTAGCTTGCAGACTTTGTTCTTTTCACCTTCTTTAACAAACAGGAGGAAGAGCCATGTACACCTCTTCCTTGAGATCTTCATGAAAAAGGCATTCTTCATGTTCAATTCGGTAAGAGACCACCCTTTGAATGCCGCAAGAGACAACCTTATGGTGTTAGATTTTGCCACGGGAACAAATGTGTCATGATAATCAATTCCATGTATCTGAGTAAACCCTCTTGCCACTAATCTGGCCTTATACCTTTCTACAACACCGCCTGGCCTATACTTCATAGTGTAAACCCATGGGCATCCAACAATCTTCTTTCCTTCTGGAAGGTCCACCACGTCCCATGTTCTATTTTGATCAAGAGCTTTCATTTCTGGAACCATGGCTTCCCCACTGTGGCTGTAATAAAGCACTCGAAATAGAGATAGGAGGAGATATAACATCTACAGAGGAAATGAAGGAATAATGGGAAGCATACACATTTTGATATGACACATACTTACTAATTGGATGACAGCTGCAGGATCTGGTTCCTTTTCGAACAGCTATGGGAAGATCCAAATCAGAAGAGGGAGGACCATCATCGGAAGAGGGATCTTGAATCGTGGTCTGAGAAGGGAGCTCTCTTTCGTCATCCATGTCTCTTGTTTACTCATTGCTAGTGTTTCTGAATTTCCTTTATTCACACATCAATCTTTTTCCAAATATATCAAATTGAGGTTCAACCTCTTTATTTTCATTCCTTTGTTCCTTATTTTCCCCATCGTCACCCATATCAATAATAGGAAGAACCTCAACAGTGTGTTCTTCCATCACCTTAGTACTCATCTCCCCATGAAGAGAACATTGGGAGACGTAAAATGGTGTCCCCTCAAAGAAGGTAACATCCATAGTAACCACAATTCGACGGGAAATAGGATTAAAACATTTATATCCCTTTTGAGATGAGGGATACCGAAAAAAGATACAACGAGTGGCTCTGGGATCGAGTTTCTGAATATTAGGGACATGGGCAAAGCATAATGAACCAAAAACACGGGGTATAACCGAAATTAACTTTTGTTCGAAAATAGAAGTTGAAAAGGAGATTTTCCATCAAGAACAAGTGATGCCATACAATTAATAAGAAATGTTGCTTAAGAACAACTTCTTCCCACAAATATTTGGGAACATTCATACCAATTGGGAGGGAGCGAGCAACTTCGAGAAGGTGTCGATTTTTCCTGTTAGACACTCCATTCTGTTGTGGAGTGTAAGGACAAGTTGATTGCCACTCGATACCATGAGATTGGAGATAAGATTGAAGATGATGTGAGGTATGCTCGCTACCATTATCATTTCTTAAAACCTTTACATTCCCATGGAATTGAGTACTTGTGGAACCGAGGAAAAATAGAAGCCACCTTATCTTTAGAGCGCATTAAGAAAACCATGGAAAGCGAGTACAATCATCAATAAATGCCAGTTAATGCAGTAATAGGAGAAGGTCCCCATAAACCAGAATGAATAATCTCAAAAGACACATTACTTCTACTTTTACTCAAAAGGATAAGAAGTATGAACATGTTTCAATAATTGACACTTCACATCTAAAAGAGTTGTGAAAACTAGAAAGTTGTTTAGGAAACAAAAGCTTCAAGCAACTAATACACATGTGGCCATATCGAGCATGCCACAGGTTAGCTTCATCAAGAGATAAACTAGCACCAGCTATGGAATGCACTGGATAAACTTTGTTTCTCGCATCTTCAAGCAGATAGATCCCCTTCTCACACCACGTCCAAGGATCCTCCTCGATGTCAGGTCCTGAAAGACACAATGAGAGGGGACAAGGTTATGCTGCAGTTTAAGGAGCTAGTAAGTTTACTGACAGATAACAAGTTCATCGACATTTTAGAAATCAAAAGAGTCGATTCAAGGGGCAAATTATTCACTTAGACAGTTCCTTTTCCCTTGGCAGGGACTAGTGAACCATCAACAATACGAATATGATATGAATAAAATACAGGAGATATGAAATGAAACAAATCCGACATACCAGACATGTAATCAGTAGCCCCAAAATCAATGATCTAGGGGGATTCAAAAGAAGCTGTCACATGTGCAGACCCATAGATACCTAACTCAGCCCACATGAGAGGAGGCATGTCCTTGAGTAGTCATACACTGGATACAACCCTAAAGCTCTTGGAGATCTCTCTGGAGACTATGCATATCAGTGGATGGGATAATTGGTATGACAGTAAAGAGAGTAGTGGTGACTGGTGACAGAGGAGGAACTCTCATCAGTAGTTGTCTGTAACGTGCGACAAGGACCAGGAGGAAACTTGGGTTTCCCATGCAAATCCCAACATCTATCCCAGGCATATCCTATTTTTCCACAATGATTGCACACCAACTCATCTCGTTCTTCCTTGGAAAGGCCACGACCTCCCCTACCTCCTCCCCGACCACTAGATCAGCCACCACCATTGCCAGAAGATGAGAAGGAGGGAAGAGCAGATCTATCTAGTCCACCACTATCCTGTGAGTTCAGCAGGCTACGACTCAATTTTTTTGTAAGAGAGAGAAAACTATGCCCAAAGAGGGGCACTCCTCTCTTCCAAGAACATTAAATCTAATGTTCTCATACTCGAGATTCACTCCTCTCAGCAAATCAAAAACCATTTTTTTGTTCCGTCTCTGCACAAATCTTATCAGTACATGCCTTGCACACCTAGACCTCATATTGTGACAAGTCTTCCCAAAGACTTCTCATCTCAGTATAATAATCATTTATGGACTTATTCCCTTGACTAAGCCCACCAATTTTATCCAACAATTGGAACTTCTTAGCTAAGTTCCTCTTTTGTGAATAGGCATCTCTCAATGAGTCCCATAATTCTTTGGCAATTTTACACTTCAGAAAGGATTTGCTAATCGAGTGAACCATGGAATGATGTAATCACATCATCACCGTAAGATCGGTACTCTTCCAATCCTCATAATTTTTATCCGTTTCTGCAGACGCATGCATGGTTCCTAAAATGAACACATATTTCTTCTTGGCCCCAAGAAACATTTCAGCTGACTAAGACCATTCCAAATAATACTCACCATCAAATTTCACAGTGGTAATTTGTAATGTGTGAGTTATCTCCACTATAATTATTTGCTCCTTTTGTATCATCCATGATGAGTCAAACACACTTTCACCACAAAAAATAAATGAATCTGTGGCTACAAAAACAAATTCTGGGAACAAACTGGACTCCAAAAAAAAACTGCACTATGGCTGCAACAGCAGATTCTGTTAAGGCAGCTCCACAGCTGCAAATACAATTCCCATTCACAAATCTGGGTCAAACAACCCACTGAAACCTGCAGCTACACCCAGCTGCAAATAGGAAATCTTAACTTTAAACTGGGTTACACAACCCAAAGCTGTGGTTCCACAACCACAATCTACACCCTAGAGAAATCTACAGTCTCTCTTGTCTCATCAGCTCAATCCAATCATCCACAATTACTATCAACATTCCGATGTAACTCCCAACACCCTCCAACATTTTTAACTCATAAAAAATAAGGAAAGAAATGGTAGAAAAACAATTTGATCAAGAGAGTCTCACCAAAGGTCTTTAAATAAGGATTACAAGAGAAATTCAGGAGAAAAACAGCCATTTCCAACCTTTCCCGGCAACTTTCCACTTTCCTGCGACATTCATAAGATTCCGGCAAACTCCCTCACAGATCTGGTGATCTCCATTACTGGTAGTGAATCTCAGTCACACACACAGCCACCAAAGTGACTGAGATTTACATTTCCTTGTGATATAAAAGACCTAGGAGAGGTCTAGAAGATGCTACAAAAGTGGTCTAGTTTCCTAGGGTTCACTGTTGCAGTCGAACAAGTGAAGAAGATGAAGAGGACCAGGGGTTGTAGAGGAGGTTCCCGACTTTGGTTGCAGTCGAGCCATAAGACAAAATATCGCCCCAAAAAACTGATCAGATTTCCATAATGTTTGGTTGATTCCGGCGGGTCTCCAGCGGTGGTGCTAACGTCACGATGATGTCAGCAAGGCAACGTGGATGATGTCTGCAATCAAGGTTTAGGTGTCGGTAACCTTGCTCTGATGCCACGTTAATTTTAGTTAATGGTGATTAGGGTTAGGGCTTGATCAAGAAGAAGAAGAAGAAGAAATAAGGAGAAGAAATTAGGGTTGAGATGCTTAACTTAGCACACTCTCCAATGCATTAAGATTATATATCATCTACATTATTACACAGATATCCATGAGACGAAAAAGCGTAAACGAATAGTTGAGTACTTACTCCACACACACCCACACACATATAATGTAACTTATCTCACCAACACAACCATCCCTCACAATCTTCATTATTTGATGACTCGATTACTAAGGAAGTCATCAACGCCTCTCCGTATGTGTCTCCTTCAACAACAATCTCCTTCACACCCTTTTCATCTTCTTGGTGTGTTGGACTGTCATATAAAGTGACATACACCGGCTTATTCAGACTTGTTTCCTCACACGTTTCATCCCCGGTTTGCTCCAGTAAATTTATTACGTACTTTGGTCGACCTTTTGAGACATTCGTAGGACCTATGCCGCTCTTTGTTACAATGCAGATACTTGATTTGAGTACTAGAAACATGTCCAACTGTTGTACCTCGTCCTTTTCCTTTTTCATTTACTGTAGAAGGTGCCGGTTTCGTTGATTTATCGATCGAATTTTTTTCGAATGATCTAGACCCCCTTTATCTTCATTCCACCGATGATTGCTGCTCCTCTTTTGTTGGTCCAATTCTGAATCCAAGTGATAGTCTTCATCAATGCCACTAATTGTATATGAATTAAGTACATATTGGATCGCCAATCACAGACCCCCTAATATACCTCGCAACAGTTTGATCCTTCCTTTCGTTCAAATTATTACAAATAGAGGGTTGGTGGAACTTTTTTGTATATTCAAACACGATCTTAGGTCCTTGTTGGAGTCAATAGAACCGTTGAAAAAGGACCCGATAATAATTCGATGGTAGGAATCATTGAAGTAACTTCATACATGTGTTTCCACTCTTTATTTGCCTCTTTTCATCACCCTGACACTCTGCTTTGAGTTGCTTCCACCAAGGTTGCACTTGATCTTTTAATTTTAGAGAGACAAATTTGACCTTCCGATCCTCGGTCATCTTTTTCTGTTCGGAGACAATATTAATAGTTTCTACCCATTCCAAGAATTTGTTCGGTTGTAGACCACCATGGAAATCAACGGTCTTGATTTTAATCCCTCGATCGTGGCTCCCGCATCCCAAGCCTCCAAACAATCAATCTTTAGTCCTTCCTCCGATATGCTAGAACTGGATCCACTACCACTCATAGAATGTTGATTGTCCCCATGAGAATCATCCCTACCACTCTCCTCATCTCTATGGGAATGTTGAGTCGATGTCGAAATTTTGAGGCTCATCGACCTCAATATGAAAGGAATTTCTCGCTTTGATACCAAACTGATGTAGGGTGGAAAGAAAGAAGAGATAAAATGAAAATTCATAATCTTAATATGAACTCACCTTGTATCGGCAAATATTTCTAACAAGAAGAGAGAGAAATAAAGCTCCCAACTTAGGGTTCACAACCACCAAGATATCTTTTCACGCAAAAAAGAAGAAACTAAAATTTTCGTTCACAATAAATAAAATAAAATTCATTGGCTGTTTTACATCCATATATAAAGAGATTAAAAATATATTTCTATTTACTCAACTCCTAATTAGACGTCTACTTTACTTAGGACTCTTGAATGGTAAAAGAAAAAAACAACTAATCTTTGACTACTTTCTAACTTCTAGGAATCAATATTCCAGAAAACATAAAACTATCAACTTCACTTTAAATCACAGTAATTCTTCAATAAAGTTCACTGGAACTCCTATTTCATCTCCAACTTTAAACTACTTCCTTTGTAGATCTCATTCTAGTTTCTCTCTTATTCCTCTCTTATCTAAGGGCTGGCAGATATGTAAATAAAGAGTTTGAAAACCTCCTAATTAATAGACTGAAATTTGTAAAAGAAAAAACCCTGCACAACTCCCTGTTCTCAGCAGATTTATTTCCTACTTTAGGCCCCTACTTTTTATTTAGTTTCAGCCACCCTCATATCAGCTCTGTTTTGGGCCTTATTTCTGGCTGTAAACTCCTCAAAATCTGGCTCTATTACTGCCTCATAATTGCTTGCACCAAGCCCCTTCTTGAGCCATTTCTGGCCCAATATCCACTCCTAACGACAACCTGTAACTCCAGCTTGATGCTCCCGTACATCTTCAGTCTTAGTAGCATTCCTCTCTCCTCATTGCAGCCCTCCATCTTCTCTTTCCTCTTCTTTAAGTTCTCGATGGTATCAATTACCGATCAAGGTACGGAATTCTTAGAATTTAGAAAAGAGTTCACTTTTGTTTTTCAACAGGTATAGCCAGGTAGTGCGTCTGTAATCATCAATAAAAGTTACAAAGTAGTGAAAACCACCAAGTGAAGCAACGGAGGAAGGACCCCATACATCAAAATGCACAATATCAAAAGGGGGGTTATATCTATGCAAATGTGATGAATAATTATTTCTAACATGTTTTGAAAGTTTATGAATTTCACATTGAAACTTAATGGATTGACACACAAATTTAAATTCAGGAACTAAATGACATAACATTTGAAATTAAATGTGGGCAAGTTTTAACATGCCCTAATGCCAGAGTATCACAACTAGCTTTTATAGAAAAAGGAAAAACAACGGGAGATGTCTGATCAAATCCATCCACAACAGGGGTGGCAGGTGTACTGAAGTCCGCGTCTAGATAGTTAAGTGCTCTCTCAACACCCCTACTAACAATCTTTTTTTTAGTAAGCTCCTGAATGACACAATGAGAAGGGTGAAATATAAAATAACAGTTTAAATTCTTGGCAATACTACAGACAAATAGAAGATTAGTAGATAATTTGGGAACATATAAAGCATGAGTAGAAAGAAGAATAGTTCCTTCTCCGAGGGTTAGAGTAATTGAACCATCAACAAGTGGGACCTGGATTAATGGAGGATGAGAATATAAGAATAGCCTGTGACTCACTTGCCTTATGATCAGTCGCTCCTGAGTCAATGACCCAGCAAGGAGCAAGAGATGTCGTGGTGGCAACAAAGGAGATGAAATCGGGGTACCTGATGACTCAAATGATGATGAAGGCTTTGTATGGCCAGTAGACGGTGCCTGGGCAGCTCACAGCTCAGCTCGAATCAACTCTTTCATCTTGGACGAAGGGAGCTCATAATATCGCCAATGATGTTCTCAGAGGAAGAATCAATTGCAGCAGAAGGGGTAGAAGATGAAGCACGAGGATGATATCCCTCTTGATAGCCATGCGGACAATATTTGTGATCAGAATCATCACCACAATGTGTGCAGGTAACAGTGGACCTACCACCTCGTTCATGATCGCCACAGCCACGACGACCTCCTCTATCACTCTCCTTACCTCTACCTCTAGGAGGTCGAGTATCAGACACAAAGGCAACATGCATGGGTGGAGGGGAGGCAAGGAGTCAAGGTAAAAGAAATCACAGATCTACGCTGCTCCTCAACAAGCAAGATACCTTAGACAATGCTCAAAGTACGAAGAGGTCTAATAGTGAAAATTTGAGTACATGTCTGCTCATAGTCATACCGTAATCCTCCAAGCAATTTCTAAATTTGATCTCTCTCGAGGCGCTTGGCCAGTTTAGCTCCAACCTCCTCCCCAAAGTCAGACAATGGGTCATAGTAGCCAAACTTCTCGACATACTTTGTAGGTTACTATAATACTACCCCATAGATGGATCTCCTTGTTTACATTCAGTTATCATTTTCTTTAAGTGATGGATTCGAGTATCGTGCTCTGTGGGGGAAAATGTGTCAGCAAGGTTACTCCAAAGCTTGGAGGCACTATCATAGAACATGAATATTCTGTAGATGGAGGGATCTATGGAGTTAAATAACCAACTCAAGATGATAGCATTGTCGGCACCCCTTTTTTTTTTATTGGTAACAAAGGGATGCATTAAAAATAAAGAGAATAGTACATACCTTGGCAAGTAGTAAGGTTCTGCCTGAAAAGAGAGGAGAAAACCCAAAAAACCAGCTAACAAAGGGATGCATTAAAAATAATTCGATTAGGTCTTTAATTGGTTAGTTGTTTTATTGGATACCCTGCCAATTCTATGTTTTTTTGACCGAAATTTTAGTTGTAAATAAAAGAAATTTACTTACACATTTTTATGTCAACCGGCTGACCGAACGGGTCACAAAAAACTGGGCGATTCACTGATCGTACCCCAAGAATCTAGTTTTTGGTTTTTTATTGGACCGAACCAATAAGAGTCTTGGTTTCGGTCAAACTGAGTTGAACCTGTACAATATTTAAATCATTGCTCCTTAAGAGCAACTCCCTTACACTTTTAAAGAGAGAGCCATTGGAGAAAAACGGGGAGGGTTAAGGCGTAAGGAAGAGGGTAAAAGATCAGGAGAGAATATTAAAACATTGTTTTAAAAATCAGATCGAACCGGCGGTGGAATCATTGTCCGACCAGGATTGGAAGTTCTGCCGGTTTAATTGATTTATGACTCATTGGATAGCAAAAAACTGCTCCAAACTGTCAGGACCATTCGGACCGACCGATGAACTGCTTGAATCGGATTGTTTCTTGTTAACCAGACGTGTTTAATAAATTAATTTATTGGTTTTGTCTAGGTAAATCTTGTCAAAGAAAACAACAACATAAACCAGAGAGAGAGAGAGAGAGAGAGAGAGAGATCATGGTCCAAAATTTCACCGAAATTTACAAAATTTTGGTCGCAATATTCCAGTTCTGGCGTGGACTGGTACCGGATAATAATAAATACCGGACCCCCCTTTTTCTAACCAAAATTCCACCCTTTTTTTGTAATTTTGTGGAATCGGTGCCACTTAAAGTGGCACCATAGCAAAGGCCGAATATATATTTTTTCACTCTATTTCTCTTCTCTCTTCTTCCTCTTCTCTCCACTCCTCCCAACTCCTTGCTACTTAGGACCTCAACTCCTTAAATATAGCCTCGTTCGACGAGATTTTTTTTTCCTGATTAGCAAAGAAAACAAGAAATATATTAGCAAGTGTAAACAAGGAAGGAATACATACCTTAGCGACAATAAGCAACTGCCAAAAGTGGAAAAAAAGAGAGCCCACTCAGAATCTTGCCCCGAAAAAAGGCAAGAAGACCCTTAACACCATATAAAGGAGGGGATAGGGGACCCAATGGAAGGAGAAAAGGGGGGTCTAAGGAAAAGGCCTCAGGATTTGAAGAAGTCTGCGAGATCAAGGTGGAGTTGACCATTAGAGATGGAGACCCAGTCTAAAAGGAAATCAGTAGCCGAAGAAATAGCCTAAGCAACCGGTCTCGCTTTGCATTTGAAGACCCTGTTGTTCCTTTCTAACCAAATAGCCCAAATGATTGCATAAAGAATTAAATCCCAATTCTGTGCGAGATCACTGCTTCTGATTGATCCCCCAGCCCATTCATGAAGCAGGAGGTCAACAGAAGCAGGAACAACCCAAGAAAAGCCCATCTTATTAAGAAACGAACCCCAAATTTTCACGAAGAAGCTGTAGTGGATGAAAAATGTGAGAAGGGGATTCCCTATCTTGCAAACAAAGGAGGCACCTATTAGTGACAACGATACCCATTTCCTGAGCTGATCTCTAGTAAAGATTTTCCCCCAAGCCGCATACCAAGCAAAGAAGCAAAATGTGAGAAGGGGATTCCCTATCTCGCATACAAAGGAGGTACCTATTAGTGACAACGATACCCTTTTTCTTGAGCTGATCTCTAGTACCCCCAAGCCACAGACCAATCAAAGAAGCGAACGTTAGGCGGGATCTTAGCTTTCCAGAACCGTACACATTTAGGTTTCTCCTTGTGAGAAATCTTGTGGCTATAGAGGGCGTAATAAAATGAGGAAACCATGAAAAAGCCTTTAGAGTTCTTGTCCCAAAGTTTATAGTCCAAACTCATGTTATTAGGAACCACCCCATGGAGAAGATTGCACAAACTTATGTACTAATCAATCTCATCGTCTTTAAGCATTCTCCTAGTACTGACATTCCATACCCAATTACTTCCATTCTGAGACGAAAAGCTGTTTATTACCCCATTCTGACAAACAACAACGTAGAAGATAGTCGGGAATAAAACTTTTAGGCTTTCGGTAGAGGCCCACTTGTCACGCCAAAAATCTATTTTTTCACTGTTACCCCAACTGAACTTAAGACTCGTATCATATTGATCTTTGACGGCCATCACCCCTTTGTACCAACCCGACCCCTGACGGTGAGAGGAGTTAAGATCCCAGCCATTACTGCTCACTCCATACTTCTCCTTCACAATTTACACCCATAGAAAGTGCCTGTTACTATCATCACCTAATCTCCATAGCCATTTCCCGAATAGAGCCAAATTTATTGACTCTAGATTACGGATACCCAAGCCTCCCATCTTGTTTGCTAGAGCAGCAATCTTTCCAACTAACAAGGTGCAGTTTGCCGTTGTTATTTCCTCCTTCCCCAAGGAAATCTCTAATGATTTTCTCTAAAGTGTTAATGACCGAAGCCAGGGCTAAAAAGATGTACAAGAAGAAAATCGGTACAGTAGATAGGGTAGATCTAACAAGGGTGAGGCGGCCTCCGTTACTTAACATTTTACCATTCCATGAGGAAAGCCTCTTCCGGAAGCGGTTGATAGCCGAGGCCCAATGGTGAATTTTGGGTTTTCTTGTGCCAAGGGGTAGCCCAAGATATTTAAAGGGAAGTTTCTCTTGACGGCAGCAAAAGGACTCCGCAAAGAAGGAGATGCAATTTTGAGGGAGGTTTATACCCACAATTTTTGACTTATGGAGATTCACTTTCTGCCCTGACACCACTTCAAAAACCAAACACTAACGACGTTTTTGACTTTCGTGAGGGACGGGTTACAAAAAATAATAGTGTCATCCGCAAATTGGAGATGGACAACTGGTCCAACATGGGGAAACCATTGAAGATATTTAAGCACACCGCTTTTTGGAGGAGCCGGTGAAGGGCTTCTCCCACAATATTAAAGAGCCGGTGAAGAACATCACCAATCGTTGCGTCATGTGTTCTAGAGAAGAGGAATCGGCGGCGCATTTATTCATCTATTGTGAGCTCGCTTTTGAAATCTGGGGTATAGTTTTAAATCTATTCCAGATGAAATGGGCCATGACTTCTATGCCTTATGACCTGCACCTTACCTGGTCTGCGGTCGACATGGACAGCAGGATTAGGAACAATTGGATTGTATCTTTCTTTGTTGTAATCTGGAGTATCTGGAAAGAGAGAAACTTGCGGATTTTTGAACAAAAGAAGAAACCTGTGGGGTGTATTGTGAAGGCGGCCAAGGACCTAGTCACTCTCTGGCAATCTGTAGGAGTCGACTTGTGTTCGGAACCTTGGGAACCAGGGCAACCTCATTGTGCGATCCTGTCATTGTGGCGAGGGGGTGTAGTTTGTTTTACCATTTTTGTTGTGTTCTCTTTTCTTGATTGGCTTCGTGGCCCAACTGTTTTGGCTGTTCCTTTAAATTGTTGTTTCCAGCATCTTGCTGGCTTTTCAATATATATATGTTTTTACCGATCAAAAAATAAAATAAAGGATCCCCTTGTCGTAACTCTCTGGTCTTGCAGAAATAGCCTTTAGGCCTCCCATTGATTGGGATCGAGAAAAAAGGCGATTCATAGCAAGCACCCAACTAATCCACTTGTTACGGAAACCCATTCTTATGAGAAGATACCGAAGGAAGCTCCAATTAACTCTATCGTAAGCTTTTTCCATGTCAACTTTGAGGATAATACCACCCCTTCCGCTTTTGTTAACACTATCAATGTCTCATGGGCCGAGAGAGCAATGTCAAGGAGCCGCCGACCCAATATAAAAGCCCCTTCGTTAGGCGAGATGATGTCCCCCATGATGAGTTTAATTCAGTTGGCGAGGAACTTGGAGAGGATCTTATAAGTGCAATTCATAAGACTGATGGGTCTAAAATCTATGATATCAACCGCACCCTCTATCTTCAGAATAAGAGCGACGAAGGTAGAGTTAAAACCAGCGGGGAGCTTCGGAGCCGAGAAGAAGTTGTTCAACGAGATTTTTGCTATTAATCAAAAGTAAATCCATCGGAAATTGTGGTAACGTAAACTCGTTCCTCATATATAGTTTTATGTTTTTATGCAATGTATTTATGACTATTTATGTCAATGTATAAAAATAATTAATAAAATACCAGCGTGCCACGTAAATATCATATAAACGCCTAGAACTTAACTAAAAAAGCGGTCAACATCATTAAATTTTTTTGAAATAATTAAAACAACAAAAATTATATTTTTTCTGGAATTTCTTGGGTTTTTTCAGATTTTTTCTTCAAAATAATAAAATTTGTACTAACTAGAACATTGCTGGAATTTTGGTCAATATTCAGCCGGAAATTTCAAAATTCCACCCGGAATTTTGGAATTTTACATTTTGGGATCTGACCGAAACATTGTCGGAATCTAGATTTTTGAATCATGCGAGAGAGAGAGAGAGAGAGAGAGAGAGAGAGAGAGAGAGAGAGAGAGCACTCCACCTCTGGAACCGACTAGAGAACATCGTTCGACGCCAAAAAAAATAATTCATCAATTAATTCCCTGTTCTCCCTTCTCTTCTTTCACATGTTTTCCTTCTACTCTCTTCCTCCTTTCTTGTTTGGTTTTTCTTCATCTTTCTGTTTTTAATGTTTCTGTCCAAGAAATTGCTAATCTCAATGACTCAATTCTCCCATCGAGAGATTTTACATTCTTCTTCAGCTTGAGAGAGACACTTTAATATATATATGGGACACTTTTTACTTTAGGAGATATATATATATATATATATATGGGAAAGGGAAAAATGTGCTCGGGCGTAGAGATATCTCTACGCCAATTGATATGGGCACGTCACGTAGCGCTTCTTTTGTGAAGTGATGGGTGGCATGGGGCCCACTTTACTAACTAGGGTTATACTTTTAAAATATTTTAAAAGTTAGATTCCTTTTCATCCATCATTCTTGACTTTTTTAGAAGTCTTTTCAAAGTATCTTTATTTTCTCTTTTCTCTCCTTTTCTAAGAAAGTGTCAGACTTACTTTTTCAAGTATATTTTACTCAAAAAATATGAGCGCCCAGTGGCGAAGCGCTAGCACCTCAGCAGCGAAGCGTTGACACCTAGAAAGTGAGGTGCTGGCACCCTGGTGCCGAAGTGACGATACTTCGCTAAAAAAAACAGAGCGTGGTCACTTCGATAAATAATTTTTTTTTTATCGAAGCTCTGGCACCTCCATATCGAAGTGCCAGCGCCTCAATTTTGGGGCGCCGACGCTTCGATATATATATATATATTCCGCTAACGCCTCCATATCGAAGCGCAAGCGCCATGTTTTAGGAGCGCCAACGCCCCCTAAAATGAGGCGCCGCCTCAATATAGAGGTGCCGGCGCCCCTAAAATGAGGCGCCAACTCTTCGCACCGGGGTGTCGACGCCTCGTTGCCGAGGTGCTAGTCCTTCGCTACAGGGCGCCACATTTTTTAAATAAAATATGCCTAGAAAAGTAAGTAACATTTTTTTGGAAAAATAGAGAGAAGAAAGAGAAAAGAAAGATACTTTGAGAAAGTCAAGAATGACAGTTGGGAGGGTATTTAACCTTGAAAATATTTTAAAGGTGTAACTCTAGTTAGTAAAGTAGTTCCCATGCCACCCATCATTTCACAAAAGGGGGGCTACGTGTCGCGCCCATATAAATTGGTGTAGAGATATCTCTACGCCTGGGCACATATCCCCGGCCCTCTCTCTCTCTCTATATATATATATATTCATATCGCATACTGAATATAGGCAACTGGTTGGATCGGAGTTGAACCACATTTGGACCTGTTTAAACCAGATTTGTCACATTCTTGATTCTCTCCAGTCTGCTTTTCAAAATATTGGATCAAAGCAATGTTTTAAAAACCAGACCGGTCACTGAACTAGTGAGGGCACTGGTTCGGTCCCGCCAGGTCGGATCTGATCGGTTAAAAAATAATATTAGTTTAAATAAATAAATTTAGAATATAGAACAGAAAAGGCAATAATATGAGTACATAATTTAAAAAAAGTCCTAATTAGTGAGTTGCTTTCTTAGTTAACATACCAATGCTAATTTTTTTTTCAAATAAAAAAATTTTTAAACTAATTTTTAAGTTAACCGGACCACTTTTATGTGAACCGGCTGTTATTTTATTTTTTTTTGGTTTTTACTAGACCGAACCGGGTCGCACTAGCCGATCTGATCTGGTTTTTAAATCGTTGGATCAAAGCCTCTTCATCAACATCACTGAACATGAATTAAATGTTTGATATTGATGACTGAAAGGTATACATTGTTTAGGTGGGGTTTTTAAGTAAATATATTATTTTTGTTTGATTTCTTTCTCGAATCAATTTTCAAAAAATTGTTTGTGTTCTAAGGTTTATATGCCTATAAATTTATCACAGAAATCTATGCACATTGAGATTCATGCACGAAATCCATGGTTAATTATACACACACACACACACACACACATATATATATATATATATACTCCATGAGAGGACGGTCATCGTCCTCCAAGATCCACGTGGCACCTCAAACATTGTTTGGGTCCCACGTGGAGCACTGGTGGATGATTTAGATCAATTTTATAATAAAAAATTCGAAAAAACTGTTTAAAACACAAGTCAAAGTTTGACGGATTTCAATGGTCAACATTTCACGGTTCAAAAAACCCACGGTGGAGATGATTTTCAATATTTTTTAAAAGATGATCTAAGCAATGCACGCGAGCTCCACGTTGCATCGAAACAATCTTTTAGGTGCCACTTGGAGCTCCACACGGAACATGGGAGGCCAGACACCTTTTCCATATATATATATATATGGGAGCCGGTTCCGTCCTCCATGGGAGGACGGTCAGCGTCCTCCAAGGTCCATGTGGAGGTACACATGGCACCCAAAACATTCTTTGGTTACCACGTGGAGCACGGTGGATGGTTTAGATCAATTTAAAAAAAAGAAATTTCGAAAAAATCTTTTTAAAAGCATAAGTCAATGTTTGACTAGTTTCAATGCTCTATATTTCACGGCTCAAAAAACACATGGTGGAGATGAATTTTCAAAATTAATTTTTTCTAAAAATGATCTAAGCAATGCACCCAAGGTCCATGTGGTAGTGAAACAATGTTTTGGATGCCACATTGACCTCCACCTGGAACCTTGGAGGACGGTGACCGTCCTCCCATGGAGAACAAACACCTTTTCCTATATATTTATATATCAGTTATGCAACATTTATTCTATGGTGGATGCATGACTCCATTCTCATCAGGTTCCGTTGCTATTGGGCTAAGTGTTTGCATTCTGTTCCTGTACAGGTTGGTGAATTGACTGGTTTGTTGACATCTGATCTGGGTTCTCTAAAGGATGTTGTGAGTGAAAACATTTCAAGGGATCGTGGATTTAGGGCATTCTCTGAGGCAAGCTACTATACACCATACAGAAGTGAGCTTGATGTTGATTACTGTTTGACAAATGGTATTTAATATCTAAATTTCTTTCTTGTATTTACAGTTCTTAAAATCTTGACATATCTTACCGTTTAAAGTAGTGACTGTTTGCCCATTTCAGCAAGAAAATATGTTTGTGATATGTTTCTGTCGAGAAATATCCTTGTGACAAGAAGTTATTTGTCAGTTTTTGAAACATTTTTATAACTTTATAGCTCTTTTTGGGAAATGATCTTTACAAGGTTTTTTGGTCTCATTTCATATCAACTCTGTTACTTTCAGTGTCATATTTGTTCATTTGACTTTTTCGGTCTTGCAGATTTTAGGAACGATATGCATATTATTCTCACTATCAACCCAGCTTGCTCCTGTTTTAGGTCTTCTGATGCTCTCTGTGTCTCTTTTAGTAGGTAATAATTTTTCTCTGTGAAGTCATTGTTTTGAACTATGCAAGGGCTAGGGCTTGTAGCACAATGGAAGGTTGACAATGTTGTAACCTTAAGGTCTCAGGTTCGAGCCCGGCCTATAAAAAAGAAAAGGAGTTGAACTATGCGAATTTTTCTTAGATTCTTTGCTATTTGTGTAGCTCATGATAAATATATCTTTGCAATTTGGTTGAGCCAAAATATATTCATCTGAAACTATGTTTGCAAATTTTTGTGGAGGTAGGATGTCGAGAGGATCCCTGTCTTGGCCCAATGCTACTTTGCCTACAATTGTAGTTACCGATGCACACTTCGATTTTATTTATGATTAAATGTTATAATATCTTTATGTTTTCGCCAGATTTTTAATTTAATTACTCTTTTTTTTCCTCTTCATTTGCTACTTTGTCATGTCAATTTCACATTCTTATATGAGTTTTACTTGCTTTCTAGTACCACGCCCTTCAATTTTTGTCTAAATCCTTCTCTTTGTTGACATCTATCCATCCTCAAAAAAAGAGACTAGGCTGAATTACATAAGAAAATTCATATTCCTAAGGGAAATTCTGAGGTTGAGTATTCAGTCTGGAGGAATGAGAACCTGTTGTTTTGTTTCTCCCTCCCATATCCCAGTTTGTTGGGAGACTGCGAAAATTATCCTTAAGGACTGGTTTTACAGGAAGTATTATTGCTGTAGCTTTTTCTGTTGAGTAAGATGTGATAGAGTAGCCAACTTGTTGCACGCCTGATTTCATGTAAGCATGCAACCATCTGGATCTACATTCCACATATGTTATTATACCTGCTGTTCCTTGCACTCTCCACAGAACGAACAGGGTTTCATTTTAATTGTGTATCTGGTTAAGGAGATAGAGAGTAGACCCGTTGGAGATTGTGTTTTCTGCCCCCGTGATATGTCTTATTTGCACTCCACCCCCGTGTTTTACCTATTTACACTGCAGCCCTTGCTTTTGTATTTCGTTTATTTATTTCCCCCTACGGTGAAGGATCAGCCATTGACTATTAGAGAACTAACCTTTGACTGCTTTGAATTAGACGACGGAGATCGTTTTTCACCACAATCTTCCACCCAATTAAACTTGCGATTGGGAGCCTACCATCAAGCAGTCAGATTTTGATTCTGCATGGCAAACAACCCAAAAAATTAACATCATCATGATTGTACATCAAATGAGGTCCTTGGATCACTTTTCGAGATGTGTGCTATGATAATCAAAATTTGAGCGTTTGATTCTAGACCTTTAGACCCATGATCTCAAGATCCTCTAGGTAAAAGATCGTGGCCAAGAACAATCTCTATCGTCTGATTTAAAGCAGTCAAAAGTTTATTGTTTCGGTGAGTCTGTCACTGTAGGGGTAATAACGAAAGTGGGGGTAAATGCAAAAATCCCTTGGGTATCTATCTATCTACCATTTAATGTTATTTGTTCATATTGATCATCAATCCGATGTTCACTTACATGTATGCAGTCAATATTGTCAATTTGATGTTCACTTATAGGCATGCAGTCTATATTGTAAATGTGTCAGATAATGTGTACATTTTCCTAGGTCAGTGTTCTTAAAGGCGTTTGGGGAGGCCGCTCGGGAGGTTCGAGCCCCCGGGAGCCCCGGTGTAGCCCTAGGCGTCTTCTTGGGTTGGCCGGTTCTAGGGCGCCAGCCCAGGTGGCCCGGGCAGGCGCCTAGGAGTTTTAATGTTTGGGCGGGGCGGGTTAAATTAATGAGTTTTTATCGGGTCTAGTCAAGTTATCAAAGGGTCGGGATATGCAATTTTTTTAATAGACACCACCCAACCCGACCCGTCGACAACCCTTAAACTTTAAAGCCCTTGCTGCCTAGGGATAATGGCTCTTGACCGACATTTAAACACCAGAATGATGTTTAAATGATCTTTACCCTTAAAGTTAAGACTTTTAATCTCACACCGTTGAAGTGTGATTATCGTTATGCCACGTGGTGAACATGTGCTCAATCTAAATTGTCCAATGGCAATCTATCATTGAAACCAATTTTTTTTATCAATAAAGATAAAAATGTATTAAAGAAGGGTGAAAGTACAAACCATGCTGGTAGTAAGACACTACCTGGCCATAAAACAAGGAAATATAAAACGAAAACCAAAACAAGGAGAAAGAAGCTCCGAAAGATAAGGGAACCGAAGTCTCCGGTCAGCCATAAGAACAGCAAAAAATCCTACCGATCCCAGGGGTCAGGATGAGTAAAGGCGGAAGGCCTAGGATTCTCTGCCTGTGCCTGGGTTAGAAAGGTGGCAATTAGGGGCTGGAGGTCAAGTTCAAGCTCTCTACTAGCCACAACCCAGTTGGTGATAAAATCAGTAACAGAACGTAACATTGATAATCTTTGGTTGAGTCTTCTTTCAGATAACCCTAAGATTCCTTTCCAGCCAAAGAGCCCAGCAAACCGCATAGGGCACAAAACTCCAAAGCTGAGGGAAGTCATTCGACTGAGGACACTCTTCCCTTTGCCGAAGCAGTAATGCCACCGACTTCGAGAAAACCCAAGAAACACCCAAAATTTGAAGGATTTTGCTCCACACTCTAGAGGAAGATTTGTTGTGAATTAGAGTGTGGGAGATAGACTCCCTGGCAAGCATACAAAGGGGCATTTGTTTCGAAGACTGTATCCTCTCTTCCGTAGCTGGTCTATAGTTAGAATCCTGCCCCAGGCCGCGGACCAAACAAAAATTTAATTTTTGGCAGTATCTTAACTTTCAAAAAATTAAGCCACTCCGGCCTCGAAGAGTGAGTGACTTTGTGTTTAAGGAGGTGTCAGTATAGAGAATCCACCGTAAATTTTCCTTTATGAGTTTTGAACCAAACTCTTTTGTCCCCGTTGGTAACATTAGGGATAGCAAAGTGAAGCAGCCTAAAAAGAGAGAAACTCATCAATCTCCTCGTCCTTGAGCATTCTCCGTGTGTTAGGATTTCAGTCCCAATTCCCTTGCAGCAGCTCCGCATAATGATTGATACATTCATTCTGAAAAGCCGCAACTCTGAAGATTGAGGGGAAAGCTACGGAGAGAGGCTTATCCCCTGGCCAAATATCATGCCAGAAACTGATTTTAGAACCATCCCCCTAGGAGAACTTAAGGCCCTGCTTGTAGTCCTCCGTGACTGATAGTACGCCTTTGTAGCACCCAAAGCCATTGTAAGCCGTAGCATTCAAAGCCGACCCGTTGGGAGAAGTAGAGTATTTGGCCGAAATCATTTTCCACCAAATATTGTCCCTTTTCGAGTCATCCGCAATTTGCCACAGCCATTTCCCGAGTAGAGCTTTATTCATTTGCTTAATTTTTCTTATGCCCAAAACCCCCTCCGGTTTGCTAGTGCAGCGGTCCTTCCAGTTTACAAGGTGCAGTTTCCCCGTTGTCCCTTCCCCTTCCCACAAGAAATCTCTCATACAGTTTTCAAGAGAAGAAGCCACCGAGTTTGGAGCCGAGAATATGGAAAGGAAGAAAGTCGGGAGGGAAGCTAGAGTGGATTTGATGAGTGTCAGTCTTCCCCCTTCGCTGAGCAATTTGCTCTTCCAGATGGCCAGCCTATTGTGAAATCTTTGCAAGACCGGTTCCCAGTAGTAAGCTTTGAGTTTACCCACTCCAAGAGGCGGCCTAAGGTATCTGAAAGGCAACTTTTCCTCACAACAGTCAATAAGGCCGACTAGCTCCGTTATTGAACTAACATAAGTATTAACTCTAATTATCTTAGATTTATGAAGATTAACCTTTTGCCCCGATATTACCTTGTACACCGCAAGCAGATTCAAAACGTGATTGACATCATGAGGGCAAAAAATGACCGTGCCGTCAGCATACTGAAGAGGAGTGATGGTAAAGTCATCAGATATTCGAAATCCCTAGAAAAGGATCAACTGAAGGATCCCGTGGAGGGCTTCACCTACGATATTGAATAGCATGGGGGAGAGCGGATCTTCTTGGCTCAAACCTCTTGTTCCTCCAAAAAAACCTTTGGGGTAGCCATTGACTAAAATGGGGACTCAACACAACTCCTGACCCAACTAATCCATCTGATCCCGAAGCACATTCTTCTAAGTAGGTAGTGCAAGAAATTCCAATCGATGCGATCGTACGCTTTCTCCATGTAGATGTTAAAGAGCTGTAAGGGCGATATCAAGAAGTTGCCTTCCCAAAATAAAAGCACCCTGAGTATTTGAGATGATCCGCCCCATAACCAGTTTGATGCGATTAGTCAACACTTTGGCCAGAATTTTATAGACACTATTTAGTAGTTTTATCGGTCTGTAGTCCCGAATGTCGACAATGCCTTCTACTTTCGGTATTAAGGTAATGAAGGTAGCATTTAATCCACCTGGTAGCTTAGGACGTAGGAAAAATTCATCGAAGAAGTGTAGGATGTCCTTTTTAATCGTGTCCCAGCATGCTTGGAAGAATTCCGTGGTAAACCCATCAGGTCCAGGAGACTTGTTCCGGCCACCGGAAAGCACAACCTTCTTAATCTCCTCTTCGCAGAAAGGTGATTCTAGGCCTATCCTCTATGCAGGGGAAATCTCGTTGAAGCCCAGCCCTTGGATTGTGCGCCTATAAGTATTCTCATTGGATTCCATACTCCGGTAGTATCCAAGGATGTGATCAGCAATTGCGTTGTACTCGGAGAAGTGAATATCATCGATCTTCAACTGATTAATAGTGTTTCTGCCCATTCTACCGTTAGCCACCTGGTGGAAGAATTTCGTATTTCCAATTTTGGATTTTTGTCGCCACATGTTTTATTCCTCAGTACACTTTTGGTTAAAAGCCATTTTAAGAGCCAGCCTAATGTCTTTCTCCTCGGCAGATAGTTATTTCTCCTCTCCAAAAGCGTCAAAAGTTTTGATTTCTTTAAGAAGACGATCTTTGACCTCGAAGAAACATGTCTCAACCCAAAGAAACATGTCTATAAGTGGATTTGAATGCATATATTAAATTATATATATTTATGTTGAATTAAAGTATGTATGCATGTGTGTGTGTGTGTGTGTGTGTGTGTGTGTATATATAAGTATATAACATTCAGGACCACCCGGATTTTGGAGCGCCCAGCGAGTTCGGCCGGAACATCCACCCAACCCGCCAAGCCCGCCAAACGACTTTATGAACATTGGCCTAGGTAACATAGGTTATAGCCGACCCCCTTTTAGTTATTTATGGCTACCAAGGTCATCACTTATGCATCCATACATTCAGTTTCAGTCATATGATGCTTGAATGAAACTGGAATTAATGATGGCATTCCTATGGGTATCACATTTTGAATTATTGGAAATTTTGGATCTAGTAAGAATTTGGACTCCATCTAACAGATGTTTGTGGATTCTTGAATTGTTTTGATCCTCTGCAAACACCGACCTCTCATCCTTTATATCTTTAGATGTTTTTGAGTGTGCTTCTTGTTCCTTTGTTTTATTATCCTTTTTTTTTAGTACCACTTTGTAATTTATGCTATTTTCTGATGTTATTCTTGCATTAAAACATTGTTGTCATCGTGATGGTTAAATTATATCTTTGTACTTGCATACTTAATCTCTCCAAATCTACTAGGTTAATGATATGGTTAATGTTTTGTCCTCATGGTTTACAGTTCAGTACTTAGTTATAAGATTAGGGAGTACTTAATGATTGCAATATTTGCTAATTAGTTTTCTATTAGGAATGTAGGGTGGAATAAATTTTATATCTAGCTATTGCACTGTGAGTGTGATGGTCAACTGCTTTCCCAGTTTACAGCCAGCCACTTCTCGTAAAATTTTGAAATTTTTGGAATGGGTTCTACAATTCAGAGTTTCTCTTGAAATATTGATATTGAGATTCTGATGATTGTACTTAATCTTTCTCATACTTTCAATTTTTTGTCACACCTATTGATCTTAGTTTTGATGCTTTGTACCGCATTTTGAGAATTAGCCCAATAATTCTGTGTTGCATTTCATCTCCATACACTTTCTGTTGACTTCATCGTATGGTGAAAAGCTATATACAAGCGTTCAACTGTACCTGTCTTCAAAGCTCACGGAAAGTCGCAAGCATACATATCTGATTGTGCAACTGAAACATTTTCAGCCATTCGCACTGTAAGTTATCGCAATGCTATGTTTGAATGTTTGGTTATTAATTTTGAAATTTTCCTCTCATTTCTAGATACGTCTGTTAAATAAGTGATTGCTTCATCAAGGTGACAATTTCATATAGAGAGTTGACAGAGTACACATGTACTCTATGATGGTTGATTTTTCTGCTACTTTTTGCTTGTAGGTGAGATCCTTTGGTGGCGAAAAGCGACAAATGTCGTTGTTTAGTAATCTTGTAAGTCTTTGGACCCTCTGAATATGCATTTGTTTAACCACTTAAATCTTGTGAAATCACTCAATATTTGCTCCTGTGAAGTCTGGCAGGTTCTTACTTACCAGAACAGTGGCATAAAGCTCGGAACTTTAAAATCTGCGAATGAATCCTTGACCAGAGTTATGGTTTATATTTCTTTGATGGCTCTATATTGTCTTGGTGGAAGCAAAGTGAAGACGGTAAGAACTCCTATATCATGCAACTTTTCCTTTTTTTCCCTTTGTAATGGACACACATCTAATCATACTTGCTGCCTACCTTCACAACCACTTATCCAGCATTGTGTCTGATGCTTTCATTATGAAACACATATTCCACATCCTAAAATTACTGAACAATAAACTACAGTTTGGTGTTTGAACACAGGATTAGCTGCCATATGTTTGCTTTCACAATTATCGGCAACAGGCAACCATGTATTTTCATTTTGTTTGATGAATATGTTTTTCTGATATGTTTGTCGGATGTTTTCATTATGAAACACGTATTCCACATCCTAAAATTACTGAACAATAAACTACGGTTTGGTGTTTGAACACATGATTAGCTGCCATATGTTTGCTTTCACAATTATCGGCATCAGGCAACCATGTATTTTCATTTTGTTTGATGAATATGTTTTTCTGATATAATAGAAGACATCATGTAATCAAGGAATTTTTTTAGCTATTCAAATTGCAAGTTCAAGTCCGTGTTCTTGGATATTATAAGGACCTTAGTAGGCTTATAACTCTTATTTCTGAAGTTCTCCATTTTACATTATGAAGTCTGAGGTTTTTGTATTAGCTATATTAGGATGACTTTCTGCTGCAACTAGAGCTGTTAAGTTGCACAATTACGAAAGGCTTAAATATATTTGTTGCAGGGTGAACTATCTATTGGAACAATGGCTTCTTTTATTGGTTACACCTTCACATTGACGTTTGCGGTGAGTGGTTTCTTTTGTGTTTTATCCTTGTAAGCTACTCGTCGTTCTCTTTGATTCATATTTCAATTGGGGATCATTCTGTTTAGCTTTATGATATCACTATCATTTCAGGTTCAAGGGGGTGTTAACACACTCGGTGATCTTCGTGGAACTCTTGCTGCTGTTGAACGGATTAATTCTGTTTTATCGGGAACAAAAATCGATGAGTCACTTGCTTATGGTTTGGAAAGAGAAATCGTTAAGAAAAGATTGGACGGTGAGAGCCTTGGATTACTCAACAAGGAGGGGCCTGCTGTGGAATATCAAGCTTCACGTATTCCTTACATGTCAGCATTGAAATCCTCTAGTAATGGGTGTAATCTAGCTTGGTCTGGTGACGTTTTTCTTGAAGGTATCCTTTGCCTATTATTTTAAATTCCAAGAAGAGCAATTTGCTTCAGAATTTTTTTAGAAGAAACAGAATCTAGTTTTACCCAAGTTTCATTTTCAGTTTCATGTCTTTACATTTCTACACATTGCTTTAAATCAAGGCCATTTGTTGTTCCTTTCAGACAGACTAGTCACCTCTCACATATTGAAAGGACATTGGTTTATCTAGAAGTAGGCAATTGTAGTTGTATGGCCTACGATTTGTAAAAGATGTGTTTGAAAGGTGATCTGCTAAATTTAAAGCAACCCCTGTTCATGAACTGCAGTGTCTTTAATAGTGGCATACTAAATTAGTACACATTAATAGGATTTGTTTGGGAATATGTGGAAGTTGTAGTGGAAGACGACTCCTATTCTGCAAAGTGTTGCATATAGAAGTTGGCCCTGTTGGTGAGTCTATAGTTTTAGTGTTGTGTGTGTGTGTGTGTGTGTAATCTGCATTAGGTTTCTCCGTGGGTGTTAGTGGTTTACATGAGATTTTTTTTGTAAGTAGTATATATAACAATATTGTAGGGTATGAGACCTGCAAAATATAACCTTAATTCTTTTCCCTTCTCTCTCTCTCTCTCTCTCTCTCTTTTCTTCTTCGTCTTACTACTCTAGCCCTAAACTTCTCAAACCCTAGACACATCTCATCATCAATCTGAACCACCGATTCGAATTTGGTATTAGAGCAGGTTGCTAACAGATCACACCTGTTGCTGATGTCATCCTACGATTGTTGACATCATTCTGATATCAGTAGGGTCAAAATGTTGACCTTGAAATTGACCTTTTCTAACATGGTCCTGATTGGAGTTCCAAGGTGATCACTTTTCTCTCTTGAAGTTTCATTTTGAGGTGTTCTTGTACTGTTTTCAAAGGGTCTTTTTTATTGCACAACTACTTCACAATTTTTGGTTTCCCTGCCTCTCTGGGATCAAAATAGGGCTCGTTCCATGTTGGAGCTGGATTGGATTTTCTCTAAACTACCTTTCCCTTGAAGAGAAATCTCTCTTTGAAGCATTTTGAGTGGTTTTTAACATGGTTTTAAAACTTGTCGAGTCAACTCGGAACTCGGGTGAGTTGACTCGATTCGACCAAGTTTCATATCGACTCCAGTAGAAACTCGGGGGGTTTGTTAGCTTAAAAATCGCTCGATTCGAATAACGGTTGAATTTCAGCTGCTCGACTCTTCATATTGACATTTAAAGGATAAAAGATTACTTTTTAAAATTGTAAAAGGGAAATTTCATTAAATGGCTCTATATTATATGCCTACAAGAAACCCTCTTTTTTCCCTTCTCTTGTCTCTCTACAATCCTCTCTAAACCCTCTCGTTCCTGTACTCCAACGCTAGGAGAAACCCTATCGTCTCTCTACTCTCATCTCTCTACTCCAATGCTACGACCTCTCGTTTCTCTACGTTCTCTCGCATCCAACCAACGAGAAACCCTAATCAAGAGGAAGAAGAACAAGATGAAGCAGAAGAGGAGAAGAAGTAGATGAAGCCCTAACCGACAGGTAAGTTTTTTCATTTTATTTTGGAGCTGAAGCCTTGTCCTTCATGGTGATTCACTGAGAATCATCGTGATTAACGATGATTCTTAGGGTACATTTGTTTCACTGTAATACCCAAATAGCACGAGCGACTATTACAAGTAAAATTGGTTGTTCGGGTCGCCGTATTGTCTTGGTGTAAAATCCCTATAGCGTTTGCATGTGAAATTAATGACTTAAGATGGTAGGTGTCATAAAACCCTTATTTTTCTTACAAAATCTGCAATGGCCATAAAACGGCTATTTTTTTACAAGCTTTTAAAGTTGTATCACCCTCTTAAATGTACCATTACAACACCCAACAACACCCATCCATTCTTTAACAATTTCAATACACCTTTGTAAACCTCACATTAACAAATCTTAAATAGCAGAGAGGATTAGATTGCACCACTGTTCAGGAGCCCTATCCCCTGACTTTAACATGTCTTAAATAGCAGAGAGTATTAAATAGCACCACTGCTCAGGAGCCCTATCCTCTTCCTACGAGGAAGCTAGCAGTTGGAATGAAAATGAGAGAAGGATTTTGCAATGAGACCTGGAATAGATTTTGTGATTATCTTTCATTACTGCTTGATTGGATCTTCGATATGAAATGACCCATAAGATGATCCATGATTGTCAATAAATTGTCAGAGGAACAGTGGAACCCGCCCACATCTTCATCAATGTTGTAGGTATTCCTTTATCCATTGACTCTAATTTATTTATTTTGCAAACATTTGCTCTTTTTAATTTTAGGGATTTTTGCTGGCATCCAAGCTCCAAATTTTGGGCTTTTTCTACAGACCTTTGATTTTGTTCCACTGCTTAAAGCTATGGATTTTTAAGGTCTATAATTTTATTGGTTTGATTGGAGCAGATGCAATGTGATATGGGATAAATTTTTGGTATTTGAAATGAGAAAAATGGGTGGTGGTCGAGTTTCCAAATATTAGATCACTCACGATACGTTCTCAACAATAAAAAAAGATGTCAAAATGGCCTTTGTTTGAAGGGGCCAATTCCTATTTGGTACATGTTAGTCTTCCTGTTTTTTCTTCTTTAAAATTCACATCTATTATAATGTTTTTTGTCTCAAAACTCGACTGTCATTTTAAGATTGGGAAAAGAATTAAGGCTACATGTGGGTTTGCTATGCAACATGACTGTCCATTTTTCAGATGTGAGCTCAAAATATGAATTGGATGATGTTGTTTTCTCTAAGTTCTCAGGTTGCAACTAGTTTTTTGTATGTATTTCCGCCAGTTAATAATTATGTTGATTTGGAACCCCATGGCTTTAACTTTTAAGATAAATTTCATTTTCTAGAACACTCTTTTGGACTGTCCAGATTATCCCTCGACACTTGAAACTTAAAAGAGTCCATTGATACCTGTTGATTTATGAGTACAGGAAGGATGTTGCGGTTGAAATTCATTCCTCCCCTTAGTTTATGGCTATTGCTATGGTGAGGCCTAGGATTCATTAAGGGGCATTCCCTTCAAAACCTTTTTAGCAAATCATCATTTTTTTCGCAAAGGGTGACAAAAATTACATTAGTTGTTCTTTTCATTGTAAAGTGAATAGTACCACACAAAGGTGATTTTTTTATGACCATATTTTGCGGTGAAAAGAACAAACATTTTACACGTGAAATAACCAAATTTGCAAGAAATCTAGTCCCCAAATTTTCATATGGAAAGTGGTTTTTACGAGGGACAAATGACATCGAAATGTATTATCATTAGCGAATCACCGGACAGATGACAAATGGTACTGCCTTGACTGAATCACTGTCACTTATTTTATTTTATTTTTTTGGATGAAAAATGGTCTCTCGTGCATTAATATAATTAGCTTCGATAAATGTTGTTGCCATGGGCATTGAAACACCATTAAAGTATGCTTTTGATTGTACACCAGTAAAGTACACTTTAATGTTTATGACATATGGCACACATATGTGGTCAATCTAATGATCCAAGTGGTAGTCCATCATTGGAAGATTACTCAGCCACAGAATTGCGCCTATATAGGTGGATGTGATCCATCTAATTGATGATAATTAATACGTCCATTAAAAATTGTGAGCATCAGTTAATATTAGAGTGCACAGATCAGGGTATTTGCATATTAATACCTTACCAACCTCTTTGTTACTTTGTATCCCATCCTGTCTATATTGGTATTATTCTGTTCAAAACTTTTATGGATTGCAAGAACTGAGTGGTAACAAATTCTGCTATGTTTCCATCATGATTAATTCTCTGCTATCAGACCCCAAAGTTGAGTTTCCCTTCTCAATTGATTTGTCCCAGAACAAAATATATGCATCGGACACAATTATAGTCTCCTTCATGCGCCTACAATTTCATTATAATAGGTTTCATAAGTTGTATTTTTTCCTTCCCAGAGTTTATTTATGTTCCATGAGACTATTAGTTATAAATGTACAAAATAGACGTTTCTGTTTTTGTATTTATATAGATGTGTTTTTTGAGGAATTTGTGTTTATGACATACTTTGATTTTTCTTTTTCTTTTTTGAGGCCTGGGACTATAGTTTGTTGCCACGTTGCAACTTTTAGGTACCTCTATCCTTTGACCCAACTTTACCAAGTTAACTAGAGTTAACAAAAAGTGACTTTTTATTTTATTTTCTCTCTCTTCTCTCGCTCTCTAAACTGAAGCAAAAGAAAGAGCTCCTCCGACTCCGATGAAGCGCCCATTCTGGCGAAGCTTCGATTAGGATCGACGAGGTTCTCTGCTCTAGTGAGTGCGCTGGCGTTGGATCTGTTGAAACCAGTGTTACCTTGGCACTTCTACTTTTGGGGTTTTTGTCATAGCGACACTTGGTGGCACTTGGACACTCATCAAACAACACGAAACTTCTAGACATGTATGAAAATACCACATCAAAATGCTCATTGTTGACAACAACAAAATGAACTCCGCTTTAAAAAAGATTGTGTAAAGTTTAGTAACTACTAAATAAAAGGTTTGGGTCGTTGAAAACGATTTTTATAATATAATGTACTTTTACTTAGGTTCATGACATTACTATGTATTTTTTCCTTACATATCTCAATTGGCTCTCTATGATTTCCCTTCAATTTTTCTTTCTACATATGTTCTATTAATTTAATTTATTTTTCTTATTGCCGTGCCGCCGTATTGGAATCTTATCTATTGGCACCTTGACACTTAACACCCGTGCCACGTGTCCAGGTAACACTGGTCGAAACCTACCCAAAGGCGCTTTTTTCATGACTGAAAAGAAATCTGACTCGGTTTCAAGAGCTTGGTCTACAAAAAACACTGAGACCTAGATGAAGAAGTCTTGAAACAAAGAGATCAGAAAAACAAAAAGCGAACAAGGTTTTTTTATATAGTTTTAGAAAAGCTGTATGATTTGTAATTTTGTATGTCCTCACTCCCTGGTGCTCCAGAATTTCAATGCTACCGAGATAATTATATCCAGTAGTCTCATTTCTGATAGGCTATTGATATGGTTAGGGCAGAATGCTGAGGACCAGTTTTTAATAATAGGAATAATTGACCAATTGGAAGAACTGACAATTATCCCCGAAAAATGGAAGAAGTAATAATAGGCACCACTGATGCTGATGAAGTATAACTCTCCCGGTTAGGAATTCAGCAATGCAGGTAACAGCAGCTCGTCATTGACATTTCCCTTGTCATAACTGTTCTTTGTATCGATGACTCAGATCATGAGAATCATAACTGTTCTTTGTATCGATGACAACTCGTAACCACAATCATGAAAATGTAATAGATGATATGTCAAATTATATTTTCATTCAGTGGACCTTTTGATAGATGTATTCTCGTGTTCTGTGAGCTATGTAGTTAATTTGCACAGTTGCCAATTAATAAATTTGGCTTGTTTCAATTGGCAGATGTCTACTTCTCTTATCCTCTCAGATCTGATGTGGAGGTCTTAAGTGGTTTGAACCTAAGATTAACATGTGGAAAGACAACGGCTCTAGTAGGTCCTAGTGGTTCTGGAAAAAGCACAATTGTACAGCTATTGGCACGTTTCTATGAGGTGTGATCTTACTTTCTTTGTACAATCTTTTATGCCTCTTGGCTGTGGCGGAGGTGCCAGAAGATATAAGATACAACATTTTATGTTTGCAGCCAACCAGAGGTCACATCACAGTAGGAGGAGAAGATATCCGAACATTTGATAAAAATGAATGGGCTAGGGTCGTCTCCTTAGTTAATCAGGTGCGTACACTCTCACAGTGGCATGCCGCATGGTGACACTTTTATGTTTCCAAGCAGTGCCTCAAAACTCAAAAGTTTCTTCTTTTTCTCTACTTAATTATATCTCCTACGTGTTGCCTTTCTCCCAACACTGATGCAGGAACCCGTCCTATTCTCGGTGTCTGTTAGAGAAAACATAGCGTACGGGCTACCAGACGAAAATGTCTCTAAAGACGAGATAGTAAAAGCAGCCAAAGCTGCAAATGCTCATGAATTCATAATTTCTCTTCCACAGGTTCATTCTCCTTGAATATTTTATATTTTATCTTTTGATGTGTCCCCAAAATTCAATTTTCGTTGTGTTTGCTGAAATGTTTGTTTCATTTAGGGTTATGACACTCTAGTTGGAGAACGCGGAGGCCTGCTGAGTGGTGGACAGAGGCAGGTAATCAGGTTAAGGGAATGGTTCCATCAAACCTTTGATAAAGTTTCCGCATAGAGGTCATGATTGGTAAACATAAAATGAACCAAGTCTCTTCCCTTGTCGCCTGCATCCAAGGAAACATGTCTGATGCAAGCGACATGGAATGTGCAACCCAGTGCTCCCCACCAATAAGCTGCCATCTATTTTCAAATTCTGTCAGTGGGACTCATATATGGTGAACCCATATGAAGAGAATGATTCCTTCAAACCTCTGACAAAATTCTCGAGTAGAGGCACTCTGATTGGTTGACATGATGGTGAGCCAATCTGCTTTCCTTGTTACTTGTATCCAAGGAAACAAGGTCTGGCAGGTATGCAAGCAACATGAGATGTGCGACCCACTGCTCCCTACCAAGTGGCATCTATTTTAGATTCTGTCAGCAAGACTCGGATAGGATATAACCCATATAAGAGAAAATAATCACAATTTCAGGCTAACTCTTTGGATTTGTAGAGAATTGCCATTGCCAGAGCTCTGCTCAAGAATGCTCCTATTCTGATTCTCGATGAGGTAAATTTTTAATAATTTTGCATCGACTTTCTCATCCACCTTGATTCTCTCCATGCTATGACAATTTTTCTTCATGCTTCTAGGCCACGAGTGCCTTGGATGCAGTTAGCGAGCGCCTTGTCCAAGATGCTCTCACCAATCTGATGGAAGGGAGGACCACATTGGTTGTTGCGCACAGATTAAGCACTGTACAAAATGCACATCAAATTGCTGTTTGTTCCGAAGGAAGGATTACAGAGCTAGGCACCCACTTTGAGTTGTTGGAACAGAAGGGTCGATATGCCTCATTGGTTGACACTCAAAGGCTTGCATTTGAGTGATCAGTTTATCATATGGTGAATTTTTTTTTCCCAAAGGAATCTGCAGAAAACAGCTCCGTACTCAAGGTTCAAGTATTATTAATCCCACCGTTTGGCAATGTGGTGGGCCCCCACTAAAACTTCTGGCAATACAACATTATTATCTTTTAAAAAATACCGAAAAAAATTATAGAGGATTGTTTCCAAGGCTCTTCTATTATGCACTTTACAGCACTAACATACTAATAAATAAATTATATTATAAAAATCGTGTAAACTGCATAATACAAGATTCTACTTTACAAGCAAATACAGGAATTTGGCAGAATATTTGTATTCTGCATTCAAGTTGCCAAATGGACCATTCCAGAATATTTTTCAGAAAAGCAAAGTAGTTGCAAAATGTCGCACCCGGCATGTTTTGTGAAACTGGTAACTGTTTTATGCTCGTAAAACTGACTTTTTGATTGCGGGTACCTGTGAAGTAAGGTTTATTGGGAGGTACTTTCGAGTGAAGAAGCTACAAAACTAACCCAAGTTTGGCCTTAAACAGAGATGGTCTTCAGACTTCACAGAGAGAGAGAGAGATCATTGCTCATTGTTCATTGCTCAAGTGATGCTCATAGAATGAGAGCCTCATCAACAAACAAAAAAATGTAGAAGGGTTTTTTATCTCAATTGCTCAAATGTAACACCATGATGTGCTCATTTTAAGTGATTTTGAAGAGAGCCCTCAGAGGAAGCTCCCTTCATAGTCATGAGAGACTGAAAAATGGGATTCACATGGACGGCTAAGCTGAACCCAATATAATTGATGGCCTCCTATTGTATGCTCCAACTAGTAGGGAACCTTTCACACTAGTGATCAAAGGAGGAACCAGTTCGATTTGCATGAGTGATCAACTGAATAACTCCTACGATGCACATATTTTTAAGCGCTTTGAATTTTTGAACTGCTAAACAGTGCTATGTATCACTGAGGATTGACCATTTTGACAATGGAGATTGACTCAAGCAAGGTGCTCGTGTCAACTCACCAACTCAAATGATAATGAGAGAAAGGACCACATGAAGAAAAGGTGGGTCCTCGGAGAGAGAGAGAGAGAGAGAGTGGATATTTTTTTTTTCTGAAAAATATGATAAAGTAAATGTCTTGTTTTTCTCCCCTTTTCATTTTTAGAAAATTTTAAATTGAAACATAAGCAAACCAACAGAAAGATTCTCCAATGGAGCACCTTCACTATGCTCAAGTTCTCTAATAAAGGTGTCATGTGGCACCTAGCAGGCTAGAATCCTATTGTGGGTGACACTTGGACTAAGGGGGGGGGGGGGTTTAAGTTGTAGATCAATTTCAAAAATAAAAAAAAAAGTAAATCTAATCTCCACGTTGTGATTACAAACATTTTAAAATTACATTGATGATTATCATTAATTTTTTTACTTTTGCCAGCGAAGATGTGTAGGGCTCTCAATGGGTCGCATAGGGTCGAGCTAGTGTTAAATCAGTCCGGCTTTGCTCGGATTGCCAAGATAAACTCACCCCAATTTGGCTTGTGTTGGGATCCGGACTAAACTTTTTTAAAATAGCATTCCCATAAATTTATAATAAAGGATTTTTAATGATAATTTTAAATCTATTTTTTTAAAATAACTATTTATGAGAAGGTAGAGGACAGTGGGGTTTTAGAAGAGCTATTAGGGTTGGAGATAGATCCTTTACGTTAGTGATTGTAAGGCTAGAAAAGTGGTATTAGGTTTAGAGAAGAAGAAAATATAAGAATTATTATTATTATTATTATTATTAAAAAATAAAAATAGTTTCAGTCAAATTTTATTTTCAGATGCATTAGGACAATCTACCCCTAAACAAATCAGTATATACTCATAAGCCAAATCCTTAGCTATGCTTTTTCCTCGTCCGTCCCATAAAATAAATGACAAAAAATCAAATTATAATCCCATACAAACATGTATCTGATGAGGTGTGAAATATAAATATACCCAAAAATCTACATTTAGCTATCCGATGAAGGTTATTTGACAGATTTGTGAAGTTTTAAGTGTTTCAGGAAAATTTGGTCATTGGATGCATTAAGAAGCATAAAGGAACATAAAACCAACTAACACTGAAACATTGGAGCAAAGGGAGTGCAGAGCTCGGATAATTTTGAATAATTGATCAATCGACCACATTTGGTTGATTGATCGACATTATAAAGGAAGCTTGAAGTATGTTCACTGTTAAGTATACATTCGATCAATCGACTTGTATAATGTCGATTGATCCAGTTTCAAATACTGAGGAGCGCAAGTTTTAAATTCAAAATCGATTGATCGACTTTAATAATCGATCAATCGATTTTTAATTTCAAATCTTCAAGCTTGAGACCTATTTAAGCAAACTTGAGGAATTAGTTTAGGGAAACTTCTGAGTTTTTATTTTCTAGCATTTTAGTTTCTCTCTAGTCTTTATTTACAAGCATTGTTCTTTAAAGTTTTAGGTTTAACTTTTAGATTAGTTTAATTTCTGCATTCAAGAAAGGATTGTACGGATTGGACTAAAGCTTCAGTAGAATTTTGTTGGACCATTCTTACGGTATTTTAATGTTATTTTTAATTTTTATTTTAATCATGTCTTTGTTTAATTCAATCATGTGTGGCTAAATATTTCTAAGGATGAAGATCTAATGAACCCCATCCGAGATTTTTAATTGACAATAATGTAGATCTATAATTGTAATATTATTTTATCAAAGATGTCTTGATCATTAATGCATTATTGCTCTTGCCGATGTGTGAACTCTGATTGTCATATGAGATATGGGTGCTAGTCATGCTTCTCCCATGATCTCAGATCTGCAATGTGGTTTTCACTCCAGATTCTTTCACGATAATATTTGCTGCATTAATTCATCGTCATTAGAGATTTCTTTTACGGTGAATGTTTTGCTTCATTTCTTTTACGTAGGAAGAGCAGACTTTATCTAGTTTTGTGGATTTAATGATTTATTTTCAGTAAATATTTGATTGAGTTCAATATTTATGTGTGCTGCATCTTATGATGATATTGTATCTCAACCGTCAGATCTATATTCTGTAAATGGTAAATCAAAGATAGGGGGATTTATCATCCCAATCCTCATTTATTCTATCTTGTTTTTAATCTCATTAGATAATTATTCTTTTCTTTTATCTTTATCTCATAAAAAAATCAGAAACTAGTTTAAATCTTGTACTAAATCTGTAGTAGTTCTTCTAGTTAATTACTATTTCCTTCTTATAATTTTCTAACCAATCTTCTAGTTAATTACTATTTTTGCAATCACCCGCGATCAAACAAGATTTTTCTTAATTATTTTTCTCGAAATATAATAGCCGTTATTTTTTTTTTTTGCCTAAAATCTTATCCAAAATAAGGTTACTATTTCGTTGGAATAAAGAAGAAAATTTTAATTTATTTTTTTGCCTAAAATCTTACCCAAAATAAGGCTACTATTTTGTTGGAAGGAAGAAGAAAAATTTTGGAGAAATTTACACTTTCGGTTCTATAAGTTTACGTCTTTGCAAAAATGGCCCTTTAGTTTCAATCTTTGCAAAAGAGACCAGCTCCAAGCCAAGTCGTTTCCACGTCAGCACCGACCTATTAAATATCAAAAAAACCCTTGACTTTTAAATTCCTTTATATAGTTAAACTTTTTAACTTTTTACTTTTATATTTAACTTCTGTAAAAACCGAGAGAACAATGACAAAGCGGCAAAATATCGAGAGACAAATTTCAAGTATTTTTTTTTTTTACTTTTAAACAAATATACACTTTCGCTATCTTCCCCACATAATCCGCTATGTTGCCGCCAACTTACCGCTATCTTAAGTTAACGGTAAGATAGTGGCAATTTAGCGGATTATTTTTATCTGCCCATTTTTTGTTAACTAATTATTGTTGTATTTTTTACAGTTCCTAACAACTGATTCTAAGATGACGAAGTCTTTTAAGGCCTTTGAAAAGTGTACTAGAGTTAGTGTTAGGAAATTTTACATGTAATGCAACGAAGAGAGAAAGAAGATACTAGATGAATCAATTTTCGGTCATCTATTTAGAATTTCTAAGAAATTAGTGTTCATTGGAGCCTTGGTTGACTCGATTTTGATCTTTTGAGTTAAATAGGTTTTCAAGGTTAATAAGACTATTGTACTATTGTAGGAGTCCGATATATCATTAATTTTTGGTCTTAACATGTTGACGGAACCTGAGTAAGTGTATATGGCAGTGATAGTGCCGGAGCAAGACACCATTCGATACAAATTCTTTTGGGGGCAGCCGACTAGAAGGAGTATTATTGAAGAAATAGTGGATAGTGCTCAACTTTCCAACGATGAAATTTTGAAATTATCGTTGTTGTTTCTCATCTGCTCGTTTCTACTTCCGGACATATACCAGGAAGTTGATACTCAATACTTGAACTTAGTTGATAACCTTGAAAAGTTTAACGAGTATCTGTGGGGCCTGATAGTTTACAAAAAATTAGTGGAGTGCATATCGAAGGCGATTGTCAGAAGGGAAGCGGCCAAAATATCACCAAAGAAGAAATATAATATCTACGGATGCACGATCGCCCTACAAATTTGGGCGTTGGAGCACTTTCCAGGAGTCCCCCCCCTCGTACTCCTCTGACAAATTCATTTTCGAGGTTGATGAAATGGGAAACATTGAAATTCAGCCGGAATCCAAATTATTTATGAGAAAAATTTCTTAAATCTAGGATTATCATAGAACTTGATGTTGTAAAACACGAGTTACAGTATCGATCAGTTCGACTCTTCTTCATGCAAAAAGAAATGGAAAAGGAACGGGAAAGAAAATACCCAACTAAAGAAAAGATACATGAAAAAGATGTCCCAACTTATAAGACACGTCTCTAAAAAAGAGCCGAGGAAACTCACAATGATGACGATGATGACAGTGACGATAACGACGAGTACGAGATCGTTATACGTCAACAGCCAGAATCAATGGACAAGCAACCGGAGAGTAGACACCAATCAACCAGGGAACAATCCACTAGGGAACCCCATTTAATCAAAGAAGTAACTGAGTCGAGGAAAGAGTGTACATCTCTTCGTATGACCGTTAAAGAGATGAAAGGTGAATTCATGCGTGCATTTACGGTGCTGAAGGGCAAGCTATAACTATTGAACAACTCGAGAGAGAGAGAGAGAAGAAGACCCTATAGGAGCAAGCAGGATCACTACAAGATTAGGCAACCAATTTAACAAGTGAAAATGTCGCAATACAGAAGGATCATGAAGCAGTCAAATCTCATTTGACGTAGGTACTATCATCACTAACTTACTCAAATCAATTTTTAAATATTTGAAATAATATTTAATTGATCCATTGGTTTTGCTATCTTAAGATGAAAGACTACTACCTTAAGTTAGCGGGACGCTAACTTTAGATAGTGCCCAAATAGCGGGCGCTATCTTAAGATAGCAGGACTCTATCTTAAGATAGCGGGCCACTATATTAAGATAGTGGCCCGCTAACTTAAGTTATTTTTGTTAATGATATTTGACTTCATATATATTTGTCAGTCAAAATTCTTTTTATTAATGTAATTTTGGAATGATGTAGGATGATATTTTTTCCTCTGTTCTCTTTGATGCCTTCGTTTCCCCTCAACCCATTGCCCCTCCAAACTTCTGTCCCTGAACCCACTGCTCTTCAACCGACTGTTCCTCAACCCCCTGTCCCTCAAAATTCTGCCCTTGCACGAAGTGGGTGATGAGGGTGCTCCACCTACCCAGCCTTCTCGCAAGTTGCAGCCGACATCACTAAAATCAATTTTAATTAAACTATCTACTGCAAAGAGTAAAGCCGAGAAGGGCATGGGTTATGACTTGCGTGCTCGGAAGAAGAGAAAGACTTCGACCAACAAAGCCGCTATTAAGATAAAGACTCCAAGAGTAGTCATGGAGGAGGATGAGGTTGAGCCATAATCCATGGAGCATAAATTTATGCTCAGTTTTTGGAACCGGCCGTCGAATGATGACACTGTGATCGTCAATCATGTTATGAGTGTTGACATCACAATTGCTACTTTAAGGGTCCTCAAAGGACGCACGTGGCTTGACAATAAAGTCATGGACGCGTACTTTAAGGCCCTTGAGAATAAAAATGACTCAATATTTTTAGAAAAGGTGGAAAAAAGTTGGTTCGCTTTTGCCGCGGCCCTACTAAGGTTTCAATTCTTTATTGTATTCTTTATTTATCTGTCTTTCCATTCATGACTTATGACTTTCAATTCATGCCTTTCAGACCTTGATTATAGCGGATCAAGTAAATTTTGAAAAGTTTGTTCATGATTAAGATCTGGGAATACTCAGCAACTTCGATAAGTGGCAGGCCTACTGTGACAAGTGACAGGTTTGTCACCATTTCAAGCCACTTGAAGCCCAGCTTACCAATGCCACATGCGGAATTCACGCGATCGATTGTGGGACGGTAAGTTTTTTTTTAAGAATTCACTCTGCTTTAAGTCACACTAACCCTTTTTTAAGTTTTTATTATTATTTAAGTCTCCACTAATTATATCTCCGGTTCCGTTTCTATGCAGATTTGTTTTCGGATGCATAGTAAAAAATAGTCATTGGGCCTTGGCCATAATTTTCGTAGGTGATCACGTTGTTAAGTTGATAGATCTGGTAGACCGACAGTGCTTAAGGAAGTTCGATGTGCATAAACAATGTCTATTGCATCATCTGTCGTGCCTTCTTCACGCTATTGGTCTGAAGTCTATTCTCGATCAACCGTGGAAGCTAATAGTTATGGACAGTGTCGATCTCCATCGCCAACGCAACGATTGGGCCTGCGGTATTTTTGTACTTAAGTATATCGAATACTTTTCTCAAAGGTGGACTATCGATTTTGAGGAAAAACACATGCAACAATTTAGAGCCAAAATCGAACATACATTGTCCACATTTGGGAGTTAAAATTTTTTTTTATTGTTTTTGTATATTTTGTAACAATTGTATAGTTTATATTTCCAATATTTTGATTAATTTTGTACACTGTCCACGTTCGGGAGTTTATATTTCTATAAATTTTTTTAATAATTTTTCTAATATTTTGATTAATTTTAACAAACTATATGATAAGTTAGCGGTCCGCTATCTTAAGATGGCGACCCACTAACTTATCATAGCGGCCTGCTATCTTAAGTCGCGATTGATAGCCCCTAATCTCTAATATGCGACAATATGCGATAATTTACTTCATTTTATAATTTCATTTTCAAATTCTAACAAATTTACACGACCGTCAGTTATGCCCGTATTCGTTATAATTTTTACATCGTATTAGTTGAATTTCGCCTTTAGATCTTATTCTCTTTTTCTTCGGACAACCGGCTTGACGTATCTTATGCGGAGGCAAAACCTCGATGGTGTCCTTTAGTGCAGTCCATTGGCGTTTATCAACAGTCGCCACAAAGTATTTTTTGTAAGTTTCCTTAAATAAATTACTGGTAAATCAGTGCTCACAAAATTGAGGGACTCTCTCTCTCTCTGTTTTGGCACGATAATGCGACGATCGCATGTGAATATAGTAATCCAAGGATAGCCCAACATCGGTATATACACGTTCGTTTATCTAGATCGACACTGTGAGTGTATTCCTCCCATTTAACTTGAAATATATTGCGACCATAGGGTACAACGTTCCTTCGACGGGCCCACCCTAAATTTTGTGTTATGTGCTCTTGCGCCATCGGTGTTAGCATGTGTGTAATTTTATTTCCTTTCTCCTAACACCGAAGATAGAATTCGGCTATCTTCGTGTGAATGGCTTCTAGCATAGTCACAATCAGTTCTTCTCTAGCTATTTTCAACGCACTATTAATGTTTTCAGCTATATTAGTTGCCAGCATATCATAACGCCTCCCTGGAAAATATGCACGCACCTACAAATAGTTACCGATTTCTTTAATCCATGCTATACATTCTGGGGGGCCTTGTTTTCATTTTTTCGTAAAATTCGTTTAAATTTTACATCCGATAATACACGAGCAACAACCCAGAAAAGGGGTCTGAAAATTATATCCTTATATGTATAAAAAAGATTTAGAGCTAGGTGTCGCATATAATAGCTGTAAAATGCGTTAGGGAAAACATTTTGCACAACTTCCATCAACCCCTTCTGTCGGTTTGATATCAACACAAATTGCTCTTGAAAGTCCCCGATTACGCGATTCCCTAATAGTACAAGAAACCAGCTCCAATGATCTTCGTGCGATTATTCTTCGTAAAGTATTACGGAAGCTCCTAATACAAGGTCCAAATGTCATGAAGAACCTCCAAAAGACATTATCAAATTCGCGATACAATTCGGTTTGTACGTCTGGATCGACCTGCTGTAATTCGGTGACATAGGACGGTAACATCTTAAATTGCTCATTCCAACTACCTCAGATGTTATTGAATATCATTTCTTTTCATCTCCACGCTTTCCAGTAACCTACTATTATACCATATTTTTTTTCAATATAAAAAATTATTGAAGTAGGAGTCTTGTCAAAAGTCCTTTAATAACTTATCTTTCACGAAGGAAACTATCCATGATGTCGTATACTGGCGATGTGCGCTTCTTAAAGCTGACCTTCGACACATATGTTTCGAGCCGAAAGTCTTCATGATAAATGTGTCCACACTTACCAATTTCGATGCATGTATCCGCCAAACACATCCTACTTCAATACACCTCGTCGTAACTCGAAGAGGACTGATTTTTATTAGTTTAATTTAGAAATTATTTGTCATGACAAACTCTTTAAGGGCTTTTTGAAAAGATTTCTTATTTCTAAATGTCTGACCAACAGTAATTGGCCCCCCTTCATACACTACCTCATCATCCGAATCCATGTACTCTCCTTTCGAGTCATTAATCTGATAGTCTTCGTCCACCAGAGGTTGATCAATTCTCCTATTAGTATCAACATATGAAGTGGGCGAGGGCGGTGCTTCACTATTTTCAGGTTCACTATCACCGTCATTGACTGGATGATTATTACGTGCTTGAGACTGAGTCCATCGAGGTACGATTGGTTGAGGTTTGCTGAGGTGGGGATGTTTGGGGTGTGAGAGGCTGTTGTGTTGAGGGCATGGGTCAAAATCTCGGGTTACCGATACGTATCGTCCGAGCTCAAAAACGATACGTATCGGTATCGTTCGATACCGAACAATACATTGAATGTATCGTTTGGTATCTGCCATACAACGGAACGATATGGTACATTGAATGCACCGTATCGTTCAGCTCTGATACCGATACGTATCGGTATCGGACAAATTTTTGATCCATGGTTAAGGACTCGATTACCGTTGACTCCGAAGTTATTGGTTCGGAAGGTCATTGGTATGAACTAAGGACTCCCAAAAACATATCCCACTGATTCCAATCGAATTTATTATTTATTGATTGAAAGTTAAGTTGACATGTATTATACATCGGATTCATTTCATGACAATATCCTTGTTCCCCATTGTCTTCTCTCATTAAAATGTCTGAAGAGGGTTGCTCCAGTGGCCTACGATATAGGCGAAATCCTATATTCATATTTCTATCATCGTTGACTATCGTCGCTGTAGCGATGTTCTCTTCTTCAAACCGTATTCCTTCTTTTTCAATCGAATGTTCTGGTTCCACACCATCATTAACTCCTAATCTGACGTTTTCCTCACATTCTTTATGATCTTCGTTTGTTTCTTAGAACGGTTGAAATGCTTCGAAAGTCGATAAAATTTTTGTGACAAGAGTGACCAATAATTTTTCGATATAAACATTTATCACACCATCACCAAT
Organism: Chloranthus sessilifolius; assembly: GCA_021018995.1. Classification (NCBI taxonomy): domain Eukaryota; kingdom Viridiplantae; phylum Streptophyta; class Magnoliopsida; order Chloranthales; family Chloranthaceae; genus Chloranthus; species Chloranthus sessilifolius. Next base: position 33,963,144 of record CM037589.1, read on the forward strand.
ACGATATGTTCTGACTAAGTTTGCAAGATCATCAGAGTCTGACAATTTGACAAACTCCAGCTCCCTCCCTATGCGCAATGAAACCGATAGTGTAATAGAATGTTCTTCCAGTCGAGTCCTACTGACCTTATACATTTTTTGCATAAACTGATCAAATAATATGCTCTCCGTGATAGTGACAATCCTCCGATGTCCCCAGTTGTAAGTATTATCGCTGACATGGACGCCATCAAAATAGCAAAAAAGGGGAACATCCATTTCAACCTAAAATATAAAAAAGAAAAAGAAAATTAGCAGATAAAAAAGGTCATACTTAACGTAGAGACTAAGAGTCAGCGTTCTGCGACCTTAAGATATCGACCACTAGTTTAAGTTAGTGGGACGCTATCACAAGATATCGGCCACTATCTTAAGTTAGCGGTAAAGCGCCCGCTACTTTAAGATAGCAGCCGATATCTTATGATAGCGCTTGCTAACTTATCGCTAATTTAAGATATCAACCGATATCTTATAATACCGTCTCGCTAAGTTACCGCTAAGTTAAGATAGGGGCCGATATCTTATGATAGCGTCCCGCTGACTTAAAATAGCAGACGGAAGCTTAAGATTGCGGGACGCCCACTTAAATTCGAACTTATAAATTCTGATAATTGCTATGAAGGATTTTAGATTTTTTAATCGGTTGTCATTAACGGGTACCACCTACTGTAGTTGAAACTGGAAAATAGCCATATAGAAATGAATGAAATATATATATATATATATATATATATATTGGAAAAGAGGTCGGTGCTGAGGTAGAAATGGCTTGGCTTGGAACTGGCTTCTTTTACAAAGATTGAAATTATAAGATTCTTTTTATCAATACGCAAACTTATAAAGCTGAAAGTATAAATTTCCTAAATATTTTAGAGAGAGTTGGACCTCTCCTGTGTGACTCCAGTTTCTCACTCTTATTCCATTAATTTTTCTCACAAGCTTCCATACGTGTCACACTCCTACTCCTTTAAATGTAGAACCGGATTTAGGGTCCTACTTGGTAGGACCCGACCAAACCGCGTGATTTCAATCCAACGGTGATCAGAGTTGGTCTCATTACCACCACAAGACATGATGTCTAATTTTGGCAGCGTCGTGGTAATCTGGGAACTTATCGGACGGTTCTAACTTTAAAGATGGCTATTCGAATTCCAACGATCCGATGGTCATGGCGCGTCCAGTAATTAATTGTTTTCCAAATATTTATGTTTCATTAGTTTGAAAAAAAAAGGAAGAAGCAAATCCGAAGAACCTCTATATTAGCAAATCCCAAGAACATCTATATTAGCTTTCTCTGCATCAAATCATAGTCTGAACTCTATCTGTCACTCATCTCAACCCCGATACAAGTAGAAAACCATGAAAGGCACCAAGCGCCTCGCACTATCCGATTCGAATCCGGATTCCAACGACTCTACTGTACGTATATTATATTATTATTTTCCCCAATCTTCAAACCCTAATCTTCTTCGTTTACTTTTTCATTCATTTTCTGTATGTTGACACATCTCTGCAACTTTAACAGTGAATTTTATAGCATAGTAGTACAAATTTGTTTTCTTTTTTCGATGAGTGAGCGTATCGCTTGCAATTGTTTTTTTTTTAATATGTCAGTCGGAATGTCTCAAATATAAAAATCTTGTTTTCTAATTGAACTTGGAGAAAATTTACTGATAAAATGATAGAATTTCTTAACATTAATTTACAAGGTAGATATGTCGGAATGTGAATGTTACACGCAGTTGAGAAAGTTGCAATTTTTTCTCGTTTTAATGACCACATTGATAATCTTATTATTCCTTAAGTAAATTCATGGTGTCCAATTCCCTTCAGTTAGTTCAATGCCATGGTGTTTTATTGTTCAATGAAAATAATTATGGAAGGATAATAAAATATGTATACGGTTTTCTCTGCTAGAATTTTTAGATATTTTGCCCCGTTTGGCAATCTATGTCTTCGGTATTTTTAATTAATTTATTATTATTTTTCACTTTGGGTATTTCAAGAAGATCTTTTGCTTGGATGAGTTGCATTGGCCTATGAATGGATGATTCAAGCTGCTCTGGAACCATCATCCACCATCCTGAAAAATCCAACTCAGAAACACGTCTCTCAGATAAAGAACTGTCTGGTAGTCTAGGTCTTGGTTTGTGTCTTTGTTTCTTAAAAAAAAAAAAACTTCGTGTGTTTCAAGAAGATCTTTTTCTTGAATGAGTTGCATTGGCCTATGAGTGGATGATTCAAGCTGCTCTGGAACCATCATCCACCAACCTGCAAAGTCAACTAACAAACACATGAGCAGGATGAAATGATGATCTCTCACGTAAGCTACCGTCTCACATGAAATGCTTTTAATTGTTAGACAAGAGCATTCCTTAATGCTCTTTGGGAACTAGGCTGCTCATTGTGACATCAAAATTGTAGCCAACAAGGCAAGTTGGTGTCTCTCTTATACTGTTTGCGTGCTGTTTGGCAATTGACTTGTTTCTATACAGCTCCATTTACGGCCATAGTTTAGAGGTTGTGAAATATTCTACAAAGGAAAATAAATTAATGCCATCAAGGAGGGGGTTACACCCATATGCTAGTGAGGATCTATCCCAATCGTTTGAGGATCTATCCCAATCATTTGTGTCCCCTCGTGATTGCTTCCAGGTTATGAAATAGTTTAGGGTCTATGCTAAATATGATTTATGCCATTAATATGAAAAATAATGTTTGTCGTGAATCATGATCAAATCTAAATTGGATTTATGCCTTACCATGATGATGATTGCTTGATTTAATACTTTGGTTGCTTGCATATTGTTTGTCATTTGAAAGCTTCCCAGCAATGTGAATGAAGACAAAGGAATGAAATATTGATAATGGAGCGTTTATCTGCCACCCCAAAAATCGAAACACAGTATCAGATGGCCAAAGTGTTATTTATTTATTTATTATTTTTGGTTGTTGTTGTAGCATAAAAAAATTCTTAGAAAATGTGGAAACATAAGAAACAAGTGGGGGAAGTAAAATGTCTAATATATATTATCTTTATTTCACTACCCGAAATGCTACCTTTTTTACGAGAACATAGAATTCCGTGAGATGACCCACACATGAATCATAGGCACAAGTTTTAGTGTTGACTTGAACATATCATGAGTCCTTAAATTTTGTAAGCTGGAAAATTTCTTTTGTATTTGATCATACGTGACAAGCTTGCGGATAATTCCAACTTAAATGACATTTATGCGCGAAATAGTTTACTTGACGGCATATTTATTCCTAATTAATCATGGGACAACTATCAACGTTAACCACTCTAAATCGTTGCTCGTCTTGCAATGTTAATCATCGACACATCGAAAGACCTTAAGTGTTCTCATGATCAAAATCATGTCTTGTTCTCTCTCTATATAAGTCAATGTCAATTTTTATTTCCTTTACATTCACATTTATTTAATATTCAATTCCATTGAATTGTAATTATCTACATTTATCCATGCCATATATAAGAATTCATGACGTAATAAAAGAAAAGAAAGATCCATCACTATAATCACACGAGGTATCTAACATAATCCTGTCTATTCATCTACGAATAATATATAATAACTAAGATAAGATCAAAATAGGGTGAAACTGCTCCCCACGCTAATCGATAGTGTATCAAACCGTAACATTTATCTCTACTCAATAAACCCAATGTCTAAAGAATTGACTTAACGAATCTAAAGTCTATCAAACTATGAGCTTGTCAGTGCGCATAACAATCCTAATGATTCACTACATTCTCTAGTGGAACCTCCTTGCAACCGTTCTCATATGTGGCATCACTGAAAAGAATATATGCTCCATCGGTAGCTACACCCCAACATAACTATCTAAACTACAAGAGGGCTGAGCTATTTAATGCATAACTCAGTGGATACGAGACCAATCTACCTGAATCTTACATAAGTGATTGATGCGTTGAATCATATGAGTGATGGCTGTAATAAAAGCAATAAAATATTAAATAATAAAAGTAAACAATATTATTAACATGACATGAAAACATAGGTATACATGTGACCGTGGTAACAAAGGCATAATCATTTAAGGATGAACTTGAGCATGAACATGAATAACATGACTTGAATGCAGATTAAATATTTCAATCGAATTGCTTGTTCTTGCTTTTCTTTTTTTTACTGTTATATTCTTCCATGCCTCTATATTTCACATGGTTGCACTTGCTTGCTTGTCTTGAATACGATTTGTGCTAGAGTCGTTACTCGAGGCTAACACACGAAAGGGAATGTGCTAGAATATCAATCGCCACGAGAATTGATGCCTGATTTGCTTGTAACCTGATCTGCTTGCTTGTTACCTCATGCAACCCATTGAGGGTGTGGCCACTTACTAGCTTGTAATGTTTCTTTGAGTCGGAAGCTTGTGCTTGCTTGTAACGTCTCCTTGAGTTGAGACCCGCTTTGGCTGAAAGGCGTTAATGTCCTTACAGTGACTGGCATAAGGCTTAATACGTATCGAAATTTGCTTGATTTAGGTTTTACTGGCCTTCACAGCATTCTTGTCACTTGCTTACTTGTTCTTGGTTACTTGTATACTTGATTGACTTGTAGCTTACTTGAACTTGAACTTGATTGAGTTGTATTATTCTTGAATTTACTTGTTTTAGTTGGGTTTTAGAGCCCAAGTATGATGAGATATCACAAATAACATCTCAATTGACACCATTGAGAATTCACACCTACCAAGCTCGTCATGACATCCCATACTACCATGAGTTGTGAGGCATGCGAATAAAACATTATGTGTCGTTTCAACGCATTGCAGAATATATTACACCAAGATGAAGACATGAAGTAGTTGGTTATTTCATTGTCTTGGCATGTTACATGAATGTCCTACTTATCTTGTTCTACATGATGTGTGGTGCAAGCATCGATAATAATGGATCATGCATACAGTAGTCATGACATGATGGCATATCGACATGTTTAATCACATGGAGCATAAGACACATGATAACATAAAAGCTAACAAGAAACATGGCATAGAGACTTAGGCATGACATATAATCATAAGTGTGGAAATAAACGATAATGCAACCACCCAATCACAATTGGTAACAAACATATAAACATGTGTGTGTATATATATAAATAGTTATATATCTAAAGTCCTTCATTCGTCACGATTGATTGTTTTGTAATATACGCGAAGCTGTAGTGTGAAATATAAAAGGAGGGGCCACATTACTGGTTTGGTGTGTGCACTATTCAGACATACGTACACTTGTACCACAATTGAAATAATCAAACTACAAACTATGATACAATCTAAACATACTTCGTTATGGTATCCTGTCGGATAATCTTAAATCAGGTCTCAAGTCAATCAATCCAGCTTCGACGAAAGAGAGGTTTATACCACTGAGAAGTACTCGGGAAGAGTTTTTCTACGATATATAATATGCCCCATGCAAATCTGTATCGATGAATTCCTAAGCCTTCGAAAACGACCTCTATTGAGTAGGTCCAAAGTTGACCTTTCGAAAATGGGTTTTGATCACTATAAAAGTTATATCAAGGGAAAATACTCATCAAGAGAATTCGATCAACATATAATTTATTCCAATTGAAGTTGGTTTGATTGGATTGTGAAGCCTTGGAAGGTCGCGAGTTAAACGATTGACTTTTCTCCAATGACGTCAAAATTCAGCAATTTTGGTGCCATTGTGTTGAGTATGTCTTTTCGATTGAAATCGACTACCCATAGTCACAAAAATCTGTTAAGAAATGGTTCCAATATGAGCATTCAAAGTTTCGATACTTAAATTGAGACTTTATTATGAGTATGAAAAAAATTGTCAACTCTTTCATTCGTATTTGGCCTAATGAAAATGCCTCGATTTTTATGCAATTAGAGACCGATCCGATCCATTGAATGCGTTGAACGCTGAAAATGAATGAAGGCCCATGTTTAGGGCTAGGTTTGGATATGCATGAATCTGCATCTAGTCAAGGTCAAAAGTAATACCTATTGGTCTGAAGGATCTGAATCGCTAGATGTTTAGAGGACTAAGTTACAGAGGGGGTCCGTGTTCAGAACGTGGTCCGAATTTGCACAGATCCTCATATGATCGTGGTCAAAGGTCATATTGACAATAATTGCATAACGTTAGTTTACACATGAACCTTGATTTCCGTGATTTCCATGCACCCACCGATCAATCTGATTCACTGTGTACAAAGTGTAGAAAGACCGTAAGGGTTCATGTTCAACTTCGAGTCCAGAGACACATGGATCTCTGTCTAATCGCGAGCGAACACGATGAATAGACCTACATACTTCCATCTCAATTTCGGGGACTGTACGGGCCTTTTTACTTGCATGTCTCCTGACGAAAAATGATCGTGAATGTCCCATGGACCTCCACGAGAAACAGGTTGACCGTTTGACAAAATGGTCAACTGTTGACCGAAATACCTGTTTTAGGTTTTTTTTTTTTCGCCACTGTTTTAACATATTAAAACTTCATTAAAGGTTAATGCTAGCATATTTTATGTTGAACTCTGAAGATTGGAAGAGATGTGAGGCTACCCAACTCCTATCGACATATCTTGACAAGTTTTGGAGGGTCCGGGTGCTTTGCTTGATCAACAAGGTGTCTCTTCGTCTTCTTCTCTCTCCTTATGACTCCTTCGAGCAACGGAGATGAAGGGTTTCTCTAGGGTTTCCTTTTCTCCACTCAATAGCATGGGAGGGAGGGAGGGAGCATCCACTAAAATTGTAAGGAGATTTTTCTGTTTTGAAGGTTTGATAAGGTGTGTAGTGCATCCACCAAAGTAGGGTGCATGCCTACACAAAAATTACAAAACTGTCATATCAAAGCCACCAAAGCTATATTTAAGGCATTGGAGTATAATTTCAGAATCGAGGCGACGACGGGTTATAAAATCTGGAGAAGTCGGGGGCTATAGTTTATAAGTTTAATGTATATGCACGTATAACTATATAAAAAAATGCTGTACCCACCCCAAAAAAGAAACAGTTGTTTGTTCAGTACTGGAATTGTTGGTCGTGATTTTGGAATGGTTTTGTTTCTGTTCTCTAATTATAATAGTTTGTGAATCGACATGTGAAATCCTCTTTTTATTGTTTGCAGTTCCGGAGTAAAAGAGTAATGGCAGCACCACCTTTTGATGTTCATAGGGCAGAATCTTCTCGTCAACATCTGACTGCAGAACTCCCATTAGATGTCCACCGGGCAGAATTATCTCATCAGCATGTGAGAGCTCTCAATACCCAATTCGCAAGGTTGTTCTTTAGCTGTTGCAATAACCTATGTTTTTTATTGTATATTTAAAGTGTCTTATATTTCTTGCACATTTTAAGGTTTTTACTGGCTTGTGAATATTAATGGAGGAATATCTGTGTTGGTACATTTTTTATCTTCCTGTGTTTTTCATCTCCAGTATGTAGTCTAAATTGCCATTTTAGTGGTGGTGTTTTTTTTTTTTTTGGAAAACAAAGTTTTCAATATAAGTCTGGAAAGGTTATTAAAATACCTAGTCGAGACTGGGAGTCTAATCCCTCTAGGTGCTTTGGAGATGATCTAAGCACCTAATCGCTTACTTAGTTCCTTGACCAGAATTAGAACTTTCAAGGTATTTTAGATCAAGGTTGTCATGGTGTCGTTGCATGGGCATGGTGCTCAGGCTTGCTACGCTATATCCTTGCCATGACAAGGCCACGGTGAGGCTATTTTTTGTTGTTTGATTTTTTAATTATTTCATATATTATCATTCTTTTTTTTATTATAATTTTTTACATTTATCTACTTTTTAAATTTTTATAGAGGAAGATTTTTTTTAGGTAATTTCTTTAATGATATTATTCAAAAATATGTGTGTATATATATGTCTGATCAGTTGAGAAAGTGTGTATATAAATTTTTAATGACATTATTCAAAATTTTAGTTATGGCTTTTGAAAGTGAATGGATCAGTTGTTGAGCATCGCGGTTTTTCAAATGGGAGTCCTGACTCCTGATCAAAGACGTCAAAATTTTAACGCATCCAAAATCGGAAGGTCTTCAGAACTTCTCAACCACATGTATGTGCATATCTCATCAAAGAGCTTGGTGGTGTTATCTTGCTTGATACAAAAACCTGAGAATATTGGAGATTATGTACCTTCGTAGTGCAACTAAGTATGTGGTGACTTTTGAAAGATTTACTTCCAAGGAGATAGCATCCTTGTTTATCTTCTCAATCATGGATTTTGTAGAATTTATTTATTTTGTCTCAATTCATTTCATGAGAGGAGGGTCTGTTCTTTGAGGTCACTAGTATGATCTGACAGACCGAAAGATCTGATTTATGCTGGGACTACAGATTTGTGTTGTTTTTGGTTGAAATATATATATATATATATATATATATATATATATGACAGCTGTTAGGTGCTCCGACATGGCATGGTGAGTTTGTTCCAATGGTCTACGCAGAGCTCCATGTGGCACCCAAACAATGTTTTGGTGCCACATGGAACTCAGATGCATTGTTTAGATCAATTTTTTTTAAAATTCAAAATTTATTTAAAGGCAAACGTAAAAGATTGACTGATTTTAATGGTCTAGATTTCAAGATTCAAAACAACACAGTGAGATGAGTTTTCAATTTTTTGTTTCAAAAATGATCTAGACAAAACAACCTTGCTCCACATGGCACCAAAAGCGTGGTTTGGGTGTCACGTGGAGCTCCACATGGAACGTTGGGGCACACTCACCGTTAACTTGTTTGGTGCTGACACTGACACTGCAAATACTTGTGGGAGGGATCCATGCTCCTCGCTTTAGGTAAAATATCAATTTCTTTTAACCATTGGTGGATACTACGGAGCATGAGATGAAATCTCCTCTTTAGAAGCCAAGCCTAAACTGATGCCATGCTAATCGTTTTTTATTACCCGTGACAATTCTGCATTGCATTATAGTGCTGTTTTTTTCACTCTGAGAAATTGAGATTATTTTTCATTTTTATTATACTATTTTACTTTTTGTGGGTCTTGTTGAATTATAAATTGATGGCATTAAATGTCTAATTTTTTTTTCATAAACTGGTCATTTACTCATGCAGTCAATGAATTCATCATTTCCCCACATTTTATCATCAGCTCCTCACGTGACTAATTTTTTTTCTAAAACTTCGAATCTCATGTACTTACTGTTGTAATAAATCTCATGTTGATGACCTGTTTCGGTTCTATTTGAGCAGTTGGGTGCAGTCGCAGTTACGAGATCACCCAGATGAGCTTTGGCAAGATGGCGTCCAAGACTATTTAATTCATGCTGCACATATTATGGTAGCCTCTAAGACCTTGCCCAAGCAGTTAGGAATGCTAAATTCAGTTTGTTTCTTAACTACAGTAAATATTGATAAGTTATAAAAGTTAAATGCCTGAAAGTTGCTTTGTGCTTATATTTAATTGCCTTGTGACTATAGCTAACTAGGTGATTCAGTTTGATGATTTCCAAGAAAAAGTGGTAATTCTAAAGGATTTCAAAAAAACGTTAACTGGAACAAATTGAGTATTTTTACTTGATATAATAATTGCCTTGGTACAGTAAAGCTGGTCCCAAATAGATGAGGCAAGGGGATATGCATAGACCGATGCGTAGGCCTTGGCCAATATTTGCTGATCCTAATACGTATCGGCCAATTCAAAGAGATACCATCCCATGTCACTGATTCCAATCATCTGTATTGGTTGTATTGGCTGATACAAGTAGCTTATTGTCCGATACCTAGGGAATACCGATACCATTATCAACATTGATGTCGGACCAGAATCTAAAGGGGTGCCAATTCCCTTACACCAACACCACAAACCCAACTTAATGATAAAAACTCAAATCAACTCCAGACCTGCAAAAAAGCGAAAGAAAGAACATGACAAACAAAATTCATCTCAACATGACCATAGATATCTAAATAGGAAAAACACATTACAATAACAAACACCCCAAAAAGAAAAATTGAAAAGAAAAGAGGAAGCACCTCCTTGGGGCACCCCAAAAATTAATTTTTATGATTGCTACGGGCAATCTGGGACAGGCGTTGGTGGACTGATTCGTCGTCATGAAAGTCTTACTTGAAATTCCTTAAGTGTGACGTAAATGCCTTCATTGGTCTGATTAAGTGCGATGGATTCCACACAGGAATCCATTTACATTATTCCAATTTTATATTATTTTTCGTCATTGGAGGCAACTCAATGAATTGGTGGGCTGATTTGAGTGGGAGCTTTCTATGGAGACAAGTGAACTGCATAGAATAAGTTTTGGACTGTACCATAGCTAATGCAATCAAGTCCCATCATCTCCCAGTGGTGTGTCAACATTTGAGCTAGCAAAAAAGGGGTTGCAATCATTAATATATGGACACAGTTGAAACAGTATAAATTTCACGTCTGTTGATGTAGCCAACATGGGGAACTCTTTTGTAACTCATACTAATTTTCTTTTCTTGTGTTTGGTTGTTTGTTTGTTTTGTTTTTTGTTAAATGTCCATTGAAGCTGCTCGATTTAATTGGTTATTTTTCTTTCTTGCATTTTCTGTAATTAATGGAGCCTTTTGGTACATATTAATCAAAGTGAAAACTAAAATAGAAAGACAACTTAAATAGATATCAAATCCATTGCACCAAAAACACCACAAACAACACGAATAAGAGGAACCAATGTATTCAAGCAAAAGGTAAAAAGAAAAACTCTTGAAATCATTTTTTCCGTATTTTTAAGAGCTTTAAAACCATACTATACACACCGGTACACCACCCTTAAGAGGATGTGTTTTCCTAAGGATTTCAAACAGGATGTTTCATGAGAATTTCACTCAAAGGGTTGTATGAAGAAAAAATGGTTTTTAGTTATTTTTGAAACTGTTTTTTTATTTAAGAAAATTAAAAAAACAAGTAACTAAGATTATTTATTCATTTTTTGTGAAATATGGGTTGACTGGTCAAGCAAGGGCACTAATATTACTAATTTTTAAATTGGAGGGCATGAATGTTATTATCCAACTAGGGTGGGACAAATGCTATTCTGGATAAATTATAAGCACACGAGAGAAATTTTCTCAACAAAAATACATTGGTTATAAAATATGCCCATCATTAGCTATTAAAATCCATGATCCTACTTTATTAGTTTGAAAGTTGGAAGTTTAATATGAGTTTGCATGTTTTCTTTTCATATATATATATATATATATAACATTTAATTATCTACATATTGACATCATTTAGGCAATTTCTGCTGGAAGCTAAGCTGGGATAAGACCTGAAAGATTAGAAAAATTACAGATAATTAGTGGAAAATTATAATGAAATGATTGTTCACCAAGGTGTATATGAAGTCATGTTGAGGCCGTAGTCACAAATCAAAATCTAATAGAGCAAAACATCAGTATTTTCATGCAATCGCCAACTCCAGACACAGAACTAAGACGATCAAATCATTAGTTGTTTAAGATCAGTGCCTCTATGAGAAAGAATCCATTTAGAATGAGATTGTTTATTACTTTAAAGATCTTTACACTGATAAATGTTAATTTCGGCCAGTTCTCCAAGGGCTGAAAATTTTGCATCCATATCTAGAGAAGATGGCTCTTCTGTTGAAGCTTCTTTCAATGAAAAGGAAGTGGAGCTGCTGTGTTCGAAGGTGCGGGGGATAGAGCTCCAGGACTTGATGGCTCCCAATTAAGTTTTATCATCATTTTGGTCTATTCTTGAAAAGCATATTCTAGAAGTGTTCGTAGAATTTCATTGTAACTTTGTAAGGCCTATTTTTTTTTTTTGATCAGTAAATGAGATTATATTAAAAAATCAGCAAGGCGCTGAAGCCTAATACATTCATGACGCACAATCAAGAAAAGCAAAACAGAAAAGAAAAAAAAAAAAAACGGAAACTACAGGGTCCCAAGACATACCCCCAAAACCTGGGGACCCCCTAACCCGGGCCCCACAGGAAATTACAACTACTGTGACAGCCCGGATTTCGGCACCCCGAAACCCGTGCCATCAGCATGATCCTCCAGACCGTGCCTCAAAACTTTGCACGGAACATTGGTATAACAAACAATGATAAATAAATAATGCAAATGATTTCATAACGCGGAAAGTTAATATGCCCATCTGGCATACGCAAAAGACAGTTCTGCTTTCATGCCACTGCATGAACAGAGAATTGACCCGAACCATCGGTGATAAACAGATAACCCCAGATGGTTCGCCATAAGAATAATTCAATTTTATTACGCTGTTTATCAAAAATAAAGGCTTGACATACCAAGCCGTACAATTAGCTCTTAAAACTACTCTCTGTCAAAGTACACAGCAGAGTCTTCTAGAAGAAGTCCTCGGGAGGAGGCTCCAACTTGTCTCCAGGCACGTAATCCGAATCACTCGGATCTACGTCTCCCGAAGCCTCAGCTGCTGCTAACAAAGGATCTGCGACGTATAGTCTAAAGGGCTCAGCTGCTAGCTCAATAGGGAACAAGCACAATGAATATATAAATTAAAACTCACATATATTCCATGATATTCTAAGCATGATGTGTCTATGCATTTGCTAGGAAAACAGTTTAAGAGCTGATGATTTGCATTCAAGTTTACTGGTAATTAGCATGTCTTACTTTACTGTTGATTTATCATGAATGATACTGAATAAGCCTAAAGCAAAACTTAAATCTTCAACTTAAGTAATCCCCGAGCAATATAGCATCGAGTCCCGATGAGATACCCTTCATCGTCGTCTAAATAGACAGTTGTTAAAAATGTATTCCCTGGGAATATGACCCAAGCCCCTTTCTCAATAGGCGGCGGGGTTAAAACTTATCTCAACATCCCTGGGATGTGCGTCGTGTCTGAATAGACCTCACTTAGCGATATGCGGATTGGTTCTTGCAGTGGTCACGGATATCCTGCGCGTCGATCGTGGGTATCACTTACGTCGGTGGGGTATCCTAAATAAACCTCAAATAATAAAAATAACACGTGCTTTACATATAGTTGTTCACCGTATAAAGTGCTATCTTATATCAGTTAGGCCTCAACAGTAATTATTCAATCACATATACATCCCTGGGGTGTATAACTTACTCACATCCACTGATGCCTTTATTACTTTCTCATCTCCTGGGGATGTCTCATTCTCATTAGATTACTTGATCTTAGTTACTCGCATCACACGGATGCCTTTATCACCTTCTTGGTGTCACACACACACCCATTTTCACAAAGCTTTTCATAGTTAAAACATTTTCAATTCTGATAAACATATTACTACATACATGCTCTTGCAATTAAAGTACATGTTCAAGGTGTTCCCTACCTCAATTCTCTGAAGGTCCAAGCATCAAGGTCCCACGCGGCTCCTTGTGCTCACTTTCACACGTACCACCTATGGTACATTATAACACATGCAATACATCACTAAAGATGTAATGAAGAAGGTCCTAGACCCTCTATGAATCTCAAAGTAAAACTTTTTTATTTTTTTGATCAGTAAAATTTTTTCTATTGAAACACAGCAAGGCGCTGAGAACCCAATACAAGAGGGAAAAACTGACAAAAGAGACCCGCAAAAGGGTCGAAGTACATAAAGAAGAGAAGAGAGGAAAAATAAAGAGGAGCAAAATGGTGTAACCATGACAAGCATGAGACATCCACTCAGCCTGGATCCCACAAAGTAAAAGCTTGTCCACTCCCCCTCGCACCATCCCCTCCCCAAAAGCCCACAAGGTCGATGATGGATTTGACAATGAGACCCATAGGTCTGCTAGTAGACTCAAAAATTACGCGTTTTCGCTCGGGATGCACCAAAGACATGAGGCAGCATATCTAGGCGGTGATGTTCAATATCTCCCATGAGGTCCAACTTAGGCCCAAGAACCCAACTTAGGCCCAAGAACCTGAGTACAACATTCCATATTGATCTGGTCATACTACAATGGAGGAAAAGGTGCGCCGTAGTCTCCTCCCCCGTATTGCACATGACACAATTCGTCGCATTATCTTTCCCCCTCCTCAACAGATGATCCCGCGTGAGAACTCTATCCTTACATAGGATCCACAAGAAAAATCTGACCTTGTAGGGGAGAGGAACTTTCCACAGTCATCGCCCCTCGAAAAGCACCAGCGGACGACGAGTCTCGAGACTGTAAAGGCTTTTCACCGTAAATTTACCATCTCGACTCGGAGCCCACACCCTCTGATCCGCCCCCCTTTGCGTCCGCTGCTGAGCGTACAACAACTGAAGAAGGCTGGCGAATTCCACCGTCTCATACTCGTTTAGAGACGGTAAAGCCAAGTAAAACTATAAAGCCAAGTAAAACTGCCAAAGTCGATTAATCGATTCCCAAAATCGATTAATCGAAACACAAATCGATTAATCGATTCCCAAAATCGATTAATCGAGATTCAAATTCGATTAATCGAAGTCTCTAACATAATAAGGTCGATTCTCAAATCGAGTGGTCGAAAATCTGAAATCGATTAGTCAATCCTAAATCGATTAATCGAAATCCAAAATCGATTAATCGATTTCCCAACTCGATTAGTCGATTTCCCCAGGTCTTGTTTCTCCAGTCACTGGAGGTACCCAGTCGATTAGTCAATTTCCAAATCGATTGATCGACCTTCCAAATCGATTAATCGAAATCCAATTCGATTAATCGAAATCGGGCATCCATGACTTTTTAACTTCTGGGTCAAAATCGATTAATTGAATCCCAATTTCGATTAATCGATTTGGCCAGATTCAACCCCATTTCGGGTTGTTCTTCTAAATCTTTTCCCTTTCTTTTCTAAGCCTTTAATCTATCCTTTTAACCCTACTTGACTGAATTTAATGAGCTACAATCTATGCATTAACTTCAATTTAAAACTCACCTTCAATCAATCTCAAATTGATTAAGATCTAGGTTGGAATGGCTAGGGCTCCAGCTTTTGCTTCAACGGCACCAAACGCGTTGAATCCGGCAATCAATGCTCCACTTTCCCTCAATCCAACCACAATAACTCCTTGGCAATTAGTTACCTTCTCTCTCTCTCTTCTTAACTCTTCAACAACCAAACAAAAGGATTCTAGGGTTATTAAACCCTTATATCCTCTCTTTGGTTTCGGTGTTAAGCGCATACACCAGAGATAGGTGTATGTAGCTCAAAACTAACACCATTTATTACACTCAGGTCACATATACACCATGTCGGTTCATCACTCCATGAATTCAAAGTTTTACCATCACTTGGTCAAATTTACGATCAATCGGACACGGATCCCGTGGTCAAAGTTAAACGTTCAATTTTTCGGGATATTACAACTACTATCCTCATCCCCTTCGCGCGCCACCCAGAACCTCACCAACTCCAAGACCGACCTGATGATCATTCCGACAGGTTTGTTTTTCCCTTCGAAGATTTTGATGTTTCTCTCCTGCCATAAGCTCCACAGAGCGGCGAACATCGTCGCCCTCCATACCGCCCCGTCCTCGCCCTTCCCCTTCATCTCAGCCCAACTCAGCATGAACAAGTAAGGTGTCTGAGGCATAGTCCAGGACATCCCAAAAGCTCTAAGTATGACGCCCCACACCGCATCAGCCATACTACAATGAAGAAACAGATGGGCAGCGGACTCCACCCCCTCGGAGCACATAAAACTCTCTAATGTTCCGATCTACTTTCTTTCAACGTTCAAGTGCGTGATTGGTGTCATGAATAAATTTGAAAGCATGATGACACAACTGCTGTGGTGATGAGGGGAAGAGAGAAAAAGAATCCATCTTATTAGTTGAGACACTGTGTGTCTCCCCAATAAAGATGGGGGCCTAGGTGTTAGCAGAATTTGAGGTATGAGCAAGACTTTTATTGACAAATGGCTTTAGAGACTGGACTTTATCGAAATGTGCTTTGGGCTAAGGAGATCTCTATAAAGTATAAGGTAACTATGCAGGGGTGGGATATTCATACTAAGGTTCTTCAAAGAGCTTTGCGATTAAGAGATTGAGGAGCTAGCTGAGATAATGGCTGAGTTGCATGCTGTTCATTGGTGTAATCAAAGAGAGGACTGTAGATTCTGGTGCCAACGCTTAAAAGGATCGTTCACGGTTAAATCTTTCTACAACCATTTTTGTAGAAGACCCGTCATTTCTCAGCCCTAGAATGACATTTGGAATATTCATGCTCCTCATCGCGTTCTTTTCTCCATTTGGTGCACAACATGGAATCACATTAAAACGATGGACACTCTTAAACACAGAGGTATGACAATTCCAAACCAATGCACTTTTATGCTTTTCAAGCGAGGAAGTAACATATCATATTTTCAGCCATTGCTCTTTCGTCCATGGCATTTGGATCTTTTTCAAATGGCGATTGTGTTGAGTGCGCTGCATGCCGGGTCTTTGCAAAGATATTCTTGCCATGTCATTTTTTCCTGAGGCGTCCCCCAAGGGAAAAGTGAGGTTTAAGCTGTTGACGATTGCCATATTCTGGATTGTTTGGAAAGAGAGGAATGGTCGAATCTTTATTGGTCAATGGAAACTTAATTGCAAGGTCATTGTGGATGTTATTAACAACACTATTGTTTGGGCAGGTTGGAGAAGCAATTCAAAAGCTGTGCCCTCACAGATATCGGGGATTTCTGCAGCTTTGAGTGGGCTGGGCCCTTAGTCTTGTTCTTGAGGGCAAATTTTCTCCCCCTTTTCCCCTCTTTTTCTTTGTCTTTTTTTTTGCGGCCCATGAAACTTGATGGTTCAAACTACACTTATTGTGCCTTTTACATTAATAAACTAATTGCAGGACATGGTTTATGGAAGTTTATTGATGGTTCTCTCACAGTCCTCTTCCGAGGATCCGGATTTTGCTCGTAAGGATGGGGATTGGCACCGGAAATCTTGGTTCAAAGCCTTTAGCGTTGGATACGAGATGCTCCTTCTTTTCATTGATTCTTTCTCCACGAGCATTAGAATTGGAATGTGTGAATCCTCCTCCCCAAACAATCCAATCCTTCCTTTCCTAAGCTTCTCGCTTAGTTTGATCCGGCTGTAAAATTTTATTTCTCAATGAAGTTTCATCTTTACCAATAAATAAAAAATTGTTCACTGAGGAAACTATATGCATGATAGTTTTCGCTATGGTGCAAATATATTAAGGATATGTAAGCCTAACATTTGTAGCCCTACACACACATGCCGCTTGAAGACTGAAGATCCATTTGGCTCAAATCACACCACAAATGATTAGCTTTGTATGCCATTGTTGTTGTCAGTTCCCCTCTTACCATTGTCACCCAATCTAATGAAACAATGGTACTAATCCCACATGCCACTTTGTCTTCACCATCTTTTCATTATTACTTTCATTGCTTCCAACATCTTTCTTCTTGGGTACCTCTATTCGTGCCTATAGGTTTATTGAAAACGCCTACATTCAAAACCTAGTGAAACCCATTGACCGCTTGGAATTAGATGATGGAGATCATTTTTCACCCCAATCTCCCACACAACGGATCTTGAGACCATGATCTTACCATCAGGCAGTCAATTTTTTTTTTCAACGTGGCACCAATCCTAAAAAATAGCCTTAAAATAATGTTTGAGCCTGATTTGTGCCAAGTAATTTTAGGGCCTTTTTTGGGATTTGTGTGACGTAGAATCAATAACTAACCGTCTGATGGTACACTCATGGTCTCAAGAACCATTGTGTGGAAGAATGGGGTGAAAAATGACATCCATCGTCTAATTCCAAGATGTCAATGGGTTTCAGACATAGGCGCTTTCAGTAAACTTGTAGGCGCGAACAGAGATACCCTTTCTTCTTGTAGTTATGAAATTTACCTCATTGCAAGCTCCAATTTTCTCTCTACTGCGGCAATTTCTCCATAAGTAAAAGGAGGAATTTCTCAGTTAATTTACTATTTTATCTGTCTATTTTCATTATATTGATAAAATTCTCATTGTCCATATAAGAGGGGTTTTTCTCCATGGAGAACATCTGAATCATCTATGCCAATGGCCAATCTTCTTTAGGGATTTGTGAAATATAAAGTTGATTCGACTGTATGCCTTGGTGTGTTTATTGTCAACGTGACTTTACTGTTCCAATTCATGAATGCCTTTTTTTTGTGGTATATGATCAAATATCATTTGATTTGTGATTTTTTGCATATAACTTCCAAGTTGTGCCTTTATTGTAGTTAAACCCTCGTGTTTAATCTATTTGCATTAAACCCCCTAATTAGACTTTATTAGTTTAAATAGCCCCTTAGGTAACATTGCAGTCATCGACCTTCACAAAAACCATAAACTCCCTTGTCAAAAGATGATTTTACCATTAACTAAAGTCAGTTACAGTATTTACACTTTTGCGATGTTCCTATTAAATAAATGAGCATTGACCATTTTAAAATTATATTTACAAAAAAGCCATTGACGTCCCTAACCCGTTGAAAAAATTGTAGAGCTTCCGGCATCCCTAATCCGTTGAAAAAATCTTAGAGCTTCTCATAGTCGACGATTTTAATGAGAAATGACAGGAGAGGGAAGGGGTGTAACAGTGGATCATATGTAGATTGCCCTTTTTATTATTAAATACTAGATCGGTTCACATTAACATATAGGTAGTCTCTACCTTATATGAGCCGAGCTGGAGGTTGGCTCTAGGGTCTTCAAGCTCGAAAATTCGAAGCTCTAGCTCGGCTCTCCAAGCTCGGGCCGAACTTCGAGCTAAGTAAGTTATATTATAAAATTTTTCCTCCTAGTAATTTTTTAAAAATTTTATCCTTTTTTTTAGAACTTTATACGATCCGTCGTGTCGATTGCGATTCGACGATCTTGATTGACGATCCAATAGTGCTTGACTGCCGATGCAGTGATGACAAGAGCCCAACACTCTAAAAGTGTACACCCTGCCAATTAACCGAGTATCAGTTCTTGGTGTTGGCAGTCAGCCGGCGAGTGTGCTTGCGTGTGAGAGAGAGAGGAGGCGTATCAGGAAATGAGCTTCTTTTGTCTGTTGAGAGCTCTTGTTAGAGAAGGTGAGAGTTTTGAGGTTTTGAGAGAGAAGATAGGAGAACTTGTTTGTAGGTTAGAAGCTTGTAGCCGTAGGACTTCTGAAATAGTGAATGGTAAATAGTAGGGGGCTAAAAGTAGTATTTATAGTGAAAGATTAGGGCAACCTGTCACGGGGTCGCACTTCTGCAACCTTAGTCCCGTGCGGCACCTAACGCACGCTTCGCTAGGTCAGCCTACTTCTGATAACAATCGTCGCGAGGGCGTCCTTCGACGCGCTTTCAACCCGCGCGGTGCTTCGCTACCGCGTGCAACGAAGCCAACCCTTTTTGCACATCAGCTCTGATACCACCCGCCTAGAGGACGGGGACTCCCCCAACATGGTTACCTCTGTTTCACGGCCTACCATTCGGCTCATCGTGCCCCTTTTGACACGCCAATCTGCACCGCTCTGCTAACTTGGCCTGCTCAAGCTTCACCCTGTGCATTGCACTAGTACCTCGCTCGCCTGCCGAACCAAGCCCACAGCCTTGTGCCTCACGCTCGCGTGCCCAACTGAGTCCCACGCAGCCTGCCTTCAAGTGCGTTCCGAATTACTAGCACATGTTCATCTTTAGCCCACATGCTGTCGTGCTCAACTGAGTCCCACGCAGCGCCTTGGTGTTCTCACGCGAGGTTGCCCAGCCGTATGCACCGCGACGCGTAGTCCGGAGCCATACATCAACCTCATCTGGGTTCCACACGGCATCGCTGCGTCGACGTCCTAGGCCCACCCTTTCAGGTCTAGGAGACACTTGCGCCCCCTCTGGCAACGCAAGGCCCCGTGTGCGGGGGAATAGCTCTCTAGCTCCCTTCCCCTATATAAGGGTAAAACAGTCATTCAGTCAGAATGGCAGGAGAACCTCAAACCTATTGGTTTGACATACCGCAACGCCTCATGCATCGCTAGCCCACCTTGGCTATGTCGCGTCCGTGACGCTCCGCGTCATACCCTCATGCGACCGTGTCGCGTCCTCGCAGCGCGACCATGTCGCAAGGCCAACATGGCCCCATGTCGCGTGCCCTCCTGGCACCACATGTCGTGCCACGTGCACCATGCTGCAAGCTCGAGTATTGGCCCTGTCACAAACCCTTAAATTTATTGTTTTACCCTTATTTTGAAGGCTAAAATAGTGAAGTCAAAGTTACATATTATATAAAGCTATTTAACGAGCCATGTATAGTACAGTAAATACTACATGTATACCGAGCCGTAGAGCCAAGCTGGGCCAAGCCGGCCTTAGCTCGAATTTAACGAGCTTCAAAATACCTAGCTCGGCTCGACTCTCGAGCCAAGCTCTAAAGAGCAAAAGCTCTCATATTTAGAGCCCAGCCAAGTCAAGCTGCCGAGCTAGCTTGGCTCGCTTGCAGCCCTAGGTAGGATCATCCATATTGCTCTTAATCCCAATAATGATGTTCGTGCTATTCTTGGCTTGGAAGGTGGGATTGGTTTGAGCAGTGATGAACATACTGGTTCAATGTTTGGAAGCCATTTGCATTATGGGTCTCTGATAAATTTGGACATCCATCTCAAAACCAATTGGCTATGAGTGAGGAGAGTCAGGAGACCCAAGATCTTATAAGAGGAGAGACAAGGCTATCATTGTCCGATGTGGAACTAAACGCAACACAGCCCTGCACGTGTTGGCCGGACTGAACCAAACCATGTGGAGAAATAAATCGGGTGACGTGGAGTGGAGAAATGCCTTGCTCTGACCACTATAAATTTTGACATCCATCTCAAAACCAATTGGCTATGAGTGGAGGGACCCAATATCTTATAAGAGGAGAGACAAGGCTATGATTGTACTATGTGGGACTAAACTCAGCAGTTTCATCAATAGTTTCCATAAGTCGTTCTACAAACGATACAGTGGTGGGGCTAACGGGCTTAGTGATGGATTCAACAAGGGTGTTGGTTTAGCACCAAAATCATAGGCACCTTCGTTTCTCATCTACAGTCTTCTTTGCCACGGATCCCTAGCGAAATGCCAGAGATTCACTCATCCTTATAAGAAGGCTTAACCCATCTCCCATATCTCTCTCTCTCTCTAACATCTTGATCATCCACGTAGCATATCCATAAAATCAAACTGAGGGGATACTATCGTTATTGTTCAGATGGTCAACCATGATTCACGAGTGCAATTTGTGGGATAGGATCAACTCTAGTTTCGTCCATAGTCCTCAAACTTAGTACACTATACAAGCCTTACCATTGGTGCATGTTCATTGGACGACACATGTTAGCACTGATCTTCCTTTGGGCTAAAGATCACTTACAGTGGTGTGATTGCCACAAATTCTCATGGGTTCTTGGTTCAAGCTGCATTTACTTGTGGCCTCAAATAAATCAAGTTGTTTTACTTGTGTCGCCACCTGCAGTTTATCTCTCCTGTGCTCCTACTAACTAGTAAAATACAATACTGTTTGCTTTATCTTCTTCTCCAGCTCTGATGAAAGCATGGAAAATGAAGCTACCATCAGGTCTCGACGCTGACGTTCGCTTAAAAAGTGTAGCAGTGTAGACCCGACCTGGTAGTATTTTGTAATTGACGGTGGAGATCGAATTGGAGTTGTTTGGTATCCACTTTGATACCATGGCCATTCCTCCCCATCAGCATATATCCTGCCATGATCTTTGTCAACTGACCGTTCTGGTGCGACGAAGTAGCGACCACGACCAATGATGACAGAAGATTGTCGTGGCCCACCCCTAGCTTCCTGCAAAAGCTCTTGCAGCGTGCTGCTCTCCGTCTTTAGGTTCTGGTGAAGGATTCCGGTGCTTGCCTCGCTGCCGTCATCGGATTCATTGACACCATCCAAATTATTTGTAACCCTTTCAGGTTCCTTCCCTTTCCCCTTGCATAACACCTTGTCTCCGTCTGAGCACTGCTTTTAAGGCAGAGCATTTTTTGCTGTGCAATTCACTGCGAGCGGCCACCTCCGCTAACGATTCAATTGCTTCCATTACGTGAGAATGAGTGGCAGTTTACTTTAGAGATGCATGGCAGCATTTGGTGGAGCGGAGCTGAGAAGGGGTGGTAGAGAGGAGTGTCTGAGGAGGCCTTGACCTGCTGTTGGCTACATGTTTCCATAGAGGATTTTCCGGTACGCGACTGGGTCGCCGTGGCGGCGATCACGCTTTTGGGAATTAGTTGAGTTCTGGCATGGTCTCTGAGATATTTTCTGTTTTAGAAAGTTGCGGAGGTTGAGAAGAAGTCAGTTTAAAACGGGAAGAATACTCTAGAATATTCACTCTCCTTTGGTGAGAGACGAAGAATCTGATAGCTTGCATCTGTTATACAATAAAATCAGTCTCCTTGATTGGACATCAAGGGCATTTGAGGTATTTCACTTCAATTAACTTTGGCTAACTTTTTAGCTCGAACTTCTATTGGTCACCATGGGAGGTTTTATATACAAGTAACACAAAAGAAAGGCTGCAGTGGAAAGAAATTAAACACTGGGTGTTAAATACAGTAAAGGCATAACTCGGGATTATATGCAAAACATCCTTAATTTTTACGAATCATGCTAAATATACTAACTAATAATTGTGCATACACCTTGAGGATGAGAACATGTGCGCGTTGCATGGGGACAAGGTCATTCCGTGCATTTCTCACTGTTAGCATGAAATAAGTAATTGCTTGCAAAGTGAAATTTCAAATACATAATCTATAAAGTAATTGTGAATGCTACATTTAAAAGATGTAAAATTATAAGTTAATTTACTGGAGTTCATCTCGTAAAGGGATTTTATTGCTAAATAGGTTCTAAATCCCATTTTGCATCACCAAAATTCGCATTTTGATGTATGTTTTGAAATCAGTACTAATTTAAAACCCCAAATGTACTTAATGATAATTTGAAAGATGTATAAAATTTGACTTTACCTGATTCATTATGGTACTTGATTTTTTAATGATAGTAACGCAATTTGTGGCACTCTATACATATGGGTTTCCATTTTTACATGGCTTTATATATACATATTTTTTTCATTACTTGGAATTTAGGAGAAATTCAAGGATGTTGTAGAGTGGCTCAAAGCAAATGCTGGAAAAGCAGGCAGTATGTCTATTGCTGGTGTACCTAGTGCTGAGAAAAAAATGATTGCTGAAATAAAGAACAATGAACTAAAACAACATGGTAATAGTGGCTTTGCTCGAGGGAGTTCAACTGCAAGCTTTACAAGTTTATGGAGTTCTGGTCCATTTTCTAGCAGTCAAACATCAGTTTCACCTGGTTCATTTTTTAGCAGCCAAACATCAGTTTTTCCTGGTAAGAGTTATTTAATGCAAATTAGATTGATACTTGGCCTTAACAGCAGCAAGTCACTATAATTGCTACACTTGTAACAGATAGCTGAAGATACAAAATACCAGAAATAAGGAGGATATATAAACTAATTTCAATGGCTAAGAAATGAGAAAAAATCTTAACCTATGCTCAAACATGTTTTATGCCCATCAATATTGATGGATAATCTAAATGTGACTTGACCATGCGACATTGATGGATAATCCAAATTCATTGAGATTATATTTTTCTTTTCAAAATTTTGAACCTGCACTTGTTTATTTCTTCAGGAAGTCAGAGTTCAGCTGTTGTAAAGCACAAAGCATCTGAGGATCTGGACGATGGTGAGATAATGAGAACTACTTTCTTTTAAAAGACTATGAAGTTCCTAGAACCAAGGATCAAAATTTCGGGTTTCGTTTCGGTTTCGGAGGGGACCGAAACCGAAAATTTGAACCGAAATTTCGGCCGATAATATCAGTCTCATATAAAACTCTGACCGAAATTTCGGTCCAAATTATTGTTTCGGTAAGGACCGAAACCGATAATTTGACCCGAAATTTCTGTCATTTCGGCCGAAATTTTGATCCTTGCCTAGAACTGTTAAGTTTTACCTTAAAGTTAGTTTATTGAAGACAATCTCGATGCAGTGCATTCTCTTGATTTAATCTAATAGAATGATTTTTCCGTATCCATAGTTTAACAGAATCTTTAAGTCATATTAACTATATGGTAAATGGGGCGTGACTGCCCTATTACAGATAAAGGCATAGAGCCATAACTGCCCCACTTTTAGGCCACATGGGAAATGTTTTTTAGCAATCTATGTCATCAAGGTAGTAGCTTATGTGTTGAACTGAAGTGGGCCTAAAATTACTCATTGGATGTTTTAAACAATCTGATCCATGCACTCTTATTCTCAAAGCCAATCCCAAATAGATGGGATAAGGCTATGATGATGATCATGATGATCTATGCACTATAATATGGATTTTGGTGCAATTTTTTGACGGTTGATACTAAAGTGCATTATTCAGATGGTTGCAATCCTCTCATAGGTGCGTTTCTTTGTATGAGGCATGTGCCAATGATGGACTGCTAGTTGAACTATTTGGATTAATCAAAGATGTGCTCCACGTGGCAAAAAATTGGGCTGTCACGGCCCTATCTGTATACAAGCGTTCAGCAGAGGCGCACTTTACTTTGAATTATTTTCTCTGACGAGTTATGTTTGCCAATGATGGAAGTTATGTTTATGAAAAAAAGTCTATACTAGAGCAATATCTGACCATCAGCTGATATTGCTTTCGTCCAAAAACAATTCGAGGAAACATTCACCATCTAGATTTGAGCTAACCTGACTATTTCGTAAGGACTTCGATTCGTTGTGGTTGACAAATAAGGTCATTATGATTCTTGTGGTCCACCTGATTTCCATTTGTTTAGAAAATTAAAGCTCAAGAAATATGACCTTAGGTAGTGGTAGGACTAAGGGGTTTCAGAAAAATGAGAGAAGTTGTGAGAAGAATGGCTGAGCTAGAGGTCAAGGAAGAATTCCTCCCCTATGTAGGCAAGAAGGTGGACCACAATTGGTTAAAAGGGAACGACATGAATAGGAGGATACTTTCTGAATATGACATCTAGGATCTGTTGTCTGGGTAGAGGTGGACCTCCCTAAGATCTTGTTTGGCAATCAGACTCCCATTGAGTGGCCATTTTCAAGTAAGGAAGTTAAGGCTGCTATTTTCTCCTTATTATGGGATATAACAGCAGCCGCCTTAAAGATCAAATGACTTTGAATTTTTCCATGACTTGTTAGGAACTGGTAGAGAGACTTGGTTATAGTTATGGAGGAATTTTATATATGCCATAAAACATGAGGGGTCTTATATTCTGCCATCTTAACCCTAATCGAAGGTGATGAATGCCGAGGATATTGGTGAATTCCACCCTATAAGTTTGGTAGGAGAGGTCTACATGTTTTTAGCTAATGTATCAAGTGGCTTATGCGTGGTTTAGTTTCCCCAAACCAAAGGGGTTTGGTTAAAGATAGGTAAATCTTAGACAGGATAGTGGTGGCCAATGAGCTCAGAGAGGGAAGGCTCTAAACTTTGACCTCTCGAAGGCCTATGATAGGATTAAATGGTTTTTTGATGCACATGTTG
The DNA here is from genome assembly GCA_021018995.1 of Chloranthus sessilifolius. Taxonomy (NCBI): domain Eukaryota; kingdom Viridiplantae; phylum Streptophyta; class Magnoliopsida; order Chloranthales; family Chloranthaceae; genus Chloranthus; species Chloranthus sessilifolius. Next base: position 33,988,759 of record CM037589.1, read on the forward strand.
AGAAGATAAATTTCTGCCCAAAGTGGGGGAAGTGGATACATTGGAGTCTACATGGCCTGGTTTTCTGTCATAATCAACGGAGTCAACGGAGACCAAGTTGGTTACTTTTGTTCCGAAGACGTCACTAATCCCCAATGGGAGGGACAAAATACTCTAAGGAGCTAGGAAGTAGGAAGTTAAGGCATTATTGTTAAGAAGCTCAACAATCTGTAGATAATCTGATATCCTTGCTAATTTTTTGACGGAGATGTATGCTTATTTCATTTTTTTAATTTTTAGAAATTTTTGTTTTGCGGTTTTTTTCTTCTTTTTAATGATTTAAAAAAAAAATCAGATTGGATCCTTACATATGTGATTTACTGTTTGATTCAAATTGATCCCTTGTGATTTTAACAACCTTGCTCATCTATCAGATTAAGAGAGCAGGTAAAGAGAATATGGAAGGATCAAAATAGGTTCCTGTCCCCTACAAGGTCAGATTCTTCGTGTGGACCGTATGTAAGGAGAAAGTTCTCACGCGGGATCAGCTGAGGAGGAGGGGGATGGATGTGGCGACGACCTGCGTCATGTGCGGTTCGGGGGAGGAGACTGCGGCGCACCTTTTCCTTCACTGTGGTATGGCCACCTCCATCTGGAATGCTGTAATCAGACTATCGGGCCTGAGTTGGGCTATGGCAGCGACCCCTTACCAGCACCTACTGAGCTGGGCCCCGTGCGGGGGATATGCAACATGTCACCTGCAGACTAGGTGTGCTATGTTCGCGGTGTTTTGGTGCATCTGGCTGGAGCGAAACGCCAGAATATTTGAGTCTACCAACAAACCTATGGGTCTCATTGTCAAATCCATTATGGACCTGGTCGGCTTTTGGGGAAGGGATGGTACGAGGGGAAGGGAACACGATTTTAATGGCTGGGATCCAGGCTGAGGGGTGGTATCCTGCTGTTTTGTGGCTGCGCCTTTGCTCCCCTTTCTATGGTGCCTGTTTTTTTACTTCTCTCCTTTTTGCTTTTCTCCTCTTTCTCTTTATCGCCCTTGCGGGTTTCTTTTATCAGTTCTTCTGATTGTATTGGGTTCTCAGCGCCTTGCTGTGTTTCAATATATGACTTTTTACTGATAAAAAAAAATAAAAAATAAGGAAGAGTGAGGTGATGCAAATCACCTAGTCTTACTGATGTAATATTTTTTATGTTTTCTATAAATACAATACAACTGAATATAATAATATCATTTTCTTTTTTTGAAAGAATGATAACAATATAAAGTTACTGATATTTTTAGTCCTGATGGTAGTCGTGATAATATTATTGTATGGTCAATTTATGATTTAATTATTTTTTCTTAAATTAATATAAACAAAAATTAATTTAGAAGTTTCCAAACATAGCTTTAAAAAATAGAATTGCTTTCTAGTTAATCTCTTGATTCTCCCTTGGCACCTTCAGACCTAAGGGTTTTATTTTCTTTTTGTTACCGCATTGGCTCCTGCTCCTACATCTAGCTGACACTGGTAGCTACAATAACAATGAAATGCCTTTTCAGTTGCCCCCGTTTCTAAAATATTGGGTATTTGACCTCTGTCTCTCTTTTGAGGATAAAAACAAGAATGTATTTGGAACAAGGGATAATAACTCCTGACCGACATTTAAACACCAAAATGTTGTTTAAATGATCTTACACCATTAAAATTACACATTTTATCTTACCTCATTGAAGTGTGATTTGTCATTATGCCATGTAACGCACATCTATGACCAATCTAAATTGTTCAAGTGGCAATCCATCATAGGAACATACCTATAAGTGAATGTGAACCATACGATTAATGAACTTTAATATCAGCCCTTAAAACTGAAAACAAGGCTGATATTATAGTGCCCAGTTCGGATGGTTTAAATCTACCTAAACCACCATTTTTGGGCCTGTTGCACTTCAATCTTTGATCTATCACTTTGACCTTGTGGATCACCCACTTCTTAAACCATCGATGGTATAAGATCACTTAAACACCATAAATGACAGTCAGGAGAGTCGGGTCCTTGAAACAATTAAGACTAAACTAGAAACAAGGGTCAGATATTTTCCTGATCTGAAATTGTGAACAATCTGTCTCTCATTCGTGTCACAAGGTTATCAACTCACCTTTTACCCCCTTGATTTCTGCAAAGGATGTTCTCCAAAAGCTGAGGCAGTCAACTGTTGACATGATTCAATGGCTAAAAGGTGCATCGTAAGGTTGATGACCTTGATGTTAATGACAAATAAATTGAAATGTCTGTCATTGGATGGTATGTTTAATTAAATTTGGTTGCATGAAGTTTGGTGTGGGATTGGAAGCAAAGGTGGTTATGGGGCATTGATATTAAATAATAATTGAAAATTTGATGTTTTTGCGTCCCTTTTGTTTGGCCTTCCCTCTGTATTGGTTCTCCTAGCACCTTGCTGGCTTTTCTACTAATACAATTTACCGATCAAAAAAAAAAAATGAAAATTTGAAGATGCATGTGTCTAATAAAAATAATTAACTCACGATGTGTTGTATTTACTTATCAAAGCTTATACAATATTGATTTAAAAATGAAAAATATAAAAAATTTGATTTAAATAAAAGGGTGGTCTTGAGGAACCATGGTAGAGCAGGGGCGAGATTTTGGATAGTGTACCTTGGGGGAAAAACCCTTGCCATTAAGTTGTAGAATATTTGATGTATACTGCTGATAGTGGACAATCAACCTTATCATGCATCTATGTGGGACATATTGATTTTTGACACATAATGCCTATAAATGAGTTGTTGTAGTCTCGTATGGTTATTAAAACCTGGCATTTACTTGTAGTATTCTTACATAGTAGAACTGTAGAAGCTTCGTCTTGTATTCCAGTCGCATGATAGTGTTGTTGATTTTCCTTGTTTGAACTGGGGGAAATCCTAAAGGCGCAATTGGTTTGGTTAATTTACATGAAATTGATGAAATATGACATTATAACTTGAGGCTGCAAGTTTAGTGTCCACTAGTTAATGAACTTTCTTCTTATGGATGAACAGAAGATGATTTGGCACAGCCAAGCAGCCCGTCCTTGAAGAAGACTGAGGAGAAGGGTATCGTTTTGGTACATGAGGTCAAATGCAAGGTTTATGTAAAGGTACTTTTTTTTAAAGATTATATGATGTCACATTTGAAATTGACGTTGAAGCATCCACTATGTTTGCTAAGCATCATAAAAGAAAAAACCACTATGTTCATATATAATTACTGCATAGAAAGAGGAAGTAAAACTGATTGATATAATAGTAAGGGAAAAAAACAACTGATGCAATAATTAGGACAGACCCCCAGACAACACCACTGATGCAACAGTTAGGACCAGACCCCTAGACTGAAATATAGGATATAAATTGGTGTAAGAGCTATGACCTCTAATCCCACATGATCCAGCTTCCTCTGATAAACTGCATGTTGCAAGAACAATTGCTTCTGCAATAATCTAGCCAGCTTTAATAATACTAGACACAGCAAATTCCGTCTTTGTTTCTAGGAGAAGAGCAACATCTCAAATCAGCATGTGTTGATTCAACCTGCCTTTAATCAGCTGTATGTTGTGGTCACGAGTCACAACAATGTTTAACTAACTGGAACTTGACTCAAAGCTTGGTTGGGTTAACTCATTTCTTTATTGGTGTTCAGGTTATGGACCGATATTTTGCCAATTTACCAAATTAGCATTATTAGGCTTTAGGACAAACATGAGGTCATATCATATTTTGAAGGACAATTGTTGCTGCCATTTTACTTCATATATATATATATGTCAACAGGTCGTGTTTAGGTTTAAATAAAAAGCCTGGCCGATCCCGGCCCGATTTTGGTATCCGGATTGACTTGGGCCTAATTTTTAGAGTAAAAAATGATCAGGCCAACCAAAACCCTGCCCTGCGATTACATTAAGAGGAAGGATGGCCCAGCCCGAATTCGGCCCGGACCAAACCTGGCCCAGTTATTATTATTATTTTATCTGGGCCGAGTTCGGGCCTATGTTTTAGGGTCGAAATAATCAGGATAATCTAAATCCCAGCCCGAATCGGCGTGTTAGCAGCTCCAATATTGTGTGTGTGCGTGCACGCATGTGTGTGTATGTTCTTATACACAGTATTTAATGGGAATTGTTGTCTAAAGAGTAAGATTCATCTTTGTGACATTGTCTGATTACGAATTACTACTAAATAATTGGAGTCTTTGGTATGATTAAAACTTCAGTACAGTATGTACACTTATTCATAAGAGATATATACATAATATTATATATATATATATATATATATATATATATATATATATATATATATATATATATATATATATATATGTATGTATGTGTGTGTGTGTGTGTGTGTGTGTGTGTGTGTGTGATTTCATCAGAGATATATACTTGTCTCCATGAATGTAGACTGATTTCATGGAATGAGAATTTTGTTACCTCTTTGTAAGTTTGGAATAGTACAAACAACAGAAACGGTTGCAGCACCCTTATTTTAATCTCCGCAATACCATTTTGGCTCAGGATGTTGTAAACTCACATCGCCTATTGTGTTCACCTTTTTCTAAATTAGGCGTTTTATTTCGTGATGTTGCTTTTGCATGATAATGGTATTTTATTTGCATATTTAACTTAATTATTTAGTTATCTAGAAACTACATTTCTGTCATTGGTTGATTCTCCTCTTTTCTTTTCTTTATCCAGCCAGATAGTCCTGTGGATAAGGGCTGGAAAGATATGGGTATGGGCCAGCTATGCATAAAATGCAAAGAGGGTGCTACCAAAGCTACTAAAGAATCCAAACCAACAATCGTCGTTCGGAATGATGTATGCCTCTTTCCTGATATCTTTTGATTGCAAATATAACTTGAAATCTTAATCTTATAAGAATGAGTGCCCTGACAGTTCGTAGAAGAAACCAAGGATCAAAATTTCGGCCAAAATGACCGAAATTTCGGGTCAAATTATCGGTTTCGGTCCTCAGCGAAACGATAATTTGGACCGAAATTTCGGTCAGATTTTTATATGAGACTGATATTATCGGCCGAAATTTCGGTTCAAATTTTCGGTTTTGGTCCCCTCCGAAACCGAAATGAAACCCGAAATTTTGATCCTTGGAAGAAACTAATGCTCTCTTGGTACTGCTCTATTCAATATGTCAGCTGTTGGTCTTTTGAAATGATAAGCATAGGCTATGTTTCTTGGGTATGGATCTTTCTAGGATTAAATGTTTGATTGATTTCTATTTGCTTCCTTAGAGCTAGTTGGGACATAGGCTGGCTGGTAGATGGTGAAATCTTTTATAGTTGGCAATGGATGATGTTGGATTTTTCACTAGAACTTCAGAAACAGATACCCTTTTGAAGGATATAAACTCATTGATCTTGTTATGAATTGGATAGCTGCTATAATTTTACTTTTATCTGTCAACTCTGCCATAACTTGAGTTACGGCAGAGTTGGTGTGTTTTTTTTTTTATCTGTCAACTCTAACAACTTTTATCTGTCAACTCTGACAACTTTTATCTGTCAACTCTGCCATAACTTGGTGTTTTTTTTTTTTTTTTTTTCGTGATTCCAATTTTTTTGCAAGTTTCATGAATTTATTTAACCTTCTAAGATATAAACATCCTGGTTAAGGAACAACTTGTTATGATGCTTGATATTTTATTCACCTCTAGGAAACATACTAAGATAAAATTGTTGCTAGTAGTCATTACACTGCTAAAATTGGTAATCTATTTTGTTGTGAGGCAGGAAGACATGGTGAACTAGATAAATTGACATATATGTGTGCGTGAAGGCGATATTTGGCCTAATAATTTTAGGGCTATTGCAAATAAGGCACCTCTATTTGCACTCACTAAAACTTGAGAGCATTCCACCAGAGTGCCAGTGACTGCTTTGAATCAGATGATGGAGTTCGTTTTTCGTCCCAATCTTCCAGCCAATAGATCTTGAGATCATGGGCGTACCATCAGGCAGCTCACATGTTGATTCCTTGTGGCACACATCCCAAAAAGTGGTCCGAGAACCAAGCGTTTTTATTTGATTTTTGACTACTTTGAATCAAATGATGGAGACTGTTTTTTGTTCCATTCTTCCACAATAGATTTTGAGATCGTGGGTGCATCATTAGATGTCTCACATGTTGATTCCACATGGCATACATCCCATAAAATGACCAAAAACCAAGTGCATCGGCACTCAGGTGGGGTGCTCCAGAGTTTTACTGGGTGCAAATAGAGGTACCCTTGTAAATATTCATCTACATATATTATTCTTTTAAAAGGTAATATCCTTTTTTTTCACCGATATTTATATGCTCTGAATGAGAATCTCCATTTAATTTCCTGAGTTAGATGGTGTTGCATTGGGCTGTCTATTAATAATTCCAGATTTGGTAATAACTACTAACTAGCATTCTTTGTGTTAACAAAACAGCTTCTAAAGATCTAACTATTGTAAGTTTGCAACTCTTAAGAATGAAATTAATGTTCCTATGTTGTTGATTTTAAGGATTTTCACAGTATCACCGTTCACTGATTTCACCCAGTGATAATCTAACTCTCGGTATAAAGATGTAGAGCACACCGTTAAATGAAAGTTAACATGCTACATTGTAAATATTCATACATTATTCTCTATTGACCCATCCTGCTAGGAGGTCTGTTTAATATTGTGTTTGGCTTTGTAGACAGATTTTAGAAATTACCTAAAACAACGAAAGGATTTTATATGTTTAGAATAATTAAATCTCTTTCATATTGATATCTTCCAATTTGATGCATGAATTATATACGTTATTTATTGCAAGTGGAATGGGACTTTTCTCTTTCTTGACAATTTATTTCTCAAGGACTATGTACTTTTTAAATAAACTTCTTCACATATGGAGAACAAAAATACTTATTTTGTGCCTCCATAATATCAAGAAACTTCTTCAAATGTACCTTATGGATTTTTTTTTTAAGGAAAGGGAAGGTGGATATGTATTTTTCAAAATTGTTATGAAAGTGAACTAGACAATTGTGCTCCAAAAAGCTTTTTTATAGGTAAGTGTTATTGTTGTTGTAAAGAATAGTTTAAAATCTTAGGCAATATCGGGATGCATCATTCAACGCGTACTGCATTGGAGCCCGATGATATAAACCAATATGGTTTGTACTTTGTACTAAATGATCCAAATCAATATGGGGTCCCAATTGTATCATTGATACAAAGTTTCAATTGGTGACCTAGACAATACAACTTGGTAACTGAGTCGAATGATATGAGCTCTGATATGAAGATTTTAAACTATAGTGTATGGATTATGTTAGGAGAGTATCTTTGCACCACTGGGTAAGAGATTTGTAGTCTATTAATTCACTATAATTGACATTAAAGGAGGTTACAAATTGAGATTCACTTTAAGTGAACAGTGGTTAGCTCCACAATGATGTTTGTTAAGTGATCTATATGTTACTCCATTTTATGATTTCATAAATCCCTCATAGATTCCATGTGTAATTTGAAAGTGCAACTATTGGAGCAGCAATCTTAGCGTGTGCGCAATATACTAACATAGATATAAGAAATTGATGTAAATATTATTAGAGAAATATATTATAGCCGTATCCGATCTCCATCATCATCATCATCATCATGACAGAGGTTGGATACATGCTATAGTATATTTTCTTATGATATTTATATCAATTTCTTATATTGTCGTATGCAATATCCATTATCACATTTGATATCAACACATTGTCTCGGTATCATCCAATACAAGTTTGTGTCCGATGATGCCATGTGAAATGGACCCATATTATTATCATTTGATACAAACTTATATGGGTTTGTGTTCCCATCATGGGTCAAAATACCGGGTATCGGATACGTATCGTCCGAGCTCAAAACCGATATGTATCGGAATAGTAAAATACCGGACGATACATTGAATGTATCGTCCGGGTATATGCATACAAAATGGCGATACGGTACATTCAATGTACCGTATCGTCCCAGTCCAAAACCGATATGTATCGTCCGATACGTATCGGTGTCGAACGAAATTTTGACCCATGGTTGCCATGGTATGACAATGAGACATGATGGATGATATGTATCTTGTATCTATTTCTATGAGATTTTATTCCATTGTTGATTGCTCTCTTCCATTTCTTTCAAGATCATATATGATGTTTTAACACTTCAACAGAATTCATGAGACTACGATTAACTAATGCAAAATATTGCCTTACAGTTCAACATTTATTTAGTTGATTTTCTGATCAAAATTAGAGTTAAATTGTTTTGCTTCTAATTTATAATTTTGTGCACGCGCTTGCATTTTGGGCTTATGAAAATTAATCCCTATTTATTACCCATGCTTCATTTGACAATGTATGTTTTCGTATGCATATATGGTATTTATATACAACAAAAAATGTGCTTTGGAGTTTGTTTATAAGTGATTAACATGCATTTTTTTGTTTTTTTTTTTTTAAATAGGTAAAATTAATTTTGTATATTGAACGGAGTTGCTATGTTAAAACAAGGAACACAATCAGTTGGCCTACAGTGAGACGCATGGTTACCCAGAAACCTGTTTTACCCTATCGTACCAGTCCCCAAACGTACCAATACTGGGGACTGGTACGAATCATGTCCAAAACGTTTATAGAAACCCGTTTATTTAAGATTGAAACTGGTTTCCTTAAAAATAGAAACGAGTTTTTGTCTTTGTTGAAACTTGTGTCAATTTATATAGAAACCCGTTTCTATTCTAAAAGAAACTAGTTTCCAAGATGGTGAAGTTGTTTCTTTTTGCTTTGGAAGGGATTGTGTCTTTTTGTTTTGGACCCTCCCAAGAGTAGAATTTTGAATCTAGTGTCTCCATTTTAATTGCAATTTTTTGATTCCTATCTTTTTATTTTTGGAACTACATATGTGACTAGTTATGGATCTTTGAGACTTGTTCTTAGAGTTGATTAATCTTATTTCTTTTATTTTGTGAACTTATTGAATGAAATTATGGATGTAGTTAACTAGTTATGTTGGTGTTTAGCACCTCTCTCATTAAGTTTGGAGTAAAATGAGAACATTGTCTTCAAAAATATAAATATTAATACTTACATATAAATATAATTATCGTATATAATTACAAAAGAGTACTAATGTTACACCAATATCACACATTGCCCAAAATATTCATGTCACATCTATATTGCACCAATAACGTTTCTATGATGAATCCATCTCATATCTATTTCGTACCTATAACGCATTGTTTTCATTTCTATTTTCGTATTTATAACGTGCCTATTTCGTTTCTATGACATTCCAATGCCGTACCAATAAAGTATCAATAAAAACGTACTAGGAACTTTTTCCACCTAAAGGTACCAGTACCCGTACCAGCTCCTGGCAACTATGAGTTAGAGTGAGAAATTTGATATCTAATATATTCAGTTTAACTAAGTTTTCATCAATAATGTTTGCAATCCTCGAAAGTCATCCTCTTAACGTTGAAGCCGTGATGCCATTAATATATCCCCCGTTATAACTGAATTGAATTTCCGTTTTGGATAGAATCAGAATTCCCTCAAGAAGGTCCTTGTCGTGACTTAATTTGAGTATTTAATTCGATCCGCCTTTGCATCATTTTCAAACACCTTCCCTCATCATCTCTTATTATTTGCCCTTGACTTTTGCTTACCCTGAATTTCCCAAAGAACGGCCATAAAAAATTCTCGTAATTTTTCATTTTCCCCAAGTTTTTTATCTCACGAATATCTCTCCAATCTCTTCTCATTCTGTTCCTTCTTTCATTCATCAACAAATTATGAAAAGTCCGTCTAAATTCTTCTCTAACAGGGATTCATCATACAGTATTTAACTTGTTTTGTCGTCGTCGTCATCATCATCATCATCTAAAATGAGGTCATTTATTTGGGGTCAGGAAATGGATGTTGCATCATACCTAAAGATTATGCTACTCCTTTGTTCCTATCATCACCATCATCATCTAAAATGAGGTCCTGTATTTAGGGTCAGGAAATGGATGTTGCATTCATCCCTAAAGATTATGCCACTCCTTTGTTTCTATGAAGTATAAACCAAAAGATGATTGATGTAGGCAGAAGAGAAGAAGATCACAGGATAAAAGAACTTTAATAGGGGAATATCGAAAGCATACCCTTTGATTCAACCAAATAAGGTCAATAGAGAGTTCATCAACCATTCAACCTTCACAAGAGAGAATTCTAATAGCCTCAATGTGGATATTCGAAATTTAGAGTCCTAATCCAACTTCCTAACATTAATTATAACGAGGATCTTAGAAATGTTTCACGTGATCGATATCCACGTGGACTTATTTCTCTCGAGAATTCTATGTTCTCTAGTTTCTTTGGCTGTTATTTCATTCTTTGATTAACACAACTCACAACTCACTAGGAAACTGCCGACTTAAACTGTTAAAGTCTGTCAAGTGATAATTTATTTTATAACCCTTTCGCTTTCTGTTTTGAAGTTCTCTTGCTCACTTATATTTAGGCTGCATGACTACATAAGTCGTCACATGACTTACGGGTCATTGTAGTTATTGAAGTCACTTGTTGGGCCTCTCTGACAGCCCCTTACCAAACGTAGTTTAACAGGCCTTTTTCCTCTTTTACTGAAATCCCGTTTATAAAAAAAGGCTAGTTAGCAGCCCTGCTAACAGCACTTTGAAGTCTTTCTCCTGCAGGCCTGCAACTCCTTTTCTTCTTACTGTGACACCCCCCTTAACAGCTCCGGCAACCCTTCGTTGTAGCCTTTTACACCTCTCCTGCGCCAGCTTTACTCCTCTAACCAGACCTGATATGACTCTGTTTAGGCCAAATAAACAGCCCTTAAACAGGCCCCAAACAGAAGGTTTCAGACCATTGTCCTTCCTTTTCTCTTCAATTCTCTTCTCAATCCTCCTCCTCCTCCCCACTAAGGCATGAAGTAGACACTTCCAAAAGATACATCGCCTAGGGCCTGGAATGCCATCTACCATCCTCCCATGAAATTTACAATTGTTTTGGGAATACTCACATTATTCCAAGGAAAAAAGAAATAACACCAAATATTACTGGTCTCTAAGCCAAGTACATGGCAACCAATCCTTCCTCTTTTCTACACAGTGCACCAATTTGCTAGTTGAGATTCATCTTTTTCGAATTTTGAAAAGTCCTTGTGTTGTTCATGCAAACCATTTAGATGAATATCTCGACTTAGGATCTAAGGGATCCCCAAATCTTAATGCAAGGAGAAGCTTGTCCATTTTCCACCTTTAATCAGCTAAATAAGGAATGAGAGGACCCACGACTTTCTAAAGACTGATCTTACTACTATATATTCCCTCCTTATCTAAGAAGTAATTTTCTTACCAAACTGACAAGACTCAAGAGTGACTCAATAGCAAGGTTCCTAAAAAACGCTAAACACCATATCACTCTTTCCTCACAAATTCCCAAGGAGCTTTTCTTTGTTCAATATTTACTTCTAAAGATCTTGGAAAAAACATACGAAATGAAGCACCTGCTTAAATATAAAGGAAAAATCAAATTCTACTCAACTCTACCCTGACCTAATTCTTTGCAAAAACTATTGTCTTCTAAATTTCTTTCCAAACACCAGACTGCACTCCCTACCTAGGGACTTCCATTTCCTTAGCGTTGTTTTTTTTTTCCCTCTTAAAGCAGATTGAATTTTCATTCTATGCCTTCTCAGAAGCAAGCGGGAGATTTTCTCATTGCTAAGCTCAAAAGCAGGTCAAGCTGTTTGGTCAACAAGGGCAAATATATCAGCCTAGAGTACGACAATCAGTCTCACTTGTCTCAACATCTATTGCTGCACCTTTTTTTCTCAGATAACATAGCCCCATGACCATCATATATCAAACCAAACCTTCATGATCATTTCCAATGGACAACTATATATATGTATGTATATATCGTACTTGATGAGTTGAGGCGAGATTTGAAGGTCTCCCATCTTCCTATATGACTTGAAGTTTTCCAATTTGTCTGCCACTTTAGCGAACCTTTGGAAATATAGATATATATTGGAGAGCTAGGAAATTAGAATTGACAGAAGAACTCACAATCAGAATCTTGGAATGGAAAGCATGGCCATTTTAGTTGTATGCTTATAATGTTCTTTATGATGTGGATTCAATGTGCTCACTATCAGTGTGAGAGGAGCTTCTGTCCGCAATCATGTTGCATGGTCCATGACTGAGCTCCAGTCTGATAGAGGTTAGACCTTTTGTATACCCTATGCGAAAAATTGCCAATCGTTTGTTTGGTGTTCATCTAGTCAACCTCTCGCTTGTTTTTGTTTTTCATATTTCTCTTGAATTGTTGATTCCTTACTCGGGCAATATGTATTGTGTCGGACAAGTTGTCAATCTGCGGGTTGGACATATGCATGCAACCACTGTTCTAGGCCTTCTTGTTTCATCCCAATATAAATCCTTATTCCCTTTTCTGCCTAACTATTGAGTCAGATATATCCCCATCTGACATGGCGCTCAAGCCAGATCTATTCCAATTTTGGGCTGTGAATGTTTAATGATTTACTATTAAGAGAGTATCACCCCAATTTCTTTTTAATGTTATGCTGTTTTTGGCTTTAGCTTTGTCAGTTTTTTTTCAAGAGTTTAGTATATCTTAGTATGCTTGTAGGGAACTCGTGTGAAGCTCTTGATGGAAAAGATGTCATGCTAGTTTTATATTATTTAGGATTTAGGATTTAGGATTTCTGTATGCTCATCATCTTGCATTGTCTGAGGAGCTTTTGTTTTTAACCGGAATAAGAAGCTTCTGCCCAAACTCATGTTGTACGGTCCATGAGTTATCTTGAGTTAGAGTTTGGATCTTTCGTATACCTTCTGAGATACATCGCAAAAATTTCTTATGGCATTCATGTAGCAAGCCTCTCTCTCTCTCTCTCTCTCTCTCTCTCTCATGCCTGCGCGTGATTCTTTATTCCTTCTTTTCTGCACAGAAACTGGAATTGCAGTATCCGATTTATTTCTCCATTACAGAATCCAATTCATAGATGTTTAATCAAGCGCTTATGAATCCAAAGTATGGTGATCCAATATTAGTTTAATTGTTCAGACTACAAATCAATGATTAATTAAGTTACTCTACTCTCTCTCTCTCACGCCTGCGCGTGATTCCTTATTCCTTCTTTTCTGCACAGAAACTGGAATTGCAGTATCCGATTTATTTCTCCATTACAGGATCCAATTCATAGATGTTTAATCAAGCACTTACAAAGTATGGTGATCCAATATTAGTTTCATTGTTCAGACTACAAATCAATGATTAATTAAGTTACTCTATTATTCTTCTGGGTACCCTGGATTTTCAATATATATATATATATATTTTTTAATTTTTAGTTTTAGGAAGCTGGGAATGAACCTGTGACTACCTAACTATTGATTTTTTTCTGTTGTTTAACTGGCTTGCAGGTTGGAAAAGTGTTACTTAATGCTTTGTTATACACAGGCATCAAAATGAACATGCAAAAGAACACTATCACTACGATTTTCCATACTTTGGTAATTTATCATGAAGCCGAATTATTGCAATTTGGTTCTAAATTTTAGATTGGCCGATTCAAGTTTGGGTTATACAAGTACCTCATTTGTGCTCATATTTAATATATAAATTGCTATCGATCAAAACTTTCTTTCCAAATAATACCTCAACACTGTAACTGACATTTTTATATGCGATATGCAGTTTATTGCTAATTTAAAAATCACATTATTTATATATATAAAGATTAAGAGTAATAACAGTGTACTGCACCACACTATTATACTCTGCTGTTTGATTAAAAAATTATTAATACTCTCTAATTCTTCCCATGGGCCGTTTCGCAAAATTGGATGATCCTAGCCATCCTACCAATGGGCTTATTTATGGATCAGTTCCCATGACTTCTGACCATCTATAAGTAGTCAATTGATCAGACAGGAACAGCCTATCCACATGGCTATTGCCCATCCAACAGATTTCCCACACCGAATGGGATGACCCTGGTCGATTAATATGTGCACCAATGTGGCATATCTCTAGAGCAAAACATGGAATTTACTAACGTGATGTTATGTGATGTGTTATTTTTAATTGCGCGCTTTTGCTGATTGTTCTAGGCTGTTGGAAACGAAGTTACAAATAGTGAGATTTCTGTAGCTCGTACCTACTTATTGAGGATGAAAACTGAGGAAGAAACAAAGAAGCTGGCAACGGCAATTAAAGAATATGCTCCAGCTGCTTGAAAATCTATTCAAAGTAACAGCCAACTGAGGTGGTGGTTACGAAGACTGGCGATGGCACTTGGAGGATATGCTTCCACTGCTTGAAAATCTATCCATGTTTTTATTTTTTGGTGGCAAGTCAGTGGGAAAAATCAGTTCTCATGCTTACACATAGCGGCATCATTTTTCTCATGATTCTCTTTTTTTTTTTTTTCATAGTTTTGAGCTTTGACTTGAGTTGACAATATTTATCCCCATCTATTTCAATATATCCAAGATACATTGGCTCTATACACACGAAAGAGGGAAATTTTTTTGGTGAATGCTGGATATTTTGGGGCTGCCATAAGATTGTAATATTAGCCAACGATAATGAGAGTTTTAGCTCTGTTTCGTTACAAATTCATACAGGTTGATTGTATTCTCTTTTACCCTATTCTTTGGATTTGGAGCCTTGGAGGGGAATGCCACTATGGGTCTGTGCTTATAAGCGTGCCTTTTCTTCACTATCGTTTGATACAATTCCAACGGTGGTAATTTGCCCCTTATAGGGGGACGATTGCACAATACACAAATCACCAGTGCAAAGGTAATCAACTTTTCTTTGTTTCAATGAAAAATCTATGCTGATGCCGTAAACATCACCTGAACTGATTGACGTTTCTCTGTTTCGATGAAAATCAATGCAGATGCAGTAAGCATCACCTGAACCGATTGGGGTTTTTCCCGTGGCTATCTCATGGTGGTGCTCCCAATTTTGTACTCTTCAGCTCAAAATCATTGCACCCTTTTGTTTCTTTTTATTAGGAAAACAAATATCCAAATAGCAACTTCGTTTTATTTTTTTGATTGTCAAAGTTGCAACTTTATTAAAGAATAAAATTACACCCGGATTGCCCTAAGTAGGGGTGTTATTGGGTCGATTTTCATGCTAAATCGAAACTGAACTAATAACTATCGGTTTCTAGTTTCTCAAACCAAAATCGAACCGATTAGCTTCCAAATCGAAACCGAACCGATAACTATCGATATCTAGTTTCTCAACCCGAAATAGAACCGATGAGCTTCCAAACCGATAAATCGGTTCAGTCGATTTTCGGTTTCGAAACCTTGGTTTTTTTATTTGTAAAAGTTAATTTATTTATAAATTAATTTTTTTTTTACAAATAATCCCTATTATTTGTAAAATAGGTAAACCCTATTATTTGCAAAATTTTCTTTTTGCAAATAATATTTATTATTTGTAAAAAAGGAAAATAATACTTATTACTTTGGTAAACCCTATTATTTTTTTTTATAAAAAGGAAAACCTATTTTTGTATGCACCTGAGTGATATTCTATTATCGGTCTCTTATCGGTTTGGTTTTGGGTTTTTTACGTCAAAATTAAAACCGAATCGATAACTTGATAAGTCACTTTTCAAAAATTGAAATCGAATCGATATGCCTTAAAACTGAAATCGAACTGAAATTTTGGCTAGTCGGGCCGGTTTTTTGCACAGCCCTAAGCAAGAAGCTTATAATGCAGAGGAGAAAATAAAATATAAAAAATAAGGGGAATTAAAAAAGAAAGAAATAAATAAAAGACTCTTTTAAGGTAGAAGCTTCGACAATGTCATCATCCCTAATCAGAGCAAACAACGCAATCGAGATAGAAAACAGGTAGGAGGTTTAGGGCCTATTTGGATAAAAACACGGGAAACGTGAGAAAGTAAAATAATATTCTTATATTTTCTCATGGATGCTTAAGTTGTAGGAAGTCATAGGATTCTTTTGTTTCCCTTTGTTTTCCGTTGTTTGGATAACCACATTACTAGTTGGAGAAATGAAGAATTAATCAAATTCTGTGTTTGGATACATATGCAAGAAATTGTATGAAAATAACATATCCTAACAAAAGAAATAGCAAAATGACCAAAAACTTATATATGTATTAAATTTTTTTTTTCTTTACATATATTAGTGAATTGCTCTAGTGGTCGACTTAGTGCTTTGTAAAGGTTAGATTCTAAGTTCAAACTTTGTTATGTGTAATAAATTATTATTTTTTAATTAATTATACTAGAGCATATACATCATAGAAAAATCTCTCCAAAAATAAATCAACACTTAAATAGATGGAGGGGAGCTTAAAATAGGTCAAAATTGTAGGATTTAGTTAAAAACAAAAATTAAAGAAGAAATATTTGTTATGAAAACAAATACTATAAAAAATATTGTTTGAAGATTTTTGATAATTTTGGGTGGTCAAGATAATTTTGGATAGATGAGAATCTACTAATATAAATTAAAACCCCTAAAGCTTAGTAGCAAAGTTTTAGAAAGTTTGGATAGTCAATTGACTACCCAAGTCATAATGTGGCTCTACCTCTGATTTTTGGAGATGTGTGTCATATAGAATCAACATCAGACCGTTAGATAGGGGCGCCATGATCTTAGGATCTATCTTGAGGAAGATTAAAAAAAAAAATAATCTCCATCATCTTATTCAAATCAGTCAATGATTTTCGTCCGTGAAAAAATTGTGTGGTATAACTAAATGGGTGAGAAGAGCCGTCTGGATGAGAAGTTCGAAGGGTGGGAAAATATAAAACCGAGGGAACCCCTCGGCATTTATTATCGGATTTTAACGGAAGATGGGAAAATAATTTTCGGCCTTTCTAATGTCATCCAAACAACGGAAAATGCAGCAATTTATTTCCCCCTTACTAATTTTTCCTTTTTTCCCCAGTTTTTCCTAAACCAAATAAGCCCTTAGTGGCCAATATCAAAGTATCCCAAGTCATCCGCCTCAGAGTTGGGCCAATCGAGATCATTGGCAAAGATCCTTACAAACCTTGAACAGCGACACCGAATCGAGATCATTGGCAAAGTCGCTGGGTTGGTTCTTCCATAAAAAAAGGCCCAAAAAATGGGCCATCAACAAAATCTCGAATAAGGCATTGAGCATTCGGAAGGTGAATGGTTATTGGAGACTGACCAAGCAAGTCTTTGGCATTCAACAAGTTTTCCCTTGTCTTTTTGTTTATCATGCATGAGTCATGACATGTTACAGTTTGGTATCAAATGACATGCAATGTATGAGAATTTACAAATTCAGTGTTTACTGCTTTGGCCATTAAAATATAAGTTGGTGGACAGTAGCTTAGCTATTTTATGGGTGGTGTTGTGTGTTCTCTAGCATAGGTGGGCGGACAATGTTGTCTTCTTCTCTAGCACAGTAGTAAGTAAAGATGAATGGGGGAGATCTAACTAGAAGTAGAGATAAAGATGTCTGCATTCAAATCAGCAAGACATTCAGTTGGGAGGCCCAGAAAGGAATTCAAGAGAAAATCATCAATTGGATCGACGGTTGCGACCCCAACCAACCTGCACCTTCCTTCTCTATCCAACCTATCTCCCCTTCCCCTTTTCATCACCCCCGTGGACTCGTCTGACGTCAAAACAGTCTCTACCACCAATGGAGGAGCGTTGTATATACTCCCAACAGAAAACAAGAACTTCGCTTTGAACTCCAGATCAACCTACAATTTAAAAGGACAAAAAAACCCACAAAGAAAATACTTACATTTCCTTACTACATTTCATGGTGGTTAAGAGATGCTTTCCATTTTTAACTTCTTTTAAGTTCACATTAGAAACCCATTTTCTAAAAATCAAGAAATGTGATTAGTAGTGGTATCCTCACAGTAACCAAGTTCGGATTTGGCAATCATTCAGTGGGTTTCAATTCGATTTGAATCCAGTAAATTTAAGAAAGATTCAGGGAAAAATTCACAAGAATTCGGGGATTATAAAAAATAATAATACATTATTAAAATATGCAAAAACATATATCTATTTATAGTCTTTTTTTTTATTTTTATGAATATATCTATTTATAGTTAAAAACAATGTCTTCAGAGAATAAAACAAGTGTGTTACATACTGCATGTATTAACAATTTACAATCATAATAAATTAATAAAATTAAAGTATGACTAAAGTATGGGAGCTAAACTTGCACATGAGATTTGTAATGTGGCACATGGTGAAAAAGAAAGACTTTGTTATTTTTGGGATATAGGCCACGTGGAGAATCATCTAAGCCGCCTGATTTGATTATGATGTAAAAATCTTTGAGGCGAAAAATTGGCATGAAACACGATCTCTATCATTTGATTTAACATACACTACAAAAAACAAGATTATGAGCGGCAACCAAAAACTGCTGCTATTAATAAAAAATTGCCGCTAATAATCTTAATAGTTTTTGTGTAGTGATAGTCCAAACGTATCATAAGATTCAATGATTGACTGTGTTAAATCAGATGATAGGATTGTGTTTGGTGCCAATCATTGGTAACAAAGATCTTTACATTATGGCGTTTAAATTAAACGGCTTAGATAGTGTTATATGTGGTAAAAGTCTAAAAAATACTAAGTCTCTTTCTAACCCATATGCCACAGTACAAATCTCGTGTGCAAGTTGTAGCTATCACAGTGTTAGAAATCCAAGAAGTTTCGAAAAAGTTGTCAAATTTGGGAAAAAATGGAGAAAAATTTAGAGAATCAAACCAAGCGGATGAAAAGTTGTGCAGATCGCCTATTTGGAGAATTTTGCCAAAATTTAACTAGTAGGGATATACGAATCTACCTTTCCTGTTACTTCATCAATGGTTCCTCGAAAAAGCTCAGGAACGATGTCAATCTTCAGGAAGAATGGCAATGGCAATCCTAAGAACCTTGTTGTTGCACTCTCCAATGGAGGAATATAAAGAGTTGGAATATCGAAAGAGACCAAGATTTCACTTGGTAGTCCGTTGGCGTTGTTCTTCGTTCCGGTTGCAGTACCGGATCCTCCTTCGGCGTCGTAATCGAAGTCGGGATATCTAGAGATTCCCAGCTTGCATCCTCTCTGGGTCTTGAATTTCACACTGAAAATGTCAAATTTTGCGAGTTGGGTTTGAGTGGTTGTTGCAGGTTTCTCTGAGTTTTGGTTGGAGGAGGAGGTTATGGGATGTGGTTTCTGTTTTGATTGGATTTGAAAGGATGAAGGAATGGTGAGTGGTTTCGTTGAGAGCTTGATGAGGATTTGAGCACAGTTTATCTTGCACCCCATTTTGTTTTTGAAAAAGAGAGCATATCGAAGTTTCTTACTTAGTTTATTGTGTTTTGATTTTTGAAACTGGGTGAACAAAATCTGCGGTTGGGAGGACAACTCGCCTCTGTGACCTCTTAATCTTATCTTGTTGAGTGACTAATGATTGGCAACCCATGTCGCTAAATGACCAAAGCCACCTTCACTCTCAAGAGTTGGTATGAGGTGGGTGCTGACCCATGCACCAAGTTTGGTGCGAACCTTGGAAGATGCATAAATATTTAGGATCAGATATTTGTTCATCTCCCAAAGATTGACAGGCGAGCATCTCATATTACCCCTATCGTCAAACAGGATGTTTATATCCTAATGATAGTATTTTCATAGGAGCTGGAATTAGGTGATGGACCAGATCACCAATGTTAGTGATCAGGTCATCAATTCAGTAAACATGGTGCTTTTTTCCACCACGTAGTGTCATGTAGTATATGGGGCCATGTCTAGATCAGAAGCAATGCCAATATCGCATATAAAAAAATTATTTCTAACACCCAAATGAAGTGTCTTAATGCAAAAAAAATTGAATGACTATCATCATCATCATATCCTTGTCTGATCTATTTGTGGCCGGGTTTGAGTCATATTTATTCATTTGTTTCTTATTAACGCAAAACTTTCCTTGATTTTGTAATCCTTCATGTCTCTTCTCACTGCTTCTCTCTAGGTCTTCATTGGTCACCCTCTTTTTCTACTTTCTTATGCTTGTAACATCTCAACCATTCGTACAAGATCTGTCTCTGGCCTCTGATGGGCATGTTCAAACCATCTCAAATGATCCCTAAGGCTACTTGAGAACGTGGATTTGGATTTAGGGATTTCAATTTTAAGTATTTCAAATTTAGAATTTGAAATCTTTGGATTTGAAAATCTCTTGTTTGGATATTTAAGCATTGCCTTAAGATTTGGCCTAAGGATTTATAAATACTTTATTTGGCTAATTTTTTTTTATAAAAAGAATTTATATTTCATTGATTTCCCTCATATATTCTATGTAAGTAAGGATGCAAGTTCGGTGTACCGAACCGAACCGAATTCAATTTTTTCGTTTTGCGGTTCGGTATACTGCAAATCGAAACTAAACCGAAATATATCAATTTCAGTACACCGAATTCCTCCAATACAAAACCGTTCTCGAACCGAAACCGGAATTTTCGGGGTTTGGTTTGGGTTTAGGTTTAGCAAAGGGATGTAATTAAGAAATTACTAGTTGCACCCATTTTCGATTTTTTTTTTTTTTTTTTTTCCAAAAAAAATCTATTTCTGTACACAAAATTACTTCAACACATAAACCCGTACATCCATCTCTGCCCATGAGATATGTGAAACTGATACGTCTCATGGTCAATGCGACGCACTAATTTTTACACCAAGCTATTGTATGACTCAACAAAATTAATTTTTTATTTTTACTTTTAAAGGTTCGAAGAGACAATCGAAAAACTCTCGCGCATTTAAATTTATGCCAAAATAGAGATTTTTTTTTTCAATGAATTACGGATATTCAATTAAAATTAGGGGATAAGACGCTTTTTTTATTAATCCATAGCATAGGACGCTTTAGCCATTGCCAGTTCACATGTTAAATTAATCCAAATAGTTCAACTACAAGCTTATCATTGAATGTCTCAATTGCGCTAAAAAATGATGCAATTAATGCAATTAGAGGATTCTAACCATCCGATTGGTGCACTTTAATTTCAACTGTTAAAAATTATGAACAATGATCATTTTAGAATGCCAATGATTCAAATCCTTTGATGAGTGATTTTTAAGCCTAATTTAATTTAAAATAGATATGAACTATACCATCTTGAGGACTAGGATTGCTCAAAGTCATGTGTCACGCAACCTGATAATCTGTAGAGACCTGAAACAATTTATGTAGGAAAGAATGCTACATACAAGCAAAACAAAGTAGAAAGGAAACCACAAAGACATAGGGAAGGAATGAGAAGCAACATGAAAGATTAAAGGGAGACGGAGCTAACCTCAAACAAAAATTAACGGAAAAGTTAGAGCCAGACCGACTCCAAATAAATGGGATAAAGTCATGATGATGATGATGGTGATGATATTAAACTTAAACTCTACTAGTTTACAAAATTCATTGATCAGATATATCTCACAGTATCGATCAACCTTTCTTCTGAGTGGCGTACAACATGCACCCAAAAAACTTCAGTACAACTATAATTGACATGGAAACCATTGAATAATATAGATGTCGACATACTCTTGACAAGCCGAGTCCGACTCCCAAAAAGGTCCTCGTCCATGTTCCTCCGACAGTTCCTGCCAGAAAAATGCTTTCTGACAAAGCCGATCTACATCAGCAGTCTTCCTTTCTTTTTTCCAACCAATGATTCGTGCAGAGGATAGTTTAGTTAATTACACCCTTTACACATCAGAGAACATAAGAATGGAGCCTTGAATCTAAGTTGTAAGCGGCAGATTTAGTCAACTCACTGAAAATTTAATTCTTCAAAGCTTAACAAAAACATAGCAAAGATTAGCACACCTCTAATCTAAATGACAAAATTGCACCATAGAATCACCTGGCTCAATGTTAGTTGATGTAATAATTTTTCTTATAGATGATAATGACTTTTAATCACTTCCACCTTAAGAAGACAATTATACTGCATCCAATCTCAGAATCCACTATTTGTGGGCGAAGTACAAAGCAATTTTCATGTCTGTTCACTTAAGCATAGTTTCAGGGCATGCTCTGCTTCCTTCAAGAACAGGCGAGTGAGTTGTTTCTGACCACGTCTATAGACGATACTGGACCACCTGTTTCTACTCATCAACTTCTCATCACCAGAGCACTTCATATTTTCACTGCAAATCAGGAGACAAATATTCATCAAGAGATCAGTACAAGCTTCACGCATTGAAGTGTAGAGCCATCAAGATCTATACAAATGCTGTATAGAACCATCAAGATCGATACACGTCAAATCCTAAAGATAAATGTTCTTTTCTAGTCTTTATTTATTTTTTATTTTTTTGTGTCTTGCTATTGATAATCACGGTTTACCGCTCTCTTGCTTCAAGCCCTTCCTTGGCCTACATCTGAAGATATAACCTTTTAAATTTTAAGAAGATGTGGCATAAACACGAGTTTGATATGAAGTAGAAAGGTAGCACCCTACCTGATGATGCGTTGGTCCCAAAAGTGATGTTGAAGGAAGATGATAATGATGCTTTTAAAGTAGTTCAATAGCATCTATCTAAGTTGATTAAAAAACTAAATTATAGAAGATTGCATTTCCTTGTAACTCTATCTTACAGTTTAATTGGGAAGTTAATTAATTATTTTTTATTACTTAATGATATAGATATGGAATGTCTTATTTAATGTGGAAATTAGTTTTCAACAGATTATTTTATTTTATTTTGTCTATGATAGCTAACATGGGGTTTCATAGGCTGATGAATTTTAATTGATTATTATATGTAATTAAAGCAATATATCTTTTGATTGCGCACGTTTGAATGTTGGTAACCCACCGACTCATTTAAGCCACTGAACGTGCTATCTGTGTAACTGGTATATGTAGGGATGAGGGCATACGGATCCATATCCTCGTACTCAATTTTTTGTAAGCATAGTGCAAAAAGCAACAAAACAAGTTTAGCAAAAAATCCGTCAAACATACATTCATGGTCAACGACGCGTGATAAGACCTCTAAACACGTTTTGTGCAGGCCTTACGTTCTATCAAGCATGCCCATTATAAGACTTGTCCTCTTGTTTTGCCTCTTTCATGGTTGTTTCTATGGAAGAACAGTTAATGTGATTCACTCTCTTCGTGGATAGAATCCGAAATGAGTCCCAGAACGTAAGTGTAGATAACATCTTCGAGGTTTAGAAAGTGTTTTCATGTTTTCCAATTCCCTTTGCTTCATGATTTCCGTTCCAACAGGTTGGGAAATGAGGCATGCCTATTTCTTGAGAAACTTTTCTATTCCAGTGGAGATTCAGGAAGCCATATTTAGTAAGTATTGGATCAAATGGATTTCCCATGTTTTTCAACATTTCTGGGAAGTTTTTTCCAAGCAAAACTGATTGAGATGTTTCATGAATTTCAGAGAAGGGGGCAAAAACATTCTCGATTACAACCCATAAGCATTGTTAGTGCAATTTACAAAATTTTCATGAAGTCTCAGGTAGATTGAGCAAAGTATTAGGGAGCCAATTTCACCGTTTCAAGGAGCATTTCTCAATGGGAGGCAAATTCTCGAGGAGACCCTCGTCCTGTGAATGCATCAACTTGTATCGTAAAGGAAATCCCTAGAGTGGCGTTTCTGGTGGATATGGAGAAAGCAGATGACTATTTCAAGTGCTGATTCCCTGATTACCTACTGAACAAGAAGGGCTTCAAGACTTGGTGGAGAAGTTGGATGAAAGCATGCTACTTGTCACATGGCTCTCTAGCTCTCTAAAAGGCCTTTTTAGAAGCACATGGCGGTGGAGTCAAAGGGATATGTTTTCTCTGTTATCGGGTCTGATTGTTGCAGAATTGTTGAGCTGCCTCCTTGTCAAGGTAATCGGTTGGAGCTCACTGAAAGTTTTCGGGTGAGGAATCATGGCTTCGAGATTAATCTTCTCCACTTCATCTACGACATGTTCGTTTATATCTGTGAAATTGTTGTTTGTGTATCAATCAATATCCTCTTTGTCCAACAGATCTCAAATCTGTTGACAACATACTACTACATTATTTGCTAGTATCAAGGTAGTACTAAGAGATGGTCATGACCAGGATGATCATGAGGTCCATCGGGATCTTTCTTGGGGATTCAGGCAAAGGATGGTGAGGGCTTTCGTCCCTAAAAGGTAAAATTATTTGGCAATTATGCCCTATTGCAATTTTATTTTATTTTACATATTTGGAGCTTAATTGCACAATGTGGGGGAGGGAAAGCGACAATACCAAATAATTTCAGACGTGTGATGCTTAGAAAGCGCTTGTATAATCATCAACATCACAGCCTTATTGCATCTAGTTAGGGTCGGCAGAAGATTTGTATAAAATACTATTAAAAACTGAAAAGATGACCATTATTAAGTAGATTAAAAAATAAATTATTACGTGTGTATATATATGCAATTTTTAGGTTCAAAAATGAGAAATTTCCTTACATCTACAAACTTGAATGAGTGGAAGGCATACTAATATGGTATCATAGAGATAGTTGTTGCTATAAGCAATGTGAGGTTTGGAAGCGAGAGAGGTAAGGACATTCCGGAATGGGAGCGTTAGCCTACACAAAAGATTTCTCTTACTAAGATTTGGAAGGAATGTGATGATCAAATTCTTTGTGACAAAGGCATAGTATTTAGTTTGCTTGTTGTAAGATGGGGGTAGGATCATATAATGGGTCCTTACATGTAAAATTTTCTTGGGGTTAAAGTGGATGACAGTCAAAGATGTTGAAGGATATTTATTTAACGTGATACATACCATGGTTTTAAAACTCGCCGAGTCGACTCGGAACTCGGGCGAGTCCACTCAGCTCGACCTAGTTTCAGGTCGACTCGGCTATAAACTCGAAATGGGGTGAGACTCGGTCGACTTGAAAACTCGGACGAGTTTGTCGACTCGGCGAGTCGACTTAAAGCTGTGTAAGTCTTGGCTGGCGGGGTTTTAAATGAATTTTAAGGGCATGCTTGTAAATTAGCAAGTATGCCCCTTATTTACAAGTATGCCCCTTTTTTATTTAAGGTTTTAGGGCTTCAGCCTGTCTCCACATAACCCGACGAGCCCTCGTCTCCACAGAAACCAGACGAGAAAAGAAGAAAGAAGAAGAAGAAGGAAGAAGAAAGGAGGAGAAGAAGCCCAGCCCACAGCCGAGCCGACCTCAGCAGTTCACTGCAGCTATCAAAAAGTGAGTATTTTTTTTTCTTTTAAGAAGAAAATCTGTTTTTTTATTTATTTATGCCAAATCTATTTCTGAAATTATTTTAGGCACAGATTTTCTGCTCTTTTATGCCAAAATCTGTTTTATTATGCCAAAAAAAAAAACAGATGTGAGTATATATATATATATATATATTTTATGCCTAATCTGTACAGATTTCTGAAACTTATACTAAAATCTGTCTCTTTTTTAGGAATTATTTTTTTTTTTAATGCCAAATCTGATTTCTGAAGCTATTTTAGGCACATATTTTCTGCTCTTTCATGCCAAAATATGTTTTTTTATGCAAAAAAAAACAAATTTGAGTACAAGTCACATGTTTTCTTTTTTTTTAAGAAGCCTAAATTTGTACAAAAAAAAATTATGTATATATATACAGATATTAAATATTTAAAAATATTTTAAATAACCCGAGTTGGAGCGAGTCGAGTCGGACCGAGTTTCCGAGTGGACTCTACTCAGATGATTTTCGAGTTGAGTCGAGTTTCCGTATTTTAAAACCATGATACATACCAATAAACCAATTGCAAGGTGGCAGCCCCCTCCGGAAGATCATCTTAAAACATAACTAATAGATATTCAATTGGCAAACCAAGACCGGCTGGAGGTGGAGAAATGCACTAATTTCATCGTTGAAATTTTCTGGCAATAAACTCTCCCGATGCCAGTCCAAAGAAGGGTCAGCTTCTCGCTGACAGTTGGCTACTCAGCTGTAAAAACCCATCAAACTCACTTGCTGATGGCCACCACTCGGCCCGAAGCTTTGATGAAAAAAAGGAGGCTTAGCGTCAGCTTGACAGTGAATGTAAAAATCCCATTAAATCCCTATAGCGTGTCATAACCCAAAATAGATGGGCAAGCAGATGATGGTGATAATCTGTAGCACTACTGAGACGCACCAACCATTATGTCCCGGTATCGAAACCCAACAATACAAACCATATTGGTTTGTTTCGGAAGATACAAACCAAAGTGGGGATTTTTTCACAACGATATCATGGATGCAAAGTTTGTGTCAGCAACATCAAAATGATACATATATGTATCAAAGCTGAAAGAGACAACGTCAGATGCTAAGACTTTAAATGTTTGTGACTCTTTATGGATCGCTCTTGTTTCATTCTTGGGTATGTTCGGCGTTTGTGACTCCCTGAAAGCTGAATTGAGAGTTTCCTCTGTTTGAATATGTGCCTCATGCAATCTGAACTCAGCCCTATTAGTAATGGGAGGCGACTATTTGTAGTATCAGGTGGCTAAAGAAAAAAAATGAAGTTCCTATGTTGCTTCTGGATAGGTTTGGAGAAGCATTGGTCATTTGAACAGTGTTTCAGGCTTCCAGCCTTCCTTTTCCAGCGTGAAATTCCGTGATTGCTTGATAGGTTGAAGGAAGTCTTTCATCATCCTTTTCAAATGCATATCATGAGGCTAATATGATGGTAGACGGCCTTACATAATAAGGTTGTTTATTTGTAGCTGTTGGAAACCGTACTCCTACCCTATGAGTATTTTTGTGAAAGTTCTCTAGGTCAGTTCCTGGCTGTGCCGTGCGTATGTGTAATTTTCTGCATAGTTTTTAATTAAAATTTTGTTATCCGTAAAACAAGAGAGAGAGAGAGAGAGAGAGAGAGAGAGAGAGCAGGCACGTAAACTTTGGTCCTGAAGAAAACTTAGCCTCATATAATTGTCATACCTCACATTTTCTTCCAAAATATCCATGATGCGGGCCTTTTCAAGCAGTTCAGTGTCACAAGCTTCTGTTCCAGAACCCTCTTCAAGTTCCGACATCCTTGTAAACAGAAAATATAAATATACATGTAAATGAAGAAAAATAACGAACACTGATCGATAGGAGGATCATGCATAACTTATAGAAAATCAAGATTTTTTTTTATATTTTGCCTTTATTGTTAGCTAAGTCCCCTTTAACAATGTTTTTTTTAACAGTAGGTGCCCCTCGAAAATATTAGGCCCTATCAATTATACTAATGCGTTCAAATTTTCATCATAAGGCAAGAAAAGGTTTGCCAAAGAACTGTAACTAAGGGAGAAAAGCCCTGGCTGGGATCAACTACAATCATAATTTGAGAAAATGTCAAGCGCATGTAAGAATTTTTATTCCAAAACCCTATCAAGCCATTCTCAAAGAAGTACTTTTTATACGATATAAGGACCAATATTTTACGTTGATGTATCTTTGTCTTCTGCAAATATCTTTAATTTTGACAAGGTCCAAAAACTTCTAACTGTAAAAGGGGTATTAAAGGGAAAAAGCCAATCAGAAGCTAACTTAGAACCAACAAAAAAACATTAATTGAAAAAGATATTTGATTCAAAGCATCCCAAAGTGATTACTGCTTACCAACGAGACTAATGATCAGCTTCTGGGGTGGGTTCCAACGTCCCACATCTTCCACACTCATAACTGTCATCTCTCTGACCTCAAGTTGCTTGGTATCCCATGCTTGCATTCATCTTACCAAGACCACTGCAACAGCTCGGTCTGCGTCGAGGTCAATCAACCACCTTGTGGGACACCTCTCCAGACTTAAGTTGTCCAGTATTCTCTATTGGTAAAAGGCACACACATGCCCCTATTCATTGCCAAGTTGACCCATTCGACCAGTCATCATTGACATAAATTCAAAAAATATGATTGTCTTGTCTTTGTGACATGACAGTCATTGTTTGGCTATATATATATATATATCTGAAGATAAAATTCATTTGTCTTTAAATGGTAACCATTCATTATAAATGCGTTTCACTGCTATTAATGATACAGAGATGATTTTTCAATCTTTTTTGACACCACAGATCTACACATTGTGTCCTTCGCATCACTTGGCACACTAGTTAAAATAGCGTCACATGTATAAAATTGGTGTCCAGTTCACAATCTGGATTGTTAACGGGTAGGTTACTCTATAGAACTCATTTTCAAACCTCCCTCTCATCATATTTTAAGAGACTAATTGCAAATATGACTATTCCCAACTCATGTTGAAAGCTTGAGATTAATCATGAACCACCCATTGTGAACAAATTCTACCCATAATACCGACTCTCTTCTTTATGAGTTAGTATTGGGCATTTGATCAATGTAATAAATAAAGTATATACGTCATCTCCCTGCACCAATCTTATGAAATTTACAAATATTTTTTAGCATAAATTTTGGCCATCTGTAGAAGGAAATTGATCTGTGCAGCAACCATTGTGAACATTTCTTACAACTAGTACCAAAACTTTCTTTTTTGAGTTAGTATTTGGTACTTAACCCACACACCAACAAAAGTAAACGTCAATCTCCCTCCACTGAAATGGTCAGATGTCAGGACATAGGAAAATATTTATCCATAGAAATTCAGTCAAAAGGTCAAAAAAATACTTTCATTGATGTGTGACACTCATGAATATTTGTACGTCTTCCATGCCTTTACCATTTTGATGGTGGGGGGATTGACATGTGCAAAGCCTATGGTGGATGTACCAAGCGCCTAATACTCTTAACTTTTTCTTAATTTGTGCATATTTTCTAGAATGCTACGTCAGCACAAGCTAAAAACTCTCTACACTTAATAAACCTCACACTACCCAATCCATAAACTCTCATTTCAACAATTTAGACTGAGGTATAACGAAAGAATTTAATAGTATTCAGATTGAGGTGTAGATTACTTACCTTTTTATTAAGGACCCTAAACTGTCTATGAGGATGAAGGAACCATCGAGACTCTTGATTGCACTATAATCTAATATTTGCACTTTCTTAAGGTAATCACCCTTGATCGTTATTAGTTACATCCAAGCAATAAGCTTCTTTTTAAAGAGTCCAATAAAATCCATATTCTAAGTTAACGATGTATTCACATTTATTGTTCAAACCAAGGTTGTTATAACGTCATGGTGAAAGCATGGTGCCTATGCTCCCTACTCTCTATAGCCTCGCCATAGCGAGGCTATTTTTTCTGTTTTTTTTCTTTTCTCATTTTTCTATTTTCATATAGAGGGAGAAAATATGTATTATTTTTCAGTGATATTATTGAAAAGATATTTAAAAAATTATCATTAAAAAAAGGACAATATCAAGCAAGATTTTAATAATGATAATAGTTTATTGATCTTATCTATGAAGCAAAGTTCTAAATTTCTGGACTTATGTCCTAAATATCCTTATAAGACTTAAGATTTTGTTAAGACAAATAAGATCTTGAAAAATATTTTGTAAACTCTTAAAAGCCCTTTAAATATATATATAAAATAATAAAACAAAAGACTCACTGTATGCAAGATAAGTTTCTTGGCTCTTTTAAAATTGAAGAACGATATGGCTGCATGTCTTGTTGTTAGTTAAGTTTCTCTTATAATAAGATTAATTTTTCACTTACTAGAACTAGGTTTAAATTTGACTGCAAGTAGGTTATGAGTCGTCACCAGATGCTAAAAGGAAACTAATAAAGGAAGTAATTCATATTATTGGAGCTACAAACTGCAAGCAGGTTATGAGAAAGACAATAAGATTAAGGGCCCAATCAGACATTGAAAATACAGCCATTCAAGTTAACCACAATCCACTTTTTTCTAAAAGACCCCCAAAAATGGCACTATCCACGTTTTAACGTAATGATGTGGATAACATCATGTTTAATCCATGTTTATCACTTACGTAAAGACATGCTTTAGTAAAACGTGGATTGTGCTATTTGAAAAATGGCGTAATCCACGTTTTATGGTATTGTCCAAATGAGCCCTTCTATTATTGGAATCTCAGGAGCAGGATATTTGATAAGCATGGTAAATGCTTACTTCATATGAAGGAGATCAACAAGCAACTGTAGAGCTCCAGAATCCCCACAAGTCTCCCATATTGCTGCTCGTACTTCTGTCTTGGATGGAAGTCGCTCTGATCCAAACCCTACAAGCTGGAAAAACATAATAACGAAGAAAAAGGATTACTGGCCACAGATCAAAATATCGTCCGATACCGATACGTATCGTCTGATACGTATTGGTATTGGACTTGGACGATACAATAAATTGGGTTTTGATTGCCCCGTTTAAAAAACAGTCAAACTATCGTCCGTATTGGACTATAATTTGAAATTATCATCCGATAATTTCAAATTATTGTTTTTTTGGTTTTTTTCTTTTGGAACCGGAATGTATCGTCCGGAACCGATACATATCGGTTTTGGGGCTGGACAATACGTATCGAAAATCCAAGATTTTGATCCATGTTACTGGCTATTAAAGAAACTGCATCTAAAAAGAACATGGAGATATACCAAAACAACATGCATCAGCTATTTTTAGCACCTTCTAATAATATAAGCTAATACTACCTTTGATGAAAGCTAATAATACCTGTAAGTAAAGCTTATTGTGCAACCGTACAGGAGGAACCTTTATATAGAGTTCTCCTTTCAGCATAGTTCATGCAATTACCATAGCACTATAGTTACATAATCTTTCAGTCAATATCAAGAATACAGTGAACTCTTGAAATTAAATTGATTTTTAAAAATCATTAATAGAGAGAATTTATTAAAACAGGAAAGAAACAAGAATATACAGGCCTTGCTTGATGCACCTAGGCCTATCCAACACGATGTTGGACAGGTCAAACCATCTATCCAATTGGCCAGAAATAACATGAACAAACTTGGAATCAGAGCCACATGACAAAATCAGATGGATAACGAGAAAACCGCAGAGCAGCACCATTCAAATCAACTCCAAAGTTTGCTAAGCGGCTAAGCCATTAACTATCTTTGCTTCACGCGGGACACGAGTCAATGAAATAAGATCACTTTTTTTTTTTTATCAATGAGCGATCGCATTAAAAGCCAGCAAGAAGCTGGAAGAGAACCACAGACAACCGAGAAAAGAAAACAAAAAAAACAACAAAGAGAACACTCAAGCACCGAAAGAACAACAACCAGGCAAAAAAGCCCTGCACCCACCCCAGAACAAACCGCGGGAAAAGCCTACACTAACCTCCCATACAAAACTCACCCCCTCCCTGCCCCCCATACTTGTCTAATGTGCCCCAATGGCACATCGTGTCCTTAATACGATTTAGTAATGAACCAATCGGACGGCGTTTGCAGTTGAAGACCCGCGCATTCCTCTCTAGCCATAAGTTCCATAATACCGCATACGCTCTCACTCTCCAAAAAGCTCCAAAGGGACCATCCCACTTCACCCCAAGCAAAGGTAGAAGAAAATCAGGGAGGTTCTCTGAAGCCACCCAACTGAGATCAAAGGACCTAAAAATGGTGCCCCAAACTTGTGAAGCCACCCCACAATGAATTAGCAGATGAGGAATAGACTCCTCTTGCAGAAGACAATAGGGCATCTATTCAAGACGACTTTACCACGGACAATCAGCTGGTCCAAAGAGAGGATGTGCCCTCTAACTGCCGTTCAGGCAAAGAATTTGACTTTAGGGGGGATTGACACCTTCCAAATAAAGGCCCACTTGGCTTTGATGAGAGGCCTAGCAGTGAGAGCTCGGTAGAAAGACTTCACGGAGAAAACTTCTTTCTTGCACGCCACCCACAATCTCAGATCGGAGCTGAGCTGGTTAGAAGAGGACCCATACAGCGAGGATAGGAGATTTTGGAAAGGATCCATCTCCTCATCTCTCAATGCCCTTTGAGTGGTAATATCCCACACAACAGAATTACCTTTCACGCTGTAAAAATCAGAGATCATGCCACCGGGATGCAAGGAGATGTTGAAAATCACTGGAAAGACATGAAATAAGATCACTTGACGCAAGTCCAAAATTTCTTCAATGTATCAGCTAATCACCACCCTGTAGCACCCCACTGAATCACATTTCCGCAGCCCCCTTCAATAATTGTTGGTCTTGCAGTTGTGTTCAGCCAGGTTCTCAAACCTTCCAACAAGCTCTTTCCCTCAGCCTCCGTACAGTCGGCCCATTGTAAAGGTCCACCAGGTTCGACTAGTGCAGTGCCGAAGTGATTCCAAATCAAACACCCAAAGCATGTATGCCTCATATTAACCAACGATCAGCCATCAAAATTCAGCTTTAGGGGGCCCGATGGAGGAGTCCACAGTGTTTTTTGTTTGCCCATCATATCTCACAGACCAATACATGACTTATCGCCATTAATACCTCAATACTCATTGGAATACAGTCCAGCCAATCAGTTTTTCTTCAATAAGCTCAATAATAATACTCACCATTCTTACCCTACTTTCAAAGATCTTTGATTTCTCTCAAACGATATCGCATAGGGTGTCAAGCACCACAAATGCAGACCAACCTGTCCAGAAGGAACTGACAGTCAACACACAATACACTCCACCGAGAAGAGGAACATGAACATCATGCCAAAAAGGTAAAGGAAGTATTGCTAAACTCTCACCCACCATTAAGCAATAAGGCAACAAATGATTCTCTGATTCCTCGTCGGAAAAACTCATACAACAACGATTAGCAAGAGGGGTTTTCTTTTTGAGCAATAACAAAGTAAAATATACTAAAGAGCAATGCAAAAGTACATACCTTAGCGGGTAGCAAGGAGCTACCAGAAGGAAAGAGGGAAAACCTCAAAAAACTCAAGAAGACACATACCCAGGAACAGCGGTAGCCCAAAACCAGAAAGACCCAACATCACAAGTTCAGCAGAGGCAGCAGGACTAAAAGAGAAGGCTATCCCACTCCATCAAGAAAGACAGATCTCCCATCTCGGCGTCATAAGCAAGAAGGCTTTTTGAGCTGATCTGTAGTAAGAATGACTCTTTTGCTTCTAACCAAGAGAAGGTCTCCACTCGAGGTGGCTGCCTACAAATAAAAAGAAACAATGACCTCACTGAGAAACACCCATTAGCTTTGCCCTTTCATACCAACTTATCAACCTTATTTGGGGGATGTACGCACACTACACTTTACCTAGCAATGATACTAGATGCCGGCACGCATGCTCTTTGAGACTTCAACTCAAATGCACATTCCAGACCACTCCTGACCCCACTTGTACAGAACAAAGAGTCACATCTCCCGAGGACACGATGCAAGCCGACAAAGAGATAGAAACTCGGACATCGATGACCAAGGATCACACCAAACATCTTCTCTAAAACAAAACTTGATACCCATCCCTCACTCTAAACCTAATACACAACATATCCAGTCCAAGCACCCACAAAAAATTTTGGTAGCACAATTTTTTGTAAACAGTAACTATGTGTATGAATCTATGCATGAAATTCTCTGTACACAAATACCTGTGGACACAGATTTTTGAGCATGTATTTCTGTGACCATAAATTCTTTAGAAGACGATCTATTTTCTAAAACTCAAAATTCAAAAAATCGATTCAATGGATTTGAAAAGAATAAATTTAACAAAAAGAGGGTGTTGATTCTATCGTGCGGGCGACTCATATGCATTGGATTAATCAACCATTGCTTCCAAGACATAAAAACCTAAAAAATAATTACTTTAACCCCCCAAAAAGGAAAAAAAATAATTATGAAAATTAATTTTATTCTCTAATAATCGATAAAAAATATTTGCGAGAGAAAATTAAAATAATATCTTTACTGTTATAAAAGAAGGCCTAGTTATCACATAGTCCCATTTTTCAGAAAAAAACCAAAAAATCCCTCCTATCATAGATTTAGTTATATAAAATTTGTTTGAAATCTGTAAATAGGAATGACTTTAACATAATAACATAGGGACATTAAAGGAAACAACAAAACTATCCTTTATACTCTCCCATGTTCTCTACAACTATCGAGGTCAATTGGTAAACTACCTAAAATAACCCTATGTATATTAAAAAATCATACCAGATTATAAAATAAAGGACTTTTAATCAATTTAAAGTATGTACATTACAGCAGCACCTCTATAACTGACGAGTGGTTTCTTCTCACAACTGCTCTCCCACAGCCCTATTGAAATAAACCGATGGAAAACGCCGTTCTCATGTTGTCCATTGACAAAAGTCAGATATGAAACATCTTTCATTTGGCTTTTCGTTCATAGCAAGAGGTAATTTGTTACTTTTTTAATTCTGTAAAATCGATAATTTTTTTACTTTCTCTTCAATTGTTTTTAAAGCATCATATAGATCAGTCAATTTCATGCATCCCTATTGGAAGAAATTGATCCAAAAATACCTTTCATCTCCCGCTCGATCATAGGCAGAGGTAAAAGCCTTCTCTATTGATGCAGGACAGACGCTAAAACCCTAATTATGCAATTGGAAATTACTTTCCAGAATTAATTGCGAAGCATAAATATTTAAATCATTCCAATATTAAATAAAATATTAAAAAAACTCACTAGGGCATGTTGATTAATCTCATTTAGCATCCGTTAGCATATAATCCTTCCCAATCTAGAAAATAGGGTCCAATGATAGACTCTAATTTTCGACCTAGTCGATAGGAAGCACCGGTGCAGGTATACGATACGGGTATGGCGATACGACAATTTTCAGAAAATCAAGGTATGGGTATGGTGGGGGTACTTATATTTAAAAATTAATTATATATATATATATATATATATATATATATATATATATATATATATATATTCAAATTTTCATTGGTGATACAAAAATTATATTCAAAATTAAATGATCTTTCACCATTAAAATGCTACTTTTTATCTCATACCATTGAAGTGAATTATCATTGTGCCATGTGGCACACATCTATTCCCTGTGATTTATCATTGTACCATGTAAACCATCCGATCGCTGAACTTTAATACCAGCCATCAAAATTAACAACAATTGTTGATATTAGAGTGCACAAATCGGATGGTTCGAATCCCTAAAAAAGTTTAATCACCATTTGGTGCTTAAATGATGGTTAGGAGATACGGTCCCATTCAAAAATTATATTGAGGATTTGGTGGAGGTTATTAGCAAGTGCAGTCTCCTTTTTTCAAGGGATAATGGCTCCTGACCGACATTTAAACACCAAAATAATGATGAAATGATCTTATACGATCAAAGTTAGACTTTAATCTCACACCATTGAAGTGTGATTACCATTTTACCATGTGATCAATCTAAATTGTCCAAAGTGGCAATCTGTCATTGGAACGTGGCTTAGCTGAAAGAAGCATGCCTATAAGTGGATGTCAACCATCCGATTGATGCTCTTTAATATCAGCCATTAAAACTGAAAACAATGGTTGATATTAAAGTTTACAAATCAGATGGCTTAAATCTCCCTACAATGCCATTTTTAGGCACATTAAAACTGAAAATGGATGTTCACATCCACAAATCAGATGGCTTAAATCTCCCTACAATGATTTATAAAATAGTCGACATATTGGATGGTTTAAATATCCCTAAAAACCCATTTTGACAGTTCAGATCACCTACATCTTAAACCCTTGATGGTCTAAAGATCATTTAAACATCATTTTGGTGTGTAAGTGATGGTCAGGAGAGTCGGTCCCATATTCCCTTACATATAAATGTCGGTCACAGCCACTCCCGAAAGCTGAGCAAAAAAGAATAAAAAAATAGGAAGAAAGGAAAAAAAAACTCACACCTTATTTCAAGCTAGGGCGCAACGCAGACTCAGGTAAGTCCTTCTCCTTCTCCCTCTCCCTCTCCCTCTCCTTCTCCTTCTTCTACACGCCGAGATCGTGGCTGGATAAAGAGGAGACATCGAAAGAGAAAGTAGACCCACAAGTGGGTTTTTAAAAAAGGCCCGTTAAAGACCCATGTGCACGTTATTTTAATCAATATTTTATCTAGGTTTAGTTTCCTTTTTTATTATGATTCTTTTCATAAATGGTTTATTTTAGAATTAGTTTCCTTATTTGAATTATTTAGGGGTCAAGCACATATATGTGATATGTGACTGTTAATTTCGTCACTTTCTGTGCAACCATCGGAAAAGTGGTCATAAGTCTACCAATATGTGTCATAATTGTGTGATTCTTTTATTGTTGGAAAATTACTTCGATACGCTTTCAAATAAGACCAATTTCACGTTAATTGGACATCGTTTGACCCTTCAGAAGTGGCCGCATAAGAAAAAGACGGGATTAATGGTGAGATTAATTGTGACCGTTAGATTAGAAAGTTTTAATGGTTGACTAGGAGTTTTATTTTAAATAATATTCCTAGGGTTTCTTTTCTTTATAAATACACATTGTAATCTCTTATGAGAATTATTATTGATGATGAATGAAAAATTTATGAGTTCGGCTTTGTGCGAATTCTAGAGAACTTGAGATGAGTTTTCGTTAGAAGAGTGATTCTTCTCCCGCGAGCGGTTTGGTGTAAGGCCAACTTTTCTTCCTTGGAGCGATTCCTTGGATCTTCTTCTACCCCTATTTTCCTTTTTTTTTTTTTTTTAATTGAAGAGCGAGAACCCTAACCCCTATCGTGCGGGATTTACGCTATTTTAGAGTTAGCATGCGATTTTTCCACATCACTACCCCTATATATGAAATGACCAAAAAATACCCCAATTAATCAATAAAACATACTACTAAAGGTGTCCACAGGTTCAGGGTATTACAAAGATATTATATTCATTCTAAGAAGAGTTTATGCTCCTTGTCCAAGGAATCATTTACGCCCCCAACTATAAGATGGTATACGTACAACTAAAATGACAGAGATATCTTAATGAATATTATTATTATGTTTTATTTATTTATGTAGTTAATTTTATGAGTTTTACCTCTTATTTAGTTCTTAAGAAATTATATGCATGCCTTAGATATTGAATCAGGTGTTTACTACTTCAAATTTACCAAAAGCACTTAAATGCAAAAAGGGAAACCAGTGCCTGCCCAAAATCCGAAGGTAAGATAACATGCTTGGATGAGTACCAATGTAGTCTCCAGGAAATCACAAACCACTCTGTGATAAACAGTTTTTCCTAAGCACTTGGCAGCCTACGGTACAAATAGAAAGAGAAACTCAATAGTAGTCCCAACTTCAAAGTTTACTGCCTCCTCAGTCGCAGAGGCTATATTATAAATCATCGAAGCCTCACTGACTCTTAAGCTGCCAGAGGAGCTATATTTTAAATCAACGAAGCCTCATAACCACCTTCATGACCCAAGGGGGAAATTGATAAAGTGGTTTGTTGATTGTTACCTTATTGAATGTGCAGATACTCAGGCAGAGTTGCAACAGAGTAAACTACAATGTGCCACAATTGAAAACAGCTAGAAATGGGCAGTTTTGTTTTGGCTCATTTAGTAGACCATTACAACAGGTTCCTTTCAGAATAGGCATACAGAAACATAAAGATTATCTTCATATCACTGACCTTAACAACTAAAAAACAACCCATGGTCTTGTATTTTAGCCACCAATGGTTTCAATTAGAAGCTACATTAATAAGTCACCTACCCATCTGCATCAATAATATGCAATTTTAATAATGGAAAGACCATATCACAGGAAAGGTAAACATATTCTAGAAATGATGAGACCGTACCTCTTCTAGCAATGATGAGACCTGAAGAAGATCATTTCCTTGCATGGCTATGGTTCGTAAGGCAGTCAAGAATATCTCAGGAAAAACCAACTTATGCACATAAGATGGTACTTTTCGCTGACCACTCCAACTATAATTGAAAAACTGACTAATTGAGTCTTTATTTCTATCATCATTTTGCAGAGGTGATATGGAAAAAAGACCACGATCGAGAGAACTTCTAGGCAGAAGGCATCTCATTTCAGCCTCCTGCAAACCCAATCACGACAGTCAATACAAAAAATACCAAAAGTTACTTCCAAAGGAAAAAACAGCATAAGATGCTTCCAAGAATTTGTTATCACACTCATACAACCAAGTACCATCCTAGTTGAATATCATTCCTTGACGATAAGGAAACAGTGAAATGTTTCTGAAAAATGGATGACCTGTATTTCCAGAAGCCGAGCTTTGGCGTCAACAAAAGGGGTGTTCTGAAAGGCTTCTATTGGATAATGAACCTGTATAAAATTTCACTCAAACCAGTGATCATGTAATACTACATATCCAACAAAAGGGAATCAATTGAAGTTGACATAAAGAACAACCAATCAGTGGCAAGCAGATTGGTTATGATAGGAAAACGAACCATAAATGAATCTGTGGAACAAAACCTTGAGCCATGGACTTTAGACATTATATGAAATGAATTACCATTAGATAGTCATCTGGATTCTGATCAATGACAAATCCATATAGGTACAGTAATTCCTACAAAAAATGGAAAATAGTTGTAGTCACTCAGAAAGTAAAACTTTAAGTAACATCAGTACAACATTATTTGTACAGTTGTGACATGAATTCCATGATTGAAGTACCGCAACCCGAATCTGCACTGAGGTCTACACCTCTAATTTTCAGCCACACCCTTCAATCAAATACCACACACAGTTCCCAGCATCATCAAGTGCAGAACCCTTTCAAAAAAACAAGCACTACAACACTCCATCGAAGATCTAACATGA
Source organism: Chloranthus sessilifolius (assembly GCA_021018995.1). Taxonomy (NCBI): domain Eukaryota; kingdom Viridiplantae; phylum Streptophyta; class Magnoliopsida; order Chloranthales; family Chloranthaceae; genus Chloranthus; species Chloranthus sessilifolius. The sequence continues at coordinate 34,027,635 of CM037589.1, forward strand.
AGTCTATGCAATTACACAAAGATTTGCAGCCAAAACAGTCCAAAAAGCATTATAAATGGACATAAAGTGCATAGGAAACAAGTTCCAAGCTGTTACCGTCAAATCTGAGGTTTGGAAACAGATTTCTAGCAAGTTTTGGTAATTTCCGGCAAGTTTGACTCAGTTTCAGAGAGGTTTGATGTTTTCCGGCGACACACTTCCATTTCCAGAGACAGATTTACAGTTCCGGCGAGACGCAAATGATAGTCTGGAGCATCGGAGTACCTCTGATGTTGTTACATACTCCAGACACACGATCTGTGAGAGAATAAAGACCCTTTAGGGTTTCTACAACTCTCGGAACCCCAGTCTCCAGGAAGGCAGAAGTTGGTGCTAGGGTCTTCAAACCACAATGACGTAGAAGGAAGATTTGACCGGGAAGGTGGTCCGATCAAAACCCTAGAGTTTGGGACAATTCTGGCAACTTTCCGACATTGGCTTTTTTGCTGATGATGTCAGTAGTGACAAGGGGTTACGTGAAGTTAATTCGATCGTGGATCGAGCTGCTCTGATAACGAGTTAATTAGGGTTAGGTAGAGAAAGAAGGAGAAGAGGAGAAAATTAGGGTTGAGTCAATTGTACTCAAACCCACATATTTATATCATTTACAAAATGTTATTGATACCCATATCTAAACACATCCACACTTACATAGAGTAACACACACACACACCAACTAAGAACACAATACTAAGGACACACCAACAATGTTTTTATATTTCTTATTAATTTTTCTTGTTCCCAAAGTTTACCAAATTTTCCGAACTGACCCCTTACCGAATTATTGTCATATCCCGACGCTGTGATTATGCCTCAGATATGTTGAAATAGAATCCTCCAATGTATTACAGGTTCTGAAAGATCTGCAAATTGATCCAGATAGTGATGATGAAAGAGTAAGCATACAGTAAGAAGATAGAATCTAGGAAGACTGCTGGTTGCCCAAGTCTGCACTGAAATTTGGAGGATTAAAGCACCTCCTAAGATGATGATTTCATCTGGTGTGTTGCTCGGGGAAAAAATAAAATGGTGGATATGTAAGTAAAGCATGGGATGTCAATTCCCAACAAATGTGTCATGTGCAATATGGTGGCAAAGACGGTGGACCACTTAATAATCCGTTGTCCTCGGGCAGTAGGTGTATGGGCTCACTTGAGAGAGTTATTTAAGCGAATTGATTGTATGCCAAGCAATTGGAAAGATATCTGATATGCATAAAAAGAAGGGATCAGAAGAGGGTGCTGTTCTGAGGGTGCTAACCATAGCAATCCGGTCTCTATGGTTGGAAAGAAACAAGATGATTTTGAAAGAAAAGGAAGCTTTTTTGAAGAGGTGAATCGTAAAATCAGGGAGCATATGTTCATAGTTGCAGCTGGCTAACAAGTTTGCTGTATGGTCTCCACAAAAAAATAGAGGATTGATGGGTCTCTAATCAGGTATAGTTCCTCCTTTTATAGCTGTCTCTTTCCTGGATGGCTGTATGCTTTTTGTTTTGTCGTTCTAAATGACTGGCTTCCTTTTTTTTTTTTTGCTCTTAGCATCTTGCTCAATAGCTGAGATGTTTTTTATCCTTTTCTTTTTTTAATAAAAAAATTTCTATCCTCACCGATAAAATAAATAAATTTATGTTGATACTCTTTCAAATGAGTAACTTTTTTATGATGTTTCAAAACTACTTGCCACCTGAAAATGGGGCATAATCTTGAGTAATCGACCAAGGTACCAGCTTGCATCATTTTTTAGCATCACGTTCATCGTCGTCATCATATCAAGGCCTTATCCCATCTATTTGAATCGGCTTTGCGAATCCTATTTTTCCACTCGTTTTTTATCAATGCAAAGCTCTCGTAACTTCGCAATCCTTCATGTCCCTTCTCACCGCTGCCCCCTGGTATTCACTGGTCTTCCTCTTCTCCTACTCATAATACCGAAGTTCGGATTCAGCAATTATTCGCCAAGGAGTCAGTTCGGATCAATTCGGAAAAATTCGCCAATTGGTCCGGAAAAAGTTCGGTAAAATATCATATGTTTTTTATGTAATAAAATAAATCTTATTTAATGATCAACGTGCTATCCACGAGGTTACTTATTTTAAAATGTATAAATGACTGAAATGTGTAACACATGACCTGCTATTTTTATCAAGATATCCCACTTGATTAGGAGGGATCCAATTGAGAGACCTGGTGGGTCATATATTGACTATAAACTATATTTTTGCTTCAAAGAAGGAAGTCTTTGAAATGAATGGTCCCTGTCTAATATATAGGTGTTATTGGTATATGAGCTATACGCTACAGATTTTACTTAGAAATAATTGAAGTTTGTGTTAGTTTCCCAAGGACATGATGTAGAACATGACAACTGTACCTCTCTCCAACTCTTCTTAAAAAGAAAGAAGCGCGGACGCCTTCAGCGCCGCCTGCCAAAATGGCCGAATGTCGAATAGTCACCAATTTCCCATATATTCGTAGTTCGCCGAATCTACAAATATTCAGAGATTTATTCGGGGATCAGCCAAATTGGCGAACGTTAAAGTTTGCAGAATTTTGGGACAGTGCTCCTACTTCATTGTGTTTGTACTGGCTCAACCCTTCATACATAATCTGTTTCTGACCTCCGATGGGCATGTCCAAACCATCTTAAGCAAACATTTCCTAAAGAAGAGCATCATGCATAAAATGTAAATTTTCCATGTCGCACATTTGTAAAAATTTACAGCCACATCACCTCCATCTTGTACCCTTCGAATCTCATGAACACCCAAAACTCAAAAGAGGAACTCATCACAAACCTTGTATCACCAAGAATATTCAATGTATCACTACTTTGCCTGCATCATTAACCATATGGGCTTGACTGACATCGATCATATGCCAACTCTAGGATGACACTTTTGGGTTGCAACAATGTTCCCTCTAAGTACAGAAATTTACCCTTCATAGATTCTAAACAATAGTGTAGAAGAACCATGCGTATAACAGTTGTCTGAAAATTTTACAAGTAATTAGCAAAAAAATTCATAGCAGGAAAAATAAAAGATACTTTACTTTGAAAACACAAGAGTACCTCATTTCCCTTGTTTCCGTAACTGATGCATATCTCTTTCTCGGTCTCGAAGACAGTCTGTTCAGCTTTCATATGGAAACCAGATGAACAACAAAAAAATAGGTCACAATCTGTTTAACACAATAAAATAACCACTAAAGTTAACCAGAAATGAATTGGAGAAACATAACATATGGATGCAACATCTATGAAAGGACACAATCTGTTTAGTTTTCAGTATTGCAATGAGAAGGTACACAACATACTTCAAATATCAGAGATCAAAAGAAAAAATACACTTCTAATATTTTGGTGGACACAAAAAATCAAGGTCGTATACTTTCATATAAGGCATCTGCAAAGTTTAAAAGAAGATAAAACAATTCAATGCCTGTGATAAAGTTGAGTCAGCATATAACCCAATAAACTAAAGACTATAAAAATTGATAATAATAAATAGGAATATCAAATAAGATAAAAAGGAAAAATAAAAGATGATAAGACAAACTTCTAAGAGGGTTGATGTTCTATCTCTTTCCCCTTATTTTGTAGCTACACATCCATGTTTCAGACACTCATTTTATCTATTGAAATACCAAATTTACTAAAGAGTATATTCAAATACAAGATTCAATACTTCATAGATAATAAACATATGGATGGTGAGTGTCAAAGGAACAAGAGTGTCAACCATATACCAGTAGGTTGACATTGCCATGACATGCCAGAAATTGGTGATAAAAAATTTGCACCGTTGCTATTGCCACTTCAAAATTTGCTCACTGCACGTCAAATAATGAAATCACAGAAGTATTTTCCATGTGCAAAGTGATACATGCATAGGATTTAAGCACCGACTGGAAGACATCAGTTGATACATGCATTATGGAGTCATGGACTCACGGTAGTGCCCAATGGTATCTAGTGCTAAATGTCATCAAGAGAAGAAAAAATTAAAGAAAAATACCCTAGACAAAAAAGGATGTGGCACTTGAATGTTGGACATGTTTTCCTAGAACTAAAAAGTTATTTTTCACAAAGATAGAACTTTGAAATTTTCACATAAGACAAAGGTGAGATTGCAGCATGTTCAAAAGATTTGAGTGCAAGTTCCCTTTAAACTTTTATGTAAACTTCAAAGAACAGAGTTAACCAAAAGAAACAAGCAAAAATAAAAGAAGGAAAGAAAAAGTTATCTACGTAAGTAATGAAAAAAAAAAAGAATAAATATGAAATGCACAAAAACCGATTGGAGTGAAGGAAATTTTAGTCAATCTTAGAACATGCATTAAAAATGGTTGTTCTTTACAGTATGATGAGTTGCAGCACATCTAGAAGATTCAAGATGTGAGTTCCCTTTGACCTCCTGTGTAAAATTTGAAGCATATAGAGCTAAATAAAAAAGGATTGCAGAGTAATAAAGAGCTTAGCTCTGAATAGAATTGAGTAGAGAAATATGACTCTCAAAGCCAACTCCAAATAGATAGGATGAAGGTGGTGGTGATGAGGATGATGAATAGAGTTTAATGGAAAGAAAATAATATATGTGCAAGTAACAACTATATATCTATATATATAATATAAATAACAAGAAAAAAGATTTTTGCATAAATATGAGAACAAAAATTGATTTTGAGCGATTAAAATTTTAGTCAGAACTGAGAAGATGCATAGTAAATAAGCAGAAAAGGTTGAATATTAAATGAAGATTAAATGAACAGGTAAAAGAAGAATCCAAGAAACTTGGAAAAGGAAATAAGAATATATAGGAAATGGTGGATTCTTGAGGAATAATATACCAAAGATAATGAGAGATCAGATTCAAGGAGAACTAAGGTTGAGCACTGTTAAAGCACGTAAAATCATAAATGGAGGATGAACACAATTTCCTTATTCAAATGAGATTAAGAACTCAATAATGCAACCAACATAAAGTTCATAATACAATTACAATTACATGCTATCCTTAAAAAAAATTCTGTAATATCTCTCAAGCTAACTCGATTGTCTTGGGTGTTCAAGTTGTCTTTGGCCCACATTTGAGGCTCTCTTCTCTCTCCAATGGATTACCATTATTATAAAATTGAAGTACTACAATGATAGAATTATGTTCTGTTAGCCCTTAAGAACATCACCAAGAACCATAGAAAATGGTAAACATAAAAAATCATGTGTAGATGAAAACTTGGCTACACAAAGACACGAAAGTCCTGCCAAGTTGAAGATTCCAAATGAATAACGAAAAAGAAAGGGGTCACATAAACCAAAAAGAATAGAGAAATCTCCACACAATTTTTTATATAAAGCATTAGATAATCAATGTGGTTTTGTGGGTGACTGCCGGATCACAGACGATATTGTAAAAACTGCATGATCATCGATGCAGCCCATAACTCTAGAGTGAATGAGTGATGGGTCTTACTCAAAATTGATGTGGGGAAATCTTATGAACTGGAGTGACTGATTCTAATGAATATATTAGAGAAGATGAACATTGCTCTTATGTGGAGAATGATATCAGTTACGTACGTATCGGTTTCTGGCCAGATCGGCACCAATATCATACTGGTACAAGTGTTGATATGGTATTGGTGGTAACGGCCGTTATCAATACATATCGGCCGATTCCAGGAAAATATCGGACGACACTGTCATTTTTATTTATTTCTTCACCTGAAAAAAGAAAATCTGGAGTAGTCCAATGATTGGACTGATACCCGATACCGGTATCAAGTTTGATACCTTGACATGGAGGAAATGGATGCCAAGTTGGCTTCTTTCGAGCTACAAGGGCGTTACGGCAGGAAGACCCATTGTCCTTGTTTATGTTTGCACTAATTGGTTAAGGAATTGGAACAGTCTTCAGGAGAGTGCAAATCATAGTCCACTTAGGTTAAGGAGACTCCTCCGCCTGGAGGCTCAGCCCTATTTGTACTAGGTCGTTTATACCATAGTCTTTGAGAAAGCATCCGTTGATTAGGTGGTTAATCGAGGATCCATCCTTACCCTAGTTGAAATTTGCATTGGACAAAATTTTAATCTGCGGAAACCAATATTGTGTGGGATTAGACGTGACTTATACTTTCTGCATATGTTGGCTATGAAAGGTACTCTCCCCATAAATTATTTAGGTGCCCATTAAAGGTGGATTAGTTGAATGAATCAGTTATCAGACTTGCCCAGGTAGCGCAATTTCGAATCCAACTTGAACTCCTGGAGAGGGAAGTCTCTCCCTATCTGCTCGTAACACAATGGTGAGAGCCTCCCTTGCAAAACTACCAATTTTCATGTCCCTTTTTAGAATATTGTCCAGAGTTGCAGACAAGTTTGAACAGATTTAGGGAATTTCCTATAGGTATAGACCAAGTGAAAGGTTGATTTGGCAGAGGGTCATTTAACCAAAGAGGGGAATTACAGGCATTGACTTTAATTATAGTCTAATTGGAAAAAGATGACAGAGGATAGCAGAATTACAGTTCACGGCCAAATATGAAAAAACTGGTTCTCTTATTTGCCTTGGGTGATGGAAATCAGGGCGTTCTGCCCTTTGGAAAGGGTCCTTCATTTTAATTTTAGCAAAGGAGATTGCATTATGTTTTCGTAGGACATACGTGTGATAAGTCCACCTTTACAACAAGAATTCACAAACTTGTTTCGAATGATTAATCCTATCGTACGGCAAGGGCCAAAGAATATTTGTCTTTCTCAGCATGCCACCTTGCGTAGACCTTCATTTTTCATGACGGAGACCAGTTTATGAGAAATTACTTGATCCCTTTGCCATTCTCAGGAACTTTGGTGTTCTCTTTCTTTTTCCTTGACACTGTCGTCTGAGTGATCAAAAGCATTAGTGTTTTTAAGTAAAATCTTTATTTAGAGCTATGAATCATTTCCGGACCAGTAGCAGGGCTCCCTGTCTCCTGAGCTTAAGTCTTTATGCAGTCAGTGCTAAAAGAAAAGATTCAGACCAGTGACCAGCTAGAAAAGAGAACTCATACCTGTATTTGATTACCCTTGTTGCAATGTTTGGGTTAGGATCATATCTTTATTCATTATGTGTGGCTAAGGAACGTAGCATTATTTTATTTTTTCAGATTTTAGTATATATTTAAAATTAAACATGGTTAATGCTTAACATTTTAATTGATACATAGAATGAGTGGCGAAGGCTAGGTGGAAGTGCACAAGCAATGTATCTGTAGATATATGTGTTCTTTCCAACTTTATGGATCATATGAAAGGAGAGGAATGCATGTGTTCTCAAAGGGTGGGAGTTCCATCAAAGGGTGGGTGTTCCATCAAATGTTTCGAACACCAATGGGAAGCATGCTCCTGGATTCACCTCCTAATTAGAACATTGATGAATGGATTTCTCCAAATTTGGGATGAATCAAGTTTAATCTTGATGGATACACTTTACTTCCAGCCTTTGCTGGAATTCGGGGCATTTTCAGCAATGAATTCCACAGTAAAGTGTTACCTTTCTGAGGTTTTGCTGGTTCTATGAGTATATTGGAAGAAAGGAAGCGATGCCCCATGGAAGCATGAGCCCAAATTCTCCGAGGCTCCATATACGAAGTGAGTTCAAGGTGAATATACAAGGCGACCACAAGGTTTATTAGCTAGCTAGCATATGAGTTGACACAATTGTGAATTGGAGATTTGGATAGTTTACTTTGGTTTTTCATTATTGTCATGCCCCCAAGCCCTTGACCGCATACATCAGTACATCTGTCATGTCAGAGTGTCCCGAATTCAATATCGGAGTAATCCAAAATTCAAGCTAACTTCATAGCAGTTGCGGAAGTGGTTACGGAAGCGTATTTCATTAATTAATTTACTGCTAATGGTCCGTAATCAAAATCTTACATTATCACTGTTACATATTGATACAAGACAAACACTAAAACCCTAATTATGTGAATTTTTGGGCTTAAATTGAATAGCGGAAATATTCAAAATTATCCAACAGATTCAATTAAAGCAATTAGATTAATTCAATACTAGCGTATTTCGGTATCGTCTCTTGACTCCTCTAGGATTTGAAGGATTTAAAGCCCAAAAAGTTTAAATTGTTCAAGGGAAATCAAAGGATGTATCATATAAGAAGCATGAACAAAGATTTCAGTAATTATTTACCTAGGGATTTTCGATTTTTATCAAAAGAAATAAACAAAATAATTTACCTAACAATAATTAGGAGAATAGAATAAGGGTTCCAAGGCTTCATACCAATCCGTACGATAAAACAAAGATTCACTCTCCGAGTTTGAAAAAATCTCTCTTTCGGGTGAAAACTTTTCACAAGTTCTCTAGGGTTTGCACAAAGCAAGCTCTCAATTCATTAATCAATCAACTAACTAAAATTGGTCTTTACAAAGCCTTATAAAGGAAAAAAAAATAGAAACGAAATTAGAAAGTCCAATTTAACTAAAAATCAAGTCAATCTGGACAAAAATCTATCTCGTCTCTGAGTGCCTTTTACGCCTCCTTTCTTCTAGACCTTTCTTTGCTCTTTTCTCCACGCATATATTGATCATCACACTCTCCTCGGCACACTAAATTGGGCTTCGAAGCTTTGGCTCTCCATGTGCGCTTGTCATTTGTCTGGCACCGCGAGATGTCCCCATCACATATCCATCTCATACATCGATTCATTATCTAATTAATACAAGGCTGTCAAGATCATGACCATCTTTCATTGACTTTGCACCCCAATTCCCGGCCGATTCCAAAATCTAACTCCACAAGAATCCAACTCTTTTATGTCGAACAGCTCTTCAATCCCCTAGTTCAACAGTGAAAGTCTGTCTTGTAAATACCTTAAATGTTTTGGTCATGAAAAAATCGTAAGCTGTGACGCTCAATAGGTTTAACCCAACTCTTCAATGGAATTTAAGAGTTCTATGTAACATTTCTTGAAATTCTTCACGACTAGCATAATAAAAGGCTAATCATTGAATAATCAAATATAACAGGAATTTCGAACTGACTGGGTTAATTTAACCTCCTACTGAAAATTTAACCCAATCAGATGATATACAAGTTCATAGGTCATATTGCTCAAGCATAACATCATATCAACTTACAAGTCTAAGGCTTGCTTAATTCAGAAGCTACTAAATCAATTCAAAATCAATATTTGTAATAACAAATTTGATTCAAAATTCGAATTTCCAGTCTCCTAATTGTCTTATTAGTGTATTTTACAATTAGGTGTGATACCAACTCCAACCACGGTTCACTGGTTCACTCTTTGTCCTTAGCAAACCAAGGAGGTACCACTACTTGTGCATAGTAAATGCGATGGGAACTTTCCACCTGAGAAATAGTCAAAAGACTTGGGTTATATCAACCCGATTTTGGACCTTAATTGTCTTGTTTATCCGCCGCCATTTCAATAATCCCATTTTTATTGGATCGCTCCTACGAGCCTGTCGATAAACACAATAGACAGTGTCACTAGTTCATTGTGGTACCTCTTTCCACTTTCAATTAAGTTTGGTTTCTAGGGTTACTATGTTATGAATACCGTAAGACCTTATTCATTCATTCAATTTCAATTATTCTTTCAGAGTTCAAGAGTCATGCTCAATAAGGATTCTCAATACGATTCACTTGTTCATAGTTCAATGTTCAATATCCTTTTAGTTTCCTGGTTCTCTGTTCAATATTCAATTTCAAGGTCAAAGATTCAAGTCCAATTCATAATTCAAAATACAAGGTCCAATTCAAGGTCGAAAAGACAAGCTTCAGTTCAAATACCAACTTCAGCGCAACTACCAAATCTGGGTTAGATTACAAAATTTAGCTTAAATACAAGATTTCAGTTTAAGTACAAGTCCAGTGCAAATACTAGTTTTAGGTTCAAATACAGGTTAAATCAAATACTCTGTTCAGGTTCAAGTTCAAGTTCAATCAAATATCGAGTTAGGATTCAAATACAATATCAATCAATACTCGGTTCAGACTCAAATACAAGATCAAATACGAATTCAATCAAATATCGGGTTCAGATTCCAATACCAGTTCAAATATACAAATTCGATGAAATATCATATTCAAATTCGATCAAATATCGGGTTCAGATTCAAATACAAATTCGATCAAATATCAGGTCGAGATTCAAATACAAGCACAAACACAAATTCAATCAAATATCAGGTCGAGATTCAAATACAAGCTCAAACACAAATTCAATCAAATAACGGGTTCATATTGAAATACAAGTTTAAACACAATTTCAATCAATATCAGGTTCAGATTCAAATACAATTTCAATCAATATCAAGTTCGGACTCCAGTACAATTTCAATCAGTAACAGATTCAAATTCAAATACAATTTTCTATCAATATCAGTTTCAGATTCAAATAGAAGTTCAATCCATATTAGATTCGGATTCAAATAAGAGTTTAATCAAATATCGGTATATTCACTAACAAATAATCTTCTCAAAGATTTTGATATCCAGTTATGGTTTCAAGCCCTAATTTCAGGGTCCAGTTTCCCTATACGAGTCCATAACTGATGAAGTCGAGGGCCTCAATCTAATCAGCAGTCTAGATTTTACCAGACTGGTCTAACTCCACATATCGATATAAGGCAGTATATCAACATAACTCACTCTTAAGGGTACTAAATTCCTTAGTTAGGTGACTTGCAGTTGGTCACTGCTAGATTTATCTAATTTCGGTCCAGAAGCGGAGAAGTCAATCTGTTGACTTTTGCTCTAAGGCTTACAGTCCTCTATCAAAATTTAGAGAGAGGTCAACTTAATGTATTATCAGATGACCTTACTTCTCATCTCTAGGTAATAATTATCTCGATTCATTCTACCGAAAATCTTAGTGGTTGCACTCGTAGGTGCTCCAGGTGCCACTTGCAATTTATTGGAATTGTAGTTCTAGGTCAAGAGGTTAATGGATGACTTATGATAATGAGAAAATATAGCTAAGGTCATGGTCATTATTTCGTACCTTAAATTTCGTTGTGGCGTACTTAGTAATTTCGAGCAGTGCAACTAGGAATTAATGGGTGTTGTACACCCATAAAGTCAAAATAGTCAAACTATGAACTTTTAGCACGATAGATCACCCACGAATCTATAGTAGTTAACTTGGTGATGCTATCGAATTTTTACTCGAGGTTCGGCCACTGTGTGCCACGTTGCAAGTGGTGTGTGCCATTAGTACAAAAGGGGGTGCCACTAGTAAAATCTGGGCCATCCCATTTCATAATAGGGCCTAATAGGTCAGAATTACTCTAAATCCAACTTAAGTTCATCTTTTAGGGTCATTGAGTGAGTGTCCTCGGGTCAACAAAGTCAACTTTTCAAATTAAACTTCAATAGTAGTCACTTTCGTGAAACAGTTAAAAAGGGTTTCATGAGGGTCAAACTTTGACTGGATCCAGGTTTTCTATTTTACAACTTTAATTTATTGCGTTTTAACCCTAAATAAATTAGGCATTCAAGGTTGCCTTACTGATCAGTATTTCGGGTCAAAACTTGACCTGTCAAACTAACACTTACGAGCAGATTTCCAGATCTGACCTTGGTCCACTAATCCCGTCGCCAAATCCTCTAGGCTTTGACTTTTTGGGTGATTCCAGTTTTCAGTAAAAGTTAATTTTAAACTTCACAAACCAGCACTGGAATCATAAAAAAATTCCTTCTAGGATGATCAGGGCCATCCGTGCAAGGTGATCTAAGATTTCAGCAGTCAACACCATAGGTAAATAATTCGGAAAACCGGTACGTATCATGCAGCTCCAAAACCGGCATGTACCAAACAATACGCATCGGTTCCGGACAATACATTGGTATGTATCGTCCAGCATATTCTAATTTTGTATGGGAGGCACCAGTACGGTACCTTGAATGTACCGTACTGGTGACCACCGATACTGACACGTATCGGACGAGATTTTGATCCATGGACAACACACTATCCTGATCGGAACAGTCCCGAAGATCGGGCCATAACTTTCAATCCGTTTGTCGGAATCTTACAAATTAGAACTTTCTGTAAAGCTTAAGAAGTCCTCTAACTTTTTGTTTTATATATCAAATTCTAAAAACTAATGGATTGATCAGAATCTATGGATTTCGGGGCAGGTATCTGTCCCAATTTTCTGTTGACTGTGTACAATCAGGTGATTTACCTAGTCTGGGATCAGATTTTGTGTAGGGCAAACTACTCAGTATTTTGGGATAATTTTTGGTGTGTAAGTTCACAGCTAACCTATCTACCACCATGAATTTTTTGGAATTTTTAGAAATTTATTTTCACATGAAATGTCGTGCCCAAAATGTGCCAATTTTCATATTTCAAACTTTTCTAAAAACTACAAGTATTACTATGAGTTTTCAAAATCAATCTAGCACCCTTCAAATCACACGACACATGATTATAAAATCATGTGTCATGTGATCAATAATATCAAGTTTATATACAAATCTAACTATACATGCTTTGACCCAAATGAAATTTATAAGATTCTAAGAATATAGAGCATTCAAATCATCATATATAACATATTCACTATTTCTACAAGATCTGTCTATTCAATAATCAAGATCATACAACACTCAAAATCCAAGATGTATCATAATCTAATCTCATCATTCATCTCAGTCAAACATCATCATCATCATCATGCCAAATCATCGATTTCAATACATCCATAGACATCTTATGAAGAAGAAAATTCAAGTCTCTACTATTTTCATAAAATCTCAAGCTAAAACTTGTACATACATGCATGATCTATTTTCTCATGCATGCATGTGATCTTGGATCCATGCTACATCTCTAACATCAAACCACAAGTCCATACCCTTAGATATTCAAAGATTTTCATCCAAAACAAGGTTTTCAAAAAGTTTGAGCTAAAACTCAAAACTTACAAAAAAGGGTTGGGAAATCTACCTTGTAGCCCTATGATCCTTGGGCTCCTTGATGTTAATGGTTCAAGATGAGGCTGAGATCAAGATATGTTGATCTATACTCCTCTAGGGCAAGGTTTCGTAAAAAAATTGAAGTTGAATGTCTCTAAGGCCCTAAACCATCAAATCTCCATTAATGGAGCTTAAAGAAGAAGTTTAATGGAGAAAGAGAAGAAGATGGAGAGGAGAGGATGGAGGGCGTGGGTTTTGGGGATGGAGTGTGAGAGGGAGAATCAGAAAGAGTTTTATATGGCGAGAGAGGACAAATTGCCATGTGGCACACATCCCTCACACTTTCTAATTTTCACTTTCTACATAGCAAACATGTCACATAGGTCAACTTATTCAAGATTCCCTTCCCTTCTAAGAAAAAAATTAAAATTAAATGTAGGGCCTACTTCCTTTGTTAGAACTTTTTATGGGCCATTGAATGGGTCAATGTTGGACTCTTGTAGATCTGTGTGCCATGAGCCATATGCCATTACACGTCTCATGTGATGTGTGGTGCCATATTGGTTAGGATTTCCTACTTAATCCTAGCCCTTCATTTTAATGGAATAAATCCAATGGTCTATATTAATTTGGCTTTTAGAAATTCTTTTAGCCATTTGTTAATTCTTATAAATCAATAAATTCAAGTCCTTAAGACTTTGAATTATTTACAAGTGTGTCATTGCCCCTTCTATGTTAACATTTAAGTTATAGTCTTAGTGAATCTAAGACCTTAGATTGTAGTCAAAGGGTTGACTATTATGTGATCACGGTGGATCAATGGTCAAACATGGACCACTCAAAGTAATGGGTGTTACAATTATTCTTTTGGATGCTATCATTTTTTACTAAGTTATGAATTCATGTATTTTTGCAATTGGGAATATTTGTATATTCCCTTTCTCCTATTAATAAAATTTTACATGTTCGAAAAATAATAAACCCTAAACCCTAAACCCTAAACTCAAAAGCCCCTAGAGGTTTTATAACTCAAATATCATAAAGATGAAGTTAGATATAAGAATTACATGAATGTGCACGAGAAAATTCATACCAGAAAGAAGGAACATAGAATAAGGAACTCCTGTTGTCAATCCGGTCTCATCTACTTCCCATGTTGCGGCAGCTTTTAGATCTGCAAACAGGTAAACTCACACATTAATATGGAAGAACTTTCTGTAAACTTAGGTATTTTAAATATTTAATTTGAATCAAGTAAGCATGATTTCTAGCTTAACAAGAACCAAGAGAAATCCTAGCTTGTCAAAAATACAAATGGATTCTTAGTTACTGAATTTTCCTGAAGTATGTTTTGTTAGAATGTATTAGAGATCGTGGTGTGTACTTAGCAATATTGGATGTATGTGTAGTATTTTGCTTATTTTGTGCTTCTCGATATACGTGAGATTGTAAGTGTTTGGCATAATCAGAGTTCACATGGAAGCTTGTCCACGTGAAAGTGATGTCACATGGTGACACTAAGTGGTCACATGACCACTTAATGTACCACATGTGCATTATGTGACGCAATAAGTGTCACATGCACCACGTGACAAAATAAGTGCCATGTATCATCTGTGAAAGATGGACTCTACCACGATCCGACGGCTGAAATCAATGATGATGGAGATCTGGCAGCTGAAATCAACGATGATGAAGATCCAACGGCTAAAATGACAATCAACGATGATCCGCTAAGTAGAAATGATGATCAACGAAGATCTGATGGTGAAAATGATAGAAAATCCAAATCCAACGGTGCAAATCTAAATCCTAACCATCCCATGTGTGCATCTTCCCAATATGGGTTCTTTCATGATGTCTCACATGCAAGGATCAAAATAGCAGTTTCGGTTTTGGGCATGACTGAAACCAAAATTTCTTCCAAAAATTTGAATTTCGGCCGAAATTTTGGACGAAAATTTTCCCCCATACATATTAAAACTGAAATATTTCGGCCGATAATTTGAATTATCAGCTGAAATTTTGAACCGGGCTCACATAGTCACATGTGCACCTTGGATCTTCAACAATCCATCCAAAGTATCACATGAGGCTTAGGTGCTTTCGATCTCTTTTTCCGCCTCTGGTACACTTTATATGATCCGATGTCCGCATAAAAAAACTAAGATAATATTTAACGACCAAAGTGCTGGTTATCCACTTGGTTCTATAATATAGAAGGGTAACCAGCCCTTCCATATTCCCAAAGAAAAGACCATCCACAGGGAAATGTTACAGTAGTTCCCCCATCTAGACACATCAATCAGTGATGAGACCATCAATTTGGGCAACCAACTGGTGTGTCACCGCTTGGATGGAGTGTGAAAGTTTCTGATAGGTCCTAAAGGCACAAAAGTTATAAAAGGAACCTATGAACTACTTTCTAACATCCACATGGATCAATATAAGTTCTATGTTGAATAATGTTGACATGCAATTGAACCAATCTGATCTCATTAGCACTAAGATTCATATGCGCAAATCATAGTATACACAAAAGGATTCATGATGTGTAATTATAGTACAACAAAAGAAAAAAATAGATTTGAGATCTTTTAATTACCATTAATCATGTGTTTAAATCAATATGAA
Source organism: Chloranthus sessilifolius (assembly GCA_021018995.1). Taxonomy (NCBI): domain Eukaryota; kingdom Viridiplantae; phylum Streptophyta; class Magnoliopsida; order Chloranthales; family Chloranthaceae; genus Chloranthus; species Chloranthus sessilifolius. Next base: position 34,043,256 of record CM037589.1, read on the forward strand.
AAACCAAAATATTCCTATCATAGATCAGGGTTTAGAAAAGAAAATTATGGAAATCTTGTTACACAAATTGTTGTGCAAACTTTTTGTGTTTGCAGATTTAAGAGCATAAATTTATGGGTGCGTAGATTTATAAGCACAGAAATTTGTGTGCAAGGAGCATTGTAAGCGGCATAGTGGTTTTTTGTTTCCAAGATCTATTGAGATTCAGCCCTCCGTCGAATTGATTTGTTAAAAACGATATTGAAAAAAAATAGAAAAATCTGTGTGCATGGAATTTTGTCAGTGCACGCGGATTCTAAGGTATACCAATTTTTTATTCTAATTGCACAAAATTATATGCATGAAAATCTGCATGCATTCAAATCAATGAACAAAATTTTATTCATGAATTTCAAGGTGCACCAATTTCTATGTACAAAATTCCAGGCAACACATAATTCTGTGCACGGAATTCTATGTACACATATTTCTATGCATAGAATTTTGTGTACAAAAATTTTTATGCATGTGAATTTTTAGGTACAAAAATTCCTACCATGGGTCAAAATATCGGGTTACCGATACGTATCGTCCGAGCTCCAAAACGATACGTATCGGTACCGGTTGGTATCGGACGATACATTGAATGTATCGTTCGATACCAATACCGATACGTATCGTCCGATACGTATCGGTATCGGCCGAAATTTTGATCCATGATTCCTACCCACAGAATTTTGTGCACATAAACTTAGAATCCAATCAATTTTATAAAATTAAATTTTGAAAATTGATTCTAATTGATTTGACCAAAAAAAAAAAATTTGAATTGATTCCAATTGATTTGACAAAAAGTGGATTTACTTAAAATCTCTAGTTAACTGCTGCTTACCTTTAATTCTCTTCCTTAAGCCCAAATCCTTTCCAGTTTTCCTCCAATGGCTCGGTCTCTAAATTAAAGAGAAACGCAAAGTCCTAGTAGAACTAGGGAAACCTATTGAGCTATAGTCCAGTATCCTATACACTTTATGAGCCATTACTACGTCAGAATCCAACCAAATAATGCAAGTCACCTTGACCAGTTATAATACTAAGGGCGCATTCTAGTCTACATAAGAACGCCCCCCCAAAATGTTATAACACAATCTACCATGAACTCGCTCGTATAGCTTTTGAGACCGATAGATGGTCCAAGTCCTATAATGGAAGATATCGCCCTATCATGCTGGTGCCTTTTCGCATACATCAGATTGACCACCCATAATTTGTAGGACACATAAGAACTTTCAAAACTATTTTGATCACAAAAAAAATTGGTAAAAATAGTTATGAAAATTTATTTTTAATTCCTTAATAATTAATTAAAATAAATTAATTGCAGAAAATTTCAAATTCAATCAAAAATAACTTTGTAAGGATTTCAACATGTTTTGTGCAGAGAAAATTACCATAATACTCTTTCTTTTGGTTAAAAATCTTAATTTTAAAATATTTTCAAATTTTGATTTGATTTAAAAAATTTTAATAATAAATTTTGCACGATGCATATGCACTGTGAAAATTACCATGATACCATGTTTCGATACAAATATTAATTTTACAATATTTTAAAAAATTCTTTAATGTCTAAAACCATTAACAATAAATTCTGCAAATTATGTATGCCAAACAGAACTAGTAAAAATTAACATGTGTGTTCTTCTACATATAGAAATAATTTTGACACATAAATTTATACCATGCACATTAATTCCCAAAGAAAATGGGCCCATAAATAGCTCCAGCCATATCTAGCAAGCATCCTAGTACATCTCCATGCTACCCAAAACAAGCAACTATTGTTGTGCTAATCACAATGTCACAACCTGTGTACTGAAGCAAAGAAGTAAAGAACAGTTTCTCACTTGCCATAAAAAAGCTAATATACTCGTGTGTGTGTGTGTGTGTATGTGTGTGTGAGAGAGAGAGAGAGAGCACACATCACGTGAAATGAAATCGCACTGATGCAGTCAAGAAAAAAAAACAAGAGAATGAGGTTCGAGGAGGCAATGAAACAAGCAGTGATTGTTAGTGGCTTATTAATGGAATGTTTGTCAGTCCCAAACAGCCCATAAACATATCCTGACGAACGATGATTGAGCCTTAAAACTAGTAAAACAACAGGCATGTTGTATTCATACCAACCCTAAAGTCTATTGGGTCTGCTTTGTTGGTAGGTTCCAAAACAACAAAAAATGTGATAATACACAGCGGAAAATAAACCTAAACATTCATCTAAAGACACGAAGCCAAGGTAGTTCCGATCGATGCATTGAAGCGATAAGTACGTAAAATAACGCAATGAAATATAGATAATCTATCTTACAACAAGTTGGTGGTCACAAGGGTCGCTAGGTTGCACTGCTTCCCTTTACACCCCAAATGAAACCCAATGGAATCAAAACACGAAGAAGATTGTGGGTCCCTTCTATGTTTTAGGTAACAACACCTGAATCTTGTCAAATGAGGAGAGGAATGCTTTCTTATCATACCTTCAGAGGTGGGACTAGAAAGGGCATTATATAGCTTTAAGGTAGAGAATGCCCCATAACACCTTAATCCTCATTTTCTTACCAATTACATCATTGCAATTAGTGGCTCAAAACGATCAAATTACCCTTATAGATTTTAAAATGATGAAGAGGCCACTCCATCACATGTATACTCCCAAACAACCATAGAATATGCTCAACACCTCATCCACAATGATCTGACTGCTAATTTCTCTCCATCGAATCCAATCTTAATGGCCAATAAGGCATCTCTTATGATGATCAACACTGGCTTTTGATCCTTGGAATAATTCAAGGGGCATTTGATCAGCTATACAGATAGTTGATGGATCCCAGGATGATCTTAAGCTAAACACTGAACCCAACATCCCCATATATTAGTCAGTGCAACGACATCGATGGATAGTGAATCAAAGCTCAATGTCCAACAGCAAAATGTTCTCTTAGGGCCTCAGGTCAATAAGCACCAATCTTAATAAAGCTTCACCCTGAACCAGTTTAGCCAGCGAGAGTGAGTTTGCAAAACATCAGGGGAGTCCATCGAATGTGCACAAATATGCATACTCATGTTCCAATAAGGAAAACACTGGATCCCACACGTAAAGACCACCTTGTGCCACCTGAAGGTGGTTAACACCACAGAATAACCATGTTGGTTAGTTGCCTTAACTCTTACTCCAAGTTATGGAGATTCAACAAGTTTACATGTCATGCAAATTGATCTCTTTGGGATTTAGACAGAACCATATCTCTTAACTGCTTCCAAATGTCCCTCGGAACACAACCTCCAGACCAAAGTTTAAAAACATGCTAAATATATATTAGAAAAGCAGATAACAGAAACATAACTGAAAAACAACCTATATGGAAGCATCAAAGTATCACATCAGAATGGTTTGAAAGGGCACCAGACCAAAATAGGGCCAACATGCTTCAATAGTTTAACTACATGGAATTAAAGACCCATGAGTTCAAGACCCACGCGATTCAATTCTCATGGTAGTTAATTAATGGGAAAGTGACTGATGCCATGTGACTTAAAGGCGTTTGTCCACGAAAAAATATTTGAGGGGTCAAACGTTCTTGTTCTTAATTGACTTTTTTATTTAAAGTTCTTTAAATCATAAGAAAGTTAGAGTACGTTATTTTAGTTTCTTATGATTTAAAGTAAATCATAAGAAAGTTAGAGTACGTTATTTTAGTTTCGCATTTCAACAAGGTAAGTAGGGATATTATGTGGAAGAGGTTTATTTAAGCACTTTTTAGGGCCTTATTTAGAGACTTTGATTACTTTTATAAAAGGTTAAGAAAAGAGAGCAATTATGACTCTTATTCTTCTTTTTAATTCTTCTCAGGTTATTTATTAGCTTATTTATCTTCGTTCTTTGCCGGGAAAGCTGCAGTTTGCATCATGTACACTGGCAAGTGGTGAGAGATACACTGTGCACCCTTGTCACCTAGCCACCAATTTCACATGTAAAGGAAGCCATAGGGAGAAATCAACCATAGCACCCTCAGTGGCCCAAAGGAATGTAATAGTTACGATAATGGACCCCGGTCAATCCCGAAGTGTCAAAATGCACAGAGTGCATGAAGGGAGAAATCACAAACACCTAATCAACAGAAGAGAAGGGAGAGAAGAAAGGGTGTCAAATTTCATTAATCAAATCGAAGTCAATGACATCAAAATAAATGATGAAAGGCCTATTGAAGACCACAAAATTTAATGGAGAGCATTAAAAGGCGCCCATTAGACAATACAAACAATTTAATTATAATGCCCATCCTAGATGGTCCATTATGGATGGTATGGATCAATGGATACATGTACCGATTGATGGGTAGAGATTGAGTCTCTCCCTCCCTCCCTGCAACACGATGCAAGTCAGTCATGTGTGTGTTCCCTACATTTTAGGAAAAATTGTGTGAAGTCACTCGCAGAGAAGCAAGGCTCAGTAGCAATCATATTTCTGACTGATTTCGCGAAAATCTGGATGCATCATTGCTTCCTTTTCTCTTGAAAGATAAAGAAAACCCACTGAAAATTTTATGGTGATACTGGTGAACAATCAATAATTTTCTTGGCTATCGTCTGAAGCTTCAACAACCACAAATAAGCCCCATTAGAATCTCAGACATATGAAGTACTTCCTACGATAATTCATATCTTGAATTATCAGGGAATATGTTACTAATTAAATACATCAAGAAGATGATGTTTAGCAGTACGATCTGGGTCCCAGAGTTAACTAGAACATTTCCCCCACTTCAATTTGTTTTTTTAATAATCAATATGCATAAAATATGTTGGTGGGATGATGGTAATGATAATTACTTTAGGATGCTAAAAAATATGTTGAAGGAATCTTAAACAGTCATCTCCAAATGAAGATAAAAGTGAATAAAAGAAGCAAGTGGCATACCATGGTTGCAGAAGTCAATGCCCGGAATGATACCCTCAATCCAAACAATCTCTACTTGTATTGCAGCGGATGTTGCTTCAGCACCATTTCTTTTCTCCACACAAAAGTCACAGCCTAAAATGACAAATTTATAGTTTAATTTATTATTTGTATCTTGAAACTTCTCTGCATCTTTCCCAACCCTCTAAAATGAACTTTGGAAATGACTTCATGTCTCCGTAGTTGCCTTATCAGGAGCAATGAAGGACCATTCAGAAAACAAGTCAGAGGGAATGATAACCTCACTTTTTTTATTCTGTACATGACTCAATATTTCACCAGAAACTTGAGTAGCCGCATTTTTAAAATCCTTTTCAAGGCAGAAACATGTTTCCTGGTCTCCAGCCAATCCCGGAAATACATAGGAACGGGGAAATGGAGCATTCAAAGCCCGTGCCCAAAATATGGAGTTTGCCCTGTCATAATGCAGTTGAAAGAGATAATAATCAAGTTTGTTGTACGGATTCCTACAGAACACATGTAAGAGTATAATGTACATTGGAAAAGTTCATGCAAGCTGAGCGTAATTTATGAAGCACCAAAGTGCAGAAGCTAATGAATTCTATCTCTTAAACAGAAGACTAGCAGCGACATAATAAATAAAAATATTTTCTGTGAGCATAATAATGCATATACATTACTTGATTACTCAAACTTAATACCTTCTGCAGATGGTTAAACTTATAATTGGTTTCTTGCATTTTTTATTGGCAGCTATATTTTCAGAAATTGTGAGTGGTTCTTTAGGTAGGGAATCAACCAAAAGATCAAATAATATAAAAAACAAAGCATTCTGCCCATGGCCTAAACTACATAATGAATGAAACAAATTGGGCATCATTCAAAAGATAATTTAAAAGAAGCACCATGCATGACGTTATGCCAATATACCAACAGACATTAAAACATGACTGAAAGGGCATAATTATCAGAGAGTAAGATCCTCCCCAGTTGTGGTTCTTTGGCTTTTTTGGGCCATGGACCATTTTATTCTGTTCTTTTTTGTTTTTGCTGTTTTTCTTTTTTCCTTTTGCATGTTGTATAAGTTTACTATACTTTAATTTATAAAAATAGATAATGTTTACTTTTCAATAAAATAAATAAGTAAATAAACAAACGAACTCATGCTGGTTTGTGTCTGAATATACAAACCAGTATGGAGTTTCTTCATGTGTATCATTTAATAAGAATTTGCATCAAAAGATAAAAATTCTTATTGGAGCCAAATAACACAGGCTCCAATTCCGAATTTTAATCCTTGTCATGCTAGTAGGCAATGGACGCAGCCTGTCACAGATTGTGTACCAAATAATTGAAGTTAGTAATTTTTGTTATGAGAACTATTTTATCAAAGTATGATAATAATAAATAAATAAACTTTCCTATCTATTTATTCATAAATTTGAATTAGGTGATATTGCCAATGTGTTTTTTTTACCATAAATGAAGTCAGTGAGATCTTCCAAATGTATCAACAACCATCAAAATACTAGAGGGTGAAACTAAAAGTAGTGTATTGTAATTTGCCAATGTTGAAGAATATTGACTTCCAATAATTATTCGTGTACGGGAATTTGGGAAGCATAGGTATTTCCTACATCCAATCTACACAATTAAGGGAAAATTGTCAACATAAATTTGATGTACTAATGCCACTTTATACTGCATCGAAGCCGATTGATATATCAATCTAGTATATTCTAAACATCTGGGCCGGGTAAGGTTAGGTTTCTTAATTTTTTTCACATGGTATCAGACACTCGGTAGGAAGTTATAGCATGCACACTCTTTGACAAAAAAACCCAACGAAAATCCTGATACAGTTCTTAGTCTAGGAAAATTAAAATTTAGAATAAGTCCAAATCGCTATGCAGATTTATAGTATTCACTCTTATTCTTGCATTAGCACGAAATGAAAAAAAAAAAATTAATCATGTCCCCATCAGAGAGTCCTCTCACTTTCTCATTTCAACACCAACAAATTTCTTCTTCCTTTTCTTTCCGTACTCCATCTTAAGCGAAGATTTTTTCCCATCTCATTTTAGAATAAATCCTTGCTTCCACCTTAACATCCAAGGTCTTTAATCGCCCAATGAAACATTTACAATATCCCTAATAGTCTAGAACATCTCTTCTTGAAAATTAGTATAACAAGGACGGAATATATGGAGTGCAACTTTAGCAAACATTATAGGCTGGAGGAGGATTTATTTAAAATAGAAAACCATCTAGTGTCACATTGCCATAGATTTCAATATTTAGTATCTACTTTACAACTAGATGGTGGATTTGAGGCGGACATCTCAAATAGGATCAATGCAGGTTGGACAAAATGGAGACAAGCGATGTGCGATCCAGATTCAATTGAAGGGATGTTTTTATAAGAGTGCGGTAAGACCCATGGGTCAAAATTTTGGGTATCGGATACGTATCGTCCGAGCTCAAAACCGATACGTATCGGAATAGTAAAATACCGGACGATACATTGAATGTATCGTCCGGGCATTTACATACAAAATGGCGATATGGTACATTGAATGTACCGTATCGTCCAAGTCTGATATCGATACGTATCGGTATCGGACGATATTTTGATCCATGGTAAGACCCATCATGCTATATGATGCATAATGTTGGGCTACGAAAGAGCAACACGAAGATGGAGTGCATTAGGCTGAGATGCATATGTTAAGATGGATGAATGGAGTAACAAGAAAGGATAAAATTAGGAACAAGTACGTAAGAGGAAATATGAGAGTAGCACCTATAAAGGAGAAAAGCACTTAATGTTGTTTGAAATGGTTTGGACATATCCATCACAGGTTAACAAATATATATATATATATATATATATATATATATATATATATATATATATATATATATATATATGAAGGATTGAAAGTTACAAGCACAAGGAAGAAGGAGAAGAGGAAGATCAGTGAAGACCCGGAGGGAAGCAGTGAGTAGTGACATGAAGGATTGCGGAGTTACAAAGAGCTTAGCATTGTACAAAAACGACTGGAGAAATAGGACTCGCAAAGCCGAGGCTATGATGATGAATGATGATCATCTAAAGCATAGATTTTTCCCCTTCTCATTTTGGGATAAAACCCTGCTTCTTCCTTAACACTTAAGGCCTTCAATTCACCAACGAAACCTTTATAACTTCCCTTTATTTATGGAACGCCTCTTTGCTCTAATCCTTTATTTCATTTTTTTCGAGGCAAAACTCCTTCCTATCCCTCCATTAACCTCAATAAAATTCCATGCATTTGTAACAAGATTCTCTAAGCTAACATTTCCTAATCAAATTTTATCAAATAAGAAAGGTAAAGGATTATAGGGATCCATTATTGAGGACAAGAAGATTGGACTTGGGAGACCTATTTGGTGCTGCTAGCATTAAGCTAAGATTTGGAAATCTTGCAATCACGCCGCAAAGGATATTGAGTTCAAGAATATTCACAAACTCAACGGATTCATAAAAATAAAAAAATAAAAAATAAAAAAATAAAAAAATAAAAAATAAACAAACAAACAAAAAGTGAAAAAATAAACACAATAGTTCATTGGGGAATCTAACAAAATTAAAATCCCCTCCCAAGCCACAAAAGATTCATAGAACCCCATAGATCTCCCTCATCTTTGGCTAAAAACTTACCTATATACCACGATTGTTCAAGCCATAAATATTTGCCGGCATCCACCAAAGATGTTTGAAATCAACACTAACAAAGGACGAACCCATTTGTGCCTCCACTTTTTTTTTTTTTTGAAACATTAACAAAGCAAAAAGGAAAGGGGTACATACCTCGGCGGGTAGTAAGGAACTACAGAAAAAAAACACAGCCCCCCAAAAAAACTAACCCCTAGGACTGGATGTGATCCGCAACCAAAGCGAAAAAACAGCCCTCCATCACAACCAGAGGACACCAGCAACACTTACAAGCAGCAGTCCTCCCAGAGCAACATGAAGTGTAGGAATCCCTCACTGAAATCCCCCATCTTGCTAGCATTCCAAGAAACCACCAGACCTCTGATATCCCGTATAACCAAAGAAAATGGTTTTGCCCTGTGCGTGAAAACTCTGTTATTTCTTTCCCTCCAGATAGCCCAAAAAACAGTGTAAACCGTGAGAGGCCATAACTCCTTCCTATGGTCATCGACATCCATATCTTTCCACATTTCCATCATGGCAGCTGGCCACAAAGGAAGAACCCATTGGATATTAAAAATACGGATGATCCTATACTAAATGCTCTGCGTAAAAGAGCAGTGCAACAAAATGTGTGCCACTGATTCCCTTTCCTAGATACATAAAGGGCACTTGTTTAGGACCGGGATATTTCTTCGAATCAACTGATCTCGAATAAGGATTCTTCCACGATTGACCAACCAGGCGAAGAATTTTATTTTTGGCGGCATCTTGACCGTCCAAAACCTGGACTATTTTCTACATCAGCAACTGGTTATAGAAAGACTTAACCGTGAAGTTTCCTTTAGTAGTGTATTTCCATAATCTCGGATCTCTATTGGCGGAGTTGGGCGAAATCTTCCCAATAACTCTTATCAAGTCCCGAGTTGCACGGGTCGACACGTGGAAGATACATGACGCTTTCTTTTCAAGGAAGAGACATATGACGGGAGGCTCTTCGTGGGTCGTTTATGCATCGGACCCTTGGGAGGTCTATTGGCAAGTGGGCCTAGGGCCCGGGGCGAGGTCAGTCCGGGTCTCACTCGGACTTAATTTGTTGGGTCTTTCTACACGTGGTTGGGGGAGTACGGAGGAATGGGAGTTGTCTTCGAGAGATGGTGGGGCGACTCGGTGTGTTAAGGAAGCAGGACAACTCGGTGCCTTATCAAATGGGATGGTCTCGGTGCAGGAGGCTGGTCTTCTCGGTGACCAAGTGTTGCTGGCTGGCTTGCTAGAACAGATGTCCGAGATGATCCTTGACCTCAGACTCGCAGTTCCAGGCTCGTTGTCGAGCTCTAGAAGGAGAGGTTGTTTGAACAAACCTGAGATGAGGTTGGGCATCTGAGGGGCTGCGGATCGTCCGAACCGTCGGATGAGGGCAGTTTCAGAGTTGGATTTGATAAGGAGGTGGAAGATTTTGCCGATGTTGATCGTCTCATCAGGGTTGGACGAGATCTCGGAATGTCCTTCTAGGGATCTGAGGTAGCCCTTCGGGAGGTGTTTCGTTCCATCTTGGTTAGTCATCAAGATAGTAAGAAGAAAGGCCGAGGTGGGTCTCAGGAACTTGCTCCGCTACAATGGGGGATGCCGGATGGGAGAGGATCCGGGGATGACTAAATCCTCCTATCGTTTTGGGCGAGACACGGAGTTTCTTATTATGAAGATGTTATTCTGGAATGTGAGGGGTATCTGTGATGGGTGTAAACGTGTCGGGGTTAAGCGAGTGATTGCGGCTTTAAAACCGGTCTTCATTACCTTACAGGAAACAAAATGGGGCAACTGTGATAGGAAGAAAGTTGCGCCGGTGCTTGGTGGTAATCAATGGGATTGGATCGGCGTCGATTCCGTTGGCGCATCAGGTGGTATCCTGGTGGCCTAGAGCTCGTTGGTATTTGATAAAGTGAGGATGTTCTCGGCCTTTGTGGTACTTCACAGTAAAGATTTAGGGAAGGTTTGGATGTTTTCTGGTATTTATGGGCCGTCTGATGACAGAGACCGGTGTGACTTCTGGTTTGAGTTGGCTGCCCTCGCAGCCAGGTGAGATCTCCCGTTCTGCCCACGAGGGGGGGGGGAATTTAATGCCATTAGATGGGCATTTGAAAAACAGGGAGGGCCGTCGGACATAGGAGTGATGAGGGACTTTAATTCGTTCATTTTAAATTGAAGGTTTTTGGATGTTCCGTTAATAGGTGCGAGGTTCATGTGGTCGAGTCTTCAAGAAAATTCGCCGTTAAGCAGGCTGGACAGGTTCCTTTGCAATGTGGAGTGGTTAGATATTTTCCCGGCTGCAAGATTAGAAGCTTTAGCTTGGGCTGTCTCCGATCATCAGCCTGTGACGGAGGTACGCAACGTGGCTACTTGAGCCATCCGTAGTGCCACTTGAGCCGCTTGTACTCCGTGTAGAGGCAGTGGCGACTTGGTGCCTAGGACATGCAATGTGGTGCCAAGAGGTCACGCAACATCTTGGTGCCAGGACGGCATGACATGTGGTGCCAGGAGGGCACACGACGCGGTCGTGCTGCGGTGGTTGCGACACGGTCGCAGAGGAAGACGAAGGGGGTTGTGACACGGGCGTGATGGTTGGGACTTGACATTGTGTGCCACGGGCAGAGGATGTGTGCCATGGGGGTATGTCAAACCAACGTGTTTGAGGTCCTTTAGTTGTTTACCCATAGATGGTGTTTGGACCATCTATGTGGGAGAGGTGTTGGAGAATGCCTTCTACCCACACGGGGCCTTGTGTTGCCAGAGGGGGCGCAAGTGTCTCCTAGGCTTGAAAAAATGGGCCTAGGACATAGACGCAACGATGCCGTGTGGCACCCAAGGTGAGGTTGAAGTATGACCCAAGCCACGCATCACGGTGCATACGGCTGGGCAACTTCATGAGAGCTGCGTGGGACTCAGTTGAGCACGACAGTTTGTGGTCCAAGTATGGACGTGTGTTAGTAATTCGGAACGCACACGAAGGCAGGCTGTGTGAGACTCAGTTGGGCACGGTAGCACGAGGCACATTGGTGCAATCGAGCGTGTTGTAAGGGGCACGATACATCGGATGGTAGGCCGCGAAGCAGAGGTAATCATGAGAGGGAGTTCTCGTCCTCTAGACGGGTGGTATCAGAGCTGATGAAGAGATTGGTTGGCTTCGTTGCTTGCGGTAGCGAGGCACCGCACGGGTTGATGGCGTGTCGAAGGACGTCCCTGTGACAGGCTGCTACTGCTCACATGTGATTCGAGAGGGAAAGGTCCATCTCCGTTCAGATTTGAAAACATGTGGCTGCTGGATGAGAAGTTTCAGCAGCTGGTCCCGTCTTGGTGGAGTGAGTCGCCTCCTGCGGGGATGCTGCATATAGATTCATTTCTAAAATGAACTGCCTTAAGGACAGAATTAAGGTGTGGAATCGGGAAATATACGGGCTGGTTCACGTTAAGAAAGAGGAGCTTCTCCTGCGGTTGAAGGAGCTGGACAATTTGGAGGAAGTCCGGCCCCTGACGGCGGAAGAATGAGAAGAAAGGTTCCATAAAAAATTAGAGTTCAACAGTATCTGCAGGGCCGAAGAAATGAGTTGGATTCAAAAGTCCAAGGTCAGATGGCTCAAAGAGGGGAATGTCAATACCAAGTACTTCCACGCGGTTGCCAATGCACAGAACAAATAGAATTATTTGGGAAACAATGTCATAAATGGGGTGAGCTATTCGGACATGTCCGGGAGAAGATTGTCGATTACTATAAGAGGATGTACACGGATGCTGGTTTCCGGAGGCCTCAGTTGGATGGGTTACCTTTTCAATCGATTTCGGCGAAAGAGCAGTTGGGTTTGGAACAACAGTTTTACGAAGAGGAGGTTTGGCGGGTAATCAGGTTGGGGGCAGGAACAAGGCACCGAGACCTGATGGTTTCACCATGGAATTCTACAGATTTTTTTGGCTGACCATCAAGGCGGATCTAATGGAGGTAATGGCTGAGTTCCACACTTCTGGTTTCATTGGGCGGAGTTTAAATTTTACGTTCATCATCCTCATTCCCAAGAAAGATGGTGCTGATGATATATCTGATTTTTGTCCGATTAGTCTTACCAACTGCCTTTACAAGATTATTTCCAAGGTGTTAGCTAATAGACTCAAGCTGGTGATGAGCAAGTTTATCTCGGGCAATCAGGATGCGTTCGTACGCGACAGATAATTGGTGGACCTGGTTGTCATGGCCCAAGAGACGATCCATGCAGCTTATTATCATCGCCGTCCTGCAACGCTTTGGAAGGTGGATATGAAAAAAGCTTATGATGTAGTGAGTTGGGAGGGCCTTGATTACATGCTCAGTAAGATGGAATTCGAATCGACTTGGAGGAGATGGATGCGGGGATGTTATTCCTCGGCCTGGTTCTCGGTTTTAATCAACTGCACTCCGGCTGGATACTTTAAGAGTTCCAGGGGTATCCGCCAGGGGATCCACTTTCCTCTTTCCTATTCAATTTGGTGGTCGAAGCTTTATCTAGACTTATTGTGCGCTCGAGGCATATGAATCTCATATCCGGAATTCAGGTGGGAAATCAGGATAGATGCATCTCTCATTTACAATATGTTGATGACACTATAATTTTTGGGAAGGCTAAGGTTGGAGAGTTCAATGCGCTGGTAGATGTGCTTTCGGTGTATAAGGCGGTGTCGAGTCAGCGCATCAATTTCTCTAAGTCCACTATCACCGGTATTGGAGTTGATGAGCCGTTGTTGGCTGAGTTAGAGCAGACGGTGAGTTGTGCTATCGAGAGGCTCCCAATCAAGTACCTGGGATTGCCTCTCGGTCTCAGATACCCCAATGCTCGTGACTGGCTACCGGTGGTGCAAAGGTTTGAACAGCGGCTGTTATCGTGGAAAGGGAAGTTATTGAGTAGTGGTGGCCGTCTCGTTTTTGTCAAAGCGATATTATCATCGTTGCCCATTTTCTATATGTTTATGTTCAAATGCCCGAGCAAAGTTATCAATCGGCTGGAGCAAATTCAACTGTGTTTTCTGTGGGGGTGGGGTGGGGGGGGGGGTATGGATAAACGTTATCACCTAGTCAACTGAGATACTTGTCTCATGTCGGTCGATTATGGTGGGCTGGGCATTAGGAGTTGGAGGGGGACCAACCTTGCGCTCCTAGGAAAATGGTTCTGGCGAGCGAGAATGGTGGAAGAGAGGGATAGCCTTTGGCGTAAGGTGTTGATTGAGAAGTACGAGCAAGCTATGGGTAATTGGGGTATTTGTTCAACGGTTCACAGGAGCTCTTCGGCTTGGTGGAGAAATATCTGCAGCACGTGGTCGTTGTTCGCTAGAGGGCTCGGGTTCAGTTAGAGATGTGGCACTCGTATCCACTTCTGGGAGGACACCTGGTTGGATGGTGGTCCTCTTAAGGTCGCCTTTTCGGACATCTACGCCATATCCTTGAAACCTCTAGGGATTAATGAGGAATTTGTGTTTGATACCCAGGGGGTAGATTGTGGGAGATTACTACCAAAAGGCTTCTAAGGGATGATGAAGTGGTATCGTTCTCGAATTTGATGCAAAAGCTGTATGAGGTGCAGCGTACCTCGTATGGTCAAGATTGGAGGATATGGACCCCGAGCAGAGATGGAAATTTCAGAGTCAAGTCCTTTTATAGGATGCTTTCGCATCGTCCGCTGATTAGATTCCAGGGCGCTGGTATATGGAAGGAGTCCATTCCACTGAAAATTAAGTTTTTTGCGTTGACGTTATCCAAAGATAAACTCTTTACAATGGATCAACTTATCCGGAGGGGGAAGGATATCCCAAATCGGTAAGTCATGTGTAACAATGGGGAGGAAACCGCTGCGCATCTTTTTCGACAGTCAGGTGGCTCATCACATTTGGTGCGTGGACATAAAGTCCTTTGGTTGCTTATGGGTTGTGATAGCCAGACCTATCGGTCAATTCCTGTTTTGGTCGTCCGTTAAAATGGAAGGGGAATTAGGTGTTTACTGGAAGGCGACCTTGTTCGCCGTGTTTTGGAGATTAGGGCGCGAGAGAAATTTGCGAATTTTCGAAAATAAAAGCCACCCATTGGGGATGATCATGAAGTCGGTCAAAGATCTGGTGTGGCTTTGGGTGGAGAGAGGAGGAAAGGGGATTACGCATGAGTTCTACATGTGGGACCCGGGCTAACTTCCCCAGGCTCAGGAGCTGTTTTGGGTCCTCTTTTACTTTTTGTTGCTTTTTATTTTTTCCTCTTTTTGGTCGAATTTGTATTGGTCCTTCAGCGTCTTGCTGCTTTTCAATATAAGTTCTAGTCTGATAAAAAAAAAAACTCTTATCAAGTCCGGATACGGCTCCATCTCCCAATCCCTCAACTGTCTTCTAAGTCTCACATTCCACACCCAGTTTCCATCGATGGATTGCCCAAAGTTGCTGATTACCTCGTCTTTCGAATCGGAGAGAAGAAAAATTGATGGGAAGACCGTTTGAAGGGGCTGCTCCCCAACCCATATATCTTTCCAAAACAGAATTTTCCGGCCGTCTCCCCAGCTGAAAGTCTTTCCCTGTGAGACTTCTTGACTAGACTCTTTCACGGCTTCCACCATGCTGAAAGATGATTGGCTTGACGGTGCCAATCGGGTCCCTGGCTGATGTTCCGTATTTAGATGAGACGATTTGCCACCAAACAGTGTTCCTTTCCCCCTCATCACTCGACCTCCACAGCCATTTGCCTAAGAGGGCCTTATTAACAACAAGATAATCCATCCGATTTGTTGACAAAATTACTTCCCAATTAGTACTACGAATTATCCACATTCCCTCGCAACTTTATCATTGAACTGGTCTGCCTCATGAGATTTGACGGTCTTCCTCACAATAAAACAATGATTCAGGCAGCCAAGACCCCTAAAGTTCCATGATGGTAGCTTCATGGCTGACCAATGGATTCAATCCAGCTTACCCTGCCCCTTTCGATCTTGTAATTTACGAACAACATCAAATTTGTAAAGCCTATCTCTTTTGCAGCTCTCTCCTAGATTTATTAATCAATCAGCCCTCAAGTTTTCGCTTCTTCCCAACCTACAAACCAATTTCCTTACTTATGCCTGACCACCTTCAACGGACAGCCTAACAATTAATTTCTATTCCATTTTGCAACTTTCTCTAAATTTATTAATCAATCTGCCCTTTTTTTCCCAACCTACAAAACAATTTCCTATAACAACTAATTGTCCTTCTCCCATTGCTTCATTTTAGTCAATCATTCTAAAGTCAACATTCAACACCCTAGTAATGCTGCCATCCTTGGTATTTTTCCTCCCACCTCCAACTATATCACCTACAACCTAACTAATTGAACCCTCAACTTGATGTCCTCAACTCAAGACGACTCAAACACAGATCTACTTGCATAGTTGTCAACCATGGGTATAAAAGGCTCCTCTATTCTTGGCACATAACTTCATTCAGCACCAAACTTGGGTCCCACAGACGCACACAAAGGAGACTCCTTCAAAGCAATTGATATACCTGACCTAAACCCAGCTTCATCATGCATGAACACTTTATCACCAAAGGCCTCACTCGTTACTCCATCATAAGTCTCCTCCCTCCCCTCCATTGAACAAAAGTGAAGGGCAATTTCTATCGCAATTAGCATCTAGCCTGAAACATATCCCATAAGGGCATCCCTTATAGTTCAAGTTTAATGCACCCCCTCATCCCCTTGATCCACAGGAGAGGACATCATTTCAGAAAAATTAAACTTCAAAGCACTAGTTAATAGATCAATAAAATTGCCCTTAGGATTAGGGTCAACATCTACTGATCGGAAAATACTGTTAGATGCATTTGACTGATTTCAGTCATATCCCTCTAGCATACTACGCCACACGTTATGAACCGAGGATAGGTCAGGCAGAATTCCCATAGCACCAAAACAAAATTTGAAGTTAAAAAGGCAGAACCCATACCTTGATTCCCGTGCAAACTGGGGTTCACCATTCAAGTGAGAACCACTAGATGCTTGCTAACTATGATATATTCCATAATGTCCCCTCCTAGGCGAGGTCATTTCATATCTTTTTTAGCTTTTTTTCTTTCTTATTTTACAAGGATAGAGAAGTCATGACACATCTCTATATCTAAGGACTCTCGGAAGGAAAAAGATGTGATGTGAAATATTTATTTGTAAAGAGTCTTTCAAAATAAGCACCTCACAATTTACTGCTCCATTGCTATTTTGTTGTGTTTGTTAAGTGATGATGACAAAATTACCCCTCTAACTACTAAAGTAAAAATAAAAATAAAATGGAAGAATGCGGGCATTTTTAACATTAAGTTGATTAAGAAGATCAATAGGATGGATGCACAAAAACTATGGATAGGTTTTTTTAATAACCCTCTAAATTAAATATACACAATTCTCATTTTATTTTTTAACACGATGCATTATTTAGTTTTTCTAATAACAAAAATGATTGTTTAATAGCTTTATTATGTTTGTGGGTTTGTGTTGGATGTATAAATGTATTATGGAGATGGGTATTAGTAAGGAGCACAGAACATTTATGTATGAGAGGTATGCATGTAAAGGGATAGTGGGTTTGGTCTTATATCGAGTAGAAATGTACTAGGTGTCTATGTTGCCCACTATATAGAAGACTTTTCTCTTGTAACTCATATTATCTTGAATAGCAACAATGTAGTCATTAAGGTGTCTGTTCTCCTTATCCATCTCTCTCTCCTCCTTATCCATCTCTCTCTAATAAACCGTAAATGGGTATTGCTGCTCTTTAGGTAGTCTATTATATTTTGGTTTCTAATTTTCTAGATGGTACTAGAGCAGGTCGATCCCACGCGTTCCCACGCGTCCTTTGTTTTGGCCTTGTTTTTGTTTCGGCTGACGTATGCTCTGCACCTTGCCACCTCGTCAGATCTCTGTGCATCAGAAATCAGGAACTTTGGTCTTTTGTGGTGGTCCTTATCTTTTTCCAGCAGCATAACTCATCGCTGTTCATCATCTTTGCTGGTATCATGCTGACGTCAGTAGGGTTAAATGTTTGGCTTCATTTCTCAAATTTCTCGAGGGTTTTGATTGAAATGTTGTTCTAATTTCTCTTCTTGGTCAAAGCCATTTGAGCTTGTTATAAAGGCGTTTCAAAAGGTTTTATGAAATATGGGGATTCATGATTTTTTGGAAAATCTGGGCCATCTGATCCTTTAAAACTTTCAATGCAGGAATGGTTTGGATTGAAATGTCATCCTGATTACTTCTCTCTTGCCGCGATTACATTAGAGGCCATCTTCTACATCTTCTAGGGTTTTTAAACGCATCTTTGAAAACTAGTTGTTCAAGCCAAGGATCAAATTTTCGGATTTCGTTTTGGTTTCGGGCTGGACCGAAATCGAAATTTTGAACTGAAATTTCAAATTTTCAGCCGAAATTTTCACCCCCATACGTTCCAAACCCAAAATTTTGGGTTCTCGGTTTCGTTTCGGTGGGGACCAAAACCGAAACATTTCGATTTGCTTCGATTCACATTTTTTTGTGTTCCTGACCTCTGTGGAATGAATCTGTGAGTGATCACTTGGATTTGCTTCGATTTTCTACAAATTTTTCATCGATTTTTCATGTTAACACTCAAAACAGGGGATTTGCGATTTTTAGTGGTTTCTAGAGTCTGTGAGTGTGGATATGTATACATGAGTGTACAGGCATGCTGCCATTCTAAATTTTTAAGGCTTTTCATTTATAACACACATATCCATGTTGAAATCCGGCACTCGTGCCCGTATCTACAAATCGTAAGTTGTCAGTTGTATACTAAGCCTTTCTAAGATTAGATAACCTAATCAGCATGTGGCAAACACCCAGCTCTTGTACCAAAGTAGCAGCACCATCATCATCCCCACCAGGTTCATTCCCCCTTCCTCTGGCCCACTTGCAGAACTGCAATGAGTTTTCAGCTGCTTCTTTGTCATCGAAAATGTGAATGGCATGATCACCACATGCTGGAAAAGGGTCACAGTCGAAACCCTTGGATTCTATATCCACCAAATATAAACTCATTGAATCAAAACTAGATGCTATAAGGAAAAAAATGGACACTCGTCATGTCAACATGCAAGGCCAACACAATCCAACAAGTCGAAACTCACAGTTAAAGGATCCAGCCTCTTACAAAAGCACCTTCTATTTAAATATCAGGAATAAAACTGCTAATTTTGCAATGATTCTAAAAATGGACAACCAATATCCCTGAAGAAAATCATACAATCTAAGACACTGAAATGATAAGAGACCCAAAACATCCCATGTTTGATATTGGACCACTGAAACAACCTAAGTAAAATTCTTCCAACCTTTGCTCCACTAAACCTCAGATATTTCTACAGCATCTCACAAGACCAGTCGGTGAAGGAGAACACACCTTTTGTCATTTGGGCTAATTTAAGAGTACCAAAATCATATTTAAAGTGATAAGCCCATCCTCAATGTAGGTATCCGGGTGCTCTAATTTTGGCCTACAAATTTTCTTGCATTATGTGTGCCTGAAATCGCTCTGTCCCATCTAATTTAAGGTCAATTTTGCGAGTTATATTTCTGCATTCATTTATATCCACGGTTAAACTCTATTATTCCGTAATCTTTCATGTCATTTTTCATTACTTCTCTCCAAGTCTTTATTGGTCATCTCCTTCTACTTGCGTGTGTGTAGTTTCAATCCTTCAAGCAAGGGTGGTTCATTCAAATCTGCAATAGACATGCTAATACTATCTCAAACAACATTCTATGATCTACTCTTATTGGAGCCACCCCTAAACTTCCTCTTGCGTATTTGTTACTAGTTCTATCCTTTCTTGTTACTCCATGAACCCACCTTAACCTATGCATCTCAGCCACATGTACTCGCTATTATTAGCCAATATCATGCACCGTACAGTAATGCAAGTCTTATCGCTGCTTTATAAAAATGCCCATTCAATCGAAGTAGCACACATTGATCATGTAACACACCCACTGGTATGTCTCCTCTTTGTCCACTCTACATTGATTCTGTTTAAGATGTCCTCCTCCAACTCCCATCTAGTTGCATAGTAGAGCCCAAATATTGAAATCTATGACAACCACATCATCCGTCAGGCTTTCATGTTCACTAAATTTGCATTCCATATATGTCATCTTTTTTCAAGTAATTTTTAAACCCATTAGTTCTAGGGCATATCTCCTTTCTCTAAAGTTCCAAGTGATGAATTACTAATTTACTTTCCCAGCCAATTAACACCACACCATCCGCAAACAACATTCACCATGGACCCTAAATTTATGCCAATCATATGATTGAAAATTAATCACTTTGTTCTTATTCCAAGTTTTTCATTTTAGATTATGTTACTTAAATATATCATTATAGAGCTTAAGAATAAATGTAATATTGAAGATAGTGGAAAGCAAACGTTTTTTTTTATAATCTAATTCCCAAAATTATACTTTAATCGTCAAATAAATAAATAATTTAAGGTTTAAATTCACCACAATATTTGTTTGAATTCCAAAATGTATTCAAAAACTTCAGTATGAATATGAATTCACTTTCCTATTTCAGTTGTGAAGACTGCAATCATATTGATTTTTCTAGCATCATATTGTTTATAAGTATTTAGAACACTCCGACAGAAGTCCATTTATTCGTAAAACAGCTAATATTCTTCTTATTTTTCAGCTCTCTTTTGGTAGATTAGCCATGCAAATTTTCCAATGGACTTTCTTTCACATCAAGGTACAAATATTAGGAAACAGTTCCCTGACTTCATTCACCATATTGATGCCTTCAATTAAAGTGATAGAAATTAATTCTCATACAGAATTAAGAACCACCAACAGAAATCAAAGACCCATGTGAAAATGAAAGTCCTAATATTTGGAGTAACGGAATTTAAATCTCAGACGAAAAATAAATAAACATATAATGGAGATATGGTCAAGGAAGAGAACAGAGAAGTTTTAGTATACAATGTTTTGAGAAGATACATACCAGAGAAAGTCTTCAAAGCACACCTCACTGAAAATGCACCAACCAAGATAGCCTATCAGTAGCATTTAATCCAACTCAA
Source organism: Chloranthus sessilifolius (assembly GCA_021018995.1). NCBI lineage: Eukaryota > Viridiplantae > Streptophyta > Magnoliopsida > Chloranthales > Chloranthaceae > Chloranthus > Chloranthus sessilifolius. The sequence goes on from CM037589.1 coordinate 34,064,033, forward strand.
CCTTACGAAAAGTAATGACAAAAACTGAATGTAACTTGACAAGATCAATAGACGCCCAGTCGCATATAATAGTTGCAGACCAGATTAAATTAGTTTATCACGCATTAAGAACAGAAAAACATAAATAATACTGAAACATAAATAAATTAAATAAATGAAATCTAATTAAAGGTTCATATTTATGGATCTCTTGAAAGAGCATATATGATACAATTAAAAATTAAAAATTCACACAGAAAGTGAAGCCAATATTTTTTTTAGGGAACTGGAAGAACCCCCACAATATACAGCTAACAGATGGCCCATAATTTTATAAACATAATTAGAGATAAATATAATAAAATTGTACTTAAAGTAACACAATGATATTACAGCATGATATTGCATAAGCGATGCACTTGCAAATGGTGACAGTCCTGAAGAAGCTAGTATCTATTGTTCGCAAAAAGTAGAGAACCTAGTATAAACACCAGGTTCACGGTATGCCAAAGTTTTCAAGGATCGGGAAACTAAAATAAGACCCTTGGAGAATTATTTACATCATGAACTGGAGAAGTCAACCTAGGACTATTTACTTGATTGCTGCTCCAGTTAAGACAGCAAAATTAAATTGAACACCAGATCTTTGAATTTAGGCCTAAGCTCCTATGCTGCAACAAAAATGCATTGCGTGGATTTGTAAAATAAAATATTAAAATAAACAAAAATATAGAGAAAGAGACAGCGATAGAGACTGTGAGAAAGAGAGATACAGAGTTGGTGAAGAAGAAATTAAAGAAGAAGATGCGAACTTGAGGAAGAAGAACCCTAACCTCAGAATTCTGAAGCAAGTGCCTATTCTAATTTTTCTGTTCAAAACCTAATTCCTATAAAAATCTGAATTTGTTTCATTTTGGGGTGGTTATTTTTGTGTTCACTGAAAATTTTACATCCAGAACTCTGATTTGTTTTCTGATATGATTATCATGGAATCTGAACATGTCACTGTTTATCAAATAAAATTTTGCACAGATTTTATTCATATATTTATGAATCAATATTTTAAATTCTTTTCATGTCTGAAATTTTGTGCTAGTAAGGAGCCTGAAATTGGAAATCAAGGTTTTGTACATATTAATTCACTTTATTATTTTAATAATATACATACATTAATTTATGGATGTAAAACCTAAGAATTGAAATTTTCGGGTCCGACTATTTATCCTATCGTAAGGCTTGAAATCTGAAACTCTGTTTATTATACTCTTAATTGCCATATTTATATGCAAAATTTGAAGTTTAGCAAAAAACTTGAATGCGTGGGTTAAAATCTGAAATTTGTATAAACTGATATAAATCGGAATTTTCTAGTTAATTTGAGTTTTCGTCAATGGGAAATTAGAGGTTTCATTTCTGAGAAGTTACTTTGGTTTTTTGATATTTACGTGTTCAATCTGAAAACCAAATTATCTTAAAGGCATTGAAGTGGTGCCCATGGATCAAAAAATCGTCCAATACCGATACGTATCGTCCGATACATATCGGTTTTGGACTTGGGCGGAACGATACAAAGGCATTGTATCGTACCCCCTTAAAAACAATGTACTTATCGTCCGATACGGGCAATGTATCGCCCGTATCGGACGATACGGACGATAATTTCAATGTATCGTCCGATAATATGTATATATATTTTTTTTCCGATTGTCTACACAATCGATGGCGACTATGTAGACAATTGGAAAAAAAAAAAAAAAAATTCGATTGTCTACACAATCGATAGTGACTGTGCAGACAATCACCATCGATTGTGTAGACAATCATGTAGACAATCAGAATTTTTTTTTTTTCCGATTGTCTACATAATCGATGGCGATTGTCTACACAGTCGCCATCAATTGTATAGACAAACGGAAAAAAAAAAAAAAAAATCAATGTATCAAACAGATACATTCAATGTATCACCGATACATTTAATGTATCGGCCGATACCTGATACGTATCGTCCTAGAGGTCAGGACAATACGTATCGGTTTACCGATATTTTGATCCTTGGTGGTGCCTATAGGTTCTGATGTGACAAATTTAACACTCTAGCCAAGTTGTGAATCTGTGATATGTTCAACAATCTGCTCTTTTATCTGTTCTCAACTAAGAGGTTAGTTGAGAAAGGCACTTCGTATTCATGTCGTTAGCAATAAAATAATCCCATTAGCAATAAAATAATTCCCTAACAGAGATAAGTCTATTTTAGTAATTTAAGTAATAAATTGATTGCTTATCTGTCCAATTTACTGCATTGTTTCAATGAGTTTTGTTTTCGTACTGCTTTAATAGTGGCTCTAATACCAACTTGTCTTTACATTGAAAACATGTGATAAAGAATATTTAAAATTTTGTTCATACTAGTTTTGTCAATATTTATTAGAATTGGTTACTTGTGGAGCATTTGGCTTTGACTCTTACGGTAATTTTAACCACCCTGAAGATTAAAGAAGAGGTGATAGGGCTCCTTCGATAGTTGCAACACATTTGATAGGTATGGACGGAGTTCCTGGATAGTGTAGGCCGGTGAAAGCTTTTAGTAAGGTATCAGATATATATTATTTGCCAATAGTGTAAGGTTTGATTGTAATGGTTAGTAATGGATCTATCTTGTGTATAAGGTTCCCAGGTATGTAAAATCTGTAAATAATGAAATTCGATTGGAATCCACTGTTGAGATTAATATTGTATATAACAAGTTTGTAATAGGTTGATCTTTATGAAATTCACTTTCTTTATATAATGAAGGAAATTATTTCTTTAATTCTTATGAGATGTTTCATTTTACAATTGAATATTTTTTGTTAGTCGCTATTGGAATTGCAGGTTCCTTCTGATCCGACTAGGTCACAATTCGAGATCTAGATGCATGGATTTTCGGTTGTAAAAGTTGTGGAATAAGAGCTAGAGATTAGACCGCGTTGTTGTGCTTAGCATGACCGTTGTGGTCCTTGGAGTATAGTTACAAAGTTTCGGAGTTTTTTTAATGATCTAATAATGATCTCACATATCCATGTAGGACGATATGCCAAAGAAGAGCGATAAGGGAAAAAAGAAGGCTAGTGAAATGACTCACAAAGAAACTCTACAGCAAGAAGGTTTAAGAAGGGAGAAAGATCAAATGTTGGAGAAAGTGAAAAAAGACGATCCTTCCAAAATTTTGACGAGTATATAAGACAATAAGTGCAAAGCAGTTTGATAGCTTCTGGTGCAAGTTCTACTCCACATGACGCTTTCAGTAATGAAAGGTTTAAAAGCATAGACCACTACCTGGCTGTCAATCCATATATCCTAATTTAGTCTTCCCCTTTTGCTCGTGAATTCATTGTATATCCTCAACATCGTCTTTAACATACAAAGCTCTTTCAACAACATCCGCAAAGTTCTTAATTTTAATGTTGATAATTTTTCTCGGATCGACGGCTTTAACCCTCGAGCAAATTAATTCTCTCTAGCAGCCTCTCTCATGGGTTGCGTAATAAACCTTTTCAATTCTATGAACTTTACTTGATATTAGGCCACTGACTTGTTGCCCTAATATAGCTCAACACACTCGACTTGCTTTTGGTCACAAATGTGCTCAAGGAAGTAATTCTCATACAAAAACTTACAAAAGTTTTCCCAGGAAACCTTTTCCCCAGGTTGCAGACATGTCCTTTTTATCATTTTCCCCTACATAGAAGGTCAGCTTCGCCTAGGAACATAAATATAGCCAAAACAACCTTTTGTTCTCCATGACACTCCATACCATCCAATATTTTCTCTACCTCCATAAGTCGATCATCGGCTTTAGTGGGATTTTGACCTCGTCGAAAAGTCAGTAGTCTAATCTTTTTAAACCTTTCAAGACTTAAAGCATCATGTGGAGTAGAACTTGCATCATAGGCTGTCACACTGCTCTGCACTTGTCATCTTATATACTCGTCAAAATCCAAGAAGGATTGTCTCTTTTCACTTTCTCAGCACTTTAATCTTTCTCCTTACCTAAACCCACTTGCAAATGTTTGTGAAGTTCCTTCCTGAGCCATTTCGCTAGTCTTCTCTTTTCCCTTGTCGCTTTTTTTAGCATATCGTCCTACATGGACATGTGAGATCATCATTAGATCCTTAAAAAAACTATCAACTTTGTAACTATACTCCAAGGACCACAATGATCATGTTATAAGCACAACAATGTTGTCAAATCTCTAGCTCTTATACCACAACTTTCACAACCTAAAATCCACGTACCTAGACTTCGGGTCGTGACCCAGTCAGATAAGAAGAAACCGGCAATTCCAATAACTTCTAAAAAAAATTATAATCATAAAGTGAGACATCTAACAAGAACTAAAAAAAGTCATTTCATTCATTATATAAATAAAATGAATTTCACAAAGACCAACCCCTTAAGGGCTTGTTATTTACAATATTAGTCTCAACACTAGATTCCAATCAGATTTCATTATTTACAGACTTTACATATTTGGGAACCTCATACACAAACCTCAAAATTTCAACAAATAGATCCATTACTAATTATTACAATCAAACCTTACACTATTGACAAATAATACATAACTCATATCTTACTCAAAAAACTTTCACCTACCGACACTATCTGGGAACTCCGTCTGCGCCTCTTCCAATGTGCCGCAACTATAGAAGAGTCCTATCCAAGGTAACAAACTCGGTATCGGTATCGGGGTGTCGGTCCTTGGAGGATCGATACGAATAGGTTGATACCAATACGGATCGATATATATTTTAAAAAAAACTGATACGGGTCCCGTATCGGCTGATACCCGATACGTATAGGCCGATACAGATACCTATACCCGATATGATACCTGATACGTATTAGGGTCGATACCTATTGGTATCAGCCGATATTTGATACCTTGGTCCAATCACCTCTTCTTGAATCTGCAAGGTGGTTAAAATTACTGTAAGAGTCCAATCCACATGTTTCGCAAGTAACCAATTCAAACAAATATTGACTAAACCATTATCAACAAAATTCTAAATTTTCTTTATCAAGGAAGGTACGCCCCTTGGACCTTGATCCCTTAAGGGTTGGGTTCTAAGGGCGGACTCTGCTTAGGCCCGGATACACAGTACGTGGAATCCTTAATGATTGATGATTACCATACAGGCAACACCATAATCAAATATTCATAGGATTATTGAGGGGATATACCTGTGAACCAAGTCTAGACACACATAGCTAAGATCATAAAATAGATCTATAGGGACTGTCGACGACTTTCGAACTATATCTCATAACCAAAACTCCCATTTTTTCTGACTAGGGATTAGCTTCGATAATAAGAAAATTGAAAGGTAGAAGAGAACTAGTTTATGCGCCTACACGTCTCTCTTCATGATCATCTTTCGATGAAAAGAAGGAATGCATCTAGGAATACCAGACCAGTTAAGTGATACTAGAAAGGTTATCGCTAGAGAATTTTGTCCATTGGTCAAAAAGTATACATCTGGCAAGAACGAAGGAAGAATGAAAAGTACTACTAGCAGCATAATAGTATCATTACCTTCAACATCGAAGGGAAGTACAACCTTAGTTAAATTAAGCCCCCTATGACGGCTACAGGAGTTTACCAATGAAGAAAGATATATTGTTTGCAAGATCCAACTCAGGGTTAGCAATGTCTGAAGGAGGCCCTGAAAATGTGGAAACAACTGGTCGCTCACCAACTTAAGGTAAATCCGAAGGATTCTATATTGTGGCAAGAAAAAAAATAGAGCAAAGAGATTCATATGCTCATCACCAGAAAGAAATATAAGACTAACAGATACAACCAAGGAGTCTTCCAAGATTTGGAAATTCACCCAGCTGGAAGCGACAAATCACTCAAGCTTATGGAGCGGAGGGTTTCTACTGTTTCTGTGCCGGGTTATAAGTTTGGTGTTTGGCGAGCCTACTGTCGGAGAAGATGTTAACACATCCACCAAGATATTGCTTAGATCCGGACATTGTCACTCTTGCGAGAGAAGCCTTCACTGAACATGTGAGGCGTATTTATGATAATGTTCGCGCTGCCTTTTACAATCATGTTTTCTTGGTAAAGCCAAGTTGGTGTTAGAGCCACTATTAAAACAGTACTAAAACAAAACTCACTGCTAATGCTATAAATTGGACCGATAAGTAATAAATATAATTACTTAAACTACCAAAACAGACTTATCTATGTTTTGGGAATTATTTTATAACAGCAGGAATAGCAAGTGTCTTTCTCAACTAACCTCTTAATCGAGAGTAGATAACAAAACATATAGTTGAATAGATAACATATTCAAAATCTGGCCTGGGTGTTAGATTTGTCTCATCACCCATAGGCACCAACTCAATGTCACTCAGATTGAACATGTAAATATCATAAAGCCAAAGTAACTTCATAAAAACTAAATCATCTAGGTTTCTAATGTTACTCACTTATGGAAAAATTCAAATTACTACAAAATTCATATTTATATCCATTTTTACAGATTTTAACCCCTATATTCAGGTTTTTTTTTTCCAAACTTCAGATTTGCATAAAAACATAACAATTAAGAGCATAATAGACAGAATTTCAGATCTCAAGCCTTACTATAGGGTAACAGTTGGACCCAAATATTTCAATTTTCAGGTTCACATCCAATAATATATATATATATTATATATCGTATCTTCTTGTAGGTTTTGTTCACTTGTATATCCACAAAGATGTTCTTTAATGATTATTGTAAAGTGTTTTAAGATATCATCAAGATTATTGAAATTTCCCAATAAGGATGCTTTTTGTATTTTTCCATCATTGGATTTTTCCCATTGTTTTAACCATTGCAAAACATGACCTTGAAGTGTTGCTACAATATAGTCAAGAAATCTTTCTTTGGACCAAACGGCTTTCTGGTTTGTAATTACTATGGACATGGATTGTGCCCAATCGTCAATTACCTTTTCTTGATCTTTAAAAGGAACATTTGTTAAATCCATATATGTACCACCTTGAGCTACATTTTGTTTGTTCAAATCGTCTCTTCTATTATTTGTAGGAATTGGGATTTCCTCATCTTTTACTCCGGATGACGAACTGCAATCATTCATATGAATATGATGTTTTAGATATTCCTCTTGTTCTTCAAGAGTTAATGTTTTTAAATATGTTTCTAAATTTTCAAATTCCTCTAATGGCTCTTCAGCTTTTCTCTTTCTCGGAGTCAGAGGAGTTTGCGACTCATTAAGATCTGAAGAAGTATCTGAGTGATCAGAAGTGATATTCATTGTATCAGTTTCTGATTCTTCATTTAATTTCTGGTTTTGGAAGTATGTTAAAAGAGGTTCATGTTTTAAAGAAACTTCTTTTATTTGAGAAATGATATTATTTCTATCTTCAACTGGAAGAGTTTCATCCATAAATAAATGTTGCCAATATTCGATTATTTCTTTTACATTCAAGTATTTTTTATAATTATATTCAATATTTTCTTGTAAGACACAGATGTCATCGGTATTGATTTCATCAATTCCATCAGTTCCGTAGAATAATCGGGTATTCGAATATTCATCTTTTTGTTTTTCTAAATTTAACTGCTCTAATTTGGTTATTAGATTTTCTATTTTTGATTTGGTTTCTTCTTTTAAATCCAAATCAATTAATTTGCCTAAGGCCAAAATATTTTCTTTATTTATCATTACTTCATTGTGAAAAGCATATAGTTATATTTCCATATCATCTTGTTTCTTATATATTTTCTTTAACCAAGTACCCGTTATATCTAATAGACTATTTATACAACCACTTATTATATGCATATTACTTTCAGAATTTTTATCTATATGGAACATATGCCTATAATCTTCTTGGTTTTTATTTGTCCAAGAACTTATACAATCAATAGGTATTTCTAGATTTTTACTAGATGTTTCTGCCATGTTATTTGATACAGGTACCTAAACCGCTTAACGTATGGTTGGGTGCCTAAACCGTTCCCAAATAGACAAAAAGCTTTTACAGCTATCAAAGTCTTTGAAGGGATATGGGCTTTACCAAACGATAAGTATATGGGTTTTATATCAAATAAGTAGACGGAAAGATTTAGTTTTTTTTTATTTTTATTTTTTTTTTATTAACTTTGACTGATATGATCCCAAAGTAGATAGATAACCAACATTATGATACAAATAAGAAAAAACATAACAATAAATATATTAAAGATAATAACATCTATCGGTTCCATTATAGTACATACTTACAATGACTAGTCAAAACCACTGCAGACGCCAATGCTAACACCAAACTATAACACTTGAACAAGGCTCTGATACCATTTACAAACTGCGAATTATTTTCTCAACTCGATGCCTTAATCAAGGGTGAGCTATGCCCTTAAATAAACTTTACACACACATCTAGACAAACTACTTTCTTGTCAATAGTAAAGATGCTTTCTTCTTTTTCAAAACCTTTACTCACATCTGGACAAACTGCTTTATTTACACCAGTAAGATGCTTTCTCCTATTTCAACGCATGCCATACTTTTTTCTTAAAGTAAGATAATGGGTGACGTCATGGCTGACGCTTCTGGTTTGTAACGTCAGGGCTGACGATTCTAAGTAACAACGTGTCCTGGATGAGCTGGAGTCGTTCTTGCTACTGGTGGTAGTGGTGTGGTCCACTATGCTTCCATACGATTTTCCAGACTGTGGTAGAAAACCGAATCTTCTGAGGTAGGACTATGATGATTATAGCTGCCTTACATCTCATCTTCTTCGAGCATCGTCGTTTCGATCTCGAGATTTTTCGGGAGGTCAAGATCTTTTCGAGAATCGAACTTTAATAATAATGAAGTTGCTTCAACTTTTTGCTCTTGAGTCCTCATGTCTTCAATTGGTAAATTTGTAGTGAAAATTCTCCGACCATCCGATATGTTGAATTGATTATCGGCAGCACGGATTTGCCTTGCCATTGTAGAGAATGTTTTAAGAGAACGAATCCAATAGGATTTTGGATTAATGGCCATGATGCTTGCTTTAGCCATGGGGTCTTCGACTTCATCAAACTCGTAGTCTTTAGTTTTATCTAAAAACCAAATTTGATATGGCTGATAAAAATTTTCTTTTGATCTCCATCCAATTGTGCTTGTGATCCAAAATGTATAGTATACGGTGCAATTAAGATTTTTGGTGAGATGATAGACCATTGTTTTGATCATCATCGGGAATTCATTGATAGGATAACCAGGAAAGATTAGTTGTTTTACTAATCCCCAATCAAGGCTTTCTTCCAGATTATACATGAAATTTTCCGTATAAACTGACAACTTTGGAAGGAAATCTTCATAACACTGAGCTATGTTATAATTATCCATTAAGATCTGTTTAATCTTAAACTCCTGATCTTCAATTTGTGCTATCAGGGGTTTACTGATGTCACATGGCAGAATATGTTTTATTTTTTCAAACAAACAAATTCTTTTTAGTTTGTGAAAAATGGGGTCTGGATAATTTGAATCCATAAGATCTGCTAATTCTAAAAAGTGATTGATTTTTTCAAGAGAAAAGTTTTCTGCGAACGTTTCAGAATCCCATGCTATGGATTTAACAAGGGTATTCGTACTATCTTGTAGCTTTTCTAGCTTTTGTTCTTTTTCATGGATTTTATGAGAGAGATTGCTCATGTGACGCCTGAATTGTTTCTTCTCATTTAGAAGTTGGCATTTCCAGGCTCCATTAATCTCGTGATAAAGTTCTGGACTTATTCCATGATTATAGAAATCAGGAACATTATTCATCGAAATGCTAGTTTGTTCTAGCAAATATTGTGATTGTTGTACTTGATATAAAGTAAAAGCTGATTTGGCTTCATTGAAATCATCGTGAACTTGGTAAAGAGAGTTTGAAAAGTTTGTAATTTATTTTTGGCAAGCTAAAAAAGAGGTATATAGTCCTGGTTGGTGGCCTCTTAACACAACATAGGTTTTTCCAACAAAGGTTTTTCCAACATAAGGTTTTCTTATGGTTGGAGGTGGTTGAGAAGAGGAGTTTCCTTCTTCTGTCATCTTCTGTCGTTTACAGAGTTCAATCCACTGGTTTAGTGGTAACATAAATCTTTTTCCTGCAATAAATATGGCCACATTGGTTAGTGGTTTAAACTTGGGTCTCTGCTTAAGAAATCAGCCAAAACGTTAGTACTTCCTTTAACATGTTCAACTTCAAAGGTATAAAGTGTTATTTGATTATACCATTTCAATCGTCTTCCATCTAAAATATCTCGTTTATTAATTAAAAAGTCTCGAACTGCCTTGTTATCAATTCTGACAATAAAAACTTCCGGGGATAGATATATATGAAATCTTTTGAAGGCAAGTTTTATTGCTAATAATTCTTTTTCAAAGATGATATAATTCTATTCATTTGGTTTGAATTTTCTAGAATTATAACCACATAATTTTTCTTTATTTTGTTTTAGAAAACACTAAGATATCATCGATATATACCACACAAAATTCTTTATAAGGGGCAAAAATCGAATCCATCCATCTTTGATAGATTTGTGGAGCAGTATTCAAGCCAAATGGCATGACATTCCATTGATAATGTCCACATGGAGTGCTAAAAGCAATTAAAGGTTTAGATTTATCATCTAACTTTAATTGCCAATATCCTGATTTACAATCGAATTTACTAAAGAATTTTGATCCTTTGATTTGGTTATCTTTTCTTGGAATAAAGTATCCGTCAAATTCTAAATTTTCATTTAGTTTTTTATAATTTAAAACCATTCTAGCTTTTCCGCGATTTATTTCAGCATGATTTCTTACGAAAAATGCAGGGCTAGAATGAGAACTTTTTGTAGTTTGAATGAGTTTTTTCTCTAATGAATCTTTAATTTGTATTTCAAATTCATCTGTCTATTTTTGTATATACCATAGGTTTCACCCTAATTATGATATTATGATCTTTTAAAGTTATGGTACAGTACCGTGGACTTTTATGCCATAATTTTGTGGGTTGTCACTAAAATTGTCTTTGAGGATGGTGAAAAGCCAATGAGTTTGAGAAAGTTGTGTAATAACCGATATTTAACAGTAATCTTATTGATTACACGGCTATCCACACACATATGCCACGTACCATCTTTCTTAGGAGTGCGTAGGACAGGTACGGCACATGGGCTCATGCTTTCTGGGGTGAACCCCTTTTGAAGGAACTCATCAACTTGCCGAGTCAACTCGGCGTGCTCAACCGGATTCAACCTATAGTGGGGTAGGTTCGGTAGGTAGATCCGGGAACTAAGCCTATTGCGTGTTGGATATCACGCAGGGGAGGGAGTTCGTTTGGTAAGTCTTCAAGGAAGACATCCGTAAACTCTTTCAGGATCAGCTCAACCTCCTTGGGACACTCGCTCACTGACTCGGGAGCACTCTCAACAGTGACAACTACGCGCACCACACTCTCATCTAACGACACTTTCTCGAATTCTGAAGGGCTCACAATATTAATAGATTTAGAAGACTCACCCTTCTTCTCGACTTTGTTGGTCGATGGTATTTTGGGAGGCAAAGGGTGTAAAGTGATCTTTTTGCCTTTATGCATGAACGTGCATATGTTTGATTGACCATAAAAGGTTACGTCCATATCGTAGAGGCACGACCTTCCTAAAATGATATGGCCCACATCCATCAGCACATCACACCATAAGGTGTCCAAATAAGAACATAACTGAATCGGTACACTACCTTTTTGACAAGGGAATAGATGAAGAGTTGACCCAGGCAACCTTAAAAGGTCTCGGGCGAGCTTCGGGTGTAAGCCCCAAGCGGCATACGACATGAGTTGACACTACATTGGTGCAATTACTGCTATCCACGATGACCTTACAACTCTTTTCACCAAATCTGGTAAAGGTGTGGAAGATGTTTTCCCTTCGCCAGTCATCTTTCTCATCCCGTTGAGGCTATGCAAGGGCACACCTCACAACTAAAGCATGGCCAATAGCATTACCCTCCTCATCACTGGGTGTGTTGTCCGGCTCAAACACTTCCTCTTCAACCACTATATCACCTTCATCTTCCTCTCCCTCAATGAAGAGATTCCTTTGGGGGTCTTTTGTAGGGCATTGAGCAGTGAAGTGTCCCATCCCATGATATTTATAGCACTTAACGAAAAAGCTACCCCTCGAGGATTCCCCGACTACAAATTTTCCCTTTTCAAACCTCGTATTGGTAGGGACAGATTGTGTAGGTTTGGGAGGAGGATTAAATTGTCCCTCACCGGAGCGTTGACTACTATATTGTGGTTCGGTTCTCTTCACCACCAATGTTTTCAAATATCGTTCAAGATCTTACACAACGGCATAGCATCTTTCAAGAGTTTCCATGGGGTGAGAAATCAACTCTTTTTGTGAATCAAGTCGCAATCTGGTGCGAAATCTAGAGAGAGTGATTTCAGGGTCTTCCAATACCTTGACGCTCATCATGAACTCTTCGAATTTGGCAATATAATCGATCACGGGCATACCACCTTGGCGTAAATTTTGCCACTGGTCGAGGAGGCGTTGGTGGCAGATTTGAGAGGAGGATTAAATCGTTCCTTCATGTCGTCCCAATGGTTAATGGGAGGACAACCCGCATTCACCCTAATGCGCTCGACATTGAGTCAGAAAAGTCGAACTTGACCAACCAATTTCATTTTTGCGAGCCTAACACAACGGTCGTCATTCATGGCATACTAATCAAAGTATTAGTCCATATCGGAAAGCCAATCGAGGAAGACTGTAAGGTCCATTCTTCCATCGAAAGTCGGAATCTCAACTCGGACATTCTTAAGGAGTTGCACTTCAGGGTCGTAGTCAACTCCACGAGGATTCGTACGATTCTGTTTCAAACTACCTTGGCGACCATTGTGCCCTTGGCGTTGATCCTCAAGTTCATCAATCGCTTCCAGTTGGTTGATTCGATCACACAATCTATCATTACCAACTCTTAGGAATGTTTGGGCTTGCTCTATGGTATTCAGAAGTGCACTAATCGCACTCAATTCTTCTTGCATACGTTTAAGGGTATTGAGAACCTCACTCGAATCCATGGTGATCACAGATTCCTAATAGGGTTTTAATATGGAATGTAATATGGACTCACAAGAGAAAAACAATGCAATAAAATAAATATGACAAGCAAGAATTCTCTAACCAAGAAACCTAGGGCTCTGATACCAAAACTGATGAGGGACGGTAACCCTAAAATGCCTGAATATGATTTTGATGCAAATTTGTCGAAATTAAATAAATTAATTCAAGTTTAATTGCAAAATTATCTTAAATACCTTAGGTTTGAAGAATTTTGATGGGTAGATCACACGAGGTCCAACTAGGGTCCAGTCCGATGCACAAGTACAGTTAGATTTGAGGCGGGATAGGGCCTAAAGATAGAACTTTAGCTTTTTCCAGGTTTGAGCATTCGTCTTCGATTCGTTATAGATTCACGGACTCTAACTAGGGTTGCGGAATTGGTTTATGGTTTTGTAATAGGCTTATGGTTTGGTTTAGGTTTATGGTTTAAAAAAGGTTCTGGCTCTGTTTGATTTAGGATTCCATAAAAGATAGATGGATTAGATGAAGATAATAAGGAAGTCAGGGAATAGAAAAGATAAGAAACCTTTGGGAATCACTCCCTTAGCCTCACACTAAACCCATCTCAAGAAGAAGAATATTCAACCATAAAAGCATTCAAAATATTCAATTAACTAATTAAAAAGTATTTACAAGCCTCCTTATATAGGCAACCAAAGCAATATTCGAAATAAAGAGTCCTAACATAATTAAAAGACTAAAAATGAAAATTTTCGCCAAAATTAGAAATTCCGTCGCTGAGACGGAGTCGTCTCAGGAACGTCCGTGACCTGCGAACTCAGAACCATGGACGTCCGTGGGGCACTACGGGCGTTCGTCCCTCACGAAACAGTGAGGGACTTATTTCACGGACGTTCGTCACTTGATGACGTTTTCAGCCTTCTTTTCCCCCCTGAAGTTGCGGTAATCGGGCTACTCGGGCTCCCTCTTCGCTTATTTCGACATCGGTAGAAGCGATGTGGTTCAAAACCGATATCCACGTACTCGACGTCCCCGTCACTCTCTCTCTCTCTTTCTCTCTCTCTCCCTCCCTCCCTCTCTCTCTCTCTTTCTTTATTCGGTTTTACAAAACCAAGCAAGTACCTCTCTCTCGCCCCTTCTAGACCCTCTCTTCTAGGCTCTTCTCAATTTCTCGTGCAACACCTCTTTCAATTTTTTATGTAATAAAGTATTATTTTAAATCAACACTTCCCAATTGCTAGTATGCCTTCCCAATTATTAAATTACACATTTGACCTTATCTTCACCTAAATGTCTAAGTTGCCCCTTCAATTATTTTATTACCCTTATACCCATTACAACCACTTAAATGTCTCTAATGCCCTTCTATTAATTAATTTACAAGCATAACCTTAATAATTATCTGGGTACCAAACTGCCCACCTAATGCCATATAGTGACATCATAAATATAATAAAAATCAAAATTAAGTTACTTGACTACCTCAGATCCGATCGGGTCTTTACATATGTTGTTGCTATAGAAGGGAGTCCTTGCCAAGATTTGAAGACTCAATTAAGTGTGCAATGGAGGAGACAGTAAGTGATCTGATCATAATGACTAAGGTATATTATTTGGTCCTATTGTTGCATGTATATGATCTGGTCATAGAAAATGCAACATGTATTGGAAAAGCAATTTGTCATGCCTCCAATGGACATGCCCTAACCATCTCAAATGAGATTTTCTAATTTGTATTTTATTAGGGTCGCCCCTAAACTTCCTCTTATGTAGTCGTTCCTAATTCTATCCTTTCTTGTTACTTCACTCATCCACCTTAGCATATGCATCTCAGTGCCATGTGCTTTGTCTTCTTGTCACTTCTTCGTAGCCTAGCGCTTTGTAGTCTGCACCATACAATAATGCAGACTTTATCGACAACTTATAAAAATGCCTTTCAATCGAAGTGACACTGATCATAAAACACACCACGCACTTAACTCCACACACCTTGCATTGACTTTTTTGGGATAGCATCTTCAAGCCTCTTGTGTGCTTGTATAGTAGAAATTTTGAAGAGTTGGTATAGAGTAATTGACTCCTTCCAAATAGTGAATTTGAATGGGTCACTTTTTGGGATGTGTGTCGTTTGATGGCATGCCCATGATCTAAACATCTATGATACTGAAGATTGGAACGAAAAAAATGTCTATCATGTGGTTCAAAGTTATCAACACCCTTTAATGAACGACTAAACTGACATGGTTGCCATTCATTTAAAGGGCGTTGACTGCTTTGTTCCACACGATAGAAATGCTTTCTCGTCCAAATCTTCAGCACCATTGATCTTTAGATAATGGGCGTATCATCAAACGGCGCACATGGTGACTCCACATGCCAAAAAGTATTTCCAAATCACCGTCTGAAATGGTCAGTCACTCTATTCCAACTCAAAATTGAAATCTATGACATTTTGGCATTAAATGGTTTTCTACTTGCGTTTTTGACCAATCAACCTCTCATGTTGTCACGCTTCATATAAAATTTTCCAACCACTTAAATCCAAAGCCATTTCCATAGTCTTAACTTATCATTTACTTGTATTCTTATCTAGCCAATTAGTATTAAATCATTAACAAACAACTTACACCGTGGAACATCCTCTTGTAATCCATAACCAATTAGGACTGTAGAAAGGCTTGTCATAACGCTGACCATGTTTAGTCAGCCTTGACTAGGATTAACTGGCGTTGACGACACCCAACCTGTCTTTTGCACAACAACCGTATCAGTCTCACACACACAACTGTTGGTAAAAATTTGCAATAAGACCAACCCTCTTCATAAAGCATTTTGGAATGGCATCGGCTTCATCCTAGCTCTTTTTCCCCCTCAAGGATACTTCATTGCTAACTAGAGGTCATGCCTTAGGGGACCAAAACTAGAACTAAAAAGTAAGTAGTAGTCGAGCATTCCTGAAGGAGTGACTACAGGGTTCTCATCTTGGTTGTGCAGAGTACTGCACATAAAGGTACCAAATGGATCTCTTTGCAAGAGGGGTGTAAGCCCCTTAATGGTTGTTACACAAGTTGACGTCAGACCCTACCAGAAGAAATCCAAGTCTAGCCCATGAAGGGCCATAAATCGACCTCATCCAGTGGTCAGCAACACCTGTCTAGATTGGACAAGCACTAACCCATATGGGTCAAGCTCGAAAACTCGCTAACACTCACTATAGTGCTAGTGAGTTGAACAGTCTTTATTCCTCACATGCAGATGACATCCACGCTGCATATCTGCTTTCCATTTAACCTTACGTGTGGCACTGCACATGTGAAGATTCACGTCGTGGCGACACTTATTTGAACTCCTGATGACGCCACGAAGTCACAATTGGGGTGTCATGCCACACCCGTTACTGCAAAAAAGGCTCCAGCACCACCACCAGTGTCCATCGCACGTAAGCCCAGCCCGGATGCTCACACATGGTGTAACCCAACTCAGATGTAGCATTCACTTCATCCTAGCTTAACACCAAAAATATATAGATAGATAATTATACAAATATCATAAATAAAGTCATTAAAATAGCAGTATTTTACTATTAATAGAATCTGCTTAAGGGAAAACGATAAATGCAAACAATAGGATAACTTCGATAATAGCTCTTCCAACAAATTAAAGCTAATTCAATGTAATACCATAAAAGTGGCAAATGTGTTATGGACAACAGGACAAGAAATTTCCCAAGACTTGTCTAACAAATTTATAAAAACATGCAACCTAGAATATGATACAGAAGTTTCAGGAAATAAACGAAATTGATAATATTATGAATGAATTGGACAAGAAACCTATACAATTTTTCATTGGACTACAGTATGGTGATTATGGTAGCAAACTAACTGAGATGTTGCACAATATAACAATATAAAAATCTTGGTACAGTAGCTGAAATAAAATTAATATTTCTGAAAGTAAAATTAAGTCAAATAACTGAGCTCACATACTTTTCAGACTGTCCATCAAGAAGTAGCAGTTCTGTGACCAGATGCTTCACCTTATCATCAAATAAAGCCTGCAATTTTTTCTTCTGCAACAGAAGCTCCCATATAATTGGTTATTTGATATAACATGTTAGCAGGCATGATGCTTTCATAGTTACTCATGTTTAGCATAAAAATATTGCCATTGATCTGTAACAATGATGACAACTATGTAAATGCAAAGTAATGTTGTAACTTGAAATCTCCTACTAAAAAAGAAAGAACAAAGCCAGATCATACAGATGCCAGATATACGCACTTCCCTACAGCTGCGAAGAAGATAAAATGGACACCAAAACATGACAAGTGACAACTACATAAATTTAAAACATTTTTGCAGCTTCAAATCTCTTATTAAAAGAAAGTAAAAAAGGCAGATCAGAAAGTTGCCATGATACAAGTGCTTCCCTGTTAGTGCTAGTGCTTTGTTATTTTATCTTATATGGCATAGGGTGTGCAGGTAATATGTGTCACTTAATATAAAGGCTAATGAGGTGCTTTTTCCTCATTAAGTCACTTTCTTGTACTTTACATGTTTCTAATTTCTCTCCACAAATTTACTTTCTGTTAGTAAACTTGCAAAACAACTCAATTGTTGTGACAGTTTTATCCTTATCATTGCATTTTGCAGGAGCTGTCTACGAGAAGGATTGTTGATAGAGGCACAGAGCGCGGAGGTCCTACTACTTTGACGTTGGGGTGGATAGGAAGGCTGCCTCTGCTGCAGTCAGAGATGACCTAGTTCTAGTGGTTCCTTTAATCATTTGTCTTCCATTATTGCAAAGAGGGGAACTTTCGAGTTGTCGCATGCCCGCTTGGGACATGTGGGTTTTAAGGCTTTATGCAATCGCATTCCTAATTTCATTAGTTTGTGCAACCCTAGTAAATTTCAATGTGACATCTGTCAGTTAACCAAACATGTTCGCAACTCTTATTCTCCTCATATGCATATTGTCATACTCATGTACTATAATTCAATCTGATGTCCCCAATGGTCGCTTTAGAAGGTTTTAAATATTTTTTTTTTATCAGTAAAGTAAATTATATTGATAAGCAGCAAGGCGCTGAAAGACCAATACAACGACACGACCAAAAACAAAAACAAAACACCCTGACCCGGCCAAATTAGCCCGGGTCCCACAAGTAGGACTCTTCTCTAGGAACATTCCCATCTCGTGCGACCCATAACCACACCAGGTCTCTGAACGACTTCATGATTATCCCTATCGGGCGGCTTTTATGCTCAAAAATTCGCATATTCCTCTCGCACCATATACTCCACAGCACAGCGAAGTGGGCTGCCATCCAATATTCTCCAAGTTGCCCCTCCACTTTAACGGCCCCCCATATTAGAAAATGGAGGTAAGGCGTAGCCAGCGTCACCCAACTCATACGAAAGGAACTGATGACAATGTTCCAAATTTCATGCGCCACCCCACTGTGGAGAAGTAGATGTGGGGCGGTCTCCTCCCCACCATTGCACATTACGCAACAATTCGGAACCTCCTTCCCCCTTCTAATAAGCTGATCTATTGTTAGGATCTTTTCTTTGAATAGAGTCCACGCAAAGAACTTGATTTTTGAAGGAATAGCTTCTTTCCATAATCTTGCACCTTGGAATCTGACCAAAGGGCACCTCGTAAACATCCTGTAGTATGACTTGACACTGAAGATACCATCTCTGCTTGGTGTCCAAATCAGTCGGTCCTGACTGTGAGGGTGTCGCTCTGCCTCATAAAGTCTCAACATCAGATTTGAGAATGAGGCCACCTCCTTGTCCCTCAGAAGTCTTCTGGTAACAACCTCCCATAGTCTAACTCCCTCAGTTTCAGAGACAAACTCCATAATCCTTCCAAGAGGATTCACAGAAATGACATAGATATCTGGGAAAGAGGATTTGAGGGGACCCATATCCACTCAAGCATCCTCCCAGAAGCGGATGCGGGTACCACGTCCCCAACTGAAACGCAGCCCTCTGGCGAAGAGGTCCCACATGCTGCAAATGTTCTTCCACCAAGTGGAGGTTCCTCTGTACATAGTAATGGTGACACCCCAATTACCCACTAAGTGCCCATACTTCTTGAGCAGCACCACGCGTCATAGTCTATCCCTTTCCTCCACCCTCCCCGCTCTCTAGAACCACTTTCCTAGTAGGGCGATATTGGTCCACCTCAAGTTGTGAATCCCTAGTCCTCCACATCCGACAGGTAGCTGGCAAGTGTCCCAATTAACTAGGTGATATCATTTGTCCATACCTGATCCCTCCCACAGAAATTGCCGTTGAATTTGCTCTAAGCATTTAATAAATCCCATCGGGCATTTGAACATTGACATGTAGAAGGTGGGCAGCGACGATAAGACTGCTTTGACAAGAACAAGCCGGCCTCCAATACTGAGCATCTTTCCTTTCCACCACGACAATCATTGCTCGAACCTTTGCACTACCGGTTCCCACTCTCTAGCAGTAGATTGTCTGAGTCCGAGGGGGAGCCCCAGGTACTTAATTGGGAACTTCTCAATCGCACAGTCCACCGTCAGCGCCAAATCTTCCAACAACTATTCATCTGTACCAATACCCGTGATAGCCGACTTGGAGAAATTGATACGTTGTCTCGAGACTGCCTCATACACCGACAGTACATCAACCAAGGCTCTGAACTCCGGCACATCAGCCTTCCCAAATATAATAGTGTCATCCGCAAATTGGAGGTGCGAGATGTGTCTCCCTTGATCTCCCACCTTAATACCAGTTATGAGGTTCATTTGTCTGGCACGCAATACCAGCCCCGATAATGCTTTACCCACCATATTGAATAGGAAAGGGGATAGTGGATCCCCCTGGAGAAGCCCTATGGTACTCTTAAAGTATCCTACAGGAGTGCCATTGATCAAGACCGAGAACCAAGCCGAAGAGTAACACCCCCTCATCCATCCCCTCAAAATTGTTCCAAACCCCATCCTATCGATCATATAATCTAAGCAATCCCAACTGATCCGATCATACGCTTTCTCCATATCTATTTTCCATAGAGCAGCAGGTCGGCAATCGTGTTGCGTCAAATGGATGGTCTCTTGCACCACCGCAACCAGATCCACTAGTTGTCTACCCCTCATGAAGGCTCCTTGATTCTCCGAAATTATCATTCCCATAACTGGCTTGAGTTTATTGGCTAAGACTTTGGCTATAATCTTGTAGAGACAATTTGTGAGGCATATCGGCCGGAAGTCTGAAATGTCATCAGCCCCTTCTCTCTTGGGAATGAGGGTGATGAACGTAGAGTTTAGGCTCCGCCCAATGAAGTCGGTTGTGTGGAACTCATTCATAACCTCCATCAAGTCCGCCTTTATGGTTGCCCAAAAAAATTTGAAGAATTCCATGGTGAAACTGTCGGGTCTCAGTGCTTTGTTCTTGGCCCCAAACCTGACTACTCTCCACACCTATTCTTCACTGAACTGCTATTCCAAAATCAGTCGATCCTCCTCTGCGATAAAGCGAAACGATAGCCTGTCCAATTGCGGCTAAGACACACCATCATCCTTGTACATATTCTTATAACACGCAACTATGTTCTCCCGGATCTGCTCCTCCGAGTAAGTCACCCCACCAACAGCAATGTTGCCCAAGTAGTTTACTTTGTTCCTCGCGTTGGCGATTGCATGGAAATACCTGGTGTTGGTGTCTCCCTCTTTGAGCCATCTAACCTTGGCTTTTTGCTTCCAGCTTACCTCCTCGGCCAAGCACGCACTATTAAATTCTATTTTTTTGTGGCATCTTTCCTCGCGCTCATCCACCGTCAGGTTTCTTAGTTCCTCCAAATTGTCCAATTCCTTTAGCGGCAATAACAGCGCCTCTTTCTTGGCCTGAACCATCCCGTACACCTCTTTGTTCCATATTTTACTTTTTGCTTTAACCCGATGTAGTTTGGAAATGAATCTGTAAGCAGCCGTCCCCGGAGATGTCGGCTCGCTCCACCAAACCCGTATCAACACCTGGTACTCACCATCCATCAGCCACATGTTTTCAAAACAAAATGGAATCGGAACTTCCCCCGCGATTCGAAACGGAATGGAATCTAGCCAATCCTGATTGCAAAGGAATCTATCCAGCCTACTCATAGAGGGGTTCTCTTGGAGATTTGACCACGTGAAACACGCCCCACTTAGTGAGACATCTATCAATTCCCAGTCCGAAATGAAAGTATTGAAGTCACGCATTACATCAAAATCCGGCAGCCCTCCTTGTTTCTCAAAACCCCATCTTATCGCATTAAAGTCCCCTCCAAGGCAAAAGGGTAGGTCCCATCTGGCTGCGAGGGCAGCTAACTCCATCTAGAAGTCGGGTCGTTCTCTGTCAACAGGCGGCCCATAGATACCTGCAAACATCCACGATTTCCCTGAGTCCTTGTTCTGAAGCACTACAGATGCTGAATATATCCCCACTTCCTCATCCAGCTTGTCAAATATTTGTGTTCCATGCCACCAAAATGTTGCCCGATGCACCATTAGAATCAACGCCCATCCAGTCCCAACGATTTCCTCCAAGCACCAACGCCACTTTCCTCCTATCACAGCTGCCCCACTTGGTTTCTTGCAAAGTAATAACGGTCGGTTTGATCGCATCGATCACCCATTTAACCTCGGCTTGTTTGCTCCCACAGCAGATACCCCTCATGTTCCAAGATAGCATCTTCATAAACTGCTAGTAGATGTCCCACCCATACCAGAGGATCTGGGGGTTCTCCCCCCCCCCCCTCTGCTCCCTTCCCATCCGACATCCCCTAATGTAACCTCACAAGTTCCCGAGCCCCACCCCATTGCTTCTTCTTGTTCTCTTTGCGACTAACCAAGATGTACCGGAACACATTCCGGAGTGCCTCATCGGATCCTTTGAAAGACATCCCAAGTTCGCGTCCAACACAAATGAGGTGGTCGATGTTATCTGCCAAACACAAATTTGGACTCAGCTGACTGCCCTTGGCGGTGGCTTCCGCTAGCCCGCAGCCACATTGGGGTCCCTCCCCCCTCTGATTATACTCGATCGAATTCCCCGGCAGTCTTACCGACAAATGGATGTCTTCGATCTGAGTAGACCCCTCGGCCATCAATTTCATAATATCATCAACCCCCTGACCCATTGTGGTCGATGTCTGTGCTAGGTCGAGTTTCAATAACCCTCCAACTCCCTGAGTCACTCCCCCCTTTCTCCCAACCCATTACTGTTCCATCGGTTCCCCATAGGCCCGAGATATTAGACCCGCCAGTTTCGACCCAACTAAGACTCGGACCAACGACCCAATGGACCCTTTTCCCATTTGTAAAAAGAAACCCCACGGGTCAGAACTAACAATGACCCACGAGGTAGTCCCCTCCAGTTGGCCCCCACTTGGTATGTCGGTACCCCTTATCTGCCACGTGTCCTGGTCGTCACATGCTTCGCCAGCACTAAGACCCCCCTACCATTCTCCTTTTGAGTTGCCCAAAGTCAACTATGCACAGTTCTGACACAAGACTTCCAGAAGCCTCCATTGGCTTATGACGTGTCGTAACCCCAGCAATTCTCCCTCCTCGAGGCCCCTTAAATAACCTTCCTCTTCGTCGATAAACCATAAAGCCCTTTTTGCTGCATGCAGATTTCTTCCATACATTGCCTCATAGAGCTTCTATCTCCATCGGGTCCCAAGTACGGCAACTGACATCATCCCTCATCGTCGGCATCCACGACATCTCACCAAACTCCTTCGTAAGGCGCACAATTCGATCCCAACCGTAAGTAACATCGACGGTGAGAGATCCCTCTCGTCGCTGCCCAGACAATTGTGTTGCAGTGTCAACTCCGGCCTAAAGTTGTGAATCAGGTAGTCCGGTGCTCGAATCTCATCGGCGTAGTCACCTTCACCATCCTTGGACAAAGGTAGGCCATCAAATAGATCCTGGGGTTAATCTGCAAGCTCCCAATCATCAAAATCCTTTCTTGAGCAATGGAAGTTACAAGCAACCCACAAGGAGCATCGCTTCGTCATTTGGGAAGACCGATGTGTATACCGCCACCCACCAATTAGCGCATAAGCACCCTCCGAAGCACCTCGATACATCCCACTGGTCTCTATCCCCGGCCCCGAATAGTTCGATGACTCTATGGCACCACCAAGCACCGTGTTCTCGGTCCTCGTAGCTGGTTGCAGACGATTTGCCGTTGGCAAGACGAGCACCCGCCCCATGAGCGCCATTTTTATGAAGACCCGGAGTTTCTGGCAGCCGAGGTTGATCTCGCACTACCTAGGGATGTGCTGTTAGGAGTCAACGGCGACCAGGATACGAACCTCACTAGTATCCCAAAGGTTGACGGATCTTTGGTCCGCGAGGATGAACTGACCACACTGGTCCCCAATCCCCTTAAGGACGTCGGTGGTCCAAGCATGTATAGGAAGCCTGATAAGTTTGATCCATACTCTTCCCTCCCACCACTGTAGCTGAACATCACCCACTGACGATTCCTAGGCGCCACATTCAACCGGTGCTCCGTCAATCCGGAAGGCTTTTCTGTGACGGAGATCCAGTGCTCCCTCCTCTGATGGGAATCGTAGTAGAAACTTTGTGTTTGTGATTGTAGATAATGATGGTCTTTCTGAGTATTGCCATGAACTTTGTATCCAACGATGTAAATGGAAAAGCGATAGTGTATCGTTGATGCTGTATAACACCACCTAATACTATGTAGATTCTTAGCAAGAGAGCCGAAATGGGGGGAATGAAATTTCAGCATGGTTCCAATGATTCCCACATCGCCTGTGTGAGATGGTGCAGAATCGTAGCTGGCAGCCATGCCGGTAGCGACCTCCTCCACTCTCCGGTTCTGGCCATCACCCCCAACCACCTCCGGAAAAGATATCTCGTGGGGGTGGTTGCTAGTACCCTAGGTCACTGAAGCTAAAGCTCGATTGAATCTCTTACCCGCGATAGACCATCCATCGTTAAGGTCCCTGACCTAACTGGCTTTGAACACCAATTGATGATGGTTACTCCTCCATGGAATTGAACCATCGGTCAACTTAACGATCAACCCCGTTTCCCTGGTTAAGCCACACCCTAAACGGTGGCAGACCTTCCTATGCTGGAAATTGAGGTTCCGGCAAGCCGCACAAACCCAATCCCCCGCTCTAAGCACAAGCGCCATTCTTCTTACAATTTAAAAGCTTATTGAGCTGATCAACATACTTGAATCTCAGCTCCTTCGAATCACCTTGAAACTTTCTTTGAAGAGCAAGGTAGATTTCCTTGTTTCAGACAAACCCAATCCCCTCTAAAACTATTCATGTGCATGGTTTTTTAAATATTATAGTGTTTGTTGATGACTGGACTGGGCCACATGGTACACTTGTTGAAATTAAAAATGACATCTGTGACAAATTTCAGGAATTTCATTCTATCGGCCAGTATCTTCGGTGGCAGGGGATATCCCATCAGTTGTCATGTCCTTAACAATGGCCCTAAACTACGTCAATGAAATGAAATGAATATTTGCCGAAATTAAACTAAATTAATGAAGCAACAAATCTTAAAATGATCGTGGTACCTTAGGGTTCCACGGTTTTCCACTGGGATGATCGTGTTGGTTCGGGTAGGGTCCAATCCATGCACTAGATCCGTTAGCCTCGCAGAAAGAGGAACCTAGAGATAGAACTCTAGCCGCTTCCAGATTAGGGCATCAATCTTCGTTCAATGTGGGAACGCTGGTTTTCTCCGGGTGTTTTGATTCGGAATGGTTTAATGGTTCAGGTGAGGTCTAGGGCTTATTGAATCGGGTCGATTTAACGATTCAAATGGAGGCTAGAGTTTTGGAATTCCGTAGGTTTAAGTTGAGATGGAATGAAATGGGGTTTATGGGATCAGAAAATAGAACAGAGAAAAGATAAATAAAAAAAGGGATAAAAGATAGATAACTGGGGGCTTCGCACCCTAGGCTTCACCCCAAACCCTTCACAGGAGAAGAAGATTCACTCTTCAAATTGCTCATCTCAAGCAGAAGCAAAATAGCTTTTCATTCATAATCAATAATTATTGCATTGTTTATTAAAAGACCTAATATAGGAGGCCTCTAAAACAAAAGAAAACCCTAAAACAAATACTCAAAAAGGACAAGGTTGCCCCTAAACACGATTTTCGTCTTTGGCGGAGCCACTACGCGAAAATTCGATTAATCGATTCTAAGCTCGATCGAAAATTGTACTTGATCGATCGATTTATATGTTTATAAATCGCATTAAGCCTCAGTTTCATTCAATCCATCAAAAATTACCTTCAATTGATCGACTGAGAACAAAACTTCACCAAAATTTATAATCCCACTGGCCACAATCGATCGATCGAAGCCTGGGATCGATCGATCGAATGTGCATTCCTTTGTGTGCTCCTTTATGCTCGGTTCTGGTTGCCTTTGTGCCCAGTTTCAATTTTCGTCCCAGTTTCTTCTAACGCCGGTACATGCGATATGTAACGCCTGCCCCTAGATCTCTGTGTTGGTCAAAATGTTGACTGGACACTGGTGTGACCTGACAGTGCCAGGTGACTGACTGCCTGAGGCTAGGTCTACCAAAATTCTTAAGGCACCCACCTTAATTCAATAGATATTTGACTATTGATAGTGGCACCCATAGGGCACCCCATTTAATTGGATGGGAGTGTTAAGAAAATTGATGAGACACACACCACATCTCATACCCCAAATCTACCCAGAATATTGCATTGAAAAAAGTTTGACTCGAGGATTGACCCGAATTGGGCCAGAGCCTTGGTAGTAATGAGGTGATCATTGCCAACGGATCGGATTTTGAAAATTATCACGAGATTGCTTGATGTGTTGAGTCAAACTTAGACCTACAAAATAGAAGCACCTAGATGCACCAACATATGAGACTATGTGTTTGTGTTTTGCTTAAAACCATGGCAATTCTTATAATATTTAAATAAGCCTAAGGGCAATTATAATTAAAATATCTAATTTTTGTAAATTAGAAATTAGAATTTGCAAATTTCTAGCAAATCCTAGCCCTTGGTTCATTTGACCAAGATTTGACCCATCTTACACCATTTATTTTCCTTGGGGAAATCTAAGGTGTAAGATGCATCCACTTGCATGCACCACAAGATTTCTTAGACTTTTGAAATTTACAAGTTTTAGGGGTCTTGAAGACTACAAAAGACAAAACAAGACATGATGAGTGGAGGAGAGAGGAGAGGGAATACCTTGGGAAGAGATGGGAGGCTCAGGGAAGCAAACTTGGGACACATGGCACCATTTTTCAGCCCTTGTCTCCTCCCCATCCTTGCAAATTTCGAATTCCATAGGGCCCCCTCTCATTCACACACTTCCATCTTCTTCCTCTCTTCCACCTCCATTAAACCTCCATTAGAGACCTAGCATTTAGAAACATTTGCCCCATCAATCTAACCATTGAATCTCACATACAACACCACCATTCTACTCCCCACTCATCCTAGTTCCACATAATATTTTTGAGCTTCATCTCGGCCCATTTATTCACAACAATCAAAGCAAACCAGTAAGGAAAAACTAGTTTAGTGAAGGTAAAGTCTTAGACTAGCTTTTGTCTAGATTCCTAGGCTAGTTGTATTAAATTTTTCCATAGATTTATAGTATTTTCTTGTTTAGGATGGCTATAAATTATGGAATGATCATGTTCCCACATGAGACCAGAACATAATAGCTTATGGTTGTGATCTTTAAGTCACCTAGAGCCATCCAAGGGTCCATGATGGCCACATAGGCCTAGACCACTAGATTCTTACAATTTGGTGGATTTTCTTATAGATTTCCATGGTTTGAGTTGATTTTTCTTTAGTATCATGAATAAATTATGTGATGAAGTTTGGACCTGAGATATGGGTGACCATGCATGTGATTTTTACATCCATGCAAGGCCATCCAATGGCCGCAAATGACCAAAAAGGTCAAACTAGGTCACCTATGTAATATAGCTAGAATATTTTCTATTTTTGATAGTGTGAAATGAAATTTGGCATGAAATTTCCTTTATATTCTGTAATGGGACATAGACCTGAGACAAGTGAAGCCATGCATGTGATCTTAGCACACATGCAAGGCCATCTAATGGCTTAGATTGGCCTAGAAGGTCAAAACTTAGATAAACTAGGAAATCCTTGAAATCTTTGATCATGTTATAAATTTTAGAGTAATTGATTCATAGAGATGCATGTTACAATAACAGCAGATTAAGTTTATAAATTTTCCATCACTATGATCCATCACTTAGTTCACGGATTTCTAGGTCAATGTTAGGCAAAAAGATGTATTTTCACTTTATGTATAGAATACTGTTGATTTTGTGGTATGATTTTACATAGATTTTCATGGAAAATTTTGATGAGATGCTTGATGAAATTTGATTAAATATTTGCATGTGATCTCTGTTTTAAATCCATCTTATATTGACTTGATCATATCTGGAATATATGGTCTTAGATCGCTTACACTTTGAATAAATTATATGTGTTCTAGATTGGAATGCACCTTTTATTTTCTTGATAGCATTAGTATGGATATTTGGCCCAAGAAGTGGCTGGACATGGACATATTTCCATGGCCACATCTCAGAAAAATATAGTTCATTTATTGATCACGATGATTAATCAATCGGATGGTCCCAATTGATTGCTCGGTATATTGGCTTGATTGGCTAGGTTTTCTTGCTAAAGATACCTAGAATTTATTAATAGGATCATGAGTTAATAATGAACTTAATAAGTTTTAGAATTCTGAAAAAATCTTATGTTTTGACCCTTGATTGGATCATGGATATTTCAACGGTGTTAGATGAATGGTTAGGATCCACATGGGATTTTCAAAATCAAATAAATGAAGAATTTTAAATGGAATTTTTGCATAATAATTTCAAAAGAAAAATGAGTTTTCGAAAATGCCCGATACGTTTAGCCCGATCAGATGGCTCCCAAAAGCGCGACCCGATAAGTTAGGAATAACCGATACCAACGACTAGGAAAGTACCGGTAGCCGATTAACGTTAGTTAAATGGATGTAATAACCCAAAATTTGATCCCAATGGACTTGGGATTAGTTTGAGAATGTCTTGGACTGAGACCCAATAATGTGGCATAGGATGGACCACTGGGTGGACCCCATCTAAGGCCCAAAACTGTGGACCTTGCAGCCCACAGAACATCAGTCCCGAAACAGTGAATAGAATAAATAGAAATAATTATTAGAAAAATCCCTAAAAATTATGGGATGTGCTTGACTGAGTTTTCGATACTCGGTAAAAATTTTAGGCCCGAATACTGTACGGTTTGAAAGTTACGACAACCGGAATGCAATGCGACAAATCTGTCCCGTTGCACACAGAAACAGGACTGTAATGAATTCCAGTTTTTCTGCCCGAACTATTAGCGGAAAAATCCAAAATAAATTAAGCATAAACATTAGAACATCCTTAAAATTCGGTAAAAATTTCATGCCTCAATTCGATCAGAATTGACGACAAGAAATTCGGCAACATACAGCCCGGAATATAGGTAAATGGCACACAGCCAGAAACCAGACCTGGCCTTCGATTGGAATGACCCGATTAGGTCCTGCTATGTTGACTTTTGACTCGAATAATGTAAATGAAAAAGAAGGATGACTCGCGGATCTTTCCAGAGAGCCGCTAAGTACCTAATTCCATTGTCAAAATTGAATGTTATATGACCGACTCCGAGGCTCAATAATTATGGCCCGAAACTTTGATAAAACAAAACAGATCTCGGTGATCTGTGTACCATGACCAGACCTGATCTTATTTTTGGATGCCACCACTTGAGAAAGATGCTCTCATCAGTCATCTTGCCCACAGTTTTGGAATCATTCAAAAATTCGATCGGACCCGAAAATGGCAGCTGCTTTACCGTCGGTTGTCCGCCACTTCTTCGAAAAATCTAAATATATGGGATAGAAGCTTAGTATTCGGACCTTAGCCCGAGATCCGTAGCCAATTGGGGAGACCCAAACACATGGTCCCATGATGCTAACATATGATAAAACCCATGTGGGATTGGTCAACTAAGTCAAAGGACTCGATTGAATTCTTTGTCAACCCGATGAGGCCCAAAATACTGAACTTTTGAGTAAATAATATTGATGGGATTGATAAGAGCCTAGTTTGAGACCTGGCCCATGACTGGTTAAAAGGTTTACAAACCCGGCCCAAGGCATGCTGATTAAGGCCCGTGAGTATTGAAACACATATAACACGAACCTCGGAAAGGCACGTACCTCTAGATTTAAATATAGTGAAGGCCCAAATAACCCATTGAGCCCGTTGGACCCTTTGGACCTATAATCCATTGGACCCATATTGTATTGTACCGGTTGGACCCTTTGGACCTATAATCCATTGGACTCATATTGTATTGGACCCGTTCAACCCTTTGGACCTATAATCCATTGGACTCATATTGTATTGAACCCTTTGGACCTATAATCCATTGGACCCATATTGTATTGGACCTGTGGGACCCTTTAGACCTATAATCCATTGGACCCATGTTGTATTGTACCCGTTGGACCCTTTGGACCTATAATCCATTGGACCCATTTTGTATTGTACCCGTTAGATCCTTTGGACCTATAATCCATTGGACTCATATTGTATTGGACACGTTGTTTGGACCTATAATCCATTGGACTCATATTGTATTGTACCTGTTAGACCCTATGGACCTATAATCCATTGGACTCATGTTGTATTGTACCTTTTGGACCTATAATCCATTGGACTCATGTTGTATTGTACCCGTTGGACCCTTTGGACCTATAATCCATTGGACCCATATTGTATTGTAACCGTTAAACCCTTTGGACCTATAATCCATTGGACCCATATTGTATTGGGCCCGTTGGACTCTTTAGACCTATAATCCATTGGACTCATATTGTATTAGACCCATTGGACCCATAACTCGTTGGACCCACGGCCCATACCCGAAAGTATAGGTAAAGTAAAGCGATTGACCTTCGTTGAACAGTCAGATAGTTGAAGTTAGTTTAACTTGAATAGATAAGACGTTTAGGAACAGGCACACGAGTGCTTCGAACCTCGTTAGAGACGACCGAGTTCTTATCGACGATGATAAACATAAGACCCCCTTTTAACTTTAACTGGGGTAACACTTGATATAAGTATAAACCGACGAGATTCTCCCTTAGGATCAAGTCATCTGAAACTCGGACCTGATTTCTGTTTGGACATGATTGGATATGATATGATAGATAGTGACATGATAAGAATATGATAAGTAAATTATAAGAACATGATAAGTACATGATAAGTATATGGTATGACATGATCTGATAATCTAATAAGATAGTATATGATATGATCTTATATGAGTAAATGACTTGATAAGAAAGCATATGATATGAGTAAATGGTTTGATAAGAAAGCATGTGATATGATCTGATATGACAATAATATGATAGGAAGCTGAAATGCTTGAAAAGAAATGTCTAATAGTAACATGAACTGTTTGAACCGCTTGTTTGACATGCTTGAACTTGCATATGAATCTGTACTTGAATTCTGAATCTGAAAAGGGGTATTTGAATACTTGAATTCTGAATCTGTAAAGGAATATCTGAATTCTGAATCTAAAAAGGAATATTTGAATACTTGAATTATGAATCTGAAAAGATTATTTGAATATCTGAACTTTGGACCCGAAATGGGTATCTGAATATCTGAACTCTGGCCCTGAAATGGGTATTTGAATATGATTATGAACCTCTTAAATGGGGTAATAAGATTTTGGACCTCAGAAATGGGATAATATGATAAAGATACATGATACAGAACCCCAAAAATTGGGGCAAAGAATACAGAATTTGAAAGATAATACAACGAAAATTGAAATTTTTGAAAGTGAAAAGACGATATCATTTTGTTCTGTTTTGACCTCACATAGTTGATCACTATTCTCACGAATAGGCTCGTATGGGCACCTCGTCTATGAATGAGCCCTCGTATATGTAGGAATATGGAAATGTCAGCTGAGGATCGGGTCTACTTAGACCAACAGGATCATTGATTCTTGCCTAAGATTGGTTAAACGGCGGAGAGTGCCGACCCTTGTCTGATCAACATTGGCACCTGAATTTTGTCTGAACCATGGTTGGTGTTTGGTATCAACACCGAATTAATTAAAAGATACTAATAATAATTAATCTCATATTTCACTAAATTTAATAATAATAATTTAATCTCTAAGGCAATGAAAATTTTACTTGATCACATTAGATAAATTTTGAAGAAAAATGTAACTTATGCCTAATGATCATACTGCAATTCTTTTCTTTTCATATTATTGTTGTAGATAATCTGTAGATTATAATCTTGTACTTAATTCTTACCTCATGTTGTTTCCTATTTAGTGGTAAATAGAATATCATTGAACTGCTATTATTTCTACAAATGTGACGCAGGACGGGGTCGCACGTTAACCTTAAAATAGCAAAATCCCACGTGGAAGGGGGTTTAGGGTGTTTAATCCTTCATTAAAATAAGATAAAAAGAAAAAATAAGATAGGAGATCTCCGAATTCGCTCGAAAAAATAAGATAAAGAGGCTTGTAGGCTTCGCACCAACGGGTTTTCATGGCTCCCCACCAAGGCTGTACGTCGGCCTCGCACCAAGTCGTACGAGAAACGATTGCTCACTCCTCAGATTTTGAAAGAATCACTCATTCGATCGAAAACTCATCTCAAGTTTTTTTAGGGTTTGCACAAAAGCAAGCTCTTTAATTTTCATTATTCAAAAACTCCCTAATTACATTGTTTAAAGACCTTATATAGGGGTCTTACAATAAAAGAAAGCCCTAAAACAAATATTAACTAAAACACAAATATACCCCTAAAGTTTAAAGTTCGAAATTAGAAATTTAAAACAACTAAAACTCTTCGGCGTGATTTCAATCGATCGAAATTGAAAATCGATCGATCAAAATTGAAATTCGTTAGATCAAAATTGAAAATCGATCAAACGAAATTCATACATATAAAATTTCGTCGTCAACATTCGATCGATCGATTTAGGACTTCGTTTGATCGAAATTTTTGATTGATCAAAATTTAAATTCAATCGATCGAATTTGCCATGTGTTCGATCCATTCTTCAAAAATTTCGCCTTTAGCGGGCAATTTGAAAGCCCATTTATGGGTCCATTTCTTCCTTGCTAATTTTCTTCAACTGACTCGGCCACGATCCAGACATGCGGATCTGAATTCCCCGTCAAAATGCCTACCTGAGTATTAATTAGCATCAGTTGTATTACATTTAGTTAGAATTCTTGCTTGATAATTAGGTATATTCACAACTGCTGGAAACCCCACTTGCACATGCACCTATGGACTATCTGTATACTGCTTATACTAGAATTCTAAGACAATGCTAACTAAGATTTTATTGAGCTTCATCGCTTATGGTTGTTTCATGACCCAAAAATTCCAAAGGTCAGTCAGCAGCCACCCAGCCAGGATTAGAGAAGCTGGATGCGGAAGGATCCAGGAGCGACAATCAAGCTGAAAGTTTAAAGCTCCTTTTGTCTAGTAGAGCTACCAGCACCTGCATTTAGTTTTGAAAGGATCTTTCCTTCTTGTTTTGGGTTTTGTTTAAGTTCATTACTTTTGAAATTCTAGTTATAATTTTGTAATTGGGCTTGTATGAATAATTTAACTTTTAAGGTTTTATTTTGATGGAAGAAGGTTTTAAAAGTTGTCTTCATTATATTGTTTTACTCCGTAAAAACCATTTACCATCAAATCGTAATTTTGAATGTCCATCAGGTTAACGAAATTGGGAGGTTAAACCGATAGTGTTTAACTCAAGTTTTCACGCATACTTTGATAAATTAACGACTATTTTAATAAATGAAATTTAATCGTTTCCGCAATTAAAGAATTTTTCGCAAAGTTTTAGAAAAAAAAAAAGTGGTAAGTTACCTAAAGAAGAGATACGAATTAAGAAGTTGAACCCGAAAGATAAAAATATGAACATGAATATGAAAAGAAAAGAACGGTGCGCGTCGACGCCGGCTTGCATCGGACTCGCTGACGGACCGCGGGGCTGGGTGCGAGGGGCGTGACATGATATGGTCCAAAATCCAACGCTCTCAAACTTGAGGTCCCCATCACTTACACTCTGCAACAAAAATGGTGTTGTGAAATGTAAGCATCGACACCTTATTGGAGTGACTCGCTCTCTCCTAGGGGTATGCATGAGCCGAAGTCATATTGGTCATTGGCCCACTGCATTGCTTGCTCTTAATCAACAAAACCCCCACTCGTATTTTGGACGTCAGTATTCTCTATCAAATCTTACATCCTGATGAACCTCTTTCATATTACTCCTTGTGTGTCCAGATGTGTATGGTTTGTTCAAGTTCTTGGTCCTAATTGCCATAAGTTGGATGATAAGGCCATTAAATGTGTTTGGGTTGGTTACACTTCCCACTGTAAAGGATACAGATCCTATTATCCCAAGTTTCATAGATTTTATACTTCCATGGATCTCTTATTTTTTTAAAATGTTGCGTACTTTTCAGTTGAGTGCTTAACTCCTACTACTCCTCTGCCTATTACCATGGAACTATCTTCATCGAAACAACAGCCAAAGAAGAAAGATTGGCATCTCACTTATCAACGTCAAAGATGGCATGGACCTCCTGCAACGGTGCAGCATCCCACTTCCTCTTCGCAGGTCCCTCCTGTAAGTACTACATCTCCTCCGAATTCATTTCCTCCAAATTTTGATAGTTTTACTGACTTGAATGTTGATCTTAATCTCCCTATTGCTCTTTGTAAGAGGGTACGCAAGTGTAATACTCCATATCCAATTGCAAAATATGTTTCATCTCAGCCTCTTTCTTCGGCCTAGAAGGCCATCCTTAGCAAAGTTGACACCATCACTATCCCTCATCCCGTCCAGTCTGCCCTTGCTCATCAGCATTGGAAAGTATTCTAGAAGGAATGGATGCCCTGTAAAAAAATCCCACATGGGATTTGGTACCTTTTCCTCTTGGAAAATTGTTGTTGGATGCAAGTGGGTGTTTATTGTCAATCATTATCATGACGGCTTTGTCTCCTGATGCAAAGCTCTGATACCAAGTTGTTTTGTTAGATGAGGTTAGGGTTAAGTGGTGCTGTCTTGGAGATGGGTTTCAGAGATATCAGTCAGACCATACCGTCTTCCTTCATGTTAGCCCAGCCTGGCAGACAGGACAATTTTATTAGTCTATGTTACTGATATTATTCTTACGGGAGAAGATCATGAATTTATCACCCATGTAAAAAAAAAAGAACTCAGCAAGAATTTTGAGGTAAACGATTTGGGCACTCTAAAATAATTTCTGGGGTTGGAAATTGCCAGCTTATGGAAAGTTGTCTTCCTTTCTCAAAGAAAATATGCATTAGACCTTCAGTGACACTAGTATGTTTGATTGCAAGCCAGCTTCTTCTCCCATAGATCCAAAGTTCTCCTTTCATGAGAAAGAGGGGAATTACTATCCAATCCTCATGAATATCATAAACTTGTAGGATGGTTGATCTAGCTTACTTCATCCTATTCAGATCTCACCTTTGCCAGCAGCCTTCTCAGTCAATTCATACATGCTCTAGGGACCGCTAATATGGTTGTAGGTCACCCATTGAATATTGAGATATGTCAAGGCTAACCTTGGACATGGGATTGTTTATCAAGCTTAGGGTCATCTTCATATTTCTAGAAAAATTAATGCAGACTAAGTTGTTGCTCTTACAGATAGGAGGTCCACTTCTGGATATTGTGCCTTACTGGGGCCATCTTGTTGTAAGGAAAAGTAAGAAGCAGAATGTTGTATCTCACTCGAGTGCAGAGGTTGGGTATTGAGCCATAGCCCATGGTGTTTGTGAGATGTTGTGGCTTAGGACCCTTTGGACTAAACTTGGATTGCCGATTACCGTTTCTATGCCAATTCACTGTGATAATGAAGCGAGAGAGAAGATAGCATCTGATTCTGCATGAAATGAGAAGACAAAGTACATCGAGGTCAATATTCATTTTGTCAGAGAGAAGGTTTGAGATAAAACTGTGGAGCTCATTAATGTATCCTCCTCTCAACAGCTGGCTGATGTCTTTCTGAAGCCTCTGAGATCTACTATTGCATGATATTGTTGTCAAGCTACACATGGGCATAGATGCTCCAGCTTGAGGTGGAGTATTAGAGCCAGTGCTTTGTTATTTTATCTTATTTGGTGTGTAGATACTAATATTGAGTGAGCAGGTGATATATAAGGCAAATGTGGTGTTTTTTCCTCATTAACTCTCTTCTCCCTCTTTCTTCTTCTTCTTCTTGTCTAACTCTAGACCTATACTTAACCCTAAGTAGTACATCTTGAAACTAACCTCATCTAACAAAATCAATTTTCCTTACAGCTGCAAAGAAGATAAACTGGATGTTAAAAGGAATCAGCTAAAAACAACCATAATTTACATACATAGAATAGCATACTACTTTTTGTACATAAGAAAGGGAACACAAGGGTAGCAAAATAACTAAAAGGAACCTGTGCTACTAAAAGTTCTACCTATCAATGCAAAATAAATAAATAAACAATTTGTGAGAAATATTAATTTATCCTAAGGAAAAAATACTTGTCAAGGCTTAGGCATGTCTACCTGCAAGAAGGATGCCCGATGCAAGGTCGTCCCTTTAAGCTCTGAAAGTTCATCATCAGTGAACCAAAGAGAATTTCCAAATGTGGTTGGAAGCATGTCAAAGTACCTAAAGGTTCTCCATGTAAGTCCATTTTTTAAAAAAAAGAGCAAAACAAAACAACAAAAAAGATCAATTAGCAAATTCTGCAAACAAGAAAACAGACTTTTTCGAGGGTGAGCATGGCTATTGGTATCAAATTCAAACTTCAAAGACACAAACCACCAGGCCAATAACACACATACAAATATTAATAGAACCAACATAGAGATACTTCTAAGCCATAAAGTTGCAAAAATACAATTACAAGTGCATCCACCTCAAGAGCAAGTATAGTGTACTTGGATAAAGTACCTCAATGGTACTTTTTTTTTTCGGTGAAGGCAAATATATTAGGATCCATTGGGCTGTGGGTCCATGGTGTTGGTGATGTTATTTCTATTGTATTGGTGTGTAGTAATGGGTGTGTGTGTGTAGTTAAGTGAATTTTAAGTTGTACAATTCACTTAACTCGGGAACCATGTAATACGTGAACATGCTAAGATGATATAAATAGTATTTTCCATTGGGATTTGAGTCATATTGACTCAACCCTAATATCTCTCTACCTTTGTCTTCCTCTCTTCTTCTTCTTCCTTTCTATTACTAAACTCTAACCCTAAATTACAATTTTGTCTTGGTATCAGAGCCAACAAAACTCTAACCCTAGAAATTTTTATAGCCCTATTGAAGCCATCCAAGTCATCATGTTGACGTCAACAGGGTCAACATGCCTCGCTAGGGTGGTTTCTGATCACTGTCCTCTTCTTCTTCAATCCGATTATTGGGGGAAGGGCCCCTCTCCATTCTGTTGTGAGAACATGTGGCTTCTCGACGACAGATTCCGAGCATCAGTTCCTTTGTGGTGGAACGAGATCTCTCCCGCTGGAACAGCAGCCTTCAGATTCATCTCCAAGTTAAGCCATCTCAAAAATCGCATTAAGGATTGGAACAGATACATGTATGGGCTGATACATGCTACTAAAGACGCATTACTTGCTCATTTGAAGGAGTTGGATGAACTAGAGGAGTCCAAAGATCAGTCAGTTTTGGAAAGAGAGGAGGGGCTCACGAAAAAAATGGAATTCAATAACAAATGTCAAGCCGAGGAAGTTTGTTGGAAGCAAAAATCGAAGGTGCATTGGCTTAGAGAGGGAGACAATACACCAAATACTTTCACTCGGTTGCTAATGCTCGGGGTAAAGACAAATGCTTGGGCAGATTTCCGTTGATGGCTCCATTTTTTTGGATCCATATCAGATCAAGATTCAAATAGTGATTACTACAGGAATCTTTACACTTATGAGGGGCGGTCTCGGCAGAAACTGGACGGGATTCTATTTCATACCATTTCGGCAGGAGAACAAGCTGTCGTGGAGTTGTCGTTTTAGGAGGAGAGGTTTGGCAGGCCATCAAGAGTAGCAGCGAAGACAAAGCGCCAAGGCTCGATGGTTTATCGGTGCTTGTGGCTACTTCTCAAGGATGACCTCATGGTTGTTTTTCGCGAGTTTCATGGCAACAACTAACGCGGGACAACGACCCTAAACTACGTGAACGAAAATGAAATGTCATTTGCCGAAATTAAACAGAAAATTAACTCAAGTAATGAATCACACAAATGATCGCAATACCTTAGGGTTTTGCAGATTTCCGTGGATGATCGCGTTCGGGTTGGGTAGGGTTCAGTCTGTGCGCTAGATCTGTTAGCCTCGCGAAAAGAGGATCCTAGAGATAGAACTCTAGCCGCTTCTAGATTAGGGCTCGCTCGTAGTCCAATGAAGGAATCATGAGTTCCCCCCAGGGTTCATCGATTCAAAGGGTGTAAGGGTTCAAGAGGGATCCAGGGTTTATTGAATCGAATCAACTCAACGGAGTGGATGATGGCTAGGGTTTTAGAGTTCAAGAAATTCACAAGTAATGGCTGAAACAAATTGATTTGGGAATGGTATGCAAGCAGAAAAAGATAAATCAAAAGAGATAGATAAGATGGATAGGTCGTGGGCTTCGCACCCTTGGCTTCACACCAAACCCTTTGCGGGAAGAAGAATCACTCTTCGTGGTTGCTCATCTTAAGCAAAAAGCGTAAGCTCTTTTCATTAATCAAAAACTAATTACATTGTTTATTTAGAGACCTTATATAGGAGGTCTCAAACCAAGAAAAACCCTAAACATAAATATTACGAAACTATCCTAAAATAACATTCGAATTCAAAAGAAAAATGGAAAAAACGACTAAAATTAACACTACTCTACATGTCTCGCTTGAGCGAGTTATCCCAGAAAATTTTTCTGTGTGCATCCTTCGATATCTCACTCGAGCGACATCCAGACTCACTCGAGCGACACTTGACCAAAAGTTTAGCCTCTTTTCTGAAGAACTCTCGCTCGAGTGGGAAATGAAGTCGCTCAAGCGACCTTGGGCAGTGGGCTCGTATTCTTCCTTAGACCTGGTTTTGGTTCCCGTTTTGCTTCTTCCGATGCCGGTACACACGATATGGTGCATGACCGATGTCCACAATGTTGGGGAGGATGTCTACAAAGTCGGCGTCCCCATCAACTCTCTCGGAACGAGAAGGCTTCATCACCGATGAAGCAAAGGTATGATATTGATCGAGCATGTCGAGGTTGAGGCGGCGAACTTCATCTTCATATATCCACGCGTTCTCCGATTCCAGCTTGCTCATCCATTACACCAAGTATTTTTGAAATCCTCCATCATGAGTGGATGCCACGAGATCATCCAAGATCCCTTCAATTACATCTTTCCGCTGCCTGCCTAAGGAAGAAGGGGGTAGGGGCTATAAGGGTGAGGTGGGTGTGTGGGTACAGGTTGTTTGCAACGAGTTGCAAGGAAGTGGGGTTGAGCCCAGAGAAGGAACTAGGTCCTCTACATTGAATGTAGAGTTGATCCCTATATCCGGAGGAAGTTTAAGGATGTAAGCATTAGGGTCACTCCTTGCCACAATTCTAAAAGGCACAGCGCCACGGGCTTGGAGCTTTTTGGTGACTCCCAATGGAAATTATTCCAGCCTAATCTGAACCATGACATGATCACCGATCTGGAATTCCTTGAAACGCTTATGTGCATCCGCTGATATTTCGTATTGTTCATTGCTTGAATTAATTTTCTGTCTAATTTCGGCATGCAAACTATGAATATTTTGTGCGAATACATCCGCAGACTTGGACACTCGATGTGACGCAAACATTGGTATTAAACCAAGCGGTGTTCTAGGCCTATGATCATGTACGATCTCAAACAAACTCATGCCTATGGACTTATTGAGAGAATTATTGTACGCGAACTCGGCTATTGGCAAAGTAGAATCCCAAGTCCTAACATGATCACCGACAAGACAGCGAAGGAGATTACCTAAGCTTTTATTGGTGGCTTCCGTTTGGCCATCGGTTTGAGAGTGATAGGCCAATGAGAACTGTAGCATGATACCCATCATGTGCCACAAGGTTTTCCAAAAATAACTGGTGAACTTCACGTCCCTATCTG
Organism: Chloranthus sessilifolius; assembly: GCA_021018995.1. Taxonomy (NCBI): domain Eukaryota; kingdom Viridiplantae; phylum Streptophyta; class Magnoliopsida; order Chloranthales; family Chloranthaceae; genus Chloranthus; species Chloranthus sessilifolius. The sequence goes on from CM037589.1 coordinate 34,103,480, forward strand.
ACACGATGGTTTTGGGTAAACCATGGAGACGCATAACCTCCCCGAAAAATAGTTTTGTGATATGAGCCGCATCAGAGGTTTTAGAGCAGGGTATGAGGTGGGTCATTTTGGAAAATCGGTTCACTACCACAAAAATGGAATTGTGCTTTCGCGGAGTCTTAGGAAGTCCAAGTACAACATAGAGATGTCTTGTCACGGGGTGTGGCACGGGTAACAGGGTGTACAGACCAGTATTTTGTCTACTCTATTTGGCCACTTGGCATGTACAGCATTGCTTCACAACCCAAGAAACATTTCTCTTAAGGCTAGGCCAGTAGAACCTACCCTCAAAGAACGCAATGATCTTGTTGCGCCCGAAATGTCCGGCAATCCCTCCGGCATGTAACTCCCAAATGAGGAAGTCACACAAAAAAGTGCGAGGGATGCATTGACGACTGTCTTTGAACAAATACTTGTCTTACAGGGTATACTTGGAGCTAGTGCTAGTCGGATTATCAAGAGAGCGGTGTATTCCACCCCGAAATTTGGGCACTCGGGATACTCTTGCTTCAATTGGTCAAATCCGACGACCTCGGTGCTCATAGTGTGCAAAGTTGCTACCAGACAACTAAGCGCATCAGCCGCTTTGTTCTCAACACCGGCCTTGTGCTTCAACACAAATGTGAACCTTTGGAGGTATTCGACCCGCGTCACGTGCCTCGGGTTCAACTTCTTTTGGGAAGTGAGGAAGCATAAGGCTTCATGGTAAAAAAACATCACAAATTCTTGCGGTCGAAGGTAATCCTTCCAATACCAAAGAGATCTGACGACCGCATAAAACTCCTTATCGTAGGTGGAGCATTTTTACTTCGCCTCGTTAAGCTTTTCACTAAAGTAGGCCAAAGGGTGGCCCTCTTGGATAAGCACTCCGCCTATACCCAATGTTCCTAAAGTTGGCAGGCGGGTTTGGGCGGTTGGGTGGATTTTAAGGCGGATCCGACGGTGCCTGGACAGCCGCCTCAAGAATCGGGCGGTCACTATATATATATATATATATTAGAGTATCAAAAGAGGAAATTGAAGGTTTAGAAATTATATTTAAACACAATTGAATTCAATTCAAGTAAGTAAATACTACATTACTACTAAATATGAAGTTCAACTTTAACCATCACAATTTCACACAATCAGGTAGTCTAAAAATATAACATATATTAAAACACATAATTGTTCATTCTGAATGTCCCTCCTCATCTTCGTCTTCTTCGTTTTGTAAATCATATTCATCATTATCAGAAGGAATGAACTCGATATCATTATCCCCTTCATCTCTCACCTCTACATCAATTATACACACAGGCACACACACACACCCACGCCCACACACACGCACACCCACCCACCCACACGTGCACGCACGCACGCACAAGCACACACACACACCCCGCCACGCCCACCCACCCACCGCGCCTGAGCCACCGCCCGCCACACACACACACACGCACATATTTTTTAAGTATACAGCGTTATACAGCATTGACTATTGAGTATACACAGTCACAGGCTCACAACAAAGGCGCACAGCATGACAGCACTGAGGCTGAGCGCACACACAGTCACAGGATCACTGAGCACACTCACACATATATAATATATTAATATATAAATACATACATATATATATATATATATATATATATAATTTTTTTAAGTATACAGTCAGTATACACACAGTCACAGCCTCACGGCTCACAGCATGACAGCACTGAGGCTGAGCACACCCACATATATTAATATATACATTGATACATATATGATATTATGACATATATGATATATATATATATATATATATATATATATATATATATATATTTATATATATATATATATTTAAGTATACAGCCTCACAGTCACAGACATGTCACAGCACAGCATGACAACAGTAAGCAGACACACAGTCACAGACTCGCAACATATTTAATTAGAAATCATTTCAATACAAAACTATATATTCATATATTACATATAAATGTAATTATATTTTATATATATATATATATATATATATATATATATATATATATATATACACACAATGGCACACAGCCACACACACACAGTGTATAACATATTTTATATATATATATACTGTGCAGGAAAAAAAATGTAGGAAAAGAAATGCAAGAAAAAAAATGCAGGAGAAAAAAAATTGCAGGAAAAAGAAATGCAGCAAAAATAATTGTAGGAAAAATAAATGCAGGGGAAAAAAAATGCAGAAAAAAGAAAAAGAACGAGAAGAAAATTGCCAAAGAATTAGGGGAAAAAAACATAGAAGGAAAAGAAAAAGAAGAAAGAGAAAAAAAAAAGGAAAAAAAAAAAATACTTGTAGCTGTTGCGTTATCGGAGCACGGACCGACTTTCCGAAGCCGGAAGGGTTGCCAATGCTAAGAAGAAGCTGCAGAAATAAAAAATAAAATAAAAATGAAAAAAAATGGAAAAAAAAAAAAAACCTACCTGCTGTGGTTATTGTGTTGCCGGAGCCAGAAGGGTTGCTGGTGCTAAGAAGAAGAAGAAGCTGCAAGAAAAAAAAAATGAAAAGAAAGAAAAAATGGGAAAAAATGGGAAAAAAAAAAAAATACCCCCTACCTGTGGTCGCCGGTGGGGTGTTGGCGGTTGCCGGTTGTGTTACAGAAAAAAAAAATGGAAAAGAATGAAAAAAGGTAAAAAAAAATGATTAAAAAAAAAAAAAAACACAGCCCCTACCTGGTCGTCGATGGGGTGTGGGATGCACCGGTTGTCGGTTGTGCTTCAAAGAAGAAGATGTTGCAAAACAAAAAAAAATTGAAAAGAGAAATAAAAGGGTGAAGAAAATGGGAAAAAAAGAGTAACCCCTACCTAGGCGCCGGTGTCGCCAGTGTGGGGCATGTGGGCTGCCGGCTGTGGAAGAGAGTAGAGAGGAGAATAGAGTTACGGTTTAAAAAAAAACTTTAATGTTATATAGGCCCCGCCCCATCCGAACCCACCTCGATTTTGGGCGCCCAGGCCCAATCTGCCTCAAGAACTACCCCATTCCTAATTCGGGGCTCCCCGGCAGCTTTTCGGATCATTGCCTATACCCACACCCGACACATCATATGCTACTTCAAAGACTTTAGAAAAGTCAGGTAGACACATAACGGGTGCACTGGTCATTCTCTCCTTAACATCGGGAAAGGCCTTCGCCGCAGCTTTACTCCATTGAAGCTCCTCCTTTTTCATGCAATCGATGATGGGAGCCATAATGGTGCTAAAATTTCGAATTAAGCAACGATAGAATGTGGCCAAGCCATGGAAGCTATGGACTTCGTGAATATTCCTAGGTTTGGGTCACTCCACAATAGCCTTAACATTTTCGGGGTCTACAACCATCCCGTCGGCCGAGATAATGAATCCCAAGAAGACAACAAATCGTTGCATGAATGTGCACTTTTTGAAATTCGCATAGAGTTTCTCCTCCTCAAGGTCTCGCAAACCAACCTAAGGTGGATCAAGTGTTGTTCCTCGTCATGATTGAAAATCAATATGTCGTCAAAATACACAGAATTTGCCTAGGAACGGCCTCAACACTTGAGTCATGAGCTTCATCAAGGTGCTAAGGGCATTAAATAGCCCAAAAGGCATGACCATCCACTCATAAAGACCATCTTTGGTCTTAAAGGCGGTTTTGCACTCATCACTTGGGCGGATTCGAACTTAATGGCAGCCACTTTTAAGGTCTACCTTGGAGAAGATAGTGGCATCAACCATCATATCCAACATGTTATCGAGTCTTGGAATGGGAAACTGATACTGAACCATAATCTTATTGATTGTTCTGCTATCCACACACATGCGCCAAGTACCATCTTTCTTCGGTATTATTAAAGCAGGTACGACACAAGGGCTTAAACTCTCTTGGATGAACTCCTTCTAAAGGAGCTCATTGACTTGTCGAGTTAACTCGGCGTGTTCAACAGGATTCAACCTATAATGAGATAGGTTCGGTAGGGTAGATCCGGGAACCAAGTCTATGGCGTGTTAAATGTCATGCATAGGAGGGAGCTCATTGGGTAGGTCTTTAAGGAAGGCATCCGCAAATTCTTTCAAAGTCGGCTCGACCTCCCTAGGGTACTCGTCCACAGATTCGAGGGTACGCTCAACGGTGACGACAACGTGCACCACACTCTCATGTAATGACGTTCTCTCAAACTCCAAAGGCTCACAACATTGATGGTCTTAGACTGATCGTCCTTTTTCTCCATTCTGTTGGTCGATGGTGCTTTGGGAGGCAAAGGGTTTAAAGTGATTTTCTTGCCCGTATGCATGAATGTGAATACGTTAGATCAACCCAGAATGGTCGCGTCCAAGTCTTAGAGCCATGGCATTCCCAATATGATATGGCCCACACCATCGGCACCACATCACACTACAAGGTGTCGGAATACGAGCCCAAGTGAATTGGCACGCGACACCTCTGCGACACGGGAATGGAAGAAGAGACAACCCAAGCAACCTTGTACTGCCTCGGGTGAGCTTCGGGTGTAAGCCCTAAGCGAGTGATGGTGTGTGTTGACACCACATTGGTGCAACTCCCGCTATCCACAAGAACCCCACAACTCTTCTCTCCACATTTGGCGAAGGTGTGGAAGATGTTCTCCCTACGCCAATCCTCGTTCTCATCCCGTTGAGGTTGTGCAAGAGCACACCTCACAACTAGAGCATGACCAATGTCATCACCTTCTTCATCACTAGGTGTGACAACCGGCTCAAAGACTTCTTCCTCAAAAATTCCTTCATCCTCATCCCCTCCTCCTTCAATGAACAGATTCCTTTGAGGGTCTCTCGTGGGGAATTAGGCGGCAAAGTGGCTCAATCCTTGACATTTATAACACTTGACTTGAGAACCGCCCCTCGAGTATTCTCCTATTACACCCTTTCCTCTGTCAAACCGCACATTGGTGGAAGTCGATTGTGTGGGTTTGGGAGGTGGGTTTCCTGCATTAAGTCTCATCTCTCCGGTACAATGTTGATCGGTATGAGGTTCGGACCATCTCACCACCGTCATTTTCAAATATTATTCAACGTCCTAAACGATGGTGTAACACTGATCGAGAGTCTCAATGGGGTGAGAGACCAACTTTTTTGCAGATCAAATCACAATCCAGTGCGAAATCAGGAAAGAGTGACTTGAGGATCTTCCGATACTTTAGCTCTCATCATATATTCTTCAAATTTGCAAATGTAGTCAGCTACGAGCATAATACCTTGGCGTAAAATTTTCCATTAATCAAGGAGGCGATGATAGTATGAGGAAGGAACGTACTTCTCTGTAAGTCGCTCCATATCCTCCCAACGAGTAATGGGAGCACAACCCGCAGTCATCCTTATGCGCTCAACATTGACCCAAAAGAGTCGGGCTTGGCCGATGAGCTTCATCTTGGTGAGTCAGACACATCGCTCATCACTCATGCCATACCACTCAAAGTGATGATCCACGTCGGATAACCAATCGAGGAAAACTTTAGGGTCCATTCTTTCATCAAAGGTTGGAAACTCAACTAGTACATTTTTTAGGAGTTTCCCATCCGGGTCGGGGTCTTCTCCTCGGTGACCTATCCTATGGTTTCGGTTCCAATCATTTTGGTATCAATTACGTTCGAAGCGTGGACCTTCACGCTCACGGCGTTGCTCAAAGTGCTCATCAGCCCCTTCGAACCGATTGACTCGGCTGAGTAACTAACCATTGGAAGCCTCAAGTGCGGTTTAGGCTTTCTCCACAGCTGTCATTTGATCATTGATCGCACTCAACTCAGCTTTGATGTCCCTAAGGGCATCTGCAACCTCTCTCATATCCATAGTGATCACGACTACTAGTATAGCTTCTAAAATGGCATGCAAATATGGACCGACAATGAATGGGACTTTTAACAAACAATAGACGTGAACACGAATGAAATATGCAATGAATATTAAAATGCAATAAAATTAAAATGTCACGCAAATATGCCCTAACCTAGAACCTAGGCTCTGATACCAAAACTAATGCGAGACAACGACCCTAGACTACGTGAATGAAAATGAAATGTCATTTGCCGAAATTAAACGGAAAATTAATTCAAGCAATGAATCATACAAACGATCCCGATACCTTAGGGTTTCGCAGATTTCCATGGATGATCACGTTCAGGTCGAGTAGGGTTCAGTCCGTGCGGTAGATTCGTTGGCCTCGTGGAAGAAGGATCCTAGAGATAGAACTCTAGCCGCTTCCAGATTAGGGCTCGCTCGTAATCCAATGAAGGAATCACGGGTTCCCCCCAGGGTTTATGGATTCAAAGGGTGCAAGGGTTCAAGAGAGATCTAGGGTTTATTGAATCGAATCAACTCAACGGAGTGGATGATGGCTAGGGTTTTAGAGTTCAGGAAATTCACAAGTAATGGCTGAAACAGATTGATTTGGGAATGGTATGCAAGCAGAAAAAGATAAATCAAAAGAGACAGATATGATGGATAGGTCGTGGGCTTCGCACCTTTGGGTTCACACCAAACCCTTCGCGGGAAGAAGAATCACTCTTCGTGGTTGCTCATCTCAAGCAGAAAGCGTAGACTCTTTTCATTAATCAAAAACTAATTACATTGTTTATTTAGAGACTTTATATAGGAGGTCTCAAAACAAGAAAAACCCTAAACATAAATATTACGAAACTACCCTAAAATAGCATTCAAAAGAAAAAGAAAAATGGAAAAAAATGACTAAAATTAACACTACTTGACGTGTCTCGCTCGAGCGATAAACGATGCTCACTCGAGCAACAAGGGATACTTGTTCGAGCAAGTTATCCCAGAAAATTCTTCTGTGTGCATCCTTCGATATCTCGCTCGAGTGATTCTTGGTCGAAAGTTTGGCCTCTTTTCTGAAACACTCTAGCTCGAGCGGGAAATGAAGTCGCTCGAGCGATCTTGGGCAGTGTGCTCGCATTCTTCCTTACACCTGGTTCTGGTTCTGGTTCTCGTTTCACTTCTTCCAACGCCGGTACACATGATATGGTCCATAACCGATGTCCACAAAGTCGGCATCCCCATCAACAGCTTTATAGGTTGCAGCCTAAATTCCACCTTTTATATCGCTTATTCCAAAGAAAGATGGAGCCGAGGATCTTACGACCTTCCGCCCAATCAGCCTGCTCAATTGTTTGTACAAATTTTATCGAAGGTGCTAGTAAACAGTGTCATGCTGTTAATGAGTAAAATTATTTCGGCTAATGAAGGGGCCTTTGTGCAAGGTAGGCAGCTAGTGCATTTGGTAGTTGTGGCACATGAGGTGGTGCACTCAGCTCATCGCAATCGTAGTCTCACTGCTCTTTGGAGGTTGATATGGAGAAAGCCTACGATTGGGTGAGCTGGGGCTGTTTAGATTATATGTTGAGCATATTTGGGTTTGGGTTTAGGTGGAAGAGTTGGATACGAGCATGCTACTCCTCAGCATGGTTCTTGATCATTATTAATAGGTCTCCGGTGGGGTACTTTAAAAGCTCTAGAGATGTTAGGCAGGGCGACCTCCTATCCCCATTTTATTTAATATGGTCGGCGAAGCATCAAACGATCTCATTTCTCGTGCTCGGCAACTTGATTTCATTTTGAGCATCCAAGGGGGCTTCCATGGTCAGCGCATAACGCATCTTCAATATGCGGATGACACTATCCTTTTTCGTAAGGCGGGCGTGGCTGAGTTTTGGTCGTTGGCGGAGGTTCTTTCTATTTATGAAGCTGTTTCGGGCCAGCAGATTAATCTGCACAAGTCGGCTACTACTAGGATTGGAGTTGATGACTAGCTGGTGACCGAATTAGCTAATGCGGTGGATAGTGAGATTGAGCCTCTTCCTATCTCTTATTTGGGTCTCCCTCTCGGGATCGGCCAGCCCACCGCTAGGGCCTGGGACTCAGTGGTTCGGAGGTTTGAACAAAGGCTGTCATCTTCGAAGGAAAGCTTCTCAGCTGCGGGGGTCAGCTCCTCATTAAATCAGTCTTATCTATCTCCCCATTTTCTTTATGTCCATGTTCAAGTGCCCCATGGGTGTGATCCACAAACTTGAACAAATTCAAAGGAACTTTTTATGGGAGGGGCCTAGTTTGGACAAAAGGTACCACCTTGTAAATTGGGATATCTGTCAACTTCCTTTAAGCTGCAGTGGTTTGGGTATCCATAGTTTGCGGTGGATCAATATTGCTCTCTTGGGAAAATGGTTTTGGAGGGCCGGTTTGGACAGAGATAGAGAAAGTCTATGGATGTCAATTTTGGCGGATCAGTATGGGCGTTTGGACGGTAATTGGGGTATTAATGTCGTTGTTAACAGCTCTTTCTCGGCCTGGTGGAAGGGTATTTGCGATACTTGGTCTTATTTTTCCCAGTGGGTGCGGTTTAGTTGGAGAGATGGAGCCTGTATTCGTTTCTAGGATGATCCTTGGGCGGAGATCAGGCCTCTCAAGGACATTTTTCCGGCCATTTTTAACATTGCGACTGATTCCCGTGGAGTGGTGGCTAGCTTCTTTTTGGAAATCAAAGGGGGGTTACTATGGAATTTGGTCACTCAGAGACTCCTTAGAGATGAGGAGGTGTCTCCCTTCCTTCGTTTGTTGGCTTTGTTTTATGACGTGAGCAGAAATCAGCATCAAGTGGATGCGTGGATTTGGGTGCCTAGTAAGAATGCAGTCTTTAGTGTCAAGTCTTATTACCGGATTTTGTCGAGTCGGCCTTTAATTAGGCGCGACTGGGCGGGTTTGTGAAAGGCCATTGTTCCCCCAAAGTCAAATTTTTTTCACGGACTCTAATTAAAGAGAGGATTCTTACGATTGATTAGCTGATTCATAGGGGGAAAGATCTGCCTAACTTGTGTGCTATGTGCCTTCAATCAGAAGAGTCTGTATCGCACCTTTTTCTTCACAGTTGGGTGGCCTGTAAGATTTGGGGGTTATCCTTAAGTCTTTGACATGCATTGGGTTATCCCTCCTTCCATTTCTCAGCAGTTTTTGGCCTGGTTTGGTGTTAGCTTGGAGGGTCAGCCGGGGGCTTTCCAGAGGGTCGGCTTCTTCGCGGTCGTTTGGAGCATTTGGCTTGAGAGAAATGCCCGCATTTTGGCCATAAGCATTGTCCTATTGGGATGGTTCTGAAGTCTATCCGGAACTTTATGTGTTTATAAGTGTCGCTGGATAAAGAGGGGGCAGGGGGACTCGCTCCAATGGGACCCGGGCTAGGTTGGGGGATCTTCCCCATATTCCCCTCCCCCCTCCGTCTCTTTGTTTGAGGGCTTTCCCTTTTCTCTTTCTGCCCTTTGGTTTGCCTTGCGGCTTGTTTTTGCTTTGGTTGTATTTGTTTTCCTTTGTCTCGGGTCAGTGTGGTCTTTTTTATTGTTCTCATCCAGCTTCTCATTGTTTTTATAATAAAATTATGAGCACTTTCCGATCAAATATATATATATATATATTAGGATACGAAAAACACATACCTGAGCAAAGAGCGAGAAGCTATAGCACAAGCAGCAGCACCCCACGGAAAACACAAGAAAACAAACTAGAGCAACATGAAAACAAGAAAAGCTAAAGAAGAATGGAAACAAGAAGTCAGCCAAAAAGAAATAAGTCCCAAGCCCACCCAAGAAACCAAACCAGTCTGAGTAAACAAAGTTAGCTCTTATATTGCCCCAACAAACATGCAGCCCCAGCTCATCACCTTGCACAGTCCACCCATCCAGCGCTGCCCCATTAAGCACCCATTCTCTAGCCCCTCGCATTATGAAAGCTACAAACATCCTCTTCCTCCGGAACACCCTATCACTACTTTCCAACCAAATAGCCAAGATAACAACCAACAAGGAGGCATTTCACAAACCCTCTTGAGCCCATCGAAAGCCCTACCATTCCAAGTCGCCAATGGAACTTGATAGAGATAAGGATGATCAGTTATATATCAGGTTAATAATAGATTAGAGTAGTAATTAGGATAGAGTTTACGCTGTTGAGGACTCTCTTATTATTTGTTTAGTAAAGGGCGATGATTAAACCCAATAAATAATAAGTGTGAAAATCATATTTTTCCCTCATCCTCTTAAATGTCATCATGGTAACAGCGCCATAGGCTCTGTTGTTCGATCAAGGACTCCCAAGCCGACGATCCATTAGTTTTCTGATTTTCTCTCTTTTAGAAATTTCTTCAAACACTTCCACTGCAACCAACATCACTGTCTTCATCTTTTCCACCATCCAGTCTATCAGAAACCCACCATTATATCATCATGACCGTTAGAAACTCTAACCCAAACCCAACCATCTGCATCACCAATCGTTTCTCTCTGCAAATCTCCATGTGCACTGAGGCCCATATCTATGGGAGTAGCTCCATAGTCCCCTTCCCATTTGTAACATAAAAGCATCAACCCTTGCTAAGTAGCGGAGAATGTCAAACATACTACTCCTCAGCTAACCAATAACTCTCTCCATACAGGTTTGTTTCCTGAACGGTCTTCACCAGTCTCAAAGGATAAATTCTTTGAGAAGCACCACATGGTTTAGGACCTTTTCTTGTGTGGCCCCTACAATGTGCACCCAACCCCCTTGCGAGGTTTGTGGCTCATGTCGCGTGCCCAACATAGCACCACCACTTGCCCACCAAAGTCGTTCAACACCAACAACACACCTCCATGTGTCTTGCTACTTACCAAACATGGCTCACTTCACCCCATATATGCCCTAAGGGATGCACGCAACTCCTCGCATGCCACACACAACTCTTTCGTGTGCCATCTAGCGACCCGCCATGCACCTTTGTGCATCAAGTCCTAGTTATGAGGCTCTTATTCCCCATGCTAGCATCAAGTTGTGCGCCTCTATGCACCAGGATCGAAACCACATCACATCCTCACACAAATGAGTCAACGCCCTCGTTGACATCTGAACTCCCGCATCAGTCCCTCGATGATGTTACCGACCTTTGCCTCATGTCTTGGCACCTCAATCATTTTTTTGTGTCTTCACCCTACACAATGTTCCTCTTACATGGGAGCAAGGATCAAAATTTCGGTTTCGGGCATGACCAAACCGAAACCAATATCCAATAATTTGGCCGAAATCAGAAATTTTGGCTTAAATTTCGGTCCAAAATTTCGTTTCGGTGGGGACCGAAACCGATAATTTGGACCGAAATTTCAGTCATTTTGGCTGAAATTTTTATCCATGCATAGGAGATTGGAGCAAGACTGTTAAATTTGGTGATTGTTTATAAGAAATTATTTTAATGTGGTGATTATTTTAATTACACAAAATCGCACTGATCAGAAACAAGTGGAGAAATAGGAGTTGCAATGCCGATCCCAATAGATGGGATAAGGCTGTAATGATGATGATGAAGATTAATTATATGAAATACCTTTGGAAAGAAGATTACAACGAAATGCTAATTTCAGAAAATACCGATGGAATTGAAACCTTACGGCTTCCATGTCGAGTTCTTCCGAAGACGCTCCACAGTCAGGAATAAAGTCATTAAAAACCGGTCATCAACGTCTCCTTCTTCCAACATGGCTCTACATTTCGGTCCTACACTAGGATCTTGTAACACTCTCATCGGAGTTATAGCCAAATCCAAGGGAACAACTAAAAGAACTCCTGATAACAATTAGAGCGTAAGTCAAAACTAAATTTCACAGTAGGAAAAGGTAAAACTAAAATCGAAGTTCAATAGATTACTATTGGCACGGCATTACCATCGCCACCATCTTTAGTGGAAAATAAACCGAATCCTTTCTTGGGACCACAATGTTTGATCTTGCAGCCTCGTAATTCGACTCCATTCACCTTGATTCGAATTCGAATCACGTCAATATCATGGATAGAGAAATTTTTATTTTAGCATCTAGGGATTTGAGAAAGAGAAGAAGGAGAAGCAATAAAAACAAAATGATACCTGCAACCACTGTAAGAATCGGTCTAGCTTGGCTTCTTCGAGGCTCTCCATGCCGTAAAGCGAGCATGAGAGCTGAGAGTTAGAGAGTTGAGAATTGAGAATTTAAACTTTCGGCATATATCAGTTACAAATAGGAAGTTAAAACCCGTCAGATAGAGGGAGTGCTGAAATCATCAAACGACGAACCGGCCTAAGAGCATCTCCAATAACTATCCCAAATTTGGTATCCCATTTTTGGGCATATATATGTCACAAATAGGACGGGATGGAGGGAATGAAATCATCAAACGACGAACCTGCCTAGCATTTACGAGTGGTATATGCAAAAATGGGATACCAAATTTTATATATGGAAAGGGGAAAAATGCGCCCGACATATTTCTACGCTTTTTGAAGTGATATGTGTCACGAGCCAATTTGATTAATGAGGGTTAAATTTTTTAAATATTTTAAAAGTTACATTCTTTTTCAGTAGTCTTTTTTAGAAGTTTTTTTTAATTTTCTTTTTTGTCTTTTTTTTTTTTTTTTTTTTTTAAGAAAGTATTTAACTTATTCTTTTAGACATATTTTAGTCAAAAAATGTGGGCGCCCGATAGTGAAACACTAACACCTCGGCAGCGAAGCGCTGACACCCCATTAATGATGCGTTGGCACTCCGGCGACGAAGCGTTGACACTCTGGCGTCAAGGTGTCAGCACCTCTATATTGATGTGTCGGGATTTCGCTAAAATAAAAAAATGAGGCGTCGGCGCCTCGTTTCAGGAGTATCGACACTTCCATATCAAGGTATCGGCTCCTCGGCGCTTCAATAAATAAATAAATAAATATATATATCGAAACGCTGAGGCGTCTGCACCCCGGCGCTAGCACTACGGTGCTAGCGCTTCACCACCAGAGTGCCAGTACCTCACTATTGGAGTGTCAACACCTTGTTTTTAGGGCATCGGCGCTTCGCTGTTAAGGCGCTAGGGCTTCGCTATCGGGCAGCCACATTTTTTTAGTAAAATATACTTGAAAATATGAATCTGACACTTTCTTAGAAAAATGGAGAGAGAAAAGCAACTTTTTTTTTTTGAATGAAAGATCACATATTTTTATTACTTAAGAAGAATAGATAACAATTAGGTCATGAACTTGAGGAGGGGCCTCCTCAATTTAAACCTTGTTACAATTGTAAGAGCAACCAATCTTAGCTAGAGTATCTGCTACACTGTTTGCGGATCTTTTTACAAGAGACCAAGAAAAAACAGAGAAACATCTAGTAGCAATTTTAATGTCTTCAAACATAATAGAGATGTCCGAATCACCAGCAACCGGATTAGATACTGCATTTAGCACTCGAGATGAATCGCCTTCAAATATTATTTTTGAGAAACTCATTTGAGCGACAAAAATAATTGCTTCCGTATATGTTAAAGCTTCACAGTGGTCCACCGAGGAAATGTTTAAGATGCCTTTAGTCATAAATCTCATAACCAAACTCGAATAGTTTCGAATAATCACGCCAATGCCTGTTGATCCCAAATTTACATTCCATGATCCATCAAAATTAACTTTATACACATCAGGTGGTGGAGGAGACCATGTAACTTTTTGTTGGGAAACAAGCTTAGAAGTACCATTTGAAACATTTGCATTAACCACTTGAAATTCAATAAGATAGCAGAAAGCAGAGGCAACTATATTTGTCAATTCTTTAAGTTTTTCTCCGTAAATAATCTGATTTTTTTCATTCCATATTGCCCAAGTCGGAATAAAAAAACTTCCAAGGATTCTTTACCGATTGAAGTGTATAACTCTACGCTCGAGCCCATATATATATATATATATATAGGTATTCTAAATTTTATATTTTAATATATTTCTTATATAATTTTATTAATAAATTAAATAAATTTGTAAATTAAATAAAATACATATTTATTCAAATTTTAGGACATCAATAATAGTATCCCAAATATGGGATATCACTATTTATATCTCATTTACACTTAGAAATGGGACGACCGTTAGAGTTTATAGATATCCCAAAACTAATCGTTTGGGAGTCCCAATAGCATAACGGCTAGTTATGGGATATATGTTAGAGATGCTCTAATGCACACGAATGATTGAAGTGGGTTGTCAACAGGTCAAGTCGACCAACCCAACCAGATATTTTTATTAATCTAAAATCAAGGAAAATAGGGATTTCTTACCTACGTAGAGTTGTGTAAGTCAGGTATATAGTCTTGACTCTTGACCCGTCGAGTCAAACTTGTGCCTTTCACCAATTGGGATTTGCAATTAAAATCTATTGTAAAAAATGAGAAAGCGAGGAGTAATTTTATCACTTAAACCAGCTCCATATAGAGGGCAAAAGGCGGTGACGTCAAACGTAAAATAAGTTCATCAAAGCCAAAGAATGAAAGAACAGCTTTTTTTGGCCAAAAAGAGATGACACAAACGCAGAGAGCCACTGAAAGGGTGAGAGTTTTTTCTTTTTTTAAGAAAATTAGTAATTTTGTCAATCGTAACCACGTAGTACACATCCTATAAAATGAATTGAAAATTAGGCTTAGTGGTTATGTTGTCATGTGTTTTTTCAATCATTTTTTGGAGATGTGTGCCACTTGAAATAAAAAATTGACCATTTGATGGTAATCCATCATCTTAAGTTCCATCACGCCGAAGATTGGGATAAAAAATGATTTCCATGGTCTTAATCTACGTGGTCAATGATTTTCAAAGTGGGTGCAACTAATGGTACCCATCACATAACTGAAAGCAGTCAATTGTTGAGTCCAACTATAGCCTATGATTGTGTTGAATCATAGTAGAGAAATTGTATTTTTCATAAATTTTTTGCATCAAAAATCTTTAGATCATGTCATGTCAAACGGATTAGATAGTGTTTTCAAGTAACAGAAATCCTCAAATAATAAGTCTTTCTTTTAGGTTGTATGCAATAAACAACTTTGTGTGTGCAAGTAACATCAGTTCATCCAATTGGCAATTGAAGAAGAGTTATTTTATAACTTGATTTTTCAAGGGAGCTGACCCCAGAGGGCAGGAACTCGAGTCGGACCTCAATTGAAGCACCATTGCACCAGTCCGACCATATCTACCGAAATTGGCATTTTTAAATACTAAAAAAACTTGTATTTCATCAAATGTGGGTAATATGTTTAACACGCAATTTCACACTTTAAATGCATTTGTTATGAACTTTTTTCAAAAAATTTCTAATTATTTGTATTTTTTAAAAACATTTTAAAGTATTGTTATTAATTTTTTTCAAATGTTTCCCAATTTTTTTTCCAATTTTTTTCCCTTTTTTTGGTTTTTAGCCTTGGCAAATTTATGAGAATTTCGACTTGCTTCGAAACATCAATGCTGGACCTCAATTCAATCGCCAGTAGCTAGCCTGGTTTTTAAAGCATCAGTACCATGCGCACCTAGCAATGACAGTTGCACATTTGCACCACCATTGTTACATGAACTTTACTTTCCCCCCTGAACAAAGGAAAGGTCTTCTTCAATGGATCGGAACCCTCTTATTCCTTTTTAGTTCTCATTTAATATTATATATATATAGAGAGAGAGAGAGGGCAGAAGATATGCACATGAGTGTAGAGATATCTCTATATCAATTGATATGGGCGTGACACGTAGTGCTCTTTTTATGAAGTAATGGATGACATAGAGCCCACTTTACTAACTAAAGTTATACTTCTAAAATATTTGAAAAGCTAAATACTCTTTCAGCGTCATTCTTGACTTTTTTAAAATCTCTTGTTTCTCTCTATTTTTACAAGAAAGTGTCAGATTTACTTTTTCAGATATATTTTACTCAAAAAATATGGCGCCCCATAACAAAACGCTAGCACCTCGACAATGAGCGCCGACACTCCAAAAACTAGGCGCCGGCACCCCGATGCCAAGGTGCAAGCTCTGAGGCGCCGACGCCTCTATATCGAGGTGGTGTCTCATTTAGGGGTGTCGACGCTTCGTTTTAGGGACACCAACGCTTCAATACTATATATATATATATATTATTGAATTATTATTTTTTTATCACAATGTCGGCGCCCCTAAAACGAGGTACCGACGCTCTATTATATTTTTTAGCAAAGCGTCGACAATTTCGTTATCTCGAGTGTCGCTGCTTCACCGCCTCGAGAGTAAAATATATACTTGAAAAAGTAAGTTTACATATTCTTAGAAAAACAGAGAGAAAAAAGAGAGCCTTCAAAAAGACTTCTAAAACAGTCAAGAATGACTGCTAAAAATAAATATAATTTAAAAAGTTTAACTCTAATTAGTAAAGTGAATCTCATGTCATCCATCACTTTACAAAAGAGACCATGTCACGCCCATATCAATTAGCATAGAAATATCTCATACGCCCAAACACATTTAAAATCATGGAGCATGTATTGTAATATAGTATTTAATAGGAAGAAATACCATGAATGGTATAATAAGGTTGTGCTTTATTTAATTAATATGGGAAGAAACATCTGATATGATAATGCTATGTCTTATTTACCCGAAATGGAAAGTTCTATATATATATATATATATATATACTTGGTTTGGCTTGAGATACCTTCTAAGCAGATGAGATACCCTGAGAAACTAAGGGTGAGGATGCTAAAGATGACATTGGCAGCTCAACACTTTGGGCATTCAATCTGATCCAACCCGACGCGAAGGCTGCACCCCGAACCCCACCCAAAAAAAAAACTGGATCAGGTACTGGTAACCTAGTCCAAAAATCCATGTCAAATGCCTCGAGCACCACCTGACTCAATGGGTCAAGTTATGTACTTGACCCAGTACAAAAACCAGGTCAGACGGATGGATCGGGAAAAACAGGCCACCAACCCAGTTAACAGCCCTAGTTACATTACCATCAATAGCAAGCAAGCAAGCACAGATAGAGTTGCATGGAGCAAATCTCCTTCCAAATGAGGCAATTAGAGTACACTCTATTGCTACTAGGAAAGTAATAATCACTCTTCAAATAAAAGAAACAAAAAGAAAGCCTCACTCCCAAGTCCCAACACCCCCCAACAACTTAAAATGAAAATACCAGAATTCAGCCCACACAAAATAATTACAACCCCCAACGGCCCAACCACACAAAAATTTCACATTAGACCTCTTAATCAACCGTTACTTGATGAATCCAATCTTGCTCACTGTTGTTAGTCCATCACATCCACACCACACATCAACAAACAAGGGAAGATCTCAGTGACGGAAGATGCGTGCAGGAAACCCAGCGGATAACCGACTCGGTCACCATGAGATCGAGCTGCTCAAACTCCCCAAGCCCAATCGTTCGGTTCCTCTTACTTCGAATGCCCAACGCTCTAGAAACAATTACCCCACCCCTTCGAACCTCTGACGCCTTGTGCTCAGTTCCTCTGTTCTCGCATCCGAAACAAGCAGAAGATTCAGGTGATGTAAAGAGCCTCCCAAAGCTGCTTTCTGCAATAAAAAATTAAGCAAATCAGGAATGGGGGTTTCTGGGATATCAATATAACTAAAATATAAGAATGTTGTAATCAGTACCTCTTTGAATTAAATTAACTTTTGAACGGTTAGTAGTTGAATCCAACAGGTTCACTTTCTCAGTTGGAGAGCTCGGACTGAGAAATGCAAAGCTCGGCAAGGAGGGAATCGGAGAAGATAATCCGAAACTGTTTGATTCGCCACAGCTACGGAATGAAAATCCACCAGATGGTGAGCACGGGGTAGCATCAACTAGGAAGGAAGAAAATGACGATTTGCAAGTGAACGCAGGAGAATGATCTGGTTGGACATTGCCAGAAATGGTAGACCCAGAGCCGAAGCTTACATCACGGTTTCCAGAGATGAATGGGGTAGAGAAAGAGCCACCAACTACGTCACGCATCTCGCTGTTTAAGTAGGTGCTTTCATATGGTTCTTCCAACTGCTGCACACAGTCCCTTATCCAAGAATGATCTGCACAATTATTGATATCAATTATATGAAGAGAACTAAAAGAGGGGGCAAGCACTCCAAATTCCACTTTTTGCTGTCAATTCAACATTTATGATCAGAATAGAAATATCAAGAAACCATGACATAAAGGAAAATTGTTGCTGCCTTTGAAGACCATATAATTCATGTAAAATACAATAAAATCAGGCGACAAGAAGGCCACATGATTCCAATAATCTTAGTTTCTTGATATTTTTATATTGCTCTAACACTCAGATTTTGATTTGGCTTCGGCAGAGTGACGTTAGTCAGGCAGAGATAAGAAATTCATAAATGTTAGAAATGAGTGTGTTTCAAAAATTGCAAAGGGTAGCTCTATTCATGGCTACCGAATTACTAAGGGTGCCTACGTAGAAAAACCATTTGACAGCTTTAGATCAGACGATGGAGATCAGTTTTTCATCTCAATCTTCCACACAAAGGATCTTTAAACTATGGACGTACCATCAAACAGTCAGTTTTTATTTCCATGTGGACATATCCCAAAACGTGACCCTAAACATGTTGGAGCGTGATGTGTGCCACATGTTTTTTGAGCCTCTTTTTTGGGACCTATGCCACGTGAAAAAAAAATTGACCATTTGATGGTATGCCCATGGTTTCAAGATCCATTATGTGGAAGACTGGGGTGAAAATTGATCTCCATCGTCTGATTCAAAGTAGTATATGGGTTTTCAGTGTAGGCTCCCTCAGCAATTCGGTAGGCACGAATAGAGCCACCCAGTTGAAAAATACCATAAAAATAAATTCAGAGAATCATGTTATCTACTCATTTCCTCAACTCATTAGCCATTATAGTTTAGATGCATGGAATTTCACCAACCAATTCAACCCTCTAAAATCCAACCAAGAGTCACATAATTTTAGACTAAAAAAGCTTGGTACACAATCCTTAAAAGTAGTTTCAACTAAACAAACAATGGAGGAATCTAAGTTTACCTAGAACCTGTGCAGCAGTGAGCCTTTGAGCAGGATCTGTACAGAGCATTCCAGCAATCAAATCCTTAGCAGAAGCAGAAACCCGATCCCAAGGATCAGAGGGAAACCGCAAATCAGCAGCCCTAACTGCATCAAAGATTCTTGACTTAGTCTTCCCCCAAAAGGGCGGCATCCCACTAAGAAGAATGTAGAGGATAACACCGGCACTCCACACATCTGCAGCCTGGTTGTATCCCCCTGCCAATACTTCAGGAGCTATATAAAACGGGCTTCCCACAGTCCCATGCAGGCTTTGCCCTAGAAAAATAAAACCCAAACATTTAGAATACAACACAATAACAAGGATCTAACAGCTTACTAAATTAACTGCCCAAGAGATAGATGGTGAATTTCTCTTGACACACAACTAAGAAAAATAAAAGTATTATTGTACATCTCAACTTAATGCATTGTTCTATAGAATCATATACATAGAGCTTATGCATTTCATTGTTGAGACTTTGCATGTAAGTAGATTTTACAAGTAACACTTTTTCATAATATCAACTAGTAACAATCTAATTTACATGTGAAAAATGTGTGTTTGTTTCCCAGCAATCCATTGGGTAAGAATATATTTTTAACTGTTGAGTAATAAAAAAATGAAAGTATTATTGTACATCTCAACTTAATGCATTGTTCTATAGAATTATATGCATAGAGCTTGTTCATTTCATCATAGAGACTTTGCATGTAAGTAGATTTTACAAGTAACACTTTTTCATAATATCAACTAGTAACAATCTAGTTTACATGCGTAAAATGTGTGTTTGTTTCCCAGCAATCTGTTGTGTAATAATAATTTTTTAACTGTTGGGTAAAAAAAATTTGAATTTTATAGCCGTTGCATATTATATGCGTGATTTTAAAGTTTTATGAGGGCAAACGCTTGGAGGTCAAAAAAATTACACCACATGCCACATCAGCAATTACAAAAGGTTATACGGTAAAAAGAACGATTGAAAACTGTCCCGTCAGCAAAAACTAGGCACTTCTGACGTAATATTCCGACTTTATGCCGAAGTGAACAGCCTCATAGAGTGTGCGTGTGTTTTTCTACCTCTTGAACATTTTTACTATTTGTCCTATACTTCTATATTTATCATTTTCCATTTGTTAGACCAAAAAATGTTCACATTCTATATTTTATATAATTCCTCAAATATGGGAAAAGTAATTCTTGGATCCAGCAATGAAAATAAACACAAAAAGCATGGAAAAATACCTGGTTTAATATAGGTAGCAAGTCCAAAATCCGCCAATTTAATGGGCGACGATGGCGATTTTGTAGCCAAAAGTATGTTCTCAGGTTTCAAATCCCTATGAACTACACCCTTGTCATGACAATACATCACCACTTCCATAAGATGTTTGAAAAGAATGCGAGCATCAGAGTCCGAAAACCGCCCATGCTTCTCTAACCGGTGGAAAAGCTCTCCACCAGCACAAAGCTCCATTACCAGATGCACATAATTCTCTTCCTCAAAGACCGCCTTGAGATCCACAACATTTGGGTGCCCAGATAATCTGGTCATTATTTCAATCTCTAGCTGGACGCTACAAAGATCATCTGGTGTGACCAATCTATCCTTCGCAATAGATTTACAAGCCAAGATATCTCCGGTCAACTTATCCGAACAAGCCCGAATGACGCCAAATTGCCCCCATCCCAATTGCTCTCCCAAAAGGTATCGGTCTTCAAAATTCGAAGTCTGATTCGAGCCCAAAATTGTATCAGTTAGAGTGGCTACTTTATAACAGTTACACAAAGTGATCGATGATGGGCTGCTGTTGCTCTTGGCAACGGCCATAACAAGAACTCAAGAGCTCGAAAAGAAATGAACCCAAAGTACTCAGTTTCTCTGAATCAATAATCCTCTGAACACTGAATTTACAGTCAAATGAAAGCAAAGATCCATAATAAGAACTTGAAGCCCGTCTGTAAGAACCCAAAATCAGAAAAATTCAATTGATTTGTATGGTGTGTGTGGATCCAAAATCAACAGAAATCTAAGCTTTGATCCTTCTTTTTATTCCTATTACCCTCTTTCTTCAAAATAACAATTTTAGTCAAACCTAGATTATGTGAACAGGTACCGACTTACTGACCACGAGATCTGGGAATGGGTCAATGGCCAAAAGAAGTTTCACACCACACCAAGTAGTTGAACTAGAACAACGAATCTGAAGAAAGATGGGTCTATTACCAGAGCTCTCAAATGATCCAAAGCCAAAACCCTAACAACTTCGAAGCTCCCTTCTTCATATCTATGCCTCTCCGAGAAATCGCCAAGAATGAGACGATCGCCCTCTTCTGAAATTCAAAAATATGGTTGTTTTCGTCAAGATTCTTTATACATAGATTTAAACAGCAACATAAACCCAAAAATTAGAAAGAAAAACACCCTTTTGGTACAAGTTATTACAGATCATGGGTAAATTTTTTTCTGCTTTTATCTTAAAAAAAAGAAGCAGCTTAAGTATCTGAAGTCTTAAAGCTCCATTTAATTCCAAAAAAGAAACCCAGAAAGAACATATATATATATACCCAGAAACACCATCAAACCCACTATAAGATGCTTATATATATATATATATATATATATATATATATATATATATACCCAGAAACACCATCAAACCCACTTTAAGATTTTTATTTCCTTTCTTAAAAAGAAAAAGAAAAAATAAATAAAAGTTAATAGAGAAAATCACTAAAAACCCTAAATAAAAAAATTCAAAAAAACGAGAACAACCAGCTATCAATCTGCAACAGACGCAAACACTTTGACAAATACCAAAACCCACTAAAAAAACACAACATACAACACATCAGATCCAAATTCTTCAAACGAATAAAAAAAAAAAAGAAAAAGAAAAAAGAGAAAAACGATCAAAACCTACATTTCAAAATGTCGCTTCGTCGATGACTTCTGAACAAAACCCTTTGGATTCTTTGAAAGGAAGAAAACCACAGTAGAAGTTGTCCGTTGGAGGTCCGTCCGTTCGTCCGACCGACCACCTGCTTTCCTTCTACGGGTTCTCCACTCCACGGTTCTTTGATGCTGCGAGGGACTTTTATTTATTCCATCTGATCTGGCACCATTTATTTATTGACAAACAAATTATAAAAAATTATATTATTAAGCTGCGCTGACCACGGATTGCCAATGTCAAAACCCGGCTTAAAAGTGATAAATAGAACCAAAGGGCATTAGCCCAATTGGTACATTCCCTCCCATATAAAAAAATCAAAAAATTTTGGTACACTCCCCTCCTTTGTGAGGGAGTAGGTCGTGGGATCGATACTCTTTCTCCACTCTTAGCTTTACCAAATATGGGTTGATTCTGATAGTTAATCCTCATCATTATAGTTTGTGTTTCTTCGCACTCTTTAGAAGAAAAAAAAAAAAAAAAAAAAAAAAAGGATAAAAAGAGGGAATTAGCAAGCCCCCCTTATTTTTTATTCACCAGCCTCCATTATTTATTTTGGGGCAAGACTCTCCTAATTGTGATTTAAAATTTTATTTTAAATAATAATACATCATCAATAGTTTAAGATGTTGGTGATCTCTATCATCAAAGTAATATAATGTAGACTCAACCACCAAAGTCCCAAAAACGGTGTTACAAGGAGATTTAAATCATCCGATCAGTTAACTTTAATTTTAATCGTTCTTTTCAATTATAATGGTTGAGTTTAAAGTTCATCAATCGAATGGCTCACATCCACTTATAGGTATGTTTTCTTTGGCCAGGGTCATGTTCTAATGAAGTAATGATAGATTTACACTTGGACAATTTAGATAGAACACCGATGTTCACCGCATGGCATAATGAAAATCACGCTTTAGTGGTGTGAGATTAAAAGTCCAACTCTAAGGACTCGTTCGGCAGTTTCTAAGCATTCCCAAGAAAAGTTCAGAAAATGAGTACCTTTGTTTCTACAAAGAAACTTAAAATTTGAGGAAAATCATTTTCCTTGTGAACGTTCTCGAGTTACCCAAAAACTCATTTTCATACTGTTTCTAATATTTTCTTGTGTTTTTCATTTTCTCAAGAAAATGTCAGAAACTATCTTGTCCATCTAAGCAGTTATAGTGACCGGATGATCGTCAAAATTTATACTTTTAATCGGTAATGTATTGAAGACTTTCGTCAAATAGATTCTGAAAAACCCAATTTCAACATGAGTTTTTTATGTGATTGTTAGTATGTTATGTATATGTTAGAAATATAGCAAAAAGGAATATGGATAGAATGCTATGAAGACTCATACCCTATTATGGCTATTAGGTCTAATGACAGACTTGTCTCTATGCAAAACCCCTTAAAATCCATCAGCTGAAAGACATCATGACAACTAAAACTCTTGTGAGCTCCACAGGTGTCTACACAATGCAGGTCAATTTCTCGTTGTAGCTATAAAGAGGTGCCAGTGAAGAGTCTCTTCAACTTGCATTATTGGAAAAAGTCTCCAAGTTGGCTGCATAAAATTTGATGACCGACTTCAAGGTGGCTGGAATGGTGTATTACCAATGAGACTTCTTTCTCTATCTTAAATGTCAAGTCACCCATTCTAAAATGTCAAACCAGGTGTTACTGGTATGTACCACTTCTCTTATAGCAAAACTACTCCTTTAAATGCCAAAGCCCTCTACATTTAAATGGCAGTTTATTGGTAATAAGGACGTTGGTTGGCACTTATTTTATATGAAGAATCGATCCAGTGATTCACTTTCTGTGTCCTATAATATCACAAGCTTAGAAATTAGGCTTTCATGTGCAAAAACCTTTGAAAATAATATGTCACTTCCTCAGGAAAGTGTAAGGAAAACTCGTAGCCCAAGAAAAACTACTCCTTTAAATGCCAAAGCCCTCTACATTTAAATGACAATTTACCAATAATAAGGACGTTGGTCGGCGATAATTTTATATGAAGAATCGATCCAGTGATTCATTTTTTGTGTACTATAGTATCAGAAGCTTATAAATTAAGCTCTTCTAAGCAAAAACCTTCGAAAATAATATAGTTTTCTCTAGGAAAGTGTAGGGAAAACCTGCAGCCCAAGAAAAAACTCACAAACACAAAAAACTTTCAAAAAATGCCAGGAAACACTATTTTCTACAAGAAGTCTCAATTTCTTTGACTTTCTTGGCTCTCGAACGAGGCCTAATGTAGTTTAAAATCATTTACGCACCACTCTAATGTTTAAAGGTTGGCTAAGAGATATTAGCCCTTTATTTTATGATACACTTTGTTGGGCACTCGGGTCCTGTTTAGCTCCGTTTCTCCAAAAGGAACTTCTCAAGTTCACTAATATGTGTGTCACTCTCCCGATGAAATGCTACTTCACATGGTGAAATGGTGTTGTGTAAGTAGTATAGCGCAACATCTCAACATAACACCATTTTTAAACTTAGAGGTGGCCGAGTCCTAGTAATATTAGGCCATGTTTAGCCACCCTTTTCTAAAAAGTACTTTTCACATGAAAATAAAATGTTGGGTGAAAAACACATTCACCCAAGGATTTGTTCATCTCTAGCTTGATTTGATGTTGTGTTGAGAAGTTGGCCAATGCAGCTTCTCTCACAACCAAGGATAAAAATTTCGGTTTTCGTTTTAGTTTTGGGCTGAACCAAAAAAATTTCGACAGAAAACTACATTGGGAACCAAAAATTCCGAAATTATGGGTTTTCGTTTCGGTTTCGGTGACCGAAACATTTCGGCTGAAATCTGAATAACTAAAACATTTCAGAAAATTTCAACAAAAATTTTAAATTATGCTCACAATATTATTTTTAGCATGTGATAGGCTTTTTTTGAGAAGTAGTATTTGAAAAATAATATGTAACACACCTTTTTATAACACCTAAAAGTGCATTTTAGAAAAGTAACATAAACTTTTCACCCAACATTTCACTTTAAAAAGTACTTTTGTGATTTGTCAATCAGGGCCTGAGTTTGATGGTGCACTCATTATCTACATATCAAGTATTTAAAGACACCGGCCCGCATAAATTGGTATATCGCCCCGTCTTAGGCTAAATAATGATCAAAATGTATTAGGCATATTAGGTCAATTAAAGTTTTTTTCCAATAAATTTAAAAAATAAAAAATAAAAAATTCGATTGTAAAATTACCTTTTCTTTTTATTTTTTTTCCAATTCTAATATTTTTTTGTAAAATATTTAATTTGTTATACATTCCACTTTTTTCTTTTTTCCAGCTTAGTTTGCTCATTAATAATTGTTCACTTCCTCACGGTTTGACCATTTTACAGAGATTCCTGCTTCATACTTGGGTTGAGAGTAAATGAGGCAATTGATTATAAAATTTAGAACAACGGCTATATTTACATTAAGATGCCGCTTTCCAGTGTCACCCACAAACAATTTTGGACTGTCGTGTAGTTAAGTGTCACAATATTTTATTAAAAAAAAAACAAAGTGTCACAAGACTCACAATAACACAGTTGCGGAAGATTTAATCCAATGAGTACGAGCACCACAGGAGGACACCACTTGAGAACAATTGGAGTCCATTCACCACCAGTTCCAGACTTCATCCCTTGACCAAGGTGGTTTTTGAGAGGCAAGAAACAATACACGCCATTTTATCATCACGTGCATGCCTCATGCAAGGGACGATGCATGCACCAAGATTGCGCACGCAGCACATGCGATCCAACCCACTCCTCTTCTGTTTAAATTTCATATTTGAATTTTCCGCAATAGAAAACGGGTAGCCAGAGTATAGTGTGTTATCTTTTCATAGAATTTCTGGCATGCTTATTTTGATAAATTTGTCATTAAATTCCTTGGAAAAAAACAGGGAGTTTTAAATGCACCCACCGAATCTTGCTGCCTACCTATGCTAAAAACTATTGATTGCTTTAAATCAGACTATGGATGTTTTTCGCTCTAATATTTTACACAAGGGATCTTGAGATCATGTCGCACCTATTGGACAGTCATTTTTAGATTCCACATCTCACGGATCCGACTAAAGTGACCCAAAAATCACGTGTCACATATCATGCTCAAACGTGATGTTAGGCTACATTTTTTTATCTATGCCATTTTTTTTATTTGTGCCATGTGGAATAAAAAACTTACCGTTCGATAGGTGAACATGATCTCAAGATCTTTTGTGGGGAATATTGGAGCGAAAAACGATCGTCAGATTTAAAGTAATCAATGTTTTTTATTGTAGATACCCAGCAATATTCGGTGGGTGCGTTTAAAGCTACCCAAAAAAAAGAGTCGTGATCTTTGCAAACAAAGATTCTTCCGGTGCAACATGGTTCCACTGCCTCACAACATTGATTGCCTTGAATTGGATGCTAGAGGTAGTTTTTTGTCCTAATCTTGCACACATAAGATTTTGAGATTATGGCCGACATATCAGATGGTCAGATATTGATTCCACGAGGAACAAATCAGTGATTATAGTATACCATGGTGCGATGTGATCACGGTCACTTTAGGGATGTGTGTCAGTTATAATCAAGATTTGACCATCTAATTTGTAGGCAATGATCTTAAGATCTAATGGGTAAAAGATTTGAGACGAAAAATGACCTCAATCATCAGATTTAAGAGAGTCAACGGTGTGCACGGTGGAACCAACAATTGCGCCACAAGAATCTTTGGTTGCAAAAATCTCACGGAAGGAAATTAGAATATGAATAAGGAAATGCTGTAATGGGGAAATTCCCAATCTTTTTTTCTAGGGATTTTGCATTTACCCTCCTAAGATATGTAGTATTTACACTCTGCCCCTGTGTTTCACCTATTTACACTGCAGTGCCTACTTTTGTGTTTCCTTTACTTATTACCTCCTACAGTGATGAATCAATCGTTGACTATTAAAAAATTGAACTTTGACTACTTTGAATTAGATGATGGAGATCAATTTTCACCATACTTGTAACAACCCAGATTTTTTAGCTAACGTTGAATCGTTGACTTTTGATCTTTTAATGGTGTTAGATGATATTTTGCTCTGTGTACGGTGTTAGTGCTTTACACTGGAACTCACCTTATTTTTAGAAAACCCTATTTAATTTACATAACTTTCTTTTCACCTTTTCTTCTTTTAAGAAAACCTAGACGTATTTTAACTATTCATCTTTTAAGAAACTCTATCCACCATAATCTCTCTTTCCCTCAAAACTCTTTGGCCTTTTCACGCTTAACCACTGTGACCTTTTTCAAGCGATTTGATCAAAAATCGAAGAAAGAAGATGAATTCGGAGGCTTAGATTATAAATATCGCAATCATTGACATTATTTAATCAATTTTTAGAAAATCGGGATCAAAATTTCAATCATTTGCGACATTAGGATCCGAGGTAAGAGGAAATTAATTATTCATTCTTTATTTGATTTATTTAATTAATTAGTAGTGTATGAACAAGAAATAAATTTTAATTTGTGATTCGTTGGTTTCAACCCACTTATTAATCTCCTCATATATGAATAAAATATTTCATTGATCGTTACTCCTTACTTGATAATTTGTTTAAAAGAGTAAATAAATTCTAAAATTTTAGGGTCTCTTTAAAATTTTTTCTTATTTATGATAATTTATTATGCTGACTATTTTTAAGACATGGATATAAAAAAAGAATAAATTAGAAAATGAATTCCAAAATTTTAGGCTTCCTTGAATGATTCTTCTTATTTATGATAATTTATTACACTTGTATTTTTAAGAGAGTGATATAAAAAAAGAATAGATTAATAAATAAATTTTAAAAATTTTAAAGTTCTTATTTAGGATAACTTATTATGCTCGGCATTTAGACACGAATATAAATACAAACGGCACAAATTTATAACAAGGCAAGTCAAGGATTATAATTATATATAGGCAAAACAAAAAACGACAAACGATACATGAAGAAGACTCAATTTATGGAGAAAATGCCTTAACTTCCATTAGCTAATCATAAATTACAAGAATTATATAGTCTTTTTATTTGAGTAATCCTTGATTGTAACAAATGTTACTAATCTAAGATTTATTCTAGAAAGAGCAAGAATAATAGATTAGTAACTTGTTTCCAAATTTTAGGGTCTCCATTAATTCTATGGTTCAAGAAAGCTTATTGAAAGATTTTAAGTGAAGTAATATAATTGTAAATGAAGTTTAAAAGGAAAATTGGAAAATAGAGGAAAGTAAAAGTCTTACATGTATGATTTTCTATTTTAATAGGATCTCATTATGTCATGTTAAGACACGGATCAAGCACCAGCCACCTCAATAAGTAGGGGCCACGACTAACTATGAAAATTTTCCATGAGGGACAATGGATGGGATGCCCATCGATATAAATATTATTTTAGTTTTGACACCTAATATGTGCGAAAATTACTTTAAGTTAGTATTTAAGTCATGTAAGAACTACAAAACATATGTTATTGAGACTAGTTTACTTCTCATGCGTATGTTTCACGAAATATTAAGAGACTCAAATTTGTAATAAAATTTATGTGTAGAAATTTAAACAGATAGTTTTTTGCAATCTCTATCTCATAATTATAAATTTGCTAGCCTTGTCATGTCTTATGATATCTCTATTTCTAAATTATTGTCATATTAATTAGATAACTTTTGTGCATGTTAGTTAATTAAATGTTTCATGTCATGGAAGGTAATTAATTCCTCCTTACTAAGCATCGTGAAAATTTTTGTTTACCCCGACACTTTTGTGTCACAGATCCTCTTATCTATGATTTCTCAGAGAATAATGTACCCGAAGAGAAGGATCTTGATTATCTACCATCGAAAGAGGAAGATTATTTGAAAGATTTTTATCCGTAAGTTAATTACATTAATTTCATGAGAATTTTGGGACGTTTAATAGATAGTATATTTATTGTTTTAGGTCACTTTATGTTTGATGAGTGACACTTGGGCCACCTAACTATAGGTGCATGATAGATTTAAAATGTTTGAAACGTTATTAGAATAATTTATTTAATTTAGGCATGATTGAAAATTAATATCAATATTTTTAATTTTATTGGTGCATGATCTATATGAAGGTATCTGTTGAAGAAAAGAAAAATGGTTCGTATTTTATCAAACAATTTATCATCATATTAGGATTAAACCATTGCATGCTTATGACATGAATGTTAACGGTACGGATTTTCGTATAGATAATTCGAGTCGTTACAATAATATTCTACCCAATCAATCTTGAGATTAGGAGCTATCATCAGGCAGTCAAATTTTGATTTCATGTAGTAGATAATACAAAAAGTGATCATGATTGTGGGTATACATTAAACATGGTTCCTGGATCACTTTTCAATATGTGTTCCATGTGAATCAAAATTTGACTGTTTGTTGGTAGACTCATGATCTAAAGATTCATTAGGTAGAAAACTTATGGTGAAAAATGATCTCCATTATCTGATTCCAAGCAGTCAAAGTTTAGTTTTATAATACTCAATAGTTGATTCGTTATTGTAGAGGGGAAATGCAAAGGAAACACAAAAGCAAAGACCACAGTGTAAATAATTGAAACCTGGGAGGCGGAATGTAAATACGACATATCTTAGGGGTGTAAATGCAAAAATTCCTTTTTTTTATAATGCCATACGACATAGACAATCTTGATGTGCCTTACATACCTTCATTTATAATCTAGGATTCTTCTTTCTCAACCCGAGTTTCATGTACCTATGGAGATCAATTTTCGACCCAATTTTCTATAAAATAGATCTTGAGATCATGAGCCTACCATTAGACGGTCAAATTTTGATTCCATGTTGCACATATCCCAAAAAGTGTAATGATTATGGGCATGATTCTTGGATCACTTTTTGGAATGCATGCTATATGGAATGAAAATCTGACCATCTGATGGTAGGACCATGATTTCTCGGTCTATTCTATTAAAGTTTAGACAAAAAATGTTCACCATCGTCAGATTGGAAACAGTCAACGCCTTAAGCATGTGGAACCCCGATTGAGAAGGAAGAGTCTAAGGTTGAAAATAAACGTACCTTTTCATCCCTCTCCTAATTTACTATGAAATCTGTTTAATCATTTTTTTGGCTGATGTTACTACCACATGACTTTATGTTACAGGCACTTCACTTAAGCAAAGGAGAGAAATCGTTAACTGCTTTAAATAAGATGATGGAGACATTTTCCACCGCAATCTTCAATGCAATAGATCTTAAGATGGTTAAATGTTGATTTCACATGGCACCCATCCCAAAAAAGTGAACGTGAATTGTGTTTGATGACGCTATGATCACATTCACTTTTTGGATGTGTGCCACGTGAAATCAACATCTGATAATCTGATAAGAGTCTATAATCTTAAGATCTAAAGTAGGATTGTAGCCTATATAATCTCAAGATCTATTGTGTGGAAGATTGGGACGAAAAATAATCTCTATCCTTTGGTTCTAAACAAGCAACGGATTTTTCCTTTGTTTAAGTGAGGTAGCTGTAACATAAAGTGGTGTGGTAGTAACACCTTCCTTTTTTTCCTTTGAAAAAATCCTTGAAAAGTCTCTTTGAAGATGCCACTATCTGTTGGTTTTGAGATTCGCTAACTCTATTTTCAGTATATCCTAACTAAGGTAACAAAATCGGTATCGATCTCGGGTATCGATTTGCCGAGGGCTGATACGACTCAGCCAATACCAATACTTATCAGCTTATTAAAAAAAAAAAAAAAAAATCCATGTCTTGGCCGATGCGTATCCCGATACTCGAGTTGGGATTCCAATACCCGATACGTATCGGTATCGGCCGATTTTTGATACCTTGATCCTAACTACTAGGTGGTAGCAATGAAGAGCAACGGTTCTTCACGGACTCCTTCCCAAGGTGTCAAAATCCGTATCGGACTCGGGTATCGGTCAATGGAGGACCGATACGTATCGGCCTTTTTTTTTAAAAATAAAATAAAAAAATAAAATAGAGGTATCGGCTGAAATCGATACTGTATCGGTTGATACCGATATGTATTATGGCCGATATGTATTGGTTTGCAGAGAAACAGATACGTATCGCCGATACGTATCTGTATCGGCTGATTTTTGATACCATGCTCCTTCCCAAAGACAGATGTAAGCCTCTTCAAAAGATCAATTTCCTTAATTTCCCACAACCAAAAACCTACCACATTACAAAATATGAACTATCATTGATTCTTTCCAAAACATATACTATTTCTCAAATGATCTATTTCCTAGGGCTTGTTCTGGAGTTTCCTAGCTTTTCTTAGAAAAGGTCAGAATCTTGACAACTTAGAATCTTGGTTTTTCCCAGACGCATTCTTCAGTTACTCAGATTACTGGCTTGTCCCATAAAATCTTAGAATCTTATCGTTCTGAAGTTCATCTCAGAATTGGTTCAATTGTGGTTGTGTTATGGCCGTAGAAATGCTATTTAATCATCGATTATGTGTTGTACCCAAATTTAATTAAAATTTAACGGGTTGTCAATCTATGCGAGATTAAATATATTTTACAATGTTTTTCCCTAAATATGCTATGATGAAAGGTAATTACTAAAACATCTTATACACAGTGAATCTAATAGAAAATGGAATGAAAGTGCAACATTTGACAACTCACAAACCCAAATGTATACATTCTTCATTTATACAATATATATATATATATATATATATATATATATATATATATAGATACACACACACACACACGATTAGGTCATTACAATAAAATTGGCTTAATTAAAAAGATAAAAAATATATATACTAAAAAAAGAACAAAAATCTTCGAAAAGTGACTACGGGCAATCATCATCGTGGTCATCATCTTCGAAAGAGTAGGAGGGCGTTGCAATGTGACTCTGGGAGGTAGTCACATCATCGAAGCTGGGGGGACTCTTCCAGAAGAGTTGAAGTTGATGAGTGGGAAATGGTGTTACATGGGAGATGACCATTAGAAGAGGGATATATCTAGGGGAGAACTATACTCCCATGCAAGGTATCAAAATTGATATCGGACTCGGGTATCGATCCATGGAGGACCGATATGACTCGGCCGATACGTATCGGCCTTTTTTTTTATTCATTAAAAAAAATAGAGGTATTAGTGTCGGCCGATTTTTGATACCATGCTCCCATGTATAATACTTTTTAATGCATTTTTGTCCATGTGAAGAGTGGATTTCGAGAGCTTGGCAGGTTGAAGAAGAGGGTGCATTGAGTTGTCTGTTCAACAACAGGTGGGTAACCACCATTTGACTGGGATTTTGGTGAAGAGATTTTGTTGAATGTTCTCAGTGGATTTTGACATATGTGATGTTGTTGTTGGTTTCTGACTTATAAGAGTCGAAATTAGTTTTGATGTGGACTATTTGGTTTGTTCTGAATTTTTTTACCTTGGCTAGGAACTTAGTAGTTTAGGGTTTTGGGTTTAGATGACTAAGAGGGTCATGAAAAAAAATTGATGCTGTGAAGAAGATTTGGGTAGTCGGGTTTTATTTCTTACCGTGGGTTTTGATGTCTCTGTGTGCGGGACAAGAAAGTCGTCGTTCAAAAAATTTGAGATTCCAGATGGGTAATTTTGAGGTTAATCTAAACTTCGCCGGTCCAGGATTGCGTCAACTTTGATATAGTTCACTTAAGTTGCACACTTGCACCAATTAACTAGAAAACATGTTGCTCTCTCAAACGCACAAAGAACACAAACAACTGAACAAGTGTAAAAAGGTCAACAAAATTAATTATGTATATGTTACATCACTTCTAAAACCGAATGGGTTAGTAGGCCCAAACGCGTTGTTGGCTTACTTGCAATTAAAAGAGCCATTAGTAATAGACCCATGCACCAGTTGCGGTGCATGACTCACACGTATCATACACGTGATATATGTAATTGTCCCAGAGGTAGGTCATCATCTGGGAATAGACTAGACTAGACTCCTCTCAAACATCATCTGCATCCGATGACACAATATTTGATTGAAGTTGAGATTCCCTTGTATTCGAGGGTTTTAAATGGTTAAACCCCATGTCCAAATTAGAATTCAATCAGAGTGACCTGACCAAAGCCGCCAAATCAATCTAGAGTTAATACTCAACCTCGAGATTTGAGCCACAGTTGTCTTTGTACCCCTAAAGGGCATAAACCATACACAAGTACCTCGAGATTTGAGCTTCCACAATTGTGGACAAAATTGAAGGGCCGCTTGGCTCTCCTTTAAAGCTTAGTCTTTATTTGGGTTAGCTCTTATATGAGCAGAAATAGCTCTCTGTCTCTTTTATATCATAACAGATTTTATCTGTTATGACAGATAATAAAAAAAGAGTAGTTTTATCACTTAAACAACTCTCTATAAGAGCAAATGGAGCAAAGAGTTATGGTACTAGACATAAAAACAATTCTATGCCCAAGCAAAAGACTAAAAGAGCTAGTCTTTAGCATGAAAGAACTAATCCAAAGGCAACCTTAAGAAAATTATTTTTACTGCCTACTCCTATCAAATGATAGGCCCTCACATCTGTGGATGTCAGCTTTCTCGAGAATTGAAATGATATAAAGCTCTTCATAAGATT
Organism: Chloranthus sessilifolius; assembly: GCA_021018995.1. NCBI lineage: Eukaryota > Viridiplantae > Streptophyta > Magnoliopsida > Chloranthales > Chloranthaceae > Chloranthus > Chloranthus sessilifolius. Next base: position 34,136,994 of record CM037589.1, read on the forward strand.
AATAATTTCATGTTGCTTGTGAGTTTGACACCCTTTAATTAAAATTAATATAGTCGGTACATGAGCTGTAGATCAATCTCAGTCTGCCCGCATAAGTCGTAACTAAGTTCTTGTGGTGCATAGTCCTAAGGTCAAGGAAATCCGTGAGGCTAATATTTTGACCATCCGGAGGAACTGAGATTGAACCGGGTACCATATGTGATTGTGCCTCGTGTAGATGCAGATTCGGTTACCCGACCAGATAGAAACTAAATATTTTGGTTTTCGGTTCGGAACTCCCAAAACCGAAACCGAATAGAAAGAAAATCGGTTTCAAGTACCCAAATTCTTGGAAAGACTGTAGTTTCGGGTTTGGATTTTTTATATTTAATAAAAAATCATAATTTTTTTGTAGCAGATATATAATATATTACTAATACATGCTACTTTCTTTTATTTATTTATTTTTGATAACCTGGGTATCCGGGCCTCTTAGAGCACCCACCTAATCTCAGAGGCACATGTGCATCCCAAACTCAGCACATGCCAACTCAACACAGGATATAAATCCCTAGGGTGACCTCAAGGGGGAGAGGGGATTCGAACTCAGGTCTCCTGCTTTTGGAAGTAGGTACCAGGCCAGCTCAGCTAACCCCTCAAGGTTATTTTGATAATTTACTAATCTACTACTCATAGTGACAAATTTCGTTTTCGGTGGGATCCTTTTGGTATATTTCAAAATAATTTTGACACCTTTCAGAAAAAATTTAGGAAAGTTTGGGAATTAAAAATATATTTAATATTTTTTTAAATTATAACAACATTTACTAAATTACTAATATATTTAAAATAAAATAAAATAATTAAATATTAAAAAAAAAACCAAAATTTACTGAAAATTTGGCGGAAAATGCTGAAATTACTGAAAAATACTAAAGTTTTTCAAAAAATTTCGTTTGACCTCATTTTTGGCAAATTTCGGCGAAATTCTATGATACTATGGTTAAATATATTTTTCGTCTATCAGCCTGGTTTGGTTCACTCAATTTTTCGGTCGGGTTCAGTTTCGGGTAAAAATTTGCATCCCTACCTGTTACAACTTACAAACTCCTATTTATTGGCAGGAATGATGCCGGAAGTTATTTATTTTTACTGAGTGGCCATCAAAGTGGGGTTTCAAACTTTCAATAGAAGCGTCGCCGCGCAGCTTTCTAACAACAATTATAATTAAAAAATTTAGAGGAATCAAAGATTATTTTGTATGAGGACTTTACTAATGTAACATTTTTTGTTTTTTCATTTTGTACAGAAGGGTAATGGTTAGGTCCAACTAGATTAACTGGATTTGGAGTCCAAGCATATTTGAGCCCTTAGAAATTGCATAATCTTTGCTGCATGTGTTTCTATAAAAATGAAAATTGTGAAAGTCAAGATTCTCCAATTTCCCTGTGCTGGAAGTATGGTTGGACTGTAAATCCAGCTCAACTAGTTGGGCCTGACGATTACCCTTTATACAAAATTATTATTGACACAATGTGATTTAGAGTTTAGGAGTGTTTATAACCTCTAAATCTGAGTTTGGCAAAGCTCTTTGCCAACTACGCGCCAAAGTCAAATATACTTGTTTTAGCATACCCCCTCTCTTTATTAACTCCCTTCAAAGTAGGATTTATCTGATCCAACAATTACCTTTATGTATGTTAGAGCAAAAAAAAATCTGTTATGACAAAAAGTGAGCAGAGAACATGAGAGAACTACGGGAGCAAGTAACTCTTGCTTTGCAAGGAATTTGTTAAGAGGAGGACTTGCTAAAGCAGGTAGTAGGGACTTAGTAAAGAACTAATAAACTTACTAAATCAGGTAAACTCTACTCACTTGACAAGGAGTTAGCTAGGAGAGGGAGGACCTGCTAAAGCAGGTAACATAGATTTAGCTAAGAGCAAGGAAACTTGTTAAAGCAATTAAGCAAGTAAACCCTGCTTTGACATTGAGCTAGCAGAGAGCTATATCAAGCACACTATAGTCTTTTCTATATATTTTTAGGGTTGATTCCAAGGTATAAAAAATCGACCGAATACCAATATATATTGGTATTTCGGTAAACCAATACGTATCAGTATCCCAACTTGGATACCCGATACATATCACCCGTATTGGCCGATACTTATTAGTTTAAGTCCAATTTTACAATTTAAAAAAAAAAAAAAAAAAAGGCTAATACGTATTAGTATCGGCTTAGTTATATTGGTTTTAAGCAAATCGATATCCGAGACAGATACTGATTTTGATACCTTGGTTGATTCCCATTTATTTAATGTTTTATATCATTAATGTGCCATCACATGACACCAAAAATGGTGCCACGCGTGCAAGCAGCTCTTCTAGAACGTTTACATGCGCTGGGCCAACTATGTGTCTGGTCCGAGGAGACACCCAGATGCTTTTAGTTTTGACAAATAATAAAATAACAAAACATAAGCCGAGCGTGCAATCAGGGACAAGTGTAGTATTATTATAACATTTTTGTAGTTTGTTGGGCGTTCCGGCACCATAGTAATTCGCCAAGTCTAAGTATGGGTAACTATGGTCGCGCCTATTATAAGCGCCTACCTTTGAAACTAACTGAAACTCATTGACTGCTTGAAATTGGACATCGAAGAGCATTTTTCAACCCATTCTTCCACCCAACGGATTTTTAGATTATGATCTTAACATCAGACATTATTTTATTATGCGTTAGATCCTAAAAAATACGATAAAATTATGTTTGAGTGTAGGGCATTTTTGAAGATTTGTGCCATATGAAATCAAAAGCTAATCATCCGATGGTAAACTCTGGTCTCAAGATTTGTTGTGTGAAATATTCGGGTTGAAAAATGATCTCTATTATTTGATTTCAAGCAATCATTGGGTTTTAGACATAAGCGCTTTCAAGCAAAGAGAGGTACCTTTCAAGTATTCAACAAAATGAATTATAAGTGATGGCTTGGATTATATGAACTTTTAATTTAGGTAAAAGTTTAATTTAAAGATAAATTTATTTATAGATTATTTTATTCGTGAACCATTTTATTTGTTGTTTGTGTGACGGTTTGGACATTTAAAAGACTAACAACCTGTATGGATAACATATTAAAATTTCTTACAAATTGCAGTCTCGTTCAACTATTTGATGGTGGTGTGGAGAGAAGGTGGTGGTGTAGAGGAGGTGGTGGCGGTCGAGAAGGATGAGATGGTCATTGCGGTGGAGATGTGGTGAAAGTGGTGGTGGTGGTGGTCAGAGTGATGGTCATAGTTGTATTGTAGTGGTGGTGGTCGTTGTGATCGTGGTGGTAGTGGTCATGGTGATCTAATGGTGTGGTGAGAGTGATTGTCATGATAGTGGTGGTAATTGTGGCGGTGGTGACGGCGTGGTAGTTTCTGGATTATGGAATCGGGAGCGTCTAAGGTTAGTAAGCAGTTGTGATGGTGATGGTGGTGATGGTAGCAACAGGTGTTGTGGCCCGTATGCAAATATCATACAGGCATTGACCTCTATTGGTAAATTTTCCATAACTTTATTGCATTATATTGTATGGTCCCCATGCAACTTGGAAGAGCTATAATTGTGTTTAATTGTTACCGTCAAATCAGACATTTTTTTTTATATAAGTTAACATTAAAGAAGAGTTTTAGTGGGGTGTCGCTGTCAGTATTTATTAGCATATACGGTTTTTGTGGGGCCCTTATAAGTTATAACTTATGATTTCGTGTCAAACGCTGATTTCCACAGAGGGCTGTGTTCAACTGGGTGAACCTTATTTTGCACTCACCTGATTTTAAAAAGCATTATACAAAGGACTGAAAACATTTGCGGAGGCAGGAGTTTAGCATTATATGCAAACTTGCTTTGGACATGATAAAGAGTAAAATAAAACGATAGAGGGAAAAGTGAGACTAATTTTAATATGCTAGATTTCAAGTTTAAAGAAAATATTACAGTAGAAATGAGTTTTTGAATTTTAAAAAAAAAAAAAGATTTAAATAAAACAAACTTTCTCTATGTGACACCAAAATAATATTTTAAGTGCCATATGATTATTCACTTGGACCATTGGGACAGACTCACTGTGCCCTATTGGGGCACCTAACCCAAATTTCAGCGTACATCACATACAAATCAAGGTTTGGTCAGGTTCAATTGCTCGAGGTTCAATTGCTTGAGCTTAAAATATGGTTCCACCAATTTTGAGACCATTATATGCTTAGGGAATCTTGAGTATTGTCTTTATTAGTTTACATTTACTTTGGACTACTTGCATCTCACGATTTTAAAATTGATTGAACCACATTTAGAGTTCACCGACTTGTACCTGACAACACAAATCACACGAGTCAAATTCTTTAGTTTTAGTTTAATCCCCAACGGTTACAAAACAGGTAAACGGTTCAGACTTCGGAGTTGTATTAGGGTGTCCCTCTTGAGCATAGCCATCACTACTTAGTCAATTTCACTCTACCATGCATCGGCCATTGGAGATAGGACAGATATTTTTGAAATTCAAATCAGTGTTAGGTAAAAAGTGTATCATCACTGATTTGTGTGCTCATTAATAGTTGTGCACTTGGTGAGGCTTGACCATTTTAGGCAGGGGCTAACCTGAACTTATACCAGAAAAAGAAAAGGTTAACCTGAGGACAACCACTGTTGCCCGGGCTAGGTACCTTTACCAATTCATTAGGTCCAGCTCATAAGGCATCCCAAGGTCCTTGTCAATATGTGAAAGTTAACTTTTGGCATGATTGGTATTTGGTAGATAAAAAGCTATCGTACAACCTTGGCAAGTAGGAGAACGATATTTGCATATTTCATAAATCTCACTGTAAGTAGGGGTCTAAACGGGGTGGGCACGGTTCATCATAAGCCGGATATGGGCTAAGATGAGTAGGTCCGATATAGAAACAGGTTGGCCTAGCCCGCTTGATTAGTAAGTCGAGCCGGATATGAGCTAGTTCCAGAAGTCTGAATATAAATCGGTCCGTTTAAGCTTGGTCTGTACTCAACCTAGACCAATCAATTGAGCCCTCTTGATATAGAAAATGACGAACTGGCAGGCGGCCCAGTCCTCCATAGGCTAGGTATGAGCTAAGGTAACTAGGCCTAGTACATAAACGGGCTGGCCATGCCCGACCTGATCTTAATATGATGCCCCATTAATTAAATTGTGTAATTCCTTAGACCATCACTAGTAAAAACTGTAAGACACCGGATCATGGTATAAAAAATTGGCCGATACCGATAAGTATCGGCAATATGTATCGGTTTCTCGGCAAACCGATACGTATTGGTATCCCAACTCGGATATCGGATACCGTATCGGCCGACACATCTCGGTTTCGGCTGAGACGTGAATTTTCCTTTTTTTTTTTTAATAGGCCGATACGTATCGTCCGAGTCATATCGGTCCTTGGCAAACCAATACCCGATACCGATACCCATTTTGTTACCTTGATTGGGATACATGCATTTTGATATTAGGTCACTTTACATGGCTCTTTTTTTATGATTGGTATCCGGGTCTCTTAGAGCACTGACTAAGCCTCCGGCACATGCAACACCTGCACATCACACAGGATAAATAGGGATAAATTCCTGTGGGTAAAAAAAAAAAAAAAAAAAAAAAGAAAAAATCCCTGTGGGTCGGCCATTGTAGGGGTGTTATCAGGCTGGTTTTCATGCAAAACCGAAACCGAACCGATAGTCATCGGTTCGGTCGGTTTTCGGTTTTTGAACCTCATTTTTTAAACTTTTTTTTATTTGTAGCATTTAACCGAATTGAATCGATTTTTTTGGTTTCGGCTTAGAGTTATTCAAAATTTATACAAACCAAACCGATTTATACAAACTCCTATGATTCAACTGATTTTAAGACTTTTGGTGATTAACAAATTAAAGCAGCAACAGTTGACTTTCTACAATAAACCTCACACACTATCAAACTCAAATATAGACATACTATAATCCATATATACACCACTATCGGTTTCTTATCGGTTTGGTTTCAGTTTTTAACGTTAAAACCGAAACCGAACCGATAACTATTGGTTTTTATTTTTTGAAACTGAAACCAAACCGATATGTCCCAAAATCAAAACCGAACCGAAACTTCGGTCGATTTGGTCAGTTTTTTGCAGACCTAGGCCATTGTTCCAACCCCCTGTTGGTTCAGGACTTCAGGTTACTTTACATGCTCATTTCATCTAAATTTTAAAGAGGTCCAACTCCTATGACCGCCCTTATTCAGATTAAACCCTAATCTTCCACTTGCAGACACGCTTGTTTCATCAATCTAAGTCAACTGGTACCCATTATTGACACATCTCTGAGCGAAAAACTCATGCCTATTAGAGGATTGTAACCACCCTATTAAGTGCATTTTAATTTAAATCATTAAAAAATATTAACAATCGTTCATTTTAAAATGCATAGATCAGATGGCTCATATCCAATAATGAGTATTTGATGACTTGGATTGCTCAAAGCCATCTGCCACGTTTAGGTACCATTATTTGCATGCCGTGTACATTTTGAGTTGCGTCAGTACATTTTCAAGAGGTGCAAATAATGTCACCCAATTCGCCCTACTCTCTCTCTCTCTCTCTCTCTCTCTCTCTCTCTTTGAAAACAAGCAAACACCAAACTCATCCCACGCTGCTCTCTCCCTATGAATACGCACAAAACAAGCGCTTTCTTAAAGTCCTCTGGGCCGCACAATTTCCAGCTCTTGTAGGGTCGTTGATTGTAAACTAAAAAGAAATGAAGGCATAATAAAACAGAGAATCCCTGCTGCTCCAGAGAAATATAAATAGGCAGAGGGAAAAATGGCTCATTTCTCTCTTCCTTTGTATTCCAATTTCCAACACTGATATCCTCATAAAGTTAACACATTTTTGACAAAATAAAAAAAATACAATGTCTGCTAGTGATCAAGCAGTGGCAGGTTCAGATAGCCATTTCCAGACTTTCAACTCGCCAGTGCCATCCCCAGTAAAAAATAGACCACCAGGACCGATCTGCATTGCCCTCACTTCCTCTCTCGAAAATATTTTTCCCCTTTCGGCAAACCTAAAATAACACAAATGATATATTGTTTTTATTGACCAAGAAGCAGATTTATAAAGAAAAGGGCGTGGGCGTTTTGGAAAGCAGCCAGGCCACATGTTCAGTAGTTGATATAGAACATAAAAATAAATACTTACGATGGAAGGTCATAGAGGCGAACACTGTTGTCGTTACATGAACACAACAAAACTGGCTTGGCCTGTGCATCATGCATTCCACAGAGTGCAAGCACGCCCTATCATGGGAAAACACAACAAAATCTTAAATTATGACAATGTCAATCAAAAGGCAAATATGGAAGAATCATAAAAATGAATAAGAAATAATTCATGTAATGCATTGTTGCACTTCATAATAACTGTTGCATGCAGTAGTATAATTCCACAACTGATTACCAACCAATGATAAATAATTCAAGTAATGCTCATTTGCACTTCATAATAACTGTTGCATACCAGTAGTGTAATGCCAGAACTGATTACCAACCAAATGATACACATTCGGCAACCAAAATTAACAAAAATAACTAGTATGACAAGAGACATGAGCATGCCCATGTTTCCACACATCTATCACAAAGAGAAGGTTATACATTTGCACTCGCTTTTCTGAGAAGGGATTCTTGCAAATATGCCACGCTGAATCATGCAATTTCTAAACTGCCTGCTAAATGATGCCATAATTGAAGTTCCATGTCGGAGTTAGAAAGCTGGTTTTTGCCCAGAAAGTTGATATCAATTTAGTAAAATTAGTGGGATCCACATGGAATGAGAAAATCTGTTGGACTTGGCGAGTTACTTCGGCTGCAGAGAGGAGAGGTTGCCTATGAAGTATTTCAGGCTCACCCTTTGGCTGGGGAAATGGATGTGTAGGTTAGGGGAGGAACCACATAATCTTTGGGCTGCCATAATTAACGGTTAGGGGAGGAACCACATGATCTTTGCGCTGCCATAATTAACGCCAGAAGAAAATGTGGGCCTACTCTCTCTCAGGCCATCTGTTATGGCCTTGGACTATGCTTTTGTCTTTCTTCTTGTAGTCGGGCTCTTGCCTACTTTCCTTTCTTTTTTTGTTTTGTTGTTTCATTTTTTTGTCTTTTTATTTGGCAAAGCTTCTCACTTCGTCCTGATCCACTGTAGCACCGTTTACATTAATGGAATTATAGCTTTAGTGTGATGAAGAAAATGTGGGCGTAGTGGCTGGGATATAGAACTGCAGGTCTTTCTTATGCTTTTGGAAGAATGTCTGGGCTGGTGAGGCGGCTTTCTGCAACAGGTTCAAGTGCACTTTACCCTCTTGCAATGGACAGCCAAGTAATGGTGCAGCAGTGTTTGGATAGTGAGCAAAGCACCCTAGCGTGGGACATTAACTTCGGCACAAATCACCGGGATCAGGAAGCAGCTGAGTTTGTGAATCTGCAAGGGGTCCTTCAAACAGTAGTGTTTCCAAAATCAGGCCAGATGTTAAAATTTGGTCTTGGAGTGAAAATGGCAGGTTGGCTGTGTAAGTCGATGTATGGCATGATTGAAAGAAGACAAATCATTTTGTAGGCCTGGGTGGATATGTGGCATTTACCAGTCCCGATAAAAGTAGTATTAAGTTGGTGTGTTGCCTAGCGAATCTCTACAGGAGATAACCTTGATCGGAGACGGATCATATTCCCAATAGCTGTAGCATGTGCCTTCACGACTGCGAGTCGGTTGAGCAAGTCGTCACACATTTCCCCTTTGCTTTTCTGGCCTGGAACAATTTCAAAATTATCTGAAGTGATCAAAGTGCAAAGATTTGATGGTTGAAAGAGAACTCATCGGGCCTCAAGGCGATCTGTTATGCACGACGCTGATTAACGTCATATTTTGGTCGTGCAGATTGAAGGGAATGCTCGGGTGTTTGAAGGTAGAAGTAGTTCTAGTTGTGAGATCAGAACCACTGTGATATCTACTTTACCACAATGGGTTGCTCTTTCAAAAAGATTCAAGGATTGGTCAGCAGATAGGTTGCTGAATTTCTGAATTAACTGGCATTCGGAGAAGCTCTTTCTAGCCGATTTGTTTTTGTTTGTGTCTTGATCAATGAAATCCCCCCTTTTTTAGCAAAATAAAAAAATAAAAAAAAATTCCCATGAGTGAAAAGTTCTTCAGGTATGAAACATTTCTTCAAAAAATAATTTTTTAGAAATTTACTTTTCATATCCTTAATGGGAAATATTTTAGATATTAAAAAGTAAATTATTAGTGAGTATTAAAATTATTAAAATTCCTAAAAACCGTATTATCAATGCCGGTATCTATAAGTCTCTTAAACTGTGTTATCAATGTTTAAAAACATAAAAATTACCAAATAATATAATACAATTAAAAATAAAATATACAAATGGTTTATTATTCATAAAACTAAAAAAATTGGAAGTCCAAAATAGGGTGTGAAATAAGCGAAAAAAATATATTTATAAATTAATAAATATAATAATATATAGAAATGGGTACCTTTGTTAGCGCCTACGGCTTTACTGAAAGCGCCTACGTCTGAAACCCCTTTCAAATCCACTACTTCCGATCAGACGATGGAGATCGTTTTTCATTCCGATCTTCCACACAATGGATCTTGACACCATGAGCGTACCATCCGACGGCCAGTTTTGGATCCCACGTGGCACATATACCAAAAAAGTGGCCCTATATTCATATTAGACACATGGAATAAAAACAGACCGTCTGATCGTAAGATCATGGTATCAAGATCCATTAGGTGGAAGACTAGAGTGAAAAATGACCATCATCTGATCCGAAGTTGTCAAGAGGTATTGAGAGGTTTCAGACATAGGCGTGAAGAGAGGTACCCCATAGAAATATCTCATGAAAATATATTTCTAATACATGATATGCAATCTGAAGTTGGTAAATTGCTTTCAAGCTAGTTTACAAAAACATGCCCACTAGGTTTGTAGTTATTGATAAAGTTTATAAGTGGTGTATGGCTACATGTGTTAAAGTTGCTGAATCACATTGTGAGATCGAACTCTAGATGTTTTATATCCTTCCTTCGTGTTTTAGATGAGATGTCACACCAAATCTTCGTTGGTCGAGAACCTCACAGTCCCACGGCTGGTTTAAAGACCTCACAGGAAGATGTGAGTAGCTATCTTGCTGCTGATATACGAACAATAATAAATCCGTATTCCTTTAATCAGGATGCCAAGATGTACAAGATCGACATAGGGATTCTAGAGAGTCCTAAATCTCTTTCTTGAGGGGGTTTCTATGGTGGAAACATCCCAAACCTCCAGCATGGGTCCGTTGAAAACACAAAATAATAATTTTTTATCAGTCGCCAAAGACAGCTCGGCACAAAGTCCCCCAATAAGGAATTATGTGATAAATCTGTGCATCCAACTCAAAACCAATTGGCTGAGTGGGGGAATCCAGGATATTATAAGGGGAGAGAAAAGGCTATAATTTACCCAATGTGGGACTAAACTTCAACACACCCCCACACGTGTTGGCGGGACTGAGCCAAATCACGTGGACAACTAAACTGGGTGATGTGGAATGGAGAAAGGCCTGCTCTGATACCATGATAAATCTGTGCATCCAACTCAAAACCAATTGACAATGAATGGAGAGGGGGGGGGGGGGGGGGGCAGGATATTATGAGGAGAGAGACAAGGCTATAATTTACCCAATGTGAGACTAAACTTCAACATTATGTTGATACATTGATATCAGAAAAGACGGGAATTCTACCAAAATATTATTTATAGCTGGAGAATGGAGAAGACCACATTGGATATACTGATTTTTTTCCCAGATTGAAGCTTGTCTGCTGGAATCCTTGGAGAGAGAATTTGAATAATGAAGCAAAGAAAACGAATTGAAGGAAGCAGGGGTAGGGCACGGGCACCAGGTCAGACAATATTATATTGACCTTTCCGGAAATTTTTATAACCCACCAAATCAAGGTTGGTGTTCTTCAAATCTAGAAGCTTGCATTAGTATCTCAGTTTCACAAGTATTGCCCTAGTCCCAAAGAAAAAGGAGCCAAGGAACATTTCCCCCCAATAAGCCTAATAAAAAATATGTATACATTTTCATTGAAGGCACTGGCAAATGGATTAAAGACAATTATGGGTTAAATATGACGTGGGACAACAACCCTAAGATCCGTGAATGCCCATGATATTCTAATTTACCGAAATTAAACCAATTATTGGAACAATAATTACAATTTAAAGCGATGCCTTAGGGTTTTGCGAGATTCCACTTACGTGACCATACTTGATTCACGTAGGGTTCAATCCGATGTGCGATCCGTAGGAATTGCGGAAGAGGTGATCCTAGAGATAAAACTCTAGCTTTGTCTAGGTCGGGAAGTTCGATCATGGTTCATGGTGGAATCGGTAGCTCCTCACTAGGGCTTTTGAATTGAAGCGGTTAACGGCACAAATCGAGCAAGCTCGAGTCCAACAACGGTTATGGATTGACGGGCTAAGATTGGATTCAACTAACAAGGATGGACATCTAGATTGCTCTAGATCTAGGGTTTGGGAGTCGGAACATTCAATCAAAAGGGGAAAAATTGAATGCAAGAGATTAATGGGAAAATAGAAAAATCAAACAAAAACAAGGAGTAAAGAGAAGATAAAAGATAACACAGGCATCTCACCCTTGGCCTCACACCAAACCCACATGGGGAAGAAGACTCACTCTTCAAAGCTCATCTCAAGCTCAAAATGCAGTGTGCTTTCATTAATTTCAACAACAGCCAAAAATGGCTTACTTTTAACCTTTTATAGCAAGTATCCAAAAGCATTAACCATAAAATAGAAAAGTACAAAGTTACCCTAAAAGGTAACCTAAAAGCTCTCAAAAACATAGGAAAGCAAAAGAATAAACATACCCAAATCGAGCAAACACGTCACTAGACTCGCTCTAGCGGGTTTGGTTCTCGCTCAAGTGGGAATCTTAAAGGGGTTGCTCGAGCGACAACCAAGATTCGCTCGATCGAGTTTTGGCTTTGGTTTCTGATGTTCTCTCGCTCGAGCGACCAAAACTCAAAAAACTGCCCATGTTTTTGAAGCATTCTCGCTCGAGCGAGAATGATGCTAACTCGAGCGACCCTGGGTAAGGACTCTTCTATTGGGTCGCTCCTTAAGGCCTTTCCCCGGTGGCTCTCGATGCTCCTTGGCTCCTCCATCGCTTCTTCTTCTGCCAATACACGGCTTGAAACCTAGATCCTTGTTGGTGGCGTCCCCGTCAATTCCCCAAGACCAAAAGGGCTTCATCACTTATGAGGGGCGGTCATAGTATCGATCAAGCATGTCAGGGTCTAAGCGGCGGACTTCGTCTTCATTGACAACGTATTATCAGATTTTGGCTTATGAACCCACTTCACTAAGTATTTCTGAAACCTTCCGCCATGGGTGGAGACCACATGATCAGCTAAGATCTCCTCGACTACATCTCTTTTTGGCTTGTTTGGAGGAGGTGATATAGGCTGTGGGGCTTGGGTCGGTTCGTGATTAGAGGACGTTTGGCAAGGATTGCAAAGGGGGTGTGGTTGAGCCTAAATAAAGAACAAGGTCTTCCACGTTGAGCGTCGAGCTAACCCCCCATATCTTAAGAAAGCTCAAGAGCATATGCATTCAGACCACTCGTCACAATCCAAAAAGTTCCGGCGTCGCGGGCTTGGAGTTTCTTTGTAATTCCCAATGGAAACCGTTCAGGCCTAATCCGAACCATCACATGCTCACCGATTTGGAATTCCTTGAAACACTTGTGGGAATTTGCTAATAACTTGTAATTATTATTGCTTGAATTAATTTTATGTCTAATTTTGACATGCAAATTATGAATATGTTGTGCAAATGTATCTGCGGACTCAGATGTGCGGTGAGATGCAGACATGGGGATAAATCTAGGGGTGTCCTTGGCTTGTGACCATGCACCACTTCAAATGGGCTCCTACCTGTAGACCTATTGACGAAATTATTATATGTAAACTCGGCTAGTGGTAGAATGGAGTCCCAAGTCCTAATGTGATCACCGACAAGACAATGAAGGAGATTGCCTAAACTCCTATTGGTAGCTTATATTTGACCATTATGTGCCAAAGGGTGATATGCCGATAAGAACTGGAGCATCGTACCCATCATGTGCCATAGGATTTTCCAAAAGTAACTACTGAATTTGACTTCCCTATCGGACACAATGGTCTTAGGTAACCCATGGAGACCTACCACCTCTCCGAAAGACAATTTCGCGATATGGGTCACGTCGGATGTTTTATTGCACGGAATGAAGTGGGCCATCTTGGAAAAACGGTCCACTACAACAAAAATGGAGTCATGCTTTCGGAGAGTCTTGGGAAGACCCAACACGAAGTCCATCGAGACGTCTTGCCAAGGTGTGTATGGCACCAGCAAAGGAGTCTACAGGCCAATGTTTTGCTTTCTTTGCTTGGAGACTTGGCAAGTATGACATTGTCGCACAACCCGAGCGACATGTCCCATGAGACTAGGCAAAAAGAACCTATCTTCAACGAGCGCAATAGTCTTGCTACACTCGAAATGACCGACAATCCCTCTGACATGCAACTCCCAAATGAGAAAGTCACGCAACAAAGTACGTGGGATGCATAGGCGATTGCCAACGAATAAATACCCATCCTGCAAGGTATAGGTGGGGCTAGTGCTTGCTGGGTCATTAAGGAGGGTATTGTAATATTTCTCGAAATCGGGGCACTCGGGATACTCCTCCCTCAACCGATCAAATCCAATGACCTCAGTGCTCATGGATTGCAAGGTCGCCACTCGACGACTAAGCTCATCCACGACTTTGTTCTCAACGTCGGCCTTGTGTTTCAACAAAAATGTACAACCTTGGAGGTACTCGACCCATGTCGTGTGCCTCGGGTTCAACTTCTTTTGAGAACAAGGAAGCGTAAGGCCTTGTGGTCGAAGAACAAGACAAATTCATGTGGTCATAGGTAGTGTTTCCAATACCATACGGATCGGACGACTGCATAGAAATCCTTGTCATAGGTGGAGAATTTTTGCTTCGCTTCATTGAGTTTCTCACCGAAGTAGGCCATCAGGTGGCCTTCTTGGCTGAGCACTCCTATACCCACACCCGAAGCATCGCATGCGGCCTCAAAGACTTTAGAAAAGTTAAGTAGGTGCATGACGGGTGCACTAATCATTTTCTCCTTGATTTCAGCAAAGGCCTTTGCCACGACTTTGCCCCATTGGAACTCCCCTTTTTTCATACTATTGGTGATGGGCGCCATAATGGTACTAAAGCTTCGGACGAAGCGATGATAAAACGTAGCCAACCCATGGAAGCTGCGAACATCATGGATGTTCTTAGGTTCGGGCCATTCTACAATAACCTAAACCTTTTTTGGATCTCCGACCATCCCTTTGGCAGAGACAATGAACCTCAAGAAGACAATGAATTGTTGCATAAACGTGCACTTCTTGAAGTTCGCATATAGCTTTTCTCTCCTTAAGGTCTCACAAACCAACCGAAAAGGTGGGTCAAGTGTTGCTCCTTGTTGTGACTATAGATTAAGATGTCATCAAAATACACCACAAGGAATTTCCCGATAAACAGTTGCAACACTTGGGTCATGAGCCTCATGAAGGTGCTCGGGGCATTAGATAGCCCAAAAGGCATGACCATCCACTCATAAAGACCATACTTAGTCTTGAAGACGGTTTTCCATTCATCATCGAAGCGGATGCGGACTTCATGGTAGCGACTTTTAAGGTCTATCTTAGAGAAGATAGTGGCACCAACCATCATATCCAACATATTTTCAAGCCTCAGTATGGGGAACCTATACTTGACCGTAATCTTGTTGATGGACCAATTATCCATACACATTCGCCAAGTACCATCCTTCTTGGGTTGAGTAGTGCGGGTACGACACATGGGCTCAGCTCTCTTGGATGAACCCCTTCCGAAGGAGCTTATCGACTTGTCGCGCTAATTCGGCATGTTCAACCAGATTCAACCTGTAGTGAGGCAGGTTCGGTAGTGTAGACCCGAGAACTAAGTCTATGGCGTGTTGGATGTCACGCATTGGAGGGAGTTCATTGGGAAGGTCTTCCAGGAAGACATCCATAAATTCTTTCAAAATTGGTTCATCCTCCTTAGGGTGTTCGCCCATAGACTCGAGAGCACGCTCGACGGTGATGATAACATGCACCACGCTCTTATCCAAAGAAGCCTTCTCAAACTTCGAAGGGCTCATAATATTAATGGTCTTAGATGGACCACCCTTGTTATCAATCTTCTTGTCTGAAGATGTCTTGGGAGGAAAGGGGTTTAATTTTATCTTCTTGCCCTCATGCATGAACGTGCACACATTAGACCGCACAAAGAGGGTCACGCCCATATCATAGAGCCAAGGCCTCCCCAAGATGATGTGACCCACATTCATCGGCACCACATAGCATCACAAAATGTCTGAATACGAGGCTAACTGTATTTGTACGCGACACCTTTGCGGCATGGGAATAGATGAGTCGACCCATGAGACTTTGTACAGTCTTGGGTGTAAGCCCTAAGTGGGTAATGGTGTGTGTTGACATGACGTTCATGCAACTCCCGCTATCCACGATGACCTTACAATTCTTCTCACCAAACTTGGCGTAAGTATACAAAATGTTACCCCTATGCCAATCAGCCTTCTCATCATGTTGAGGTTGTGCAAGGACGACCAAGCAATCTTGAACGCAGGTTAGTGCACAATTACCATCATCACCTTCCTCATCACTAGGCGTGACGACCAGTTTATACACTTCCTCTTCAACACCTTCCTCATTGATCTCTTTTTCAGACAAGAGGTTCCTTTGAGGGTCTCTCGTAGGGCATTGGGCATTGGGCGGCATGGATCAAAATATCGTCCGATACATTCAATGTATCGTTCGATACAGATCGGTACCGATACGTATCATTCGATACGTATCGTTTTGGAGCTCGGACGATACGTATCGGTAATCCGATATTTTAACCCATGTTGGGCGGTAAAGTGGCCAAACCCATGACACTTATAATGCTTGGTTTGAGAGTCACCCCTTAAGGACTCACCCACCACACCTTCCCCTTTGTCAAACCTTACACTTGTAGGAGTGGGTTGTGTAGGTTTGGAAGGTGGGTTCCCGGCACTAGGCCTCCCTTCTCCGGTTCGATAGCCACCGGCATGCGACTCAAATCGTCTCACCACCATCATTTTCAAGTACCGTTCAAGGTCTTGCACAATGGGGTAACACTCCTCAAGACTGTCAACGGGGTGGGAGATCAACTCTTTTTAAAGCTCCATTCGCAACCCGGTGCGAAACCTCGAAAGAGTGACTTGAGGATCTTCCAACACATTAGCTCTCATCATGGACACCTCAAACTTTACAATGTATTCGGTCATGGGCATACTACCTAGGTGTAACTTTTGCCATTGATCAAGTAGGTGATTGTAGTATGATAAAGGAATGTACTTCTTTGTAAGTCGCTCCTTCATGTCCTCCCAACGGGTAATGGGAACACGACCCGCATTCGCTCGCATACACTCGAAAAGAGTCGTGCTTGACAAATGAGCTTCATTTTGGCGAGTCGAACACATCGCTTATTGTCCATGCCATACCACTCAAAGTGGTGATCCATATTGGAGACCCATTCGAGGAAGACTTTAGGGTCCATTCTTCCATCGAAGGTCGGAAACTCAATTCGGACATTTTTGAGGAGTTTCTCATATGAATCGTAGTCATCTCCGCGATGAACTACTTTCCTTTGATTCCGATTCCGGCCCTTGGGTCGATCGCCATGCTCAAAGCGTGGACCGTACCGTTACGCTCATTGCGTCTATCGTGCTCCTCATCTTTTTCCAACTGATCCAAGCGGTCGAGAAGCATCCCATTAGAGGCAACCATAGCCGCTTGGGATTCCTTCATAGCATTCCTCCTCTCATTCATGGTATCATCATGGCTTGGATGCCCTTAAGAGCATCAACAATCACATTCGAGTCCATGGTGATCACGACTCACTACACAGGTTCTAAAATGACACGCAAGTATGAAACACAAATGATTGAGTAATTTTATCAAACACGAGATATGCACGCAAATGAACACACAAATGCCCTAACCTAAAACCTAAGCTTTGATACCAAAACTGACGCGGTACGACCCTAAGATCCGTGAATGCCCATGATATGCTAATTTACCGAAATTAAATCAAATAATGGAACAATTAATTACAAATTAAAGTGATACCTAAGGGTTTCGTGGGATTCAGCTAAAGTGGCCATGCTTGATTCATGTAAGGTCCAATCCGATGTGCGAGATCCATAGGAATTGCGAAAGAGGCTATCCTAGAGATAGAACTCTAGCTTCGTCTAGGTCGGGGCGTTCGATCGTAGTTCGTGGTGGAATCGGTAACTTCTCGTGAGGGCTTTTGAATTGAAGCGGTTAACGACACAAATCGAGAAAACTCGAGCCAAACAACGGTCATAGATTGACGGGATAAGATTGGATTTGACCCACAAGGATGGACATCAAGAGAATCGGGACATTCAATCAAAAAGGGGAAAAAATTAGATGCAAGAGATTAATGGGAAAATATAAAAATCAAACAAGAACAAGAATAAAGAGAAGATCAAAGATAACATGTGCATCTCACCCTTAGCCTCACACTAAGCCCACATGGGGAAGAAGACTCACTCTTCAAAGCTCATCTCAAGCTCAAAATGCAATGCGCTTTCATTAATTTCAACAACTGCCAAAAATGACTTACATTTAACCTTTTATGGCAAGTATCCAAAAGCTATAATCCTAAAATAGAAAAGTGCAAAGTTACCCTAAAAGGTAACCTAAAAGCTCTCAAAAACAAGGGAAAACAAAAGAATATACAGGCCAAAATCGGGCAAACATGTCACCATACTCGCTTGAGCGGGTTTGGTTCTCGCTCGAGCCGAAATCTTAAAGGGTTTGCTCGAGCGACAACCAAGATTCACTCGAGCGAGTTATAGCCGAAAGTTCTAGACTTGGTTTCTGATGTCCTCTCGCTCGAGCGACCAAAACCCGAAAATCTGCCCATGTTTCTGAAGCATCCTCGCTCGACCGAGAATGATGCTCGCTCGAGCGACCTTAGGCATGGACTCTTCTATTGGGCCGCTCCTTAAGGCCTTTCCCCAGTGGCTCCTAGTGCTCCCTGGCTCCTCCGTCGCTTCTTCTGCCGGTACACCTTGTACGGCTTGAAACCTAGATCCTTGTTAGTGGCGTCCTCGTCAAAATAATTTCCTAATCAACGGGTGTTTGTTATATACATGTGATAGTACTCAACCAGGCATTGGTAGCTCATGAATATTTTGATTTGAAACACAAGCTAGAGGTGTTCCCAAAAACTTGCAAAAGATTGAAATGGATGAAGCCTACAATTTGGTAAATTGGACATTTCCAAAGTACATGTTACCATAGGGTTTCAAGGAATGGTGACTAAAAAGGATGAAAACATGTTAATCAACAACATCGTTCTTTTATCTCTACAGAAATTCATGGATTGGCAAAAAAGAATTCCGGAGTTCGGGAGGGCCCAAACAAGTAAATCCATTTTGCCACTTCTATTTGGCATTATCACTGAAGCGCTAAATCAACTTATGGGGACAGATCCTTTGTTGGAATGATTGATAGTATAATGCGGGCGAGATGGGTCTGATGGTCTCACATCTTTATGCAGATGACACAGTACTTTGTAATGTATTGATAGAGAGTGAATGAACAAAATCAAATCCATAAAAAGCTGCTAGGAAGCTGTATCCAGACAAAGGGTAGATGTCTTGACAAGTTTACCACTTCGAAGGCAAGTAATGATCTTGTTGAAATTGCCAAGTTGTTCGATGCAAAAAAACACTCCACTTCACTTAGCTAGGTCTCCTATAAGCTAGAGAAAACCTTTAAAAATATGGTATTCTATAGTTGAGAACTAGTCATATTTGCAAAGACGTTAGTTTTATAGAAAAGCGCATACTCCCTAGGTGGATATATTACACTATTAAATTGGCACTTTCTAGTTTGCTAGTTTACATTATGTTGATATATCAATGTCAGGGTAATCTAGGTGATGCGGGACAAACGCTAAAACTCTAATTATGCAAGTTTGGGATTAGCCACAAATTAAATTGAATAATAGAAATACTTGAAATCGCCCAAACACCTAAAGAAGTTCAAAGAATTTAATTAAACAATTAGAGTAACTCAATTTAGCGTTTGCATGCATTAACATTTTCCAATCTAGAAAGACGGATCCGATGAAGGATTCGAGTTTCGCTCTAGTTTACGATACCAAGCGATAATCACAATATCGTCTCTTGATTCCTCTCGGGTGAATAAATAAGGCTTGAAGGATTAAAACAAATAAAATGGTAGATCAAAAGATTGAAACTAATAATATTTTGAGGTTTTTGGAATTTATTAAAGCAAAGGAAATATATTAACTTATGATAAATGAAGAAAAGATGAAATAAGAGGATAAAAGTCCAAGGTTGCACGTTAGCTTCCCACCAAGTCGCACGAGAAATGCATAAACACTCCTCAAGTTTCGAAAGATTCGCTCCTTCGATCGAAAACTTTTCACAAAAGCAACTCTAGGGTTTGCACAAAAGCAACTCTCAAATTTTCATTAATAAAAAAAACTATAATAAAGTTGTTTACAAACCTTTAAATAGGCAAACCAAAACCCTAAGAATACTACTTAAAATAAAACTCTTAATCATTAAAACTTTCTAATCACGGTCACAATTAATTTTAATATTAATCTTCGTTTTTTTATTACGCGACCACTTTTGAGAGGTCAAACGATGTCTGATTGACGTGAAATTGGTTTTGTTTGAAAGCTTATCGAAGTAGCTTTCCAACAAGACAAGAATCACACAATTCCAACACATATTGGTAGATTTATGACCACTTTTCCGATGGTTGCGCAGAAAGTGATGGAATTAATAGTCACATATCACATATATGTGCCTGACCCCTAATTGATTCAAATAAAGAAACTAATCCTAAAACAAACCACTTATTAAAAAAAGAATCCTAATCAACTAAAATGCTTTGACATTCAAGTCTGATGCTCTTGATCGTGATATCCCTATCAATTCTCGCCGGGTGGGAAAAACTCATCTCCGATGAATTGTAGAACCCACGTGTAGTACCTTTCGGATGCTCAACTCTCGGCTTGCCCTTCCATGTTGTCAGATACGTTTGATTTTTATCCACCTTGGTATCGAAGTTTGGATCCTCTAGAACCTCATCATCCACCCTTTTCTCATATTGCACAGGGTACGGGTTATGCATTGATTAAAGGGACTTGGCTCGGTTCTTTGGGTAATAAGGAATGGAGTAAAGGGCGTAGTGACTTGACCTATAATAGGTGTAAGATCCGCTATTGCAACTATCGGGTGATTGCCCTTGCCTAGAGGAAGATCTAGGCCTCCATCATTCCCCTTCTTCAAGATTGGAAAAGGTTCCACATGCTTTGGACTATCGTGAATCAACACAAAATTGTCATTATTAAATTCAGTAAACATATTCAATGGGTCGGTGCAATTATGTGTATTTCCATTGTTCAATAAAATATGGTTGTTAATCCCATGCAAGTTAGAATGATGATATGTTCCTACCGATTCTAATGACCCATGCAGTACAGACTCACTACCAACACTTTCTTCGGTAATAGGACTCTTCTGACAAAACCTACGGTCCTCACGGGAACCTCATCCTCCTCTTCACTTGGCATTCCCGTAAGTTCATAAACTTTTACCCCTAATTCTTCGTTCTCCTTCTCATTATCCTATTGGATAATCAAGGTTTATGATTTACTGGGACACTGAGACGTGAAGTGACCAAAACCATGACACTTGTAACACAGTTCTGGTGCGCGTCGAGAATTATCAACCAGTGGTCCTTTACCATTGTCAATCTGAGAACTCATGGGTTTTGGAGATTGACCACAGGTACTATTTGTCTTTTCAGCAGGACTAGATCGAAAATCAGGATTAGAAGGCTTAGATCGATCGCTAACTGGAGCGTCGAGATACCTCTCTAACTCTTGCACTCTAGCATAACACTCTTCTAGATCCTCGACAGGGTGAGGGATGAGTTCTTTTCACAACTCCGGACGTAAACCAGTGCGAAACCTAAACATTGTCACTTGTTAGCTCTCATAAGTATTAGCCCGATATAAATATTCCTCAAACTTATTGATGTACTCATCAACGGACATGTTTTCCTGTTTCAAACTATGTCATTGATCCATGAGTCGTTGGTTGTAGGATATGAGAACATATTTATCATGAAGATTCTCCTTCATGTCCGCCCATGTGGCGATGGGTTCAAGATTGAGGGCTTCTCGACATCATTCCACACTAGTCCAATAAAGCTTGGCTTGCCCCACGAGTTTCATGTTGGCAAACCGCACCTTGCGCTCATCTGACATTTCATACCATTCAAAATAATGGTCCATGGCAGCTGCCCAATCTATGTAGATTTTGGGGTCCATCTTTCCTTCGAAAGTGGGCGCATCAACCTAAACTGATTTTGTGATTCTCTCATCTGGGTCAAGACGATACTCACGCCTAGGAGGATCCCTCCTCTCATCAAGATTAACTCTATGATATTCACCATGAGTCGATTCACCCTATGATATTCACCATGTGCCGATAAATCAGCCTGTTGGGCCTATTGATTTTGCAATTGGGTTTGAATGGCAGCCATCTAGGTATTAAAGCTATCCATGAAAGCGACTAATTGCTCCGGATTCATTGCAACACACAAAAAGGAACACACAAACTGATGCAAAGGAATCTTAAAACTTATATGGACACCGACAACCCTAAACTAAAATTGTTCTCTGATACCAAACTGATGCGGGACAAACGCTATAACCCTAATTATGCAAGTTTGGGATTAACCACAGATTAAATTGGATAATGGAAATATTTGAAATTGCCCAAACACATAAAGAAGTTTAAAGAATTTAATTAAACAATTAGAGTAACTCAATTTAGCGTTCGCATGCATTAAAATTTCCCGATCTAAAAAAACGGATCCGATGAAGGATTCAAGTTTCGCTCTAGTTTAGGGTACCAAGCGATAATCACATTATCGTCTCTTGATTCCCCTCGGGTGAATAAATAAGGCTTGAAGGATTAAAACAAATACATGGGTAGATCAAAAGATTGAAACTAATAAAATTTTAGAGTTTTTGGAATTTATCAAAGCAAAGGAAAAATATTACCATATGATAAATAGAGAAAAGATGAAATAAGAGGATAGAGGTCCAAGGCTTCGCACCAAGGCTACACGTCGGCTTCACACCAAGTCGCACGAGAAATGCATAAACACTCCTTAAGTTTCGAAAGATTCGCTCCTACGATCGAAAACTCTTTACAAGTTCTCTAAGATTTGCACAAAAAACAACTCTCAAATTTTCATTAATGAAAAAACTATAATAAAGTTATTTACAAGCCTTTAAATAGGCAAACCAAAACCCTAAGAATACTACTTAAAATAAAACTCTTAATCATTAAAACTTTCTAATCTAACGGTCACAATTAATTTTACTATTAATCCCTTTTTTATTACGTGACCACTTTTGAAGGGTCAAACGATGTCCGATTGACGTGAAATTGGTTTTGTTTGAAAGTTTATCGAAATAGCTTTCCAACAAGACAAGAATCACACAATTCCGACACATATAGGTAGACTTATGACCACTTTTCTGATAATTGCGCAGAAAGTGACGGAATTAACAATCGCATATTAGATATGTGTCTGACCCCTAGTTGATTCAAATAAGGAAACTAATCCTAAAACAAATCACTTATTAAAAGAATCCTAATAAACTAAAACGTTTTCACATTCAAAGTCCGATGCTCTTGATTGTGATGTCCCCATCACTATGAATGGAAGAGTAGAAAAGAACAGTGGCTATCGAGTAGTGTTGATAAGTGATAACAAAGAAAATACCACTTTGTGAACTGTGATGTGGGTAGATTCCAAAAAGAAGGATGCCAAGGTAGGGATAAGACAGATGAAAACCACTTTGTTGGGAAAACGGTACCGAAGAATGAGAGAGAATAGGAACTCATTGTGAATGCAAATTTTACGGAATAACTATGGGCGGTAAGAGGGATATTGGGGCGTTCAGTCTTCAAATTGGTCCTCAAGTAGGTTTGGCGGAGTTTGACGAATAAGTTTGAGGTCTTCCTTAACAACAGAATTAGATATATTCAATTGGTTAGTGTGGTGGTCAGTAGCATACCCAGGATTTTCTTCTGTGAAAGGGGTAAAATCTGAGTCGTTTGAGCATACCCAGGATTTTCTTCTGTGAAAGGGGCAAAATCTGAGTCGTTTGAGAGAGAGAGAGAGTAATGGTTGTTGACCCCTCTTCAAAAAAAATTCCCAGAGTGGGTGTGGGGGTTTTATTTTGTTTGTTAGGTTAAGTTTAGAAAGATTCGTGGTGGGTGGATGTCTCTCACTCTCTCCTATATATGTAGTGTCACTGAACTGTATAATATTGTGAGTATTAAGAGTGAAGCATGCAAAAAACATTTTTATGGAGTTGGTGAGAATTATTTTGAAACATCCATCATCATCGTCTTGTCCCATCTATTCAGGGTCAGCTTTGAGGGTCTTGTTTTTTTTTCCACTCATTTTTGTTTAAGGACATCACGCCCTAGCTTGATGTAAATTTGTAAAAATTTTATAGCCGGCTATGCACATGACACTAACCCTCTCCTTTTCTCATCATGCTTGGGACCAGCATTAGCGGGGAGATTTGACTGGAAAGTGTCGTGTAGCATCTAGTTGAGAAGAAATCTAATAATGAAACAAGTAATTTCATCACGTACGTAGAGGAAGCAGTCATAGCTTGCTACGTCTGATTATAAAGTGGTCTTCAGAGTCAAGCGGTTTTTTTACAATTAAGTCGTTTTATCAATTAAATCCACAGGCAACTATTAGACGAAGCACTTGGGACATTTCGGCACCTTCCAAAGTACTTGCTTTCTGCTAGACAATGATAGAGAAAAGAAAAAAATACTAACAATTTGGTGGGCTGACTGCCTGCCTTAACTGCAGGAGGGCTGCTCCATTCTCTGGGTTGGTGAAAAAATTCGGGAGAGTTTCAGTTCTAGTTATTTGGTGGGCTCTATGGTTAGAGAGGATATTCCGGAAGGTTCAAAGTGACATCAAATTGGTTATCAAGTTTTCTAGGAATAGTATTGTGGAATGGCTGGATGATGTGGTTGTGGATGGTCAGGTTTCAATGCAGAAGGTTAGGGAGGTTTGGAACGTTCTGGTTGCTGAGTACTCTGCCCCTAGTTTGGGTGTGTCCCTGCTAGGGTGTTTTTGGTGCTGGCCCGGCTCCTCTTTTTGCTCAGTGTTGGTCTTTGTTTCTTTTTCTGTGGTGTTTTTTGGGTTGCTGTGGTCTAGTTCCTCGCTATGCTGCAGGTCTGTACATTTGCTTACTTATTTTATTTAAATCTTGCTGTTTACGGATAATAAAAAAACCTGACAATTGACCACTTGAAGAAACAGGCTTCTTTGATGACAAATATGTGTGTTCTGTGGCATGATTAAGAGATAGTGGAGCACCTAATGACTCACTGTGAGTGTGGAAAGCAAAGATACTCAGATTAATGTGAAATTGGTCTTATAGTTCATTTTTTATGCAAGACCAATTTCACATTAATCTGAAGTCAGTTTGATGCTTGAAAATAGGTCATATGAAAAATGACAAGATTGGAAGTTAAAGCACTCCATGACCATCCGAACAGAGGCTTTTAATCATTAGAAAGGGTGGGTAGTTTAGGTATTTTTCTTTTTAGTAATTAGGGTTTTCTTTGGAGTAAGCTTTAATATTCTTATGTAAAGAGACATTTATTACTATGTTAGGATTATGATATTGAACGAAAAGAGAGATTCTTCTTCTTCACTGAGAGCAGTTTGGCGTGAGGCCTTCCCTGATTTTCTTGTCCAACGTGCAAGGTAAGTGGTTTCTTTAATTCTTGTTAATTGAAAAAAAATGGATCTTTTAAGTTTAATCTCTCGAAGAGAAGAGCCTATCTTTGAAGCTGAAATTTACCCTGCTGAAAATTAAAATTAATCGTGTTTGAACTCACCCTTCTTTCAAACTCTAGAATGGAATCGAAAGATGCCCTCATGGGATGTCGTTTGATGCCATAGGCTAGTAGGAATCAAGATCTATCACTAGAATCCTTGTTTGCAAGTTTGGAGAGGACCGTCCAGCGCTATTGATACGTCAAGACGAATCAAACATAGTTATTATAATGAACTACTTTAATCTTTTGTGCGATTAGAAACCATAATGCAATATTTTTCTTTATTGTTTCAAAGTCACACCTTAATTTCAGCCAATAAAATTAGGATTTAGTGTGGGGTCCTGCATTCAAAAAACTACTTGAAGTCCATTCCCTATGACCAAAAAGGTTGAAATTGAAAGACTAAAGACTAGAGAATTTCATCTCGAAATAATCAAAAGGAAAAAGAGGACTCAAAGTCTAAAACTACTTAAAATGTTCATTCCCTATGACTAAAAAAGTGAAAGACAAAAAACTGGAGAATGATATGAATGGTATCTCAAGCTATCAAAAAGGAAAAGAGGAATGAATAGACCTATGTATTTAATCAGAAAAGATACGTTCAGGAACTGTCCACCCAAAGTATCAGTAACATCATTGTACTTGCTATGCTCAGACAAATGATACATGCCAAGGACATAATTATATTCAACGGGAGCCCTAAAGGTTACTTCCATGGGACCAGGGGGTTACGGCAAGGAGATCCCTTATCTCCTCTCCTCTTTAATATTGTGGGTGAAGCCCTCCACAGGCTCCTCCATAAAGCAGCATGCTTAAATATCTTCAAAGGATTCCCCATCTCGAACCAGTTGACTGTAACCCATCTACAATTTGCTGATGACACTGTTATTTTTTGTAGTCCATCCCTAACAGATGTCAGAGTCCTTAGTGTGCTCTCGGTTTTTGAAGTGGTCTCGGGGCAGAAGGATAACCTCCTTAAGTCTAAAGTCATGGGTATAATAAACCAACCTCAGAACTACATCTCCCTCTTGGCGGAGTCCTTTGGCTGCCTTGAAGAAAAACTCCCTTGTATGTATCTAGGGTTGCCTCTTGGCATTGGAAAACAAAAAATTCACCATTGGGACCCGGTTATCAACTGCTTCCGGAAGAGGCTATCCTCGTGGAAGGGTAAAATGCTAAGTAACGGAGGTCGGTTCACCTTGTTAGATCTACCTTATTTGCCTTACCAATTTGCTTCTTCTCCATCTTTTTGGCCCCGGCTTTGCTCCTTAACACTTTAGAGAAAATCATTAGAGACTTCATGTGGGAAGGAGGAAATTCGAATGGCAAAATTCACCTCGTCAGTTGGAAAGACTCCTGCTCTACCAAACAAGATGGAGGATTGGGTATCCATAATTTTTTTTTTTTATCAGTAATAAAGATTATATTGATAAACAGCAAGGCGTTGTAACCGAATACAATCTCGACACCAGAAACCAAAAGGAACTACAACAGCAAAAAAAAAACAAAAGGAAAAAAACACCGCCCAGGACATCGAGGCATTGCTCCCTCAGCCCGGATCCCACAAGAAATTGTGGCAGCAATCTCTATCCCCTCCACGCGTGACCCAGAAGCTAACCAGGTCCAAAATCGACCTCATAACCATTCCAACCGGTTTGGCTCTCTTTAAAAATTCTGTTGTTTCTCTCGCGCCATAGACACCACAGGGCTTCAAATAAAATCGCCCTCCAGATCCGCCGTCCCTCCCCCTTCATCTTCACCGCCTCCCAACTCAACCAAAACAGATAAGGCGTCTGAGGCATAACCCAAGACACACCGAAAGTTTCTAGAATGGCTCCCCACACCTCAACAGTGAAACGACAATGGAGGAAGAGGTGAGCAGCGGACTCCTCCCCGTCGGGACACATAACACACGAAATGGGGACGTCTTTGCCCCTCCGAAACAGCTGGTCCCTAGTTAGGATTCTTTCCTTGCACAAAGCCCACACAAAGAAACGGATCTTCAGAGGAATAGGTTCCCTCCACAACCATTTGCCTTCGAATCTGATTAGCAATCGATGCGACAACCATCGATATAACTCTTTGACGCTGAAACTCCCCTCCCGATTCAAAGCCCAAATCCTCTGATCAACTCGTTGACTATTCTGCTGCGCGTCATACAGTCTGCTCAATAGGTCGAGGTAGCTCCCCATCTCGCCGTCCCTAAGGCGCCTTCTGGTGACAACATCCCAAGTGCATCTCCCACTGATGAAAGATACAAACTCGTCGACCCTCCCACCCGGGTTCGACGAAAGGGCAAAAATATTCGGGTATACATCTCTAAGCGATCCCACCTCTAGCCACAGATCCTCTCAAAAACGAATGCGGGAGCCACATCCCCAACTGTATCTCACCCCTTTAGCCATAGCCTCCCAAATGCGGGCAATATCTCTCCACCACGGCGAGGTACTCCTATGAGTTTAAACACCAATCCTCCAACTCCCCCAAGAAAGCCCATACTTTTCACTCAGAACAAGCCACCAAAGGTTTCCCTTCTCCTCCTCCGTTCCCGCTCTCCACAACCACTTCCCCAACAGCGCCAAATTAGTCATTTTAAGATTACAGATCCCCAACCCACCACACGCATTCGGCAGCAGGCATGTGTCCCAGTTGACGAGGTGGTATCGGCGATTCACCCTTGCCCCCTCCCAAAGAAACGATCTTTGAATACGCTCCAGACGATCAAGAATCTTGGCGGGACATCTGAACATAGACATGAAGAAAATGGGGATCAACGAAAGCACCACTTTAACCAAGATGAGCCGACCCCCACTACTCAACAACCTTCCTTTCCAAGAGGACGAGCGCTGATCGAAACGCTGCATAATCGGGAGCCAGTCGCATATCGTAGGCTTTCTAATCCTGAGCGACAATCCTAGGTACCGAATAGGCAACCCCTCAACTCCGCACCCAACAGAACCAGCCAGGATATTCAAAGACTCATCCTCCACCCCGATGCCAGAGACCGTAAACTTATGTAGATTAACTCGTTGACCCGACACCGCCTCATATACCGAGAGCACATCAGCCATATTACGGATTTCTGTCACATCAGCCTTCCCAAACAGAATGGTATCATTCGCATACTGCAAATGCGTGATGGCTCTACCCTGCTCTCCAACCCGGATGCCAGCAAGCATGCCCAAATCCCTAGCGCGACAGATCAACCCGGATAAAGCCTCCCCCACCATATTAAAAAGAAAAGAGAGAGGGTCACCCTGCCTGAGGCCCCTGGAGCTCTTAAAGTACCCAGCCGACGTGCCATTGATCAGCACAGAAAACCACGGAGACGAGTAGCACCTGCGCATCCACTTCCCGCTTTAACCAAGATGAGCCGACCCCCACTACTCAAAAACCTTCCTTTCCAAGAGGACAAGCATTGTTCGAAACGCTGCACAACCGGGAGCCAGTCGCGTATCGTAGGCTTTCTAATCCCGAGCGGCAACCCTAGGTACCGAATAGGCAACCCCTCAACTCCGCACCCAACAGAACCAGCCAGGATATTCAAAGACTCATCCTCCACCCCGATGCCAGAGACCGTAGACTTATGTAGATTAACTCGTTGACCTGACACCGCCTCATATACCGAGAGCACATTAGCCATATTACGGATTTCTGTCACATCAGCCTTCCCAAACAGAATGGTATCATCCGCATACTGCAAATGCGTGATGGCTCTACCCTGCTCTCCAACCTGGATGCCAGCAAGCATGCCCAAGTCCCTAGCGCGACAGATCAACTCGGATAAAGCCTCCCCCACCATATTAAAAAGAAAAGGGGAGAGGGGGTCACCCTGCCTGAGGCCCCTGGAGCTCTTAAAGTACCCAACCGACGTGCCATTGATTAGCACAGAAAACCACGGAGACGAGTAGCACCCGCGCATCTACTTCCTCCAAACGGCCCTGCAACCTCATCAGAGACTTCTGCTCTACCAACAAGGAGGAAATTCCAATGGCAATGAATCTTACGCTGCTATGGAAATGGCTTTGGAGGCTTAGGGAAGATAGTACCAGGGACACTTTATGGGTGAAAATTGTCAAGGAAAAATACAGAGTTAGTAGCAATGGCTGGCAACTTAACTCCTCTCACAGTCAGGGTCGGGTTGGTTCAAAGGAGTGATGCCAGTTAAAGATCAATTTCATAGGAGCCTTAAATTCAGCTGGGGAAATAGGACGAAAATAATTTTTTGGAGTGACATCTGGGACTCATCTGAAAGCTTAAAAGTTTTATTCTCGAGTATCTTCCGTATTGTTGTTTGTCAGAATGGGGTGATTAACAACTTCTCGTCTCACAATAGAAGTAATTGGGCGTAGAATGTCAGTACTTTTTTTTTTAATCGGTAAAAACATAAATATATTGAAAAGCCAGCAAGATGCTGGAAAGAACAATACAAGGGAAACGGGCAGCACAGTTGAGCCGCGAGTCCAATCAAAAAGGTATCACAACAGAGACCAAAGAGCAAAAACACACCACCTCGCCTAGATCACCGACACGATCGGGGAGGTTACCCCGGGTCCCAAGGTTCAAAAGACTCCTCAGCACCTACAGGAACCCAATGAGTGACAAGGTCCTTGGCATCCTTCACGACACACCCCACAGGTCTCTTCTTCTTTTCGAAAATCTGCATGTTTCTTTCTCTCCAAATACTCCAAATAACAACAAAGAAAGACATTCTCCAACTGTTCCTAGTTCTGCAATCCAAGTCGGCAACGGACCAGGTAAGATACATCTCATACGGCATATTAGACATGGCCCAACTCATTTTGAACAGCTTTAACACAATGCCCCAGATCTCGGAAGCAACCTGACAGTGGATGAATAAATGCGCCATCGATTCCTCTTCCTTGGAATGTCAGTACTAGGAGAATGCTGAAAGACGGGGAGATTGATGAGTACATAAGCTTGTGCAGGGTTCTCCATGCGGCGGCTCCTATTACCAAGGGTTTCGATTGTAGACTTTGGGATAAGAATCTTAAAGGATTCTTCACGGTTTCGTCGTTTTACCATGCCCTTCAGAGCCACAAGATATCTCACAGGGACATACCTAAGTGCGTCCAATTCTGGAAAGCTAAGATCTCGCCTAAGGTTCGCTTCTTTGCCTGGTCGCCTGCTTGGGGTAGAATCCTTACTAGAGATCAGCTTAGGAAAAGGGGCATACATGTTACCAATAGGTGCCTCCTCTTTACAAGATGGGCTCCTCTTGGGTTTTTCCGGCTTCCGTTGACCTCCTACTTCATCAATGGGATGGGAGTTCAACCACAAACAGTGAATTTGCGCAGATTTGGTCGCTAATTCCTTATGCGGTCATTTGGGCTATTTGGTTAGAAAGGAACAATAAGGTCTTCAATCGACAAGAGAAACTTGTTGCTCTGATTATCTCTTCAGCTACTGACTTCCTTCTGTACTGGGTCTCCTTATCCAATGGTCAGCTTACGCCTCAACTTGCAGACTTCTTCAAATCCTGAGGCCCTCCCCTCCCCCTCCCTCCCTTCCCCCTTAACCATGAGTTTCCCTTTCGTCCGAACCTTATCCTACTTTCGGTGCTAAGGGTTCCTCCGTTTTTCGGGGTGAGATTATAAGTGGATGCTAATTTTCTTTTCTTCTTTTTCGGCAATTGCTCACTGCCACTAAGGTACGCATTTCCCAATCGTCTACTTTTAATATATTTCCCTTTTATTTTGCTGATAAAAAAATAATTATATTCAATGGCTTCTAGGTGTGAACAAAAGATGTATATTAAACCCATTTTATAAAATGTAGTAATTATCTTGTTAACTATCCCATTAAGAGAGATATCTTTGTATTCAAGGATAACTTGTGAAAATAATGGCCAACAGTAATTGCTATTATGCAAAAAAAAATATAGGTTTTATTGCCAGATCAAATATCCACTGCATATCAGATCAAACAATATTTTAATCCATGCTGAAGTCACTATCTTCCATAATAACCCTATTCAGAAGTAAAATGAAATGGAAAACTGAACAGAGAGTAAGGTAAAATAATAACATAAGACATACAGGTTCTTCTTTATGAGTGTATGTTACTTCCAAGTTGCCACTTTCTGTAGCTACCCACACCTGCACAAACAAAAGAGCTTAAATATTGAGCAAAATTGATAGGACCAAACATGCACAGCATTACAGAATAAAGGCAACCAAAGGTTTCTCACCTTTATAGTTTGGTCCAAAGAACATGATAATAAGAACTGGTCCCAACAAAGAACACACATAACCACTGAAGTATGTTCTGTCAAAGTCTGAATACACTGCAACCTACTAAGATCCCAAACCTGAGAAAAAAGAAAATGACAATCAAGCATACCTACAAAATAAAAAGAAAGAAAAGAAAGGAAATGATAAGAAAGGATCCATTGTATGTAAAGCCAATTCTAAGAACTACAATATCTTATTTATCCGACAGGAGTAATATAATCTTAAGTCCTACCATCTTATGATCTTTTTTAAGGAAAGATCAGCAACGAGCAGAATATGTCATCCCATTCAAAGGAAAACAACATAATGGCCTATTTATAACCTCTAACTCTTCATTATACATGCAGAACCTGTGTAGCCAATGACCAATATACCTAAGCAAAGAAAAACAACACCCAGAACACCTACACAGAGAGACTACATCCAAGACATCCAAGACATAAACTACTACTACAATGAGTATTACATATAGCCCTATCCCGTCTATAAATCCACAGAAAATTGCAAATATGTATGCCACAAATGTCCATTACAATAAGTACTGCAAATAGGTATGTAGCAAAACTCAATTAGTACTTCAACTACGTACTTAAGTAAAAATTAGTTTTTAGATTTGTGAACAAAATTTTCCTTAATAAAAACCTTTATCTCAGCATGTCCTTGTGAACTCATTTTGAATTGAGATTGTCTCCAAGTTATTGCCAAAACATTTCTTCCACCATAACCCCATTTCCCTTCTGCTCTCTACCTTAAATATCTAAACATAAAGATGAGCTGTTACTTCCAACAAAACAATCACAAACCAACCAACAACCTATTCTAGATCGGTCCTGTACCCGATTGTGCTCCACAATTTGAACCAATAAGCCTTTACATGTTCAAGAAAGATGATACCACCTGCCATAAATCTTAGGTTATTCACTCAATACATTACTATAGTAACTACAATAAATGGGTTTGTTTGTATAATTTTTGCAATAAGGAAAGAACACTAGATGTACCAGAGAATATGGCAGGAGAAGGGATGAGTAAAGACGATGAAAAAGTAATAAAGTGTTATGATAAAAAAAGGTTCACGTGGAAATATATAGAATGAAGATAGATTTGAGAAGAAAAACAAATAAAAAAGGATGCCCAGGAAATCTTCATCAGTTGACCAAAAGCATACAATTTTATCTTTTGTCACTTTTATTTGGTTGTTAAGTTAGCCTGTAAGTAAGGCGGTGGATTAGAACTTTTACATATCACTCTAAGCTTAAGGGCACTAGGATTATAGGTTTATAAATTATCTACATGATTTAATAGCTGAGGTTTCAGTAAGGTTTTAAGGTGTGTAAACTCCTACAAATATCAGGGATGTACTGATGAACCTCCTAATTTTTCTATTGATAAAAAATATTTTCATTTGCTAGAGCTGGAGCTCTTCCTACTACATTGGATTTGCAGAAATGTGGGGCTACTAAATATTACTGTTGTAAGCCCTTTTGAATGCACCTCCTGCAACTTAGTGAAGTGTGCCTGAATCCTGGTTGTTCCGTGTGTTAGACATCTGCCAAAAAGTGTCCCTGTATTACAAGGAAAATATCTAACCATTACTCATCCTTAACAAAGAAAATTTGAATCCAATGCATTTGAGTCGTGTCTCGGGATAAGACACACACCTCAACAACCTCACCTTAATTGAAGCAGAGTTGTCTATCTGGTCAATTTATTAAATTTATATGTATCCCACCATTACAATATTCTACAAAGAAAATTCATGAACCTAGGGAAACACTCTTTGGTAGATGCAGATAAAAAAAGATATATATGTTTGGTGCAAAAGGGATTGGTTTAGGCTCTTCAAATCCCATAAGAAACTTGAGTTGGTCATCTTCTATGAGTCATAAATGTCATACTATAAAAATTAAGCAGTAGCATAATTTTTCACTCAGATATTGGATTGAGACAAATTGAAATGCGTCGAAAAGACATATACAAGATCTGCAATCTCTTTCCCCGACAGAAATTCCAAATTCCAAAGTTTAGGACTCGAAAGCATCGTCGAAAGATAGACAACCATATTGCTGCGGGCATTGAGGTTAATTCATTTTATTGTGAATTTATACTTCAGTGGCCATGATTTATTGTTGAGAATCAAAGGCCAAGATTGAAGATAAGAACTGTAAAAGTTTCATATTTATGCATTGTAGAGGTTTTATAATGATTAGAATACAGAAGGTTTGAATGTCTAGATTTTGTGAGAATTTTAGATCTAAGACTTCGAATAGATTTTGTCACTCGAGACTTCTACTCAAATATGGCTATTTGGGCATTCAAAAATCCACTTTCGCAAATCTCCAAATGTTGCTAGTTCAGGAGACTTTGTCAAGGTTTGGGATCCTAGGCCCTCATCTAACTCCCAACTTCCCAAGTATTTTTTGTTTGGACCACCCTCAAACATATGACTGTAACAGGGGACTAGTCAGAAAAAGGGAAGATTATCATATGATGCCATGCACTTTCTCCAGTGATCCAACCAGGACAATGAGCAAATGATCGATAAGATGTATGGCATCATTATAAACTTAATTGTTTTATCCCTCTAACTTGTACGTTGCATGGAAAAGGTTGAGTGGAGTCACTCCAGCAAACTTCTTTTCTTTTGGCAGCTTTACAAGTAGCATGGGATGATTCTGTTCATCGCCGATGAAGTCTCATTGGAAGAAAACCATTATCATTAGATTAGTCATTGAAGTGTCCAAAAACACTTGCAAGATAAGTGCTTCAGTTCAATCCACCGCCAGACACTGTTAACTGAGAGGAGAAATGCTTCAATCAATCTAGACTCAATCCAGCTCCAATGAAGGCCGTAGAGGGTAGTTGAAAAATCTACGGTTAGATGGAACTCCACTTTAACAGTAGTACCAAAGTTGATCCACGCGTATCTAGAGGAGAAAGGTCTTCTTTAACTACTTCATCGGTGAGGAAATATTCTGCTATTCGGGTTCAATCGGAGAAGTAAGTGCCTGAGATGCTAAATTGGAGGCTATTTCGTTGAGCCTTTACTAAGATCCATCCAGATCATGGGTGTATGTGTGTGTGTGGGCCGGGGCTTATGACTTTGGTAACTTCCCATTTTGATGAAGGCATACAAAAAAAGTATACTTCCAAGTTCCAACTTCTAATTGTCCCGAGAAATTAAAATATTCATCCCTCCATATAGCCTAAAGGATGGTTGTATAACATAGTTGTTGTAAATTTCAACCTCTATCTAAAAGAGGTCCAAGGCACCAAGAATAAAAAAGGGAACCAAGAGTAAGTCAAACATATACTACTCAAAATAACTTGAGAAAGTGGTGCCAAATGCTGTGTATACATACAGTGGATCAATACATGACTAATGAATTCCTTCCCCACAAGGAAAAGAGTAAACCTAACTGTAGAAGATATACCCCGATTTTCTATGTGATCAAGAGTGAGAATTTTATCAACAGCGGCCATCTAAAAAAAGCAAACACTCTCAGAGGAGCCAATGATTTCCGCAAACGTATTCACAGTACTCACAAAGAAACAACTCTTAGTAGTTAGCTATAGATGGACTTGACGAAAAAGATCTTGGATGCCTCCCAACTCCTAAATTTTATGATCATGTCGTACTTTGGCAATGTAGTCCGTCTCAAATGTGCCCAAGAGTTCTATAATGTGTGGCATTTCATCATCCTTGAGATTCTTCATGATAGTTATTCTCCACACCATTTGCCCATTTCAAATCTTCTCGAAGAATTCATGAACTAATAAATTCTTGTAGGTGATGTGAGAGAAGAGGGCGGCAATACGGAACTCAAAGGGACATCTTCCACAATCAATACAAAGTCCTCCCAAATGATACCCTATAGCCTCTCCCGCATATATTTGTTAAAACTGCTAGGCAGGGATCAAGCGGCAGTCCCCCCATGGGAGCTAAGCAGGGGCTTAGGCGGAGACTATGCGGTGAGCCCCAATATTGTGGCCATTTAATAAAAAAAAAAAACTTATTATAATAATTAGTAGAAGATCTATAATAAATGATAAGTAAAATAGTTTTAAAAAATGATAAAAAGGTAATCAGCGGGTACATATCCACCGCGACATACTGATCCGGAATTACTAGCGATTCCAATTTCATGTTCCCATGTTGCAGAGAACAATCCGAACTGAGGCAATCTTTCAAGATTTGTGAAAGAGCTAATCCTCGTGCTTGTTTCCTTGCCTTAAGGTGGTCGGTCTCCCTCAGGACGATAGAAGCAGAAGGTTCAGTTCTTCTCTGGATGGAATTAAGAGAGGAGAAGATACACTTGCTTTCATGAGCATACTTACTACCTGGCCTGCTTCTTGAATGAAGGATAAGGACAACTCTTACTCATTATGTATCAACCCTGATATAAAATTGAAGGTTGAAAGAGTAAACCACTAGCAAGAAACAATTAACCTATAAAAAAGAATAAGTAGATCATTTATTTTGAAAACATAATAAATTATTTTGATTTGAAAGACATAATAATTAGTAACAGCCAAATCTAACGTTAATTTGACGCAATTGAAATTTTTTTAACAAAAAAGTTTAAGGTAGCGACTCGATATAATTTTGTTCTGATTAATCTATAAAACATTATTGGATTCTTAATGGATGATGCCTTTGCTCAAGCGGGCGATACCCTGAAGCATGTTTTTGAGGCCAGGAGTCTAAATTGCTACACTTATAACTTTAAGAGATTAAGTATAATATTTGATGAGAGCTGTGATTATTTTTTTATAAAAAGGGAAAAATAAACAGTCTAAACCAAGGATCAAAATATCAGGGGTAAAAAACCGAAAATTTGGACCGAAATTTCGGCCGAAAACTGATAATTTGGCAGAAATTTCGACTGAAATTTTGGGTCCCATACAAACTATGACCGAAATTTCGATCCTTGATCTAAACATCTTAATTGTAGTGTTTACATCTCACTTGATTATATTGCAGCGACCTTAGGTAGGCCCCTCTAAATGTTGTTCTAGAAGTCTAAGCATGTTTCCCTATGATGCCTAAGGCAGGCAAAGCGTATGCGGGCTATGCCTAGGTGGTCAACTTCCCTAAGCAGGATCAAGCGGAGGCCTAGGTGCAACTTTTGACAACAGAGGCATATCAAATACTTTCCTAAAAGCAATTACTGAATTTATATTAGGAATGCTAAAAACTAGAGCCGCGTCTACTATGCGAAACAGTCACAAAAGTCTCCGACTTTTTGAGAGAAAAGGCGCTAAAAATCTCCAAATTAAGGGTGTGCCGAATTTTACCGAACTTAACTGAGATGAATCATGCATATGCATTTATATTTTATGTAATCATAGATATGCCTTGCATCAAACAACATATAACTTATTTTGGTTAAATTTTTTTATCGGTAAAGGGCAAATGCATTCAAAAGAGGGAAAAGAAAACTGGACTTACCTGCGCAATAGCGACACTACTACCCAGAATCCAAAAACTACAAAAATAAGAGCCGGCAAGGAGTACCAACTCTCGGAAGGAAGGGGAGCTCACTGAGGATCAGCCGGCGATGTCGTCCCAAACTTCCAGAGGCTAGTCCAAACTTGACCCACAACTGGTTTCCGAGTGAGGAAAAGCTAAAAGGACTTAACCGAGAGCTGACAATCATCCTTAATGGCCCAAACTCTGCGATCTACTCTGCTCAGGCTCGGGCGAGCGCTGTAGAGAAGCTGAATGAGATCCGTATATTGGTCCAACTTCCAATCCCATAGATTTCTATGCAAGGACAGATTCCAAACCAGCACCCCTTCATTCCAGCTAGCAACCTCCCCTACATTAGACAACGGATTGACCACCAGGTTGTAAATACGCGGGAAATAGTCCATAAACTTTACATCCCCCAACCAAGCATCCTTCTACAAGGAGATACGACCACCGCTCCCCCATTCAAATCTGATGCACTTCTCAAACTTGGCACTGACGAAGCACACTCCTTTCCACCATCCAGAGGATCTGCCCACACTCCCAGGAGCAACAGCCCACCCATTAGAGATGGAACCATACTTTGCAGCAATCACCTGACTGCTAACCTCCATAGCCATTTACCGAGAAGAGCGAGATTTGTTTCACGAAGCCTTCTAATACCCAAAACCACCATTCGAGAGGGGGAGATGGCAAACATCTCAATTACCAAATGGAATTTATGTATGCTGCCCTGGCTTTCCCAGAGAAATCTCTTTTCAATCTGCTCAAGGGTGTCAATGATGGAAACTGGGCATACGAACATAGACATGAAAAAGATAGGGAGGCTAGAGAGAGTAGCTTTAATAAGCACCGGCCTGCCAGCAACCGAGAGCAAATTTGCCTTCCAAGCTGCTAACCTCTGCTCAAAACGCTCCACCACAGGCCGCCAGAGAGTGGCACATGGCTTACCAACACATAAAGGGAGATAATGGGTAGGTAGGGAGTCAACCTTTCAACCAATATAATTAGTGAGCTCCTGAATGCGGTTGTTATCCATGCAAACACCAACCATAGTGGATTTGCTCATATTAACCTTTGCCCCAAGCAAGCTTCGTAACACCGGAGGGCCGCCTTGACACTCCACACTTCCTTGAAAGAATTTCCACAAAAAATCAGGGCATCGTCAGCATATTGGAGGTGCATAATATCTAGACCGTCGCCTCCCATCTGAAAGCCTCCAAAAAATCTGAGTTGCACGGCCATACGAAAAATCAGACTGAGCGCCTCACCCACCATATTATTAAAGAGAAAAGGGGATTCCCTTGCCTCATCCCTCTAGAACTCTTAAAAATATCCCCTGGAAGAACCATTAATAATAATAGAGAACCATGTGGACGAATAACAGGCCTTCATCCAACCCCTCCAACGACAACCAAAACCCATTTGAAACAGCAAGTAGTCAAGGAAAGGCCAATGGACGTGGTCATAGGCTTTTTCCATATCCACTTTCCAGATCACACCCGGCTCCTTAGCCTTATATCTTGCATCCAGGACTAAATGGGCAACCACAATAGTGTCTAATAAGTTTCTTCCCTTAACAAAAGCACCTTGATAAATCGAGACCGCCTTCCCCATCATCGGGTGCAAGCGCTTAGCAAGGACCTTAGCCAAGATTTTGCATAGGCTTCCCAACAGGCTTATAGGACGAAAATCACCCACCCTTTATGCACCCTCCACTTTAGGAACAAGAGTAATGATAGTGGAGTTCATAACCCTACCGATTCTACCATAGTGGTAGAATTGATAAAAAATCTGGAGAATCTCACCTTTTTAGCAACTCCCAGAATCACCAAAAGAACGCAATGGTAAAACCATCTGACCCCAGAGCCTTGTTGCTTCTAGCAGAGAAAACCGCAGCCTTTATTCCCACCCCCCCCCCTTTTTTTTTTTCAAACAGATCTAAATCAAATAAAAAATACTCTGAACAACTTCTCACCCCCAAACCTGATTAATCCAATGTCCTCATTGTTAATCATTATCTCCTGGCTGAGTCGATATGGTGGTTCAATGGGCGAACAACGTAGAAGTTGAATGCACGGGCGAGGTCAGCGGCATGCAGATTGTATGACCAGTTATCGATCCTTAGGCGGATGAATGCAAAACCCGTCAGAGAATGCGGTGCCGACACCCACTCCATATTCTGGTAGAACAGGCGTATGATACGCAATGAGACATCGATGGGAGGAGGTGCGAACAACATTTCCAGGTGCAAGGCTTCGATAAACTTGATTGAGCGCGCAGCTTCGGCAATACGATGAAACTTTGAAAGATCGAAGAAATTCTCGATTTGACATTGCCGGTCCACGTACTCGTCGTTCGGGATGTGCATGGGGTTGTTGTCAGGACGGGGTGGTCGGTAGATCATTGGTCCAGGTGCTTGCATTTCGATCGTACGAGGAAGAATGTTTTGGGAGAGATGGTTCGGTTGAGTTTGCAGGAAGCTTGTGAAGAAGGGGACCACGGCTGTTCCCTTCTTATATTTCTCTCATCAATCGATTGAGTCATGGACTTCAATCGATTGACACTGAACCACGTCGCAGGAATTGCAATGGGCATTTGGAATGTGGATGTGACGTGGTACAATCATTCATGCACCCTTAATGTCGATCGATTGAGACACTGGTGCCAATCGATTGACATGTAGCTTTTCGCGAAAAGTCGCGACGTTTGACATCTTGGGAACTGGCGGAATTAAGTAGGATGTCAGGTCAATCGATTGAGGGATTAGTCTCAATCGATTGACATTATGATGACTTTTGACTTTGCCACCACCGAAAAGACACAACGATTGATGCTACGATTTCGAAAATCGGCAATTAATTCAGATTTTATGTCAATCGATTGAAATTGGATTTTCAATCGATTGACATCAAAGTAGTGTCGAACGGTCTGGCAAGCATTGATGAGGTGAGATGATGTTTTAATTGAAACATCAATCGATTGAGGAAGATAATCCTCAATCGATTGAGCAAAATACAAGGTCAACCGATTGACTTTTCTCAAAATCAATCGATTGAGCAGACTCTAGACTTCTAACACAAAGAATTCAAACACACTAGGTTGCCTCCCAGGAAGCGCTGAGTTTATGTGTTGGCAGCTCGACCATTTGGTTATCATTTTTCTGGGTCACTAAGGTATGTTGATTCAATCCTCATTTGGGTCATTGGTTCAAACATTGGTTTAAGCCGTTGCCCATTCACCTTAAAAATCTGATTATCCTTCAGATTTTTTACCTCAATTGCATCGTGTGCAGTAGTGGATACGACCTAAAAGGGTCCTTCCCACCTCGACTTCAATTTTCCTGGATGGAGTTTAAGTTTGAAATTGAATAACCAAACCCTTTGTCCTATGTGGAATTCTTTCTGAAGAATTGATTGATTGTGCAATTTCTTGTATCGCTCTTTGTACATCCTCGAATTTTCATACGCATCACAACGTAGCTCTTCTAATTCGTTCAATTGCAACCTTCGATTGGACCCTGCCTCTTGCATATCGAAATTAAATCGTTTGATTGCCCAGAACGCCTTATGTTCCAATTCGACTGGGAGATAACAAACTTTCCCATACACAATCCTAAATGGCGACATTCCAATCGGTGTCTTAAATACAGTGTGATATGCCCAAAGAGCATCAGATAAATGATTTGACCAATCTTTCCTATCTGGTCGCACCGTCTTTTCTAAAATCCGCTTGATCTCCCGATTTGATAGTTCTACTTGACCACTCGTCTGGGGGTGGTACGGTGTTGCGACCTTGTGGGTGACACCGTATTTCCTCATTAAAGTGGCAAATTGGTTGTTGCAGAAGTGGGAACCGCCATCACTAATGATTGCTCGGGGAATCCCAAATCTATTGAACACATTTTCCTTGGTCATTCGATCTTGTTGCTACAGCTTCTACCCATTTTGAAACATAGTCAGCAGCCACCAAATGTATAAATAACCGAAGGATGAGAGAAAAGGATCCATAAAGTCGATCCCCCACACATCGAAAATTTCAACAACCAATATTGGGTTCAATGGCATCATGTTCCGTCGCGAAATGTTTTTGAGTTGTTGACATCGTTGGCATTCTTTGCAAAATCTTGCTATATCCCGAAAGATAGAGGGCCAATAAAATCCGTTTTGAAGAATTTTCTGTGCGGTCTTTTGTCCTCCAAAATGACCTCCTCAAGCCCCTGCGGCGGTACTTTAACGTCACGCGCTTAAGTCGCCTACTTCGATACCAATAACAAGGGCGCCCTTCGACGATTACTAACCCGCAGAAGGTTCGCCACCGCATGCAACGAAGCCAACCTATCTACACATCAGCTCTGATACCACCCGCCTAGAGGACGGGAACTCCCCCAACATGGTTACCTCTGTTTCACGGCCTACCATCCAACTGTACCGTGCCCCTTACGACACGCTCGTTTGCACCACTGTGCTAAACTTGGCCTGCTCAAGCTTCACCCTGTGCACTGCACTAGTACCTCGCTTCGCAACAGTCTTGGCATGCAGCTCCCCATGCCATAATGTCATGCGCACATACCGAACCAAGCCCACAGCCTTGTGCCTTGCGCTTGCGTGCTCAACTGAGTCCCACGCAGCCTTCCTTCGTGTGCGTTCCGAATTACTAGCACACGTTCATCCTTGGCCCACGTGCTGTTGTGCTCAACTGAGTCCCACGCAGCGTTGGTGTTCTTCTCTCGAGGTTGCCCAGCCGTATGCACCGCGACGCGTAGTCCGGAGCCATACTTCAACCTCTCTTGGGTGCCACACGACATCACTGCGTCGACGTCCTAGGCCCACCCTTTCAGGCCTAGGAGACGCGCCACCTTTGGCAACGCAAGGCCCCGTGTGGGTGGGAAGCAGTCTCCACCAACTCTCCCACATAGAGGGGTAAAACAGTCATTCAGCCCGAATGGCAGGAGGACCTCAAACCCCTTGGTTTGACATACCGCAACGCCTCCTGCATCGCTAGCCCACCTTAGCTATGTCGCGATCCTGTCGCCCCCGCGTCCTACCCCCATGCGACCGTGTCACGTCCTCGCAGCGCGATCACGTCGCCAGGCCCACTTGGCCCCATGTCGCGTGCCCTCCTGGCACCACATGTCGTGCCCCAAGCACCATGCTGCCAGCTCGAGTATTGGCCCCGTCACATCCTCCACCACTCCATAAAAGTCAACGTCCTCGTTGACGCATGATCATAGTGAACTGACCCCGCCAACTCCTCCCAGCCTGCTAGCATCACATTTCTAGTTCTTTAGGTCCGCACCTTCCCACTAGCTCCCCACCGTCACCCCGGCCGGGTCAACTTGGTTCTGCTGTCACAAGGCCCTCACCTGTTAACTAGCTCAGGGATGTCGCGTGCCTTCTTGACACCACACCACGTGTCGCTGCTGACACCAATTTGCTAATGGATGTCGCGTGCCCTCAAGACACCACATCGCGTGCCTCCGCACCAATTTGCTCAATAGCATCATCGCTTCTGGATCGAACTTGGCTCTGATACCAAAATGTCACGGGGTCGCACTTCCGCAACCTCGCCCCGTCGATTTAACGCCACGCGCTAAGTCGCCTACCGGATACCAATAATGGGCGTCCCTTCGACGCGTTAACCAACGCGGTGCTCGCTACGCGCATGCAACGCCAACCTATCTACACATCGCTCGATACCACCCGCCTAGAGGACGGAACTCCCCAACATGGTTACCTGTTTCACGGCCTACCACCATCCAACCGTATGCGTGCCCCTTACGACACGCTCGTTGCACCACTGTTAAACTTGGCCCGCTTTCAAGCTTCACCGCATCGCACTAGTACCTCGCCGCAGCCTTGCATGCATGCAGCTCCCCATGCCATAATGTCATGCGCACATACCGAACCAAGCCCACAGCCTTGTGCCTTGCGCTTGCGTGCTCAACTGAGTCCCACGCAGCCTTCCTTCGTGTGCGTTCCGAATTACTAGCACACGTTCATCCTTGGCCCACGTGCTGTTGTGCTCAACTGAGTCCCACGCAGCGTTGGTGTTCTTCTCTCGAGGTTGCCCAGCCGTATGCACCGCGACGCGTAGTCCGGAGCCATACTTCAACCTCTCTTGGGTGCCACACGACATCACTGCGTCGACGTCCTAGGCCCACCCTTTCAGGCCTAGGAGACACTTGCGCCCCCTCTGGCAACGCAAGGCCCCGTGTGGGTGGGAAGCAGTCTCCACCAACTCTCCCACATAGAGGGGTAAAACAGTCATTCAGCCCGAATGGCAAGAGGACCTCAAACCCCTTGGTTTGACATACCGCAACGCCTCCTACATCGCTAGCCCACCTTGGCTATGTCGCGATCGTGTCGCCCCCGCGTCCTACCCCCATGTGACCGTGTCACGTCCTCGCAGCGCTACCACGTCGCGTGCCCTCCTTGCACCACATGTCGTGCCCCAAGCACCATGCTGCCAGCTCGAGTATTGGCCCCGTCACACCCAGCATGACATAAATTCATGGTACTCAGTTGCTCCTCTTCTGGTATGCATCTTCTGATGACTTGATCTGAGCAGTATTTGAACAAATGTGGCTCATCCCAAAAGTAGTATTTTATTTGAGAGAAAAAGAGATTCTTATCGTTTTTACCCCATTGCGTAGGAATTCTGCCAGTGACCAAATAATTCACGATGTTCGCAAACCAAGGGATTTTTGTAGTTGTTGTATCTATTGTCATTACTTGCTCATCCGGGAAAGTGTCACGGATGGTTTTCGACACAGATGATTCTTCAGGTAGAATTCGTGACAAATGATCAGCCACAACATTTTCAACCCCCTTTTTATCTTTGATTTCAAAGTTGAGTTCTTGGAGGGGCAAGATCCATCGGATCAGCCTTGGTTTCGTATCCTTTTTCGCCAAGAGATACTTCAATGCAGAGTGGTCTGAAAAGACCACTATTTTGGA
The DNA here is from genome assembly GCA_021018995.1 of Chloranthus sessilifolius. Lineage (NCBI taxonomy): Eukaryota > Viridiplantae > Streptophyta > Magnoliopsida > Chloranthales > Chloranthaceae > Chloranthus > Chloranthus sessilifolius. The sequence continues at coordinate 34,180,872 of CM037589.1, forward strand.
TCCGAGAAAATAAGAACAGAATTTCTCCGGAGCATACACCACAACTAATAATTCCTTCTCAGTTGTGGTGTAATTCAATTGTGCATCAATCAGTGTCTTATTGACATAGTAAATCACATGAGCTAATTTACCCACCCTTTGCCCTAATACCGCTCCAATAGCATAATTCGATGTATCGCACATGAGTTCAAAGGGGAGCGAATAATTTGGTGGTTGGATTATCGGAGCATTTGATAATAACTCTCGTAATTTCAAAAAGGCTTTCATGCAGTCTTCATTAAATTCAAACGGAACATCTTTCCCAAGCAAGTTGCACAATAGTTTAGCGACTTTGCTAAAATCTTTGATAAATCGTCTGTAAAATCCAGCATGACCCAAAAATGATCGAATTTGACGAACACTTTTTGGTGGAGGCAGATTAGCAATTAGGTCAACTTTTGCTTTGTCGACTTCAATTCCTTTTCTTGATATGATATGTCCCAAAACTATTCCATGTTGAACCATAAAATGGCTCTTCTCCCAACTTAAAACAAGATTGGATTCTACACAACGTTGCAACACTTGAAAGGTGATGCAAAACACAATTCAAAGGTCTTCCCAAAGATAGAGAAGTCGTCCATGATTACCTCGATGAATTTGTCAATCATATCGGAGAATATGGCTAACATACATCGTTGAAAGGTAGTCGGAGCATTACAAAGGCCGAATGGCATTCTGCGATATGCAAAAATACTATAAGGACATGTGAACGTTGTCTTCTCCTGATCGGCTGGAAATACAGGCACTTAGTTGTACCCCGAATATCCATCGAGGAAACAGTAGAACTCCTGCCCTGCTAACTTCTCGAGAATTTGATCTATGAATGGAAGGGGAAAATGATCCTTTCTGATGGCTGTGTTCAATTTCCGATAATCGATGCAGACGCGCCATCCAGAAGTCTCGCGAGTAGGCACCAACTCCCCTTCAGTAGTTTCTTTCACTGTAATCCCTGACTTTTTAAGAACATTTTGAACTAGGCTTACCCATTCACTATCGGAGATCGCATAGATGATTCTAGCATCGAGCAACTTGATACTCTCTTTTAAAACGACTTCTTTCATGTTTGGATTAAGGCGTGTCTATGGCTCTCTTGATGGTATGTTGTTATCTTTCAGATGTATTTTGTGCATACATACTGATGGATCAATCCCTTTTAGATCGGCTAAAGTCCATCCGATAGCTTCCTTGTGATCCTTAAGCACTTTCAACAAATCATGCTCCTGCTTTTCCGATAATGTTGATGAAATTATTACCGGGAGCGTTTCTTGAGGTCCCAGGAGGGCATATTTGAGTGACTCAGGCGTTTTAATTCAACGGTTGGTGACTGCTCGATTGATGGAGTCAGTTCGGCCTTTACCTCAATGGGTAACAGTTCCACCTTAGCTTTATTCTCCCATGACTTATTGTCTTGACTTGATGAGATCATCCTCTTTTCTTCTTAGTGTTTCTCTTCACTTCCTTTTTCCTCATAGATGGCCAACAAAGCAGTTTCAAATTCTTCTTTGGTCAGCATTAACGGTAAAGCTTCATCCACCACTTCATCCACCTGATGGATGTAGAAACAGTCAACCTCATCTTCATTGGGGAAATGGTTCACTGCATGAAATATATTCAGCCTGACTGTCATATTTCCAAAAGAAACATCCATGACTCCCGTTCGACAATTGATGCAGGCATTTGCAGTTGCGAGAAACGGACATCCAAGAATGATTGGGACTTGATTTATTGATTTAACTGGTGGTTCCATATCCAAGACAATGAAATCCATTGGAAAGATAAATTTATCTATTCCAACCAAAAAATCCTCAATGATACCCCTAGGTCTTCTTTCATACCTATCAGCAAGTTGGAGTGTGATTGCAGTGGGTTTCAATTCGCCCAATCATAATTTCTCATATACTGAGTATGGATCAGGTTGACACTTGCTCCCAAATCCAGTAATGTCTTACCAATTGGTTGCCCACCTATAACACATGGAACAGTTGGGATTCCATTTCTGTGGTGCTTCCAATTGCAATATTGAACTGATTTGATTGGTCAAAAATACTTTCTTTGACACTTGAGTACGCGCCCTTCTCTTACGGGTGCACAAATCCTTGAAGAATTTGGCGTACTCAGAAACTTATTTGATTGTTTCAAGCAATGGAAGATTTATCTTTACTTGCTTGAATGCTTCAAAGATTTCCTCCATTTTTTACGAACCCTTCCCCATTCTAGATGGAGATGTCAAACACTCAAGGAATGATGCCTTTGGGGTATGAGGAGTGGATTCAAGTTCTGAGTTTTCTTCAGGTTCCAGTTGGACACTTTCAGGAGGCTCCCTCTCTTTTCTTATCTCCGGCTCTCTGTCCTTTACTGCTTATTCTTTTTCCTTTTCAGATTCCACAGGAATTTTCACTTGATTATCGATCACTCGTCCACTTCTTAACACAGTGACAGCTTTCAACTGATGACTAGTCGATGGTCCTTCATTAGATTGTGCTTGACCACGAGGGTTGTTGGTTGGTTGGCTGGGAAGCCTGCCTTCCTCTCTTTGACTCATTTGATTTACTCAAGTGATCATTCATCATCAGTTGAAGACCTTACATAGATTGTTGTTGAAAAGCTTGCATGTTCCTCATAACCTTCTCTTCCAAATCAGAATCTTTTGACTTGGTGGAATGAGATTGATTGAAATTCTGATTTTTCCGATACTTGGAATTTGGGTGATGATAATAAGAATTCTGTTGAAAGTTAGAATTCTGTTGTGGATGAAAGCCCTGTTGTCCACTTGATGTGTTGGATTGGTACTGCTGGTTTGCCTGTCCGGTTTAGTTCGATCCTCCCCATCCTAAGTTAGGGTGATTTTTCCATCTCGGATTGTAAGTGTTGGAGTACACATTCCTGTCTTGCCGATGATTTGACTGAGTCACATTCACCTGTTCTTGAGGAGTAATTTCTTCAGGAAAGATCATCAGAGTGGTTGGACACTCATTAGCCATGTGACTTGAGTGTTCACAAATTGAGCAAACAGTGGGGGTGGTAGGAGTTTGAGCTTGTTTTGTTGCAGCTAACAACATGTTCATCTGTTTGGACAACATATCAACTTTTGTTGATAAATCAGAGGTATTGTTGTTGACATCGCACAATCCACCTTTTGTCAACACATGGGATTTAGTTGTCACATTCAGGTTAGCTCTCCCCTAGGTCTCATTTTGTATTGAAGTTTGGCATAATCTCTCAAACAATGCCCAAATTTCATCAACTTCTTTCGTAACATATGATCCTCCACACGATGCATCCACCAAACGCCTTTCTTCTGGGATCGGTCCGTTGTAAAAACTCTGGACTTGTTGCCACCTTTGAATATGATGATTAGGGCAACTTTTGACCAATTCTTTAAAACGTTCCCAACATTCATGAAATGTTTCAGTAGGTTGTTGGGTGTAGAGCAGAATTTTCTGACATAACTCATTGGTTTTGCTCATGGGAAAATATTTTTTAAGAATTCACGTTGAAACTCCGTCCAACTCCAGATAGATTGTGGTTCTAAAGAATAGAACCAAGTTTTCGCCTTATCCCTTAAAAAAAAGGGAAAGAGTCTTAACTTTGCTATCTCATTGGTAACATTATGAACTCTGAACATTTTACACACTGCAAGAAACTCATTGAAATGAGTATGTGGGTTTTCATTGCTCAACTCGTAGAAAATTGGCAACATTTGAATCATTGTCGATTTAAATTCGTAATGATTTCCTGGGATGGGAGCATGCATGATGCTATCCCAATCTTCGTAAAAATCAGGATCATTGTATTCTTCCAATGTTTGTGGGCCCTCATCATGATTCTCATTTCGTCCTTGTCTTTGATCTGCCATGGTTTCAGTGTGATGCCGCTGAAGCCTATGGTTTCTACGATTCACTCTGCAAGACCTTTCAATTTCACAATTTAATGGTTGTAGATGTGGGTAATGAGATCGAGTAAAGCTCATGCACCAATACACCCAAGACAAGGATTATCGAGTCCACAATAAACCCAACAATGCAAAAATTCAGATTCAATTGATTGAATTTATGGACTCAATCGATTGAGGAAAACACAACAGTGATTCAACAGAAGACTTATCAGTCAATCGATTGATGTGTTAAAATCGATCGATTGAAGTTCAAAATCAGGCTGGTCAGAACAGGAGATGCAGCTAAAATTGTAAACATAGAGGTTTTTGTCGATCGATTGAAACAAAAGGGTCAATCGATTGACAAAAGCTTCAAAGGTTCCCACAGTGAACAAACTAGCAACTGATATCCCAGAGCCCAATCGATTAACAGAGAATTATCAATTGATTGACTTCTATAGTTTTTTTTTTTTTTTTTAATCCGAATTTCAAAATTCAAATTCAAATTTCAAATTTCAAAATCAAAATTTGAAATTCAAAATATGAAAATCATAATCAAAATTTGAAATTCAAAATTCAAATTTCAAATTTTCAAAATTCAAATTTGTAAAAATTCAGAATTTAAATTGTCGAAATTTCAAAATTAAAACACACCAATTTTTCAAATAATTAAAAAAAAAAAAAAAAAAAAATTAACATTCAAAATTTAAATTTCAAAATTTTGAAATATTCAAATATTCAAATTTCAAAATTCGGATTTTAAATTTTTAGAATTTTAAAATCAAACAACGTAAAACAATCGATCGATTGATTCTTTCAAATCAATTGATTGACAAGACAGTGAGCCACAAGCACAAAACCCAGTCGATCGATTGAAGAAGATATCTCAATCGATTGATTGTCAAACAAAACACACAAATCTCTTTACAAATTGATAAAATTGCGTTGCTTCCCCGACAGCGGCGCCAAAAACTTAGTCCATTTTAAATTGTACCCTTGCAAGTGCACAAGATCTATCGTAGCACGGTGAAATCAAGGGTGTCGTACCCACAGGGAAGCGTGTAATTAAATTAATTCTTAAAGAGAAAAAGATGCCCAAGGAAGTACCAAGGGAGAGAAAGTCGATTCGCTAAACCGTTACCACACTATGCTAGAGCAATAAATGTAAATTGATCTAAGCAAGAACAAACGATGACAAAGAAAATGACAATAAGAAATGATCAAGGAGTTTGCTAACCCTAGATTCGTAACTTCTCTATAATTAAATTCACAATTTCAAGGAGTTTGCTAACCCTAGATTCGTAACTTCTCTATAATTAAATTCACAATTTCATACCACATCAAAATATCATCATTTATCAAGAAGAAAAATGAATCGTAAATAACGTGACTATTAATCCAGCATACGCTATCCAAAAACGATGACTCAACCTACTGCAGTATGAATCATGTAAAAGGCATAACATATCTCAAAATTCTAAATCACGACAGTGAAGAAATAATCACTCTGCAGCCTAGATCGGCCTGCAGGAACAGATCTAGATGGAATGACCCTTTTATGGTCGTTGATAACCAAGATCAACGACTGTAAATGAGCATTCGATGATATTCAATTAAGCACACACTTTTGGAAAAATGATTCCATGACAATGCTAAGAAATTGTAGGATTAACAGTAAAGCAGTTACTTATCTAGGGGGTCGCATCCTCCTTGAACAAGGGGTTTTAGCCGCTCATCCTCTGTGTACAAGCCCGTTGTTAATCAGAAGCCATCATTTTAAACATGCACTTTTATTTATCAAATTCTCTTTTTGGCAAAATAAGAAATATTCAAATTCGAATTTCATTCGATTGAGTTCAAATCTCAATCAATTGAATTAATTCAATTTTGAAATAGCGGGGAAAAAGTTATCTTTCTTGTCAATCGATTGAGATTTGGTTCTCAATCGATTGACACATAAGGGTCATCATCATTTTCCTGGTGGATATTCTGGGCTAATTAATCATATTCACGGATTTTGGTGCTTCTGCTGACTTCATGGTCCAATGTTCCTGTGTAACCCTTAATTATCCTCTTTGAAGATCTAATGGTCAGAAACACCTGAAATCACTAAAACTAGACAACAACCGTCAGAAAGCTTTCATTGGATAGCTAAATGTTGGTATTAGGGTGCGAAATATGGTCATATTTCGGCACAGATCTGGCCTTCTATCGAATGGCAGCCTACCTGTGGACGATTGGACTGTAATACTATATGGATTCATGTCGTCGAGACCTACCAGTGTGCACTAATAATCGGTGCATCTGCCCATCAATCTAGACTGCCCGATAGGTGCATTAATTTCTTGGAAATGTTCTTAGCCATCTAATCAATCACCTACTTTTGGATGGTTAATAGCGAATTAGCGATATACGCAACAACCTACAGAGTCTTCAGTGATCTGACTCTTATGCATTGGCAATGGCTTCCTAATAAAATATAAATAAAAAATTGAGGTTTAGAAACCGAATCTAATTTAAACCGATAATTTGCCTCGGTTTCGCTTTTGAACATTATTTGCTTCAGCCGGTTTCATAAAATAGAAACCGATAGTTATCGGTTCGGTTTTGATTTTGCCCCAAAACCGACCCAAACCGACCCGATAACACCCTTGATTCGCATGCTACTCTTAGCGCAAATCTCGCTTAATTTTTATCTTCTAGTAAACAAGGTGCCTAAATTGCTTGGATAAAAATGATAAGCTTTTTCAATGGAGATAAAAATCCAGTTTCACAAAATCATGAGCTTTGTCAGGATGGTATCGGTATCGGTTCTCAGCGTAACAGATATGTTTTGCCAATACGTATCGGTATCGGCTGATTTTTGATACCATGGGTGTAAGTGTATATTATATACGTGTCTTGTATATTTATATGATATGTGTCTTTATCTTCTATTAAAAAAGATCACATACTTGCTTCACGACATTATGAGTTTCTAACCCCCAAAGATTTTCAGAAAATGTAAAAATAAAATAAAAATGAAGTGTTTATTCTTCATCTCTATCCCTAATATTGACATCTTCTCTTTTCTTCATTCTTCGCGATGATCTTTTTTTTCATTTGGAAGATACAAAAGGAGTTTATAAGGGAGATTCGAATTTATGAGGGAGAATTTTTTAAAAAAGAAATAGTTATTATGGAAATCACAAGTATCATTCATATTGTGTATCGCAACGTATCATAATATATTAATAAACATGGTTTTCAGCGATTGGGATTATGGTGAAGGTAGTCCCTAAGACTACAGAACCCTTTTTCCATTATATATAGAATATACATATTCTCAACACCCATAAAGAAAAATACATATTCTCAAAGAAATTCTCAACCATTAGATTTGCAGTATATTAAGTAAAGATATCTACTAAATTGATTCAATGTGCACAAACTTTCAAAAGCAATAAGAAATCAAGCAGTTATGAATTGTCGAGTTTCATTTCCAATGAAGCCACTCCTTTGAGAAAACCAAATACCTAGGGAAGAGATTGCAATTGCTACAACTTACTCTTATTGTATTGTCCATCGAACCAGAGTACATCCTATTAGCTCCAACAACTAATGAAACAACGGCACGACTATGGCCAGGAAGTGCAGCAGCAGGCTCAAAGCAGTTCCCCACAGCAATGAACTTCCATGCCAATATACTACCATCCTACAAAAACAAAGAAATGCATAAACATTGATCCGAACCAAAGACAAGGTAATATGAAAAGAAACAAATATATATATATATAGTTCTAAATTTTAAATCCAAACAAAATGATTTTCTCCATCCATTAATATTAGCTAGCCATGCATTTCAGTGTAAATGAACAAAAGTTTTAATCATGGTCAAAAGAGTCACCTGAGTTCCAGCAAAAAGCATCTCATTACCAACAACCAATGCATAGACTTGTCCAACAGGCCCACTGAGGCTTAGGTCAGTGGCAGTTTGGGTATTCCACGCCTACACAATTAAAAATCCAACAAAAACAAAATCCAAATTACAAAACTAGAAGAAACCTAATTTAATTCAAATATATCTAACTTAACTAGAACCAAAACAATCGAGAGAAAGTTCTCCCCCCTTCGGCAATAAACTATCATGTGTAGAAGAAATATGTATAAGATATATATATATATATATATATATATATATATATATATATATATATATATATATATATATATATATGGTAGAAAAATGGAAGGTACACCCTTTCGCAGAAATTTTACCTTGACAAAACTAGGAATGCCAACAAAAATCCATGGACCTTCACTTATCATGCACCCGATTTCACCTCCGAGATTAATGACCCCAGTGCACTACAGAGAACACATGCAAAACACATAATTAAACACCAAAAGACCACCATTCTTTCGAATCACGGAAATGGACAGCATTTCTAACCTGCCCAGTCTGACAGTCCCAAAGCCGAACTGATTCATCTTTGCTTCCGGAATACAGCTTATCAGACCCGGATGGAAGCGCAATCCCTGTAACAGCCTACTACAATAATTCTTTCAGTCCCAAAACATCAAATTCAAAATCTTCCTCAAAAACGAGTAATAACGAAAACAACCACCTTTTGGTGCCCCTCGAGCAGCGTCAAGAATGTGAAGCAGTCGCCCGAAAACCAAGAATGCCGAAACTTACAATTATCTCCATAGATGCACCTCCCATCAATCCAATAGATACAGACACTGTCTATAGTAATGGGAGGAACCCTAAAACCTCCCCTTCCCCCTCCTCCGCTGCTTCCACGACCGCGACCCCATTTCGAGACCGCATTAGGGTTACTGTTAGGTGTAGAGTTTCTGTGGGAGGAAAAGGAAGAAGCTGAGGGTCCACGGAAACCCCGGTTTTCAGGTATTTGGTGTGAGCGCTTGGAGGCGTTCCCATTACTGCTCATTGAAGGCAATTCGCTGTGCAGATACGGGCACTCATATCTGTTGCACCTTCCAGCTTGCCAGTGAAAACAAACCTTCTGTGATTTATCAGCCGCCGGAGGTCCAAGCCTATTATAAACCCTCTTATTTCCGTCTCTATTCGCTATATCAAGATCCATAACTACCAAAAATAGAAAAAAGAGAAGATAAACAAAAACAGCACAATATCCAAACCCTAATTCGTGATCAAAGGCACCAATCATTCATCAGCTGTTCCTCTAATCCAAGAAACCCTAATAATGTCAAAGAAAACGGGTAATCTCGCTCCCCTAAATTCCATAAATTGGTACAAGAAGAACGAGCCCTAGGAACCAGATCCGAACGTACTAAAATCATCGATCGAAACATGTGCCGCCAGCAACGAATGATCCGAAACGGGAGCCGAAACTCGAAATCAGATCACTGATCGATGATATGTTGCTGCTAGTAAACTAAAAAGTTCCAAATTTTGGTAAGAACAAGAGTAATAAACCTGAATCAGGGATGAGTAGGAACTAGGGTTTTGCTTTGATTTCGCTTGTTACTTGTCGAGAAACTCGAACGGTAGAAGTGCTTGGTGTCTTGGCTCCCTCCCAAAATAATACAACCGAAGACGCGTCCACTGGCGGGGGTTTATGGCAACTTATTCACTGATTTGTCACGGACATCAATAGATAACACGCTCACCGTCACACATCACCGTCACACATGTAAGCCTCGCAAAGTCACACGAGTCGGGACGCACATTAAAAAACGAGTGCAAGCAATGGTTCCCTTTGTTTTATCTATAGCCTATACATCTTATTGTGAGTATATAGCTCCATACAATAACTGAACTCTTCCTAGACTTCTTAAAGTGAAACTTCTCTCCTAAATATGTTGCGTAGTGGAAAAGGAGCGCTATTGTGTATATCCCAAAACTACTATAGCGCTCAAAACTCAAATTCTGCGTGAGTCTGAGTAATTTACTCGGACGACTCCCCGTCGCTATCACTCAGATTATCTCGGAAAATGGCAAGACCCACCACATCTCTCGAACAACAAACTCACGCGTAAATCATTAGATTCTGAGGCCTTTCTGAGTAAAAACTCAAATTTTGAGGTATTCTTTGCAAACGAACAAGGCCGAAGAGAAGTAGGCCTCCAACATAGCCAAGCTAGCTCGACAGCTCGGCTCAACCCGAAAATGAAAGTTTTTTCTCTCTTAAGTTCGGCTCGAGAGTCAGAGTAGAATTTTTTATTTAAAGCTAGAGCTGAACTAGTAAAGCTCTGCTCGGTCTGACTCGACTTCATTAATAATATATAATACTTTTATATGATCAAATATATTATATATTTATATATAATTTTGAAAGTTTTTTTTTCTTTTTTCTTTGGCTGTGTGGAACATGATTAGCACATTATGTCATTCCTACAAGTGTTCCCCCATCTAGGGCTAGAAGAAGTGTTGTATGCGGACTTCGAGATCAAATATAGAATGTTTCTTTTCATTCCTTGTGAGCCACTTATTTCTCCAAAACTAAGAGAAAAGTATCTTCCTCCTTTTTCCAATAAGCCGGCAGCATTACACCATTGGGATACTTCTAATAAACTTGAGTACATATGGGATAGACCGGTGCCAAAACTTTTCTCGAGATATCTTCCAAACGTTTGAGGCAAGGATCAAAATTTTGGCTGAAATGACCGAAATTTCGGTCCAAAATTTCGGTTTCGGTCCCCACTAAAACCGAAACGAAATTCCAAAATTTTGGATTTTAATATGGAGATGAAGATTTTGGCGGAAAATTCGGCCAAATTTCGGTTACGATCCCCACCAAGATAGAAATGAATTCCAGAATTTCGATCCTTGGTTTGAGGTTATTAGTGGAACTACCGAAGTAACAGGCTATTGAATGGATCATTTCACCTTTGGAGTTTCTAAAGATAGCTCCTGCTCTACTCTCGTGAGAAGAACCTTTAGAAGCACCATCAATATGGTGATAGTCTGGCTCATTGCAGGGAGATTGGGGCTTTTCAATCAATCCACGGTTCATGATCTGCCCACTCATGTTGCAGAAGGAATGTTTTGTCTCCTGATTTGACTGCCCATAAAGAAATTTCTATAGTGAATCTTAATTGATTACTCATTACTTCACAAATTTTTTAGTAGTTTCAGCAAACCAATTACAACGTTTGGAGAGGTATTTATAATGGAAATAACGGCTCCATATGTTGTTTTCCGAGATCAATTTCCAACACTGCTTAGACATTTCTGATTTATGGCTATCATGAAGCTTTCTAAAACCTAAGCCGCCTTCTAATTTTGTTTTGATATAATATCCCAACTAATCCAGCGAGCCTTTTGCTCGCCTTCAAGATTTCCCCAGAAAAAAATTACAGAGGTTTTCTCAACTCCATGGGGATGGTTAAAATAGAGAGAAGATAAACCGGGATGCTATAAAGGACATTATTCAAGTGTGTTTAAGCAACCAACTTCACAAATAAGTTTTGATTTCCATCTTGATTTTTTTTTTTGAAAAACTGAGGCGCATTGACAAGATTGATGCATCTAATTCAGGCTTTCATTGGCATGAAGAAGCTGCTCTTACTTACTTTGATGGGTTGGCCTTTATGCCTTGTCGTACTTGCGCAAAAAATCAATGAGATATTTGAGAGATTTCTTCGTGCTTTTGGTGGATATCATGATGTCGTCAGCAAATAGCAGGTGACTTGGGGATATGCAAATTTTTTGGCCAACAAATCTATCAAAATGGCTTCAACCTACTTTAGCCACCAATCCTCGTCCTAAGACCTCCTATGTCAATGTAAAAAGCCCTTGAGATAATGGGTCTCCTTGTCCGAGGCCATGAGTGCTCTTGAAGTTGCCACAAGGAGTACCATTAGATCAAGACATAGACCAGCTCTAGTAATACAAAGGAATTGGAAAATTCAAATTTTGTTAGAATAGCAAATGAAACAGGCCATTCAATGCGATCAAGAGCCTTAGACATATCTATTTTGAGAGCTATGTTTCCCATCCTAGTACTTTTGTATAAGTTCATGTGCCATGATGATGTTATCATATATATTGCGACCCTTGACAAAAGCACCTTGCTCTTGAGATATGATGGATGGGAGGACCTTTCCAAGCCTTGAGGCTAAAATTTTGACAATTATTTTGTAAAAGAAATTACATAACTAATAGGCCTGAGAGATTTGATGCTACCCCCACTTTTGGAATAAGAGCGATTTGGTTGAGTTGACTGCTTCAGTAAAGAAACTGAATACTGCTACCACAATATCATTGCCTATATTATCCCATGCTTTAACAAAAAAGCATCCACTGAATCCATCCGGACTTGGGACACTGCCTTCATCAAGTCTTTTAACTACATCTGAAATTCCGTCTATCTATGGAATTTGATCGGCTATTCGATTAATTCTAATTAATCTAGAGATTACACAATAACATCAACAATCACCACAACACAAGAAAATACGTGGAAACCCAATCACTGGGAAAAATCATGGGACCGAAGTCCACACACCAAATCAACTATGAAAAAATGATTACAAAGAGTTTTGAATGATATACCGACAGATGCACATGCCCTATCAAATCCCCTTGCAACCCAACTTCCCATCGCGGGTCATCTCCATAGTTTTCCGATTTGAATACATTCCTCTACCGTTGATGAACGCACAATGATCCACCTTGAGATCCCCAAAGCTATCAATCGCACACCCTAATCTCCAGGGAAAAATACACTCAACTCACTTGAGTAGCACTCAACTCACTTGAGCAAATAGTAGAAAATGATGAAGAAGAAAAGAACCCTTTTGAATTAAATTATTTTTGCAAATCTAAAATATCAAAAGGAAGAAGAAGATAGAGTTTAGGGTTTTTGCTTAAGGAGGAAGAAGCTCTCTCTAGCTTGCCTGATTTGTTTCCACATTTTCAAAACTCTTTTATCAAAAGCCCCAAAACCCAAAAATAGGAAAAGTCCAAAAAGCCCTTTTCACAAAAGAAACTAAAAGTTAGGATTTACTGTCGTGTGGTACAATGACGCGTTGTGATTCAAGTGATAGCGCACTGTTGAAGTTTTAACAGCGCGCTATGAACACTATCACAATGCGCTGTCGACACACAGACAACAAACCTTATTTCTGGAAAACAGGTCTAAGGGAATGCGACTGATAACCTTGATTAGTCAAGGTACCCCATCCATCTTGACACACACATATCCGAAGGGAGATCTACATGGATTTTGGAGTAGAGTGTGATAAACAGGTTCTAACAACATCTAGCACTTCTTCTCTAGAAGGAAGACATGTGAGGTCAATGTTTTGAGAAGCAGTAACTTTTGTAGGAATGCAATCAAGAAGATTTGGTTCAACCACTAATCCTGATGAAATGAGCAAACTTTCAAATTCGTTCGCTGCGCATGCTCCAATATTTGTTTGCCCAGATGTCATAGTTCCTCCTCGATCTTTTATCACTACTAATTGTTTTCTTTTAGCCCAATTTTTTGTTGCCGAATGAAAGAATATTGTTTTCTTTTAGTCCGAATTTTTCTTTGAGCCATTTCTTGCGAGCCTTTTGATGCCAAAGCGTTTTCTTCTTCTTTTAGAAAATTATGAGAGGCGCTCTTTGCTTGTTTACATTCTCCATCAATTTGAGCATTCCAGCCATTCTCTATAAATTGTTTTAAAGAGACTCAACTGATTTGGCCATAACAAATAACTTGACATGGATGTTTCCAATTGAGTTCTTATTCCATTCTCTGAAGACAATTTTGAGTCTCTTAAGTTATCAAAAAACTCTTTTATTGGGGAACCATCCGCCTTCACATCCCAAGAATTCTTTACCACCTCCATGAAATCTAGCCTGAGAGTGAAAAAAACTGAGAAATTTAAAACTTCCTTTTGGGTGGGGGGGGGGAGGAGGGAAGTGTTACTCACCATGTCACCAATCATCTGATGCAATTCTAGGAAGGTGGATTATAGGCGAAGGCCTGTGAGCATCAATCCACAACACCGAATAAAACCAGGTAAAATGATTTTCGGAGAAGCCAATATCAACCAGGCCAAGTGCATTTGTAAATTCCCTACAGTCAGAAATGCAGACAAGGTTTGAACTGTCCCCTCCTCACTTCTCAGTTGGAGAGAGAATCACATTGAAATCTCCTGCGATAAATGCTATATCTCAAGGAGTTACAACTTGTAAAATATCTTCATAACTAGTTTTGCTCTCTTCTATAGTGCAGGCATTATAGTGAGGATCAATTTCAAAGGCACTGGGTTTAAAATTACCTCAAAAATCATAAAATGGCGAGAGTTGCTGAGTAGGGATATTTTATTTGGAGCCCCAAGCCAAAAAAACCAAATTGTGCCAAGACTTGTCGAATCAGTCACGAAGTAATCTGTGCTTTTAGCTTTCGAGAAGTTCTTTGAAGATTTGAAATTTTGCGAGACATTGGTTCCAAGATGGCCGAGAATAATGGTTTGTAAGCTTTGATAAGATCTTTTAATTTGTTGAAAGAGGAATCGTCATGATTCCTCTTATGTTCCATATGAGGGCCTTAGTCATTGAGAGCTTTGCGGGTTTGAAGCCTGGCCTGTTGAGCCTACAGTTCATTTTGCTTGAGATCTGGTGAGAATTGGGGATCCTAAGTGATCCTAATTCCTCTCTTTGTATTTGCTGTGTTGTTTCTATGGCTTCGAATTGATACATTCTGGATCTGATAAGAAACCTCGATCATGATCTTCTTCAGGCAGAGAATCTACAACAATATCATCAGTGCTACCACTATTTGACAAACCTAGAGTGTAGTTAACATCAGGGCTATTTTTATGAGTAGTTCGTATCTGAGGTATGGGACCAAAAGATTCCCAGGTTTTGACCTCGGCCAGCAAACGTTTATATATTTGAAATCCTTGTAATCCCAAGTAATCAGATTTACAGAGCGGATCAGGTCCAACAGTGAAAGTTTGTTGGGCCACTGAGGTTTGTGCCTCCAAAAGAGGCCCAAGAGTTGGAGAGAGTTGATGATTATCAGATGAGATGGAGTTCATATTTGGATCAGGTGCAGCTGGGGGATGTGAAGATTGGGAATTTTGATTAGGATGGGAAGCTGAAATCTCAAGATTAGGGGCATTCTGAGAATGGGTAGAGGTTTCCAATGGTAGAGTTTCAATAGGATTAGAAGACTGGATGGGCTGGGATAACAACAGAGGAGGATTATTCGGATTAATAGTATGACCAAATCCCTTTCAATCAAGCTGCATTTTTTGAAAGTTTTTAAATTCATGCTAAAATTGCCTATGCTCATAATGTGATCATCCAATGCAAAAGCTCAAGCCAAATGACACCATAGATTAATAACATTAACACCATACATTTTCAAAGATTTTGAGAAGCTCCATTGGATTTCATGATCAAGTTTCTTTTGAAGTTTGAGTTTTCTCATGAGTCTATTGACTTGATTTTAGAATGCAGACCTTGATATATATAGTCAGTCTTGGTTAATAATAACCCATGTGATTTCTTTTTGTCAATTATCCACAACCATAAGAAATGACAACCTTATCTCTTTGGATGTGGTTTGGCCCATCAAAGCTAAAGGTGGACTCAGAGCCCGGAAACTCAAGAGATCTGTGTGAGGTTATATTGCTAAGAGTAAGTTGGGATATATGACAAAACTCAAGGTGTTTAGATGAGATTAGACTAAGAGTCATGCTATATGGTATTAACAAAAAAGGGTCATGCCTTAGTTCAAGGTTAAGAGACTTTATACTTAACTAAGAGTAGATGACTGATTGAGGAATGAGAAACTCACAGCAGCATCTGCCTTGGATGTGCTAGGTGAAATTCACAGTAGCATCAGCAGCACAATTGTTTACTAAGAAATGGTAGGTGCGACTTACAATGTTTGATGTAATTGCCATTGACGTAGCAATTCTAGTTGACTTTTCTTTCTTATTTAAAGCAGTTAATGACCTTCACGGGCATCACTTGTGCGTAGCCTACTAGAATGAGTGATTTTTGAGTCAGAATCAAATAGAATATACAGTTGTTGATGCTTCCATCCTCAACTCACATATTTCAGTCATTCCAAACTAACCTCGGTCTAGGGATATAAAAGAGCAAGCAAATATTGAATGGCATCTCACATCATTTCTCATAAAATAAAAAGGTATAAAAGTCCCAAAGTTGAACAATGGAGGTGTAATTGAAATGGCTTCATCTGGTATGTTAAGGCCCTGTATGGCAACTCTTTTTCAAAAAGCATTATTCAAGGGTAAAATGTTGGGTGAAAAGTCCATTTCACCCAAGGACTTGGCCACCTCTACCTGAAGATGGTGTTGTGTTGATTGTTGAATAGTTGCACGATGCTGATTCTCACTGAACACCATTTTTAGCATGTGATAGACATTTTGAAAAACAATATTTGAGAAGTAGCATGTGACCTCTTTATAGCACCTTTTTATAGCCTAAGATGTTTTGCTATTTCATGCACTCTGACTCAGCTCATAGTATTATGTATAGCCATAGTTTTTCTTTATTTTGTAGAATCGTTATCTTTTTCCTATAAATTAGGTTGCAATTGCATGTTCAGAATGCTAATGATTTAAGTGTTGTTTAATGATTTAACTCGTAAATGAGTAGAATTCTTGGAGTAAGCGTTATTTGAACTAAAGCAAGCCAACTTCCCAAGCATTCAACTCACTTTATAATAATAGAATGAGTTGTTGGGTTTTAGATAGTCAAAAGGATTATAATAGATAAGCTTGAAATTCATATAATGATCACTGTATATCCGGAAGTAACATTTTCATTAAATGTAGAATCATTCAACAACCAACAAGCAATGCTAAGCTCTTAATGTTGACACACAGTATACTAGTTCCATGAAGGTGGTAACTCTACTTGTGGTAATAGAGACCCACGTGCAACACACAGGCCTTTTACTAGTATAGGTGCTCCAATGGAGTACCCTCACCATATAGTAAGACCTACATGGAAATTGATCTGGCATCCGAAACATAGTTTTGGTTCCATGTGGAGGAAGGTAGCATTGTTTAGACCGTTTAAAAAAATTCAAAACAACATCCTCACTTTTTATTTTTCGAAGCATAAATTCTTGAAATTGACTCAATATCAATTTCCTTTTCGAAGTGATAAGATATAATTTTTTTGTTTCAATATTGAGTTCCTTTTCGAAGTGGTAAGACGTAATTTTTTTGTTTCAATCATGTTAATGTCTTAGTTGGATAGCAATTGGTACAAGTAAGAAATTAAAGTGCCTCTCACATCATGAAGATGAGTGTCCTCTAATTGTTATTAAATGTTTTTCCTTATCCCCTGCAGGTGCTGATATGTTCACAAAGTGGCAGTGTGTACTCTTTTGAATTGGTAACCTATAGTTGTCATTGACTATGAATCTGACTTGCATTACACAAATCTTTCACCATTTCCAGCATAAAATTTACCTCTTTCTATTTGATTCAAGCAATGTTTCAGATTTGAAGTTACTCTTCCAGTATTATTCATTATGATGTCGCTAGGTTTTCCTTGCTTTAGTGCATCTCAATACAAGTCCAAATTTTTTTACTTTGATCTATTTTCCAATTTATAAGTTTATCGTAAGGAAAAGCTTTTAGAAAGACATAATTTGAGGTAAAGGCTATTAAGGTAGTCTATAATCGGAAAATTTGTGTAAGAAACTTAAAACCTTGCAATTATTGATATATGATGTGCAAAATTCAGTTACTGTTTGTTGATCTGAAAAAAATTATTGTTGCCTTTTCATATTTTTAAGTTGCACGACATGACCATAAAAGCCATTAAAAATACGTTATTTAATTTTATTATTGTTTTTTCACATTTTTCAGAACATTTAATCATGTCTACCCTTACTAGCTAGAAACAAGAAATATGCTTGAACCAATGGAGCTGTATTTTGCAATGTTTGACCATATCTTGGATCATTTATTTTTCATGTTTTCTGTTTATATACTACAACATAATGTGCAAGAAATACTATTGTAATTCGTGATATCATCTCGTATGATATCTTCTCCTCTTTTTCTTTTTAGCATCAGCCGATACTGAGACAAATTTTTTCTTCATTTGTTATTAATCTTTTCCTTAAAAAACAAATAGTATGCGGTATCGGTGATGTTGATGTTTAGTCCCACATTGGGTAAATTATAGCCTTGTCTCTACCCTTATAATAGCTTGGACCCCTCTACTCATTGGCCAATTGGTTTTGAGTTGGATGCACAGATTTATCATGGTACCAGAGCAGGCCTTTCTCCACTCCATGTCACCCAGTTCAATTGTCCAAGTGATTTGGCTCGGTCCTGCCAACACGTGTGGGGGTGTGTTGAAGTTTAGTCCCACATTGGATAAATTATAGCCTTGTCTCTCCCCTTATAATATCCTGGGCCCTCCATTCATTGCCAATTGATTTTCAGTTAGATGCACAGATTTATCATGGTACCAGAGCAGGCCCTTCTCTGCTCCACGTCACCCAGTCCAATTATCCACGTGATTTGGCTCAGTCCCGCCTACATGTGTGGGGGCGTGTTGAAGTTTAGTCCCACATTGGATAAATTATAGTCTTGTCTCGCCCCTTATAATACCCTGGGCCCCTCCACTCATTGGCCAATTGGTTTTGAGTTGGATGCACAAATTTATCAGAAGTTAGCGTATCCATATCAGTTAGTTGGTATCAGTCCCCGATGGACCGCTACGCAATATCGATAATGCAATTGCACCGGGTACAAGGTACATGGGAATGGCTGGAACGTCGACCGGACTGGCCTATATGAGGCCTCTCCCCGGTGGCGTGGCATTATAGACGGCATCTCTATTCTTTCTCCTGATTCGGATTTAAATGAGGATGAGGAAATGTTATAGTCTTCTGGCATAATACCTTTAAACTTTATTTGCTTGGTACTAGTAAGTTAGCGACAGTAGATGCCCGTGTCAGCTCGGATAATGGTGATTCCAAGTGGTTCGTTAACTTCAGAAGCATTCTTCACGGCCATGAGTAGACCATGGTCAATGATCTTTTCAACATTCTTCACGTCGCTGCAAATCTGTCCTCTAGGCTTGGCCGTTGAGTTTGGTACCCGGGCCCTAAAGGTTGCTTCTCGGTCAGGTCTTTCTACAACCTCATCTCTAGGAGGCTGCCCCTTACTCAGGACGGGACTAAAATGTGGCTCACCAAAGTCCAGCCATGGATCCAAGAATTTATCTGTTGTACCTCTTGTGGTCATATTTCTACTGTCGACATTCTCATCAGAAGGGGCATGACAATCCCTAATGGCGATGTCACCTATTAAAATGCATCCGAACCATTTGATGCTTCACTGCCCCTTTGTAGTTGGGATCTGGACTTTCTACCGCTATCTATTCTACATCGTTGGATACCTCCTAGACCAATGTGCACCCTTGCTGGCTGATTCGCTTTATGTTGGCAGGAGTAAGGAAGTAAAATGTCTGGTTAAGATCCTCTCTCTCTCTCTCTCTCTCTCTCTCTCTCTCTCTCTCTCTCTCTCTCTCCATTCTCTGGTTCATTTGGCTTGAGAGAAACCAGTGCATCTTCCAAGATCAACGATGGCCAGTGTGTGTAGTCACTGACGCTGTCAAACAGTTCATTCTTCTTTGTACCAGTTTCAACAAGGATTGTAGTCACTGGTCGGCACGGGAGGCTTCTTCTTTGGAGACGCTCTCATCACTTAACCTTAATGTTTGCAATGTTGTACCTATTTTTCTTTCTAGTGGGTGATAGCAATGCCCAAACTCCTTGGTATGAAGATTGTTGGTCCTCTCTTGTTTTTCTTTTTGCCTTATTAGCTCCTTGCTAATTACGTACGTGCTTGCTGTATTTTGTTTCTTTAATGGAATGCATCTTTTTTTTAAAAAAAAAAAAGTAAGGCTTGCAATTTTAACGTCACTCCCTGGTTTATAAATTTCATCCCTGCAGCCAGGTTACTCGTCATTGTATGCAAATCATATTAGTATATATACTAAATATATGATTTTTTACATTCTTCAGCTAGAATACAATTACTTAATATTTTATTTGTTGTGGACTTCATGGGTTCCTATCTTCGATATTATTTTACTCGTAAAGTTTTTATGTTCACTGATTCAAATGCTATTATTTGCGCGTGACATTGATTGTTATGTGTAAATTCATCAGCTTTTATATCACGAGCATGACAACTATTGCGGAATGGGATAGGATAAGGCTGTGATGATAATACTGTAGCCTCGACCCAAATATTTCATCGGGGCCCAATATATCTTAGGCCCAATTTATAAATAGGTTGGGCTTGATATCTTAGGCCCAATTTATAAACAGGCAGCTATTGGCTCTGTCAGTCTTAGGTGATACTATTTTGGGTCGACTTTTGAAGCCTTTTTTTTTTTTTTTTCCATCTTTTCTATTTAGGGCTAAACTCTCAATCACTATGCAATTTTTCATGTCGCTTTTCATTGCTTCCCTCTAGGTCTTCACCGATCTACCTCTTCTCATACTTCTTGTGCTTGTATCGTCTCAATCTTCATTTAGGGGATGATTTCGGTGATAGTTACAAAGTCGGGATTCAAAAATAGTTCGGCAAGGTTGAAATTTGTCCAAATTTGGCAAGTTTGAGGAAAAATTCAGAAAAAAATAAAACTTATTAAAAATCAAGATAGATTGAAAAAGTCGTGAATTATTCCTGAATTTCACAAAATTTTAAAGAAAACACACGAATTTTTCAAGCAATTGCGTATAATCCATTATTAATTCGAAGGACCTCAAATTCGCGAACTATAGTTCCCCAATTTTTCAGAGGAAGTTCACAAGATTACTTGGTTATTTCTATCTAAACTATTTCTAGCACTAACTCTTCGAAGTCTACACGAATGTATTTGTGTTTTCGGCAGTTTAAGGAGTTGTACTTCTTGTAGCTGGATTGAAGTTTAGTTGACAGCTTGAGCATTTCTTCTGTGCTTTGCTGATTACATGCATGGCAAGGATATTAGGTCTGAGCAAATGGCCGAGACGGTCAGAGATGCTGGAAAAACAGTATGCACTTGGCACTTTAATTCTTAATGCTTTGGGAAAAATAATTAAGCATTCCAGACTATAGACTATAGTTTCTTTCGATATTTATTCTCATACCCATGAAACCAGAGATTGCTCTATGCCATTTTATGTTACAGTATCAGTGCTCTCTAACTCTAGGGCTTGGTGGTCTAACATTATATCTTGTACATAAATTTGCCGCTTAACTATATAATCATCTTGTCTGCTAACTACATGAAAAGGCTCGTGAACTATAGGGTTTGGCATGCTTTCATGGCGCTTTGAAGTACAATTTTTACCTATTTTTATTTTGAAATTCTATTTAATTAAAGTGGTTCGATCTTATCTCACATGCAAATACGCTTGCGACGGAAGTTTGCGAATTTGTTTGTAACAAGTTTTAATTTAACATAGAAGTATAAAAGCTGGGAACAAAATCTTTTTAATATGGTCTACTTTTGTTTTTAACAGGTTTAGTCTAAAAGCTGGGAACAAAATCTTTTTATTATGGTATACTTTCTGTTCTATAACTAGTAGACCTTTGCATAAATAATTAGGGTGTTAATGGGTCAAGTTTGGGCCTACATTTCATGGTTTCCTTCTAAGTCACTGCTTATTTATAAGATGCGCCTCCCCAGCCGTTGTCACCTCTACTCTATAAGTTGGAGAGAGTCAACATAGATGGTGCCACATCGCGCTTCTCAGCTCTCTCCCAAGCCATTTAACTAGGGCTGTCAAAGGGTGGATTGGTCGAGTCAAAATTTTGGCAGCCCAAAGGAAAAATGGCATATGCCTGACTCAAAACCCGAAAACCCGATAAGATAAAATTCACATATTTTCATGATTGTATATATAAATATTGGGCCTATTGGGTGAAGTCGACCCAATTTTTTTCTCGACCAGACCTTTTAGTCTACCTGACCCGAAGGTTGGGCCGGATGCCTCATGCCCTGCCCAACCCGACCTGACTAGTCAAGTTCATAAGCCCGACCCAGTAAAAACTCCGGGTCAAGCGGGCTTGGTGTCGGGTCGACCTGACCCTTTAACAGCCCTCCATTTTACTTCAATATAATAATTACGCAATCTTAATTGGTGATTTCCATTAAATTTAAAAGTCGAGTGAAAATGAGGATGGAAAGTAGTAAATGGATGGTTGGGTCTCAAAAGAGAGTTAGGAAATAAGTAGAGGGATAATGGCTCCGACCGACATTTTAACACCAAATGGTGTTTAAATAATCTTACACCTTTTAACTTAAACTTTTAATTTTATACCATTAAATTGTGATTTATTATTCTGCCATGTCACACATATCTATGATGATTTTTAATTACCCAAGTGGCAATATTCATCAGGGCTGGTCCTGAGGTTTTAGGGGCTCATGTCGAGATTTTGAAACAGAGAGCTATTTATCTTAATAATTTTTTTTTTGTAATAGCTCCTAGGGCTAGTCTTAGAGATGTGTGTCACGTGGAATCAAGATTAGACCGTCTGATAGGTGCGCCATAATCTCAAGATCTATTGTATGGAAGATTGTGACAAAAAACGATCTCCATCTTTAAAGCAACCAACAAATTTTTTTATGATGGAAATGCGTGTGTTCTTCACATGAAAATAGGTGCTAATAACGCTACCTTTTCTAGAATTCCTTACATTATTTTTATTTTCGAAATTTATATATTAATTAAAGTTTTTATTTCTACACATAATTTAGTAAACCACTCTAATGGTTGAATTAGAGATTTCTGATTCATAGGTTCTAGGTTTAAACCTTCTTATGTATAAGGTTCTCCTTAAACCTGCATGCAAGTAGGGTGACTTGTGTCCATCGCCCCACTTGACACTCCCTGGGGCTGGCCCTGATATCCATCATTGGAACATGTCTGTGCTAAAGGTTCATACTTACAAGCAGATGTAAACCATCTGATCGGTGTATATTAATATCAACCATTAAAATTAAGAACAATCGTACAAATCAAATGGTTTGGATTTCCCAAAAAGTGTGATTTCTAGGCCCCTAGCCATTTAATGTATTTTATATCAGTTTGAGGGTATGAATTTCTAATATCATAAGCCATTAAATGGTGTAAGATTCTCTAAAGGGTGATTTACTTAAAAAGGCCCTATGCTGTTTTTATAACCCAATAATCGAATGTTGTTTTGTATAGTCCAACAGCGCCCCAACACCTTTTGAATGGTCATCCAAGCCATTTGCACAGGCACCTCTTAAACGGGTAATGACCTTTTTACCCTTGAATGGTTTTGTGCTCTCTCTTCTTCTGTTAACAGATTTTGCTTCTCATTTAGGTAAGATTGTTGGTTCTTTTAGATACCCAATTCAATAAAAGCCCCCAGAAACAAAAATTTTAAAAATCCATTAAATTCTAGAATATATTTGCTAACTTATGGAATTTCTACTCATTTAGGTGAAGAATATTTGTTCTTTTATAACAATTTGATCAATATAATTGTCTAGAAGTAAAAAATATATGATTTTAGGATTTATGGAGAAGAAGACCCATCCTTCTCAAACTCACCGGATCTCAAATAAGGCCTAATAATTTTGGTGTTTAAACACTTTTCGGCATTGCCATTTTGGGTGTAAACCTTAATCATTTTGGGGGGCCGGACCGCCATCATCAGAGCTCAAATAAATGCCAGCGTCGGAAGAGCACCACCAGGTTCGCCGAACCACCATCATAAAAATGATATTTAAATAGCTCCGGCAATGTTGTTTATTTTAGCTCCAAATTCGTGGGAGAAGAAGACCCCTCAGGTTCGCTAGACCGCCATCAGAAAACCAAGAGTTTTCTTCTTCTTTTTTCTTCTTCTGCATTTTTTGCCAGAGAAGAAGACCCCCATGTGCCGGAGAAGAAGACTCACAACGACCGGTGAAGAAACATCCCCCAACGATCAGTTTCCGGCGAAAAGGAAGAAGAAGAAGAAAAAAAAGAAAAAGACGCCCATATGTCGAAGAAGAGAGAAGAAGACGCCCAACAAGTGTCGAAGAAGAAGACGCTCAGCAGGTGCCAATGAAGAAGACTCAGCGCCCTGTGAAGAAAACGCTCCAAACTATTGCAATTTATAGGCAAAGGCTTTTCAGTAATTTCAGTACAATAGTTTAAGCACCGTGTGAAATGCCCGACCCGTTTTGAAGCTACATGGGCGCTATCTCGTATTTAAAACTAATTTTGACGGATTTCGTGATAAATTAGTTTGAGGGGTGTGAATTAATACTTTTCTCTTCTTTAAATACCATTCGCTGTTTAAATGAAGGTTAAATAATTGGCAAACACGCACATCGTTTGTGCCAGTTTGGTCCGGTTTTAAAACAATGAAAAGTTGTGTCACCCACTTTGGCATTATTGATTTGCTTCTTTAAAAATTTGCATCGCAGATTTCAGATTTAAGCAAGCTCGAATTTTTTGAGCCCAAATAATTTAGGCCCAAGCCGAATCAATTTTTCTCCAGATCATAGTCTTAGAGAAGCCTTGATTTGGTCAAATATCTAATGGGGGATTTTAAATGCAAATAAATACTATTGGATTACATTTATCAAATTGGTTTGTTTAAAGATAATGAGATCTTTGTGTAGATAATCACCTATGCCATCTTTTATAAAATAAATTCCCCTATAAAACTTTGATGACTCAGACCCACATGTCACAATATTATTCGGTTCTGGGTTTAGGTCTCCACCCCGGTTTTATTTTTGGGCGATTTACTGAAGAAGGCCCTGCGCCTCTTTTTATAACTCAGTAGTCGGCTCCCAGGATTTGATAACGCCAGAGCGCCCCAGCACCTCTCAACGGGCGATGTAGGCAGATCGGTGCAGGTAGTTGGAAGGGGTAATGTCCTTTTTACCCTTCATATATATATACCCTTAAATTTCTGTAAATTACAACTATGCCCAAAAAAAAGCAAAGCCCTAATCGATTTGCTTCTCTTAGGTTCGATGGTGGGTAGAGGGCGATTTAGGGCGACTTTCTTCAGCGGATCCATGAGCAAACAGATGGTGGACTCAGTTAAGGTGGCTCGCCGTGGTTCCGCTCCAACGCTTCGACTCTTAGCCTGTCGCTCTTGAGAAGAAGGCTCTTCTCGCTCTGCTTTATATTTGAATGCCCTTCGGCTCTTCTCTCCAAGCTTTACTAACTGCCTCATCCACAAATCTAACAAGCCAGAATCAAGGTCTTAAGGGCGATTTAGGGAAGAAGGCCCTGGGCCTCTCGGCTCTTCTCTCCAAGCTTTACTAACTGCCTCGTCCACAAATCTAAGAAGCCAGAATCGAGGTCTTAAGCTAGCAAAGCCAGAATCGATTTTCTTCTCTTAGCTTCAGTCGTGGCTAGAGGGCGATTTAGGGCGATTTTCTTCTGCTGGTTTTTGTGTTTCTTCTCGCAGCACATTCATCTTTTGATTAAAAGTGCGTGCGATTTAGGGTTTCCGGAGAAGAAGGTGCGTGCGATTAAGGCCTCAGTCCTCTCCAAACGCGACGGCTCTTTGCCCCTCGACGAAGCCTCTGTTGTCGCTCAATCGATCGAAGAAGAAGCCTTCTCCACCACCTCTCTCTCCTACAACGGCGAAGACGACGAATAGGGGTTTTAAGGTTTGTTCGTGATCCATCGTTTCATTTTTCATTTAATTTTTGTAGTATTTAGCGCCTGTAGATGTTTTTGTAGACGATGAGTCAGCTTATTTGGAATAAGAATCAATGGCCCGAATCGAATAACTAAAAATGAATTCTTTTGATTCATTTGGTTCTCAGGCTTAGTTACTTATGGGGCATATCCATTGTAATAAACTTAATTCTCCCTTCCCAGTAATGTATTTTAAAATATTGAAACCTTTAAATGAACCAAAATATTTGGGGGGCTCTTCCACCCTTATAGAATGAGCATGGGTAATAATTTCGTATTGATAATCCAAAGGGGTAGCTCATTTAAGTCAGGCTTCCCCAATGGTCACCGGTTCGAGTCCTCTTACGAGCCAATGAGTATTCATACACATTCTCAGTACACGTGTCTGATGCACAATAAAAATAATAATAATAAAAAGAATTTGTGGGCAAGAGTATCATTATAATTATTTATTTAAATTAAAAGTGTCCTACGTGAGTTTTATATGGCCCATAAATGGTGTTTTAGGCGGTCATCTATACGATATTGAAGTCTTAATTGAGCCCATAATTAAAAGGTCCAAAAATCGGGTTTTAAGGGTGATTTAACTCTCCTATTAATGAAGGTTTGTTTGTGACCCATTGTTTC
The DNA here is from genome assembly GCA_021018995.1 of Chloranthus sessilifolius. Taxonomy (NCBI): domain Eukaryota; kingdom Viridiplantae; phylum Streptophyta; class Magnoliopsida; order Chloranthales; family Chloranthaceae; genus Chloranthus; species Chloranthus sessilifolius. The sequence goes on from CM037589.1 coordinate 34,207,062, forward strand.
ATTTTTTATTTAATTTTGGTAGTTTTTTTAGCCCCCTGTTTATATATTATAAAGTTCCTTTTATCAGCAAATATGCGAAAGCTACATAAACTAGCAACATTATATTATAGTCACTACGTTGGGCTAGTGGAGAGGCTACATAAACATCAGTAATTCTGTCATCTTTACTTTCCCTCTCATCATGCAACATGTGTCTTAACCTTCTATGCTTCAGTTGAGTAACCCTCTTTTTTCTCTATGGCAATACTCACCATTTTCGCTATAGTTTAGCGTACAGCGAAATGAGTAGATAAATAGTATTACCAAAGCCAATCGAAGTAAGATCAAGGCTGTGTTTGGGGCTCTTCTTTATGGCATTGTGTTTGGTTGTAAGTATTCTTAGCTCTTTTAGAGAGTGTATTCAATCTAAGTCTATGTAAAAGAGCAATTTAAACTCTTTAAATGGGCTACTCTTTGCCTCCAAAGAGCAATCCATCGTCATAACTCGAGGCTATGACGATGGTGAGCCATGATATCATTGCGCATCGAAGTCGACAACCCTTTGGTATGCAGCCTTTGGACTTTTGAGACATGTGTCCATTTCAATGCTTATTTTGAGTTGGTGCATATCTAAAGGTCCTCACTACACAACTAACATGAATCGTTCACTATCTACAATGAGTTTAGAGATGTAATATGATTGAACGAGTATATGTATGTGCATACTCCATTGAGTTTAGAGATGTAATATGATTGAACGAGTATATGTATGTGCATACTCCATTGAGTTTAGAGATGTAATATGATTTTGTTGTGTTTGACGAGCGTTCTACTTTGTGTTTGATATTCTAACACATTTACGAAATTGATTCAGAGGAAAATTATATTACTAAATCAAACGTGGCCTATCGGTAAGGCAGATGTCGAAAAAATTGGTATGTTTTATCGACAATATTGTTGGGTCTTATATTGCTCCTAGTATAGTCAATGTAGCAGAGTTTGTAATTATACATGTTTGAATAAATGTGTTCAGGAATGTGCATGTAATCCAAGTAGACTCCACGAATTTCTGTCCTCTCTATCCACATCTGAGAAGCAAGCCATTACGTCAACATCCTTTGGACACCTCGTTGAGATCGCCGATGTACGCATATGTACCAGACTTATCTATTTGATGATCGAGAAGTATGATTTTCTGAAGCAATGATTTGACATAGGCGGTAGTTTATCGTTTTCACATCTATGAAATGGTCGTGTGATTATCGCCCTAGACGAGTCGATAAACGGAAAAATTTCATAAGAAAGTTGGGGAGCATGAAGTGAAGTTATTTTGTGGTAAGTATTTTGGTAAAAAGGAAGAGGTTTCGAGGGTGGAAATTGAGGCCATTTTGGAGGAGATAAATTCGGAAGAAAACATTGACGACTTTAGAAGAGTCTCCTTATTGTATTTTCTTGTGTGCTTTTTGATACCAAATAAAGAGCAAACGATCAGCATAGAGTACATGTATATGATCTTTGACATTGCGGAATTCAATAGTACTATGTGGGGGAAGATTGTATACGATGAGCTCTTGAAAGGTTTGGAAGACTGCTCAAAGAAGTTTAAAACATATAAGAAGCACACTCATCTTAACGGTTGTGCATATGCCCTCCAGGTACTTTCACGCTTTATAATTTTAGTAGTTGTTAGATACATTAGAAAAGATAATAGATTTCAATACCTCATACTTCTTATCAGGTATGGGCCCTTGAACGACAATTGCCTTAGCTCCCTGCTTCAATACCCATGAGATTTCCAAGGTATCAGAGGTACTACTCATATGTTCCGCTACAGCACGAAATGTATGAATTCGCTTTGAAAAGTGTCGAGGTAAGAGAGCCTATAACTGTGTTGTTGCTTTAGTGGTATATATTTTATCAAAATTTATGTTGATGATGAAATATAATGGTTTTCAGAGGTGACCGAGATTAAAGTCACACTTCGTGAATCTAGGATGTCGGTCATTCTTGATGCCTTGAACGCAAGAGCACTAGAAGGCGTAAAGGCGAGTTGGTTCTAAAAGTAGCCAGTAGAGAATCAGATGCGATTGATGAAGAAAGAAATGCATGATTTGAAGGTATTATATAAAAGTAAAAATTAGGGGGCTTCATGATTTTCTTTTCATTTTCGTTTCAGTATAATGTCATAATAATATAAAATATGTTAATACAGCACCCGAAGAAGAAAAAGCCTTCGGTATCAGAATCCAAAGTAGAAGGTGTACATATGAAGTCGTCGGAGAAAGTCCGAAAGGTAGTACAGAACATTGTTCAATTCATTTATAATCAACAATTAGTGCCCTGGGACAAATATTCACATCATTACCCACTTGCGTACTAAATAGGAATCAGGGATCAATACAACACCTCGAAGTGAAAGTGTAAGACAACAGAGGAATGACCAGCGAAATAACGCTCCCATGGTATCGCCTCATATTTTTTACCTAGATTATCTTTTTTAAAATACTATCCCATTAATGTTATTGACATCATTTTTTTTTAAGATTTTCTTTTTTAAAATAGTATTTCATTAATGTTATTGACATCATTACGCACTCGCGTACTAAACAGGGATCATGGATCAATACTACCGCTCCAAGTGACAATGTAAGACAACAGAGGAATGAGCAACCAAATAACGCTCCGACGGTATCACCTCGTATTTTTAACTCAGATTTACCTTTTTAGAATGCTTCACATGAATTTTTAAGATAAAAATTTTTCTCTATCATAAAACAGGGGTATAACATGAGATTTTCATTTGAATCAAGAGAGGAGGATGCGACAGTACCAAAGAATACTGGAGTTGAAAAGGATTTTATCGACATCGAGAGTGATGGGCAAGAACTGCTACGAGATAATTCTACAAATCCAACCGTAGGTCAATCTAGAAATTATAACGTAGAGGGCATGAAAGAGGAGTTGCACAAGTCCTTTGAAGAAATAGGGAAAAGAGTGCCGAGAAAGTCATGTTGGTTGAAAACTCCATATCAAGCATATGAAAATCCGAGGAGAACGAAGAATAAGATGAATGCTAAGGAGGTGCGTAAGTTTTTTTTACTATAATAATAGATCAGTTCAATACCCATGCTTACTCTAACTCTGTATAGCAAGTGGGGTTCGAAAATCACACTGCTAAACGAGAATTAAGCTTCGAAGAAAATTGTCTCATCGAAAAGTACTGGCGTGACCCGAATGACAAGTTAGTTTTCGTGTACCTATTTTATTTGACTCCTACTTAGGCATTAGGAAGTATGTTATGATTTATAACAATTAGTTAAAATTTTGTACAGTCTCTTCGTTAATCCTCATGGGGTAAACGTGAAGAAGAGTTCATGTCATTATAAGGGAGAAGTGATACCCCTCTCAGAGCTTCGAACACTACGTCCCCCGGTTTGGCTATCAGGAGCGGTAAGAAAGTGCCTAATTCATTGTCGTAAATAATTGAGACGCTTAAATTAGATATGTTTGTGACATTACTAATTTTTAACGGTGAATAATATAGGTTATGGATGCGTATAGTTTTGTTAAAGAAAAGAAAAATACAAGGATCAATTCCATGTGCCATATTTTTCATATATCTTGTAAGTCGTATCATCATCCCATACAATCCTTTCATTATGAATGAAATTAGGTACTTACCGCATTTCTGCCATCGTGTTTTGTTGTGTAATGCGATAAGGAATATGAGAAACTCGTGGTCTTGGATAAAGATGCAAAGAAATTGGATGGTTCATTGCCAACAACCTTAATATTAAGTCGCAATTTAATAAAAGCCTCTGACCCAAAACATGTTGGATATCCAATTACTAGGGTCGATAAGGTAATATTTGTTGAGTTGGGTTCTAAAATTTCCATTTGGGCTTTATCATGCGAATAATTGGTTGATTTTGTGTGCGTATTTATTTCCCATACATGAGTCACCCGGACATTTTATTATCAATGTAAAGGAGAAGAGGGTTGAGGTCCTCGATTCATTGGATTGTAATCCTTTGTCGAAGTACCAAGAGGAAACTATTGTGTTGGTAAGTTTATTTGTCATAGAACATATTAAACTACTCCCATGGTTGTGTTAAACATTGCTAACTACGTTTCTTCCTGGAAGATATATAGAAGGAATTTTTGCCACTGCTATTGAGCCATCTGGGAGACGACATGTTGGATTTGGGTAATTGGTCATGGTTGGGTCCTGCAGACATTCCTAGGCAGACCAATGGCTGGGATTGTGGAATGTTCGTCCTAAAATATATAGATTATTCTTCCCGCGGCCTTCCCTATTCCTTCAACCAGGTAAATTTTTTTGAGTTCGTCGCCTTTACTAATTCAACTTTCTTCCTGAATTGAGTCTTTCATTTTTTGATACCAGGAAGACATGATATATTTTAGGCGGCGAACGGCATTTGAGATCATTGTGGGGGCAGCCGAACCATAGACGCTTGCTGACACAGGTATACAAATGATAGTACAAGAGAACACCTTTTTGGAATTTGTTCAGTTACATTCACTTCACTAGGCCTGATAAGCATCTAGATGTTTGTGGTAATGTCTTGTATAAGTGAACTGGTTCTCTCACATTACATTCACTAGGGGTGATTGATGTGCAGTGAAATATGATGATATTTCACCCCTAAAGACCTACATTTAGCTATCCGATGAAAGCCATTTAACATGTTTTTAGATGGTTTTAGTGATTTACAGGCCTGCAGATGTGTTGAGCATGAAATAACCCACAAGTTCAGAATATAACGTCAAATTCGTGCTACTTTGGATCATGCGGAACCTATCCCGACTTGGAGCTCAATTTGACCCTTCAAGACAGTAGATTCAGAAAATTGTCAAAACACGAAAATTGTAGAGCTCGTTGTCAGCTTTCCAACGCCACCAGAATCGCCTCAATCCGATTTCAGGATAGAAAGTTATGGCCGAAAGACCGAGACAGTGTCTGAATGCAAAGTGCAGCGGGAGTTCACGGAAATCTGGGAGGTCGATTGATCGACCCTTTTTGGTCGATCGATCGACCTGACCCAAAAGATTTGGATTTTGAAACAGAATCTGGTATGGTCGATTGATCGACCCTTTTTAGTCGATCGATCGACCAAAGACGAATTTGAGTCCGGATAGAGTTTGGCCGCGAGAAAATCTTGGAACCAAGAGTAGCGTACGTTTTGGCAATTACGGAAAAAAAGATATTCTTGGGGGATATATATATTCATCCGGGGAGTCCTAGAGAAAGGGAGGAGAAGAGGATTAAGAGGAGAAGAGGATTAAGAGAAGAAGAGGATTAGGAGGATTAGGAGAATTAGGAGCATTCTGTTTTATTCTGATTAGTTTTATTTCTTTATTTTTCTTTAGAGAGTTTTGTCTTACAGAGAGTTTATTCATTTTTTCTGCATTATTATCATTCTTCTGTGTTAGTTCTTTCTGCTTTTCTAAATCGTCGTCGAATAAAAGCTCTTTGTGGAAATTGTTAAAGCTCTTTACGGTATTTTTATATTGATGTTAGTGTTTATTTATATTTTAATTATGTTATTTACTTTTACTATGTGTGGCTAGTTTTATTAAGGATGGGGATCTAATGATTCCCATCCGAGGTATTTATTTATACTAATATCAATCTGTGATTGAGATGTCAGATGCCTTTTAAGACCCTAATATTTATTGAATATGGTGAAATCATCATTTCAGTCCGAGATCTAGGTGCTAATCATGCCCTATGATTTCAGATCTGTAATAATGATTTTATCCTAGTTATCACCCATCTCGGGGTGAAGTTTTACCACGATCTGAGGTGTGAGTGTTAATCATACACTTATGGGGTGTTAATCATACATCTCCTTGATCTCGGATTGATGGTGTGACTTTATCCCAGTGGTGAGTTCCAATCAAGATCTGAGGTGTGGGTGTTAATCATACACCTATGGGGTGTTAATCATACATCTCCGTGATCTTAGATCTATATTTTAGAACTCACGTGTGTATAGGGCAGTTCTTCTTTTGAGAAATTTGTTAAGGATTTCATATCTCAAACCACAGATTGGTATTTTATAAATAATAAACCAACGATGAGAGGATTTAGCATCCCAATCCTTATCTTTCATTAATTGTTTAATCCTTTAGATTTCGTTAGTATTTATCTGTGTTATTAAAAGTTACCATAATTCTAGGTTTTCAGTTACTGCATAAGATCTGTAGAAATTCTTTTAGTTAATTAATATTTCTGTTTTTTATATTTTCTAACTAATCCTCGTGGGAACGATCTCGTACTTTGCACCCACTGACTACATCACGATTCGTGCACTTGCGAGTATAAATTTTAGGACACATCAAGTTTTTGGCGCCGTTGCCGGGGAAAAGTGTAGAAAATTAAAAACTTTTGAAAAATAGAAAATTAATTTTAAGAATCTTTGTAGGTTTGAAATCAGGAATTTTTTTTTTTAAAATAAAAATTTTCGAAAAAAAAAAAAAAAAAAAAATTTCTCTGTGTCGATCGATCGACCAAAACAGTCGATCAATCGACTCTCCAGAATTTAAAAAAAAAATTCTCTGTGTCGATCGATCGACCAAAACAGTCGATCAATCGACTCTCCAGAATTTAAAAAAAAAAAAAAAATCTTTGTGGTCGATCAATCGACCTAGACAGTCGATCAATCGACCCAAGAAAATTTTCATTTTCCTGATTCTGTTTTTTTAAAAAAAATAAAAAAAAATTTTTAAAATTTCTGTGCACTTTATGTATGCACACGAGATCTTCCAGACATAAATCATTAGAACGTCTGAATCCTGAGATTGAGCGTACGTGTCGTTCAAATCGAAAAGAAGTTAGAACAGTCGAGGCAAGAGAACCTTCAATTCAAAATGAATGCAAGCGGTTGTGAAAATCAACATGAAAATGAGGAGGAACCAACCCCGAGGGAGTTGTTCGCCCCAATTACTACAAATACCCTTCTTGCATCACGATCTCCCAACACACCGTGGCGATTCGAAATCAATGTGATACAAATCTTACCAATCTTTCACGGTATGGATAGAGAAGATCCATATCAACATATCAAAGACTTTGTTGAAGTCTGCTCATAAGATATCAAAATTTCAATGAAGAATCTGTGAGATTACGCCTATTTCCTTTCTCTATAAAGGATAAGGCCAAAGCATGGTTAAACTCATTGCAAATTTGGATCCATAACCACTGGGATCAAATGGTTAAGAAATTTTGTCAAAATTCTTTCCCATGGCTAAGACTAATGCCTTAGGACGTGAAATCACTGATTTTACACAAGAAGATGATGAGAGATTTTATGAAGCCTGGGATAGATTCATGGATATCTTATTGAAATGTCCTCACCACGGATTCTCAAAATGGAGATTGGTCCAATGTTTTTGCAACGGATTGGATCATGCTAATCGACGTTTGATTGAATCCATGAACAGTGGAGGATTCTTGGAACTGAGAGAAAATGAATCTTATCAATTCTTGGAAAAGTTAGCGGAAGACTCACAACAATGGGACTTCTCTAGCAGTCGAGATCAGCCGAAGAAGAATCGAGATTAAGCAGGAAGCTCAGCAAAGAAAGGAGGATTGTATGTTGTGAAAGAAATACCAGACCTGATGATAAAAATAGATTTCCTCACTCAACAAGTTGAGGAATTGAAATTAAAGAAAAATATAAGTGTTGTAAATATACAACTGCACCCATGCTCATATTGTGGAGTCCAATGCACCACGGTGGCCGTCATCGCAAAATTACTTCAGAGGATCCTAGTGAACAATTGAATGCATTGAACACTTACTACGAAATCGAGGAAATGTTTTCAATGAAAACAATCCAAACAGCTTGGAAATATCATCAATTTCTCATGGAAACAGGAAATCAAAGACCCCAAGGTAGAGGTCAAGGGATGAATTTATACCGAATCAAAATTTCAATCAGGACCACAACAACAGTTTGGTCAAGGACAATTCCAACATCACTATGGAGGAGGAAACCAATTTTACCAAAATCGTAATCAAAATGTGCAACCTAGGCAATCAAATCGAATTATCGCCTCCCAATCAACAAGTCAACCAGGGTTTGCACAAAATTTTCCTCCACCAGGGTTCAATAATCAACAAGGAAATGCTGCTCCACGTCCGTACCAAAATCAATATCCTCAGAGTGAGGATATGTGGAAGTTTATTCAATCTAATACCTCTTCGATATCAAGGATAGAGACACAATTAGGGCAACTGGCGACACTCCTCTGCGAGAGAGAAAAGGGATCATTCCCGAGCCAACCAGTCCCAAATCCAAAAGGACAGATGGCTATTGAGCAAGCCTCGACCTCATCTCAGGAGGAGAGCCAACAACAGATCAAGGCTATCACTACATTGCGATCTGGGAAGGAAGTCGACAACAAAGTAGAAATGCCAGAAGAAGATGAGAAGCATGAGCCTGATGTCGAAATTGAGAAGGACAAGGAAGTAGCAGAAGAAGAGATACAACAAAACAATGTAAGAAGATTGAAGATAAGAACGAGAGAGATGAATCTCATACCCAAAGCCCCATATCCTCAAAGGCTAGTGGGACCGAAGAAGAATCGCGATCAGGAAGGAATCATTGAAATGTTTAAGCAACTGAAAATAAATATCCCCTTCCTAGACGCCATTCAACAGGTGCCAGCATATGCTAGGTTTCTAAAGGAATTAGTCACGATAAAGCGAAAGACTAATGTCCCGAAGAAAGCCTTCTTAGCAGAACAGGTAAGTTCAGTTCTACAAGCGAGACTCCCAATTAAATATAAGGACCGTGATGTCCTACAATTTCAATCATCATAGGGAGAATCATCGATCAAGCACTCTTAGACCTTGGAGCAAGTGTCAATCATGTTGCCTTACACGTGTACAAGGAACTTGAGTTGGGGAACTAAAACCTACAACTATGACCCTTCAACTTGTCGACAGTCAATTAAGATTCCTAGGGAATAATCAAGATGTTCTGATCAAAGTAGACACTTTCTACTTTTCAGTTGACTTTGTTGTATTGGATACGGAACCCACTCCTCAGCACAGAAACAATGTTCCTGTAATTTTAGGAAGACCATTTCTGGCAACATCGAATGCTCTAATCAATTGCCGAAATGGGATAATGAATTTATCATTTGGGAACATGACTGTCGAACTGAATATTTTTCATATTTCGAAACAGCCTGCTGAAGATGAAGAACATGCACAAGTTTGCATGATTGATGACATTGTGGAAAATGAATTTATTTCTTCGTAATATGAGGACCCTTTAGAGGCTGTTTAGCACATTTTGGCAAAGACTTCGATGTGGATAAGGAGATACACGAGGTCAATGAGATGCTAGACTCAACGCCTCTCTTGGGAGAAGGAGAATGTCAACTGAAAGATAAGAAGAAAGAAGAAGATTGCGAAGACGAATCGCATCAATCAAATGAAGAAGAAAAATCAAAGCTGGAACTAAAACCCTCCCTCGGATTTGAAATATGCGCACTGGATATTGATGAAACCGAGCCAGTAATTATTTCAGCGAATTTAAATGAGGACCAAGAAGAAAAGCTCATTGAAGTACTTCAAGACCACAAGAGTGCGATCGGATGGTCTATCAAAGATATAAAAGGAATCAGCCCAACGGTGTGTATGCACCGAATTCATCTGGAAGAGAGCGCTAAACCCTCAAGAGAACCACAACGTCGATTGAATCCCATAATGCAAGAAGTGGTAAGAAATGAGATCATTGTCGCTCGATGTCGGGATCATATATCCAATCTCCGATAGCACATGGGTGAGCCCAACACAAGTGGTTCCCAAAAGTCCGGAGTTACGCAGTGAGAAATGAGGAGAATGAGCTAGTACCAACGAAAGTTCAAACTGGCTGGAGAGTGTGTATTGACTACAGGAAGTTAAATTCCATGACTAGAAAGGATCACTTTCCTCTCCCATTCATTGACCAAATGCTAGAAAGATTGGCAGGGCACCAATACTATTGTTTCCTTGACGGCTATTCTGGGTATAATCAAATAGTCATTGCACCAGAGGATCAAGAAAAGACAACATTCACATGTCCCTTTGGAACGTTTTCTTATCGTCGAATGCCGTTCGGACTTTGCAATGCTCCGGCTACATTCCAAAGGTGTATGCTGAGTATATTCTCTGATATGGTGGAAAGATTTCTGGAAGTCTTCATGGATGATTTTTCTATTTATGGAGACAACTTCGGTGATTGTTTGTATCATCTTTCTCTGGTTCTTGCAAGATGTGAAGAGAAAAATCTAGTTCTAAATTGGGAAAAATGTCATTTCATGGTGAAAAGTGGAATCGTCCTGGGACATATCATCTCATCCCGTGGTATTGAGGTGGACAAAGCTAAGGTAGAATTAATTTCAAACCTCCCACCACCAAGAACAGTAAAAGAAGTTAGGTCATTTCTTGGACATGCCGGTTTTTATCGACGTTACATAAAGGATTTTAGCAAAGTTGTAAACCATTGTGCCACCTACTGGCTATAGGTGCCCCATTCATCTTTGATGAAAAGTGTACACATGCCTTTGAAAGCATTAAGGCAGAATTGGTCAAAGCCCCTATCATCCAATCACCAGATTGGAAGCTCCCATTCGAGATAATGTGTGACGCATCGGATTATGCAATCGGTGCTGTTTTGGGACAACGGGTAGAGAAAGTTCCGCATGTCATTTACTATGCAAGTCGCACCCTCAATGATGCGCAACTGAATTATTCTACCACCAAAAAGGAACTCCTGGCAGTAGTCTTTGCTTTGGACAAGTTTCGATCCTATTTGTTGGGATCCAAACTGGTAGTGTTTACTGACCAGGTCGCTCGCTGTTACCTCTTTTCAAAGAAAGATGTAACAGCTCGATTAATCCGATGGATTCTACTCTTACAAGAATTTGACTGGAAATCAAAGACAAAAGGGATCGAGAATGTCGCTACGATCATTTGTCTCAATCATTATTGAAAAAGCTGAGGATCTGACTCCAATTTTAGAAAATTTTCCTGATGAACAATTGTTCACTGTTGAGAACCTGCCATGGTATGCAGATCTGATTAACTATTTGGTGACGGATCAGATACCTGAGCAGTGGAATAATAACGAAAAAGTTGTCTTACGAGCGCGAGCCAAGCATTATTTCTTCGAGGACCCGTTCCTGTTCATTTATTGTGCTGATCAGATCATCAGATGGTGCATTCCAGAACAGGTACTGTCTAAAGTCATCTCATTTTGTCATGAGTTGTCCAGGCGAGGACATTTTAGCTCAAAGAAGACAAAGATTGTCCAATGTGGATTTTATTGGCCAACAATGTTTAAAGATTGTCATCATTGCATTTCATGCGAATTGTCAAATGTCATGTAATTTCAAAAGAAATATGATGCCTTTAAATCCAATCCTGGAAGTTGAACTGTTTGACGTATGGGGAATAGACTTCATGGGTCCATTCCCAAATTCTTTTGGAAATTTATACATCTTGGTTGCGGTGGATTATGTCTCAAAATGGGTGGAAGCACTGGCCAGTAAAACCAATGACCACAGAGTGGTGGTTAAGTTCCTCAAAAATAAATTATTTCCAAGATTTGGTACTCCACGTGTAATTATTAGTGATGGCGGAAAACACTTTTGTAATAAAGTTTTCGCTCAGCTGCTGAAGAAATATGGGATCACTCACAGGGTGGCTACACCATACCACCCTCAAACTAGTGGACAAGTCGAAGTTTCAAATAGAGAAATCAAACGTATTCTAGAGAAAACGATAAGGCCCAATCGGAAAGATTGGTCGTTGAAATTAAACGACGCACTGGGCCTATCGACAAAGATTCAAGACTCCCATCTAATGTCCCCCTATCGGATGGTTTTGGCAAAGGTTGTCATTTACCCGTTGAATCGAACATCGGGCCTATTAACAGTAAGTCTTTAAACTTCGATTTGCAGAGTCGATAAGCGAAAATTAGAAATTACGTAATTAGAGGAAGTGCGTGATGCATATGAGTGTGCCAAATCCTACAAGGATCGTAGCGTGTTCATGATTCTTCTATTTTGAGAAAATCATTCACCGTAGGGGCGTAAGGTGTTGTTGTATAACCTGCATCGCATCTGCTCTCGAAAACTCAAAACCCGTTGGAGCGGTCCTTTCATTGTCAATCGAGTGTTTCCCAGCAAGCGCTTGAGTCAGGCAATTTTGCAATGAAAGTACATTTCGTGTCAATGGGCAACGGTGAAACCGTTTTGGATAATTTTATTGAGAAGATTGATGATCTTGAACCGAGCAATCCTAATCACGGATAAAATATAAATTTTGAATGCCTGCCTAGCGACATTAAACTTAGCGCTTCTTGGGAGGCAACCCATGTTATTTTTGTGTTTGTCTAAAGCTAAAAAAAAAAAAAAATGTGGTCGATCGATCGACCTAACCAGTCGATCGATCGAGGATCGGAAATGGGAATTAATCAATGCGCCAAAAGTTTTCAATTTTGTCTGTTTTGGGTGATCGATGGACTCTTCATGGGCGATCGATCGACTATGCGCATTTAAACTTGAATTCAATGCCGGTCGATCAAATACGCATGCAAGTCGATCGATCGACTCAGAGGGTCGATCAATCGACCATTTCAAAAGTCTTAACGCCAGACCGCTGACGCTGGGAGTATTTCATGTCAGTGACGACCGATCGACTTCCTCTGGTCGACCGTGCGACATTAATTTTGGATATCGCGCTTTGATTGCGCGTCTTTTCGATGCTGGTGTCGATCGATCGACATATACATGTCGATCGATCGACTTATACATCTCATCCAACAGAGGGTGCCTCTGTTTATTTAAAGGACCGAAGCGTCCTCCCTTTTCCACACCGCTTTCCATGTTTGAAATTCTGCGGCCGGTCTCGACATTCCTTCCGACATTCTTTGTGATGGCGTCATCCTCTTCCGCCGCCTTCGCGGCGTCACGATGGCGTTTTTAGCGGCGACCAAAAAGGTCGTTTGCCACTAAAGAGCTATCCTCAATATACTTACGATCTCTGCATTTCAGCGATGCCGAATCGCCATCTCTCTTGCATACATCTCGCTCCACCTTCATTTCTTGATGACTCCACCGATATCAACGTCTGGGCGGTCGTCGCCTATTTTATCAAAACATGGTTTGGGTGGTGCCTCCACCATCACCAATGAGGCGGCCCATTTCACCGTTCCATCGATGGTTGGAAGCGAAAAATCTATCCGCCGCACGATCGCGATGTCTTTGGATTGATGGATGAGCGACCATTGGACCACCCACTTGGTGAAGAATTGGACCTTGAGCAAGGCCCAATGATCGATGATATGTGCAATGGTGTGTATGTGGCCGCGAATTGCGACTAAACGATCGGCTCTTCCACGCGACATCCTATTGTGGGATATTGTAGTGTCGTAGTCTTTGCCACGGGCATACCGAGAGAATCGACCTCGGTGAAGGCCCTATACGGTGCCTACAAGCGCCTCTGTTGAACATCCCCGGTTTTTGCATGATTCGATGTGGCGCGCCACGATGAAATTGTTAACCCTCCCGCCGGTGACGCCGCCTCATCTATTTCCTCATCCGGTGATGCAACTTTTGCACTACCTTGGTTTTCCTTTTATTTTGATGATAATATTGGGACCTTGGCATTTTATCGCTATGGGTCACAATGGAGAAGGAGCATATGTTGGGCACTATCGATGCACACCGCCCAACGCTGCCGAGTGCGCCAGAAGACGCCATCGAGCTCGAACTCGCTGAGCCGAGTGTGCAACCGAACCGGTCGCAATGAGGGACCCTCCCTCGACTTGATGCGTGCTCGGATCAACTCCTTGATCGATGAAAGCAAGTAATATAATCGCAATCTTTCGTGCAGGTCATTTATACATCAGGTGGGTCAACACCTGTGGCCCGATGGCTATGACGAGATGCGAGCTCGCGCTAGGCAGGCGGAGGACGATGATGATGATGATTAGGTTTAGGATTTCCTTTTTGCATTGTTTTTGTTGTTGTTACTTTTTAGTTTTAGGTTTCTTAGTATTGTAGGACTAGCCTTTCTTTCAGTCTTTCGATATTTGTAAAAAAACAAAAAAGAAAAAAAAAATTATAATAAAATTTTTTCTTTCTGTTCATTTTTTTTACTGTTGTGCACTCTGATCACAGTCGATCAATCGACCATGACTGGTCGATCGATCGACTTTGCAAAAAAAAATAATAAATCATGACCATTCATGGTCAATCGATCGACTCTGCTGCAGACATCTTGTCAGACGATCAATCGACCATCTCTGGTCGATCGATCGACTATGCCTTTCATTTCGTAGTCACCGTTCGTTGACCTGATTAGTCGATCGATCGACACTTCTAAGTCGATCGATCGACCGATCGGTTTCCAAAACTTTTAGGTTGTTTAGTACGATAGGATTCTTTGTTTTGCTTCGTAGACGTCTTTTACCATATCTCAAACACTTCTTTTCTATTTATTCCATGCACCCTTCACCCTTCCTTCTCATATTTCATCAATGGTCAGCAGACTTTATTTTACAAGTCGCTCTAAGGAAGATGAATGAACCCAAAAAGAAACGGGATCGCTTATCGGAGCACACCCTCGTTGGATCTCACCAATGTCAATGTCGTTGATCTGGATCCTCTCCTGATTCGGTTTGGGAAGAGCCAGCACGTAAAAGAGTGAATCGCTCCGTCCAATCAACCCCATCCTTCTCCACTGATATCGAGATGATTGATTTGGATGCGCCTCCGTCACCGCCCGTTCTCCGAAATTCACCATCTATTCCACCTGAGACTTGGGCGAAATTATATCCATCTCCACAGCTTCGGGATCTGGCCTCGAGTAGTGTGCCACACCCATCTTCACCACCGTCGGCAGTGATTCTTGATTCCTTGCATCGGCATAGGATCACCACTGCAATGTGGGATTTCGCGTTTCCAAAGCTGAAGCCCAGTGAGGGGAAGTGTCGATATCAACCAGTTTTTATGATGATCTACGAAGTTTAGGAAGTTTACGAAGTTTAGGAAGTTTAGGAAGTTTAGGAAGTTTAGGATTTAGGATTTAGGTTTTAGGATTTATTAAGTTTTTTTCTTTTCTTTTTGTTTTGTTTAGTTTAGTTTAGGTTGTTTTTCTTTTCCTAAATACTGTAGCTATATTCCCTTCAATATATTTTTTGTAATGTTCCGATTTGATCTGACTATTCTCTTTTTGATCTTTGTGTTGAGGTACTTCTTTCAAACAGGTTTGGGGGTGCGCTACTTCTTTCAGTCAATGAGGACATTGTCAGCTTTAGGTTTGGGGGTATGGTTACGTCATTTATTTGTTTTATTTGAAATAAAAAAATAAAAAAAAAAATAATAAAAAAAAAATAATTTTATTTTTGAAGTCATCATGCACATTATTTTACGATTGTTTTCAAACTTTAGTTGATGATGCATGTGAATTTAATTTTGAGAATAATAGTGTCATATTTTGATTACTTGTATCTAACATGATGAAGCTTGATGTGATATGTGGTGGATAATTTTGATATTCATGCTTAGACTTTTTACACTGATACCAAGCTAAGACTTAGAAATTGATGAACTGTTTTGAATGTTGAATCTTAGGTTCTTAGTGAAGACTAAACCCAGTGAGCTTTAGAGCTAATTTCCCGTCATTGATGAGTGAATATATAAACTCGGAGTTTTCTTTGAATACGATTTATTTTGCATAATCTCATACACTTCATTTTGACTTGTGACTTTGCATGAAATCAAATTTATATCATTATGTTAGAATGTACTGTATATCTACTCAAGACAAATAGGCAAAGTTACTATCTTTTAAAGACATGATTGAAGGCAATCTTTGGCTCGTTTGTGCTTAAAATGCCCCACCTCAAATAAATTTATCTTTCTAGTACCCCTTTGAGCCTATTGAAAAATTTACCTTTATACATTCTTTGATAAGCCACGTTAACCTTTAACCCTTCACCATTTCTGAAAATTCAGCTTTACCCTTCTTATTTCTGAGAAATTAGGAACGAGGATGAGTGAGCGAAAAGAGTAAGTGGAGAGAATCGAGTTGTGGTGTTTCGAGAGTGTATGGGGAAAATAAAAAGAAAAAGGGGAGAGAAAAAGAAAAAGAAAATTGTGAAAAAGAATGAAAAATCTGAGGTGCTTTAAAAAAAAAAAAAAGGAAAAGAAAAGTGAGTTGAGAAAAATAGAAAAAAATTGAGAAAAATAGTGAGAGATTAGAAAAGAAAAAGAAGAGAAATAAAAAATCAAAAAGTTGTTTCTTTTCTAATTTCTCAGAAATTTTGAATCCCAACTTCCAATTCTTTCTTACCCTTTCCTGAGCCCCATTACAACCCTAAAAAGACCTTCATGATCTGATCTTGCATTAGTAACTGCCTTGTGGAGAGTAAATATGTGATACTTATGACACTTGATATGACATGCTTAGGATATACAAGTATCTTCTTATGAGATTTATTTTTGTTCATTGATTGCATCGTGTTTCATTTATTATGTGAGACCTTTTTATTTGCTTTGTATTGACATCTCACATATGTGCGAAAACTTATCCACTATCGGCGTCGTTATATTTTGAGAGTATACCTACAGTGAGGATTGAGTCAAAACAACAGATCCAACGGTTTTCCGTTTGAACTAGTTCTGAGATGAATGAATTTTGGTTTGGTTATGCACACACTTCACGTTTAGGCATGAATGGATGAGCTATCTAACGATTTGAGCATTAGACTAAGTTGAATGGATATTAGTATGATTAGTATAACATTGTTATTTAAAATTGAGGATTCGCATGTTGAATTGATTAATGATTTTTGTTTTTGAATGGTATATATGTTATCAAAATCATGTTTTGAAAACTGAATTTTATCGATGATTTCAAAAATATATTGAAGTTTGTGGGTAACTTCACTGTAAACCCTCAGGAGACAAAACTCCTCCACTAGGGATCACCTAGCGGTTTAAAGGCTTGTTGCATATGCTAAATGCAATCGTGTTCCCTACGAAAGTGGCATTCTTTACTTTTCTTAGGTTGTTAGTTTATTTTTCAGTATTGTTTATCTTCTCCTTTGCTCGAGGACTAGCAAAGTGTAGGTTTGGGGGTATGATGTGCAGTGAAATATGATGATATTTCACCCCTAAAGACCTACATTTAGCTATCCGATGAAAGCCATTTAACATGTTTTTAGATGGTTTTAGTGATTTACAGGCCGGCAGATGTGTTGAGCATGAAATAACCCACAAGTTCAGAATATAACGTCAAATTCGTGCTACTTTGGATCATGCGGAACCTATCCCGACTTGGAGCTCAATTTGACCCTTCAAGACAGTAGATTCAGAAAATTGTCAAAACACGAAAATTGTAGAGCTCGTTGTCAGCTTTCCAATGCCACCAGAATCGCCTCAATCCGACTTCAGGATAGAAAGTTATGGCCGAAAGACCGAGACAGTGTCTGAATGCAAAGTGCAGCGGGAGTTCACGGAAATCTGGGAGGTCGATTGATCGACCCTTTTTGGTCGATCGATCGACCTGACCCAAAAGATTTGGATTTTGAAACAGAATCTGGTATGGTCGATTGATCGACCCTTTTTAGTCGATCGATCGACCAAAGACGAATTTGAGTCCGGATAGAGTTTGGCCGCGAGAAAATCTTGGAACCAAGAGTAGCGTACGTTTTGGCAATTACGGAAAAAAAGATATTCTTGGGGGATATATATATTCATCCGGGGAGTCCTAGAGAAAGGGAGGAGAAGAGGATTAAGAGGAGAAGAGGATTAAGAGAAGAAGAGGATTAGGAGGATTAGGAGAATTAGGAGCATTCTGTTTTATTCTGATTAGTTTTATTTCTTTATTTTTCTTTAGAGAGTTTTGTCTTACAGAGAGTTTATTCATTTTTTCTGCATTATTATCATTCTTCTGTGTTAGTTCTTTCTGCTTTTCTAAATCGTACGTACTGGGAATAAAAGCTCTTTGTGGAAATTGTTAAAGCTCTTTACGGTATTTTTATATTGATGTTAGTGTTTATTTATATTTTAATTATGTTATTTACTTTTACTATGTGTGGCTAGTTTTATTAAGGATGGGGATCTAATGATTCCCATCCGAGGTATTTATTTATACTAATATCAATCATGATTGAGATGTCAGATGCCTTTAAGACCCTAATATTTATTGAATATGGTGAAATCATCATTTCAGTCCGAGATCTAGGTGCTAATCATGCCCTATGATTTCAGATCTGTAATAATGATTTTATCCTAGTTATCACCCATCTCGGGGTGAAGTTTTACCACGATCTGAGGTGTGAGTGTTAATCATACACTTATGGGGTGTTAATCATACATCTCCTTGATCTCGGATTGATGGTGTGACTTTATCCCAGTGGTGAGTTCCAATCAAGATCTGAGGTGTGGGTGTTAATCATACACCTATGGGGTGTTAATCATACATCTCCGTGATCTCAGATCTATATTTTAGAACTCACGTGTGTATAGGGCAGTTCTTCTTTTGAGAAATTTGTTAAGGATTTCATATCTCAAACCACAGATTGGTATTTTATAAATAATAAACCAACGATGGGAGGATTTAGCATCCCAATCCTTATCTTTCATTAATTGTTTAATCCTTTAGATTTCGTTAGTATTTATCTGTGTTATTAAAAGTTACCATAATTCTAGGTTTTCAGTTACTGCATAAGATCTGTAGAAATTCTTTTAGTTAATTAATATTTCTGTTTTTTATATTTTCTAACTAATCCTCGTGGGAACGATCTCGTACTTTGCACCCACTGACTACATCACGATTCGTGCACTTGCGAGTATAAATTTTAGGACACATCAGTGATAGGCATCTAGATGGAATTGATTCTCTCACATTCACTGAACCCTATATTCACTGAACCCTATATTAATTTTTTTGGCTCAATTAATGCAGTAGGTCCTCAAAATTGTTTTCTCCCAATCTTCGATGCGAATTTTATTTTCAATGAGGGTCATCAAATTAGACAACACACATTTTTAATGACACTACAAAAAAAAGGAATTTTGGAGACGGTTATTATAGACGGGTTTTCGAAGCCGTCTCCACTAACCATTTATTAAAGACAGCTATTCAAAAGCCGTCTCGAATGTTTTTATTAGGGACGGCTAAGGCCGTCTCGAATGTTTTTTCTCTCTTTAAAGATTTTTCAACACTTGCTCTATGAGGCTCGTTTTTATATCAATATTCAATAAGTTCTTATAGCTCCTCTACAGTGAAAACCTATCCCTCGTGTTTCATACGAGATATAGATAGATCTATCCCTTTAAGAAATGCATAAGTTTTGGCATATAAACCTATTGTTCAATAGCAACTCATTGGTTGAGTTGATTAGTTTACATAGTTTTGTTAGTGGACGAGTTAACCTACAATGCAATGAATTATATATATATATATATATATATATACCATTAAATATTGACTCATTGGGTGAGTTGATTAGTAGATATATTTTTATTAGTAGATGAGTTAGACACTAAGAACTTACAATGCGATAAATGGTATTTACCTTGTTAAAATCCTCAAAAGTGTGATTTGGTTATAGGTACTTAAGAGCCAATGGGTGATGCCTAATGGTAGTTTCACAATGGACCTAAGACATTTGTGGTGCTTAGGGACAAGACGCTTGTGTGGGGTCTCGCTAGCATAGTGTAGTTGGCGCTTATTGTCTACGTTTGCCTTCCTTCTATCTTTATTGTAGCAATTCTTGAGTACGTATCCTTCTGTTTATATTGTCTACAACTGCTCATTGAAAACAATTTGTTTGTAATAAGATTGCTCATTGTACACAACTACTACACAAAACATTATTCCATCTACCATATCCCATAAAGTGGCCCGAGAATTAAGTGCAGTGTTGACCTATAAGAACTTATTGAATATTGATTGTTATCAGTGTGAACATTTTCTTAGAAATTAATATTAAGAAGTGAAAAACTTGTAAGAAGGCCATTTTGGTATTTTTTCGGTTATATGATACATATCAGGTTTGAGATGGTCTGATATTTGACCTCTGTGACCCGATATTTGACCTCATACGTAATCGGAGGTTATATTGACCGATATTTAAAACCGTGAGCAACAAAGATAACTTAAAGGGCATAGAAATCCGTTGCCTCGAGATCCATGAGAAACAAAATGTCTCATTGCGTGTGTGGGCCTCCATCGTGACACAAATCGATGCCTTGAGGCTCTTACTCACGTGGTGCTGGTTGCTTTGGGACACAATCTGAAGATCAAACATCCACCATTTGATATCACGTGTACCAAAATGATGCCGCTTGTACAAAAGGAATCACCCATTCACTCATTGAGAGTGAACTTAAAAGATTTATACTTTATGGGATACCAAAATGATGCCGCTTGCACTTAATTCTCGGGCCACTTTATGGGTAAAGTTTATACTTTATGGGATAGGTTTTCACTGTAGGGATAGGTTTTCACTTAAACTTCTCCCATATGATATGTCATTCATCCATCCATGGTGCCTCGGTCAATCTCCCTCTAAACTTGTCAAGCCACAAGAAGTCCATAAAACTTGTCAAATTATACAAAAGAGTCGATATAAACTTTTCATCTTCCACAAAGTTGATAAACATTTATGGAGAAATTTCCACATGGTCTCACGTTTTAACAACGAACTTCATTTCTACTATTTAGTGATGCAATTTCAATCATTAGGTGTTCATTCACCTTTTGATAGCAATCGAGGCATACTTGTCATGGTGGAAGTAAGGATTTGCAGCTTTCATATTCGTTGATCGCATCGAAAGAGAGGAAGAGTGCAAATACTTGTTAGGGGTGTAAATTATTGTTTGGTATTGTATGTGAAATCTACATGTAAAATGAAGGGTATGTAATGGTCAATACAATTTGCAGTGGTAGTTTATATGCTGTTGGTGCCACATTTGCATTGTTTACTCATTCTAGGTAAATTATACTACATTTTTTCAGCTCTTATTTTGGATGGACACCTTAAGTTTTCCGGCATGATTTAAAATATCAGTTCCTTATGGATCGCAACAATAGGTATATTCTGCACCTGTTCATAAAGAGGATATGAAAATGTATATTAATATGTTTGTATCGTGCCCATCAAGTCCTTTTCTTGGAAATTCTAATCAGTTGGTAGTACTTAGTGGACGTCCGAACTTGATATCTCACTCTCATTTTCATTGCAGTAAAAGTAGAGCTTATTGCTTGGTAAAATTTTGTAAGGAAGTAAAGTATCAAATGGTGCAAATGTGGGTGTTATTGTATGTTTTGCTTTCAAATTTTGCCATTGCAGGGAAGGAGAAACCAAACCAACCAAACTTGTAGGAGTTCTTTTTATTAGTGATGAATTCATAGGGGCATTTAAGACAAAGTGGCCCAATGGAAGAAAGACGGGATTTGGTCACTATTATATGTACGGGTTTGAGAGTTGCAAGAATATGATGCCAAAATAGAAAATCAGTCTTTCCATTGGAAGACTGATTGCAAACGAAAATATTAAAGAGTGCATAATTAATTTACTACTTGCACTTTTGTATCATATGGATATTAATATGCATCCCTTCAAAGATATGATTAGGGAGTCATTACTTGCACTCAATGTTGGCCCCATACATAATTTACAGGGCACTTTAGAAAACCTTTGGTGTGTAATGATTGGCACAGATACTTAGTATTTTGGGGATGTGTAATGTGAAAATATAATCTAAAACGCTCTAATTTAAAGGCCATGATCTAAAACCTTTGGTGTAAATGATTGTACGGAACTCTCGATTTTCATATGATTCAATAGTTGACTAAGTTAATCATATAATAGGGATGATGTTTCTTGCCATATTTTCGATGGTGGCTTTCAAATCTGCCACTTTGATGGTATTTATATATGTAGCATAGGTGACCAAAATAGTCTTTCATTTAAGAGTTAGTCTACAGTGAGTTTCCACCCATCATGGGAGGTCCACACATTTGTCCGACTAGCTACACAGACATATGGACTGCCATGTTCCATTGTAGACTACTTTTTAAACTGTGTGCTTGGCCTTTGTGTGTGAAAGTAATAGCTCTCATTGGATTTGCATGGTCGCCAGTAAATTTTGGATTTGCATGATTGCTTTGAATCCGACTATTTATTTTTTTTCATCCCATTCTTTTGCTCCAAAGAAGTTAGAAAAACTATTGACACCAACGCTTGCCCTCCATGAAGAAAATCTTGGCTCCACCATATGTTTATTAGATTTCTTTGCATGTTCTTCTACCTTCTACGTGAACTTATTTTATGCATTTGTTCAATGTGTCTCGAAACCTGAATTCTTCGCATTTTCAGCACCAACTGACCGAAATTTGAGAGCCTTTTCCTCCTTATATAAAAGTTCAAAAATTAGTCAAGAACTAGCCATCATACAAGTGAGGTCATGGAGAACTTGGCATAAATTTAGATTGCAGATTAAACTCCCGAGCAAGTGAGGTCGTAAACCGCTCATGTCGATCACAAGCTTCCTAGTGAAATCTCCCCATCGCCAAAATGGGCAATTGTTGTGCTTGTCACAATCTCACAACCTAGGTACTAAATTGAAGCAACCATTTGACTTCATAGTCAAACTCCCAAATCTAACATCATAATTGAATAACGTTTGATATCAGAATGGTTGAGAATGCATGCACAAATGAGTGCATAATGCGAGAAGTACATAATAAAAGGTTCAATCCCACTTGTCATAAAAGAGGCAACTGCCTGTGTGAGAAAGATCACAGGTCACATGAAAAGAAGTCATACACTGACCTCAGGTGAGGGCTTTACCATGCCCCCTTGGCACTGATTTATGGGTGAGGTAACTCATGGGAAGCTTGACAACTATAGCACCCTCAACAACTAACGGTAATATGGTAGTTCCAATTATCGCCCCGACCACTCCCTTTGCCCCTATAAAAGGAACAAGGATTCAAATTTGCACCCACTATTTACAGAAAATTCAAATGGAACACTCCCAAGGCATCCAAGAACAAAGGGAAACATGGTCAAAATTTTATTAATCAATAAGAAGCAAATTACATCCGAATTGGCTTTTGAAGGCTACAAAATTTTATAATAGGCAGAATAATGTATGGAATGGATGTACTTGCTTTGATCATATTGTGCCTTCGACTTTGACCACATCAATGCCGATTGCACATTTTATAACGGTCTATATTATGCCAAAATCGAATCGCTCGAATATCCTAATGGGTATGTCCATATTCATACAATGTTTAATCATTTGAACAGTTTGAATTTATGCTATAGCCTAAATTGTGGAATAGTGAGGGTGCTATCTTAATAAGCTTTCACAAAGACCTGCAGCAGTCCTAGATAGCAACAACTAAGTACAAAGACCTGCAGCAGTCCTAAATAGCAACAACTAAGCATTAAACCCTGCAGCAGTCCTAGATAGCAACAACTAAGTACAAAGACCTGCAGCAGTCCTAAATAGCAACAACTAAGCATTAAACCCTGCAGCAGTCCTAGATAGCAACAACTAAGTACAAAGACCTGCAGCAGTCCTAAATAGCAACAACTAAGCATTAAACCCTGCAGCAGTCCTAGATAGCAACAACTAAGTACAAAGACCTGCAGCAGTCCTAAATAGCAACAACTAAGAATTAAACCCTGCAGCAGTCCTAAATAGCAACAAGCATTATACTCTGCAGCAGTCATAGATAAGTTATGAGGTTCTACAGAAGGTGTTATTTTCCAGAGGTACTCATTTAACTATTTTTCAGAGGTACTTATTCTCCAAAAAGTAACCCGCTTATACATTCCAGAATGTGTAAAGCCTACTTTTTCGTATTAAAATACGACAACATTATAATCACTCCGAAGAAGAAAATTGTAAGGAAGATAATCTCCTTTCTTTGTTTCTTCAGCATGGCTATTTCACGCTTCAGAAATTGCACTTCCATGGACTTCGCCTCGCAGATTCGAAGGCTCTCTTGAAGATCCTTGTACAGGTCCTCATCACAGCATTCGAAATAGGGGCATCGCTTTTTCTCCTACACAAAATTGAAGAGGGTACGTTACTGATAATATATAAATGACAGCGATCGAATATTAAAAAATAGCAACTAATGAGGGTCATACATCCAGTGGGCAGCGGAAGAACCAGCTATTGGGGTAATCGGTAGATTTCGACCTGACAACTGCACATGCCCCTGCACCGCAAGGGCATGCCCTTGATGGGTAAACCTGCATATAGACTTGAAACTGATATGCAATGCTTGATTAGACGTTGATGACTTTTCAACAAAGGAGATCAACAAAAAAATTTTCAAAGCAGAAAAATCTACCGTCAAGTAAATGTTTACTCTCGCTAGGGAGACTAGAATATGCTGCGAACTATGAACAATCGTACAAATAACTATCCAATATGCAAGCCAGTCAAACAAGCTTTTTTCCACAGAGGTGGGTTAATTTTTCTCGAAGTAATCTTTGACCCACTAGTATTGACATGTGTAAGCCAACAACAACACATATCCGCCGATGCTATCAATATGCATCAACCACCCGAAAAACTATATCTACGATCATATTCTGTTTGGTTAAAAAGGAAGAAAAAGTAGGTGGTATAGACATAAATAACAAATATCATTTCTATAACTAGTGTTGATGGTAATGGATGGTAAAATAAGGGAGTTGGAGTGTGATGCGCATTAGAGAATCAAATCCGGTCAAACATATTCAGACTCAATAATCTTGTTGATCACATGGGTAGGTTTGCTTAAAGTGTACATCTCAATTTCTAAGCTTGATAGTCATGAATGGTCATGGTAGTCTGGTGGTGTTTTTTGGGGAAAAAACTTCTAATTTTGTCATTGGTAGGTGATCAAAAACAAGGTTTTAGCTTTAAAAAACGCCATGGAATAATATCCTAATAGTGGATAATCTTCAGAGATTGAGAGCGAAGAAGATACAAATCATATTTGTAACTGAAAGCCATTTCCCTTTTTAAAATCATGGGAATTCATCTTAAGTTGAATTCAGTAAAAAGAAGTTACAAACATTTGAATGAAGAATATGGGTAGTAATAGGTAACTCATCGTTAATTTTTTCTATCAAACAAAAAATAATAAAAAAACCATTAGGTTTACAAGAATCATTATATAAATTGATAGAGTAAAGGCTATCAAATAAAACTCCATCGGACAACATAAATCTTTGAAAGACATTGAATCATCCCAAACTTTTAGAGTCTTCACATCACTTCATACTCGACGAAACCAAAAGGTGTGAACCAAAGGGTGTCGCTAATACCAACTCTAACAGATATGGCTATAAAATTCTTTCCATAAAAAGAAGGCTGTAAAATAGTTTTTTGCTAGTGAATATTATTAATAATGTTCATCCCACTTGTAATCCCATGGATTTCAAGTCTCAGAAATCTGTTGCACAATATCTACATATACTACATAGATATACTACTGGAGCATTTTATCATACACTTGGTAGCTGCTATAAAAATCAGAGAGAGGAAATGAATGGAAGAACCTATATCAAACAGTCGCAGGAAATCGAATACAAATTGGGTGCTTACTATACATCGATCAAGCTCCTCCGCTGATCTCTATAGCGACCAATGTCGACAGAAACCCTTCGGTAGGGGTAGTCTGAAGGATCTTCACCATAGAGAGAGGTGGGTAATCGCCCTTCTGAAAATCGCCCTTCTGAAAGTAAATCGCCCTTCTGAAAATCTACCCCTCCAAAGGGTTTTTGCCCTAACTCACTTGAAACTCCTGCGTTGGAAAAGTCATTTGTGCCCCCTGCTACGTCATCTACTTTCAAATTTTGGGCTTTGGACGAGCGGGACGAGCGGGAAAAGATTATTTGGTTCTAATCTTTTGCAACTGATATCTTTAAATCATAACCTTCAAATCTAACGGCTTAAATGGAATTTTTACATAGTAGAGGTCACCAAACTAATGCCGTACAGAGTGTCGCCTCACAAGCACCAATCAACTGATGTGATCAGACTAAAGGATCCACTGAGCACTGTTCCAAATCTCGAGGGGCAGACCTACGCTCTATGAAGAAGTAGTTTACATTTGATGGTCTAGCAGGCAATAACTAATGCCGTACAGAGTGTCGCCTCACAAGCACCAATCAACTGATGTGATCAGACTAAAGGATCCACTGAGCACTGTTCCAAATCTCGAGGGGCAGACCTACGCTCTATGAAGAAGTAGTTTACATTTGATGGTCTAGCGAGCAATAACTAATGCCGCAGTGTCGCCACAAGCACCAATCAAGCGATGTGATCGGACTAAAGGATCCAGAATCGCTCCAAATCTCGAGGGCATCACGCTCTATGAAGAAGTAGTTTACATTTGATGGTCTAGCAGGCAATAACTAATGCCGTACAGAGTGTCGCCTCACAAGCACCAATCAACTGATGTGATCAGACTAAAGGATCCACTGAGCACTGTTCCAAATCTCGAGGGGCAGACCTACGCTCTATGAAGCAGTAGTTTACATTTGATGGTCTAGCAGGCAATAACTAATGCCGTACGGAGTGTCGCCTCACAAGCACCAATCAACTGATGTGATCAGACTAAAGGATCCACTGAGCACTGTTCCAAATCTCGAGGGGCAGACCTACGCTCTATGAAGCAGTAGTTTACATTTGATGGTCTAGCAGGCAATAACTAATGCCGTACAGAGTGTCGCCTCACAAGCACCAATCAACTGATGTGATCAGACTAAAGGATCCACTGAGCACAAATTCATGACGCCTTCGATGCTCCATAGTGCTATAAATTGGACGTCCTCGTAGGTTCGACACTCATTCTGCATCATCGTATACTACTACTCTACCACCGATTGCACATTTGCTTGCGGTAAACATCGTATTTAGTCATCTGAGTCATGTTCATTATTTACTTCTTACTGTACGATAGTAGAAATCTCAAATGATTCACTATTACCCTTTTTTGGTTGTATAGATGGAGGAGTCTAATCGCACCACCATGAAGACGATGCTGACAATCTTGACGGACAAGGGACAAGCCATCTATGAGAACATAGTCTTGAACCGTCTCTCTTTTGGACAAACTGTAGAGAACATGCAGGCGTTGAGCTACTTGTTCTTCGAAGGGCAAGTGATAATAGGGAAAACCAGCACCGATGAATATATAATTTGTACGCATTTTCCTTTTGATTTTTAGCTTCTATATTTGAAAATCCTTCCAAAATTCTCATCACTATTGACCGATAAAATTGGGATGGTGTAGATCATCGGGACGCCTTCGATGCAGCAGCATTGGACTCCGCGGGGGTGGCGCGCTCGACAATGATTTTCACACTTAATAGCAAGAATTGGATGGTTAATATTATCGCGAAGCATAACTAATGCCTCAAACTCTCTCCTTTTATTTAATCAAACAATCCATTTCTATGTCAACCATAATACACCCTTTTAATGTTGAACAGGAGATGAAAGATAAGGTACGAGCAGGAGGTGAACTCATGCCACATCGAATAGTTGTTGAAGCGGACGAGACAAGCGCAAGCTCGCCACCGATCAAGTTCTTCGGTGGGGAAGGACATTCAGGACCGACAATCCTTCGTCAGCTAGACTGATAGCTGTTTATGTGCTAGGATAAAGCCATCGGGCAATAGTTGAGTAGCTTTAGTAGGTCTTATTGAATTTCAACATTCAGTCTTGTGCGGACCATATGTTTATGTGCTTTTTTATTTGGTGTTGTTTAATTTAGCAAGTCCTACTCACTCTAGTGTAAGAAGGTTCTATTGGTTATTCGACTCTTTAGTGGATCCCGATACTACTTTCATCCAACAATTTCGTTGAATTGCTATTATAATTGGCAGAATTAACATTTCGTAGCTCATCCCCTCAATAGTTGACTTGCTTTAGCAATTCAAACTTAACCTGTTGCGTAATCATAACCATGCATCTAATCCATTCCAAAAAAATATAAGGACAAAATACTTAGGGGAGGTTCTACCATCGGACGGTCTATTTTCCATTTCATGCGTTACCAGCCACTTAATCAAACAACTTTTACGGTCATAACCACAATTATAATTATAAAATGCATTTTAAAAGGCAATCAAACGTGCCCATTGTGACTTTCCCTATAAGCTATTTATTTATTTATTATTACTATTATTTTAATCTTTTTTCTATTTTAGAGGAAGGGTACCTTTATTTATAACTCACTAATCTTAAGAACAGGAGCTTACCATCTGACGATCAAATTTTAATTTCATATGGCACATGTCTCATTCAATGATCATGTTCATGGTGTACTTCAAATCTTATTCTCATATCAATGTTCAGAATGTGTGCTCCGTGAGATCATAATTTGACCATCCTGCATCTCTTATGTGGATGATTGGAATGAAAAATGATCTCTATGATATGATTCGAAGCAGTCACATGTGAAACTTGGGTTGAGAACAAAGAATCATGGATTATAAATAAAGTACCCCAATATGCAAATTTGCATGCAGGGACAATATGGGAATAAATTATGCAATTTAAAAAAAAATTAGTTAAAAATTAGTTTAAAATAATTAGAAATAAATTTTTAATTTAAGTGAAATAAAATATTTTATCAGTTAGTTTAAAAAAATGCGCAACTTCCATTTTGTTACTGTAAAATGGCAATTTAAAATTCTAACGTGATCGTTAGATGGTATGGTCTTCATCTAAAGATCCGTTGATAAAAGATTGAGCATAAAACCAATCTCCATCTATCTTATTTACATCAGTCAAATTATATATTTCACATTGCACGCCCACAGTAATTAGGTAGGAGCAATAGAGCTACCCTTTTTACCTACAAAAAATTGATTAATCTTCAAGCATACATTACATTGCATGTGAAGGATAAAAAAAAAAAAAAAAGTAGCATTTATCATGCTCATGCACGTAGATCGATCCGTCAATGAGACCCTCTTGAAGAGGTGTGATCTGCACCATCTCTTCTACAGGCCAGCTTAGGAATTTGGTAATCAATTCCTGCATTTGAAAGAACAATAAAAGTGTTATTAGCGTCCTTAGTACAAATGGTTTTCTGATCAGAATTTCTATTATACATTCTATTTAAACAAAATTTAGTACAAATGGTTTTACGAAAAGAAAACTTGGTGACGTGTGACACATATCTCACTAGCATGAGAGAAGAAACGGAAAGACTCCTAGGATGTTCAAAACAAAATTCAACACAAACTATAAAGCTTACAAAAGCGTAGTCAACATCAGATCATATTGCTTGAACCTGCATAATTTTGTGGATCGGCTCAGATTGTTGAATCATAAGATCTAATAAGAACTTTTCTAATCGAGTAGCTGTAATCCCAAAACAGAAATGAGAAACTTCTCCTGCTACCTGAATTTTTTCATTCCCAAATGAGAAAATTGCCCTATATGGAGATCATTTTCACTTATGTAGGCAGTTGTCCACTAACGCACAAATTCATCCATTCCATGACCATTGTAGGTTACTTTCCCATAAACCTGGTGTTTCAAATAAACACACAAATTTGAATAATTTTCTGAAGAAATAATTTTAAAAAAAAGGTAACATGCATTATAACAAGGAATCAAGAAACCAAAAGGTTTTAAGTATGATACCATTACCTTTAGTTTTGGATCAAGCTTCCCTGCCAAAACCAACAGCAAAGTGGTCTTCCCTGCCTAACCATGTCAGTATAAGACGGCCCAAGAGCCCAGCCCCAGTAGAAACCACAAAGCAGCTGAACAAAGCTTAATGTGTATCGGTGTATACCTTAAAACATCTCATTTGCCCTCGTTTAAAAGACATCTCTAAAAAACATGGTTAAATATGGAGCACCAATAAATGGCTCCCCTGGTAGTTCAAACAGTAATTTTGAACAGAAAAATCGGTCAATCAGATGAAATTAAGTAAGTGGTAGGATGATTCAGCAATAGAAAAACAAAACATCAATCTATGCATAGTACTATAGGAGAGAGGGTAATAATCAGAGAAAAATATAATTACTCTCTTCAACATGGGAGAAATGGCTGCAACAATTTTCAGACCCATTGTTCTTACTCAGACCATCAAAACTTCTTACTCAGACCCATTGTTCCAATCTGAAAACCATCAAAAGTAAAATCCACCTATTCTCAACGAATCATGAATATAGATAAAAGTTTCATTATTCACTCATTTACTCAATAAATTGGCATTAATAGATACAATTCAGTAGTAGTATCACAAGATCTACTACTAAAAATATCAGCCCGAATACAAGAGTGATGAGACTAGGAGAATAATGCATGAGAAGTAACATATGGATTATGCTTTTGAACTTACAAGTAAGTCTAAAATTGTTAAATTATCTTTAGTGAGGAAGTCTAAAATTTAAGAAGAGCGTCATTTGTCCAAAATCTATATCGCATATTTCATTGTCTCGATATTAGGGGCAATGTGACCGGAGCAACTTTAGAAGTGGCGACTTAACAGGAGCAAGTCCAGTACCGTCGTCTAGTCACGTCAAATTAGATGGCGGGGCTCAAAATGTATACTATTGGAGTTGGCGTATCTAGGGCAGCACTATACTGTCCCATCACGTACGCTAGAACTTATTTCAGATTGGAATTGCACAATGGGTCTGGGCAATGCACGCCATTATTATAATGTAAAGAAAAGGGAGGCACTTCAACATATTATGCTATAAGTAGAGGGACTACAACTCTTGTAAAAACCACTGGGGCATCACTACTTGGCATAAAACTTATGTCTTCTGAAAATAGCTCTGACTCTATCCCATCCCCTCCTCGTATGGAATTTGATTCGCCCCCGCGTGAAAACCGTAAAAGGCCCCGATCTTCTCGACCACCACCGGGACATAGTCGATCGTCATACAGCCGCTATAAGCGTAGCTGTGCCTACATCACACGCCAGCTTCAGGCAGAGTTCCCACCGGAGGGCTCCGACGAAAATTACCCAATTGTCCCGATGGACGTAGACCCATCGATTGATGCAGTTGTAGCTGAAGTAAAGGATGAAAGCGAGAGAGAGGAGCCTCCGATCGAGCTTTTAACTCTTCCGGTGCCGCCTGGTATGACGGAGGCTGTGCCAATCGTCATTTTCTCCTCCACTGAAGAGGTCGACGGTGACGATTCAGATGATGTGGATGAAATCAATACTTCTGTTGGGAGTGGTGACATTTGAAAGAGGTGTTGGGCCTCTTTTATATTAGTCAAAATTTCTATTTAGTAAGTTTCGTTTGAACTAGTAACGTATGCCTAGTTTGCGTAGAAGATGTATTAGGATTTAACTAATTTCACTTTCAAGAAAATGTACTAGCCAACTATGCCTAGTACTAGATTACAAACCACTGAGAGTTGT
Source organism: Chloranthus sessilifolius (assembly GCA_021018995.1). Taxonomy (NCBI): domain Eukaryota; kingdom Viridiplantae; phylum Streptophyta; class Magnoliopsida; order Chloranthales; family Chloranthaceae; genus Chloranthus; species Chloranthus sessilifolius. Next base: position 34,238,506 of record CM037589.1, read on the forward strand.
AGTTGTCCCTAGGAAAATTGATCAACCACTGATCTCTTTTGTTGTGAGTCTTGTGTGGCAAAATGCTTTCATCAAGACAAAGATTATAGCAATCTTGTCTGTGTGTGAAGTTTGAACCCATGTTCGTCACTTTTTATTCAACACAATTTGAGACTACTGGTGTCATCGAAAGTCGGGCTTTTGTTCTCATTTTCATTTTCTAGCTCACAAGTTTTATTCTCTCTTCCGGTTTATATAATTCTTTTAGACTGAACCAAAAGAGAATCTACGCAGTAACGAAAAGAAAAGGAGATTAGATATTTAGCTTTATGAGCTCACCTGACGCCGGGTCTAACCCGTATGTCTTGCTACCATTAATTTATCTTAAAGATGTTTGCTGCCTAATCACTCCTAGATATGCAAGACTTTCTTCATCAATAGACAATTCCTAAACTTGAACATGGATCACTAGTATCTAGCCATGTAGCAATCACCAGAATCAACACATCGAAAACAGAATTTTATTATAGTAAGAAATTTGAAGCATTATTGTCTAATTCTGCTCTTTCATGCAAGTAACCAGAAGATAAACTTGAACAAGATAAGCCATATATAGAGTTGTTTTTCCATTAAAAAATAAACTCAGATTTAGTTTAACTAATTCCGATTACCGAAGATTGTCAATGATGAGAGGAATACAACAACAATCATTAGGGTTTCAACAACACAATGAAACTTTCTAGTGGATACAAAAGGAAAATAAAGAGAAATCCACTCTAAACTTCCAAGAAACTTCCACTAAATCTCCAAGAAACTTCCTATGTAGATGATAAAGACAAATTCACTCTAAACTTCCACTTTGTTATCGGAAAAGGCAATGATCCTTGGATCGCTGGCAAGCATATGCATTCTTCTCAGTGCCTCTGACGCTGGAGGATGCAACTGCAATCAGGTAACAACATAGTCATCAGGTGCAAAATTTGCCTCAAAGAGTTCCAAGGCAGCATTAGAATAATAATGGTCGATTCTACAAAAAGCATTTTACCTCATCAACGCCAATAGGGGGGCTCGATGACCGATGCACATGGGCTGGTTAAAACATGAGAAAAATGGTTGAATGTCCAAATAAATGCTATCAAAATCAGATATGCTTGACATTCTCCGATTAGGTCATAGCCAAATATATCTTCTATGAAGCTTCAGTAGATTAGGACTAAAACTGCATAGATGGATTGAAATAAAACGATCTCTCTTCATGGAGATAAGAAGTAAAAAGCAAAAAAATGCTACGTATCAATGACTAATTTGTACGAGAAGTTACACCTATAATTATAAATTCTACAACAATATCTTACGTGATACCCTATCACTCTAATTATTTATCTTCTTCCGACGGCGGCCTTGTCCTAAACTTCTTTTTTTTCGGAGACGAGGGCGTACATGTTCTACGATTGTGACCCTTTCTCTTACATGTAGAACATTTATAAGTGTTACCCTTCTCTGTTGCTGACTTCATCCTAGCTTTTCGCGGCCTACCAGCACGTGTTCTAGCATGCGGTGGTTTCACCACCACCTTCGTATCTCTACTCATCCACTGACTTTCATCAACTATTGGGTGCATCACATCATTGTAAGTGTCGCAATATCTCTCATTTGTAAACCACTCCTCTACAAATCGATGGCGATAGCGGTATGCATGTCTACAAGGTAGACCAAATACATCAAAACTTCGACAAGAACACGATCGTGTTTCCAAGTTCACGCTATGACTCTTATCTTTGTCTATGACTGTAAACTCATCCAAACTACTCGGAAATACTGTTAGGAAACGACCCACCATTATTTCTTCCTCGTATTTTGTGAGTTTCTTGCTTGCGTAAATCAGCACACCACTAGAGATCTATGATAATAATAACTGGTAACTTTCTTATGCGTAAGCTCAACAATTGAGGTAATAGGCAAAGTTCTAGCAACCAATAAGACGGAGTTCATGCACTCCGAATAGTTTGTGGTCAAGATTCCATAGCGTTTTCCGGGAAAGTGCGCGTTACACCAATGACCCTCACCCACGTCATTAATCCAAGCATGATAATTTGGAAAGATCTTCTCTAAAGCATCCATTTCACGTTTATGGCCATCGACAGTTAGTTCTCTAGCAATCTTCCATATCAAACCCTTGATGTATGCATTCTTGAACTTCAACTGAAAGTTCTTTGTCAAATGATAAACGCAATAACCATGGAAACTATTCGGAAATACTAGCGGCACGTACTTCATTATAGATTCATGTCGATCGGATATTATAATCAACTCGGGGGGGTTACCCGTGACATGGTCTCGTAACAAAGTTAGAAACCATTCCCAAGCTTCGTTGTTTTCTTTTTCGACCACTGCAAATGCTAGAGGGAACAATCCATTATTGCCATCGACCGCTTCAGCCATTAGAAGCTCCCCTCCATATTTCCCTCTCAAACACGTCCCGTCGATAGATACTATCGGCCTTAGGGTTCTCCTCAGAATTCACGGATCGATGGCCCAAATGCCCAAAAAAATCTCAGAAAAGAATTACCTTCTCCAAGAACCAATTCCGTTTTAGCATCAGAATCAACTACCTTCAACTCCTCAGAATATCTAGGCAGTAATTCATACGAACGCTCCCAACCACCAGTGATATCTGTCATTGCAATTTCTTTAGCTAACCAAGCTTTTCGATATGACACTACCACACCATATTGTTTTTGAATGTAGGATATAATCTTGTCTGGATTATAATCCGGATGCAACTTTAGAAGACCCTTGATTCGACTTGCAATCCAACAACTACTTGCCTGTCGGTGGTCCATTCCACGTTCTGCTGGCCCACATGTATGCGGTGTATGAATAACAATTTTAAATGTGGAATCATGAAGTAACTTTGATCCCCGGATGCGCCACGGGCATGACGGAATGGCGCACTTTGCTACCACCTTCGTTGCACGGGTTGCTACAGGTAAATATTGAAAATTTGACAATATTGCATATTCTTTTAAAGCATTTTCAAACTCCCCTTTCGACGCAAAAAGTTTTCCCACTTTCATAGATGTCATCTCCCGTCTAAACATACCGGCCCCGTCCCCTAAACTTCCCTCATGGAAATAATACTTATCTCCATGAAACTCAGGAGGGGGCACATCATCTTCGAAGTCAGATGTCGGAACATAGTGATGTCGATCACATGGGGGCACGTCTTTCTCATCCTTATTCCTCTTCTCGCTACCACAACCGCCACCACTATTTTTAAGACTATCACTAGAACTGTCCCCAAACATGTTGTTTGTGTCATGAAGAGACTCATTTGGCGTTTCACTATTAGAAGAACTTTTATTCGAAATTGAATCACAACCTTGGGATGGATCGATGCTTTTCGTCCGCTCACGAGATGAAAATCTGCGACGTCGATGCCTCCTATGAATAAAAACGTAATGATTTAGACCAACAAAAAAAACTTGAGAGATTAAAATTCTATTAACGACATTAATATGACGAAACAAAATGCAATTTCACCTATCGCTGGTAGATGATACTGAAATATTACCCACTGACTCGAGACTATCTTGCTTCGGTTCTTTCGAAAATCTATGTCGAAAAATAGGCCTAGTTTTAACATTGGCCGGTTCTTTCCTGTTTCAAACCAAGACAATCTTTTAATTGTGTGAAAAATGTTAGTATTAAACATTACACTTATAAAAAGAAAATAGTTAAACAACCTTTTCTCCGCACAACCAGTTTCCAATGTAGGAGACGCACGAGAGGATGCATCCTTCTTGCTCATTCTTTCTTTCTCTCCCCCACTGTTTTGTTCATTCGTCGATTTATTAATGATATACATATATATCATTCGGCAACCTCGGTTTGCAACAAACATTTCGTACACGTCTCCATTGTTATCAACATCTATAGGAAGAAATTGCTCGGTCATGGTGCATGAATATTTGAGATGAAATTTCCTCTCTTCGCCCGCCTCACTGATTACCTCACACATCTTTTTCACCAGTTCATCATATGTCATGTCGCACTTAACATTCTTCATTTTCTTTCTCCCACCAACATAAACAGATGTCAAACCGGATTCATTCAAAACTCCATCGAGAAACAAACCAACGAAACCATGTCATTCATACTACTAGAGTCCATCTGTTAGTTTAGTCACAAATAATATATATATGATATTATATTCATACTACATCCATACATAATAATGAAAAATAAAATAAAGTCTAATAGACAATCCATACATTCCTCCACAAATAATAGAATATCATATCTATCAAAAATATGAAGGGGCATCACATACCAAAGAATAAATAAAAAATTGCAAAGTTAAGGAAACCAAATGGTCATATGATTAGTATTTCCATCCCAAAACATAAATGAGAAAATTTTCCTGCTACCTTAAAAGCGTATCACACATATCATTAGTTTCCATTAGGAGTGTTATCGGGTCTGTTAGGGGCGGTTTTGGGGCAAAAGTAGGTGATTGATCAGATGCCTAAGAACATTATCCAAAAATTAATGCACCAATCGGACAGTCCAGATCAATGGGTATTTTCTATATAATTTTATTTTAAATAAAAAATGACAAATATAAGATAACAATTCAGGAAACCAAAATCCCAAATGCAAAACCCCAAAACCCAAATCAACAAAAATACAAACTACAAAGGGAGTCCTAAGAAAACCCAAAATCACACATTCAAATACACTATACAGAAATCACAATTAAACAAAATGGCCGTATTGGGGCTCTCTGAAGTATTAAAAAGGAGAAATCATGGATTTCGTGATAAATTTGTTTGAGGGGCCTGATTCAGTACTTTTCTCATATATATATATATATATATATATATATATATATATATATATATATATGGGCGATTTACTAAATTAAATAACTAAATGAATAAGGCCCTATGGACGAATAGATTAAGAGTTTGTCAAGAGAAATCTTATCTAGCAATCAACAAATAATAAAAACTTATTTGTTTCACAATGAAGAATAATAATTTTTTATTTTTATTTTTTTTGGTTCAATAATTTCTATTGCAAATGAGGAACCCTTTGAGATTAGACAAGAAACCCACAATAGAATGCATAATATTGGTCTTTCAGATTCATGGGCCCAATTTCACCAACTACTTTTCTCTGCATTTTTTTTTTCAATTTATAATTCACTGTTTACTCTATTGGCTTTTCAGTTGATTTCGTAATGTGGAGAGACATCTAAATCGGCATTCATATTTGGTTTTGAAACCTTCAGAATTCTATCTTCTTCATTTGTGAAAGATCTCAATTTCAGGCCAGTAAATTGAAAAAAAAAAAAAAAATTGTTAATTTTTTTTAGATAATAAAATCCTCTGTTTTAAAAACATAACAATTCACTGATTTTTTTCTATGTTTATTATCAGCACAACTTGATTTAAGCAATTTCCTGTATGGGTCTTGCTTATCTTGCTTATCTTGATGCAATTTACCTTTTTTAATCCATCATATGCAGGTAAATTTTACAGAATTTTATTTTTAAATTTTATCTTTAAGAAAAATAAAAAGAAACATGTCCTTTGCCTATCATACCACTACACAATTGATACACAATCATATCAGTTAGAATCAGATTATACAATGTGAAAAAAGCCCTCTGAGTTTCATGCATATTTGCATCGTCTGGTATAAATTGAAGCAGGTTTATATTGAGTACCACCTAGACTATCATCCAACATTTCAATCCATGATCAAACGAACAACACAGATCTGAAAATGGCTTCCTTATATACACGAGCTTCTATTGAAGCTCAGAGGGCTTTTTTCAGGGGATCCTGCAACTACAATGAAGGTTTTTTATTTTCATTATATATATATATATATATATATATATATATATATATATATATATATAATTTATTCCTATAAGAATAAGAAGAAACAAATAGGCTTACCTGGAGAAGATGAACCAGTCGACGGTCTCTGTGCGATTTAGGGTATCGGTCGTCAACCTAGGGTGCTTTGGTTTGGAGAAGATGAACTAGTCGACGGTCGCCGTACGATTTAGGGTTTCGATCGGTAGGCTGGAGGTTATTTCGTTCCAACTCAAATCTGAAATGAAGAGAAAAGAAGCGACATTCGCGTCAGGGGTCGTTTCGGCATATGGGGGGCATATGCGCCATCCAACATCAATGCATAAGGTCTCGTGGATGCTAAACGGCCAGGTAGGGGTTGTTTGAACCCGTGTTGGGGCGCTTGCAAGTATTTAAAATAAAAAATTACAGATTTCGTGATAAAATAGTTGGAGGGGCCTGATCCGGTACTTTTCTCTTAAATATTACAATAGACAGCCTTTGGTGCCAATCTTTTGTTGAACATCTTTAGATTATGACCTTTAAATAAACTGCATAAATGGTATCTCCATATGAAACAGGTGTAAGAATACCAAGTTTTTATTCTAGATTAAAAGTATTAATAAATTTAAAATCATTGAAAAAGTTGTGAATCATTCTTGAATTATTCACAAATTTTATGATTTTTCAAAAACTCGTGAATAATTCGCAGTCCCAAATTTGCAAATTCTTTGCAAATTTTAAAGCCAATTTAATGATTATGTGTGGCAGGCCAGTCCACCCTACCAAAAAAAAGCCAAGATGCTTACGTCCCTTTAGCATTTCCATACAAAACACCACCCATACTTCCAAAATTACTCTATACAGAAGAAATCTGAAGTTCAAGTAGTCCACATTGAATCTCATTTTTCCCGACCAATAATATAGTAAGAAACAATCTAAAAACCAATGATAAATTCACTCCATCTACACAACCAAATAGCCCAAAGAAATATTCTACATAATCAGAGAGAGGTTGGAGAAGATGAACCAGATGACGGTTGGAGAAGACTTGCTTGCTCTCCAAATTTGGGGAAGATGAACTAGTCGATGGTTGGAAGACTTGCTTGCGCCACAAATTTGGGGAAGATGAATCGGCGTGTTTGGAGAAGATGAACCAGATGAGCGGTTGAGAAGACTTGCTTGCGCCTACGATTTGGGGAAGATGAACGATTGACGTTGGAGTAGACTTGCGTCGCCACAAATTTGGGGAAGATGAACCGGACAACGGTTTGGAGAAGATGAACCATTGACGGTGGTTTGGAGAAGATGAAGCGGTTTGGAGAAGATGGTGATGTGCGATTTAGGCGATTTCGGCGATTGAGGGTTTCGGTCCTGGCTAGAGGTGCCCCAAATTTGAAATGAAGATAAAGGCTTCGTTTTGGCCCATTTGCCCTCAAGGGCAGTTTCGGCATGGCAGGGGCGTATGCGGAATCCCCGTTCAAACGAATCAGGCCCCGTGGATGCAATACGGCTGTGGAAACCCGTTTTGGGGCTCTCTCAAGTAATAAAGAAGAAAAATTACGGATTTCGTGATAACTTTATCTGAGGGGCCTGATTCAGTACTTTCCTCTTTATTTTTGGCATGAGCTTAAGTCCCCACCCAAAACGCGTCATGATATGTGGCGTCCGCATTCACATATAGCCCAGGCAGGACTTTTCCCTATCCGATGTGAGACTATTACAATCCCCCCACTTTATAGAAGAGCCGTCCTCGGCTCTAATACTGTCACGACCCGAAATTCTACCCCATCCCGAGGGCCTAGAATTCTGAGTTATGACCCGCACATATCCCGGATATGCTAAGCGGACATACACCTAATCAGAGTTCTCGCGCAATAATAGTTCCACGAAATCCTTGAAAGCCAACATACCATAGTGGAATATAAAATAATCATAAATGCTGAATAAATCTAATAAAATGCGATAAAATGCTATTAATCTACAGGTAACATATAAGTCAAATCGGAGACAAATCCGATAAAAATGAAAGCATAGAGTCAATGATAATGATATAAGGCAAAATTCAATACCGAGTCTACTAAATCAATATCCGGTGCTCGGATCAAAATCAACACTGTAGTCCTCCTGATAACCGGTAATGTCACCCTCCAAAGGCTCTTGGTAATCAATGTCCACTGGGTCGACGTTCAAAGACTAATCGATCGAGAAACCCACGCCCACTCCGGTATAGTCACCGCAACAAGTTAAATTATCGTGGGATGAGTTTACTCAGTCACGTAAACTCAATGGGATACACCACCAATCCACTCTATACTACTCAGGTGCATTGTGGGTGCATCTTGTGAGTGATAAACATAATATCTCAAAGCAGATAGCAAAAGAATGACAAAATCACATGCATATCGTAAAGCTCATATCATAAATGCAAGACCATGATCTAGACACTCATATCCTAACGTACCTTACCATATCTCATAATATATCATACTATGTCTTATTATCATTCTCGCACATATGTTTGTACATCGCATGAGCGTAACTAACATACTCGTGAAATCCTAAACGACCTGTGCCAGAGTCGCTGCTCGAGCTACTATGGGAGGGTCAACATAGTATCATACCACCATATTATAACGCCCTCGTGTCATACTTATACTCCACCATCCAGCCAATGGGGAAACATAATGGCCAAACTCACTCATAACATACTCATACTCATAATCTCTCCCAGAGATCCGTCTTGACTGAAAGACGTTGTTGCCCTTACGGTGGCTACGCAAGGAATGGCTCATACAGAGACTTAAGTTCTTTATCTTTTGCTGGCCTACACAGCGATGTCTTATTATCGTACTAGTATCATAACTTATCTTATCTCATACTCATATCTTATCATACTCTTATACTTAATCCTAGGACAAACTATAGTGAGGCAACTTTCCTAATTCACGCTTCCTAAGAAAAAGGTTCTGTAGTAACCTGGATATACTTCGTGTGATAGTTTATACTACTATAGAGGTGTTGCATCCGTACATGGACGCCAATATTCCGAGTTTCACGTGACCGTAAAAGAAACCTCACCACAGCTAAAGGCCCAACGCCCGATTCTCGTATCATATCTCATATCTTATCCTCTCGTATTAAAACTCAGGGTAATAGGATCACTGTATATGCCATTGTGTACGAAGTTACACTGAATTCACACTCACCCGACTCGTCATGGGTCCCATTCCACCATGAGTTGTAAGGCATGTGAATATGGTGTATTCCTCGCTTCGATACCATCTCAGCGAATCACCACGCCCAAGGTAGGCATGATCTCATACACTCTCGTACTCATGATCTAACATATTCTTAACTCGTATATATTGATTAAGTTGCAAATACAAAAATATCACACATATAGAACAGTTTACACTTAGATTTTGGTTATGTTTATATTTATATTTATTTACATAACACACCAATATAATTATAGAATAGGGTTATAAGTGTGATTTCGATAATTGTAAAGGTCAGAGTTCGATTTCATAAAGGCATCGAAGTTCTAACACTTTGTATTTTCGAAGTGATCGCGTTGAAGCGATGAAATGATATATATATATAGTATACTATAATTAAATGCTCAAATAAAAAGGGGCAATGCAATTTAAAGTGGAGTACATTACGACCATCGATCGGAAATGCAAGTGATTAATGTGCACTAAATTTTTGGTCGTACAATAGTAAAATTTTGGTGTGAATCAGGTCGCCTATTCAGATGAAAATCGATAGATTAGATTTAATGAGGTGTAAGTTGTCATTTAGTTCAAGATCGATTGATCGGTTTTAATCAGTCGACCCATCTATGAAAAGGAAACTAATTGAACTCTGACAGGGGATACTATTACTTATGTACCTTATAAGATAATTTTATAATATTAAAATAAGGTAGTAACCAAGTACTTTTATTTTATATGAGAATAAAATAATACTAAAATATAAGTGTATAATATTTATTAATTTTATATTACTATCTAAAACCACTTTCTCTTTAAATATATCATCATATATTGTAAGAGATACTTTAATTAATTTAATATCATCCTATGAAATAAAATCAGATGTGTCGAGATCCACATCAGGTGGGTCACGGTCCGATACATCAGATGGGTCACGGTCCAACATTAGATGGGTCACGGTCCAACATCAAATGAGTTAAGAAGATGCAATTGAAATAAGGAATGACACCTTGCATGTGTCTTATAAGACAAAATTTTATTGCTTTATTTTTACAATAAAGTAGGTACTTAAGTAGAACAATTAGGTAAAAATATATTATTATATAACTGTAAGTTGTATAACACTTTATTATGTAATATTTTAATAGATATTTAGTTTAAGTTATAAGTGTTTATAATATAATATATTCTTATAAAAGCACAAATTCTAATTAAATATTCACCCATAAAAATAGAACTCGACCAAATAAAATAAAATAGAATCAGACGATCGGTTGGAAACGAAAGAAACCCACGAAGTGTACGAGTTTTTATGGGCAATTGTCATTCATAGAAGTAAACAATAAGAAGACAGTCACTTTTCTGGACATGAATATATTACTATTCTTATAATGTAAAAGATGCCATATTATAGCGGTTAAAAGGCAACGCACCGATTACCTTCTAAATTTTAAGGCAATGTAACCAATTGAGTGAACTAGCAATACATATAATATAATAAAATCACACCAGTTGAATTGACAATAATGAAGAAGACTAATATATATATTATTCAATATAAAATAGCTATGCACCATTCAACCAAGTTAACCGACCGAGCGACAATATTAATTGGGTTTACTATTTTTACTCCAATTAAAATAATTAAGTTAAAAATAAAACAAGTAAGGTTTCGAAATAAATTAAATATATAAATAAATAAATAATATCAGAACAAAGATAAATAACATCTTTCAATCCTAAAGTAATATTATTTAGAAAAGAAAATAGGTTCTTTTTATTTAACCCGTCGATACATGATCGAACCGTATCCTACGCGACGGGATCTGAGAAGGACGAGATGGATGGATGGGTACCCACCTCTTGAAGCGTGCTCGGCGAATCGACGGCGGTTAGGGTGATAGAGATCGGCGTCCACACGATGGGCCGTCCACGATTACGCCGCCTTCACATCGATTTGACGATAGAAAAATACCACGGTGGTTCTTGTGGAAGAACACACAAGAGATTTAAAAGATATTAGGGTGTTTTTAGAAAAGGGTGGCTATAGAAGAAGATGGAGTGACGGCTAAGGTTTTTAAGAAAAATTCTTATAATAATGATTTAGGGTTCTCCAAGGTTTAAAATAAGGGTTTAAACTCACATAGTAAGATTTGATCCTTAGACCTCTTGTTTATAAGCAAAGTCTTTCAACCACTAGGCCACCACACAACTTGTGTCAAATAAGGATAATTTTAAATATAAAACCTTTTTGAAAAATCAAAATGTGTACTTTTTCAACTAGGATAGGTTCCGGTATGGAGCACTAACAATACGCTCTGTGCAAAACAAATCTAACACCACAAATTCAGTTTTAAATTTTTTAGGGTCGTTACAAATACCATTCTGTGAAGACCCAGACCCACATGCCACAATATTGTCCGGTTTTGGGCTTAGGTCTCTGCCTCGATTTTGTTTTTGGCATGAGCTTAAGTTCCCACCCAAAACGCGTCATGACATGTAGTGTCCGTAATCATCTATGGCCTAGGGTTAGGACTTTTCCCTATCCGATGTGGGACTATTATAAAAGCATCCAACATAAACCATAATATGAGAACGCATTTTTAGATTATTCTTGAGTGTCAAAATTCAAAATAGTTCAAGAATGAGGTCTGGGAAAGATATTTTCATTTTCAAAACAAGTTTTAAGGAAAGTGTTGTTACTTTCGCACCAATAGTTTTTGATTGCACATCAATTAATGAAATCATGGGTATTTTTAGTTAAAAAAAAAAAACCAAAAAGTGTGGAGTTTTTAAAGCGAAAATTGAGCAAGGGGTTTCTGTATTTTTTGTCCAACCACAATCAATTCCCACTTAAAAGTGAATGGGCGACCTCGTGCGTGCACTACAAAAAATAAGACTATAATTAGCGGCAGTCAAAAACTGCCGCTAATATTCTTGCCGCTAATAGTCTTTAATAATTTTTTGTTAATAGTTGCAATTTTTTGCTCTAAAAAATTGCCGCTAATAATCTATTTTTTCGTACGAGTGAGAAGACATGATTCCAATAATAATTCCCATCACCTTTTTAATTAATTGTTCAAACACTACGTAGAATAAGAGTCCCAACAAATTTACTAACCTTAAAATTAATCCTAACCAACACGCCTAATAATAAAAGTCCTAAATAAATAAATTTTATAAACAAGTAAACTGCCAATAATACCATCTAATTAATCTTGGCGAGATGCCTTACATGCTCAAATTCTAACTAAACATGTGTTGAACATTTAACACTATTCCCCTCTAAAAGGAAAATTATAAACGATAAGACAAATTTGTTGAGGATAAAGGGCACTGGTCATGTCCTACTAGGTAGAATTGGATTTTCAGTCCTATCCCATATGCTACCCTTGGAAATAGAAGAATCTTGACTGGACATCATGCTATAAAAAGTGAAAACCAAGAAAGTCAAGATTCTTCGATTTCCAAGGGCAGTAGATGGGGTTGGACTGGAAATCTGGTTCTGCCTGGTAAGACCTAACCATTCCCCGAGGATAAATGTGACTGGCTGCACAACCTCCATTAATTGAGCCCCACCACACTTGCAGCCAATCACTACGTGAAAATGCGAAAAAGAACTACATTATTGGTGCGGGATAAACGACGGTCATAATCAGTCGGTAAAAACTCGACGGTCTAGGTTTGTCGTTTAAATTAAAACAACAGTGGTAAATAAATCGACGGCCTAAAGCAGTCGTTTATGTATATATCTATGTAAAAGATATATTATATATATCTTGACTATATCTCATCACAATTTTTTTTGCGATAAATTTTTATATCATGAGCATACAATCAGACGATTTGTTTTTTTATTTCACACAACACACATTCCAAAAAATTGACCTAAAATCAGGTTTGGTCATAATGAGTGTCAATTCGTATTGTTTCACCATTTCTGGGATATGTGCCCCGTGATGTCAAACACTGACGGTCGGATGACATGCTCATGGTATCAAGATCCATCCTGAAAAAAGATTGGGACGATGAATGATCTACATCATCTAATTAAATGCAATCAATGCATTTAAGCATGGGTGCTCACAAAGATTCGATGCATGGATTGTTTATATGGGCCACCTTTAATAGAACCCACACTACAAAAAATAAGATTATTAGTGGCAGCCAAAAATTGCCACTATTAACCAAAAGAACTGCCGCTATTACCCTCACCAGCAGTTTAGCGATAGTTTTGTGGTTAATAGCGGCAGTTCTTAGCTGCCACTAATAATCTTATTTTTTGTAGTGCCAACATCATTAACTGATTGCTTTAAATCAGAGGATGGAGATCGTGTTGTGTTTTACTCTTTTTTTTTTTTTTTTCGGGTGGCTAAATGCACAGTATCATCATATTTCACTACTCATCACACCCCCAAACCTATACTTTGCTAGTCTTCAGAGCAAAGAAAAAAATAAACAAAATTGAAAAATAAACTAACATCCTAAGAAAAGTAAATAATGTCATTTTCGTAAGGAGAACGAGTGCATGCATTTAGCCTATGTAACAAGCCTTTAAACCCCTAGGTGATCCCTAGTGGAGGAGTTTTGTCTCCTGAGGGTTTTCAGTGAAGTTACCCACAAACTTCAAGACATTTTATACAATTGATTCGTGAGATTTGTTAATTACGTTTATCATGCAATTTCCCCTCAAATAATATGCATGCTATTTCATCTTCATTGATAATTAGTTAAGTTAAGCTAATGCTTCAATTTGCAGATAAATTTCTCACCCATCCTTAGATATGTCACATGTAATCATTAGCCATAATTCTAATTATCTGAAAATTTTTCCTATTTGTGAACCGTATAGATTTTATGTTTTGATTCAAACCTCACAATAGGTGTAGTCTCTAAACAAAAATTCTCTGATGATGGGTATATTTTTACACACATGTGAGGGATCAATATAAGGCAAATAAAAGGTCTCATATTACAGGAGAAATACGATATAGTCAATGAACAAAAATAAATCTCATAATTACAGATACTAGTATATCATAAACATGTCATATCAAGTGTCAGAGGTATCACATATTCACTCTCCACAAGACAGTTACCAATGCAAGATCGGATCATGAAGGTCTTTTGTAGGGTTGTAATGGGGCTCAGGTAAGGATAAGAAAAAAATGAAAGTTGGGGATCAAAATTTCTGAGAAATTTGAAAAGGAATCTATTTCTGATTTTTCTATTTCTTTTCTCTTTTTTTTTTCAATATTTTTCAACTTTTCTCAACTTTATGTTCCTTTCTCACTCATTTGTCTTCTTTTGAATTTCATTTTCTTGAAACACCTTATATATATATTTTTATATTTTTGTCATACACTCTCAGTAAACGCCACAACTTAGTATTTCTTCACTTTCTTTTCGTTCATTCTCACTTCTCGTTCCTAATTTCTCATAAATAAGCAGGGTAAGGCTGAATTTTCAGAATTGGTGAATGGGTAAAGGTTAATGTGGCTTATCAAAGAATGTATAAAGGTAAAATTTTCAATCAGCTCAAAGGAGTATTAGAAGGATAAATTTATATGAGGTGAGAAATTTTAAGCACAAACGAGCCAAAGATGGCCTTCAATCACGCCCTCAAAAGATGGTAACTCTGCCTATTTGTTTTGAGTAGACATACAATACGTTCTAGTACAATAATATGAATTTAATATTATGCAAAGTCACTAGTCAAAACAACAAGTATGAGATTATACAAAAATAATTCGTATTCAAAGATAACTCCGAATTTATGTAAACTCTCATCAAAGACGTGAAATTGACTCTAAACCTCACAGGTCTAATCTTCACTAAGATCGTACAGTTCACAATTTTAGATAAATTATCTTGATTTTTAGCTTTTTGAACTGAGTCAAACACCATAACTTCTAAAATTGGGTTTAAATTTTTATGCTAATCTCCACCTTAACTTTCCTCTTCTAATAGCAATCATTTAAAAATGGCATTCAATATTCTTCCGGTGAGATTGCATAATCTAACAAATCCAAATTTCACACATCCATCATATAAAATAGAATTCTCCGAAAAAAATCTTCAAAGTGCACAGTCGATTGATCGACAAGGTTGGTCGATCGATTGACCAAATTCGGATTTAAAAAGAAAAATAATGCATTACCATCGCCAAACCTAACACGTGCAATGCCCTCATTGTACTAGAATTGAGCAGTACCCCCAAACCTGCAGCAAAATACTCATAGACCAAAAGGTAAAGGAGGTAACAAGCATCATTATAACTAAAATGATATTTATTAAGTAAATTACGTGAATTACACTTATTAAAAAACATAAATCCTAAATCTACCTAAAAATAGAAAATATGCAAAACTAATAAATCCTAAAAACATCCTAAAAATTTTCAACTTTCTCTTTCAAACATCCACATCAGTTCCCGACCCTGGTTTCGATTTTGGAAAAGCGAAATTTCACATTGCTTCGGTGATACTCCATGGATTCAAGGAATTCGGAGAGACATCAGGGGGCGGCAGCGTTGATGGGTTGACCGTGTTACTGGTGGCCAGATCTTGGAGTGTAGGCGCCGGATACAACTTTGCCCAAGTTTCTGTAGGGATTAAATTGATAATCTCTTTCGGGATTGATCTTAGAATGAAGGCTGCTAATGGATTACGACATGGAGTTGGTTGTGTTAATGTTGAAGAGGAAGGGATGGGTGATGGTGATTTGGTGATTGGGGAGGGTGATGGTGTTGAATCTAGATCAATCATCTCTATATCACCTGATATAATTGGCGTGGGCTTGGTTGATCTATTGGTCCTTTTTCGTGTTGGTTCTTCCCAAATTGGAAGAGGCACAGGATTTATATCTATCATATCAACATTAGTGAGATCCAATGGAGTTGGTGTTCCATTAGGCCTTTCGCTTTTCCTTGCAGTTTGTTTCATTTTTTTCATTGTTGCCCGTATACGATAAGCTCTTTCGGCCATTGATAGAATTGAGAGGATTAATTTATGATGATAATTTTGGAAAAAAAAAAATCCTCAGGATGTTTGAAATAAATAGAGAAAGTGTTTGAGAATACCTAAAAGTGCCCTACGGAGGAAAAAGAAGAGTCCTAAAGTACTAAACTGCTAAAATTAAAAAGATTTTGTATCGATTTTTCATTTGCTCTCTTTTTTTTTTTCGAAAATTCTCAGTCAATTGATTGACTGAAGTGGTCGATCAATCGATCTAGTTCAAGTCAACATTTATTGAATGATTGATTTTTATTTTTTTTCAGAATTTTACGTACACTTGGGTTGCTTCCAAAGAAGCGCTAAATTTAATGTCGCTAGCCCAACATTCCAATTTTTCAATTTCATTCCAATTGATCGGGATTGTTAAATGTCACTTTATAAAAATTTTCAATGATATTTTCTAGAAACGATTTCACTCATTGCCCATTGACTCAAAACTTACTGTCATTTCGAGGGTTACAAAGTTTAACTGCTCCGTTTGAAAATATTCGATGTACCTGGAATGGACCGCTCCATCGGGTTTTGAGCTTTCCCGAAAACAGATAAAGCCTTGAGTCGTATAGCAACACCTTCTGTCTCACAGTGAATGATTTTCTCAAAATAAACTGATCATCGGTCTGTTTCATGCGGTCCTTGTAAGATTTTGCACAATCATATGCATCAGCTCTTACTTCTTCCAATTCTGCAATCTCTAAACTTCGCTTTTCACCAGCTTTTTGCAAGCTAAAGTTCAAAGTCTTGATAGCCCAATACGCTCGGTATTCTAATTCAACAGGTAGATGACAACCTTTACCAAAAACCATCTTATAAGGAGACATTCCAATGGGAGCCTTGAATGCCGTTCGATAAGCCCAAAGTGCGTCGTTCAAGGCTAATGATTTATTATAGAAAATTTTTTATTATAGAAATATTTTCCACCATCACTAATGATAGCGCGTGGAATACCGAATCTCGAAAATACCTCATTCTTAATAAATTTAACAACCACTTTGTGATCGTTAGTTTTGCAGGCCATTGTTTCAACCTATTTTGAAACATAATCCACACAAACCAGAATATATGCATCCAAAAGAATTTGGGAATGGACCCATGAAATCTATTCCCCATACATCGAACACCTTAACCTCAAGAATTGGATTTAAAGGCATCATATTTCGCTTTGAAATTATGCCCAACATTTGACAATTGCTGCAAGAAATATAATGTTGGTGACAATATTTGAAGATCGTCGGCCAATAGAAACTACTCTGGAGAATCTTTGTAGCGATTTTTCTTGAGCTGAAATGTCCCCCACATGACAATTCATGACAAAATGAAATGATTTTCAATTGCTCAAATTCTGGAATGCACCTTCTGATGATTTGATCGGCACAATATTTGAACAAGTATGGATCCTCGAAAAAATAATGCTTTGCATGTGCTAGAAAAATAGCTTTCTCGTTCTTATTCCAATGCCTTGGTACTTGATCTGTCACCAAGTAGTTGGCCAGATCTGCATGCCATGGTGAATGTTCAATTGCAAATAATTGTTCATCAGGAAAAAATTTCAAGATCGGAATCAGATCGTCAGATTTTTCAACAATAATGTGAGATAAATGGTTAGCTGCCACATTTTTCGATCTCTTTTTATCCTTGATTTCCAGATTGAACTCTTGCAAAAGTAAAATCCACCTAATCAAACGAGCTTTTACATCCTTCTTTGCAACGAGGTAACGAAGAGCCGCATGATCTGTAAACACCATAACTTTTGATCCTAACAAATAGGATCAAAATTTATCTAGCACAAAGTTTACAGCTAGGAGTTCCTTTTCTGTGGTGGAATAATTCAATTGCGTATCATTTAGTGTACGACTCGCATAGTAAAT
This sequence comes from Chloranthus sessilifolius, assembly GCA_021018995.1. Taxonomy (NCBI): domain Eukaryota; kingdom Viridiplantae; phylum Streptophyta; class Magnoliopsida; order Chloranthales; family Chloranthaceae; genus Chloranthus; species Chloranthus sessilifolius. Next base: position 34,256,457 of record CM037589.1, read on the forward strand.
TACGTGTGAAATTTTCTTCACCCTTTGTCCAAATATTGCTCCTACCACATAGTCAGATGCGTCACACATTATCTCAAATGGTAACTTCCAATCCGGAGATTGGTTTATTAGAGCTTGAACAAGTTCAGCCTTGATTATCTCAAAAGCTTTCAGACATTTCTCATTAAAAAGGAATCGGACATCTTTGCCGAGTAAGTTGCAGAGAGGTTTTACAATCTTACTGAAGTAATTGATAAATCGTCGGTAAAAATCGACATGCCCAAGGAATGATCTAATTTCCCTAACTATTTTGGGAGGCGGTAGGTTTGAAAGTAAATCTACTTTCGCCTTGTCCACTTCAATGCCTTTGGATAAAATAATATGCCTAAGGACTATTCCGCTTTGAACCATGAAATGACAGTTTTCCCAATTCAGAACAAGGTTCTTCTCCTGACATCTTGCAAGAACAAGGGATAAATGGTTCAAACAATCACTAAAATTATTTCCGTAAATAGAGAAATCATCCATGAAGACCTCTAGAAACCTCTCCACCATATCTGAAAATATACTCAGCATACATCTTTGGAATGTAGTTGGGGCGTTGTAAAGTCTGAATGGCATCCTTCGGTAGGAGAACGCTTCAAAGGGACATGTAAATGTCATCTTCTCCTGATCTTTTGGTGCAACGACTATCTGATTGTATTCAGAATAGCCATCAAGGAAATAATAGTATTGATGTCCTGCCAATCTCTCCAACATTTGATCAATGAATGGGAGAGGAAAGTGATATTTTCTGGTCATTGAATTCAACTTTCTGTAATCGATACACACTCTCCAACCAGTCTGAACCTTAGTTAGTACCAACTCATTCTCCTCATTCTTCACCACAGTCACTCCAGACTTTTTGGACACCACTTGTGTTGGGCTCACCCATTTGCTATCGAAAATAGGGTATATAATTTCAGCATCGAGCAGCTTAATAACCTCCTTTCTCACAATATCTTACATTATTGGGTTTAATCTGCGTTGTGGTTCTTTAGAGGGTTTAGCGCTTTCCTCCAAATGAATTCAATGCATACACACTATTGGACTAATACCCTTAGTGTCTTTAATAGACCTCCAATTGCACTTTTGTGGTCTTGGAGTACTTCAATGAGCTGTTCCTCTTGATCCTCATTCAGTTTTGCTGAAATAATTACTGGACCAATTTCATCTCTTTCCAAGTATGCATATTTCAAATCGATAGGGAGAGATTTCAGTTCCAGCCTTGACTTCTCTTCTTCTCTTGATTCGTCTTGACTTTCTTCCTCCTTGATCTCATCTTTCATTTGCCCTTCATTTCCTCCCAAGAGTGGCGCCGAGTCTAACATTTCATTAACTTTGTTCATTACTTTATCTACATCGAAGTCTTTACCAAAATGTGTTAGACATGCCTCTAAAGGGTCCTCATATTCCGATGTAAAGAATGTATCTTCCACAATGCTATCAATCATGCATACTTGTGCATACTCCTCATCTTCAACAGGTTGTCTTACAATGTGAAAAATATTCACCTCTATAGTCATGTTCCCGAAAGACAAATTTATTATCCTATTTCGATAATTAATTGGTGCATTCGATGTTGCTAGGAATGGTCTTCCCAAAATTATCGGAACATTAATTTTCAACTTAGGAATAGGTTCGGTATCCAGGACAACAAAATCAATAAGGAAATAAAAAGTATCCACTTTAATAAGGACATCATCGACTATCCCCATGGGAATCTTGATTGACCTATTAGCAAGTTGAAGGGTCATAGCTGTAGGCTTAAGTTCTCCCAGCTCAAGTTTCTTGTACATAGAGTAGGGCAACAGATTAACATTTGCTCCAAGGTCTAGAAGTGCTTGATCAATGCGATTCTCCCCTATAATGGCTGAAATTATAAGACAGTCAGGGTCCTTATATTTAATCGGAAGTCTCGCTTGCAATACTGAACTTACCTGCTCTGCTAAGAAAGCTTTCTTCGGGACATTGGTCTTTCTCTTGATTGTGACCAAATCCTTCAAGAATTTTGCATATGCCGGTACTTGCTGAATGGCATCTAGGAAGGGAATATTTATCTTTAACTGCTTAAGCATTTCAATAATCCATTCTTAATCGCGATTTTTCCTTAGTCCCATTAGCCTTTGAGGATATGGGGCTTTAGGCACAAAACTTCTTTCTCTCTCATTCTTTTCTTCAGTCTTTTTCTCTTGTTTCTCCTCTTTTTCGACTTCCTCGTTCATCTCAATTTTGTACTCAAGCTCAGATTTCTCATCTTCTTCAGACATCTCTACTTTATTGTCAATCTGCTTCCCAGATCTCAATGTTATAATTGCTTTGATTTGTTATTGATTTTCTTCATTTGATGAGGTCGAAGTCTGCTCAATAGCTATCTGTCCTCTCGGATTTAGAATTGGTTGGCTCGGAAATGATCCCTTCTCTCTCTCGCAGAGGAGTGTTGCCAATTGCCCAATTTGAGTTTCTATCCTTGATATTGAGGAAGTATTAGATTGAATGAACTTTCACATGTCTTCACTCTGAGGATATTGGTTTTGAAGATGACGAGGTGCAACATTTCCTTGTTGATTATTGAATCCAAGTGGTGAGAAATTCTGTGCAAAACTAGGTTGACTCACGAGTTGCTGTGCTGGTTGGTTCTGATATCTCAACATTGGTTGTGAGAATTGATAATTCTGGTTGAATTGCCTGGGTTGCCCATTCTGGTTTTGATTTTGGAGGAATTGGTTTCCACCCACATAGTGTTATTGTTGGAATTGTCCTTGACTGAATTGTTGTTGTGGTCCCTGACTGAAATTTTGATGTGGATAAAAATTCATCCCTTGTCCTCTCCCGTGAGGTTTTTGATTCCCTTGTTTTCACGATAAATTTTGATGATATTTCCAACTGTTTAGGTTATTTTCATTGAAAATATTTTTCTGATTTCGACCGTAAGTGTTCAATGCGTTCAATTGCTCACAAGAGTCTTCTGAGTGATGCATTGAAGGGCAACCGTCACATGTGTGCATTGGACTTGCACAATATATGAGCATGGATCTGGTTTCACATTTACGACACTCACGTTCTTCTTCAACTTTAATTCCTCAACCTGTTGAGTAAGGAATTCTATTTTTGCCATGAGATCAGGTATTTCTTTCACCACATACAATCCTCCTTTCTTTGTTGAGCTTCCTGCTTGATCTTGGTTCTTGTTTGATTGATCTCGAGTTTTCGAGAAGTCCCATTATTGTGAATCTTCAGCCAACTTTTTCAATAATTGATAGGATTCAGTTTCCCTTAGTCCAAGAAATCCTCCACTATTCATTGATTCGATCAGATGTCGATTGGCCTGATCCAGTTCATTGTAAAAATATTGGACCAATCTCCATTTTGAGAATCCATGGTGTGGACACTTCAATAGAATATTCATGAATTATCTCAAGTTTCATAGAATCTCTCATCATCTTCTTGTGTAAAATTAATGATTTCACGTCTTAAGGCATTAGTCTTGGCCATGGGAAAGAATTTTGATAAAAATTTCTTAATCATCTGATTCCAGGTGGTTATGGATCCAGCTGGTAAAGAATTTAATCAGACTTTGGCCTTATCCTTTATGGAGAAAGAAAACAAACGTAATCTCACATATTCCTCACAGAAATTCTGATACACTGATGAACAGACTTTAACGAAGTTTTGATGTATTGGTACAGATCTTCTCTATCCATGCTGTGAAAGATTAGAAGGATTTGAATCACATTTGTACGGATCTTAAATTTGCCACCAGGTATAGCAGGGTATGTGATACAAGACGGGGTATTTGTGGTTATAGGAGCAAACAACTCTCTTAGAGTTAGTTCCTCCTCATTTTCATGTTGGTGATCTTCACAATAATTTGCATTCATTTTGAATTGAATTAATATTTCACTTCTAGCTTCTCGCCCTGTCCTAATCTCTTTTCTATTCGAACGACAAGTTTGCTCGATCTCAGAATTGAAAGGTTATAAAGATTTATCTTTAGAGGACCTCGTGTGCATACACAAGGTGCATAGGTTTTGCTTTCTGAATTTTTTTTTGTTCGATTGATCGACTATTTAGGTCGATCGATTGAGAAAATTAAATTTGATTTTTGATTTTTTTTTAGACGGGGTTGATTGATCGATGGTTTAGATCGATCGATCACTCGAGAACAGTCTCCGATTGATTGAGGTTTTAGGTCAATCAATCGAAAATTTGATTTTTTTTTTTTTAAGAAATTCAAAATTTTAAATTTCAAAATTTTTTTATTTTTTATTTTTTTGGTTTTTTTTTTCGAAACTAGTAAAGTTGCTAATTCATACCTATAGAAATTCCTAAAATTAATTTTCTATTTCCTAAAAAAATTGTGAATTTTCTACCACTAATCCCCGACAGTGGTGCTAAAAACTTATTGTGATTTTAAATATTGTGTTTTACTCGCAAGTGTACGAATCAGTTTGTAGACAGTGGGTGTAGAGTACGAGATCGTTCCCATGGAGATTAGTGAGAAAATTCAAATGAGGAAGCAGTAATTAATAAAGGAATTACCACAAATCTATTACAGTAACCACTAATTTAAGACTCTGAGAGTTTTGATGAATGAGATAAATACTAACACAAACTGAGATTTTAAGCAAATAATGAGAGATAAGGATTGAGATGCTAAATCCTCCCATCGTAGGTTTATCATTTACACAATATAAATATATGAATTAAGATATGAGATTCTTATAAGATATTTATGAAGGAGCACCGGCTCAGAACACACCTGAGTTCTAACTTGTAGATCTGAGATCACAGAGAGGTATAATTAACCCCTCATGAGTGTATGATTAACACTTACACCTCAGACAATAGTTAGAACCCAATCTCTAGGGTAGACTCCGCACTACCGATCTAAGATCACGGAGAGGTATGATTAACCCCTCATGAATGTGTGATTAACACTCACATCAGATAGTAGTAGAACTTAACCCTGAGATAAGTGATAATTAGGATAAAATCTTCATTGCAATGTCGGAATCATAGGGCATGATTAGCTCCTAGATTTTAGACCACAATCAGATCATATTCATATCAATAATAACATTAGGGACTTTAAAAGAATTAAATACCTCAACCACATATTTATATTAATATAATTGAATCCCTCGGATGGGGTTCATCAGATCCCCATCCTTGATGAAACTAGCCACACATGATTAATTTAAATAGCATAATAAGAAAAATAAATCAACATAAATATTAAAATCGTACAGAGCTTTAACTAAATCCACAAAAAGCTTTAATCCAAATCTCCACAATTCTTCTTCAAAAGTGCATAAATAAAAACTAATCTAAATCTTACGTCTAGAAAAATGAACACTCTAAACTCGAAAACAGAAAAATGCAAGCGGAGAGATCCCTTCTGAATCCTCATATTTTCCTTTAAATATCATCCCATATCCGGATTTCAAATTCAAATTTGAAATTGGTCAATTGATCGACTTAAGTGGTCAATCGATCGACCAAATTAGAGTTTGAATTTTTGAATTTAAAATTCTTCGAACTATGTCGATTGATCAACCTAGTTAAATGGTCCGATCTCATGTGTTCTTTGCTTTACTGCTCTGGTGTCTGTCCACTTTGCATCCTTTTATGCCCCTCAATGCGTTTAATGACTAATTTGACATGAAAGTCATAAAACTTCATAAATCTTATTAGATAGCTTTCATCAGATGGCTAAATGCAGGTCTTTAGGGGTGAAATATCATCATATTTTACTACTCATCAATGAGCATACAATCAGACAATTTATTTTTTTGTTTCACACAACACACATCCCAAAAAATTGACCTAAAATCAGGTTTGGGTGTAATGAGTGTCAGTTCGTATTTTTTCACCATTTCTGGGACATGTGCCCCGTGATGTCAAATAATGACGGTCGGATGACATGCTCATGATATCAAGATCCATCCTGAAAAAGATTCGGACAATGAATGATCTACATCATTTAATAAAATGCAGTCAATGTATTTAAGCATGGGTGCTCACAAAGATTCGATGCATGGATTGTTGATATGGGCCACCTTTAATAGAACCCAACATCATTAATTGATTGCTTTCAATCAGAGGATGGAGATCATGTTTCGCTCCAATTTTCCACATAAGAAATCATGATGCCATGAACGTACTATCATACTGAAGTTTTTGATTCCACATGTCACAAATCCAAAAAAGTGGTCATAAAATCACATGGCACACATCTTGCGCAAAAGTGACTTTAGGACCGCATCGGGATCTGTGTCATTTGGAATTGAAAATTGGTCATTTGATGGTACGTTCATTGATTGGCACACATCATGCGCAAAAGTAACTTAGGACCACATCGGGTCTGTGTCATTTGGAATTGAAAACTGGTCGTTTGATGGTACGTTCATTGATTGGAGATCCCTTCTGTGGAAGATTGGAGCGAAGATGATCTCCATCTTCTGACTTAAAGCGATCATTGATTATGAGCATAGGTGCCCAACAAGAGTTTGTCGGTGCCATTAAAAGTACCCAATTAAACCTAAGAGTACCTTTAAATCTACTCACCAAATCTTTGAGTTCAGCCACACTGAAACACATTGACTTGGTAGGATCAGATGATGGAGATCGTTTGTGCACACTCAAAATTGATTTTAACGTCATTTTTTTGGGTGTGTACCACATGAAATAAAAAATCGACCATCTGATGGTATGATCATATTCTCAAGATCCATCGTGTGAAAGATTGGGAAGATAAACAATATCCGTCATCCGATTCAATATAATCAATGTGTTTCAGCATGGGTGAACTTAAAGATTGGTGGATGGATTTAAAGGAAATCTAAACCTAAATAAACCGATATATGCACGATCCCCTCATTCTCTTCTCTCTTTCTCTCGATTTCTCCTCTCGCTCGACTCTCTACCTTTTCGGTTTTTTTCGTCGAATTTTGATAATATTCAATAAATTTCGGTAAATGCACCCCGAACTCCACCAAGCATTTTTACAAAATGCAGCCCATAAAATTCCAACCGCCTCTAAGTAACTTAAGTTATTTTAAAAGGCTGAGAACAAAATACCCATCGTCCTTCAGGCTTGGGAGTTGAGAGGATTTCTGTTTAGGGTTTGAGAAACCCAAACCCTAAACCCATTGAGCCCCACCTCGCGCCATCGAACCCCACCTCTCGCCGCCAACCGCCGTCCGGCAAACCTTATTTCTCAATGTTTTCTTTTTCTTCTAGCTTGTTCTTGTTCTTCTTCTCATTTCTCAAGGTTTTTTTTTTTTTTTTTTTTAGTAATCCGTCCGGCAAACCTCCGAAGTCCGAAGCTCCCAACCCACACAACACAGCTGCACAGGTGTGTTAATTTATATTAATTTTTTTATACTTTTTTTTTTCCAGTTTTTCAATGGATGATTAGAGGAATGGAGCTATTTTTTATATATATATCAAATGGGGCATTTTTATATATCAAATGGGGATTTAATTTAATCGGCCATGATCATCCAAATTCCAAACACGATTTTGGTGTTTAAAATGTGGGTGAGGACTCAATGGTTAGAAACATGAGAGATTTTGATGGGAATGTAGATTCATAATGAAAGATGGATGCTTGTTATTTTGATTTTATTGTCTTTTGTAATTTGAAATTTATGCTTTGTTATTTTAATGATTGTTGTCGTCGAATATTGATATCGATTCATTCAATGTCAATTTTTATCTCTTCTTCTAGCGATTCTTCACTTAATCTGTAAACCCTAATTTGGTTTAGGGTTTATGCAAAAAGCCTTTGTTTTTTCTAGGGTTCTTATATCCATTTAAACCTATAAAAGCTGTTTATTTTAAATTTCTATTTTACATTTTTGTTAGTCGATAAAACTCGAAGGATTCGAGAAAAACTGTAGTTGAAACCATTAAGGATTTACGGTTTAGTGGATAAAACTCAATGGATATGTGCCATGTGGAACCGAAGGCTTAGATTTCTCCTACCGCATGCTCGTAGATCCCAGTACAATTTATCACTATATATTATTATAATTTATAACCCTTCTGGGGTTTAAGGGTTTAGACCCCAAAAAATTTGATCAATTCCAACTGTTTTTTTAACCTATCGTCTTCTTTGCATTGGTGTTTCAATAGGATACATGAAAGTCGCCAAGGGGAAGTCTCAGATCCACACTTTGATCTCCATACTGGTATTTTTATACAATTTTATCAGAGTAATTTGATGAAAAATTATATTTTGATCTCTAATTAGTCTCTAATTTGGTTCTTAACCATCTATTAGTAGGAAAATTTTCAATATTTTCTTTCATGATCAATTGAAAATTGCAAGTTTTCCACCTATATGCACTTGTTTTGCTTAATGATATGTTTATGTTTGGAGAAATGATAAATAATGGATTTACTTTTGTAAAATTTCAATAATATAATTTCATTTCAACATAATTCTAGTGAGTTGAAAGTAAATGTGTGTGCTTGATTATTGATTATTATTATTGCTATTTATTTATTTATTTTAAAAAAAATAAGAGTGGGCATAATAATTGTTACTGCTTTCGAGGCGTATATAAGTCATAAATAATACACATTAATACTGCGTAATTTAATAACTGGATTAGTACCGATAAAAAACTTAGTAGTTGAAATTTGTTGACATCTAGCATGGAGGTTTCTTACACTTAAATATGGTGGAGGTTCACAGTTCTCAAACACAACGCATTTGATCCCATATAAAAGCTGTCATATCTCCTAAATGGAGAATTCCAACTACAAAGGTAAGAACAACAAAAAAAGTATCAATGTGGTATGCATTATAGCATAAATCCATTTACTATTGCCAACCTTGGTTTCTTCCATTGAAAAACAAAAGCCTGGTGGGGCATCACCACATCAATAGAAGGAAAACTCATAAGTTCTCTTGCTTTGCCACATGGCACACATCCTTGACCAATCCAAGTCATTCAGATTGGAAGACATCATGTGAACTGTCGTTAGCCTGAAATTGGTGCCCATCAAAGGATTCGAACCATTTGATCTGGGCTCCCTAGTTTAGATGATTCTTCATTTCTAATGTAGGGTCCACATTGAAGTGTCTGGATTGGATGGTACTGATATGCTAATAGTTACAGTTTGTTTGGGCTAAGTGAAGTTTACATGCTGCCTAACCACTTGGATAAAGTGGATTGACCAACAATGGGCCCCACTTGGCACCCCATGAGTCCATGACCTAAAAGTATGCTGCTGAGAGGAGCTATGTTAGTGACCAGTGTCAATCTTGACAACAAATCAATCATCACACTCGCACACACACACACACACGTTCTCTCATGCCATGAAAGATAAAAAATGTGTGAGACACATGTTTTATAGAATTAGTATCAACAATGTAGAGTTTCCTCTATTGCATAGTGTCAATGACTCAATGGTCTTTTGTGCTTGCTTCTATAAGACATCTTTTATCATCCTTCTTAAGTACTACACATTAGGCACTTAATCATATTAGCAGGTCTGATTGTTGGAATGAGCTTCTATTGGAATAATTCTGGCACTAGTTCAATGCTAAATCCTAATACCTACAATACCAAGGGGAAATATAGATCTCAACCAGCTAGTTAATAGATTCCGCAACACACTTCTTAAAATGTATAATATTCCAACATTTTATGCTGTTATTAGAGAGTAGGTAAAGGTATCATAGAATTGAGGATGCATCTTTATATTCTTTTAATGTATTAGTTTATTGTACTGCTTGGCTTATAGTTCTTTGAGTCGATAAAATAGGATTTCCACCATTAATTTCCTGTTAGTTTAGTTTCAAAATGAGGAATTGAATACAAAGGTATAGGATTACCTCTTTTTTCTTCCTTTTTGCAGGCTGTCAGTCATATGATGGGAGTGATGTTGGCATTTATATTTGCATCACTGGATAAGGGTTTTGATAGGCTTGAAATTTTGTCAATCGTTTGTGGTTTCATTTCCCTCTTAACTGGAGAAATAGTTTTTTCCTTATTAAATTCCTAATGCTTATCTTCTTTTTAAATTAATATGTAACTTAGGTTCTGTTCGATTTCGAAAAAGGTTTGATATTTAGCAATTTTCTTGTTGAAAAGGTTGGAGGCGCAGTAACGTGAATTTATTGAGACTTTTCATCACTGCCTCTTCTATTTCCATAGTGTCTTCAGTTGCATATATTTTCAGGATCAATCTCTCATTTGAGGTAAGGGCGGTTATTGAACTTCATTTGACTATTCAACCATTATGCTTAACAAAGTGATGCTTGTATATTTCTTTGTTCCTAAGAATTAGAGGTGTTTAATGATTTGGTTCTTATCTTAGGGCTTAGCTTTTGTAGATATTTGTACTTTCTAGTTTCTAGTTATGGATAATCATCTGATTTGTTTAGGTCTATGGGTAAATGCATGCGTTACAACTTTTGGCATGAAATTAGCATGTCTTGTTCACCTTGCTATATAGATAAATAATTTTTAATGTTCTAAGGTTGACTTAATGGCTTCAAGCTCAATTGAAACTTCGGTGCTTTTTCGGTTAAAAGTTTCTATCATTTCTTCTCCTTTTTAATTCCTTTTTTCTAATTGGTAAGCATGGGATTTGAACCCCTGACTTCAACACTAAATGCTTGAAGGAATCACCATTGGGGCAAAGATCCAAACCCAGTTTCTATCATTTCTTGGTTAGATAGCCGCATATCTAGGTTTGGTGTTTGGAGGTTTGTGCTATGCCTCGAGCAGGGACAGAGCCGAAAACTTTTATTAGACGGGTCCAAAGTGTAAATAAAAAATGTATCAAGATAGAGGCCCCAACCTCCAAAGCATGAGTGAAAAATAGATGAAGATCATAAAAATATAAATAGCATTCATTAAGTAATAGCAGAATATAGAGAAAAGAAAACTAGAAAATAATTATTTTTTAATATATTTAAATTTAAACTCAATCACCTAACGAAATGGAATCCGACGTCTTTTGAGATCATGAAAATCATCTATAATTGAATATGTACTAAATTTCGCAATAATTTCTCTTTCGATATATATCATTAAAGAATCCGTTAGAAACTCATATAATACTCGATTATGACTAGTATTTACAGGTTTGTTGATTTTTAGCAAAGAATTAATTTAAACTCAATCACCTAACGAAATAGAATCCGACGTCCTTTAAGATAATGAAAATCATCTATAATTGAATATGTACTAAATTTCGCAATAATTTCTCTTTCGATATATATCATCAAAGAATTCGTTAGAAACTCATATAACACTCGGTTATGACTAGGATTTACAGGTTTGTTGATTTTTAGCAAAGAATTGATTGCACAATTCAATTCTCATCAAAGTGGGTGTGGATCTCAAACAAGTGAGCCTGAATCTCCATCAAATGGGACAGGATCACGACCAAATCGATACGCAGGCGAATGAGTCTGAAGAAAGGAAAATTCAAAATATTGGTTAGTTTGCTTAATTATATTTTTTTAAAATAATAGTTATTAATGGATTACTAACAAAATGTTATTCGTTTAGGCAAGGAGCAGCTAACATGGCTGAGGAGTTGGTAACATTTAATTCTAATATTTAAATTTTCATATAAAAATAGAAATATAGAAATAGAGGAGTTGGTAACATCTAGCTAATATTTCTATTTTCATCTAATTAATTGAAATATTAATATTTGTATGTAATTTCTATCATACAGAAAAAGTAGAATCCTGATAATACAATCACTAGAACACATATATGTAGCCTCCCACAACAAGAAAGATGAGACTTGCCATTTTCCCACTATGAACAATCAGCTAGTAAGACTATTAATTTTAGTACATCTTAAATGAAAGTTTTAGTACTGAAATATTTAATTATTATTTATTATTTGCTCGCAGGATGATATTAGGAGAATCATTTTGAACGATCCCCTTATAGGGGAAAAGGATTTAGATAATGATCCTATTGCTAAAGTAAATGATACTCTCATCTCCCCTTTTATTCATTTTTTTTCCTCTTAGGAAAATTATAGTTCAAAATTTTTTCGTCTAGGATTGTGTTCGCGACATGGGTAGAGGAGGTCAACTTCTTTCTCAAGGAACATATATTTCGGATTCAGGTTCTTCTCAGGTACCAATTTGAATTTTTTGTCCCTTTTTTTTTCAAAATAAAAATTCTTAATATTAAGTAGTAACATTCTTTTTCTAATTTTTTGTAGACACAACGAAATTAATCGGTTCTTCCTGATTCACGATGAACCAATCATCCACGCTGCTTATTAAAGAACTTCAAGAAAAAAATTATTGCACTAGGACGTGTTAAATAGAGAGATCACAATATCAACATAATCATATGGCATAATCGTAGATGACATTTATGATCTCGATGCAGAGTTGTATGCAACTGAAGGGACATTAGCAGATATCACACTTGGCGATACAATCTCTTGGCCAAAGGGGCTTTTAGTTTTTATATGATTAATTAGGTATAATTTTTATTTGGACATATTTGATTATGATCATGTTGATAGATTTGGATGATTAGTATTTAAAAATAAAATAAATTAATGACTATATATGTCAATATTGAAAGTTGTAATTAAGGGTTATGAATATAATGTTCCATCCAATTATTTAAACATATGAATTTTCTTATGGTGAAATGGTAAATTTGTGGATTGGAATGATAATCAATTATATTTTTTTTAGATATAATTTGAGAAAATGATGTTATATATACGTCTTTTCATAAAATTTAAATATTAAAAAAAAAAATGCGACTGTTCAAAACTGTCAATTTTTCTTTACACTAAAAAATAGTGAGTGCTATAATATGTCGATTATAATGAAAAGATGTCATTTACTTTTGAAAAATGGCACTTAAAACAACGGCCACAAACTGTCGTTTGCGATCGACAATTGAAAGCAATCGTTGTCAAATGAAATAAACGATAACTAAAATATGCCATTAATAAATACTATGACATTTTTTACGACAACCCACTTGACAGTTAATAACTGTCGTTATTTTCAAAAACGATAGTCATCAAGTTTTTCTCGCATTTTCACATAGTGAATTGCATCACGCCATATCAACTACATTGTATAAAATTTGTCCTCCATATAACATTGTCCCCTTTAAAATGACTTGTCTTCATGGCTGAAACGTCCCTACGCTTCCATGTTCTCGGGTAGTCTCATTTTCGACCGTTGACGTTTGACGCTACCGATTCACACTCCCATGCTTGCCTATAAAAAAAAATATTGTAGTCAGACTCAATTTCTTAAAGGATAGATATATTTGCACCCACTAAATTAAACTCTAAAATCAGCCAGCACCTCGAGGCAAACAGACACCGACAATATACAAGGGGCACAAAGAGCAAGGTGCTCAACTGAGGCAAAGGCCCAAAGGGCCTCGACGGTGGGAGAAGCGGCAATGCCATCACCCCCACCCCGAGACAACTAACTTAGGCTTGTTAATGCAACAACTCAGTCATTATCCTCCCTCGTTTGATGGGGATGAGGTTGTGGGTTCTAGACTTTATATTTGCTTCCTCCCTTTATATTAACAAAGATAAGTGATTTATTGTGTGAGATTTATTGGTCAAAATTACCCTCTCAGTGTGCTACACCACATAAGGATTCTTCGCACAAGCACTACATTTCGGTTGTCCTATTTCATATGACATTACAAAAAAAACCAAACAAAGCAAAAGAAAGATTTAAAAAAAATAAATAAAGCTGGTTTCTGTGGTCTAGGAAAATTCAGCCTCAAGTTTTCTAGAATGTTAAAATTTCCTCCCGATCTTGTGAGTCAGCATCCCTTTATTGTGGATTGGTTGAATGCATTCTCCATTGATGGATGATCTCTTAAAGACAGTTTGAACTTGTCTGCTTCAGCTTTGATGTTTAGTTGCAACTACTCTACATCTGTATCCTTTCTCTCGCCTTCTCTTCTTAAATAGTTCTTAATTTCTTTCATTGTTGACTTGGGGAAGCCGCAAGGTGAGGCGTTCGATAGACGGAGCTGATTGGTAGAACATTGACCTTCAATAATAATTGGTAGGGGATTTTGGTTTGTTACTAATGGGTCATGAGATCAAGTGTTGGGGTCTCTCTTCTGCGATGATAGAATGTCCTGTAGGGTGTGTAAATGGTAAAATACTCGTTATACGGTGGGGGCGAGGGCATCCCTTAGGGATTAGTCCAAGCGTAAGTTCAAGATTACCCTAAGTTATTAAAGAAAAAAAAAAACAGTGAATTTCAATAATAATAATTCGCATCACCTTTTTCATTAATTGTTTGAACGAAAGACTCAAAATCGATTTCGGTATCAGGTTTCGGTCTATGGAGGACTGATACGAATCGGTCGATATGTAAAAAAATACATGCCTCGGCTCTAATTGATACGTATCGGCCAGTACAGGTCCATATCGATCGATATAGATACCGATACCAAGTTAGAGGATTGATACGTATGATCAGTTTGCCAAAATATCAAGACATATCGTCGATACTTATCGGTATCGGACGATTTTTGATATTTTGGTTTGAACAATAATATAAGTCCCAACTAACATGCTAACTTATCGGTAAGATGCCTTATTTACTCAAACTCAAAGTAAATGTGTCAAGATGGCTAGTTCCTACCGTGCAGGATAGTGGTGGGCTGCAAGATGGGCCCTTGATAGCTGCCAACTGCCGAATCGGGTAGGCTGATTGTCGATAGTTTGGATAATGCGGTTAAGAGCAAACTGGTGACAGTAATTTGAGATGGTTCATTTTTTCAGTTTATTTTTATTTTTATTTTTATTTTTAAATCTAAATACAAAGGGAAGACATTTCCTTTTTACCAATTATCTCTATTATAAAGCAATAAGAGAGAAATTGAGACCAAAGACAACATCATTAAATTTTCAAAAAATTTAAAAATATCTACAATTTAGTGCAAGCGAGCATGAAATATTAAACTTTATTCACGCAATCATTCATATTTAAAAATAATAATAATAAAAAAAAAACTTTTACATGCAACCAAAATAAAAATATCCTTTTTCTCCTATATTGTGGGAGCATGTTAGACGAGTGAGTGAATAATCACACACACACACACACACACACACACACACACACACACACACACACATATATATATATATATATATATATATATATATATATATATATATATATATATATATATAAGGGTCAGGGATATGCGCTTGCGTGTAGAGATATTTCTACGCTAATTGATATGGGCGGGAGGCCCATTTTACTAATTAGGGTTACACTTTTAAAAGTTAAATACTCTTTCAGCCGTCATTCTTGACTTTTTAAAGTTTTTTTCTTTCCTCTTCTCAATACTTTTTTAAGAAAATATCAGACTTACTTTTTCAGATATATTTTATTCAAAAATATGGTCGCCCGATAGTTAAGCGCTAGCACTTCGGTAGCGAAGCGCCAACACCCCGAAAACGAGGTGCTAACACCCCGATGGCGAGGTGCTGACACCTCGGTGGCAAAGTGCTGGCACCTCGGTGCCAGGGTGTTGACGCCTCGTTTTAAGGGCGCTAGTTTCTCTGTATCGAGGTGCCAACACTTCGATTAAAAAAAATATATTATCGAAGAATCGCCGCCTCAGCGCTTCACTAATTTTATTTATTTATTATTATTATTATTTTAATCGAAGCACTGACACCTCGATATAGAGGTGGCGGCGCCCCATTTTGATTTTATTTTAGTGAAGCACCGACACCTCGATATAAAGACATCGACACCCCAGTGCTGGCGGCGTCGGAGGGACAGCACTTCGCCTCCGGAGTGTCAGCGCCTCACTATCGGAGTGTCGGAGCTTCGTTGCTGAGATGCTAGCACTTCGCTTCCAGATGCATATATTTTTAAGTAAAATATATCTAAAAAAGTAAGTCTACACTTTCTTAGAAAAAGAGAGAAAAAAGACTTTAAAAAAAGTTCTAAAAAAGTCAAAAGTAACGACCGAAAAGAAATATAACTTTTAAAATATTTAAAAAGTTTAACCCTAATTAATAAAGTGAATCTCATGCCATCCATCACTTTATAAAAAAAAAGTGCTACATGTAGCACTCATATTAGTTGACATAAAGATATTTCTATGCCCGAGAGCATTTTTCTCTTTCCCTATATATATATATATATATATATATATATATATATATATATAATGATTTTTTCTATACAATTTTTTATATTTTAAAATTTTTTGAGGTCTTTCTGATGGAGTACTTGCACTCCACCTTTACTTGCAGCTCTTTTGCACCAAAAACATCATGTTGTCGGGTAAGTTTGTGTTGTTTATTCATCTTTTTAAAAAAAGAATTTTATACAAAGTTACTATGGGTATTCTCTGAAGCTAAAAATTTAAATTGTTGACTTATAATGAAAGTTTAACTTTCAATTCTATAACGGGTAGCGTTATACTCACTCCAAAAGGCAGCTTTTTCACCCCACCCCCTCCACCTGACATGCATTGATTACTTTTGAATTAAATGATAGAGGTCATTTTTTGTCCCCATTTTATGTACAGTGGATCTATGGATCGTGGGCATATCATCAGAAGGTCGATTATTAAAATCATGCTTAAGCGTGATGGGGGTCATATGATTTTAGGATTATTTTTTGAGATGTGTCATGTGTAATAAAAAACTGACCGTCTGATAGTACGCCCATGATCCATAGATTCATTATACAGAAGATGGGGACAAAAAACGACCTCTACCATTTGAGTCAAAGGCGGTCAATATATGCCAGCTGAAAAAGGTAGGGTGAGAAAACAGCCTTGTGAGGTAAGCATAATAATGGTACCCTTCTAAAGTTTGGTTTTATTTATTCACTTAAATCTTATCCATACAATCTGGTGGAACGCCCATGACTCCAAAACAATATTTTGGATGCTAGGTGGAGATCCATCAGATCTTAAAGCACCTATCTTGCCTAGTTCATGGGGCACTCCTTTCCCAAATTTCATTGAAAAAAAAATGTTCTACCTTATGGTTTGGAGCGGAATGGAACTCTTACCAAAGTCAAAATTTTCATTCTCACTGGAATGAGCATTTCCGTTTATTTGCCTTTTTATTCTCAATGGGTGGGTTGCAGATTGTAACCACTGTAAAAGTGTCAATTACTAAAGGTTTTGTAAAAAATTTAAGAATAAAGGGTGTGCCGAACTTTTTTTATTGAATATTCGCTTGATTCTCTAAAATCTTTCTTTAATTTTCTGTATTTAACAAATATTATGATGTTTTATAATAGCGATCATGCATTAATTGTCCTTTGTATATTTTTTTTATGATTATAAATTGTTAACACATGTGCATTGTATAATATACTTTATTATTTGAGGATACCACTTTCAACTTAAATACTTAAACATATGTTTTTGTCTATTTTAATAATTCATTATTTTTATCGTCCCTCTGTGTTTTCTAAATGTGTTTGAGTTACATGACTCGGTGATTGCCAATTCTAAACTTGGTTACTGAATTGTAATCTTGTGACAACATTTCTGCCATTAAATATTTTTTTTTCTTTTCCTTTTGAATACCCTTATTTGCACTGAGAGATTCTTTCATCATTACCATGATTTATATTTTTGAAAATTACAAATTGCTTTGAATTAGATGATGGAGATCATTTATTATCCCAATCTTTCACACAATGGCTCTTGAGATCATAAGCATACTATCAAGTGGTCAAATTTTGATTTTACATGGCACACATCTATTAAAGTGAACGTGATCATGGGCATACCATGAAACATAGTTCTCATGTTTTTTTGGGGATGTGTGCCGTGTGGAATCAACGCCGGGTCATCTTAAAATAGTCCCATGATCACAAGATCTATTGTGGGGAAGATTGGGACCAAATATAATCTTCATCTTATTCAAAGTAGTTAGCGATTTCATACGTGCAATTTCTGGTTGCGAAGGAAGAATATTTGGTTGCAAATAAGTGTATGCTTTCAATTTTTTAATTTTTTTTTATAATATGGGTGTCCTTATCTCTTAGAGCACCCACCTAATTTCAGAGGCACATGCATGTGCACCCCAAGTTAGCATGTCTCGGATCAGCACCAAGGATCAAAATTTCAGCTGAAATTATCGATTTCGGTCCCCACCGAAATGATAATTTAGGACCGAAATTTCAGTCATAGAATATATGAGAGTGAAATTTTCGGTCAAATTATCGGCCGAAATTTTGATCCAAAATTTTGGTTTCGGTCCTCTCTGAAATCGAAATGAAACCCGAAATTTTGATCCTTAATCAACACTCATTATAAATCCCTAGGGTGGCATAAGAGGGTAATTCGATGTATGTAAGGCTCCTCTTGGTGGACCATTTTGGCGGGTCTAGTAAGCGTTGAAGGGAAACTGTTTCTCGTGACCTCTGTCATGGTCAACAACGTGGTGGAAAGGGAATCATAGAGGTAATTAATGGGGTTGTTAACTTGTTGGGTTACGCTATAATTTTGGCTGCCCCAAAAATGGGATATACCCGATCTGACGTAACCAATGTTGCACACGGCCTGAAAGCTCAACGAGACCCGATGATCGATCCAAAAACCCGACCTGACCAAGTAAACCCCTCCTATTTATCGTGGTTTCATATATAAAATATAGGTTATGGCGACCCGACCCGTACCCAACCTGACCAGACCCCACCTGAAGGTCGGGTTGACAGGTCAAACTTATGTGCTGAATAAAAAATCTTAGTTGGGTATTGGGTTGACCTAATCCGTTGATTTCCCCGTAATTAATTTCTTGCTGTCGTTAAAAATTTTAACAACTTATTAAAAGCCTTTTTCGGTGGTCTCAAATAGGGCCGTCAACACGCTAGGCCCCGGCGAGTTTTCGGTGGGTCAATTATTTTCAACTGCAAAGGCTAGGGCCAGACTAGGCCTGAATAGAAATTCGGCCTGGGCTCAGCCAGGGTGTAACGTCTCGGAAATTTCGAATTTTAAATGGTTCACCTCGGGATGCGGACCAACTAGTCACGTGTTTGACCGGATCAATTTTAACTTGAGTTAACTTAAGATTGGTAATTTTGAGTTGAATAATTCATGTTAATGGAAGGTAGTGAAAATAAGTGTTATATTGCACACACGTACGCTAGATGGTTATAGACGCTTAACACACAATCTAAAGATAAGACTATAAGAATGAAAGAAAGGGGAAATAAATGGTTTGAATGGAGTAGTTGAGAAGGGAGTTAAGAGAAAGAGAGAGAGAGAGTGTGAAGTGAATGTGAGAAATTACACGAAGGCATTGAATACAGTTCTTTGATCTTAGCTCGCAAAGTCTAACGGATCGAGCTCGGAATCGAAGAGAGATTTTTGTTGTGGGTTTGAGAAACCCTAGCAAACTAGGGTCTTGGATCAAGAAATCCAACCGATTGAAGGTAAGCAAAAGCCTTGTAATTATTTTCTTATATTAATGTAAATTAGAAAGCTAGGATATATGAAATCAATGATGAATCTGCATGAGGGAGTTATGATGATTGCTAGGGATAACAAATTCGATCCATAGCTGAGGAGAGACAAATTCGTTCAATCGAAGTGAGAATCCGATCGAACGAATTTGGCCTGAGAAGAAGATATGGAATGAGAAAAAGGTTTCTGAGTAAATCGATCGAACGATTTGAAAATCGTTCGTTCGATTTTGGAAACCGTTCAATCGAAATAAAAATCGATTGAACGGTTTGCTCAGAAGATAAAGAAGTCAAAGGAGAATTCGTTCGAACGAAATAAAATTCGTTCGAACGATATGAAATTCGTTCGAACGATATGAAATTCGTTCGAACGATATGAAATTCGTTCGAACGATTTAGAAACCGTTCGAACGATTTTGTGAATCGTTGATTTGGAAATCGTTCGATCGATTTGGTTAAAATTAGGCTTTGATGCCTAATTTAGCTTGTCAATGAATTGTAAGAGAACTTAAACTTTTTGAACTACTGTTTAGACGTAGTAGTAATGTTTATCATGCATTGATCATGCCTAGGTTAAGCCGAATCGTTGAGTACTCATAGAAAGATCGGGTTTGAGGATTCAAAGGTTCGAGACGCGTATAAGGTAGGGGAATATCTAACTAATATATTGTGTTGCGAGCACGTATGTAATGATAATGTATGATGCATGCTTCTTTAAATTTTGTTTTCGAATTATAGTTAATGTAAAGAGTAAAGGGTAAGGTAGATGGTAATAGTGCATATGTTTACACAAGTAAAAGAGGAAATGTGTTAAGTAAAGAAAGATCAACCCAGGGATGTAGGAATACACAGGCATCGCAGAGATGCAATAGACAAGTGACATCCCAGGGATGTGAGGTGGATGAAAGATCCATGTTAAAGAAATAAACAGTAAGTATGAATGTACGGGCTGAGTGTTATTACTATTAGCACAAATTCACGGTGAATAACTATATTTATTGCACAATTCGATTTAAGGTTCAGAGAATACCCAACCGATGCGGCGGGATAACCGTGACTGACGCGGCAGGATATCCGTGACCGGTATGGTGGTTAATCCGTACAACAACAGACATCCTAGGGATGTATAGTAGTATTAAGCCGTCGCCTAAGAGACAGGGGCGAGGACAATTTCATGAAAAATAGTCTGATCAGACGACGATGGAGGGTATTCCATCGGGGCTCGATACTATATTGCTCGGGGATTATTTAAGTTAAGATTTAAGTCATGATCTCAGCCTGCTTGCAACTAAGGAAACTAGTAGTTATTGAAAGAAATGCATGATCAAAATGATAAAAGTAGTCATATCGTCTTGTCACATCTTAAAAAATTTTCTTCAAGAAATGATTTAATTATGAATGCATGTCTATTCTTCTCATGAAATATATGTTTGTAAAATGGATATATTTGCTGTGATATTGCCCTATTAAGCTAGAATGTAGCTCACTATTTGACTATATGTCACAAGTGATGGTTTAGAATTTGATGAGAATGTAGGAATTGCTACGGACGAGGGTGATCCTGGTGATTCGGAGTACTTTCCGAGGGAGGAGACTAAGCCACCTCCGGAGAGATTCTTCTAGAAGATCTTCGCTGCGTATTTTGTTTTGTTTTGATAGTTTGAGAAAGAGAATTTTGGCTTGGTACGTCTAACCTTATTTTGGAGAGTATATGAATATGTAATATTCTTTTGCCGAACCATTGAGAGTGACCGTAGTCACGGCACTAATGGTTCGGGTTGGTTCTTTTGTTCATGAGGAGTCATGAAATTAGAACTATCTTTTGGGCATGTGTTTTTTTTTTGTTTAACGTACTGTAGAAATAGGAAAATTATTTTCCATTATTCTCTTTTGTTTACTATTAAGAATGGGATGTACCAAGTGTTCCGCACTTACATTATGGGGCATGGCCTTATGGGATGTGCCGATGGCACGGATTTCGGAATGTCGAAATCCGGGCTGTCACACAGGGTCTTTTAGGGCTCCAATTTTTTATTTAAACCCAAACCCAAATTGGATTCAAGCCAGCCAACCTTTTCCTTTAGTTGGGCTTTGTAGGACTGGGCAACATTCGGACCGGCCCAATTATTTTCCAACTTAAACATTATGCTCGAACCTAACCCTGATAGAATATTGGGATGGGCTTGGACCAGGTACTTTCGGGCTCGGGCATTTTATTTAAGACCAAACTTGGGTCAGCCTCAGGCTGAACCCCACCTGTCGACAGCCCTAGACTCAAGTAATCTTAACCCGTAAGCTACGATGACACTTATGATATATTGTTGCTTTGACATCTAGGGCTCGTTTGGCAGTTTCTGAACTTTACTCGGAAAAGTTCAAAAAATCACTACCTCAGTTTATGCTCAAAAACTAGCTTTATGAGGAGAGTGACTTTCCTTAGGAATGTTTTTGAGTTACTCAGAAACCCATTTTCCCTATATTTCTGACATTTTCTTGTGTTTACACTTTCTCAAGAAAATGTCAGAAAGTGCATTGTGTTCTTCCGCATAATATAGCTGCATATATTTATGAGTTTCATCGAAGTGATTATATATATTGATTAGATGATCGTCAAAATTTATAGACATTCAATCGGTAATGTGTTAAAGACTTATGTCGGACAAATTATGAGAAAATCACTTCAAACTTGAGTTTTTTTATTCGATTGTTACTTTTTTATGTATATATTAAAAACGAGTTCGGAGTAATATAAATCATCATAATTTATACTAGGAAGCGGATTCGTAGTAGCTACTGTAGCATATTCGATTATACCATTACATATAAAATTATGACATAATATAAACCATCATAATTTTAAAGTTATTTATAAAAGTTTAAATTAACATGCGGGAGGAGAAGAGGCATCGTCGTAGTCATCACCATTAGAAGAGTGGGTGGAAGTCGCAGTATGCATAGGGACCCGATCGCAATGTCAAAGCTGTCAAACAGCTACCATTGAATACCCACAGGTGTCTACTAAGGAGTCCACAAATGTCCACAGGGGAACAGACAGCTGCAGCTGTAGGGAGGTGTCATTGAAGAGTCTCTTCTCTGGCATTGTTTGAAAAGTTTCCCACCAACTTCAAGTGATTGCAATGGGGAATTACCAATAATACTTATAAATGTCATTGGTGAGTGTATGAGGTAAATGCCAAATTTACTCATTTAAACTGTCAACCCCTATATTTAAAAGTTGTGCTTAAATGGCAATTAACTGTACATTTAAATGATAGTTAATTGGGACATTGGCGGAAGAAAAAAAGATTCAGTGAGACTTCTTACGTGTACTATAGTAGCTCAAGTTAAGAAACTGAGCTTTTCTTAACAAAATCTTTCGAAAACAAAGCGTCCCTTACTCAGGAAAATACAATGAAAACATACAACCCAATAAAAACTCCCAAACACAGGAAAACCTCAAAAAGTGTCAAAAAATGACATTTTCTGCAAAAAGTGAAGCCCTAGAAAGTCTGATCTGAACCTTCGTTTGATCGATTCTTTGATGGGCCACAAATCCATTTGCGAAATGATCACAGCCAAAGAAAGATCCTAGCTACTTGGATAGTCGCTAAATAATGAAATCAATCTACAGGAAGTCTACTACATCAGATTTATTCATCACCAAAAAGGAGAATAGCCACTATCAGAACTGAGAAGTTGACAAAAGATAAACCGTTGAGGATCAATAACTGACTACGATGACGGTAACTTTACTTAAACAGCAGTTGACTTAAGGTCATTAATGCACGAGAGAAAGGAGAGAGAGAGAGTGAGCGCGCGTCCAAGAGGACTCTGAGTAGGATGTTGGTAACATTTTCCATCCACGCGCTTTGGGAGCTAGGAACGTGTTTAGTGGGGCGGATACCACACCCCACGCGAGCCGCCCCACAACCCAAAATCAACATCAAGTACACGTTCTTTGTTGGTTTCTTTTTTTTTTTTTTAATAAGCCACTTTAATCTTAACCTATATTTATTCTATAAGATTACTAAATTGCCCTTGTGCTTTCAAACAATAGTTAGAAAGATTGGGAAATGAGGACCAATGAAAACACTTTTTAGGTGGTACCCAAAACACTTTTTAGGTGTTATGTGGACATTGTGTGCATTACTTAGATAATCTTTGAAAAAAAAAAAATTTAAAAACTTATCTCCACTGTGTATATTTTAAACTTTGAAATGTGGACCAATGAAAATCGTCAAACTTTAACTTGTGGGTTTAAAATTTATTTTTCGTTTTTTTTTTTTTTTTAATATTGTTCTAAACTATTCACCTGTGCTCTGCGTGGCACCCAAAAATGTGTTTTGAGTACCACATGGAGCTCCACGTGGATCTTGGAGGACGGTCATCGTCCTCCATTGGAGGACCTAACCGGCTCCCATATATATATATATGGAAAATACGCTCGCCCATATTGCTCTATGAAGGACTTGAGACATGAGGCCCATTTTACTAATTAAGGTTAAAACTTTTAAAATATTTTAAAAATTATATTTCCTTTCAGCCATTATACTTGACTTTTTTAGAGGTCTTTTTTTTTTCTTTCTCCTCTTCACTTTTTCAAAGAAGTGTCAGACTTACTTTTTGAAGCCTTTATTTTACTAAAAAATGTGGGCTCCTGGTAGTGAAGCGTTGGCACCCCGATAGAGAAGTACTGATACTTCGATAGCGAAGTACTGGCACCATAGGAGAGAAGCGCTGACACTTCGATAGCGAGATGCTGGCAACCTAGTAGTGAAGAGCTGACACCCTGATAGAGAAGCAATGACACCCTGGCTAGTGAAGCTCTAGCACCCCGATAGCGAAGCACTGACACTTCAATAACGAAGTGTTGACACCTTGGTAGTAAAGCGCTGATACCATGATAGCGAAACACTGGCACCCCGACTGGCGAAGCCACCTCGGTAGCAAAGCACTGTGTGACGGGTCACATTTGAGAGTCGCGGTGTGCATGGCTGATGGGTGCGTGTGGGCATCCAAGAATGGTTGAGGGCAAGCCGAGGAAAGGGCTTAAGGACTCGAGGTCAAGTTCTAATGTTACCCAAGAATATACTTTTGAGGCAAGAGGACTCTAGGTCAAGTCTTGATGAGACCCCCTTTCCCTATACACCGCCGGCCTTGAGATTTCGGGGGACCCAAGGTGAGTTCCTAAAATGCCTTGCTTCATATTACATTATAATATTAAAAAAAAATTTGCTACAATTGTTTTTTGACAAATAAAATAATACTTATATTCTATTTTACGACATATATTTGAAAATGTAACTAAAAATTTAAACATATGATCCTAAAATCACGTTTGAGCGTGATGTGTGACATTGCACACAAGGTGCACTTTTTTGGGATATGTGACATGTGGAATCAAAACCTGACCGTATGATAGGTGCTACATGGTCTCAAGATCCCTTATGTGGAAGATTGGGATGAAAAAACCTCCATCGGACTCTGATCTAACCTAATTAACGAGTTTTATGGGGTTACACACGTGGGCACTTTCAGAGAATGCGTGGGTACAGACAGTCAAACAGACCTTTAAAGAAAATATTTGACTACTGTGATGAAAATGATGAAAATCTACACAAAATTTTAACTCAAAATGATACAAAAAATACCTTCGATTTAGCACAATTTGATGAAATTTTTGCTCAAATCGGATTGCATGATTTGACTATTTGACAAATCCAATTTGTTGAAAATCTACAAAAATAAAAATAAAAAAATACAATCAACATTTTAGTAATTAAATCACAAATTTAATAAAAATAAAATCCTAAATCAAACCCTAAATCTAAGAAAAATGTGAAATGAAATCCTAATCCTAAATCAATTAAAAAAACTTTAAATCTAGTGAGAGAGATAAGAAGAAAAAAAAAACCTTAATCTATTGAGGAAAATAAGAAGAAGAATAAGAAGGGAGCTTACCAAACGGTCGTCGGCGTCAGCCGTCGGGATTGTTTAGGTGGGGGAGCCAGGGAGAGCGCAAGTGGCTAGTGGAGGTTGTGGTTTGGTAGAGTCTATAGAGAGAGAGAGAGAGAGAGAGAGAGAGAGAGAGAGAGAGGCACTAAGAAATAGGCCCTTTATATATATATTATATATATATTTTAAACCTTTAATAGGGATTTCAGATTTGGGGGCCCCTAAAAATTGGGGGACCAAGGGAGCCGCGTGGTTGGCCTTGGTCCAGGACTGGCCCTATCCCTATCCCAACGTTATCAAAAACCCTATTTTTAAAGAATTGGCGATTGTCACACGAATCGTTTGATTATCACGCATTGTGACTATAAATCCTATCAAAAGCTGGCTTGCGGAGTTATCAGGCCCTTGAAAAATGAAAAAATGTGGATGACAACTTTTAATCAATGCGCTTCTGAGTTTAATTCAAGATTCATAAGGTGTCAAGATTTGATTTATCATCTGAAGAGATGTCAGAACTCTGAACCCTTTGAAAATTTTGAAAATCAATATGTAATTAATGTAAGAATTTGATAGGCATAACTCAACCTCACAAAACCGGCTCATAAGGTGAGGATTGCCCAAGTTATATTTAGCCCAAAGGCTTCTAGCCCACAAGCCAGGTGGGACTATCATTCACGCTTCCTCACGTGTAACGTGTCTCTCTACATCCCTGTGGTACCTACTACTCTGATATCATGTAGAATCCTAAGGGCTTAACTCAATTTCACAAAATCGGCTTGTAAGGTGAGGTTGTTACTACAAAAAATAAGACTATTAGCGACAATTTTCTGCAGCAAAAAATTGCCACTAGTAATAAAAAAACTATTAAGACTATTAGCGGCAAGGATATTAGCGACAGTTTTTTGTTAATAGCGGCAATTTATGGCTGTCGTTAATAGTTTTATTTTTTGTGCCCAAGATATAAAAAGCTTGAGAAGGGCCAATCAACAGCCGATGTGGGACAAATCTAACACGCCCCCACACGTGTTGACGAGATTGACCCAAATCACGTTAACAAGAAATGGGTGACGTGGGCAGAAAGAGCGACTCTGATACCATGTAATGAAATCCAATGAACTGCACTTGTTACCCAAGAATACACTTTTAAGCCAAGCTCATAAGTCTAATTCTAAGTTGAAAAATTATAATGAACGACCTCAAACAGCAGACTAACAACAGACTGCTTACATGGCGCAATGCAATTGGATGGCCCGACCTGCATTGCTAGGACCCACTACGCTTGCATCGTACCACGTAAGCAGTCTATTGAGCGGTCTGCTATTTGCAGTCCGGCATATATAAAATGGGTGAGGACTGAAGCCCCTCAAACCTCGTTTACCGATTTTTTTAGAAAATTTTTTTGTAAGCGATCAACGCTACTTGGCCGCTCTTACTCTGGCGGGGTGCCAAAGCAGTGCGCTTAGTAAAGTTGCAGGGAGCTGGCGGGGAGCTAAAAAGTCGCACTGTGCTAGAGCTGCTAAAGCCAACTCTCGTGAAAATCAGCTCTAGCGGGAAATGGGTGCAGCCGCTGTTGGGACGTTTGCCAAACACATCCTTCTTCCTAAAGAACCTTGCCCTACCCCTACATTATGAAAAACCCAAATTCTTTGGAATTAGTGGGGCATGCGTGAATCAAATCCTAAGATTATCAAACTTGAAAGCCTTTTTAGGCTTTTACTCGATCAAAAGCTAACTCTACATATGCAAGCATACATGAAACAAAAAGTGACGACCAACTTTTAACGACATTATCTGACAAAAAGGTTATTTATAAGCTTGATTATCTTATACTGTCAGTAAGGAGACTCATCTTAGGGGTGCAAACGTGTCATGTTCGGGGACGGGTTTAGAGTCAACTTGAACTTGACCCGGCATGACCACAGCCTTCGACGTGAACCTGACTCGACTGGCTAAACTCTAGCTTGACCTGAACTCTAACCTGGGTTCCTACTTAATTAATAGGTTTGCAAGACTTATTAATCTTTCCAACCTAACCTGGACCTAGTAAAACATACTATATATATATATATATATATATTTCAAACAGATACCCAGGTTGGATTAGGTAGGGCTTGGTGCAAAATTATATCAGATTTATTTAAGTAAAGGGTCAAAATTTCGAATCGAACTGATCCTACAGGGTGAGTTTTTCAAGCCCAAACCTGACCTGTTTGCGTGTAGTCATCTCATATTTTTTAGCATTTTTAATTTGATTTTGGGCCTTTTGGCCAATTCTAACTGATTCAACTTTAAATGAGGCCCAACTGATTTTGAAACCATTAAATACAACTGCAAAGAAACCTTGACTTTAAATTTTATAAGGTGACATATTTTGGTTGTTTTGAATCCAACGATTTTAAATCAATTGAAGACCTGACCAAAAACCCGTATTTTGTTATGAATATTTGCAGAGTTATATATTAACACATCCTGTCATACTTGCGTTGTTTTCTTTTTTTTTTTTGATAAGGATGTCATACTTGCGTTGTTGCCATATAAGTCTAGCCAAAATGGGTACAAGCAACCCCAGTTGTAATAATTTAACCAAAATGTGTCACATATTCGTCAACACATCAAACTATAGGCTTCAAAATCGAGCCACGAAACAGAGTATAAGTCATGACTCATTACTCCGGAAAAAAAGAAAAGAAAAGTGGCAGGTGCCTCTTTTGGTAATTTCACACAACTAAAGGTTATATACGTCACACAACTCCCAAGTCCCAATCCACGTCTCCGTGTTTTGAAACGCCACCCCTCCACCACTATAAACGGCCAAATATTCCTCTCACGCAATCCATCTCCCTCGACCCCCAGCTATAAAATTCGCAAACCCCCCCCCCCCCTCTCTCTCTCTCTCTCTCTCTCTCTTCTCTCTCTCTCTCTAATATGGCAAAGAGCACTAAGAGCTCCACGGAGAAAGCAATAGCAATTGCTGATACGGCTTCATGGTATTGCGCCTTAGCTCTCGTAGCAGTTATCTTGGTAAGCTCTATCAGAGAAATTTCCATGGCGGAAGAGCCGATGAGAGGGAGGTTTTCAAGTCGGCCCTGCGACGAGATTTATGTGGTTGATGAAGGGGAGACACTTCACACGATTAGTGATAAGTGTGGAGACCCTTTCATAGTGGAGCAAAACCCACATATCCATGACCCAGATGACGTTTTCCCTGGTTTAGTAATCAAGATCACCCCTTCAAAACATAGGAAGGTATAAGTTGTTGCGGTTAAGTTGTTCAATTAGCGCTTGTAGTTTATTGGGCTTCTTTTATAGAGCTTTTGAAAGAGTAGTATGTACATATAATACACCGATGACTCTACGCTAGAACGCTTCTTCTTCTGCTTGTTCTTTTTCTTCTTATATGTGGAGATTTTGATTTTGGTAATTCTATGATTGATTCGTTGAGCTTTGGGAATACCGTATCCATATCCAAATGGATATGTGGAAGAATATCCAAGGTATCAAAACTAGGCCGATATCGCTACCTATCAGCGATACCTACAGGTTTCGTCGAGAACGGATACACTTGCCGGGATCAACCCATTCTCATCGATATAATTTTTCTTAGTTTTTTATACTTTAAAAAAAAAACCGATTCGGTGCAGTGATATGCATATCGGCCTATACATATTCGTCTAATAGAGATCAATACCGATACATATTGGTCCAAAATAGACCAATACCCGATACCAATGATGAAACCTTGCGAATATCTATTAAGGGGTTGTTTAAATTTTAATTAATATATAAAATTAAAATGGTTTCTTTGACTGGATATATACTTAAAGGAAAATTATAAATGATGGGCAAGTTTTGATAGACAATTTTGCAGACAGCTTATGCATTGGCATCAGTTCTTGGGCGGGTCACCTTGCGCAACATAAGCTGTCTGCAAAATTGTCCACTGTATAACAGTGTCCATACATATCTATAGTAACCTTTTATTAATCTTGCTTAAACTTTTTGACATGCTTTTTTTGAAGGGTATCTTTATTTACAATCCAAACATCTTCCTTCTCAATCTGATAAATCCACAATCCTCGCATCCTAAAAGTGATCATCACTTTTGATTTTCTATGATGTGTTCATTTTTGGGATGTTTGCAACTTGATATTAATATCTATCTACTGCTTAAATATTTGATTGCTTAAATCGTTGATTATTTTATTTTAACTTCGGATGACGTAGATCATTTTACTCCCTAATTTGCCATAATAGATATTGAGATCAAGGTCCTACATCAGATGGCTGGATTCTAATTCCAGAAGGTACACTTCAGGAAAAGTGAGCCAAGAATAATGTTTGATATATATTACAATCATTTTTTTGGGATGTGTGCCTCATGGAATTAAAATATATCTGTATGGTGATAAGTTGATGATCACAAGATCTATTGTCTCGAAGATTGGGACAAAAAAGGATCTCCATCCGCGGATTCAAAGTAATAAATGGTTTAAACAAGTGAAACTCAAGTTAAGAAAGAAAAAAATCTTGAGTTGTTAAAAAAGTTACCTAATTTTTAATTAGAAGATATAATATTTCTTAGGTGTTTCTAAGAAAAAGTTTTTTATATGGTGGTTTGGGTAGTTCTATCGATTGACGTTGGAAAACAGTTGAGAATAAAATAAGGTTGAATTTGATCACAGTTGTTTTTGGTACCAGGTGCAACGCTGAAGCATGTGCTTTGGTGCTTAGATCATCTATGTTGTACATGTTGGTGGTGAGAATGGGCAAGCCTTTGTAAGTGTCGGACTTAGCCCAAAAATCATGCTGATCGGATCATTCAGACCATCTGATCAAATCACTTCTTTTGCATCTCATATGATCATATCCATCTAGTGCTCTAACCACTCATTTTGCTGCTTTTAGAAGGCTCACAGTCAAACGATCATGATCTTCGAAAGTGTAATCTTCGTGCGGAGTTCGGTCCACACAATAGACATCATTGGGAATTTGGTAGATGAACAGGAGTGCCACGTGTACAATATAGTTGACCAGAGCACGGAGTTAGGTGTATGGGCCCGAGCAGAGCACCTAACAACAGCAACTCCCATTTTCAGTTGGGAAAAAGTCTAAAACCAAGAAACCTCGTCTGCACCTTGTGGCATGGGAGTAGTTGTATAAAAATGGATAAAAATATGGGTTTTTTGCAAATACCCCCCGAGTCATGTTGATATTATAAATAATCCCCCTAGACGATGGAGATCATTTATCGTCCCAACCTTTCACATGATGGATCTTGAGATCACGGTGGCACCATTAGATGGTTGACTGCATTGAATCGGACGATGGAGATTATTTATCGTCCCAACCTTTCACATGATGCATCTTGAGATCATGATGGCACCATCAGATAATTGACTGTATTGAATTGGACGATGGAGGTTGTTTATCATCCCAACCATTCACACGATAGATCTTAAGATCATGGTGGCACCATCAGACGATTGATTGCATTGAATCAGACGATGGGGATTGTTTATCGTCCCAACCTTTCACACGATGGATCTTGAGATCATGGTGGCACCATCAGATGGTTGATTTTTTTTTTCATGTGGTACACACCTAAAAAAATGACCTTAAAATTAATTTTAACTGTATACGTGATGTTAAGGTCACTTTTCTGAGATGTTGCCACGAAATAAAACATTGATCGTCTAATGATATGCCTAAACGATCTTCATCATCTTATTCAATGCAATCAATGTGTTTTAGCGTGGGTGAACTCAAAGATTCGGTGGATGGAAGCAGATGCGGTTAGGCAATCCAATTCCTAAAAATGAGTCTTGAATCATATAGGAAATTGGAGGGACGAGTATTTTGAGTGGAACATATAGATTGAAGGTTTTCTTTTAAAAAATAATTGCATTGTTTGCCACAAATCCTCCATTGGTTGAGTATTCGTCCAAACGTTGGCATGCTTTAATGGGGGAATCACCATAAAATGAGTCTTGAATCTGATGGATGAATGAAGGGCCTTTTAGAAGAGTACCTTTAAATCCACCCACTGAATGTTTAAGTTCACCCACGCTAAAGCACGTTGATTGAATTGAATCGAACGATGGAGATCATTTATCCTCCCAATCTTTCACATGATGGATCTTGAGATCATGATCGTACCATCAGATGGTCAGTGTTTTACTTCATGTGGCACACATATCAGAAAAGTAACCTTAACATCACGTACATGCTTAAAATTGATATTAAGGTCACTTTTAGGGGTGTGTACCACATGAAATAAAAAATCGGCCGTCTGATGGTACACTCATGATCTAAAGATCGATCTCATGAAAGATTGGGACGATAAAAAAATCTCCATCATTTGATTCAATGCAGTCGATGTGTTTCTGCGTGGGTGAACTCAAAGATATTGGGGGTGGATTTAAAGGTACTCCTTTTAGAATAGTCGTCAATTATAATGGCATGACTTGTAAATAAAGGTGAATGAAGGGCCTTTTAGAATGGTGATAAATTTTAATAGCATGACTTGTAAATATAGATGAATGAAGGGCCTTTTAGAATGGTGGTATTTTTAAAATATTGGTTTCATTTAGGGTAAAATAGGCTTTCCGTCCATAAACTCATAGCTAGTTAACGGCAGGGGGTTATATGAAACAGAAACACAAAAGAAGGGTCTGCAGAATAAATACTCATAACTCAAGGGGTTTCTTATAATATTAGCATAACATAGGGGGTTATATGCAAAAAACCCTAAAAATATTAATTAAGCAGTTGATGCAATACACATAGGAGGTGGATTTCATCAGCTTTGTCTCAACTCTCAACTGGGGATGCGGGTTAGCCATTTTTTCAGTCATGGGCAGCATCTATGGGTTGAAAATTTCGTATACCTATCCATCAGGTTTTGGCAAACAATTGTGCAGACAGCTCATGTGGTGCGATATGACTGGCTGCACACATAGTGGGCACCAAGCACTGCAGCTAGTTGTTGGAGGCTTGGGGATCATAAGCTGTCTACAAAATTGTCTATCAAAACTTGCCCAATGTATAACACATCTCTCTAAAAAAATGGGTTGGTATATGAATTTTGGTCTCTGCATCATGCATAAGATAGATTCGCGTGGCACAAATTTTGAGATGCATCCCTAGTCGTAGTTAACAGGCCTTAGCCGTAGTTAACAGGCCTCTGGTTAAGGCTATAAATAAGACCGTTACTATTCATCTAAAATTATTATTATTTATTTTTAAAAAGGCCTTATAGCCCGCCTAGCCTGAGAGGGTTATAGTAGGGTTGTCAACGAGTCGGGTCGACATGACCCAACCCAACCCAATATCTTATCGGGTTGGTGTTGAAGAAATTGGTATTGATAAAGGCTTCGAAACACGTAGTTTACTATGCCGCTTTAAAGACACTAGACGCCCACTCCATCGGATAAACAAAGATGTCATAGAGTTCCCAGCAAATCTGCCTTTAGGATACAACAGAGCACAGTCTTGTCAAGAACCGTATATTCTTTTCTAGATTGCGCTAGAGAAAAAACCTGCCCTACAGATTTTAGAGGAGAAATAGATGTTATTATAATTTCTGTTATTAAAAAGATAGAAATAGATGCTATTATAGTTTCTGTTATTTTGTATGTCTTGTATTATTTTAACGGAGATTTCCTCTCTATTTATATAGAAATTCTGAAGAGTTGTTCTTTTGGTAAAAAAAGATAAATCGATTTCACTTGTGTCTTTTCAGAAAGTTATCTTTTTAAATAAGAAAGTTGCATAAAAAGATAAATGGATTTCACTTGTGTCTTTTCATATTTACGTAAAGAGATAAATCCAAATAAAAGATACTTTTTTAAAGAGAAATTGATTTTTACAAGTTTGCCATTGAATTATTATCAAAATATATAATGATAATTATTATTTTTATTTTGAAACACAAAAATATATATTACTACACTAATATATATATAACAATTGGATACATATATAAAATTGATTTGTCGAGGTAGGTCTGGCCTGAGACATCTGACCCGACCACTACAAAAAATAAGACTATTAGCAGCTATTTTGTAGCCAAAAACTACTGCTTTTAATAAAAATATATTGAGACTCTTAGCGGCAAGGATATTAGCGGTAGTTTTTTTTATTAATCGCGGCAGTTTTTGGTTGCCGCTAATTAATAGTCTTATTTTTTGTAGTGGACATTCACATAGGGTCGAGCAAGAAGTTTTGTCGGATTGGGTATTTGCGAGGTCGAGTTGTTTGAGTGCACTATCGGATCGGATCGGACATATGTAGATTTCTTGTGGGCAGCAAAAACACATTGACAGCCCTAGGTAAGATGGACCTCAAAAATAAAAGCCTGTAATGCACCTCGCCAGGTAAGATCTTAATAAGCTAGTGAGGATGGGCCATGTATGATCTTAATAAGTTAAATGAGTTTGACCCGGCTCTTGCATATCTTTAGATTATATGGTAGAATGAGCATCTTATGCACACTAGAAAGAAAATAGTTTTTTGAAATTATTTTTGGATGCATGGTGAGAGATTTGTGAGATTTTGAAAGAGATTTTTTAGGGGGAAATAATTATATTATTTTTTGGAAAATTAATCTTTTCCTCAGTTTGTGTCACTCGATGTAATTGCCCTTCTTGCATTATATATAATCCATGAGATATTAACTATATTAGTATAATATAAAAGATGTATATTATATTTTTTACAAACCTTATATAGGGATTCATCAAACGGATATTAGTTGTAAGAAAATTTTGAGAATTTTGTTGGATCTTATACCCCATTAAGTTATCATTTGCAAACAAATTGATAATGAAAGAGGCACAACAGTTTCCTCTCGGGCCCATGTACAAGGATACCCCCCAAAACTAGTACCATCAAAGCGGGACTCAAACCCCTGACCTGGCTCAACTTGTTGGACCTTATACTCCTAAGCTACAATTCCGACCAAAATCAGTTGGTGATGGAAGAAATACAACTCAATGTTTTAAGTTGCTGCTGAGGGAGCGTTTTGGGCCCACAAGGGTTGTATAGGGATCTAACAAACTTGAATACCAATAAAGAGAGGTTTTAAAGTTTTCTTTTCTCTCATTCGAAATCTCTCTCTATTTTCTTTTTTATATTCAACAATTTAGTTTTATTTTATTTATTTTACAGAAATTTGAGAAAAAAAGGGGATAATTAGAGAAACATGCATCAAAAACAATTTTTTTACCAAAAAAGACCCGACCTCAAACATTTTAGAAAAATGGTGTTTTTACTGATTTTAGAACTTTAGAAAATCGTGAAAGCACTCATTTAAAAAAAATGAGTGCTTTCACGGTTTTCTGAAGTGCCCAAAGAAAAAACTATTAAAAACTCATTAATGTGGCGTTTATGTGTTTGGATATATGCTTTTTAAATGTGAAGAATATGGATAAAAGTGATGGTGCCATCTTGAATTCTTTGATCAGTTCCACTTTGAGATAAGGAGAGTAGGATGTTATTCTTTATATATTAAATACCCTTATGAACAAATAGAGGATAGTATATATTAAGTACATGAACAAATGGAGGATAGTTTGGAGGATAATAATGGCTATCTAGTCATTTTCCTCTTCAATATTACCGAATTAAATTTTGAATTAGCTTTACTTGTAACCACGTGTCTACTCTAAAAGAGAGTCCTAGCTAGCAATGGAGCACATGTAGTTTACCAAGTATTGTTTGATGTCCATCGACTTTATCTAATGTCCCAGCTGATCCAATAATATGAAAGTACCTAACTGATAACTTTATTTAGTGGAAGGAATCTACATATAAAGTTTGAGAATTGGTATTGATATTTAATATGTACCTAACATATTAATCTCACGCTAGCTGAGGATAAAAGCTTCTGGTGACATGAGTTGGAATTAGGTTGCTGATTCTAGAGCGGACGCTTTTGGTACTTGGGTCACTTTTTCTAATGTGTCTTATGTGATATTGTTATTTATTCCGCATGATTTAATGCTCATGATCTTAAGATCAATGATTCAAAAGATTATATTTTAAAAGTCGTCTAAAATTATTAGTATATTCAATTCACACCTATTACTGTTGATTTTAAATAATATTTGACTACTAAGCTCAAATTGATATTATTTTTCGTCTCCTTTTAATGTTATACGAAAAGATCTTTAAATTATGACACATTAATCAACATATTATGATACACTAATCAAGGGACGCAAGTAAAGATTCCTCATGCCGCACATCCCAAAAATATGGTCAAAGTACAAGGCGCCTACCATTTCCGCTACTTACTCAGTCTTTGGTAATTGTTGATTCTTGTATAGTTCAAAAGTCTTCAAAGCTCATATAAAAGTGTCAAAATGGCCACAAACTTATTTTAAAGTTATGAAATGATAAAAATTCTCCTGCATTTTGGAAAGAAGAAGAAAAAAAAAAAAATACTTACACCACTCACAAATTGGTTTTGGGTTCTGTAGCGGTCTTTGGGGAAACAAAGCGGTTTCCAGTGGACTGATTTAGTGTACTATGAGCTCAATGGAATATGATAGATTGCTATGATATATAATAGACTGATTTAGTGTACTATGAGCTCAATGGAATATGATAGACTGCTGTGATTTATAGTAGATTGACTCGATTTATCATGGAATGTTTCCACCAATATTCGGTCATTTGTGAAAGCTTCTATCCCATCATCTGATTTTTGCATTAATGGATGCACTAATGAGTTTTTTGGACGAAAAATCTTCGTTCACAGTACCCATCCACGTATTGACGGTCAAATTTGTTTGTATGCCACGGATTTGCTGATTGCATGAGATTCTGATCGTTGGATTAAGAATTTTTACAAGAAAGATTGAACTCAACCACCATCGTCCTTGTAATGATATCAGTAACATATTTAAATGTTGAGAATGAGTTTTGCCTGGAAAAGGGTTATGCTTGCGGAGGTTTAATTTGAACATTTTCATTTGCTCGCACTCAATGCCTATTCCACTGCAGGTGCCAAACTCGTGCACAGATAATTTTTAGCGTAAATTTGGGGACATGCTTGGACAGTCATAAAAATTCGTGTACATCTGATGATTTGATCAGTTTTGAGGGAGGAAGATTGACATTCTCATCTCTATCTCCATGGGCGCTGATCGGGTCTAAATAATATAACTTTTCTTTTTTTGTTTTTATTTGTTTTTTTTCGATAATAAAGGGGGACGGACGCCTACCAATTTTTTAATTAAAAAAAGATCGCTATAATATTTTTTTATTTTTTATTATGGGCACGTGGACTGTGTGCACCTATTTAGTGACAAATCCTTATGCTTACTACTATATAAACATCTATTTCAGTCAATTTTAGTGTTTTCAAAACTCCTAAAATCTCTGTCTCTCTTTGCATTCTTCCTCTATCTCAAAGTACACTTTCTAAATTTTTTTCTAATCCAACCTATCTCCTAAAAAGCCCTATCCATTTGAAAGGAATGACAGCAGATTTTAGGTCCTTCTTTAATCAATTTATTAGATTTATACCAAAAATATCTATATAGCCTTATCCCGAAAATATCCCTATAGGCTTTCTGAACTAATCAGTATTCTTCATCTATCTCCTCAAAATAAAACTTCAAAAATAGTAATACGTATTCTTCCTCTAGCTAAGAAAGCACTTTCTATTTGCTTATACGTGACCGGCTTCACATATAGTGGAACAACATACGAAACTTTCCCAAGGATAGATTTTGAACCGATACCGATCCTCAAAATTTTAGACCATACAATACTAAAGTTTTATTTAAAAAAAGTATCATTTTGTTATTTAAAAATAGCCCAGTACTGACTATAAGCTAAGGGTAGAGATTTCTCTACGCCCACTATCAGGTAGCCATCATGTGGAGTTCATTACGAGGATTGGGTGCAACAACAACTTAGACAAGGTAGATCATGAAAGCGAAATCTAATGATAGTATTTTTACCAAGACGGCTAACAATATATTTCCTTACCAACTCTCCCTTCTTATATATATATATATATATATATATATATATATATATACTAGTGGACCTTGCACGTGCCATGCACGTGAAGCTGTTTATTCTAAGAAACCCGATTATGACAATCCGAAAATCGAAACCCCAAAAGGTAGGATGAGAAAACTGGAAAAGAACCCGAGTAGGTAAGAAGAAGAAGAAAATCAGAAATTTGGGAAAAAAAATATTTTGAAAATAAGAAAAAACCCGAAACAAAAGAACTGAAAGTTTAGAGTTTTGGTTCAATTTCGGTTTCAAATAAAAATAAAATAAACCAAAGCAATTCATTGGTTTCAATTCCGGCTGAACAGAACCGAAAACCGAAAATTTTGATTTCGGTTCGGTACCGAACTTAACATCCCTTGTATTAGGTGCACCACCGTGCACATCCAGTCAGGTGGCACACGGGTCATAATTCTATATGCTACGAACATGATGCACTTTGATTGCATATTATGAAAGGTGCTGTACAAGTGGTCATTATTTAGTGCAGGGAACCAGTTGTGTCATCCAAACAATTAGTTGTCTCATCAAGAGCCTTATTAAAAGCGATGGCTAAACAGAAGTTACCGTTACTTCCTTCTTAAGACTTGGTCTCCAAAGCCAGTGATTCCGTCCTTGAAAATGTTGACTGCCTTAAATCATAAGGTTGAGATCATTTTTAATCTCAATCCTCCACACAATACATTAGATATTGGGATCGTTTTTCATCCCAATCCTTGACAAAATTAAACAGTCTCATATGTACCTTGAATCATACCGCTTTGTCTTGCAAATAGTAGTAGAAGCCTGCGACTATGGATTAAAATATCGTTCGATACCGATACGTGCTTGCGACGAATCGATCTTGTAAAAAGACCGATCGGTCGGTTCTAATCTCATACAAGACCGATCAATCGCGGTCTCTTAGGAGAATTATCGGTCTCACTTAAGAAAAAATGTGCACATACTTTTATTTAAAAGGTCTTTGCGTATCAAAATTAAAAAATGCACATGCAATTTTTAAAAAACAGAGGGTCTCAGGCCTTTGACACAGATATTATGTGGAAGTTTGTGACCCTTTCACAAGTGTGATTCTTATGCACCAATTATGAGTTGTTAGCAGAACTACTTCTTGATCAAATAAATGCACCACGTGGCATATATCCAAATGGTCATGGGAATCTGTGTACAAGAGATCAGGAGAGTGGCTCTCTAGAATCTATCAAATGAATCGGGCTCCTCCCTCAGTAATTTGGCACAAGCACCTCATAACAGCTATTTCCACAAGCTGACAAGCATAGTAGTAAAGAATGAATGCACAAAAAATAGAGAACTTTGGTAAACTTATTTCATTGTAATGAAGCAAATGGAGAAAAGATGCTCTCTTAAAGTCACTTTAATTTGTATAATTTACAAAAGATTGGGAGAGTGCCTGTTGGAGGTATTTGAAAGCATTATGGTAATTAACAAAACCCATAAAGCAGAATTCGAAATTATCAACAACATCTATCTGTATATATTTTTCTGTTGGCTTGTTCACATTCTCACTTGGGTTAGCTCATCTTATCTTTTTCAATGGTATTAACACTTGTACAGAATCACCAGATCCAAAATCACATTTTAGTCAGAAGATCCATTTGATATATATATATATATATATATATATATATATATATATATATATATATATATATATATATATATATATTGGATCTATGGAAATTGAAATGACCTTGTAAGGAGTTCTAGCCAATCTCCCAATAGAACTGAAGGTGAGAGATCTATCACTGCAAAATACGATCTTTTCAGTAGAAATAAACAGCAAGCCTGAAATTGGACCAGCTGTGGTTGACAAATAGCATAGGGAGACTTTTAACAGCTTTTCTCCTTCCCCAACACTGAAAACCTGTTTGAAGACTCGCTCCACGCCACCTCCTTGAAGAATTTAATTTTCGCCGCCAAGTTCAATTTACCCTTCACAGTTTCAGAGATTTTGGGTCCCAACTTCACTGAAAATTTTCATTAGACAACAAAATTAGATAGGGTGTCTAGTAGTTGCATACAAGATTTATTTGTATTATCAATCCATACCCAATACTCATTCATTTTGGCCATGACCCTTCAATATAAAAAATCTTTGATCATATATAAGGGATCATATATATAATTTAGATATCCATGGGAGACAATAAAATTTAGATAATTATCACACTATTTGAAGTAACAGCTAATGAAATTAAGATTTCCATGGCATACTATGTTCCATATTGATTCCTTCAATATGGATTTATAGTGTGGAAGATAGTTGACGACTATAACATAGTTTACGATTGAATTTTAATCAAACCCAAAAAAGAAATAACCAGAAGAACAGAGGAATTTATCAGAAGCATGTTTTATTTTTCAGTAGAAATATTTGTGATACAAGAAATGGAAGTATGCAACCATTGAAAATGTCTCCCCAGTAAACTGAACTAAAATTTTCCTCTCATTAGAGCGATGATTCAGATTTTAGAAACCACAAAAAAATTTAGGATAAAAGAAATTTTGAAGAAGGTAACAAAGTTGGAAATATGATCAATTTGGTTCAAGATAGAATTATTCACTTCCGTACCGTGTTCGCGGATGCCTTGTGCAAATTTGTCTGCTTTTTTGCTAAACTTGTTCATCGAGCCCATGATCGTATTGATTTTAACTGCAAACCCATTACAGAAACAACTTAGAAGATTAAAATTTTGACATCAATGTGGTCAATTATTAGGTATCCGTAACAAATATGATTAGAATTTCGACATCAATTCGGCTTGACAAAGGAATAGATTTTGTTATCAATAGGGATCCGTAACAAAGGAATAGAATTTCTTCTTTGTCATAGCTACCTAATCAAATATATAAAAAAAGAACAAAGAAAGAAAAACAAAAAACAAAACATGTCTTGATTCGTCCAAAAAGGTTGAACTTAAAGCAGCCTGAATATTTTTTATCTTGAAAATGAGGCCTAATACAAATTGGGGGTATTTGGGCTCAGACTTTTTATTTAAGCCCAACTTCGATCTGGGATGGGTTCATTCTGAGCTCGGCCCGCCCATTGATAGCCCTAAATTAGTAGAACAATTTTCTGAGTTTCACGTATCCACGTCCATATGTTAGGAAAAGGTGCAAGTAAATTGAGTGAAAGTGAGCTTTTGTTGATTTGTTCTTGTGATTCATTCAGGAACCTTAGTTGCTCAATCAAAATCATCAATGTGCAAGTGCAATCTATATCTCACTCTGAATTAAGTGCTTGTGAGAGGTTTCTTTCAAGGGATTCGACCAAAAAAACTAAACAAAATCCACCAAAACAAAAAGGCTGATTAGATAAATCAAAAGTACAATTTCTACATAATTGAGGCAAGCCTATCACTAAAAAACTCAAATTATAAGAGGAATAACAATAATAATAGATAAGAATCGAAACAACCAAAGACAAAGTGAACTCTCAAAAACTCAAAATCTGTCCCAAATACCCTCTTTTTCCAATCTCAACTGAACACATGACTGTAAATTTGATAAAAATAAATAAACCCTACAAAGCGATAACCCATTTGAACCAAAACTGATATCCTAATCAAAAGCTCAAAACCTGTCTCTTTTCCCAATCTAAATGCCTTCTACAAATTTGATGAGACCCGAAAAACCTTCAACCTATCATCACAAAGATCACAATCAAATAGATTTTATAGATTAAAATATGTCTTAACAAATTGGCTAATAATTTAAAACTTGCCTTCATTGCAAATTGACCTTCAATCAGCTAATAATTTAAATCAACCCTACAAACCTATGACCCATTTCAACACATCTTAATCTCAAAAACTCAAAACATGTCCCAAAGAAACATACCACTTTGTTGGCATCGCTACGTAAGCGGGCAGTTGTTAGGCAAAAGTCTAGTAACTATATTTATGACAAAAAAGTAAGCTATATACCTTACATTCTTATGCTAGGGGTGCAAATTTCTCACAGAAAACCAAAACTGATTGAAAAACCGGCCCACTGAAATCGGATTGAAACCGATCCAAACCCGAAAAAAATCAAACGATTCCCAATCGGTTCGGTTCAGTTTTGGGTGGCCAAAATTGAAAGTTGGGTAGATTTAGAAAATCGAACCAAAATCGAAAAAAAAAATTGACCCAAAATCGAAAAAAAACTTGAAGAAAAAATATTGTATTGATTTTCTTTGGTTTCATTTCGAGTTTTCAAAATGTAAGCAAACCAAAACTGAACCCACTTGTTTCAATTCGATATGGTTCAGGCTAAGCCAAAACTTTAGGGTTTTTTCAAAAAAACTCAATCCCTAAATCAAATATAACTGTAACAAAGGAGAAACTTGATCTTTAGTTACTTACAGTGGATCTTGAACTCCTAAGAAGGCTTTCAGGATCTACTTGATTTCTGCAAAAGAAAAGATAAAAAGGAAACAAAAAGCAGAGAAAAATAGTAGGGATTTAAAAAAAAAAACCCAAATAAACCCAAGCTCTGTGGATCAAAACCAACAAGGTTTTGATTTTAAAAACTCTTGAGAACTCAATCCATTTTTCTAAGCAAAACCCAATTTAAGAATTAGCATATACTAAAGCAGCCAAGACTACTTTTTAGCCTTAAAAGGAT
This sequence comes from Chloranthus sessilifolius, assembly GCA_021018995.1. Classification (NCBI taxonomy): domain Eukaryota; kingdom Viridiplantae; phylum Streptophyta; class Magnoliopsida; order Chloranthales; family Chloranthaceae; genus Chloranthus; species Chloranthus sessilifolius. Next base: position 34,298,554 of record CM037589.1, read on the forward strand.
GGAGACTTTGATAAATTTGAGCTGCCAAAACTACTTTTTGGCGGACACAATCATGTGGGTGGCTTAGAATGAATAAGAAATTCGGTGACTAAAGGGGGCCAGCCGTTTAAATGTCCACCCGGTTTAAGGGATTCAATAGCGGTGTTTTTTTTGAGAGAGAACGGAAGAGTCTTTTCTTTTCTTTTATTAGATAGAATGAAGATAAATAAAATCGAAGGGGCATTTGATAAAATTGAAAGAAGAAAATTTAGGTGTTTTGTTTTATTAGGTAGAACCGAAAGGGTAGAGATAGGACTGAAAGAGTAGAATTTTGTCCGTTAGTTATGCAAACTCTACGCACTATTTTCAAACTACATCATGTGAATGGCCCCTATCTTTTAACCACAACAAACACGATAGAAATTTTTTATTTTTTAAATTCCTTGGAAATTGTTTATCTACACAAGTGGTGGAATGATAAGAACCCAGGTCTTTCTGTTTAGGTATTGAAGGTTTCATTTGGGATTTCTAATCTACCTACTAATTGGATCTATTAAACTTTAGAATACTGGCAAAATTATTCTTAATGGCAAATAACAACCCACAAAATATTTTTCAAGAGATAAAATGTATACTAAGACGGGATTACAGGAAGCTGCCCCATCAAAAAATGAACTACATTTTTGTACCTTAGGAAATTCCTAATGGAATATTTTTATATATTAGTTTACAATGTTACAGAAAAAAGGACTTTACCGTACTGTTCGATAAATGTAAGGACTTTCTCCCAGAAAGAAGGGCTTCCATCAATTTCTTCCAAAGCAAGTAAAATTGGCCTACCGATAACCGAGGACTTCACAGGCTGCTTATCCCTGCCTGAAAGAAAATCATAATAAAAACTTCATTAGTAAAGTGAACAGCAGAGCAAGCAAAATATTTGAAGTCAAAGCATACCATATAATCATATCAAAATATTAATACTCTTTACTCAGTATGAACTCAGTTTCATGTAGTGAAACAACTCAGCATAGCAAACTATTTAAAAAAAGTGGCCTAAAAAGTAAGGAGAAGAAAAGCAAAAGAAATAAGATGCATCATATACAGGGATATTCAGCATCACGAAGCATATGATAAGGAAATAGCTAATTCATTTTTAGTACAAAAACAGCAAATCAATTTTCTCTAAAGCCTATCCAATGACATTTACAAGTGCTTCAATCATCTCCTTGTCCCATCTGTTTAGAGTTGGCTTTGGAATGCCTATATATCCACTCGTTTCGGTCATTAATGGTTAGAGCCAAACGCTTTGCCACTCTGCAAAAATTCATGTCACTTCCCACCACTTCCCCTTTCCCTACTTATGCTTATATCATTTTTGTGCTAGTATTCTCTCAATCCTTCGATATGAGCAGCTACTACCTAAAATCGCCTCAATCATTTATTTTAAATAATAAATCCAAAATGTGAACATAAGGTAGAGCATACTTTGTTCAGAAGCAGTATACTCTTCAACTGTTTCGACCACACCACTACGGGAGATTCCGCTCTATCCCTTCACAAAAGCTGCTGCACTTGGAGCTTGTGCCAAAGCATTGTCAAATGCAGTTTTCCAGTCATGCAATTCCTCTGAGGTTTCAGCCTGTTACGCCAAAAGGAAGACATGTCAGAGGCATATATAAAAAAATTTCAGCAATAAAAATAGAATGTCTTTTGAGATAGGAAGAAATTTAAGCAGAAACTAAATAGCATTATACAAATGAACCTTGAGCGTGAAATTTCGCCCATCATGAGCATCAGGAAAGAGCACTGTCAATAGCTTTTTATCTTCTTTGACAGTCACGCTGCACAAATTTCAACAAGGATAATTTTAAAAGCAGACAGAAAATTAACTATATTTATTTCCATCATAAATACCAATCAGAAACAAAATCATTGTAAAAGACAAGGAAGCAATTTTCCACCTTTATTTCCATCATAAATACCAATCAGAAAATTAAGATGTAAGCAGGATCTACCATATAAGTTTTAGTAATTTCATAAGACTGGAGGCTTTCAAAATAATTCTTATATATATATATATATATATATATATATATATATATATATATATATATATATATATATATATATATAATGACTAAAGTTCTTTATCTCAATAAAAAGTAAATAACTAAAAGAGGAAAAGAATGATGGCAGTAAACAGGAACCTCAACTCAACGCATCAAAAACTATGAATCAGAAAGAAAAAAAGCAAAAAAATAAATAAACATTTATCTGAACTACGTACCTTTGCAAGTTCTTTATCTCCTTCTTCAAGTCTTGTGGTTGTTTTATCAGTTTTGCCTTGTAGTGAAAGAACCCAAAACCTAAAAACCCAAAACTGAAGGTGAAAAATTGAAAGGTCTCCAAAAAAACGAAAGGTCTCCTAGTAATTGGTCTCAAAAAAGGAAAGGTCTCGTTTCCTAGTATTTTATCCTTTTTTATTTGCTCTCCAAAAATAAATCCCAACCAAAACGGAAGGTGCAAAAATGAAAGGTCTCCAAAAACGAAAGGTCTCGTGGTATTTGACCTCAAAAAACGAAAGGTCTAGTTTCCTAGTATTTTTTTTTTTGAATAATCATTAGAGTTTTGCCCCCATTTTATTGAAGTGTGTTTAGAATTCGACAATTACCGGTATCATTAGCCTCAGTAGCTTCACACCCCCATTTTTTGTTATGGCAAAAGTAAATTGCACATCAAAACCTTGAACAGTTATTATATGGTTCAATCAAACCTCAACGAAAAAAGCTAGATAAAACTCAAAGAAAACAGATATGAAAAAATGCCGAAAAATGGTGTCAAGAAAGACACAGACCATTAAAACTGAATAATCTAAGCAGCAAAACCTTCTCTTCATTCATCTTCTTCCTCTGGAAAGAGCAGGTGCTTACCCTGTGGCATTGGCATACCCTTCAAAGGTACCACATTCGGCGAAGCAGAATCTGAGAAATCTCCCCGAATTTCCTCCTCGCCTTCAATCTCATCGTCGCTATTGTAGATGAATCGGATGTGCTTGCCCTTGAACTCAGGGATTCCTCTCTTCTCTTCCACGCATATCTTTCCGAGTCCATCAGATAACTCATCGATTGCTTCATCATCTTCTTCAAAGTAATCGGCTTCCTCTTCTTCTTCATAGTAATCTTCTTCGTCTTCTTCTTCTTCTACTTCATCCTCTTCTTGTGAACTTTTATTGGCCTGAATGGACCAAACTGAATCATCATCTTCCTCGAGAGATTTCTTCTGGCAACTCCCTTCGTAAGTAACCTCAGATAGCGCAGAGGAATCAGAGATCTCTGATTTTTCAGGGGTATCAAACAAGAATGCCCTAATGATCAGAGTCTCCAGAATCCAGTGTTTCTTCTCTCCAAAAACAATTCCCAACCAAAACAGAAGGTGCAGAGATGAAAGGTCTCGAAAAACAAAAGGTCTCCTTTTGTAGTATTTTATCCTTTTTATTTACGCTCCAAAAACAAATCCCAAAAAATCAAAACGGAAGTTGCAAAAACAAAAGGTCTCTAGAAACGAAAGGTCTCATTTCCTTTTGTCTTGTATTTGATTATCATTTTGTCTTTTAGTGATAGAACCCAAAAATCAAAAGGAATAATTTATCCGTTAATTATGATTTTTGATAGGTTATATGCTGAACGCACGTGCATCATGAGAAAAGAGTCCAAAGAGAAGGACATAGGATGAGTGGAATATTATAATATGTTTAGTCTTTTTGGTATTAAGAGATTTTCAGTTATTTAAAAAATAAATAAGAATAAATAAGAGTCCGGAAATGGAAATGTAAGGCCATGTTCTCTTTAATTTTTAGCTTTTTTTTTTTCTTTAAATGGAAATTTAATATTTCCTTTTACCTGTCATTCTCACCCTTGTCACTATATATCTGGTAACGAAGTAAAGATAAAAGTTCGGGACAACTAAAGCCTAAGAAGCATGTAAGTTTAATTTTATCCAAACAAAGAAAGAAAACATGCAGTTTAATTGAGTTATCGTTTGTAGCCATCAAAATCAATAACGTACAGTTGTAACCAAGGTATCAAAATGGGTATAAGTATTGATTGTAACCTTAGTTATATTTTACAATGACCGACTGTGACTTATAATCAATAATTTGATCATTTAGTGATTTCACTGCTCATAAATAGTTTGTTGATTTAATTACTCATAAATAATTGTCTCAAGATTATCAACCTATTGGAAAATTTGCTCATAAATAATTGGATCATTTAGTGATTTCAATGCTTATATGCAATTTTGTCTTAACCTATGGGAAAATTTGCTCATTAAAATCGCGTTATCACGGAAAGTGATGACGTGAAGCATTTAAATTGGTGTCGTGATCCGGACACGGTAGATTTGGAGGGAAAGGCCGCGTGATGCGCGAACAGTATTGGCCTCCTTCCTCACTCAATTAAGGTTATCTAATTTGTGGGAAGTAAGAGACTCTGATTGCGGCAGCTATTACCTTGTTCATTAGGAGTTTCAGAGGAGAGGAGCTTGTATTAGAGTTTGTAAATTTCTCGCTATTAGAGCGTCTGCACCAATTAATATCATATTTTGTGAAGCGTGTTCCCAAAAACTAGCAGAAGCTAAAAAAGAGCTATTGGCATTGGCTAAGGCTTTTCTGTTCGACGTGACTCTGAAACTTGAGCCTATGTATTCTTCTCCGGTTAAGAGCAATTTTATGACATAGGTATCATATCTCAAGCAAGTTCATCAACGTTAATGCATCCGATTTGCTACTAGTCTACAAGTCGACATGTAGTAGTAGAGACTCTGCAGTCAACTGGATCGGTAGAGTTTATTTAGTTGCAGAGATCACAATTTTAACCAGGGACTATTTCTTGGTGCGATGGATAAGGGTTGGCCTGTTGAGCGTGAAAAGTTGTGATCTGTGAATATGTTGCCTGATGTGATTTTTTTAATTGTAATGTTTTACTCGTAAGCGTACGAATCAGATTATTTATGGTGGGTGCAGAGTACGAGATCGTTCCCACGAGGACTATTTTTGAAAGATCTAAAAAGACAAGACAGTAATTCAAGAAATCTACTAAGATCTAACGGTATTCTACCAGTCTTATGATTTAAGCGATTTGATGATAATTACTGACTACAAACTAAAATTGAATTGATAATTCAAAAGTAAAGATAAAGATGAAGATACTAAATCCTCCCATCTTTGGTCTGTTCTTCCCATAATATAAATCTAAGGATTAAACAATGAGATATACCATTGAAGAAAAACATCTTTTATGGAAGATAAATGGTCAAAACCCTAATAGGTTCCACGTTGCATCCCTGCAATAAGGACTTAGATGATTTTCATATATAGATTTGGGATCAAGGGCATGACTCGGCACACTTGATCTCAGGTTCAAATAAAAATCATCCCCAAAGTGGGTGAAAATTCCAATAAAAATACCACCATAGATCTGAAATCAAGGGCATGGCTCGGCACACTCGACTTCAGATTAGGGAGTAATTAAGATAAACTTACCATTACAGATCCAAGATCCAGGGCATGGCTCGGCACACTCGATCCCAGATCATAATCGTAATTAGATCCACACGATGAAAGCAAAAAGATCATATAACAATGATTGGGTAAAATTGCCGTCACAGATCTGAGATCCCGGGCATGACTCGGCACACGCGATCCCAGTTAGTGGCAGGGATTTCATCCGTTCATGATAGCATAACAACCATAAAATAAGATCTCATATTTTAATCCTAAATTTATATTATTAAAAGTACATCCCTCGGATGGGAATCATTAAATCTCCATCCCTATGAATTTAGCCACACATATTGTAATTAAATGACATAAATAAATAAGGAAGGAAAAATAACATCAATTTACTGAATTAAAAATACCTCAAACTTCAACAGAAATTACTTTGATCCAAAAGTACGATGATCTTCAAAAATGAAATTAATGCAGAAATTAACTGAACAAGAATAATAAACTGAATGAATGAATACTGAAAATTAGAGGAACAAAGCTCTTAAAAAGGAATAATAAAAGTTCTCCATTTCTATGTCTAACTATGAAAAAGAAAAACTAAAAACTAAAACTCTAATCTCCTAATTATTTTTCTCGAAGTGTTTGATCGACTTTAAACAGATTCCCAGTCGCATAGGTCCCCTGGCACGAAAAGTGAGGGTCGATGCATCGACCCTGCAAAAAGGGCTAAAAATATGCTTTAAAGTGTCAGTTTCGTGTCTGACATTTTTTTTTTCCTCGATTAATCGACCAAAAGGGTCGATGCATCGACCTCCCAGAAATTCGTGAATTTCAGCTCACTTTTTGCATCAGACACTGCTTCGGTATTTTAGCTATAACTTTCTATCCCGAACTCGGATTGATATGATTATTATGCTGTTAGAAAGCTAACAGAAAGCTCTACAACGTTTGTGTTCTGACAATTTTATAATTCCGCCGTCTTGAAGGTCCAAATTGAGCTGCAAGTCGCATTAAGTTCTCGATAACCCAAAGTTGCAGTGTTTTGACATCATTTTCAGAATTCTTAGACTGTTTTCTACACTTGACTTGTATTTACCTGAAACATTTCAAATCTAATAATTCGCATTAGATAGCTTTCATCAGACGACTAAATATAGGTATTTAGGGGTGAAATATCATCATATTTGACTACTCATCACACCCCCAAACCTACACTTTGCAAGTCCTCGAGCAAAGCAAACTAAAGAAAATGAATGCCACTTTCGTAGGGAACACGATTGTATTTAGCATGTGCAACAAGTCTTTAAACCCCTAGGTGATCCCTAGTGGAAGAGTTGTGTCTCTTGAGAGTTTACAGTGAAGTTACCCACAAACTTCAATACATTTTTGAAACCATCGATAAAATTGAGTTTTCAAAATATGATTTTGATAACATATATACCATTCAAAACTAAAAATCATTAATCACTTCAATATGCGAATCCTCAATTTTAAATAACAATGTTATACTAATCATACTAGTATCCATTCAAATTAGTCTAATGCTCAAATCGTTAGATAACTCATCCATTTATGCTTAAACGTGAAGTGTGTGCATACCCAAACCAAAATTCATTTATCTCAGAACTAGTTCAAACAAGAAACCGTCGGATCTGTTATTTTGACTCAATCCTCACTTTAGGTATACTCTCAAAATATAAAGACACTGATGATGGATAAGTTTTCGCACACATGTGAGAGATTAATACAAAGCAGATAAAAAGGTCTCACATAATAAATGAAATACGATGCAATCAATGAACAAAAATAAATCTCATAAGAAGATACTTGTATATCCTAAGCATGTCATATCAAGTGTCATAAATATCACATATTTACTCTCCACAAGGCAGTTACCAATGCAAGATCAGATCATGAAGGTCTTTTTAGAGTTGTAATGGGGCTCAGGAAAGGGTAAGAAAGAAAGGGAATTGGGATTCAAAATTTCTGAGAAATTGGAAAAGGTACTAACCTTTGATTTTTCTATTGCTCTTCTTTTTCTTTTCTAATTTCTCACTATTTTTTTTTTCTTTTGAAATTCCTTTTCTTGAAGCACCTCATATTTTTTATAATTTTTTTTTTCTTTTTCTCCCCCCTTTTTCTTTTATATTTTTGCCATACACTCTCAGTAAACACCACAACTCAGTATCTCTCCACTTACTCTCTTGTCGTTTATTTTCATCCCTCGTTTCTAATTTCTCATAAATAAGAAGGGTAAAGCTGAATTTTCAGAAATGGTGAAGGATTAAAGGTTAACGTGGCTTATCAAAGAATGTATAAAGGTAAATTTTTCAATAGGCTCAAAGGGGTACTAGAAGGATAAATTTATATAAAGTGGGGTATTTTAAGCACAAACGAGCCAAAGATGGCCTTCAATCATGTCCTTAAAAGATGGTAACCATGCCTATTTATCTTGAGTAGATATACAGTACGTTCTAACATAATGATATGAATTTGATTACATGCAAAGTCACAAGTCAAAATAAAATGTATGAGATTATGCAAAGTAATTCGTATTCAAAGAAAACTCCGAGTTTATGTATTCACTCATCAATGAAGGAAAATTAGCTCTAAAGCTCACTGGGTTTAGTACCTAAGATTCAATATTCAAAACAGTCCATCGATTTCTAAGTCTTAGCTTGGTATAAGTGTAAAAATTCTAAGCATGAATATCAAAATTATCCATAAAATATCACATTAAGCATCCTCATCCACAAAACAGTCCATCGATTTCTAATTCACATGCATCGTCAACTAAAGTTTATAAACAATCGCAAAATAATGTGTATGATGACTTCAAAATTATTATTTATTTATTTATTTATATATATTTTTTTATTTATTTATTTATATTTTTTTTTCATATAAAAAAAATACGTGATGCAAAATAAATAATCATACCCCCAAACCGAAAGATGACAATGTCCTCATTGATTGAAATAAGTATTGCACCCCCAAATCTGTTGAAAAGTACCTCAACACAAAGATCCGGTGCAGAGAATATGTGCATCAAATTGGAACATGACCAAAAATTTATTGAAGGAAATAAGGGTACACTATTTAGGGAATTAAAAATAACCTAAACTAAACCAAAAACTAATATTCTAGAACTAAATGTACGAAATAAAGAAATCTTAAATCCTAAAGTTACAAATTTTTTTTTTTTTAGACGAAATATAAAGAGAAATCTCACAAAATTGGGTTGCCTCCCAATGAGCGCTAGTTTAATGTTGATAACTCGACCATGTGAATTGCTCAGTCAGGGTGAGTCCTTGGATCACTCAATGGAAGAGTGTCAGAGAATGCAATTGCATCCTCAAGGAACGGTTTTAATCTTTGACCATTAACTCGAAAAACATTCTTGTATCTTGGATTGATAACATCAACTGCCCCATTGGGGAGTATTCGAGAGATTTTGAAAGGACCACTCCACCGGGTTTTTAGTTTCCCCGAAAATAGATGAAGTCGAGAATTGTAGAGTAGAACCTGCTGACCAACGACGAAAGATTTTCATAGAATAGATTGATCATGAACCCGTTTCATACGGTCCTTGTACGATTTAGCACAATCATATGCATCAGCACGGATTTCTTCTAAATCATTTATTTGTAAACTCCTTTGGGCTCCAGATTTTAGGTGATCAAAATTTAATGACTTAATGGCCCAAAATGCTCGATGTTCCAGTTCAACCGGGAGGTGACAACCTTTACCAAAAACCAATCGATATGACGGCATGTCAATCGGAGTTTTAAACGCAGTTCGATACACCCATAGAGCGTCATTTAGTTTTAGCGACCAGTCTTTACGGTTCGGATGGATTATCTTTTCTAAAATCCGCTTAAGTTCTCGATTAGAGACTTCAACTTTGCCACTTGTCTGAGGATGGTACGGTGTAGTAACTTTGTGTGTGATACCATATTTCTTCATTAATTGGGTGAACACTTTATTATAAAAGTGTTTTCCACCATCGCTGATTATCGCCTTTGAAATACCAAAACGTGAAAACACTTGATCCTTGAGAAATTTGATCACTACTCTGTGATCATTCGATTTATAAGCCACGGCCTTTACCCATTTCGAAACATAATCAACATCGACAAGAATGAACGTATTGCCAAACGAATTAGGGAAAGGACCCATAAAATCGATCCCCCAAACATCAAATAATTCAACTTCCAAAATTGGATTGAGCGGCATCATGTTGCGCTTTGAGATTCGGCCCAATATTTGACAGTTGTGACAAGATTTGCAATGCTGATGACAATCTTTAAAGATCGTCGGCCAGTAAAAACCACTTTGGAGGATCTTTGCTGCAGTCTTTTTGAAACTGAAGTGACCTCCACAAGCTAACTCATGACAGAACGAGATGATCCGTGGTTGCTCAAATTCAGGAATACATCTTCGTATGATTTGATCAGGACAGTATTTGAATAAGTACGGATCTTTGAAAAAGTAGTGTTTCACCCGAGCTAAGAAAATGGATTTCTCATTCTTCGACCAATGGTGAGGTAATTTCTCGGTGACTAGGTAATTGACAAGATCCGCATACCACTGTGGGCAATCAATCCTGAACAACTGTTCATCCGGAAAGTGCTCCAAGATCGGAACAGGATCGTCGAATTTCTCAATAATTATTCGTGACAAGTGATCTGCTACCACATTTTCTGAGTCTTTCTTGTCCTTAATCTCCAAATCGAACTCTTACAATAACAAGATCCATCTGATTAAGCGTGCTTTAGCATCTTTCTTAGCAAACAGATAACACAGAGCAGCGTGATCTGTAAATACCACGACTTTAGATCCTAATAAATAGGATCAAAATTTATCCAACGTGAAAACTACTGCCAAAAGTTCCTTTTCGGTGGTCGAGTAGTTCAACAAGGCATCGTTGAGAGTACGACTCGCATAGTAGATTACATGCGGTAATTTTTCTATTCGTTGCCCCGGAACAGCTCCAATTGCATAATCAGAGGCGTCGCACATGATTTCGAACGGGAAGTCCCAGTTCGGAGATTGAATTATTGGAGCTTTTATCAATTCGGCCTTAATGGTTTCAAAGGCTTGCAAACATTTATCATCAAAGAGGAATGGGGCATCCTTTGAAAGTAAGCTGCATAGCAGTCGCGCTATCTTACTGAAATCTTTAATAAAACGTTGATAAAAATCGGCGTGTCCCAGAAAAGATCTTATTTCCTTCACTGTCCTCGGTGGTGGTAGATTGGCAATTAAATCAACTTTAGCCTTATCGACCTCGATACCCTGGGACTATATGATGTGTCCCAAAACAATGCCATCTTTAACCATGAAGTGACATTTTTCTCAATTAAGAACAAGGTTCTTCTCCTGGCATCTTGCAAGCACTAGCGACAAATGATTCAAACAGTCAGCAAAACTGTTTCCATGAATCGAGAAGTCGTCCATGAAAACTTCGAGGAATCGTTCGACCATATCCGAAAAAATACTCAGCATACATCTTTGGAATGTAGCTGGTATATTACAAAGCCCAAACGGCATTCGTCAGTAGAAGAAAGTACCAAAAGGGCATGTGAATGTGGTTTTCTCTTGATCCTCAGGTGCAATGACTATTTGGTTATAACCGGAATAGCCATCGAGGAAGCAATAGTAATCATGCCCGGCCAATCTTTCTAACATCTGATCGATAAACGAAAGTGGAAAGTGATCTTTCCTCGTCATTAAATTTAACTTCCGATAATCAATACACACTCTCCAACCTATTTGAATTTTTGTAGGGATTAGTTCGTTTTCCTCATTCTTCACTACTGTGACTCCCGACTTCTTAGGGACCACTTGTGTGGGAATGACCCATTTACTGTCAGAAATGGGGTATATGATTCCAGCATCTAAAAATTTTATTACTTCATTTCGGACCACGTCTTGCATTATAGGGTTCAGTCTCCTCTGTGGTTCCCTAGAAGGCTTAGCATTGTCTTCCAAAGGGATTAGGTGCATACACACTGTCGGACTAATGCCTTTGATATCTTTTATCGACCATCCGAGGGCACTTTTGTGCTCTTTGAATACATTCATGAGTTGGCCTTCCTGATTCGCATCCAATTTTGATGAGATTATGACGGGTTGAGTTTCATTCCCCCCTAGGTAGGCATACTTAAGATTTTTCGAAAGAGGTTTAAGTTCTAAGGACACTTTCTCCTCCTCTTTCGGCTTTTCCTTGATTAATTTAATTTGAGCTCCACAATCTATTTCCTTTTCTTCTCCCCGAAGCGGTGTGGAGTCCAACATGTGATTCACTTCTTTGATCAATTGATCCACATCAAAATTTTCTCCAAAATGCGCAAGACAAGTTGCTAAAGGATCTTCTGTTTCGGATGCATGAATAATTTCTTCTATGATTTCATCGAGTATGCATGCTTGTGCATGTTCATCATCCTCCATGGGCTGCTTGGCAATATTAAAAATATTGAGTTAAACTGTCATATTCTCAAATGACAGATTCATGATCCCATTTCGACAATTGATCAGCGCATTGGAGGTTGCTAGAAAAGGTCTTCCTAGAATCACTGGAATGTTATTCTTCAAATTTGATGCCGATTCAGTGTCTAGAACAACAAAATCTACAGGAAAGTAGAAAGAATCGACCTTGATGAGGACATCTTCCATAATTCCACGAGGGATCTTTACGGACCGATCAGCTAACTGAAGGGTCATCATAGTGGTCTTAAGTTCTCCCAATTCAAGCTCCTTGTACACAGAATAAGGTAACAAGTTGACACTTGCTCCTAAATCTAAAAGGGTCTGATCAATACGGTTATCGTCGATGATGATCGAGATTGTAGGACAACCTGGGTCCTTGTATTTGATTGGGAGCTTTGCTTGCAACACTGAACTAACATGCTCGGCTAAGAAAGCCTTTTTCGGAATATTGGTCTTTCTTTTGATTGTGACCAATTTTTTTAAAAATTTTGCATAAGCAGGCACTTGGCGGATGGCATCCAGGAAGGGAATTAATTTTTAATTGCTTGAAAATCTCATTTATTCCTTCCACATCGCAATTTTTTCGTGGTGCCATCAATCTTTGCGGGTACGATGCTTTAGGAACAAAACTCTTCTTCTGTTCACTCTTTTCTTCAGATGTTTCTTTTGCTTGTACTTTTTTCTCAATTTCTTCTTTCTCTTCAGATTGCTTCTCTCCATCAGACTTTTCCTCCTCCTCTAGCAACACTACTTTGTTATTGACCTGCTTTCCAGATCTCAACGTTGTGATTGCCCGAATTTATTGTTGATCATCATCTTGTGTTGAAGTTGATGTTTGTTCAACAACCATTTGGCCCCTAGGGTTAGGAACTGGTTAGCTAGGAAACGATCCTTTTTCTCTTTCACAGAGAAAAGTTGCCAATTGCCCAATTTGGGTCTCTATTTTAGAGATTGAGGATGTGTGAGAATGAATGAGTTTCATCAGGTCCTCAGTAGAAGGAGTTTGTGTATGAGGATGTTGGACAGCATTTCCCTGTGGATTGTTAAATCCAGGTGGTGGAAATGTTGGCACAAAATTTTATTATGGTTAGTTTTGATAACCTCCCATTGGTTGTGCAAACTGAAAATTCTGGTTCATTTGTCGTGGCTGCCCAACCTGATTTTGACCGTATTGGAATTGATTTGGATTATTGAACCCTTGCTGTTGAAATTGCCCTTGACCGTAGTTCTGCTACGGTCCTTGGTTGAAATTTTGTTGGGGATAAGAGTTTGTCCCCTGTTTCCTGGGTTGTATTCTTTGATTATCTTGTTTCCATGAGAAATTTGGGTGGTTTCTCTAGCTATTTGGGTTATTCTCATTGAAAGCATTTCCTTGATTCCGCCCATAATTATTCACAACATTTAGCTGTTCAGATGTGTCTTCATGGTAGTTCTGCATTGAAGGACAATCATCTGCCATATGCATTGGACTTGCACAAATTGAACATGGCTCAGGTTGTGTATTTACCATATGCACATTCTTCTTTAATTTTAATTCCTCCATCAAATCTGGGGAATCATTTACTACGTATAGTCCTCCCTTCTTGGTTGAACTCCCGGCTTGATCACGGGCTTTGACTGGTTGTTCCCGAGTCTTTGTGAAATCCCAGTGCTGAGAATCCTCAGCCAGCTTTTCTAGGAAAGCATAAGATTCGGTTTCCTTAAGGCTCAGGAATCCTCCGCCATTCATTGACTCCACCAGATGTCTATTTAGTTGACTCAGTCCATTGTAGAAACACTGGACCAGTCTCCACTTTGAGTATCCATGGTGTGGACATTTGAGTAAGAGATCCATGAATCTATCCCAAGCTTCATATAATCTCTCATCTTCCTCTTGCGTGAAATCCGTGATTTCACGTCTAAGGACATTCGTCTACGTCATAGGGAAGAACTTTGACAGAAACTTTTTGACCATCTGATCTCAGGTGGTTATGGATCCCGATGGTAGAGAGTTTAACCAGACTTTTGCTTTATCCTTTATAGAGAAAGGAAATAATCGTAGCCTAACAGATTCTTCACTGAAGTTTTGGTAAACAAATGAGCAGACTTCGACGAAGTCTTTAACGTGTTGGTATGGGTCTTCTCTCTCCATGCCATGAAAGATTGGAAAAATTTGGATGACATTTGTACGGATTTCAAATCGGCCACCAGGTGTGGCGGGGTATACAATGCATGATGGGGTATTTGTAGTAATCGGAGAAAACAGTTCTCTCAATATTGGTTATTCCTCTTGTTCAAGTTGCCCATTCATGTTGTCAGTCATACTGACTTCAGTGGATGATTCACTTGAAAATTTTTGCCTTGATCTAGAGTCCTTACGATTTGACCGGCAAGCACGTTCGATCTCAGAATTTAAAGGCTCTAAAGTTCTTTCTTTAAAAGACCTAGTGTGCATGCAAATGACGCACATAGTGGAGGTTTCAGGTAGGAAAACTTAAAGAAAAAAATAATAATAATAAATTTTATTTTATTTTATTTTATTTTTAAATTAAAGATTTTCTGAATCTCGATTGATCGAGTCTGAATCTTGATCAATCGAGACAGTGGTCGATTAATCGAGTGGTATGCTCGATTAATCGACAAAGAATAGAGGAAGCAACTTTTTTTTTTTTTACATTATTATTATTTTTTTTCGAAATCTCGATTGATCGAGTAGGAATCTCGATCGATCGAGACAGAGTCGATTGATCGAGTGGTATCTCAATCGATTGACAGAAATTTATTTTATTTTATTATTATTATTATTTTTTTAAATTAGCAGAAATACTATTTTAATCCTCAAAAATTCCTAAAATTTACTGTCTACCAAAAATTCAGATTTTCTTAATTTAATCCCCGGCAACGGCGCCAAAAACTTGATGTGATTTTTTTAATTGTAATGTTTTACTCGCAAGCACACGAATCAGATTGTATATAGTGGGTGCAGAGTACGAGATCGTTCCCACGAGGACTATTTTTAAAAGATCTAAAAAGACAAGACAATAATTCAAGAAATCTACTAAGATCTAACAGTATTCTACCAGTCTTATGATTTAAGCAGTTTGATAATAATTACTAACTACAAACTAAAATTTAATTGATAATTCAAAAGTAAAGATAAAGATGAAGATACTAAATCCTCCCATCTTTGTCTGTTCTTCCCATAATATAAATCTAAGGATTAAACTATGAGATATATTGAAGAAAAACATCTTTTATGGAAGATAAATGGTCAAAACCCTAATAGGTTCCACGCTGCATCCCTGCAATAAGGACTTAGATGATTTTCATATAAAGATCTGGGATCAAGGGCATGACTCGGCACACTTGATCTCAGGTTCAAATAAAAATCATCCCCAAAGTGGGTGAAAATTCTAATAAGAATACCACCATAGATCTGAAATCAAGGGCATGGCTCGGCACACTCGACTGCAGATTAGGGAGTAATTAAGATAAACTTACCATTGCATATCCAAGATCCAGGGTATGGCTCGGCACACTCGATCTCAGATCATAATCGTAATTAGATCCACACGATGAAAGCAAAAAGACCATATAACAATGATTGGGTAAAATTACCGTCACAGATCGGAGATCCCGGGCATGACTCGGCACACGTGATCCCAGTTAGTGGCAGGGATTTCATCCGTTCATGATAGCATAACAATCATAAAATAAGATCTCATATTTTAATCCTAAATTTATATTATTAAAAGTGCATCCCTCGGATGGGAATCATTAGATCCCCATCCCTATGAATTTAGCCACACATATTGTAATTAAATGACATAAATAAATAAGGAAGGGAAAATAACATCAATTTACTGAATTAAAAATACCTCAAACTTCAACAGAAATTACTTTGATCCAAAAGTACGATGATCTTCAAAAACGAAATTAATGCAGAAATTAACTGAACAAGAATAATAAACTGAAGGAATGAATACTAAAAATTAGAGGAACAAAGCTCTCAAAAAGGAATAATAAAAACTCTCTATTTCTATGTCTAACTATGAAAAAGAAAAACTAAAAACTAAAACTCTAATCTCCTAATTATTTTTCTCGAAGTGTTTGATCGGCTTTAAATAGATTCCCAGTTGCGTAGGTCCCCTGGCACGAAAAGTCAGGGTCGATTAATCGACCCTATAGGGTCGATGCATCAACCCTGCAAAAAAGGCTAAAAATATGCTTTAAAGTGTCAATTCCATGTCTGACACTTTTTTTTTCCTCGATTAATCGACCAAAAGGGTCGATGCATCGACCTCCCAGAAATTCGTGAATTCTAGCCCACTTTTTACATCAGACACTGCTTCGGTATTTTAGCCATAACTTTTTGTCTCGAACTCGGATTGATATGATTCGTACACTGTTGGAAAGCGGATAGAAAGATCTATAACTTTTGTGTTTGGACAATTTCATAATTCTGCTGTCTTGAAGGTCCAAATTGAGCTGCAAGTCGCATCAAGTTCTCGATGACCCAAAGTTGCAGTGTTTTGACATCATTTTCAGAATTCTTGGACTGTTTTCTACACTTGGCTTGTATTTACCTGAAACACTTCAAATCTATTAATTCTCATTAGATAGTCTTCATCGGACGGCTAAATATAGGTATTTAGGGGTAAAATATCATTATATTTCACTACTCATCATTGCCACTGGTTTTAAATGTGATTTTTTCCATGAGATCACAATTTTAAATGGGATTTTTTCCCATGTGATGCCCATAAACTGTGAATATGTTGTCACTTGTTTCCATATTTAATAATGGCAGTTAGGCATGCCATGTAGCTGCTCCAACACGTTTTCATGAATGGCCTTCTTTGAGCCCAACTCTTTAGCCTCCCTTCACAAGTGTGTGACATTTTACTATGGATCCCACTTGGAGCAGGTCTTCTTCTCAGTTATTTATACATTTATTTTTCGATTTTTACTTGTGAGAACGGTGGACTTTCCTCATTGTTCTTGTTTTTTTAAAATACGTGAGGTTGTGTTTCCACTTGTTTCCAATTCACAAGTAGTTCAAGTTGTGGTTTGAGTGGATCTCATGTGGGTACAAGTATTCCTTAGAGCCATTAGTTTTGTTGCAATTGTGAACTTTTTATTCTTTATTTGTTACTGAACTAAGTGAAAGTGATTGATTTTAATTATCTACTGCATGCATTTCTATTGAAGTGATCATTGTTTTAATAGGGCCTAGGTTCTTAAAATTCGGGATATCCTTAGATCCTTCCCAATTTATGGGTTCACAAATTTTTAATGCTTTGAAATATTGGTCAAGTTCAACTGCAGGGGAGGGTGTAGATTAATTCTTTTTTCTAAGGATTTCAGACGGGGGTCTATATATCTAGATAATTAAATTTTAGGTTATTTCTATATCCCTCACAAATGGTGGTGTTAATTGCCTTTTTCCTTTCGGCTGCGTTTGGGAACAGTCATTTCATAGGTTGGATTTGGATTTGAATTGATCAAATCCAAATTCACCGTTTTGATAGCTATCTTGAGAGCACTGGATTTAGATTTGTAAATTCTAGTCATTTTCAAATATTCAGCATTACAAGAAAAAATGTAGGAGATTGCAGAATCGAGCGAGAAAATGAGGAATAAAACCCTAATCGGGTGAAGGAGGCCTTAAATCTCTATCGTTTGGATCCCGGGGGGCAGATCCGACAAGGGAATGGTCTACTCACTTCTACAAGAGAGAGAGATTGCCCACGGGGCGGGGAAACAAGCCCTCGAAGCAAACAGAGAGGAAGAAGACCCAACGGTTCAAAAGACCCTTTCTCTGGGTTTGATATTGTCTGCGCACCACGTGCGCCCTTTCCCTCCAAATCCACCTCGTCCTTGCCACATCATCGCTTTAAATGGTCCACGTCAGCACGTTTAAGGCATTAAAGTTTCACGTCTTGTTGCAAAGATAGCATGGTGTGACGGTAGGGGTCTAATTTTGGTACCTTTGCATTCTAGTAGGGTTTAGTTGATATTATACATAATTTAGGTGTTTTAGGGGCATTGAGGTAAAAGTTCAAAGGTTTTTTTTTTTTTAATTTTCCCTTAAAATTGCCTTAAACATCTTTTGAAAGCTACGAAATAATAAAATGTTCGTATTTTTCAAAAAGCAGATGAAACATTGCATAAAAAATGAATAATACAAAAATAACCCTAGACGGTCTATGTTAGACTGCGACAGTTAGGACTCGGGTTTTGCAAACCCGATTGTGTCGTCGTAGATGGGGACGAGGACCAACCATAGTAAGGGTGATCCACACTATAACTTTACAAGTTCCACAATTTGAGTCCTAATAGGACTCTTTTGTTGACAACCTCTCTCTCTCTCTCTCTCTCTCTCTCGATCCCATATATCTCGCTTTCGGCCCCTCTTTCTCTCTCTCCCTCCCTCTTGATCCCATATATCTCGCTCGATCTCGGCCCCTCTTTCTCTCGCATCTCTCTCTCGGGCTCTCTTCTCCTCACATCCAACCGACCACCACGTCGATCCACCATCAAAGCTGCATCACCGGATGCCACAACTTTGATCCATCGTCAAAGCCGCATCGCTGAACTAACGCATAGGCTCAAAGCTCCTCTATTTGAATCACCCTGAACCCACATGCACGCTCCAACGGGTGGGTACCATCTGATCCCACTCTAATCTATTTTATGGCCTTTAGACACGTTAATCGGCCGCATTCGATTGACAAAAACTTTTAAAATAAGGTTTTTATAGGTTTTGACACGCTTCACGATGACATAAGTCAAAGGGCTGACCCCATGGTCAAACTCTGATCTCGATGTAGGGTACCCAGTACCATTCAATTTGGCTTAGAAGTGGTTCAAGCTAGTATGCCCCTTAAAGGCCTCAAAACTGGAGTCAAAGATCCCCAGGCACAACAACACATAGCGTTGCCTAGATGCAGTTGCATACAAGCTGTTTGTGTTTGGACTAGTGTAGAGGTCAATATTTAACCCTCTCAATCTCAGACCCACGGGCCTTTTGGGGGCAAATGTCACTAGGTGGACCCCCTATAATTGTTACTGATCTACACGTCTATTGAAGCATTTTATATTTATAGTTTTATTTTACCATTTTTATATACTTTGATAATCTATAAAAATAAACTATCTATACTTAGAAAAATACTTATTCCTGCTCTATGTGAATTTGTGTCTTTAGGTTTTGGGACGTTTGAAACTCAGGTTAGTAGGATGGCCTCCCATAACTTTTTATTTACTTTATATATGATGTGTTATCTTGATCATTATACTTTTATTTTCACGAAATTCAATACCTCCAAAATTTATACATTTCTATTAACACTTAGAATTATTTCATGTTTCTGCACTTTTTTAAAATTGTATAAACATTGCCAAAGGGTTCAGTTTGATCCATTGGATGAAACAAACCGTAGATATCTGGGCCAATGTCCATTGCTCGAATGAAAGTCCATCTAACCATCAACATAAGCGATGATCATATTTTGATTAAAACAATCTCATCTTAGTTTGTGTGCCTCCCAAAGTGGTGCGCATACCCATGCAAATTTATGTTCTTTTCCCTGTGGCACATGAGCATGGGGCTAATAAAACCTCTTTGATCCGGGTCTCCGAATAGAATTGAACTAGGGTCCGCTAAGAAAAAATCCCTCAAGAATTTGACCTACTCCACATCTAACGGACCGGTTAGTCCTAAACTACTTTCTAGCTATTTTTTGGGGCAACGTAATTTCACAAGAAACCATGACGGGTTCACGACCTTATACAAATTAGTGCCAATGGCCAAAGGGTCACGTTGACCTCCAATTTGGCCATGAAGAATGTGAAAGCAGGAGAGGGGTCATACAGAGACCGTCTATAATATTTGGGCCTCTACATAGCCACCACACCCGATGTCTTGATTCGTACTTGACAAACTCAAAAATATACCTCAAAATACAAGCGCATGCAGTTTATAAGGAAAACTCCTGACCGTCTTTTCATGCATATTTTTTCAGAATTGAAAAAATATCAGTGAGAGAAAATGTTATATTTTTCAATGATTTTGGTCCACAAGAAAAATTAGATCAAAATCTTTCACGGATTTGAGATACTGAAAAAACTAGGATTTTAGCCTTACAGGTGTCCTTAGTGAAAAACTCTATAACTGTCATATTATCTATATTTTTCCATAACTAAAAAATTTTCAGTAGGTGAAAAAGTTTTATTTTTCAATGATCTATAAGTTTACCAAAAAATTTGATTCAAACAAGCTCAAAACCCGTACAGAGCCATCTTTTTAAGCCTTCTGTGCTCTTGTTATAAAAAGTAGGTCTTAGAAACTCACACAAAAAGTGGTAAAACTTAGAGACTCAAACAATTTAAGATACAGGTCAGTATAATTAAATTAAATCCAAAACTATCAAAAGTATTTAGGTCCGCCATGTGGACCCATGCCGACAGTTAAAGACCCATTTACCCTATGTAAACCTTCTAAACCTCCAAAAACCGTGAGCCGAACCTAGAGAGTTGGCCCAGCCCACTCTTTAGAATTCTTAGCCTTAGATAGATAAGTCCTTCACTTAAATTGTGGAGACGTGCATACCCCATGATTGTACGATGAGATGATCGTGACCATGAATTGATGAACGTTTGATTAATGGTGTAAATTGACTAACTAAGAGTCCAAACTAAAAAAATCTCCTAACATTATCTTATGATAATCGCATTATAAGATTAGAGTAATCGAAACTTGATCTAGATTACATCGATATCCGTAAATTTAGCTCCGACGGTCTATAGGAGATCGAGTCATACATGGTCCAAATTTCATTGGAATTACTCGTATGATTAGCACAAATTCATCAGGTCCAAACGATCTATTAGATGAGACTAAATTGTCCTTGATTTGGGAAACGTGTCTTAAAATTTATGAGAGATTCAAAACATCTAATCATTAAACGCAAAAATTTTAATGTTCCATTGTATCAACTCCTTCTCATAAGTGATACAACTCATAAATGAAATAGTACTCTAACTTCAAACGATACGATATGTATTTTCATGGTACTTACAACACATATAATGAATTATTTTATTTACATCTTCATCATACATCATACATTATATAGATGATATATTAGGGCATACATATGGCAGGTTAAAAAGGAATAAGATACATTACAAGATTTTTAAGCCTTCGTCATGATGGAGTTTCCTTTCACGGTCACGTGGAACTTGAAATATAAGCATTCATGTATGGATGCAACACTTCTATGGGAGTATGGGCTACCATACAAAATACATTTAAGTTACTACGAAACTCATCGCTTGGAAAGCGTGATTTTCGTGAAGTTTATCACACTGTGGCTCACTCCAAGATAAGTTATAAGTAAAGGATGAGAAATGATGATATGTAAGATAAGGTAAGATACGGATACAATAAGTTACACTATGAATATAAGGAAAATATGAAATAAGTTTCTACACGTGTCATGTCTTGCGTGTCACCTCAAGATCTAACATTTACAACCAAGACGGGTCTTAAGGACATTACAAGACATTATGAGACGATAGTGTCTCGAACGTAAGGGGACATTGATTTAAATGCAAACAACCTCATCGGGCTGGATGGTAGTATACGATACGATACGGAGGTTAGGTGATTTTCTATACATGGACCTTGTGTTGTAGGCTCGAGCAGCGACCCTGACACAAGTAATTTTCCTAGGATAAGTATGATGTGAAGTACGTTGTGTACGTGTATGGAGCTACGAGAAGACTTAAGACAAGCCACATTTATTAAGTTGACAAGACAAATAAAAAAAAGATTAAGAAATTTATGCATCATATACATTTCATTCTATGCTATGCCTTTTAGTTTTCGATATGGTATGCTATGAGTTCATAGATATTGTTGTAATCACATATAGTTGTTTAGTTCTATTTAAATGGATCGTTTTCTCTCACGCGGTTACACACATGTTCACCCGAATAGGTTGTGGTGAATCGGTTGTGCAACCCACTGAGTTTACACGACTGAGTAAACCCATCTCACAAAATCTAACAGTTGTAAGTGAGAACCCTGATTATTTTACTATTGACGATGTGGATGCATCTATACCCAAGGTGGCTTATGAGGATGAGGACGTCAGCTACCACCTGAATTAGGGAGTAGATCCGGCAAACTACTTGAAAGTTTCTTTAGTTTCTAAATATGATTATTTTACTTGAGAGACTTAGTATTAATTGATTTTTTTCATTTGTACATCTTATGTGTTTACATATAAGATAATTTTACCCTACATAAAACTTTAGTTATTTTTCTATCGTAAATGCGTGATTAGGAATTTTATTTTATCATTGGCCGTTTACATAGTTCGCTTTTACTCTTGAGCTAATTATAATATATAAGTTGTTCTTTCAAACTTCTCGATCTCATTATATATAGTACTTTATGAATTGTATGGTGTCATAACACGAAATTCTAGGGCCTTGATATAGGGTTGAATTATGAATGGTCATAGCGGTAGTGTAGCAAAAATCTTTTCAGTCTGGTATAGATGGTCTCCATATCATTTAAGAATGCCATCACAGGAGGAAAAAAATGTGCCCTTGGAAATGAAGAATGCGACATGGTGACCGGAAGACTGCATTGGTTTACTATGAAACGCTACGGTTTATAGTAGATTGTGATGATCTGTAGTTTACCTCTGTGGTCTACAAGAAATTGCCTTACTGCTGAGTCGGCACTGGTCTGTTGAGGACCGAATTGGTCTTTGTTAAACCTCGTCAGTCTATACTTTATATCACAGACCGATTCAGTCTCTCACACCGCCAAGATCTTTAATAGACCGGCTCGATTTTTTTATGGCTGATTTCGTCTCTCATCAGTTCGATTCGATCTTTTTAATTGATTGTGATAGATTCAGTCGGATGTGATCTCTCAAAATGCATTCGAATTGATCAAATTTAGGTGAAACTTTTTGCCAATTAAGGGAATTGTTATTTGCATTTAGTTTTGTAAAAGTGAACGTTTAAAGTAAAGGATTAAAAGTTATTATTGGCATTTATTAAAAAATCGGCAGAATATTTTTGAGCTCCTTTTTTCATGAAATTTGGAGGGTAATTTTGTCATTGCACATTGTCTTGACAGTTTGTTACTGAATTTGGAGTATACCTAAGCCAGGGAAGAGTCCGTCTCACTAAGGCCATATGCGGGGAATTTCCCCAATTATCTCAAAAAAGTTAAGATTCCTGACAACTCTGTTTTCTGCAGATTCCTGACAAACTCATATTTCTGACTTTCCCCAGGTGTATTCTTTTAGGCCTCAGAAAAGCTCTAAATCATGATATTTCACAGAAATGAAGGATTTTCTGTGTTCTTTTAATTAATTGAGAAAAACACAGAATCGGTCCACTTTAGGGACATCGTATGATCATAGGAATGATGTTAGAGCATCTGATACCGTGTCGTATATATTTCAAGGTCATTTTTGGGCAATGCACGATCTATGAGAAGTTGAACACTTCCGTCGATGCAATTGTGCCAAAATGATTCCTATAACTTTACTACCCGATTGCCTATCATACTAACACTACATCTAAGCTGGATTCGTGCAAAAATGATTCCTATAAGCCCAGCCCGATATTACATCTGGGCCAAATTCGTACCTAAATTTTAAAGTAAAAACAATCAGGCTGATGAAATTTCGGCCCGAACCCTACCCGGCCAAACTTGAATATAGGGAAAGGGTCGGGCTTGTCTTGGATGGTCTGGCCATGATCTCAAGATCGATTGCATTAAAGATTGAGACGAAAATGATCTCCACCATCTGATATAAAGCACTCAATGATTTAATCACGTAAAAACATGGGTTGGGAAGGGCAAATTTTTAGCTATAAATAAAGGTATCATATTTCATTTATCTTTTAAAAAAATAAATAAAAGAAATAAAAAATATCGGAAGGAGATAGAAGACATATATAACTAATCCTTGATATAAGAATGTTAGGATTTAATAAGGATGATGGTAATACCAATTCACATTATGCTTCACCCACCTGACTAAAATATGGTGGAAAATCTGTTGACTTCTTTAAATAAGATGATATAAATTGCTTTTTGTTCCAATCTTCCACACAATAGATCTGGAGATCATAGGCCTACCATCCAACAGTCAGATGTTGATTCCACGTGGCGCGCATTCCAAAAAGTGAACGTGACCCTATACCATCAAACATCGTTCACATATAATTTTTGGTATGTGTGCCAACTAAAAATCATCTTATCGTTTGATAATAGGCCCAAGATCTCAAGATTTATTGTGTGGAAGATCGGGATGCAAAAAAATTGTAACCGTAGATTTGAAGCAGTCATCGATTTCCCTTTGTTTAATTGAGGTGGCTGTAACAACATACAAAAAGTTGGGTCTCACTTTAATATTAAATAGAACATTAGCCATTGCAACGTAGGTGCCTGGGATTATAACGTGTATATAATTGGGCAAAATATACTAACTCTATTCATAAACAGAGTACTCCTGACCAAAATTTTAGGAAACCAAAACGCGTCTACTACTCAAAAAAGGCCAGATTTTGTGCGGGTCCCACCTACATTACCGAACACCAGAATTGCTTAAAAACGACTCCGAAACACTACTTTCTGAGCAGGATACTCAGAAAATGAGGAATTCAGCCTATTCGAACATGGCTTAAGAGTCCGCCTAATAATGTTGATAAATTTGGGTCTCCATCTTAAACTCTGTTGGCAATGAGTCTAAGGGGCCCAAGATCTCATAAGGGGAGAGACAAGGCTATAAATACCCAATAATGTTAGACTAAACTTCAAAAAATGCATCTATAGAGAGACTTCACACTGAACGTTCCATTGCAGGCCAGTGTATCGTCGTCTTAATCACTCGCGGGGAGAATTCTGAGTTAAGTAAGCTTAGGAGGTACACCATCTCAGCATCATATAGCCTTCTCAAAACAGTAATATGTTCCAAAATGGGTAACCGCTACCATCGATCTCAACCACCAGGCTCTCTCTCTCTCTCTCTCTCTCTCTCTCTCTCTCTCTCTCTCTCTCTCTCTCTCTCTTCAAGGAGACTTTGCGTATGGCACGGCTTAGTACCAATCCAGTGGTTTCCGGAAGGAGGTTTGGGTACCAGTTCCAATGAAGATCTTTGCTCGCCCAAATTTTTTTTCATGGGACCAAAACTCACTTTCGGGATAGCTTCTATTTTTCCTATTTCATTATTCATATAGTGAAGGAACCTTTGTTTATACCCAAAGAATCCCAAAAAAGCGCCTGCACGAAAAATCAGCGATTGCTTTGGATCAAAGGACTGAGATCATTTTTTATCTCAATTTCCTACACAATGGACCTTGAGATTATGGGTGTACCATATCATATGACAATCAATTTCTGATTCCACATGGCACATGTCCCTTGAAAGTGTCTAGAAAAACATGATTTCTAGATCACTTTTCGGATGGGTTGCACGTGGAATCAAAATTGCATTATTCAATGGCACAATGATGATCACAAGATCGATTATGTGGAAGATTAGGATGAAAAACTTTCCCTATTGTTTGATTCAAAGCATTCAAATGGTTTTTAGTGTGAGTGCTTTTTAGTAGTCGGTGGGTGCAAATAAAGGTATCTTAAAGTGTCTCTTTTGAATTTTTTTGCAGTTGTAATGTTGTTTCTTAACGTGCTTTCAAGAAAAAATGTGCATTTGATAGAATCACAGGTATCACTGCATCCATCTCAAAACTAATTAGCAATGAATGGTGGATCCAGGATATTTAAACAATGTGGAGAGATATGGCTATAATTTAAACAATGTGGGACTAAATTTCGATATGCCCCTGCACGTGTTGGCGGGACTGAGCCAAATCATGTGAACAATTGAAGGGTGACATGGAGTTGAGAATTGTCTTCTTTGATACCATGATAAATTTGTGCATCCATCTCAAAACCAATTGGCAATGAGTGGAGGGACCCAGAATAAGGCCGAAGATATTATAAGGGGAGAGACAAGGCTATAACATAACCAACGTGGGACTAAACTTCAACATTACAGATCTACCCAACCATCACTCTGTCTAAAGAGATCTCCCAAAAGCAGACTTTCACAAAGTGTAAAGCCCCCGAATCTTTTTTTCCGATAAGTTCGCGTGAGGTTCTAGGGACCTCACCCTTTCTTTAAAAAACAAAGAGAAAATTATACATGATCATATGTGGTAAACAAATCTTCATCAAGAAGAGAAGTAAAAGAAGAAGGAAAATCCATAACATTGCTCCATCTAACTACTGATCTTGCATCAGCTCCTTTGCTAGCTAAATAATCTGCCAGCCGATTTGCTTCACGCCATGTGTGCTTAAAGGTAATGGAATCAAATTTAGTTTGAAGATATTTTACAGTTGACACCATCACAACATATCTCCAATATCCCACAGAAATTTATCTGATGATAGTCTTTATGGCTATCATTGAATCAAATTCAACCAACACTCTCCTGTAACCCAGATCCAGCACCACTTGCGTTCCATGTAGAATAGCATTAAGCTCGATAAAATTAATATCCTTCAAGACCATCATCAGGAGCAAAGAAGACCATAAGGCATAAACCGTTGTGGTCTCTAACCAGCCCTCCAAATCTCTCTCTATCCATAGCCTTAGACCCACCCGTGTTTAAAGCCCCTGAATTTGTGACAATCAGCATTTTAATTTTGAGAATCGGTGCCTAAAAGGCGCTTCTTTAAGTGATGATAACTGCCTCATGCCCTCTTTCTTTGTAACATGGATGAATGCAATTCTTAGAGCTACTAAATTATAAAATTTAACATTTACATTAAACTGACCCAATTTTTCATTTGGCCTAAGAGCTTGGTACCAGCAGATTTATAACAGGACGACTTTATTTACATCCATTGAAACGCTAAGAGCACCCACCTTCCACTACTTATATGCGCATAACAGGTACAAGGTGGGCGCTTTTAGAATTTAGGTGGGTGCAAATAAAGCTGTCCTTTATAAATTTTGTCATAGAATGCGGTCCCAATTCAGCCAAAATGGTATAAAATAGAACAAGTTGTTGGGCCTCCAGCATGTCTCACTTCACAATGTCAAAAATATTAATCAGGCTATGTGGTGCACATTTATGAGTAATCTAACTCATCTAAATGATACGCCATTATTTGTACTTAATTTATCCCGAAACTGATAATCGTTAGAGAATAATCTCAACTAGTCATCTCCCATTGTAACACGTTAATATGTACCTTCAATAGTTCCTATATCTGTCATGTTCCTTGAATTATTCACAAGTGGTATCCAAACTTTTGTTTTTACAACTTTAGCCTTAAATTGTCTTAGTTGATATTTCAAATCCTCTACAAAAAATTTCTCTGAGAGTTAAGTTCAAATGGTAGCCTGTGCCTAGGCTTGGATCGGTAAAACAATTCAAATAACGTAGCTTAAAATCTAGGATGGTGAGGGTCTTATCTCAATTCTCAACTAGATGACAAGCTCCCATTAACCACCTTTATTTGACCCAATCTACCTCTGAAGCATAACCTACACCCATCTATTCATTTTATTTTCTCCTGATATATACGTATAAACGAAGGGGCTTTTCACAAAAAAGTGTCCTGCGTCATTTTTTTATCATAAAAAAATTAAATGCCATTTTTTCTTCCTAAACATGACCCTCGCTTACCTGAAACGGACACCCATACATATCAACCCACATATGACACTGATCAATTTAAATGAATAATTATAATGTTGCCTTTGTCAATAAATTCTCATTTTTTTTAAAAAAAATTTGGGCTCTTTTTCTAAGGCATCCGATATGTGTATTGAAAATGCACATGAATACAAAACCTGTATGGGGAGCATTTTCATAATTAAAATTTTTTTGACCTTTATTATTATTAAAATATAAATGGACGCATTTTCATCCTTTTCATTTTCACTAAACAAAGTGCAAAATACAAGTGTGTGAGGTGTTCTTTTTTCTAGAAGGTTTGATGAATTTTATATGAGCTCTTCTTTTCTCGCATCTGTTTTTTAAAACAAGATGGCCGTTTAAAATAAATCTGGCCGAGGTGTTCTGCATGAGGTATGATTAGCCCTCTTGGGGTTCTCTTTGGGAAAGACGTGCCTCTCCATCTAAGTCAAAGTTTGTGCTTTTGTCACTAAAATTAGTGTCTAAGTACATGCATGGGCTATAGTTCTTGTTGGAAAGAGGATTCGAAATTTGAAAATGATGGTAAAATGAGCAAGCGAATTTAGCTAGACTAAGGCAAGTAGTTGCTACCTGTAAAAGCTATTTTTTTTTTGTTTGATAGGTAAGTTGGACTCGAACTTGCCACGTTGAGAATTTTTTTGTTTGCTATATTATCAACCTTTCATTGTGGTACAGGCCCAAGCCCCTTCTTTAAAAGCTAGCTATTCGCTCCCCTACTCTAATGAATTCTCAAGTTTGCAACAAGGTTTTAGCGAGACATTTTCAAAATACATCATTGTGTTCAAATTTGTGATTAGAGATCACTTTTTAGATATTTCAAGTGAGTTTTCGAACAATCACAATGACAATTACTTTCAACAGTCATATTTGGATGGCTCAGATTGATTAGATGATCCTAATTGTTCCATCCAACATCCAAATGAATTACAACAATTGAACAATATGTTTGACCCATTAGAACCAAATTAATGCACTAATCATTGACCCATAAGCCTGGGTATGACCCACTAGTTATTTTACTGTTGGATAGACCTGCCAATGCTCCTAAATGTCAATCCTCATGCACACTTAGACGAATTTGTGAGCGACCGTGAGGCCTCGCCACTAAGCACGTTCTTCTCTTCTTAGAGCCAGATAAGAATATAATATAAGGATATAGTAGAGAACTTCAAAAAATAATTATTATTTTTATCAGCTGATGTTAGAAGGTCCTCACCCTTCCATTGAAACCAAAAGAAATTGAATACAAGAGAAAACTCCGCTAGGCCTAGAAGGAGCTTTGGCATCGCCATCACCCCCCTAACCGACGCGCACTACAAATATAAGGGGTTTCAGCGGCACTTGCTATTAAGGCATTTTTTGGTAGCGACAGGACTAATAGCGACAGTTTTTGATAGCAACAGGACTAATAACAACAATTTTTTGTTAAAAAAACTGCCGCTAATAGTCTTTTTTTTTGTAGTGGCGAACACTGAAACATAAAGACAAAAAATGGGCACTTTAGAAAAACAATCTTGATTTCTAAACGTTTTAGCCTATTATACCAAACTTAAACGCTTTAGAAAAAAAAGGTTTTTATAGTTTTTTAAAGCTCAGAGATCCATGCGATGGAAAATACTCACATGTGAGATTACATCTTTACCCTTCTTCTCCACAAAACCTTCAAAATTGTCGGAGTTATTTTCCGATGAGCCTTTCTCGCCGGAACTCGGCTTTGTGCCGGCCCATAACCAACGGACAGAACCCAAACGGATCATTGACGGCCACTCTGCGATCGGCCATGCCCGATGCTCCACCACCACTACAAAAAATAAGACTATTAGCGGCAGTTTTTGGCTGTAAAAAACTGCCACTATTAACAAAAAAACTATTAAGACTATTAGCAACAAGGGTATTAGTGACAGTTTTTTGTTAATAGCGGCAGATTTTAGCTACCGCTAATAGTCTTATTTTTTGTAGTGCACCGACGACGAATCGAAGCTCGATCAGCTCCATGGTCTCTCTGCGATACTCCACCGCCGGCTCCTCCATGATAATAGACCAAAAACTTATTGATTTGCTAACTGGTAGCAACTTATACCTGCCATCAACTCTGCTTAGAATTTGGAAACAAACTAACGACCAAAAACTATCCATTCAACAGAAACCCTACCTCACAAGCCCACCCTTATCTTCTGCGGGCCAGATTCCGGTACCCAACAACAACTACCAATCTCCGATACTTCTCAGGTCCGGCGAGAAAAATAGTTCCGGCGAGTTTTTCTAATTTTCCCATAAATAGATTACCTTGGAGAGGGCTTTAACCATGACATGGTCATCGCTGATGTTGCTCCCGAACGTGTCTAGGGCTTTGCCAAACAAGAGATATCCCATGGGTTGTGCCATGCCATGTATGATGGAACCCAAGGTTCCCAGCCCCATGAGAACCCAATCCACCATGTCTGCATAGTTTAGAAGCTTTAGGAATGGGAGGGGTTTGGTGATGACAGGTTTTTGGATCTCCTCAACTTTCTTCTCTTCCATTTTTGTGTGTTTTCTTTTCGAGAAAAACAACTCCGGCGAGAAAAAATAATTCCGGCAAGAAAAGCTCCCTGAAAAAAAAAAAAACTTCGGCAAGAAAACAAGTTTGAAGGTTTTGGAGAGATGAGTAAAGTTGTAATCTCACAATTGGATATTTTACATCATACGAATCACTGAGCTTTAAAAAAAATGTGAAAACCTTTTTTTCTAAAACGTTTGTTTATATGAAGATTGTTTTGCTAATTTTCCCAAAATTATATATATATATATATATATATATATATATATATATATATATATATATAAAAGATTACTACCTCAAAGAATAAGACATTCTATAGAGAAGGGAGCAGACTAAGAAACAGAACCTACATTTCTTCTAAAAGACCAACACTACCCAAATCAACACCATCCAAGTGATGGATACAAAGCTAGATAGATTAGGGATAGATTAATTTTCGACCGTGAGCCCACTGCAAAGCTTTAGATCGAGTCTTCTCGGCCATCCTTAAACTATTTTCGTACTTTCAAATGTGGAGACTATTTTTTTCATACAAAGCTAAAAAATTTATTACCTTAAGGATATCAAATATATGATTAAAATCATAAGTAAATAAAGATAAAGCTCCTACTCTTAAGTCTTATCCCATCTATCTTTGAACTTTTGGAACACAAATCTATTAATCAAAACCATCCAATTGTTTGTAAAACTCCTAAATGGATCATATATAAAAAATGATGGAAAGCTCTTAAGCATCAGATCAATCACCTATATTTGGATGGACTTGAACTTTTCAATGAAATGAAGTAAGTGCCCCTATTGTTAATCAAGACCATGATTTTTAATAGTGCCTCACGTAATAAACCGGCAAACCTATGGTCCGGATCAGTTGGTATCATGTCAAGTGATACAATCAGCCTTTCTGCTCATCTTTAATGGAATAAAATGTCACGACCCAAAATTTTAGTCGATCACAAGAGCCTAGAATTCCGTGTTATGACATCGCACACTTGTTAAGGCGATAAGCGGACATACATATCTTAATAGATCTTACATAAAATTGGGCTCCCAAAAATCGTGAACTAAAATTTCTTTTCACATTAAAAATTTCCTCTATTAAGTTTACATTGAATTTAGAGTCCATGATACAAAATGACCATAAATAAAAGTACGATCAACTACTAGAAAGTCTTTCCATATATTTAATATATACCGGACGTCATCTAGCTGATCATCCAGGTCGTCACCCATATAATCTATATCATCTCCAAAGCGTTAAGTCCACCGGCGTCCAAATCTTCACCTGCAGCTGTTAGTTTTTGGTGGGGTGAGTTTACTCAGTCACGTAAACTCAGTGGGTTGCACAATCGATCCACCACAATCTACCTGGGTGATTGTGGGTGTAGCCTTGTGAGTGAAGGTGAAACTTTTACAATTCTATATAATGAACATAATAAAAATTTTCATAAATATTTTGTATCTATAAAGATGTAAAACTGAAAGACCATAACATATTTCAGTGCATATGATGCTTCTAATGGTTGTTATTTTTCTTACTTGTCTTATCAACTTAACTTACGTGACATATCGAAAATCTTATTATTACTCTATATGTCTACACAACGTACTTTGTATCTTACTTATCTTATTTAAACGATTTGTGTCAAGATCGCTGCTCAAGCCTATCACGCGAGGTCTACGTGTAAATAACCACTTAACCTTCATATCATAACATAAACTACTATCCAGCCCGATGAGGTTGC
The DNA here is from genome assembly GCA_021018995.1 of Chloranthus sessilifolius. NCBI lineage: Eukaryota > Viridiplantae > Streptophyta > Magnoliopsida > Chloranthales > Chloranthaceae > Chloranthus > Chloranthus sessilifolius. Next base: position 34,330,568 of record CM037589.1, read on the forward strand.
GCGCATAAAAATCACTGCCCCCTTAAGTCGAGACAATGTCGTATCATATTGTTCTTAAGACCCGTCTTGGCTGCAGATGTTGAATCTTGCGATGACACGTAAGACATGACACGTGTAGAAACTTAATTCATGATTAGTTGGCCTTCACAACGTATCTTAACATATCGTAACATTATTCGATTCTGGGCCTAAATCCCCGCCCCGATATCATATATGTGTGGGTTTAAGTCCCCACTTTCTTAACATCTCGTAGCTTAATATATTCATATTTCATCTTTTCTTAAACTTAATTAGAGTGGGTCACGGTGCGATAGGCTTTACAAACTACGCTTTTCAATGGATGGGTTCCGTAATAACCTGGATGTACTTCGTGTAGCAGCCCATACTCCCATAGAGGTGTTGCATTCATACATGGATGCCTACATTCCAAGTTTCACGTGACCATGAAAGAAATCCCACCGTGATGAAGGCTTAAAAGTCATGTATCGTATCTTATTCCTTTTTCTTAACATATATATGTCCTAACGTACTTTTAATTGATGAATGTCGCACAAGCAAATGAAACATATAATAAGAAAGTATTTAACCATAAGAAAAATTAATAGTACTCGTAATTCAAAATGCCTCATTCATCATTAAGAAAGAGAAGAATGCAACCTAAAAATAAACGTACGTGAGTACTAAGATACATATTATAAGGTGATGTTAGACTAGTCTCATCAGATAGATCTTGTCGATCTAATGAAAAATGGACTGATCGTTTATAGAATTTGGCTAAGGATTGACTCCCATATGACTCAAACAAATTTCGACCGTCGGATCCTTGTTGCACGGTTTTTGAGGTATGTATACCTTCATAGCGTGAGTAGAAGATGTATCTAAATAGTTGTCCTAACTTTAGAAGATGAGTTGGGAGTCTTGACTGATACAATTTTCATCAAAGCTTATACGATATTTAAGGTACATCTTAAGGATTTAAATAAATCGGATATGAGACATCGGGTTTGGTAACCATGTAGTGTCATAGAAAAAGTGGGTTTTGACCACTGGCCTAATTCGACCCAAAACCTAATATCTAAAAGGGTCAAATCAGACCCTAGACTAAGGCGTCATAAACATAAAGTGTATGAATTTTTGTGGTTATGTTGTGGTACAAGATCGAGGATTGTTTATTATAATTAAAGTCTGACCATCGATTTAACAGATGGCTAAATAATCTTTATTTAGATCTACGGGCCTCGAATCATACGTTTCTGGTTTGCTTAATTTAATGGGTCAAACTGGACCCTTTGGCCAAAGTAAGTGCAGATTTTCAAAACAGGTTTAGGAAATATTATAAGTGTAAAATCAATATATCCACAGGTTTTTGGAGTATTAACGTTTATGAAAATAAATACAATCATATCAATGTGAGCCATTAGATGTAAAAAGTATCAAATTTTATGGGGAGTCTAAGGTTTGACTGAGATCAAAAACTGATCGGACCATCAAAATTGAAATGGTCAAACTTAGACCTCCACATCGAGTGCACAACAAAATAAAGTAGGGCAGCAGTCCATTCTTGATGTGGGATCTATTTTACTGGCACACTTGGGTGCCATGAGAAAGGGAATAGTGCACTATAGTTCTCAGCCGATGGGTTAAACCATAGGGTCAACCGTTTTGACCATAACCATTTTGTGAATCCATACAAAGCCTAAGAAATTTTAGTTTTTTCAAATTTATCATATATTCATCACATAGTGTAAAAGCGTAGATTTGGATGGATAGAAAGACACCCACATTATATGAGCCTTTGAACGGTTGGATAGGCATAAATCCAACTGTAGGGTCCGACCTCGCCTTCTTTTGATTACAACCAATTTCAGTCGCCCATAATAGACCTCGCCAATAGAATGCAAATATTAGACTTTTTTATTTATAATATTCTAATTTTATCAACATAAAAGGGGATGGCGAAGTGGGATTTATTATATACCTTGTGTTATCAGTTGGCTAATGTTTGCATGGCTCATATCGATCTACGTTTGTGCTGAGTCATCAGTTAGCGCCCTAATGGATGGAAGAGCATAGGTTGGTTTAACATAGTTGCGGTGCGATGAGCGAGACCGAAACGTTGTGGCATAATACTCGGCTTGGATCAATACGGTCCATGCCCTGCCATGATAGTAGATCCCTCTCTTTCTTCTTCAACAACAATCGAATCAAAAACACCCGCAAGCGATAAGATCAACTTTTGGAGGTTGAATAGAATAGGTCCAATCTTATGTAATCATGAGGTTTGGTTGAGACGGGTGATGGCTGCAAAACTGTTGGTGCTGTTTTGTCAAAAGAGGAGGTGTAAGGTGAGAGATTGGCATGGTAGAATGGGCGGCTGAGAATCAAGGCAACCCGAGTGGTTGCTTGCCATAGAGTTTTAAGAGAGAGAGAGAGGAAAAGAGAGATTATTTGGGGTTTCAACAGAGGGAGACGAAAGAGGATGGGCGGCTGGTTTTAATGGTGGCTAGGGCTGCATGGGATAGTTAGAGAGAGGAGTAAATAGTTAGTGAAAGGAGGTGGACGTGTTGTAGGGGTTACAGGCTGTAGATATATATATATATATATATATATATATATATATATATATATATATATATATATATATATAGATGGATAGATAGAGAGAGAGAGAGAGAGAGAAAGGATGGGAGAGAGTTTCTCATTAATTGTAGTAGTTGATGGCTGCTTGGGCTTCTATCTTAATGGGGAGAGAGAGATAAAGAAAGAAAGAGAGATAGAGGAGGAGAGAGAAAAAGTCTAAATATAATAGAAACAAAGAATAAAAAAGGAAAGGGATTCGGTGCCAAATATGGTGCCCGAATCCCATTATACTTCTTTCTTTTCTTAATAGTCAAAGTGGGCTGAGTTAGAGTGTGGAGCACTTACACGGTGCTCGGTGCTCTACAAACATTTAACACCATTGAAATAGTCTCCTAAGACCTGGGTCATAACTTCTCACCTCCTTAAAAAAAAATTCGTCCCCGAAAATTACATACCTAATAATTCGAAGATCGATTCAGATTTCGTGCATGAGCACACTCTCAAATGAAATAACGTTGGGTCTAAAGGTCACATCAATTGGGTCAATGGTTTGACTAAGGTCAAATTAATTAAACAAAAGTCAAAATATTCTCAAACGTCAACAACTCAACGTTTGCGAAAATCTAGGTCATTACATAAAACTATACCGTAACTCTCAAGTTAAAAAGAAATTTGACAATATCAATTTGCAGTTCCAAAAAATTAGAAAATCCTTTTTCTTTCAAGGAATAATAAGACGGAATCAATCTTTTGTTACCGAATGATGAATATGCCATAGAGAAACAGGAGGTCCTTTTCACCAGTTATGCATCTTCCGTGGGACTCATTTTGTCACACCCCGAAATCCTACCTCATTATGAGGACTTGGATTTTCATGTTGTCACCCGCACGCATCACAATGCATTAAGCGGAACGGAAAAGTATTGCAAGTTTCATGTAAATCAGAGTCATTTAAAAATGTGGACCAATTGTTTTTAAACTAAAGTGTAGCGGGTACGTATACTCAAAGGAAAATTGGTAACTAAATTCTCATCCAGAATTGCGGATTCATTGAAGGGTCTTTCGAGATGTACACTATCGAAATTGTGTACAAGACATTTAATGTCAATCTACAATTAGAAATTGTCTCTTAGGCCTTTTTTGATAGTATGGAAATGTAATTACATAGGTGGAAATCAAATTTAGTTTCTAACTGTTTTTGTTTGATAGGAGATGGAAATGAAATTAAGTGGGCCCCACTTGGAATTTGAATTTTCATACACCAAGTCATTTTAAAAAGACACCATTTCAACCTTTTAAGTGGTTGAAATTGAATTTATTACTAACAAAATAATAATTTTTTGTCATTTCAAATATAAAGTTACTTCTAAAAAACTTAAAAGCCAAAAAAATTATCTTTTGACTTTAAAAAGTAACTTCAATTTTTATAATCATCATACCAGCATGATCACGATGACTACCACATGATCTACATCATACCCTTTTTAACTAATATTTAACTTTGGTCAAAATTTGAATTTTAATCAAACTTTAACAAGATTTATAAGTTATTGATCATACTTTAATTATTGAAACATACTAATAAGTTGGAAGTTAGCAATATATTACCAAACTTTTAGGGGTCAAAAGTTGACTTTAAGGTCAAACTTTGACTTTTAATAAAAAATATATTTTTGATTAAACTTTTACTCCTATAATTTGATGCCGAAAAAGGGATACTGTCGTGTTAATCTATAAAGTGATACTAGATTTTCAATTTAGTTAGTCAATAGTTTGACCTTTAGTCGAACATTGACTTTTGGTCAAACTTTAACTTTTACACCAAATTTATTTTTAGTCAAACTTGAAACCTGCTTATAGATAGTCTACTACTACATAAATTTATACCATATCAGTGTAATTTTTCATTAGTCGAAGTTTGACTTTTTGTCAGCATTCGATTTTTTATAACAAGTTACAAATTTTAATTAGTGGAATATTATAATTAAAAATATCTATCATTGTTTAATTTATCACTTTAAAATACGTTGTCTCATTTTTATTGGTCAAAGCTTGACTTTTATTCAAATTTTGATTATAGTCAAACTTTGAGAAGTGTATCTTGACAGTAAATAGTGATTATTATTTATTTATTTTCATTTTGGTAATATAAATTTTTATCAACCAAAGTTTGATATTTTGTAAAACTTTCACTTTGGTCAAAGTTTGACTTTTAAAAAAGTTAATGTTTGGTCAAATTTTTTACTAGTGTAACCTAGTGATCGATATGAATACTATTATGTTAATTTGTAGCTTGGGGATACGTTGCCAATTTTCTAAAAAAATTTAATTTTCTTTCAACATGCAACCTTACAATACATACTAGCATTTACTCTATAACTTTGTACGCTAGTCTTAAAAAAATTTATTGATCAAAGTTTTGCGTTTGGTCGAAGTTTGACTCTTATTAAAAGTGCATATTTGATCAAATTTTGACTAGTATAACCTAACAATGTAAATGAATATTGTTATGTTAATCTGTAGTTGGACTTTTGTAACTTATTGGTACATTGCAAAAAAAATTCTTCGTCAAAGTTGAAATTTGGTCAAAGTTTGATTTTTATAAAAATATAATTTCCTTTCAACATATAACCTTACAGCAGATACTATCATTTACAACTTTATTATTTAGCTTTACACATTTTTATTGATTAAAATTTTAAGTTTGATCAATGTTTGAGTTTGACTTTTCAAACTGTGACTTATGTAACTTGGTAATAAATAATGATTACTATAGTGTTAATTTGTAACGTAATAGAATATCCTTAAAAAAATATTGATTAATATTTGATTTTGATAATAAAAAAAAAGTTAATCTATGACTAGTGCAACACAAACTGATAAGTTAGCTATTATTCTAAATAACTTTTTTTCTTCTTTTCTCACTAAGTATTTTTTCAAACTAACTTCTACTTTTATAAAAGTAGAAAATATATGATCCAAACTTAGAAACTCATTTTCACACATACTAATCAAACAAAAGAAATCAATTTCCAATGAGAGTCATTTCTAAAACACACTAATCAAACAACGGAAAATCCATTTCTAGAGGAAATCAACTAGGAAATTGATTTCATTTCCTCTTCGAAGTTTTCTTACTATCTGGGCCTTAGTGAAATTTCCTCAATTTATGATTCAATTTAGCCTTGTACTCAACTTAAATTTATTGTGCAAAGATAAAAATGGTATCATATAAAGAAGCTATGAAAAAGAATCAAAAGAGATTACTAAGAATAGAAATCTATGACATGCTGGGCTAAAAGTCATTGTACATCGATAATCAAGAGACTATATCTCAACTGAAACTGAAAGGAAAAATAACAGATATATCATATAAAGATATCATAGCATTTTAAATCTTAAGGTCAACCTCAGGTCTTATAGTAATCAGTGGGATCCAACAAGTCCTCAAGAGTCACATCTGCCACCTCATCATCGCCAGGAGCGTCCTGCCCCTCGACGTATGCACCCTCATCTTACATAGGATGAGTCACAGAACATATAACCAAGCGAGATGTATCTGAAATTCCGTTAATCAATGGAATTGATTGGCGATTCGATTAATTCTAAATTAATCTAAAAATTACACAATATCAACAATCACCACAACACAATATTTACGTGGAAACCTAATCACTGGGAGAAAATCACGGGACCGAAGTCCAGGAACCAAATCCACTATGAAATAAAACAATTATAAGGAATTTCGAATGAAATACCGAATACATGCACATGTCCTAACCCAACTTCCCATCACAGGTCGTCTCCATAGCTTTCAGATTTGAATGCTCTCTTCTATTGTTGATGAACGCACAATGATCTACCTTGAGCCCTTTTCACAAATGATCAAAAGTGATTATGGTTATCTCGAGGAACCACAGCTAGCTGTGATTCAAGTGACAACGAGCTGTGACCACAACTTGCTGTGAATATCACAACTGCTCGTTGTGGTTAAGGGTTCAGACAGCAACAACAACAAGCTGTGAACAAACCAGCAACTCGTTGTGGTCGCTCACAGCTTGTTGTGGTCAAGGTCACAACACGTTGTGAACACTGATACAGCACACAGCAACAACTCGCTATGGACATCACTGTTGGTGCGCGCTTTTTCTAGATTCCTCTCGGTTCTCGTTGAATCAGTGGCTTCCAATTCTGTCTTAATGGACTCTAGCGATGTGGCGTTTGAAATATTAAAAATAAAGGAGTTTCTAGGAAAATTCCTAGTTTGTTGCGATCGCCAGCTGCAGATATTTATCGACGCTGCATCAATGATCACGCTAAGGAGCAGGTATGGGTTACTTCTATACTAAATCGTCCGCCTGCGAACGTCAGTAGCAGTCTTTTCCTTAATTTAGACAGTTTGATTTCCTTTTTTTTCCCGTTATGGTTATAATTCTGGTCAGTTTAGACTTCCCTGGTTCTATGATGAGTTTAATATGAATTTGTCAGAGTGAGTAGATCTATTCTAATATTATAATTCTATCAGGAGTCTGATTAATTTAGCTTCCTAATCTTATTAGAATTCTAATTAATTTAGTGTCCTAATGCTACTAGGAATGCGCATGTAATAGTTCTGATGAAACTCTAATTAATTCAAGCATACTAATTGTACTAGAATTCTAATTAAATCAAGCATAATAATTCTATTGAAATTCTAATTAAAGCAATTATAACGGTTCTATTAGAATTCTAGTGAACGAAGAAAACTAATTTTACTGAAACTCTAATTTAAAGCAAATGAATTAATTTCTATTAAAGCATAATTAAAACAAATAGACTGATTTTTATTTGGATCTAATTGAACTAAGTAAACTAATTTTATTGATATTCTAATTAAAGCAATGGATTAACTATGCTAAAAATATAATTAAAGCAAGAAATTAATCAATTAAATTCTGGTTTAAAGAGATTTATCAGTCATACTACAATCTAATGCACTTAATTAAATAAATATGTTGAAATAAAATAAAGCTACTAATTAATTATACTAAAAAGCAATTAATTAATTCTAAAATTCTTTAAAAAAAAAGAGTTTTGGGCCCGCTATGCTAAGGAGGATTGGTCTCGTTCCTAAGTACCCTCCGTAAGCTCCCTTGGGCAAATCGGGTGGCTAGGATTAAAATTAAATTGATTTTAGACCGTGAAATAATATTTTTAGATTTTTCGGAATAATAATCATGAATTAATTATGAACTAGAATTATAAAAACTAATGCTAATATTTAGAATTTTCAGAGATATGAAAATAAGAAATTAAAGTCAGTTTTAAATTTCTAGGACTGAATTCAGGTCCGAAATCAGAAAATCAGATCGTATGATTAAAGATTGGTATTGAATCGAAGGATTAGAATCATAAATTAATGATAGGACTGTAGATTGAGATTTTAGAATGGAATTAGAGCCTAAGGTCGATGAATTAGACCGTCGAATTAAGAACTGGTTCCGAATTCGGAGAATTAAAATCAGATATAAGTTATTTGCTATGGTCTCGGACTGAACATTAAAATCTATGATTAAAATTAATAGAAATCCTAAATCTATAGGCTAGAAATTATGGTCGGAACTAAAATATTAAATCATTACCTAAGGATCGGGGCTGCGGAGAGAAATCTCGAAGATTAGAAGCTTGAATCTCGAAACCATGATTAAGGTGCTCTATGGGTTTGTCCTCGGAGTTCTCTGATTTCGAAATCCCAAAAAAAAAAATCCGTTCTCCCTCGTGTTGTCTATTTTTTTTGTCGAAATTAAAAAAAATCTTTTATACGTTTTTCTTCAATTACGCTCTCTTTTTCAGGTGTTTAATCGAATCACGCGCTAATTTTCCGATACTTAATCGCTTTGAATCGGTCACCGACTCAGTGAGCGATCAGCTGACTTGCTCAGCGAGTTTCCTAGGCCTGATAGCATTAGGGATAATTACGCGCTTGGTAGTACGTGCGCAATCCAATTAAGTGTTTCTTGTGAAGCGTTTAATCGAGGAAACTTAGGGGTCAAGGACAGTAAGGCTAGGCCGGGCGTAGGTCAATTGCACATTGGTGATGTAGTACTCAATCCGATCGCGCGTATGCTTTCAGGCACGTGATCAAGTCTCGAATAAGTATGGGAAAAGAAGTTTGGTCTGAAAGAGGGACTGATTGCGCGTTTGTGGTCTGGCGTGTAATCAAAATACGCGCGGGTTTTCAGGCGCTTAATTTGGGATTGTCCGGGTCTAGTCTCTAATCTGAAATGCAAGACTATTGTTTCAATCTGCATTCCGACTATATACTATTGTTTCAGTATATCCCTACGTCGGGATCTGAGCTACAGAGCTATTGTTTCAACCTTTATTCAGTCATGTGCTATTGTTTCAGTGCATAGTTCCCATATCAGGGTTAAAAAGGTCAAAGGTTGACTGAACAAAAAATGTATATTCCGAGAAGGCAAAATAGGGGCGTCTATAATCACTTCATGTCATTTAAAAATTATTTCGAAAAGATTTTTTAAGGTTAAGGATATGTGACTAATAGCCTTATTAACTAAGGCAGAATCCATCCAACTTGACATGCACATTTCCTACAGAAGATCTACACGATTTATTGGAGTAGAATACGACAACGGGATCTAACAGTATCATCAATCCACCCTAATCTGCCCAAATGGAGTGTGAATTATAGGTGAATAATAAGTACAATAACGTCTACAAGAGCTTGTCAATGATAATAAATGAACAATATATATTAAGTGAAGTAATAAATAGAACAAACTACAAAAATAAGGTGTTTCAGCGGCAGCCAAAAACTACCGCTATTAACAAAAAAACTGCCGCTACTACTCCTGTCGCTATTGAAACAACAAGTTTTTTTGTTAATAGCGGTATTTTTTGGTGGCCGTCACTATGGTCAATCCGTTGACCGATGAATGGTGTAAGATCAATCTTGTGATGTGATAGTTGCTAATTCAGTGAATTTGAAAAGAATAAGCAACTAATAATTAAGTCTTTTAGTTGAGGCATGATTGTGATTTCCAATCACAATATAATTAGTAATTCAAGTCCTTAATGGGAAAGGACTCTTTGGCTATAAATATAAGGGGTGATTGTTCCCAACGATTGGTCGACACACTTCAATCCTCCCTATTAACAAAAGCATTCCCATTGGACTAGGAGGTATTGAAAGCGAAGAGATCATTGAAGATTGGCAACCCACCTTTCATGGCTCACACTCAAGGTGCGCACATACATTTTAATTTATGGATTGTTGATTTACTGTTTTGATTGATCATGCGCCTGGATTCTAGGACATATATTTGTATAATCGGATCGATAGATCCATCACATGTATGTTATTAAATGTACATGGAAAGAGAAGCAAGCATTCAAATTTATTAATTCTTCGAGAAATCTTGAAATCCACATCATTTATTTGTCCGTATATATATATATATATATATATATATATATATATATATATATATATATATATATATATATAGATTCATTCACAATATTATCTAACATTATAATTTTGGCATTGATTCAATCCTAATAAACAACATTAATCTAAGTTTCTAGCAAACTATATCGTTGATAAAGGTTTAGAAGGCACCCCACAATTTCAAATATTTAAATTATATAGATATGGCTGAGGGAAGAATGCGTTGTTGACTAATGAGGGATTCTCTATGAATGACATGTGGCCTCGGACCAATGACGGAACCACGTTGACTAATGGGGGATCCCAGGATCCCCCATTATTATTTTTTCTTTTTTAAAGGTCCTTTACGGACCAATCTCTTAGGGCATTGAGGCCGAACAAATCTTTAAGAGCGAGCCCCCAAATACAATCTCTTTTCTCTCTCTCTCTCTCTCTTCTAATCTCCCAATTCTGAGGGTCTGAGAGTCCCCACTAGCCAGCGTACTCTCCAAAGTCCCATGCCCTCTCTCTCTCTCTCTCTCCAAAAAATAAGACTATTAGCGGCAGCTAAAATTTGCCACTATTCAAAAAAAATTGCCGCTACTAGTCTTGTTGCTACCAAAAATTGCTGGTACGGCCCTTAACAGCACGTGCCGCTGAAACACTTTATTTTTGTAGTTTCTCTCTTCCCATCCTCATCTCTTTCTCTCTCTCTCTCTCTCTCTCTCTAAGGCTAGCTAATCTCTCTTGCAAGATTGTAGGCTGCAAACTCAATTTTTATTTATAGGATAATGGCTCCTGACAGACATTTAAGTTGTCACTTTTTATCTCACACCATTGAAGTGTGATTTATCATTATGTCATGTGACACACATCTATGATCAATCTAAATTGCCCAAGTGACAATCCATCATTGGAACATGTCCCAGCCAAAAGATTATGCTTATAAGTGAAAGTAAATCATCCGATTGGTGAACTCACTACAAAAAAACAAATGATTAGCGGTAGTTTTTTGCTCCGCTATTAACAAAAAATTATTAAAGACTATTAGCAGCAGTTTGTTGTTAATAGCGGCAATTTTTGGCTGTCATTAATAGTCTTGTTTTTTGTAGTGACTTTAATATCAACCATCAAAATTAGGAACAACCGTTGGTGTAAGTGTGCACAGCTTGGATGGTAACAAGCATCTCCTAAAAAGTGTGATTTTTGGGCCCATAGCTTTTCAACGATGATGTATCACTTTGACAGTATGGATTTTCAAGATCCTAAGATAGTAAATGGTGTAAGATCGTTTAAACACCATTTTTTTAATAAATGTTGGTCAACAGAGTAAGTCCCTTTATTTATTTGAATGATTGAATCTTATGATAATGGTAAAAGCTCTAATTTCTATAATCCTTCCTAAAATTCAAAAGCCCTAATTTATTAATATCTGACTACTATTAGGGACCTATAAGAAAAATCATGGCTTCGCCACTGAATGAGACTTACTTTACTAATTAGGGTTAAAACTTTTAAAATAGTTTAAAAGTTATATTCCCTTTCAACCGTCATACTTGACTTTTTTAGAGTTCTCTTTCCTTTATCTCTTCTCTCCCTATTTCCAAGAAAGTGTCTGATTTATTTTTTCAGGTCTATTTTACTGAAAAATGTAGGGCCCCAGTAGCGAAGCGCTGACACCCCGGTAGCGAAGCGCTGACTCCCTAGTATCAAAGAGCTAGCACCTCCATAACAAGGTGTTGACACTCCGATAGCGAGGCGCTTGCACCAAGGGAGAAAGGCACTGCACATCGACAGTGAGGCATTGGGACCCTGTTAGCGAAGCGCTGATACCTCGGTAGCGAGGCGAAATGCTAACACCCCGAGAGAGAAGCGTTGATACCTTGATAGCGATGCGCGGGTACCCCGTAGCGAAGCGTTGACACCTCGACAGCGAGGTGCCGACACACAGGGAGAGAAGCGCGGCACCTCAAGAGTGAGGCGCTGACACCCCATTAGTAAAGCGCTGACACCTCGGGAGGCGTTGGCACCTCAATAGCGAGGCACTGACACCCTGATAACGAAATGCTAGCACCTCGAGAGAGAAGCGTTGACACCCCGAGAGAGAAGCACTAGCACCTCGGATAGTGAGGTGCTGACACCCCAATAGTGAAGCGCTGACACCTAGCCGTCATACTTGACTTTTTTAGAGGTCTTTTCCTTTTATCTCTCCTCTCCCCTTTTTCAAGAAAGTGTCATACTTACTTTTTCAGGTTTATTTTACTCAAAAATGTGGACCCTCGATAGCAAAATGTTGCACCTTGATAGCGACGAGTTAGCACCTCGATAGCGAGTCGTTGGCACCCCGATAACAATGCACTAACACTTCGATAGTGAGGCGTTGGCACACAGAGAGAGAACGTTGGCACCCCAATAGTGAAGCGTTGGCATCCTGAGAGAAAAGCATTGGCGCCCCGAGAGAAAAGCGCTAGTGCCTCGGATAGCGCTGACACCCTTTTAGTGAAAAAGAGGTGGGTTGATGAGATTTTGACACTTATGTAGTTAGGCACAAAATACTTCAAAAAGATTATTTATTTTTTTTAAACAAAAAAATAATTCTAATTAAAACGTGATTAAATAATTATAAATCAGCATCGATTACCTCACAAAAATGCGCTCCGTATCACATCCCTAGTAATAAACGCAGAGAAGTTCAATGCATCTAAGTAAGCGGGCGTTAGCCGCGGTACCGTAAGTTCTCTATATGATTTGAAGGGGCAAAATGATCTTCAAAATTAATTATTATTTTTTAAATCTAATGCTCCACGACTTGGTCCCCAAAACAGGTGTTCAATTGAAGATCACATGCTCCATGTCTTGTATTTCAAGGAATTGCTAGGAGACCGTTATATGAGACCTCCATGATTCGTATGGTCGGAAGGTAGATGATTGAGAATATTTTGGGGGGCCATTATATCAAAATCATTCTTTTTATCTTTTGCCTACGATAGGGGCTGTCACATCAAACTTTCTTCTCTGCTCCCCTCCCTCATTCATAACACCTGAGTGCCCCCACCAGATTACCACGAACCACATCTTATACACATTTTAGAAGTTGATAGCGACATCCACTTCGCTCATATGAGTTAATGGTCAACACTGTGACCACATGTTAAACACCAATCAATTATTGAAAGAAAATTATAAATCATGATAATTTTGTTAGATTTTTTTAGTCTGCACTCTACATCTTTAATTCATCTAAACATAATTTTAAAAATATATTTCTCTGAGTTGACAAACTCTGAAAAGCGAATGTCCATTCATTTTATATTCCAATCGACTTATGTATCGTGACCGGACAATTTTGCAGACTGCTTGTAGCCCTTTTATCTGTGTAGTCTGTCATGTTACATCAGATAAGTTGCTTGTAAAATTATCTACCAAACATTGTCTACTGTATAACACTGTTCAAAGATCAAAAAATTGGATTCCGTTTCGATTTCAGTGGGGATTGAAATCAGAATTTTGGACTGAAATTTTCAACCAGTACCAAAAATACCGAAAATATATGTTATCGTTTCTATTTTGCTGGGGACCGAAACCGAAGCATTTTGGCCAAAATTTTCACATTTAGGCTGAAATTTTGAACCATACTTGTCAATGATGAGCTGCTAACTAAACTACTTAGATTGATGAAATATATGAGTGGGCCTAAAAGTGGATGGTCATGTCATTATTTTGTTTAAGAGTGGTCACCAGAGTCAATGTCATTTATTCTTTGTTAATGAAATAAGAAAGGTGAGGTTGATCAAAAATTTGGATTTTGTTTCGGCTTCAGTGGGGACCGACACTGAAATTTCGGCCGAAATGTGCTACAGTGCTCAAAAACTACGAAAATTTCAGTTTCGATTTCAGTCTCCTTCGAAACCAAAACATTTCGACAATTTCGGCTAAAATTTTGAACCATGACACTGTCCATTATTGAATTTTGTCTTGCGTGATGTAATAGTTGAACCACCACCATAGGGCATGTTCGGCAATACCAATTTTAAGGAAACTAATAGTTTTCCCTGCTCCGCAGCTATGTGCCGCCCATATATGTTGAGTTTTTCAAAAAATAATTCCAACAAAATTTGTCTTAATTTCTTTTCTCAACTCAAATTTTATATGCTAAAATCGTTTGACTTCTTTAAATCATGCTATTTAGATCATTTTTTACCCTCAATTTATCCCTCAATAGATCTTGAGACCATGGGCATACTACCAATGATCATTTTTTAATTTCACCATGTACACATCCCAAAAGGTAGTTTTAAACAACGATCAAAATTTCGGTCAAAATGACCAAAATTTTGACCCAAATTATCGGTTTTGGTCCGTACCGAAATGATAATTTGATATGGGACCCAAAGTTTCGGCCAAAATTTTGGTTTTCAGCCGAAATTTTCCCCGAAATTTCGATCCTTGGTTTTAAAGGCATGTTCTCGTGTGATGAGTTCTACACGATTGAATAAAATGACCAAATGGTGGGATTCAAATAGTCTCATAATCCATTGTATGGAAGATTGTGTGAATATAGGTACCCTTAATAGAAATACCAAGTATTTTGGGAAGCTGTGTCATGTCAAAACACCATTTAAGCCTTCAGATTGAAGGCCATGATCAAAATATCCTATGTGGAAAAGATTGGCACGAAATGCGATTTTTATCATATGATTTACTGCAATCAAAGGCCATTATCTGATTCAACAGTTGACTACTCAGTTGAATCATACGATAGGGATTGTGTTTTATGTCAATCTTTTGCAGCAAAGATGTTTAGATCACAACCTTCAAATCAGAAGGTTTGGATGGTGTTTTCGCATTGCACATATCCCAAAAGGTAACCTTTGAGCCACATGTTTTTTGAATCGCTTTTTTGAGCTTTGTAGTACGTGAAATCGAAAGTTGACCGTCTGATGGTATGCCCAAAATTTCAAGATCAATCATGTGAACGATCAGGATGAAAACACATTTTCATTGTCTGATTTGACTCTGATGTGACATTGCAAATTTAATAGCAAAGCATCATTTGCAGATTTTGGAGTTAATCAAAAGTCCTATGTTATATTAATTATTTTCGATAATAAGTCCAATATGCTTAAAAATGAATAAGTTTTTCTAATTGGCCTAAATATGATCCAAGAAAAACAAATCATTATAAGCTCACAATCATATTCTTTCCAATAGTCAAGCCTAGAATAAGACTTGATTCACTAAGAAAGTTTATACCATTATAAGGCCCATAACTCATGAGCAGATTTGGGCCATAACAACCCAATGACCATTATTTATCCCACAAACATATTCCTTTAAACAAAAAATAGTTTATTTTATGATATACAGTCATTAACTGTTGCCAATAATAAGTTTAAAGTATAAGCCTCAACGAGTAGATTGAAACCAACCACTAATAGGTCAAGATCAAACTTAAAAGAACCGATACACCCAAACCTAGAAAACCTTTTAATGAACTAAATTGAGTCATATAATTAACTCAAACTCAGGTCCCGTTTGAGCCTAGAGATGACCAAAATATTAAGAATGTTCAAAACCATTTATGTATCCACAAGCATAAGATGCAAAAGTCTATAAAATTTGCACAAATCTAAATTAAGGATTTAAGTATGCTTATGAGAATTAGTAAAATAATTTGACAAATAAAAGAGCTCGATTATATGAGTTCCAAGTAATGTCATAACCTTGTCCCACCAAAATCATAAAGTGCAGTGTCAAAAAATTCATGGATTACCAATAGCCTTGTTATCTCTTTTCCCACAAGATAATCAAACACCCAAATTTTGAAAACAAAACTTTTCTTTATATTAATCCATATCCATGTGACTAGTACACAAGAAAATCACGATCAATTCCCTTTTCTCTACATGAGAAATTTTCCACCTTCACCAATAAAAACCATATGGAAAAGGGAATCAGGTTTAATAAAGAGTCATAATAGGACTCGATTGTTTATTAGCTGGCCATTTCTTTGTAGGCAACCAGTGCTCACTTGCTCTTAGAAATATGGAGTAGCAGAAACGTAACTGAGATCACAAAAGAATAAGAGAGAGAGAGTCCAAATTGTTTTTGCGAATGAAAGCCAGCAATATAAACTAGTTTACTTACTTTATTAGTCAATTAGTGGATCGGTCATTCACATGCTTTATTTATGTATAAGCAAAAGGATTTTATATTTAGCATGTTGCTTAATACCATCATCAATAATCATACGATAGTTTGGACGGTCACGGTCAAATATTCCACTCATTAGATGATTATAATAATTCTTCAAATCATCTCCATTAAACTCTCCCAATAAGGAAAGAGATTGAACAATCCCCTGTTAGAAGTTTTACCCATGATATATGTGCTTTTACCATATGTTAACACCGACCTATTGTAGATTGTCATATTTGCACATACATATGTTAAAACCAAAAGCAAATAGAGTAAACGTCACCTTTAACCCCATATCTTAAATATGTAAGAGTGACAACATGAGATAAAAGAAATACCCAAGATATAGAAATTCAAATATTAGCACCCAAAGCCTTGATTACTAAAATAAAAATAAAATATAAATAGAATATGAGCATTGCCAAAGCTAAGATGATTTTAATTCCCAAATCTCATGTTCTAACAGTGGAGATTATGGTACAAATATTTAAGCAAAGAAACCCCCAACCGACAAATAGAAATCCACACATCAATAACCAAATAATTGATTCCTTTCAAGCGTTGGAACGGGTGTGCACGATAAGGAACCAATAGTGCAGAGACTCTTTCTCATTATTTAAAAAAAATAAAAATTTAATAAATAAAACCTCTCAACCGATTCACACCCTGAATTTCCAAATCAAATTATCCTAACCGTCCAGTTAACAAAATCTTTGTTGATCAGTGGGTACAAATATTTTAGCTTCAATCAATCATAGGTCAATCCAGGCTCTGATACCAACTGTTGGATCTATCGATCCAACCACTCAAAATAATTGTCCTAAGATCTAGGCGTATGATCAATCAAAATAATAAATCAATAATCACATATAACTATATTTATGTGCATACCTTATCACAAAAATCGTGATCGTTGTTGTAGCTTTAATCCGATATATTAATCCCTAGACCTTTCCTACAAAGAAGAAGAATGCGATTCTACCCGCCTCACTTACTACACTCTCTTAATAGGAAGATGTCAAAAGGCTTGTATGTAGTGAGCGATATATATATAGCATGAAGAGTCATGTCCTGCGTAGAATACCGTCCATTAAGGTATTCTAATAGGAATAAGAATCATATGTAAATCAAGAAATTTAAAGTTTCTTTCAATTTCCAATAATACCTTTTATCATCTCAGGCAATTGCAATCCAGGATTTTATAAATCCCTAACGTGTATGGGCCATACAAAAATAAGAATTTTAATTTCAATAAAAAATTCCAACATCGTCATGAAACTTTTATTTTTCCTTATGCTTTTGGCTTGCAAATTTTAAGGCCCATCTTACGGCCGAGGCTGATGCATGGGTACGATCTAATTGTATTGGGTAATCCTTAGCCTCGGCTTGAGCACCTTGCCCAAATTTATCAAAAAGAAGTAAATATATAAATAAAGCCGAGAGAAACGGTTAGATATTTTGATCCTTGGGATTGAGAAGCGACAAAACCAGATCGCCAGTTGATGGAATCTAGTCTAATCTAACATCCTAATGTTGGACGAAAGTGCAAATTAGGTTGGAGAAAACACAATTAGCAATCTTGCCACTCAAGTTAAGAACCTTTCCATTATTAGCTTCTGTTGTTGATAATTTTTTATGGTCATTGACTGTTTTGAATCGGATGATGGAGATCATTTTCTTCCCTCAATCTTATACATAATGGATCTTGACATCATGTGCATATCATCAGCCGGGCTATTTTTTAGTTTCATGTGACACACATCCTAAAAAGTTGCCTAACTTGCCATTTTTTGTCTCTTTTTGAGATATGTGCCACATAAAAAAAAAATTATCATATAATGGTATACTCATGATCTCAAGATCCATCATGTGAAAGTTTGGGACAAACATCGATCTCCATTTTATGATTCATAGCAATTAATGGTTTTTAACATAGGTGTCCTCAATGATTATGTAGGTGCAAATATAGGTACCCATTCCCACCCTCGCTCCTCTTTGCGCCACTGATGGCAAGTGGGTTGTGATTATCATTGTCTATGAGCTAGGCTTGCTTGTTAGACCAAACGTAACCTGATGTACCTAAAAAATTAGGGGTTGGGCCATAACTCTGGGCCAGGCCATGATAAAAAATAACTCCTCAACATTAGTATAGTTTAATACCCTAAAAGCTTGAAATGACCAAACACCTATTTTTATGGACAGTGTTAGCTAGAGAACAGATTTTATGCAAATAAGTGTTGATTGCAACTGCAACGGGGCTCAATTAATGCAGGTCAGCTAGTCCCGTCAACTACCTTCACTTTGTCCTCAACAAATTTGTCTTATATTTATACTCTTCCTATTTTTATAGGTTGTATTATGGATCAAAATTTGGGCCAAAAATTTTGATCCATGATAACACCAATATGGACACGTGGCACTTGTAGTTGTAACTTGGAACCCCTCAGGTTCAGCCCTCTTTAGGGGTTTGAGAACAAAATAAGGCATGATAATCACCTTGATCAATGGTGATTAGAGGAATAGGTAAATGATCTTTCGTTTAACTATTCATTTAAGGGAGCCATTACTTGTACTCGGAAAGTTAGTCCTTACACCGATTTTTAAAAAAAAAAGACTCAAGTTTGACAACCTCTACTATATGAAAACATCATCTAAACCTTTTGATTTGAAGGCTATGATTTTAAGATACTAAATGTAAAAGATTAACACGAAATATAATCCTCATTATGTGATTAAATATAGTCAAAGGCTATTATCTAATTCAATAATTGACTACAATAGATCATACGATAAACATTGCGTTTTACTCCAATCTTATGTATTGCTAATCTGTTGATCATGAACTTCAAATCAAATGGCCAAGATTGCATTTTTACATTTTGTCCCTAAAATATCAAGTCTTTTTTTAACTCTGGTACAAAGGCCATATTTTTTAGTGCAAATAATGGCTCCGTCATTTAATTACCATTAGTCATTGTTGATCGTGAGGATTAAATTGTTTTTATTTTGTTAAATTTGTTGATGGATCAATGATGCATACATCTAGCTGACACTCAAATTTGTGTTTAAATGCCACGTGGCATTGATTTATCGCTAGAGTAGGTTAAACATTGGACGCTAAATATTCTATGACCCACCAACTCAAGATAACATCTTCGATGAACATTTTAAAGTTGTAGGACTCAGCGGTTAAAAAATCGAAAAACCGATCCGATTTGTCCAACTCCAAAACTTATATGTACCGGGCGATATATATCGATTCTAGACAATCCATTGGTATGTATTGTACGGTATTTTAATTTTTTGAATAGGAGGCACCGATACGATACTTTCAATGTACCGCATCGGTGAAGTCCAAAACCGATACATATCGATATCAGACGAGATTTTGACTCATGGTGAGATTGCTTTGAAACAAATATTAGAGATAATTTTTGGGGTACCTTTGTTCGCATGTTTAATAAAAGCGCCTATGTCTAAAACCCGCTTAAACCCATTGACTGATTTGAAGCATAAGATAGAGATCATTTTTCTTTCCAATGTTTCGCACAATTGATCTTGAGACCATAAGCATACCATCATAAGGTGAGATTTTTTATTTCACATAGGAAAGATCTTTTAAAAATGTGGCCTTTTAATCACATGGCACACATCACGCTCAAATGTGATTTTATGGCTTTTTTTGGGATTTGTGTGATATAGAATAAAAATCCCACTTTCGATGGCAAGTTCATGATCTCGAGATCTATTGTGTGAAAGACTGGAGCAAAAGTTGAAATCCATCATCTGATTGGACCTAGTCAATAGGTTTGAATGAGTTTCAAACGTAGGCACTTCATTAAACCTGTAGGGGTAAACAAAGATAATCTAATTTTGGAAGGAATTTTTTATCCACCTTATCTTTACATAAGGATCTTTGCATCAAGTTCAACAATTGGGGTAAAAAGAATCACATGGCCCCAATTAGTTACTTGTTCCCTAGCACCTTGTTTGGGTTGACAATATAATTGGAGAAGGTTAAATTTTTAAAAAAATTGACAAGTTCAGAGAAAAATAATAATTAAAATGTGTAAAAAATTTAAAATATTGAAAAGAGTAGCAATTTTTGCAACCAAAGATTACTGCGACACAATTGATGGTTTAATTGCTTGCACAATTGATTTCCTTGAATCAGATGATAGAGGTCCTTTTCCGTCTCAATATTTCATACATTAATCGTAAGAGATCAGGTCCTACATATCAGATGGTTAGATGTTAATTATCTGTGGCACACATATGCAAAGTGATCGTGATCATGGCATACTATGGTGCACTATCATCACGGATAGGTACCATGTGAAATTAAAGGGAGCCAATACTTGCACACATTTTTCAAGTGATTGCCCCGAATTTAAAGAAAGACTTGATATTTTAGTGACATGTGATATGTAAAAATGCAATATGGGCCGTCTGATTTGAAGTTCATGATCAATAGAGAACATAAAATTGGAGCAAAATAAGATACTTGCCATATGATCTATTGTGGTAACTGTTGAATTATATAATAGTCTTTGACTCCATTTAATCAAATGATGAAAATTATATTTTGTTCTAATCTTTTACAATAGATGGTGTTTTCACATTGTTCACAAAACTTGCGAATCTTTCTTTTAAATTTGGTGCAATCCGGTGCAATCACACGAAAAGCGTGTGCAAGTAATGGCTCCCAAAATTAAAGGGCTTTTGCGTTTACCCCGTGAGATGTCTTATTGGCACTCTGCTCAATATGTTTCACTTATTTACACTATGGCCCTTGCTTTTACTTATTGCCCCCTATGTACGGTGAAAGATCAATCAATGAGTGTTAGAAAACGAACCTTTAACTGCTTTTGAATCAGAAGAGGGAGATCATTTTTCCCCACAATCTTCCACCCAAGGAATCTTAAGATTGGGAGCCTACGATCAAGGAGTCAAATTTTGTTTCTGCATGGTAAACAACCCAGAAAGTTAACATGATCATGGTTATACGTTAAATGTGGTCTCTAGATAACTTTTCGCGATGTGTGCATGTGACTCCCGTAACCGTTTGATTGTATTCCTATAATCTCAAATTCCACTAAGTCAAAGACAGGAAAAAAAAATCTCCATTGTTTGACTTAAAGTAGTCGAAGTTCACCTTGTCAACTAAGGTAATAAGTAAACAAATCACAAGTAAGGACGACACTATAAAATATGTGAAACACGAGACATAGTTTAAATAAGACGTACATCAACGGGTCATTTGGAAAAAAAACTTGAAATTAAGATCTAAATGTATGATATGCGTGCCATTGTCTCGACCTCTAATGTGTGCAAGACTGAAATTAAGATCTAAATGTATGATATGTGTGCCATTGTCTCGACCTCTAATGTGTGCAAGACTAGGACAAAAAACCTACCCCTAGCGTCTCACTCAAAAGGCAGTCAACATTGTAAGCGGTGAAGCATCCTAGCAAGAATCTTTGGTTGATAAAAGTGCTACCTATTACAAGAGTCACAATTTATTGAAAAAGCAGCGAACTAATCACAATTTACTTGTGAAAGCCAGTTCTTGCACACACAAAGTTGTCTTTTGCACATAAGTTAAGAGGAAAACATGAGAACATAATGAGGAAGGGAGCTATAACTTGCATACTATACTTGTATTAAGGTACATGACTAAAAAGAAAGACTTTGTTATTTTTGCGATATGTGCCATATAAAATATCATGTAAGTCATCTAATTTGAAGACCATGATGTCAAGATCTTTACAGCAAAAAATTGACACAAAAAATGATCTGTATCATCTGATCTCTCAGAGTCAAACCATTGAATCAAATGATGGCCTTTGATTGTATTCAATCAGATGATAGAGATCATGTTTTGTGCCAAACTTTGGCCTCAAAACTCTTTCTATCATGGTCGTCAAATCAAATGGCTTATATGGTCTTCCACGTGGCACAGATCCAAAAGATAACAATCTTTCGTTCATGTGCCATGGTACAAATGTCGTGTGTAAGTATTAGCTCCCAATGTGGAAACATCATCTAAGCCGTTTGATTTGAAGGTCGTGATTTAAATATCTTTCATTCAAAAGATTGGCAAGAAGTACTATATCTTTTGATTCGACACAATCAAAGGCCATCCCTTATTCAATGGTGATTGCTTTGAATCACATGAATTATGATGGAGATTGTGTTTCATGCCTATCTTTTGCAGCAAAGATCCTTTCAAATCCGGCGGCTTAGATGGTGTTCCACCATATAGGGCTCCAAAATATCAAGTCTTTCTTTTAACTTGTGTGCAAGGGCCAACTTTGTGGGTATATACCATTTCTCTTTGGTCGTTATTTCACCAATTTTTACTTTTCACCTTTTAGAAATCACAAACTCATGATTAAATTGTGTTTGATTTGCAGAACCTCAAAGTAGCAAATTATTCGCCATATTTTGAAGAGTTGTTGGATATTATATCCATGACCTGTTCCAATCTAAATTGGGAACAGTCGGCTATCCTATTCCAGCCTCTTTTATAATGTAAGACAATAATATAGAGAGTGGAGTTATTCATCAGACAATCACTCATGGGGATGTGTGTCATGTGAAATCAAGTTTTGACCGTTTGATAAATGCGACATGATCTCAAGATCTATTATGTGAAAGATTGGGATGAAAAATGATCTCCATCATCTGATTCAAGATAGACAACATTTTTTTTTAGGTTTTTTGCAAATACCCCCTTATGTTATGCTTAAATTGTATAAAACCTCCTGAGTTATGCCTATTTATACTTGCCCCCCTACTTTTATGTTTCCTTTATAAATACCCTGCCGCTAAATGATGGTTAATTAGGCGTCATTTTTCAATTAAATGACTTGTTTGCCCTTACTTAACATTAAATACAAAATGACCATTGTATTTTTCTCAACTTTGACCGCATTTTAAACGGTGGATAAGTATCGGATCTTGCACAAATTTTTTTGGTGGAATATGATTGATCTCCTATAACTTGCCGTGTTACTTGATTTTCGATTTGGATGTCCATGACGCTCGCTTGACTCGTGAGTAGCGCTAAAATGTTACCCTCGTTTGTACTATTCCGACCTTACCAACGTTACGAACCAACTAGGTATCATGGACACCCGAATTGAAAATCAGGTAACAAGGCAACTTAGAGGAAATCAATCATGTTCTACCCAAAAAATTTGGGCAGGATCCGAAGCTTATCCACCCTTTAAAATGCAGTCAAAGTTGAGAAAAATATAATGACTATTTTATATATAATATTAAATAATGGCAAATGTGTCATTTAATTGAAGAACTGACGCCTAGGTAACTGCCATTTAACGGCACGGATATTTGTAAAAGAAACATAAAAGTAGAGAGTATAGTGTAAATAGATATAATTTAAGGATTTTATACAATTTCAGCATAACATAGGGGGTATTTACAAAAAAACCCTTTTTATTCTCATAAAAGATTGTGTGCTGTCGATAAAAAAATAAATAAAATAAATGAGCGCAAATAACTATAAGAAAAACAGGTGCAAATCAGGCCACTCTAATATATAATGGTCCATTTGCTAGCTCTTGGTTTGACAATAGGAATGTATCAAATGTACATAATTGATTCACAGGAATCATTGTAGTGCGGGGCCGTCCCTCTAATTAGACGTGAGGAAAGTCGTGCGATAAAATTATTTTCCTGAGGAAAGAGAACTAGCTGTGCCCTTCCTTAGGTTCCGAGAACATATATAGGATCACATATTAATCATTTAAGTTCTCCTGCTTAAAAAACCGTCGAAAAAGTTTACTTAAATAACAGGTCGGGTACGGTACGGGCTTTAAACGGGTCAATTATATTCAGGGTCTCTTAGAGCTAACTCATATCGACCCCAGTTAGTCGCCAGGCCAGCCCAATTATGAATCAAGCCTACTTACCTTATACATATTTAGCTCGTAGCAAGGCAGGTCGGGCTGAGGCACCAGCCAGCTTGATAATTTTTATATAAAAGAACTCATTTGATTGATTGGGTTCGAGTCCGAGTTGGACTTAAACGAGCCAATTTTAAATCAAGCTTTTGGAGCTAACCTATACTCAGCTTGACTTACTAATCTGTCTAAGCCAGCTCAGGCTTACTTATTTAGCCCATATTCAACCTATTGCAGGCATGATCGGGCCAAGCCGGGATCAATCTTGCACCATCGAGATCCCTACTTGTAGACAACACAACATATAAGACGTGTAGGATGAGCAAGCCATCAGCCAACCACTTCATTTTCAAGTAGAACTTACCTCTGGCTATGATACTTTGTTACAAGCAAGTGGCCACCGTTGATAGATCTGTCATGGAATAATAAATGAGTAGATTGGCTGAGGAAAATACTATACAGCCCAATATTTTTATCTTAATATTTCATACAATAGATTTTCAGATCATGGCCAACATGTCAAGTGTTGTTTCTATACGCCACACCCCCAAAATTGACACCTTTTAGAAGCCATAATTATTAATTTGTAATATCCAATGCATCTGCGTGGAGTTACTATTGGTCATGCCCCATATGTTATAACCTTATGCATGTCCACCTCTTTATAAAAGCTTATATGCATGCCCACCTCTTTATAAAAGGTAACATGTCATCTCTTTATAGATGTAGCCACGTGGGTACTTAGGAATAAACTTTTTGCATACCGTACAAACAGCAAAGTTCAAACATATATAGGAGCCCACATGGATGTCATATTAATAAATTTGAAAGTTTAACTTTTTGTTGAACTAGTTTATACTTCATATTTTCTTTTCTTTTTTTCATCTAAACGTTTTACTTTTGAGTTTCGAATTTCAGGCTTAATGGATGCACTTTAATTTCGACATTAAAAAAAGAGGTATCTCTATGCGGGCATATCAGATTACTTGTAGGTGTCTATGTTCAAAATTGTTGATTGTGTGTTGAATGAAATAATACTGATTTTTTTTATTCCAATCTTTTATACAACGGATCTGGAGATCATGAGCGTTCCATCAACGGTCAAGTTTTGTTATTTCATGTAATACAAATCTCATAAAGTGGCCCTAAAATTACATTGGAGTGTGATGTGTGCTATATGATTTAAGGGTCATTATATTTTTTAAGATTTGCGTCAAGTGGAATAAAAACTAACTGTTTGATAGCATGTTGATGGCATCAAGTTCCCTTGTGGGGAGGATTGGAGTGATCACCATCGTCCCATTCAATGCATTCAAAAACTTTCACTGTAGCTGTCTTCTAGATTGATAGCACATAGAGGTTGTCTATGCGTAATGACATTATAATATTAAAAAATAAATAAAATAGAATTAATACCCTTGCATCAATTATAGTTTTTAAGTTGTATTCTAAACTCTAAAGATGCTCCTCCCATTGATTTGCATGTACCTTTGCTGCCTCTATAACACTTTATGCATCCAAACGGGTCTGTAAATTTCTTTGGTAATGTCGCAGAAACCTCAGGTCATTATTAACATCCTTTGGGTGTTAATATTAAATTGAGCGCAAGGACTTGCACACAAGTGGATAAATAAGACCCGTAAACCCAACCCAAATAAATGGGATACACTTATAATAGTGATGATGACTCTAATCTTTGTTTTTGATAACTTAGATTAATCTTATGCTTACGCTCGGACTAATCCCTGAAAAATGCACCCACTCACGTGTCTGTAAATTTTTTGCATAAATCATAGGCCACTATTAACATCCTTTGGGTGTTAATACTAAATTGAGAGCCAGGGCTTGAAAATTATTAAATTACTTTTTTTAAAAAAAATTAGAACTTCCAAATAAGTGGACAAATATGACCCTCAAAACTGACCCAAATAAATGGGCTACAGCTATAATAATGATAATGACTCTGCCTCTAATCGTATACAGATAATTATGATTTTATGTATATGAATGCTATCTAAGTTGTCAATTCAAACCATCCATGTGGGTAACCTAAGAGCAGTAGCTCAATTGGTATCCACCCCACCCCACCCCACTGTTGTAGGGGAGTGGTCGAGGGTTTGAATCTCATTTTCCACGCTAGCTTGTTTTCCCTTTTTTGTCTTTACAAGGTGTGTGATTTGTTCTCATCACTCTCGTTGATACGGCCTCGCAACTGTCACATCCTCTTTAATCAAAGGTTTAAAATTGAAGTATAATATAATCAAGTTGCGAACTCTTAATTTAACTTGTGCTGTGGGAGGCCAAGAGGTTAGAAAAAACTTAAAAAAAACAGATTAAAAACGAAACGAGTGGATGAACCCTTAGAAGTGGCCGGTACAACTAGCAATCAAAAGACATCGTTTAAAAAAATATAAAAAATATATATAATGACACCCCATCTAATATTTGAGTGCACAGTAACTGCTGCCGTACACTCAAATGCATCATCTCATTATATATATATATATATATATATATATATATATATATATATTGGCCAATTATAAAATTATGGATTATCTTTGGCTTTTAACTTTACGTAGAGTTATCAATCAATGCACACAGACAGATAGAAAAGGTCCACGTGCTTATTGTAGGTGGCCAATATATTACAAAATAAATTAGATTGGATCTGGATCTTATTTTATTAGTAAAATAGATGGTATTTCAATATTCTAAGAGAGCATGAAGATTGATGCCTACCAAGTTCTCCTTAGTCTCACTTCTGTCGCTATAGACATGAGTCATACGACATGCTAACCTCCACCACTATATTTACTAATCATGTATTATGATTATATATTATTATTTTTAAGGGGAATGGTCAGTTCCTACTAGGCAAACCAGATTTTCAGTCACTACTTGATCTGTTGCCTTTCGAAATCGGAGAATCTCGACTTTCTTGATTTTTACTTTTTATAATATGATATGCAGTTAAGATTCTCTTATTTCCGATTAGATCTAATCATTGCCCTATTTTATTTTCAAAGTCAAGACATCTCTATTTCATTACTATTATTTTATTATCATATTTATTACTATTATAATAATGAGAATGTGCTCTTAATATATGTCCGACACATTAATATATTATCAGGCATGGGCGTAGCAGGATTTTATTCCAGTTGGGGCTAGCAGTAATCAATGACCGCTCATGCTTATTTTACCGTTGATTTGTGGACTTGTACACCATAGATATGAGAGCTTATACACAAAAGAAGTTTGTATAAGAAATATATCTTATACAAATTCAAGAGTTAAATGGGACAAGACCATGGATCAAAATTTTGGCCGAAATTTTGAAATTTCGCCCGAAACAAAACTGAAATTCAAGTCCAGATTTGTATGGACTCCAAAACTTCGTCTGAAATTCATATTTTTAGTCAAAATTTCTGATTTTGGTTTCTGTTTCGATTTCAGTCATGCCTGAAACCAAAATCCAACCCGAAATTTTAATCCTTGGACATGACTAACTCATGATCGTGAATAGTGAACAACTAAGATTAAATCTAATTAAAATATTTGAGTAAGTTCTAATATTATCAATAATGTTATTTTTTTCAAAGAATAAAATGTATTTTATAGCTTCCTAATTAAGTAACTAATTGATAAAGTAGAAGACAATGATTAATTCCTTTTACTACAACACCATTAGTTTTAATTAGGGATTTAAAGTATGATATATATCGGCTTATCGGCTGGGTCCCAGGCTGATATGTATACGATATATCGGATATGTATCTATCAAAGATGAAAAAATAATAATATAAATTTTTTCATAGAAAGGGCATTTTTGGTATTTTGTCCAAGTATAACCGCGCCAAGCTTAACCATGAAGGGCTCTTGCATTGGAACTCATGGATATGGACTCGGATCCGTTGGGATAATCTAGGTGAGCTTAACCATGAACCAGTTCATGGATCGATAAGGAGCCTAGCGAATTGTCTAACCCTAACCGGCATTTAAACGTCATTGACCTTACACTATTAAAGGAGTAATGGATAGTGTTATATGGTAGACAAACTTTATGCAAAAAAATTGCAGGCGACTGATGTGGCGCGATGCAATTGGCTGCAAGTGTAGTGAGCCTCAATTAATGCAGGTCAGTGCATCTAGTCACATCGCACCACATTAGCCGCTTGCACTTTGTCTATATCAAATCTGTCCACCGTTTGTAATTTTCCGTGAGCAATTCTTGCTTTCAAAGTGTTTGCTCATATTTTAGAGTGAAGGCTTAAAAATCAATAGTAAGTGATATTGAATATTCATCTATGCAATTTAGTATGGGCCCCCGTGAATATTTTCTTGGATACCTTTATTTTCAACCCAAAATTCTTCCTTATGACCTCGAGTTTCATATGTGCAAATCATTGATTGCTTTGAACCGCAATGGAGATTTTTTTCGCCTCGGTCTTTTACACAATGGATCTTTATATCATATTCTTATCACCAAACAATCAAATTTTGATTCCACTAGGCACACATCTCGAAAAGTAATCCAAAAATCACGTTTCATGTATGCCCACGATTATGTTCACTTTTTTGGATGTGTAACATGTAGAATCAAAATTTGACTGTCTGATGGTAGGCCCATGTTCTTAATATCACCTGACAGTTGTAAGTTATTTTTCACTGAAGGAATAACTACTCAATTGGCTAAAGAAGGATTTAATGATTGAAAAAATATAAGCGAAAGATTGAAAAGTCATAAAGGGACTAACGAACATATTACAAGTATGATCAAATAGATTGAGTTGAGTTTAAGATAGGAAAATACTGAGACAATTGATCAAGAGGTCCAAGACAAAATAAAAAATAAAAAATAAAAAGAGCATTGAAGACAAATATTAATAAAGATTGTTTCAATCGTGAAGACTCTTACATAAATAAATATAGCATTCCGAGGGGAAAATAAAAAATTTTATCAAGAGAGAAATAAAATCTTTTTGGGTATACTTGAAATGATAGCCGAATTTTATCCAATAATGTAAGAGCACTTCGACGAGTCCAAAATAAAAAAATCTATTATCATTATCTAAATCACAAAATTCAGAATGTGTTAATACAAATGATGGGGGATACAATCAAAAGTATAATTATTTAGAAAATCAAAGTAACGAAATACGATTCGATAATAGTTGATTGCACTTCAGATATCAGCCATGTATAACAAATGTCTCTTGTTATAAGATGTGTTGATGAGTCACCAAGTCAAATACAAGTAAAAGAGTTCTTTATAAAATTCTTGAAAGTTAATGATACTTCTGGACAATGACTTTTTAATGTTATTGTAGAAGCTTTGAAGACTCTTGAACTTAATGTTGGTGATATAAGAGGACAAAGATATAATAATGGATTTAATATGAAAAGAAAACACAAATGTGTATAAAAAAAATTACTTGGAATAAATTCTAGAGTATTTTACACGCCATGTGTTATAGTTTAAACCTGACACTTTATGACATGACGAACTTTTGCTCTAAGGCTTGAATATTTTTCAGGGTAATGCAATGTATATACATACTCTTTTCATTTTCTACAAAGCGGTGACAAATTTTAACGGATAATATGAAAGGTTTTAGAGTTACGTGGCTATCACAAACACGTTGTGAGAGTTGTGTTCAAAGCGTTAAAACAATAAGGTATAAAGCTTAAAAAAATAGGAGATACTCTACTTGTCTTGATAGAGTCTACTTATGAAAATGACAACAAAAGTTTTAATGAAGCACAATCCCTCACAACAATTAAACTTGAGAGTTATGAGTTCTTAGTAGCTATGATTATTTAACACAATGTATTATTTGTTATTAATACTATTAGTAAGTTTTTTCAACAAGAAAGTATGAATATTAATATTGTTATCCAACAGTTAAAAAGACTCATTACTTATTTTAAAAGAATAGAGAAAGTGGGTTCGTGGAGGCCCTAACTAAAGCTAAGGAAGTTGCGACTCAAATAGCCCTCAGTGTCAGAGTCAGCTAAATAATCTTTTAGAATTAATTACTGCACTTATATTATTGATCAAGGCATTTTATTAATTAAGCATAGGTTTAAAAAAATTAAAACATACGAGCAATATTTTGGACTTTTGTTTGATATACTTAAATCTTAAACATGTTCTCAAACATGAAGAACATATTGATATTGATGTGCTAGATTTATTTTCAGAATTGAAAGTCTTCAAAAATATTTTGCCAATACCGATTTAAGTGTTATTATTTGAAGCAAATGGATTATTGTTACCAAAATGTTTGGATTACTTATAGGATACTGCTGACTATACCCGTTACAGTTGCCTCTGGTGAAATAAGTCTTTCTAAATTAAAGTTGATCAAATTATATCTTCCTCAACGATATCACAAAAAAGATTAAATGAATCAGCTATATTATCCATTGAAAATGGCATGGTAGATAAGATTGACTATATTTAGTAACTTTGCCGCTAAAAATGTGAGAAGAGAAATATTTAAATGAATTTTTTTAGGTAATTGTATAAAATAAATAATATTTTTTATTTATGTTTTATACTTTTTCTTTTCAAATGCAGAAGACTAAGTTCGGAGTTGCTAAAAACTTATTATTTGGGTTACTCAATCTATCAGGTACATTTTACTATTTAGTTTTTCTATTTTTTTTTTATATTTTCTTTTAATATATACTTGTATTAAATTCTTAGTTACATTTTCAAATTATATGTAGTAAAATAAAATATGAGTATTATTTTATTTATCATAAAATAATTGTAACGATTTTTTTTAATATTATAAAGTAACATATATGAAACAGTGGCCTCATTTTAAAAACTCACTTTGGGGCCCCAAAATCTTAGGACATGCTCTGAAGCCGAGTCCGATGTTCCGTGCTTGACCCAACATGACGGTGAAGTTTATGAGCCTGACTCGTAAAAACCTGGGGTCAAGCGGATTGGTTATCAGGTCAACCCGACCAATCTACAGCCCTGCAAAAAATTGCACGAATCTTAGATGCATGTGTTTTTATTGACCATCCAATAGATCCTTAGAATTGTATGATTAGTGATATTTTGGGAAATAGTTCATTCAAGTGATTTTGCTGATCTTGAACTAGAGTTGCATTCACTGATTGCGGTATGAGATGGGAAGCACTATTGTATTTGGTGTTCTCTCTTGCACCACCACAAAACAACTTCAATATTTTATTCAAAATGGTCCTTTCTATTTTCAATTTCAATGATGAGCAACCCAAAAATGATTATGATTTAATAGTAAGAATTCTTCATGATTAGTGGCTGCGTATACATCAAAGGACAAATAGTCATGGAGTAATTAACGAGTTAGGAGACTTTCGGCCATGGCCCATGAGCACATGTTTTCTGTTTTTAGGATTTGACCAAAAGCGGCATTTTTTAATAAGATAAGATAATCATTTTAAAGGAAGACTTTTAAAATATTCATCTTAAACAATATTGTTATTTTTCAAAAATATTTAACTAAGGCTGTGTTTGGAAACAAGCATTTGCATTTGAAAATTTCAAATCTAAGCATTTCTAATTTAGGTGTTTTAAATTCAGAATTTGAAATATTTGGATTTGCAAATCTCTTGTTTGGATGTTTAAGCATTGCATTAGGATTTGGTCTAAAGATTTAAAGATACTTTATCTGACTTTTTTATTTTCTATAAAAATAATTTATATTTCATTGGTTTCCTTCATTCTATGTAGGGTGGAAGTTCGATGAGCCGAATCAAAATCGAAACTGAAAATTTCGATTTCGGTGTCGGTTCACCTAAAATCGAACCAAAACCGAAATGTTTTGAATTTAGTTAATTGAACTCCCCACCCCCTGAACCGAAACAAAACCGATCTGTTTTCGAATTTTTTTGAATATATATATATATATATATATATATATATATATTTCAAATTTTCAGCTTAGGGTCAATTTTTCTTTTATTGGAAATTGATTTCTCTTGTTTGATAACATGAAAGTGTAATTACATAGGTGGAATAAAAATTGTATTATAAAATTAAAGTTTGATCAAATATCAAACTTTGATCATAGATAAAATATTTTACTATCAGAATACAAATAATACAGTAATAAGCATTATCTACTATCAAGATACACTTCTCAAATTTGGACTAAAGTCAAATTTTGATTAAAAGTCAAACTTTGACCAATAAAAATGAGACAACGTATTTTAAAGTTATAAATTAAACAATAATAGATATTTTTAATTATAGTATTCCACTAATTATAATTTATAACTTTTTATAAAAAATCGAACTTTGAAAAAAGTCAAACTTTGACTAAGGAAAAATTGCATTGATACAATATAAGAAAATCGAACTTTGAAAAAAGTAAACTTTGACTAAGGAAAAATTGCATTGATACAATATAAATTTATATAGTAGTGGACTCTATCTATATGCAGGTTTCGAGTTTGACTAAAAATAAATTTTGTGTAAAAGTCAAAGTTGACCTTTTAATCAAACTTTGACCAATAAAAATGAGGCAATATATTTTAAAGTTAAAAATTAAACAATAATAGATATTTTTAATTATATTATTCCACTAATTAAAATTTATAACTTTTTATAAAAAATCAAACTTTGATAAAAAGTCAAACTTTGACCAAGAAAAAATTGCACGGATACGGAATAAATTTATATATAGTAGTAGACTCTATCTATAACAGGCTTCGAGTTTGACTAAAAATAAATTTTGTATAAAAGTCAAATTTTGACAACTAAAAATAAGACAATGTATTTTAAAGTTACAAATTAAACAATGAGAGGTATTTTTAATTATAATAATCCATTAATTAAAATTTACAACTTTTTATAAAAAATCAAACTTTGATAAGAAGTCAAACTTTGACTAAGAAAAAATTGCACTAATACAGTATAAATTTAAGTAGTAGTAGACTCTATTTATAAGCAAGTTTCGAGTTTGACTAAAAATAAATTTGTGTAAAAGTCAAAGTTTGACCAAAAGTTACAAAAAGTTAAAGTTTGACTAAAAGCCAAACTATTGACTAATAAAATTGAGATTCTAGTATCACATTATAGATCAACATGAATTTTTTTTGTTATCAAGTTGTAGGAGTCAATTTAATAAAAAGTAAATTTTCATTAAAAATCAAAGTTTGACCGTAAAGTCAACCTTTGACCCTTGGTTGGGATGCCTCATTCCCAATCCAACCAGATTGGTCAAGCTGAAAAATACTTGGCTCAGGCGGGTCGAATATCAAGTCGAACCATACCTATGATAGTATTAACTTTTTAATTCACAAATTATATGATGGTGTAAGATTTTGATTTTCAAATAATGCCTAGGAGGTGCTATTTATAAATCCACTTTTTTACATACAAACATGGGTTTCTAAATTCGGATGGATTTACCAAATCCAAATCCAAACACAAAAATGTGGAATCAAATGGTGGATTTGGATTTAGGAGATCCAAATCCAAATCCACGTTCCCAAACGCTTGACATACCCTTTCTTAAGCATAGTGATACTTTGCTGAAATTGGGTGAAAAAAGGGTCAATTGAATTTTTTTTTATCAAAATTATTGTGGAAAAATTAATGAAATTTCTTTAATTTATATATATATCTTTCTTTAATCCCCAACATTTTTCTGAAATATTTTAAAATTTCTGTCCAATTCTATCTAAAATGAATTGAAACAATCCTCATCGAAATATTTCCAAAAACGAAATTTGCTACTATGTCCTCAAGTTATTATTTTTAAAAATATTTAGCTCCGAGGACCGATATACACTTTCAAATAATTACTTTTTACGCTTTTATGAGTGCTAATGGGATATTTTAGCTGAGCACAAGAACTGATACTTTAACTCAACTTTGGTCAACTAGTCTATGCTCTGTACATGTGGTTGTCTGGTCTATCAAGTGGATCATCAAGATCATTGATAAGATCATTGATTACATGTACCTTGACATATCATGCTCATGAGGTGGAATACAAAACGCTTTACAATGACGACCCTTCTCCTGAGTCCTGACCATCACTATTTGGTGTATAATCTAAACTTTATTATTGTTCTTATTTTTAATGGTTGATACTAAAGCTCACTGATCAGATGGTTTGCATCATGGTATCAAAATTGGCTGATATTGATACGTATCGGTTTTTCGACAAACCGATATGTATCGGCTCCATAACTTGATATTGGTATCAGTCGATACGTATTAGTTATCGGCCAATACGTACTGATACATATCGGTCCTCCATAGACCAATACCTGATACCAATTTCAAGTTTGACACCTTGGTTTGCATCCACTTATAAGTGTGATTCTTTGATTGAGACATGTTCTAAAGATGGGCTGCTATTTTATACTATTAGATTGCCGATAAACATACTTCTTGTGGTCTAAAATTAAAGTGTGCTTTAATGGTATAAGATTAATAGTTTACTTTAATGGTATAAGATCACTTAGACACTTACTCAATTTTAGAGTCTAAATGTCTCTAAACATTGTTACATTTAATCATAGTGACAAATTTTGCCGAATTTGGCGAAATGGGGGGTTGTCGAAATTTCTGTAATTTTGTTATTTTTCGTCGAATTTCAGTAAATTTTCAGTAATTTCAATAATTGCACCATGCACGCCACAATGCAATTTAGAATATGCAACTAAAAAAAAATAACTTGCAACCGCCTAACTTAAGAGTTAAAACTTAAAAGACTTAAAACGCAAAACTCATTGAGGGTTTCTATTGAGAATTTGAGATTTGAGAAACCCTAAACTCTAAATCCATCGAGCCTCACCTCGCGCCGTCTTCCCTTCTAGTGATTCGGCAAACACACAGGTAGAAAAGATTGGCGAACCTCACCTCTCGTTGCCAACCGCCATCCCTATTCTTTATCTTTTTGTTGTTGTTGTTGTTCTTCTTCTTAAGATTTTATTTTTAATTTGTTTAGGAATCCTCAACGAGGACGAAGCTGCGACGTCTGACAAACCTTTGAAGCTCTAAACACTTGTTAACATTTTTTTGTTCTTTTTTTTTTCAATTTTTCAATAGAGCTGTTTTTTTGTTGATCAAATGAGGCATTTTATTAACTGGGGCTTTATTTCCAACTACTTGCAACTCATCATATATATATATATATATATATATATATATAAAATTAACCAGCAACCCATCTTTAAGTGTGGAGAAGTGAGAAAAAAAAATATGACTTTGAGTATAAAAATGCATTTCACATGGTTTTGGAATTTTTGAAAGAATCTTTCTTCTTTATTGAATTATTGGTCTATTTTATTGGATTATATTTTGAAGTATGTAGTGAAAATTCTATATGAACCTTTTTGTTAGTATTGTTTTTCCCGTTTCCCATTTATCTAATTGGTTTTATGTTTGGCTTATTGTATTTTGATGGTCTTTCATTTTTTTATTTAATTATTTTTATTTTTTGTCATTTCAATTTGCTACCATTTTTCCTTTCGAATGATATTGCAAAAGGCTTATTTGAATCCTATATCAATTCTTATGTGTTTAATTTTTTTGCCGATAATAACATCATTCACACTCATTATATACTTAAAAATAGTTTTAAAATTTTAAATATGTTAGTATATATTTTAGTCAATTTTAAAAAATATTAAATATTTTAATCCCTAAATTTTTTTTAAAACTCTTCTGAAAGTTAATGAAATTAATCTGAAATGTTGAAACTTGTCACTGTGCATGTAATAAGCTGCTGAGGTTGAGAAATGTTGAAAATTAATAGGTTGGAATCCACGAGTAGCAAAAATTAGTGTTTATAAGCTGATACCAATTTCTTTTAAACAATCATAAAAGATATAAGTCAAAAAGCTTATAGATTATCAATCATTAGTTATAAGTCCAAAAGTTTGAACTTCGTTAACATGGAAGTGGATGGGGTAAGACTGGATATCCTATTCTACTTAATAGTACCTCAGCAAATTTCGTCATCTTAGTGGGGATCTCGGGAATTGCCAACATTCTGAAATGAATACCGCTATTTGCACCAATTAAAACTCTAAAAATGTCCACTGGACTTGCATTCAGCGGGCGGTTTTAAAGTTTTGGTTGGCGAAAACAGAGCTACGCATTTTGGGAGTGGTCTATTGTGACAGCTATTTTGCCACCTACTGTAAGGACTGATCCTGACCATCTAATGTGTTAGCCAACCTTTATTTTTGGGAGCCATTACTTGCACACATTTTTCGAGTGATTACATTGATTGCACCGAATTTAAAAGAAAGATTTGTAAATTTGGCAATCTCTACTACGTGAAAACACCATTTAAGCTGTTTGGTTTGAAGGCCATGATTTAAAGATATCATCAATTACAAAAGATTAGAATAAAATATAATTTATATCATTAGATTAAATGGAGTCAAAGACTATTATATAATTCAACAGTTGACTACAATAGATCATATGACTAGTAGTGTGTTTTGCTCCAATTTTATATACCAGATTCTATCGATCATGAACTTCAAATGAGACGACTATATTGCATTTTCACATGTCACATGTTCCTAAAATACTAACTCTTTCTTTAAATTTGATATAATCACTTAGATATGTGTGCAAGTAATGGCTCCATTGTTTTTTTTTTATGAAACACAATTAAAAATCCATCATCTTGATCAATAATCATATGAGTACTTTTATTTTTAATCCAACATTATTCCTTTGCAACCCGGATTTTTTATGTGGTTAAACTGTTGACTTCTTTGAATAAAGTGATCGAGATCGTTTGTTGTCCCAATATTTCACACCACAGATCTTGAGATTATGGGTGTAGCACTCGGTTTGATTTTGATTCCATATGACACCATCCCGAAAGGGATCTAAGAATCAAAATTTAAAATATAGGTACCCTAATTATAATTCTTTTTGTCGGTATACAACTCCAAGTCCATTGAACACAGGTGCTTGATCTGACGGTTGGCTTACAATCAGGTTTTATCTATGGCCTATTCAAACATTTCCAACCAATCAGACGGTTCAGATTAATTGATTACTATACCAAAAGATTAAAAGATGACAATAAGAATCTGTGACTGAAAAGGGAAACTCCAAGGTAAACGATTTTGTTTAGCTGTCGGAAGTAGATTGACCCGAGCGCCAAGACTGATGCTCGGGTTGTACACTGAACACTAACTTCTCCTATCCTAACAATAAAAGGGACGTGCTGCAACTCTCTGTTACGGAGAGACGCGCAGACACGTCTTCATCAGAGAAACTTCGAAGAGCGCCATCGTAGCTCATGGGCGACACCTCACTGATTTAAAGATATCCACAGCCCTAATTTGTTCCAAAAAGCACTGTAGTTATCTTTAGAGATCTCAATTCTCATCCTTTCGATCGAGCTGAACATAGCTTTCTTCTTATAATCTTTTGGCCTGGAGATCCGTTTTCTCCGTAAGAAATATCATAGTTCCCGTCGATTTGTTACTGCATGTCCTTGCAAATTTAAGAAGTTTGAAACGAACTTGATTCTTTTTTCATGAATTAGTTATTGTTAGGTTTTATATATCCCTGATTACAAATTTTTTGTGTGTTTCTTTTTCAATTGTTTTGGTAGAAGCTTGAGGAGCCGGCGTGTTTCTCTGTTTGTTGATGTTCATCCAGTTTGCTCAGAAGCATTAATCAGATCGTGAGAGGTTTTTTTAATTCGGCCTGCCAACTCTTTTACTTTTTAGATTATTACTTTTTGACCTTTATGTTTTATTCTTTCTTTTTGTGTTTTATTATCTTTTTTAATTTTTCTATTATTACATTTGTCAGATATGGATTCTGAAGTGACTTTAACTATCTTGTTGATCTTTTACGAAATTTACTGTTCACTAATTCAGTATTTGTGTATTTTTCTTTATAGCATCCGATAAAGCTTGAATTTTCCTGAGTTGTTTCTCATTTACTGCTAAACTAAGATGGTGTTTTGATTGAATGAGATGGAAATAAAGAGCAACCCACTTACTTGATCACAACACGTTGGAAATAAAGAAGAATTCTCATTGCAGTTTTTAGATATTAATCTTGCTAATTAGTAAGCAATTATAATTCGCTCCTGGTTGCAAGAAAATCTTACGGGGCAGAGCTTGTGAGTGAAATTTACCAGAACTCTAATTTTTTATTTTGAAACCTAAAATTTCTAATTAAACATGATCTTTTAAGCCTTAGCAACCTCGTTAATAATTAATAAAGGCTTAAAGTGGATACTGGGAAGTGGAAAGTTCATCTATTGACATAATTGCATTGAGGTTAGATGGTAAGCAGAATATATTGCTCAAGTACAACATGGGTATGCCTTAAGCAATGAAATTAAACAGGTGAAGCTCCACTTTGAAGAGACTTAGTAACACAGCTGGTAACAATTAGTAATCACCCCATTTTTTTTTGGTAGTTTATTAGTATTACCCCATTGGAAGTCTTACCAAAATTTATGGCCTTGTTGGATTGGATAAGACCAATCATACAAGACTCGGCTGAGTCGACTCAGTTTCAGTAGTAGTTGTAATCATCATCATCATCACAGGATTTTCCCAGCTATTTGGAGTTGGCTTTGCAAGTCCTATTTCGCCAGGTAGTAGTTGAAGTCAAGGTTGTAAAATCGTGTATGATATTGTGTATCGTCTTATAGAATTATTGTATTTGTGTATAGTAAGATACACTTATATATTATAAATGAACAATGAAAATATAGAATTATATAAAAAAATCTAAAAAATAGAAATTGAAACATAAAATCTAAAAAAGAGTAAGACATTTCCATTAAACATACCATTGGAAATTAAAGTTTAGATCAAGTAAATTGAACATAATAAGACACTTCATCAAATATTCAATATATGTATATTGTATATTTGCATGATATAGGTCCTTCAATTTCCAACTTCTACCATAAAAAGAAATTCCTTTAGTTGTACAATTATATCTATGTATCTATTGGGGTGTGAGTGTAATAATGAGTGTTATATAGTGGCGTGTTAGACATAATATTGGTGTGTGTGTGTGTACTATAAAGGTATTTGTGTCTTTGATTTAATATAAAGGATAGTAGGGTCTCCTAACCCTAACTGCCTCTTTGACTGATCTCTATCTTCTTCTCCTTCTTTCTCCTCTTTCTCCTCTTTCTCTGTCACTAACCCTCACAATCTAATCCTAATCAAGCTTCAAGAGTGAGGTTGGTATCAGAGTCTTAATTTGGACACCTTGATTTGCTGACGCCGACGTCACCTAAGCCTGTGCTGACAGTTGGAAATCGTGCATTTAATGCAAACCAAAAAGTGTTTGATTTTTCTATGTTCTTGAATTAAGATGGCTCTTTGAAATTGTTTTTTGGGTAAAGACCAAGGAGGCATTAAGTGTTTCATTGAAAAATGAAAAGTTATTTAGAAAGTTGAAAGGTCTTTTTTGGGTTTCTAGAGTAGCATTTATTGATGTAATTATTTTTAGTTGTATTGTAATGCCTATTTAAGAAGGTCCTTATTTATCCCATCCGTACGAAGTGAAGTGAAATGAAAAATTAAGAAGTTTTGTAAAAAGTAAGTTTTATTTTAATATAAAAAAGATATACTTATTTGTGTAAAAAGTTGCAATCTTTTCTACTTTTTATTTATTTTTGATCTTGGGAAAGGCTTACCAAAGCCAATAAAGTCTATTAGAGCCGGTTTCTCCCGATTTTTTTTTTTCAAGATTTTATTCGTCCGATCGTCAAGATGACATCAAATCCTGTTCAACCTCAAATTCCTTAGTTGTCAAAAGATAACTATGATTGTTGGCACATCCAAACGAAGGCGCTATTTGGTTCGCAAGACTTGCTAAAAATTGTCACCAATGCCTATGTAGAACCCACTACCGAGCAAGAAGCCGCCTACACAACGAAGCAAAAAAGCACTCTTAATGAGCAACGGAAGGACAAAAAAGCTTTGTTCCTACTTTATCAAGGGGTTGATGATGCAACCTTTGAAAAAAGTGCCGAAGCAAAATCAAATAAAGAAGCATGGGACATTCTTAGCACCATCTTTAAGGGTGTTGATTGTGCAAAAAGAGTGCGTTTACAAACTCTTCAGTCTAAGTTTGAGCCATTCATATGAAGGGAAGGTGAGGCTATTTTCGGGTTATGAAAAAAGTGCTGCAATCGCTCTCAAATAAATTTGAAGATTCAAAAGATTTAGAAACTCTCACAATTGAAGAAGTCATGGGATCGCTCCAACGTGGTGGTGGCACTAGTGGTAGTCGTTGAAGAAGTCGCGGGAGAGGAAATTTTCAAAACAATAATGAAAATCATAGAGGTCGTGGAAGAGGCACAGAAAGAGGAAATGTTGCTTGTGGATGCGGAAATAAGAAGAATGTATGTCACAATTGCAACACAATTGCAACAAGTTTGAACATTATGCTTCAGAATGTTGGCATAATGAATCCAATGATAGAAAGAATGTTCAATGTATCAATTGTAACAAGTATGGTCACTTCGTTTCGGAGTGTTGGGACAAAGATTCCTCAAACCAAAGTGTATAATCAAACTTTACAGATGCATTCAAGAGAAAGATGATGACACACTCCTCTTTGCACAAGAAGAGACTCAAGACAAACAGGATGTGTGGTACCTAGATTCGGGTGCTAGCAACCACATGTGCGGAAAGAAGGAACTCTTTGAAGAGCTCATTAAAGATGTTCAAGGGAACATCAGCCTAGGAGATTCATCAAAGTTGCCGGTAAGAAGTAAAGGAAAAATTAAAATTTATCAAAAGAATTGTGCACCTCAATATGTCTCTAATGTGTATTATGTACCCAATATGAAAAGCAATATACTTAGCATTGGGTAGCTCTTAAAAACGGGGTATATAATACATATGGAGAATTCTTTCCTCTCTTTAAAAGATGATCAAGGAAGGCATGTTGCAAAAATTCAAATGGCACCAAACGGCATGTTTTCCCTCTTTCTTAGCACAAAGTTTGAAAAGTGCTACCATGGACTTGTAAACACTGAGTCATAGATGTGACATCTCCACATGAGGCATCTTAACTTTAGTGAGTTAAAACTCTTGGCCATCTCAAGCATGGTGTGTGGATTGCCAAATATTGAAAAGCCGAAATTTGTATGTGAAGCATGCACTCTTAACAAGCAATCAAAAAATCCTTTTTCAAGTGGAAGTTCATGGAGAGCCTTTGAACTATTAGAGTTGATTCACACTTCACACAAATATATGTGGGCCAATTGAACCAGTTTCTCATGGAGGTAATAGATACTCCATTACCTTCATAGATGATTTCAACAAAAATTATGGGTTTCTTTTTTGAAAGAAAAATCAGCCCCTTTTACTACTTTTAAAATATCTAAAGCACATGTTGAATTGGAAAGTTGTTATAAACTAAGACTAAAAACAATGAGATCTAAGAGAGGTGGTGAGTACACCTGACGGGGACGCCAAATACATGGACATTGGATTCGGACCACATCGTTTCTACCGGCATCGAAAGAAGAAGCGAATGGAAGTCAGAACTAGGCGAAAGAGGCGAAAGATGAAATTATGGAGAATTGGAGGAACACAACAAATTTGATCGATCGAATTACAATTTCGATCGATCGAAGTCCTATTTCGATCGATCAAACAAGCAGCGAGAGGAAAATACATGTTCTGGAGTATATAATTCGATTGATCGAACTATATACTCGATCGATCGAGTCTCAAATTCGATCGATCAAATTCCAGTGGTGAATTTTGATTTATGTTTTTTTTCGATCGATCGAGTTTCACTTTCGATCGATTGAATTTCAATTTCGATCGATCGAAATCGCGCAGTTTTTATTTTTGGTTCGTTTCAGATTTTGAAACCGACTTTGAGGGACATACTTGTTTCTTTTTAGTAATTGTTTAGGGTTTTATTTACGTTTGAGAGACCCCTATATAAGGTCTCTAAATAAACAATGTAATTAGTTGATTGAATATTTGAATGTTTTTATGCTTGAGTATTCTTTGCCTAAGATGGGTTTGGTGTGAGGCCAAGGGAGTGATTCCCATATATCTTCTTTATCTTTGTCATCAATTTACTTTGTTCGATTATATTTGCTATATCTCGATCTGTGTTTGCTTCCCTAAACCTTAGCCTAATTGCTTCCTTCGATCCCAAAACCTAAACCTTGGAAACCCTAAATCAAACAAAGCCAACAACCTGCTCCAAACCATAAACCGATCCGAAACCCTTAAACATGCTAGAAAACCTTAAGCGTATTACGAACCATAAATCCCTTTCACAACCTATTTGGAGATTGTGAATCTACATCGAACTGAAGACGAACAACTAAGCCTGAGAAAGCCAGAGTTCTATCTCTAGGCCGAGCTCGCCTCAAAGCTAAAAGTACTTGCGCATCGGACTGGACCCTATCCAGATCTCGTGTGATCTACCCATCACAATTCTCCAAGTTCTAAGGTATTAAAGATAATTTTGCGATTAAAATTTGGATTAATTTATTTAATTTCGACAAAATCCGCATTAAAATCATATTCACGCATTTTAGGGTTACCATCCTGCGTCAACACCTCAAATGAATTTCGAGGTTTTTGTAGAGGGCAAGGCATTAGACATCAATTTACTACTATATATACACCACAACAAAATGACATTGTAGAAGGAAAGAACCGTACCATTCTTGACATGACAAGAACCATGTTAAAAGATAAAAAAATTTATCAAAGAATTTTTGGGCTGAAGCAGTAGCATGCACGTCCTATCTTCTCAACCGATGCCCTACAAAAAGTGTTAAGTATATAACACCACAAGAGGCGTGGAGTGGGTACAAACCAAGTGTAGCACGCCTAAAATTTTTTGGGTGTATTGCATATGCTCAAGTTTCGGAAGCTAAAAAAAGAAGATTGATGACCATGGAGAAAAGTGCATCTTCATCGGATATAATAAAGAATTTAAGGCTTACAAGCTCTATAACCCACTTAGTAACAAAGTAGTCATGAGTAGAGATATTGTTTTCAATGAAGCGTGGAAATGGAATGAAAATGACAAAAGCAAATATTGTCTATTGTGTTGGACTTTTAAGCAGATACATGGAAACACCAAAAGAATCTCATTGGCTTGTAGCAAAAAGAATCCTAAGGTACATAAAAGGTACTTTGAATTTTGATCTTTTCTATTCATATAATGATGATGCTACATTATATGGGTAGTCGGATAGTGATTGGGGAGGTGATCAAGATGAAAGAAAAACACCACAGGTTATGTATTCTTTCTTAGATTAACAACTTTTATACGGGCATCTAAGACACAAAGTATTGTTGCACTATCATCATGTGAAGCGGAGTATGTGGCAGCATTTGCCACGGTTTGTGAAGCAATTTGGTTGAAAAGTTTACTTTAAGAACTCTATCATCCTCAAGTTAAAGCCACTTCTATCTATGTAGATAATAAGTTTGCTATAGAACTTGCTAAAAATCCAGTGCAATACGGAAGAAACAAACACATTGAAATCATGTATCATTTCTTAAGGGATCATGTGAAGGAGAGAACTATTAAGCTCGAGTGTTGGAATACCGTTAATCAAGTTGCTGATATCTTCACCAAAGCTCTACCAATTGGAACATTCAAAAGATTAAGATCGATGCTAGAAATGATTGGATAAGAAAGGATTTTTGGTTTGAAAGACGGTGTTGGAAATTGTGCATTTAATGCAAACCAAAAAAGTGTTTGGGTTTTCTATGCTCTTGAATTAAGAAGCTCTTTGAAGTTATTTTTTGGGTAAAGACTAAGGAGGCATTAAGTGTTTCATGGAAAAATGAAAAGTCACTTAGAGAGTTGAGAAGTCTTTTGGGTTTTCTAGAGTAGCATTTATTGTTG
Source organism: Chloranthus sessilifolius (assembly GCA_021018995.1). NCBI lineage: Eukaryota > Viridiplantae > Streptophyta > Magnoliopsida > Chloranthales > Chloranthaceae > Chloranthus > Chloranthus sessilifolius. The sequence goes on from CM037589.1 coordinate 34,374,582, forward strand.
TAATTATTTCTAATTGTATTGTGATGCCTATTTAAGAAGGTCCTTATTTATCCCATCCGTAAGACGTGAAGTGAAATGAAAAATTAAGAAGTTTTGCAAAAAACAAGTTTTATTTTAATATAAAAAAGATGTACTTATTTGAGTTAGAAGTTGCAATCTTTTCTACTCTTTTGTTCATTTTTGATCTTGGGAAAGGCTTAACAAAGCCAACACTGACGTCATGCTGACATTAATAAGGTCAAAGATTTGACCTCAAATTGGACTAGAAGAACACTATCGGAGTTTTTTCACGTATCAATTTTATTAAGGGAGTTCTGGGCATTTTACAAGCACAAGGTTGACTTCCGAACAGTTCTTTGACTAGATCTGGTTTCACTGTTTTTTGAGGTTTACAGCCACGTAACTTCATAGTTCCCTTCAAATCTGGTATATATTGAACTGGATTTTCATCTCGATTTTTTTATTATTGGAGTTTGTGGTGTTTGATTGAGTTTTGATGCATGTTTCTCACGATTTTCAAATCATCCTAAATAACACATGATCCATATATTTCTATGTTTCTGATTTTCGTGTCATTTTTAAGGGTTTTTTTTGTGAAAGATGCATTGGGTTTGGTCTAGAAATGCTATGAAATTTGTCTCGTGCAATTTGAGGATTCTATGACCGTTTTTGTCCTCTTCGAACTATCAGTTTCCTATTTTTTAATCTGAAATTCCTCACGATCTTGAGTGGATTTCTTTCCTACGTCATCTTGTATTGTAAGCGTGTGTTGTGGATGCCTTTTTCCTGTGACCAGATTATCTTTTTCATTAACTATGGAACCTAACACATCTATTCCTATGAGTTCTTCTAATTCAAACTCCTCCAATGGGATCACAAATTCACAAGTACAAAACTAAATGGGTAGAATTTTCTTTGATTGTCTAGAGCAGTAAAATTGTATTTGGCGAGTCATGACAAGTTGGGACCATCACTAGACCTCATCAATCATACCCCTCCTCCTAAAGGGAAATAGACAATCATATTGTGTTGGGATGATTGTTTAACTCGATGGAGGAATCAATATATAACATGTCATGTTTCATGAGGCAGCCACTCAATTATGGGATGCATGGACTCAAATGTATGCCCATGTTAAGTATGATACCGGGATTTACCAGTTATTTCGAAAGGTCTTATGTGATGAGCAAGGAGACTGTACAGTTTTGGAGTATTTTAGAGATCTTCAGAGCAGGTGGATGAGCTCAGTTAGTATGTAGGTGATGTTTAGGATCCATGGGTGACTTTGCAGGTTAACACCTAAGCATACCTAAATCAAGGGAATATTTTCTCTGGGATAAGGATATATAGTGAGCAATCCTAATACCAAGAAAAAATTGAAGATGACTGAGATCTTTCACATCAAAAGCTTGGCCTAACTCTGCCTTTACATGTGCGATGACAGTAGTGTCATCCCTTGTGACAATGATGTCATCGCTATATACCAAATAATATAGTCCACATACAACTCTCTTTGTTATGTAAGAAACGTGGTTTGAATGACATATCATAAAGGCCATTGCAAGCATTATAGCGTTGAATCTAGGGAGCCAAGCTCTAGGAGTGTGACAGCCCGGATTTCGACACCTCGAAACCCGTGCCATCAGCACGATCCTCTAGACCGTGCCCCAAAGCTTAGCACGGAACATTGGTATAACAAGCACCACATAATAAATAAAGCAATTAACCTCATTAAAGCGGAAAACATTAATATGCCCAACTGGCATATTCAAAAGACAATTCTACTCTCATGCCACTGCATGAATAGAGAACCGACCCGAACCATCGATGATACACAGATCACCCCAGATGGTTCGCCAAAAGAATATCTAGTTTAATTACATTGTTTCAAAAATAAAGGCTTGACATACCAAGCCGCACTAAACTGCTCATAAAACTGACTTTCTATCAAAGTGCTCAGCAGAGTCACCTAGAAGAAGTCCTCGGTAGGAGGCTCCAACTCGTCTCTAGGTACGTAATCCGAATCACCCGGATCCATGTCCCCCGAAGCCTCCGCTGCTGCTATCAATGGACCTGCGACGTATAGTCAAAAGGGTGAGCTACATCCTAGCTCAATAGGGAACAACACAATGAACATATAAGTCAAAACTCACATTTATTCCATGATATTCAAAGCATGATGAATCTATGCATTTGCTAGAAAACCAATTAAAAACAGATGATTTATACTCAATTTACTGGTAAGTTGCATGTATTACATTACTGTTGATTTAATCATGAATGACACTGAACAGGCCTAAAGCAAAACTTAAATCTTCAACTTAAGTAATCCCCGAGCAATATAGCATCGAGCCCCGATGAGATACCCTTCATCGTCATCTAATTAGATAGTTGTAAAAATGTATTCTCTGGGAATACGACCCAAGCCCCTTTCTCACTAGGCGGCGGGGTTAAAAATCACACATCCCTGGGATGTACTTACGGTCACGGATAAACCTCGCGTCTTTGGTGTGCTGGATTCATGGCCGTGCAGTCACGGATATCCTGCCGCGTCAGTCGTGGGTATCCCGCCACGTCAGTGGGGTATCCTCCAAACCTCAAATAACAAAAATATCATGTGCAATACATATAGTTGTTCACCGTGTAAGTGTGCTATCTTATATCAGTTAGGCCTCAACAGTAATTATTCAATCCTATGTATACATCCTTGAGATGTATACATACCCGCATCACACCTGATGCCTTATCACTTCCTCATCTCCTGGGGATGTCTCAATCTCATTAGATTACTTGTTCTTAGTTACTTGCATCACACAGATGCCTTTATCACATTTTTGGTGTCACACACGCACCCATTTTCACAAAGCTTTTCATAATTTAAAAACAACTTCAATTTGATAATTATATCACTACATACATGCTCTTGAAATTAAAGTACATGTTCAAGGTGTTCCCTACTTCAAGTCTTTGAAATTTCAAGCATCAAGGTCCCATGCGGCTCCTTGTGCTCATGCTCATACGTACCACCTATGGTACAACATAACACGTGTAACTCATCATTAAAGATGTAACAAAGAAGGTCCAAGACCTTCCCTGAATCTCAAAGTCAACTATGAAGTTTAATCAAAACTGTCAAAGTCGATTAATCGATTCCCAAAATCGATTAATTGAAATGCTCGATTCCCAAAATCGATTAATCGAAACCAAAATCGATTAATCGATATTCAAATTCGATTAATCGATCCCAAATCGATTAATTAAGGTCTCCAACATAAGGCAGTCGATTCTTAAATCGAATAATCGAGATCCCAAAATCGATTAATCGATCCCAAATCGATTAATCGAAATCTGAAATCGATTAATCGAAATCCCAATTCGGTTAGTCGATTTCCCCAGGTTTCATTTCTCCAGTGGCTGGAGCTTCCCAGTCGATTAGTCGATTTCCAAATCGACTAATCGAAATCCAAATCGATTAATCAAAATTCATTTCGATTAATCGAAATCAGGCTTCCATGACTTTTCAACTTCTGAGCCAAAATTGATTAATCGAACTCCCATTTCGATTAATCGATTTGGCCAGATTCAGCCCCCTTTCGGGTTGTTCTTCCAAATCTTTCTCAAACAATTTTTTTTTTTTTTTTTTCTAAGCCTTTATCCTATGATTTTAAATGTTCTTGACCACCATTTAACCTCTACAATCTATGCCTTTAATTCAACAAAAATTTACCTCAATCAATTCTCAATTTGATTGGATCAAGAGGTTGGAATGGCTAGGGTTCCAGCTTTAGTTCGAAAGGATCCTTCGCGTTGAATTCGGCTTTAAATACTCGAATCCCCTCTTGGCTTGCATTCACTCCTTGCACAACAACCCCTCTTTACTTCTCTCCCTCTCTCTCTTTCTTTCTCTTCTTAACTCTTTCAACAACCAAACAAGAGTAAGTTAGGGTTCTTTAACCCTTTTATACTCATTTTCTATGTGTTGAGCACATACACCCCAGATGGTGTATGTGGTTCCAAATCTCACCTCACACTCCACACGTTTGCTTTAATTTCACATCGCATCCGTTCATCACTCATTGGGCCAACTAGTGAACTCCTACTTGGTCAAACTTATGACCAGTCGGGCACAGATCCCGAGGTCACCGTTTAACGCAAATTTTCGGGATATTACAAGGAGACTGCTTCAACCCATAAATCGACTTTAGAAGACACACGACCTTCCTTTTTAAAAAAAATATATAAAATAAGTATCTATATACATGTTTCTTCACATTGTAAATACGTAACCGTAAAAAAAAGATATAAACAAAAAATCAACTCTTCATCATTCATCTCCTTTCCCAACACCAATATCGTCAATTACATCATCTTTTTCCCTTTTTCTTCCTTAGATTTCTTAAGACGCTAAAGTGTCCTTTGTCTTCTTTCTCTTCAATCTTTCATCCCCCTTTTTTTCTTGATTCATTTGATAGATATGGAAGGGTTAATAAAGGAGGTCAGGGTTGGGGGTGAATAAGTAATATAATTTTTTTATTTCTTATTTTTCCAAAAAGTAAGATTATAATAAACAATCACATGTATCATTTGTACTGTATATCGTATTGTATCGTACCGTACTGTGACATATCGTGTATCAGACAAAATAGATGCATATAAACAATATGTATCGTTTTCTATTATATCACGTATTGTACGATTTTGATAACCCTCGTTGAAATGAGTCATATCTACCACTGGGACTCGACCTGAGCCTACAGAATTCGGCTGAGGCCCATACGCATTTTGTTTGTCTTAAATGAGACTGATTGTGTCATTACCTGTGTTAACTATCGTTTTATAGTAGCTACTAAGCCGATTTGACTCAGTTTTGGTGAAAGTTGAGTTCCCCACTTTAAATTTTTTTTTTTTTTTTTCCTGTAAACCATGGATAAGCTATACCCGTCAAATCTAGTGTAATTTAATAATAAGCCATGGACATAGTGTTTGAGGGTTGGGTCTATTAATTGACAGGTGCACCTTATCACAACTTTGAGGTTGTGGGCTTAATCCCAGCTTACTGGGAAAAAAAAAAATAGAATGGCGCACTTTATGTGTCTGGTTAACACAACTGGTATTCATTTAGTAATCCCCCATTTTCAGTCTTGCCAAATTTTATGGCAAAGGTGCATTTGATAAGATATACTCCTTGAATCCAATGTAACCTTATAATTGGGGACCCAATCTTGCCATTCACTAGATCTTATCGTTGCCCTTTGGATCTTGATTTCTCCTTTCGTGCAAAACTTAGGCTCTATTTGGATAGGGGTAAAAGAAAAAAAATCGATGGAAAGGGAAATGTGCAAAATTCTTGCGTTTGGCAACAAAATTATGACGCGAGAAATAGACGTAAAATGAAACAGTTTTCCTCACCTTTGGAAACTGCAAAATCACCCTAAAATTAAAAGAAATTATGATTTCCATAGGAAAACTAATCACGCGAAGTCACGGTAGGCGTTCTCTCTCCTTAGAAATTATCTCTCTCTCTCTCTCTTTCTCTCTCTCTACACAATCTCTCTCGACACTCATTCTCTCTACACCATCTCTCTATCTCTCTCTCTCATACACGGTTTCTCTCTCTACCTACCTAAGTCGACCATCCTTAATTTTTAATTTATTTTTGATTTGGTGTGTTATATACACCAAAGATGGTACTCCCCTTATTTTCTATGCATTATTAAACAATCCAAACGGCGGAAAACGATGAATTCCTATTAATTCCAAAAGGGCTGGAATCCATAAGATCTTCAATCCATTTCCACCCCTTTCCTGGAAAGCATCCAAACAGAGCCTTAGATTCAAGCTTGGTTGATGGAAAGAATATATTGCATGGGAGGATAGTTACAGGTTTTGATGTTTATATATCTGCATGTGCAGATGCATCATCATTTGTAAGTGGATAGGAACTTTATGGGGATCTTGATTCTTCCATAGAACTTTGACCTTCCTCTCCTTTTCGAAGGGATACAACATTATGCTGGTTCTGAATATTCTGGTCCCTTGGGGATTATTCAAGCTCTTAACAGATTTGACAAAACAACTTTGAAGTAGTTGTAAACATAAGAATAACTCTTTTTGTTTTTGAAATGTCTTTTGTCTGGGTAAATTTATTTCTCATATCTATCTATATATGTGTACTTGCAAGTGATATACTTTTCATTGATGAGCTGTTGTGATTATGTTATTTAAATACTGTTAGTTTTCTATCTCTTGACCTAAAAAATGTTCTTACTTTTATTTTTCTTATTTATAGTGTCAGTTGTTTTGTTAAAACATGGTGGAATTTGGGAAGAAGTTGAAGGAGCGGCAAATTTCAGAATGGCAAAGGTATGTTATTTATGTAGGTCCGCTAAAGTTTATTTAATCAAATCTATTTGCCATACAAAAGCAGCGAAAGACATAAATGTTTGTGTTTTTGTAGTCCTCTTTACAATGATACTGAAAAATTATGTACTTTCCATATATCAATATCACATTATATTGATGAAAGAACAAATATCCTTATATCTTTGGCTGTTTTTTAATTAATAATTAATCTTGGTATTGTAATTTTGTCCCATTATTCCATATTGAGCTTAAGCGAATTGCTAGACTCATCTTTTGTAGGAAACTTTGGCAAATTAAAAGGGATACCCTTACTATGAACATTGTTACAAATTAAACTTGTTGTATGGTGTGGATTTAGGTTATGAGATTAGGGTTAGATAGAGGAAGAGAAGAGAGAACAAGATGTGAGGGTTATGAGTGAATGCCTCTCATCCCGTTTTTCTTTCGTGTGTATATATATATATATCCCGTATGAACCACAAATGTTCTTTTAGTTATTATTGTTAGAGACGCACTAAAGCCTTACTAAGGGCACACTTACACCCCCCCCTCAAGTTGGAGCATAGATATTTATGCAGACCACAACCCACTATACTTTAAAATCAATTTAAAAGATAAAAACCTACTTAAAAATCAATTTAATTATGTCGAAACACAATCAAACTGCTATTAATTTTCCAGTATTTAAATACTTTGGACAGGCATAAACAGGGCTGTTCTGCACCAATAAAACCAGCACCTACACTCAAATTTATGTGCTAAGAATCACAGCCTGCCCAGACATATGTGCTAAAGCACGGGACCTACATAGCTGAACCTCAACTGCTGTAGTGTTGCACAATTAATAGATAACAGCAGGCAACGTCCTTATTTACAGCAGCATTATATGGTTTAAAGAATTCGAGAATGATAACAAAGAAATGTTGACAAACAGTACAAATGTTACAGTGAGAGATTAAATAGCAGTACTTTAGTTTTGAAGGATCAAGAAAGCAGCAAGTCTGAGCCAAAATGCTGCAATAATTCTCTTATTTCTGGATCCAACAGAAGCTATAGTCCCAAAATATAAATGCAGGAGATAACAATAATAGTATAGATGGACTAGCAACTGACAAAGTTCAGTGAGTTGAGACTGGATTTTTGAGAATCTTTTTTTTTTTTTAAACGGTAAAAAACGATTATATTGCAAGAAAAAGGAAAGAGTTACATACCTTGGTGGGTGGTAAGGAGCTACTCGAAAAGAAAATAACCTCCCCAAAAAACTAAAACCTGGGACTGGCGGTGGCCCGCAACGCCAATCAACAAAAGAAAAAGCTCCCCTCCCCTCCCCCCCCACCAATCACAAACAGAGAGACACTGGGAACAGCTAGGAGCAGCATTCCTCCCAAATCAACATGAACTGCACTAATCCCTCCTTGAAGACCTCCATATTGCTACCGTTCCACGAAACCACCAGATCTCTGATATCCCGAATAACCAAAGAAAATGGTTTTGCCTTACGCGTGAAGATTCTGTTGTTTCTCTCCCTCCAAATAGCCCAAAAAACTGCATAGATCTCGAGAATCTTTTTTCATAAGATAATAATCACGCTAATAAGAATTCTGTCCTTGTGCAGTTATATATATACAACAGGTTAAGAACCCCCTTAGTCTGGTAAATTTAATGTAACCCTTTCAATTGTAGCATCGTGTGTTAATGAACCAAAGGTGGCTTTAGCAAGCTCCCATGGGCCCTAGTATGCTCTAGGAAAAGTTGGTGCATTCTAGAGTGCACTAATGATCAGTTGGGCATTAGTGTCCTGTTGTGTTACTTTAAGGCCATGATACGCTAGGTTAAGCATGTGGTTTATTTTAATATAGTGACCCTTAAGACCACCAACTAAGGGTAGAAAACCTTGGCTTGATTCCAAAGCACAAAGTCCTATAGACAAGGATCACCATTTTGAATCCATCATTTAAAATCTATTATATAGGTCCATCACATGAGGTCCATCTATATAACATTTATTTATCTAAAAACTATATTCACTTAATAATCCATTTTTGCATTTATTTATATTGACATGTAAGATAAACTAATTTTTTTATTAAATGTAGACCATGAAATCATTCTAACAAGGCAAGTTGTGAACACATTTTATGAGTATGCTTGTTTCACAATATTTAGGCATGAGCACATCTTCATTTGATAGATTATCTAATGGAAACCTGTTTTGAAAAAGGAAAATCAATTTACCAGCACTAACCACATGCTAAACATCAATTACAACCATAGATCCCCACTATTGGTCTAAGCCAAGACCATACCTACCACATGACCAATCTTCACCATGTTTGGAGTTCCGTACAATGGAAGCTTAGTTAAAGTCCATCATATGGACCTTCACATCCAATCTACATTAAATTGTCACCCTTTTGGAGTTCCTTATAATGGAACTTGGTTGAAGTCCATCATATGGGTCTCCATGTCCATTCCTATTCCACCCCTAGTCTCCATCAATGCTATAGCTAAAGTACTCACCAAAACATGGTAGCCTCTTCTTTAGGAGTATTCTACTTCTTCTCCATAGCTTCTCTTCCTCAAGATCTCTTTAGATCTTTTAGCTCAAAATCAAGAAACACAAAAAAAAGGAAGAATCAATATTATATAAATGAAATGCGAATTAAACAAAATGAAATCCTTAGATTCTCTAGAATACCATGAGAGTCCTACGAGGAGAGATATTCAAGGAAAACTATACATATCCTCACCTTGCTGTGATAGCTTCAAATAGACCTTTCGTTAGACTTTCCGTCCCAAAGCTCCTAGATCTGTTCCTCCAACCCAAAGATCATCAAGAAGAATAGAAGATCAATGACCCAATTTAAAGAGTAATAACATAGACGGAGCTCTAGACGTAGGCTCCATAATTCCTTAAGAGGATCTAAAGAAGATATTTAGAAGGATCACTATACACATACCTTGTCTTGGATTGGTTATAAGAGACCCTTGTATGGATTTCCTTCTCAAATGTTTACACTCTCAACTCTTTTCCTTCTGTAACTCAATATCAAACTCAACTACTACAACTTTCTGTTCCTCTCTCTCGCTCTCTTTCTGTTTCGTTTTTTTTTTAAAGAAGTGGATCAAGGGAGGGGATCCTCTTGGGGCTTTATACCCCATAAAGTTACTAAATCTAAGACCCTTAAGATGCCTTCACCATATTTGTAGCCCTCCAATCATTCTGGAAGGTTCACAAGAGCCTATGTGCAACACACATTTTTCAGTCCCAATTCAATTTGCAGTCACTAAATCTCCCACGTTAGGTCATTAAAAGTTATTTTAGTCCTAGCCCTTGATCTTTCTCTAGAAGCTTTCCAAGCTTCACCTATAACCCTTCATTTGAAACCTCTCACATCACTCAAATCTCTCTCTAGAAGCTTTCCAAGCTTCATCTATAACCTTTCATTTTAAACCTCTCACATCACTCAAATCTCTCTCTCTCTCTCTCTCTCTCTCACTCTCTCTCTATCATATCTCTTACAACACTTCAAGCCTATAGCCCTAGCCCTTAAACCTTTTCACCTTATGTAATAAAATATAATTTATTTTACTTTAACCCATCTTAGTCAAAGAAAAAGGCAGCCACTTTTGAATTCAAGACAGAGAGAGTGGGGCCTACTAGCTCCCCATACACCTCTGTTCTCTTTCTTTCTTATACATGCCATATTTTGGAGTCCAAAGTTAGGGTAGTGTCCTAGGTCTCATGATACTAGGGTCCAACTTGAATTTTTTTGGGCTCCTTGGAAACGAAAATTCTTAAGTCCTTGACAATTGGGACAAGTCCAAGAAGTCAAATTATATGAGGAATCCAATTTATCCCTTACATAAAATATCTGCTCTCTGCTTTATGTTAAATTCTACTAGTCTGACTAAATGAACCCTCTAGATTCTTCAGCCTTTTAAGCCACACACACCCAACTTTATTGCCTACTCACCAAATTTGTAGATTCAAGGTTACACTTCCACACATCCTTATTTATGCTAAGTGTACATTAATTTTGCTCTTTTTTTTTACATCACCCTATATTAAAGATTTTCAAATTGATCTAAGTCAACCTTTGACTTGATAATATACTGAGCTCACTCCAGCTAGGAGCCTATTGACTAATGGTGAGACTTTGACTTTGTGCTAGTGCACACAAACAAATCCTTTCAAAATTTAATCAGGCATTTCATTAATAATTAAATATCATTTTATTTATAATTTTTCATGTCATAAGGTACTGGGGGCTTTCATCTTCTCCATTCATGAAGGACGGAGTCAGATGCAAGGACTGTAGTAGCCTAATTATCACGGTGATGAGGCATGCAAATGAAAGGAGGAGATCCAATTTTATGAGGAAAATAATAACCATAATAGCTCAGCTGTACTATAGGTTATAGCCGATTGATGGGGCATCAGATCCAAAGTACTGTTTACCGTGTACCAATGGCGCAAGAAAAGTCCCAAGGCGCCTCACTCTTTATGGATGGACAGTTGAAGGAGCTAAAGCATGTGGGTGCGACACGCGAGAAGGGAAGACACAAAAGAAGGCCATAAGAGAACCAGAAAGAGCTCTTTGGTCATTTTTTCCCAAACGAGTCTCAGTCTCGCTCGAGCGAGATTGACCAGAGAGCATGTTGTTATTAGGAAGCAGAAATCACCGCTTTTGCCTGAGTGAGTTTTGAATTGCCCGTGTTAGAATGATCTCGCTCGAGCGACTTGAATCTCGCCTGAGCGAATTAGAGGACGAAATTGTTGGTTTTAGTTTTTTTCCTGAATTTTCTTACTTTGGGTTTCCTTTTTAGACTAGGAGTTTTTCTATTTTGTTTGGTTACTTTGTTAGGGTTTCTTAAGAGAATTAAAGGATTTTTGATTGATTAATGAATGTTTGAATTAAAATTCAAACTTGAGAGAGCGATTCTTTCAACTAGAAGAGCGAGTCTTCTTTCCCGTGGGGTTTGGTGCGAGGCCAGCTAATCTATCCTTCTTATCCACTTCTATCTCTTGATTACATGTAAGTGAATTTGATTAATTGTTTCCTTTGATCTTGAATTAACACCGTAAGTTCGCTTGTTCGCTCTTTCTTGTTCCTAAACCCAAAATCTTTCTAAATCCTACGCGCGAGTATTCGTTTTGAGCCTTTTAATTACAATTAATTTCAATGCCTTTCGTTTATTGTTTATAATGGAATTGAAAGAATCCATCATTGGTTTCCTTCAATGCCCTAGATTGTCGGAGATCTAGTTCGTTAACTTACTACGGAAATTAACACTAATTCGAGTTATTCTAAGTTGGTAGATTAGGAATTCTTTATTTTCTTTGTTAATTGTGTGAGAAAGTATTGCTTTAATTGTTCGTGCTAATTCAAAATTAATCTCAGCCCAAATCATATTAGGTTAGTGTTTCTTTTCCTGCATCACCGATACTCGAGACTCAGCACTAAATCGTGACTCACCACCCTGTTCCTTGCTTTTCTATATCACAAGATTGCCTCTAAGAGAAGCACAGTAACTAGACATGGAACGGCGTTCAGTGTGAGCACCAACATAAATAGTATAATGATAACAATTGATAGTGGAATGCCCAACATAATATGCAGATGAAGTATAATAACATGATAGTGTAGAGAATATTGGATCATCAACATGCAATAGTAACGCGAAGAGTGAGTGGCATAAAGCTTGACGCTTATATAACAACATGATATGCAGATGAAGTAGAAGTACCTGACGGCACAGATGAGAAGCAGGCTTAATGGTCTAAAGCCTTTCTTGAAAATCTGCAGACTCAACATGCAAGGAGGTCAAATCATATGGTGTCAGATGGAGACTAGCAGAACCGACATTGGAAGAACTAGTGGAAGATCCAATAGATAAACCTGTAGTGGGAGCCTAGTAACAGTTTATTGTCATTAATAAGAATATGGCCATGATTATTCTGAATGACAAGAACTACTGAAAAGGCCTCAACAAATCCTGGAGAACATCTACAAATCACAAGCATTCGAAAAATTGTGGTTTCATCTCGATCTGAGGTCAAAAGTTTGACCTACGCTGATGTTAGCTCCATTTCTGCAATCCTAGGGATCCATGCAGGTATACGTCGACGCCTCTGTTACCATCAAGATATTATTTTGATTAGTGATGTTAGGTATAAGATAAATTATGCAAATGACTTAGTTAGGGAAAGAGAGACCCCACTAGATTTAATAAAAGGAAAGCTTATTAATACAATATGCTACTCGCACACCACTAATACATGTGACACTAATAATCCCAATACCCACATATATGGATTTACATCATTTAATTCTTGCTCTAGATTTCCATTGAGTTGGTCCCTCTAACAGAAATTTGTTTAGTATTTATTTATTTTAGTTTTTTCATTTAAAAGCAATTATATTTGTATTCCTCTATAAAATTGTGATAACATATCAAATCTCAAGTTTTGGATTTTATTCCGTTGATATAGATTGTACTCAATCACCTGCTCCAGTTAGCTTGTGTGTGTGGCTTCCATGTCATTGACTTCTTTATTGAATTCCCATTGGAAATTATTAATATGAACTGTTCATCTGTGAAGTTGACTTTTACCAATCTCTGGCCACTTTTTTTTATGTGTGCGATTTGCTTTTTTCATTTTCATTTTGTAGTCTAAAGATGTTTTATTCTACAATTCTAATATATTTATAATTTGGTTATTTCCTAGATACTATATTAACTATAAGTTGATGAAGAAGAAAGTAAAACAGTATGCTCAACAGATCCAGGGTGGAGCAAATGATCGCCGCCATGTCCTCAAAGAGTTCTCAAGGATGCTAGACAGTCAGGTGCATGAAAATTACACACATGCATAGTAAGAGTATTCCAATAAATGCAAACGAGTTCTCTCGGCTGATCAATAAATGTGGATGGTGTTTTATGCGTAACCACTCCTATTTTCTTAGTTTGCTTGTCTTTTTTTTCCTTCGTATAATTCCATTTCTATGTCATTCTATATGTATGATGGCATATACTGTAATATTCTTTCAATTGAATGAATATTTCAGCTTGCTGTGTCAAAAATATTCAAGAAAATACATTTAGAAAACATTACGTAAGTTATGCCAATGAGGTCATTATCATGAAAAAATGAATCATGAAAAAATGAGATACTGCGTAATGACACAATGAAACATTTTAGATTTACGAAGCATGGAGTTTTTCCACTAAGAACTTGGGAGTGAATTCTATTTATTAGACAGTTACATAGCATGGAGTTTTTCCACTAAGACCTCAAGAGGGAATTCTATTTATTAAACAATAGACAATTAAGATGGCATCAGACCAAACTTCTTAGGAACATGTGTACCTGTAAAACAGAGATCAAGTAACATCTGAAAGATGTCTATTCCTGTGCTCGAATTACCATTTTATCCTGGGGTGTGAGTGACAGAATTTTTGAGCTTCAATGTCATTATTCTGCAAGAAGGTAAACATCTCACTAGAGGTATACTCTCTAGTATTATCGAATCTCAAAAATTTATGAGCAATACTGAGTTCTGATCATAATATAAAAACTTTGAAGATGATGGCAATTTAATTTTCAGGATTCAAAAGAAAACTCCACTTTAGCCACAAGTAATCATCAATAAAGGTGATAAAATAACAAAAATCAAGTCAAGAAATCACAGATGCAAGGCCACATACATATAAGTGGATCTTATCTAAAGGAAAATATGGGTTACTTCTAGTTAAGCTAGTAGGATAAATACAACGATGTTAATGTAGCAATTGGCTGGTTCATACAAAGTTTAACAACATTAGAAGAAACTAGACAGTAACGAAATTTTCAGCACAGATGTAGGGTCATTTCCTAGTTGACACTATAGCGTCAAAGAAAGGTACATTATAGTTAAAATCTTTGATCAAACTAGTAATTGGAAACTGGTTAGTATGAAAACTAGGAACAAATAACACAAATGATAGTGAAAAACAAGAAGGAACAGTCATGGATCGTGATATCTACACCCGAGATAGGTTCAAGAGAACCATCAACTTACCTTTACCTTTTACCCTATGTAGGTGGACGACAAATGACAAGACACACGAAGTTAAATTGTCATAACAAGTAGCTGAAAGATAAGATTGACAATACCTAAAGGCTTCTGTTTTGCTTTTTGCTTTTTTTTTTGTCTGTCAGAACACAAGAATCTCAGTAGCATTTTATATTATTTTGCAGATGCATTTAATTTTTCTCATTAATTTATCTGTTCTTTTTCCTTAATTTTCTGTCACGATAGTGACCTTGGATTATTGGAAAATAGTCAGAAGAGGATACATCAGTTGCTTGAAATGCTAAATAACAAGAGAGCTTGCTTTATTCATTTATTGTAGGATATAAAAATGAAGAAATCCTTTTTTTTTCCCTTCTTTTTGGTTTCAGATTGAAAAGGTCGTCCTGTTTCTATTGGAACAACAAGGGCTGCTGGCAAGCAGGATAGAGAAACTAGGAGAGCGGAATGCAGTTCTTTTAGAGCAGCCAAATATTGCTGAGATATCAGAATTAGTAGAAGCATATAGAGCAGTGGGACAAGATCTGTTGAAGCTTCTATTTTTTGTTGAGATCAATGCTATTGGCCTCCGGAAGATATTGAAGAAGTTCGATAAACGCTTTGGCTATAAATTCACAGATTACTATGTTACAACCCGTGCAAATCATCCTTATTCCCAGCTGCAGCAAGTGTTCAAGCATGTGGTAATGTTATTTAAACTTTGAAGTTCGTATCTTGTGTCTGAGATTTTTACTGTTTTACTTATAGATGATTTTTTATTCTTTATCATCAATATGTTAGAACTATGAATAAGAAATTGGCCTCAGTGAAAGGGGCCTCTCTTCATGGGAGGTACATTGATTATTGCGAATCCATTGTCTTTACTAATGAAGGAATTTGCAGGGTATAGGGGCCGTTGTGGGAGCCTTGTCTCGCAATCTTGCAGATCTTCAATACAGTCAAGGAAGCTACTTATCAATTTATGATCAGCCATCTGTTCCTATCCAGGTTTTTTTTTATTTTGTTGAACACCGTCCAACATATTTAAAGATTTGGCTTTTGTCTGCATTTGCCATTATTCAACTTTCATTTGTTTGGGTACTTCAATTCATATTTACATGGATGATATTTCATTATTTGTGCTGCAGGACCCTGTGATCGAATCAATAAAAGCCGCTGTAGACAGGCTAACACATTCGACGAACTTCCTTCACTTTTTAGGGCAACATGCACTTATTATGCAAGAAGAATTGCCCGCTCCAACTGAGGATAATGTTGATGAAGAGAGCTATCATTTCATATCTCTCCTTTTAAACTTGGCAAACACATTCCTTTACATGGTCAACACCTATATAGTCGTCCCAACAGCAGACAACTATTCTTTGAGTCTTGGCGCTGCAGCAACAGTTTGTGGTGTTGTAATTGGGTCAATGGCTGTTGCGCAGGTGTTTTCTTCTGTGTATTTTAGTGCATGGTCAAATAAATCATACTTCAGACCTCTTGTTTTTAGCAGCATCGTTCTTCTTGTGGGCAATGTCTTGTATGCTTTGGCTTATGATCTTGATTCAATTGCAGTTCTTCTAATTGGTCGTCTGTTTTGTGGGTAAGTGATTCTTTTTCTTCGCCATGACTTCATGCTTGAAATGTTTTATTATGCGCATCGTTAGCTTTTTATTGGGTTGGGGATTGGACCTTTGTCCCAGTGGTGATGCCCTCAAGCGTGTAGCGTTGAGATCAGGTACCTATCAAATAAAAAAAAAGCTTTTCATTGGGTTGCATGTCAAATTAATTAATATATCAGTATTTGTAATGGATTGGTTCTTCTTTCTTGATTTTATTGGGGGTATTTCATATCGTTGATACCAAGTCAAACTTGATTTTTTTTTGGTTGCAATTCATATTGTTGAGCTCAGCCACCACTTAAACCAATTCATATTGTTGATATCAAGTCAACTTGGCTGAGTTCCTCAACCAGACAACCAAGTTGAGCAAATATTGACCTAGTTTCACATGTATAGACCGAATCAGCTAAAAGTCTCGTGGTTCCCCTGATGAGTTCCTATATGTCAGGTGACTGGTTTCAGTAACTGTTGAAATTGAATTGACTTGACCGAGTCACAAATGCTCATCTGATTATTGAAACCTTGGTTAAAAGCTCTTATCGAATTTCATGAAACAATCAACTTTGCTTTCTTTTTCCCTCTACCTATGTACTTAGATCAAGTCTCAAAAGTTCTTGTCAAATTTCATTAAACAATCAACTTTGCTTGTTTTTTCCCTCATGTGTACATACTAAATAAACTAAAATTCTAATTAGTAAAACAACTGAATAGGCAATTCAGTCTGAATTCTAGTATAGAATTAAAAAATAAAGAAACCTGCACTAAAATAATCTCAGAGTCCAAATTCTAAATTAATTAGTCCACAAGTAAATCCTACGGTAGAATCTTTTATGAACTCCAATTTGTAGAAAATGTGAACTTCCTAATTAATCTAAGACGCAAAAGGGAGAAATTCCTAATTTAACTCAAAAGTGCTAGAAATAGAATTATGAGTCTATTTAAAATAGAATCTTCTACGTAAGTAATCCTTCAAAGCATCTGAAATTAATAATTTAATAGTGCCTGCTTTTCCCCTTCACACCACCTGCACCAATCTCAGGCAACCTTAAATGGAAATCTCGACAAAACTTCAAAGCATATCTTAGTGATAAATTGAACCTCCAAAAACTATGAAAAAATATCAAGGAACTCATTAAAATCCCTCAAGCTGACCATACAAAGTTTCGGTGGCATTTTCATGTGTTGTGCGTCCCCTAGAGATTTTGAGGAATCTAGGTGTGATTCGCGAGGATCTCAACAACTTCAAAAATTTTCAAAAAAATAATAACTTTTGTTTTTCAATTCTCTCTTGCATTGATTCTAATATGGAAATTTCTTCTTTGTTCTGATGGATTTGCAAACAACTCCTTCCTTGGTGTTCCACAGCTAAACAGCAGGTCTCACTATCCGTTGTTGAGTTGTATAGTACTAGACTTCCATCCTTGTCATACTCTCCCTTTTGGAGTGAGTGCTACTCGTTAAGAGTTTAGGACCTCTAGGATATGGTAAGAACCCTTGTTATCATTGTAAGTCAAGTTTTTTTGAATTCCTTGAACTTAAATATTTGGTTTCTTTATAAAATTAGGTTTGAAATCATTGTTTGTCAGACCATTACATGGTAACTACATTGATCTCAGCACAGTAATTTTTTTGTTGGTTGATCTGCTTGTCGACAACCCTTGTATTTCTTTGTACAATTATTGGTAACGATTCCTATCGTGGATTCCATAAGTGTGTATAGACCCTGCAGATATCATTCCATGGTCCATAGGATGTCTCTTGGTATTTTATGTGAGACTGGAAGCGGGATGTCTCTTGGTATTTTATGTGAGACTGCATTTGGACACTGTAAGAGCTTTTCCTTCAGTTTAATTATACAAAAAATGAGAGAACTTTTACTTCAGTAACTGTTTGTGACCACACTGGAAACCTTCTGCAGCAGTTTTCTTTCAGTTCTTGTTATAACTATTTACTGTAAAACGTTCTGCTTTTCTCTCTCTTTTCCATAGGATTCCTAAGCTATGAGAAATATACGATTTCCATTAATAGATATTCCTAGCTAGGGATACAAGCAATTCCAAATTTAGAGTGACTCAGTTATGTGAAATCCTGCTGTCTGATTGATGATTCATTTTTTCTTCTGAATTAGATCCTTTATATGGTTATATATGTACTTGACATGGAAAAGTTGACCATGATTACAGATTGGGTTCTGCAAGGGCTGTCAACCGGCGTTACATCAGTGATTGTGTTCCTCTAAAAAAACGCATGGCAGCTTCCGCAGCTTTTGTTAGTGCCAGTGCTCTTGGGATGGCTATTGGCCCTGCCCTTGCTGGTTTACTTCAAACTAATTTTAAGATTTATGTACTCACAATTAATGAAGATACTCTACCCGGTTGGGTTATGGCCTTGGCATGGCTCATGTATTTATGTTGGCTGTTGATTTCATTTAAAGAGCCTATTCGTGAACCTGAAGAGAACCATTTGCCACAGGAAGCTAATACCGGTAACTCAATTTTTCTCACTATCTGTTCGTATTTTGGAAGCTTTTATATTTTCTGAAGTAGCAGTTCTTCTTCTCTTTCATCTTGCATGTGCAATTTGTATAGTAATGTCTGTGATGCTTTACTATACTTTTTTCATTTTCTCAAATTTTATTTTAACCTGTGTTAATTACTCGTTAATAATTTGCTTATGGATTATAAAGATTTGACATATTTAAAATATTCCTCTAGCATGGATGAAATTTAGCAAGGCCTATTTTAGTTGCTGTTGCTTGTTTTCTTTGGCAGTATGAGATGTTTCTCCCGGTGTTTGTTAAAATATCTCTTGGTTGCTTCTTTTTTTTTTGAGTAATTCTTGACCTAGTTCTTATTTACACGTCTTTAAAGTTGTTTAGTGTCATATATTTGTCCATTAATCCATCTAAAACTATACTTGATGTCTATTGTAAAGTTCTATTGTTGTAGAAATTATGTTCCATTATTTGTTTTGTATAAAAAATTTCCCATGAAATAATTAATTCAAATATATTTTTATATGGTTATAGTTCATAGGTTTAATTAGTTAATATTGGTTCAATGACAGGACCAGCAGTTGAGGCATTAGAGAATGGTCTTGTACAACCTTTGCTCTTAAGTTCGGAAGAGAGGAAACAAGATGAAGATGGAGACCAGGATTGTGATGGCAGTGAAGAAGCTCCAGAAGACACACACAAACCTGTTACTTCAATTGCGGCAGCATATCGGTTACTTACTCCATCAGTAAAGGTGAATTCTAATCTAGCCATTATCGAATTCTATATTTTCAGATTTCAATGCATGCAAGCCCTTTCTGTCATTGTAGATTGGTGAAAGTTGTATGCATGCAATTAAATCCTATTGCTATGCGTACTTTTTTTTTGGCATATTGCCTTTCTGTTTTTCTAAAACTCTAACCAAAACCATCTTTCACTGTACAAATCTAAAAAGATACAGGGAAATTCATAAAGGCTTCTTTTTGTCTGAAGAGATCACATTCAGATAAAGTGAAATCTATGTGAACTACGTGCTTAAACTTAAAAAATAGATTCATTACTGCATTTTCAAAATTCAATGAAAAATATTTATTGTATGAATGCATATAACTTCCTTACCATCTAAGCAGTTATTGATTTATAAACCATGCTACTGTATTGTTCTACAAATTCCAGGAGAATATGTAATAGTTGTTTTTATGAAGAAGTCCTATTCAGATGATGATTGAGAATTCTTATAGTAAAGTGTTCCAATTTCAGTTAAATTCAAGTAGACTAATAACTGGTGGGTTCTTAAAGCCAAAGAAATTTGATTAATATTTCAGTTTTAAAACTTAATGAGAAATTAAGTTTTACTATTTAAGAGGTAAAACCATAGTATGCGGAATATGGCATATGATTATGCAAGGAAAATACAAAAAATATATTTTTTGGTGATAGATGACAAATTTATTGAAATAGAAAAGAGTACAAAGCATAAGAGGGGGAAAAATTACAAAGTGGCATAGAATGAGGACCGAGAAATGTCCTTTATGACAACTGAATCAGATAAATTATTCTCCTATGTCCTAACAAGATTGGTTTCGTCTTATTTCTTCTTTGCTTCTTCCTTGAATAAAACCCTAATCTTTTATATTTATACTAATAAAAGAATTAATACTGATTCAATTGTGTCCTGAAAATGAAGTTGCAGTGCAGTTTCAAAAATTGACAATAACTTCTTAAATACTCATCAAACTTGTTTGCTTCTTGGCTCATTGGAAACCTGATAAGCTTTCAAATAGGATTATAAGTTGAGCACTCCGTGATCGTCAGATCTAGGAATTTTCATCAATAATATTTAGATTCGTATTTCTTTCATTTGTTCTTCTAAGTCTTCCATATTTTCTCCTTTTTCTCCTTTTCCATCTTCATGTAAGTTTGAGTGCATCAGCAACCACTCTGTTACACATTGTGAGGCCCCTGCAATTTCGATAAGGAAAATTAGCTCACCCAAGACTTAGATGCTAGTGAGGACAGCCGTAAGCTCCCCTTCTTCATTCTCACGTTAGCCTAATGGTTTCAATAATGTTGATATAACAGTTCTTACATGCTCCCCCATAATACCTCCACACCTAGGTGGACCAGGTTTCCTCATCGCACTACCGTCATAGTTTGATATTAAAGCTCCAGCTATCAATTTTTTTTCGGATTGCCCCTATTTCCTTCTTAATCCGCCCACTATTTACAATATTTATCTTGTTGCTATAGTCATAATGTGAGATCAATGTTATCAAACTGCTTATGCCATCCTATGTGATGGCATGAGCACATGGCTTCTGCAATTCGCATAATTGCATAAGCCATGGCATAGTAAAATTTTTTTAATTAAAAAAAAAAAAAGAAAATAAAGAAAAATTAAAAAATACTAGAAAATATGAGAAAATTATAGAAATCGTTTAACATTATGTTGCATGTTTAACTCCATAATCCATAAGAGTAAATAACAAAAGGTGAAAAAATATATATTGTAATAATTTGATTTATTGATTGTGATTTATGAATGACACCACCGCCACTTATAACTTGATTAATTTCGAAGAAGTAGAACTTTACCGTTACAAGTTACAACTGGCCCACATCACTAGTGAACCCTCTATTGATAGGCCCAAAGGAGCCTAAAAAACCCAAACGATCATATTTGCGAAGTATGCCACCACATACTTTTGTATATGATGTGTTTTATCCCCTCCAAGTTCCATATGCAATCGCATAAGCGAAATTCTATGACATATGACATCATCGCATGACATCCATCAAAACAATTTACGAATTCTTACATGATACTTGATTTCATTCCTTTGATTTGAGATTCTCCAAATGAAGGCAATCGACCTGATTTTCCACCGCATTTGGGACACATCTAAATGGATCACAACCCCCATTCTACCCGCAAGCCCATCCCAATATGAATGATGAGATGATCAACGTCTATTGCATCTACAGTGCACATGATACACCGTCCCGGGAAGTATATCCCTCTACGGACTAGACGATTGTCGGTTATTTATCTAATGCTGATTGTCATGAAAACATAGTGCTAGTGTAGGGCGTAGGTGTAGAAATTAATAATCTAATAATAATAAACTAACTAAAGAGATGTATAACTAATAATCTAACAATAATAAACTAATTAAAGAGAAACATACCTACGGTTTATTAGAGAAAGAGATATGGTGAAGATTACGGAGAAGAGACCATGGGCACATAACGGCTACATTGTTACTTTTGAGATGTCTTGAGGTACATGAGATAGCCTCTCATATATAGAGGGCAACCGTAATACAAACCTCATTTCCAACCAATATGGACTAAACTCGCAAACTCAACTAGACTCATAACACATCACATTTACTACTAACACACCATACCTAACATACTCTAATACCCCCTTTCAAGTTGGAGCATCCAAGATGTGGATGTCCAACTTGCCAACACATACATAAACAAATACAGTTTTACGCCATCGTCTCCCCCTGACTTGATATGGTCACAACGCAACAACTCACACCTAGGTGTCCAAGAACAACAATGTGGTGCAAGCACTTGCACTCACCAACAACTTGGTGTAACACTTTGCACTCAAATGGTCATGGTTGTGACGTTCCTAAACGTACACACCAGATCAATGTGCTCATCTAGAGACGTCGCACTACGTAACATACATATAAGGCTACAATGAATATAGATGATACAAAATAATGACCCGCATAAGCACAACAGAAACAAAACTAAAGGAAATCCATCGCAATATATATGAAAATAGAATTGAAATAAAAATCAATCAACTAATAAAATCCAAAGTATTGTCCTATCAATTACTGTATCTTAAAACCAATATAAGTAAACGTCCCTCATCTCTCCAAAATACCCGGAAATAATAAATCTCAACTTTCAAAGCCTCCTTCTAGATCTGGGTTCACGTATTTGAAAGTAGTATCTCCAATGTCCAAATCTACTCCAGCCCGGGGCCATCCCATTAAAAAATAACAACGGAGATGCCGGTTTAAGAGAACTCAATATGGGCCTCTCTAATATTAAGAAATCTGTATAGATGTTAGAAAAAAGTAATCATAAGATGATGGTAGTGATAAACAAAAGCAATATCATGACAGTATAGAAGACAATAAGAATAATCCACCACATAGCTCATATGTGAATCAATGAAGAACAATAAGTAATTGGGTTGAAAATATGACTTGTGTAGTTCATGTCTCTATCCTAGTCTTCAAGTGTGTTCATTCTTAATTATCTATATTAATGCATGTGTAACATGATTCATACATGGACATAAACATCATATGCAGTCCACCATTCCAACCGCTTACTTCCTTAGTTGGCTGTGGGCAGTGGCGGACGCATGTATGGGCGTCCGCCCGCATTGACTTTAAAAAAAAAAATAAAAAAAATAATTGTATTGTTTCCGGAAGAAGAGTGGGTAAAAAATTCTCTTGAATTTTGCTTTGGGTACTTCTGTTCGCACCCATGTCGTCTCTGAAAGTGCCCACGTCCTAAATCCCTTGAAGACCATTGATTGCTTCAGATCAATGATGGAGATAGTGTTTCAAGCCAACATTCCACATAATAGATCTTGAGATCATGGCACACCTATCAGACGGTAAATTTTTATTCCATGAGTCACTGATCTCCAAAAAATGGCCCTAAACTGGCGTTTGAGCGTGATGACTGACATATAATTCAAAGACCATTTTGGGGGGATCTGTGACACTTGGAATAAAAAGCCCAGCCATCGATAGGGTCATGATCTCAAGATCTCTTGTGTGACCTCCATCATCTGATCCGGCTTAATCAATGGTTATCAAGGGGTCTAGGACGTGGGCGCAAACAATGGTACCCCTTTTGCTTTTATTATAGAATAAAAGATTTCTATTTTGCAATAATGTGGGGTCCACTTTCTCGATCTTTTCGTAAGAAATTGAATAAAATCTGCAGCTAAAATTTAGCTGATTTTTTTTTCACCCACCATTGGAGCTAAAATCTGAAAGGACTAATTTATTTGCAATCCTTAAAATTCGAGATTCTTTCTTCTCAACTCAAGTTTTACATGACACAACCATTTGACTGTTTTGAATTTGACGAAGAAGATAGGTTTTAAGCCTAGTTTTTCACACAATAGATCTTGAGACTAGACTTGCCATCAAACACTAGTTTTCTCTACGTGGCACACATCCCAAAATGTACCCCTAATTTAGTGTGATGTATCCCTCATTGCTTTTTAGTCACTTTATTGAGATTTGTGTCACTTAAAATAAAAAAAATTGACTGTCGGATGGTACGCTTATGGTCTCAAGATCCTTTGTGTGGAAGATTGAAGTGAAAAACGAACTCCATCGTCTAAGTCAAATCAATCAATTGTTGATGATCAAAAGATCGTATAAAAAAGATTAAACGCAATGATCAAAAGATCATATGTAGGAAAGACCATCTAATCCGTCAGATTTGAAAGCCATGATCAAAAGATCCTATGTTGAAAAAAATGGCACAAAACACGATTTTTATGATAATATAAATTTTAATATCTTTTAAAATTATAAATATATATATAATTATATTTTTTTTAATCCCAACAATTTTTTCGAAAGTTATTCCGTAATGAATCGAAATTAAATCTAATTCATCTTGCGCCCCCTGCCTAGATGAAAATCATGGTTCTGCCATTGGCTGTGGGGTGGTACATAACTATCTGAATTATGGACTGGCAATCTTATTCATTTTAGGTTACTTGCCTCATTGAATCCGGCTTCTAGGCTTATAACGGTAACCTTATTTACGTAACTTATTAATATGCATGATTACATCTTATTAACTTTCTTTTCTCGTGACATATTCATAACATTAGACCCGTAGACTCATCGTTTACCCATGTCTCTTTATAGTTCTTTTTTCATTATTCATTAATCATGACTTTATGTCTTGTCTTGGTGTAAGATCTTCCCCCTTTTGACATGATCAAGCATATAACATCGATAAAACATATGCAATATTTCCTCTTGTTTAGTCCATGGTAAATTTCCTTAGTCCATTAACATTAGCCGTGGTAAACAATATTTCCCCTTGTTTAGTCCATGGTAACATTTCCCCTTTTGACATGATCAAGCATACTCATAAATCATGCTGAAAAACATCGATAAAACATATGCAATATTTTCTCTTGTTTAGTCCATGGTAAATTTCCTTAGTCCATTAACATTAACCTTAGATTCACATTCAATCCTAATCGTTCTAGGAGAGAGAAATTGATCTTAGTAATCATGCGAAACTTGCATATCATGGCATATCCTGTGCATATAAAAGAAGACATGCTAGGTAAAACATTGTATCACGACATAGGAGCAACTAGCAACAACTTTGAACTCATTAGATTGCATAAACATGATTAAATAACTCAAAACTAGCTTTCTGGACAAGTTCGATTGATTGAAAAGCAAACTTGATCGATCGAGTTCGTTCAAAAACAAAGTTCCAACTTTCTTGTCCCATTTGATTGATTGAATTGTAAACTCGATCAATCGAATTCACAGAGAAACAAATTCCTGTATTGCGGATTCCTGCACAGCTTCCTCTTTCGTGGCGAATAGAAATAGTTTCAATCCGAACTTGCATCAAAGGTCTTAAATTCAATCCCAAACAATATTACACATCATGAATCAAATCTAACTCTACTTTTGAAAATCCTGATAGACTTAAACGTACCCTAGCATGAATACTTATTTCTAGATATCAGGAAGTCTATGAAATTCCATTCCTCCAATTCGAATCGTCGATTGATGATGAAACGATCTTCTATATCTGATCCACAACTTCCGAACTTGATTCCTCAAACGATCTTGAAGTCCTCTCGCGTTCCTTGAATTCTCGATCCGAAATATCTAAGGTTTCTTCTAGTCTCCTTCTGTCTTCCTTTCTTTAGATCTCTCTACTTTCTCTCTCTAAAAGTTTTAAGCTCTAAAATTCTGTCAAGTCTATAAATTAGACATAATCTTTATAATACTTACGATTTCCTATTTAAGATATAATTCTAATTAAAATTTCGTACGGTCTTAATTGATTTTATGGGCCTCTATAATGCTAATGGACCTTACTAATGGGTCTTTGCTAATGATTCTAATGGGCGTTATTAATTAACACTTCTTAAAGGTCCATTAATTATTACTAATGGGAGTTATTAATGAACTTACTAATGGGCCTTTGCTCCCTTTCCGTTTCTTCTGTTACTGGACAATCTCTCTGTCCGAATCCAATGCTCTTGATCTTGATGTCCCCATCAATTCTCCCCGGGTGGGAGAACTCATCCCCGATGAGTTGTAGAACCCATGTATGGTACACACTTTAGATGCTCGGCTCCCAGCTTCCCTTTCCATGTTGTGAGGTATGCCTGATTTTTATCCGCATTGGTAGTGAAGTTTGGATACTTTAGAACATCCTCATTCAACCTTTTCTCATATGGCTCAGGTAGGGTGCGAGTTATGAATTGGTTAAATGGGCTTGGCTCGTTTGGTCGGGTAGCAAAGAATGAATCAAAAGACATAGTTGCAGGACTTGGAATAGGTTAAGATCTTCCACCACAACTATCAGATGAATGCCCTTTATTTAGAGGAAATCCTAGACTTCCATCATGACATCTTTTCGAGGTTGGGAGAACGTCCACATGCTCAGGACTATCATGAATTAACACACAATTGGTATTATTAAAATCATTAAATAAATTCATTATGTTAGTGACATTCGGTGTATTTTCAACATTCAATAAAATCAGATGGTCAATCCCATGCAAGTTAGTATGCTGACACATCCCTACCTACTCTAACGACCCCTGCGGTATGGACACACTACCACCACTCCCTTCGGGAATAGAAACTTTCCTAATGCAACCTACGGTTTTCATAGGAATTTTGTCCTCCTCATCACTTGGCATCTCAACAGGTTCGTACACTTCTTTTAACTCGTTGTCCTCTGTCCCCGCATGCTCTTGAATAATCAAGGTTTGAGCTTTACTGGGACATTGGGATGCAAAATGATTAAAGCCTTAGCACTTATAGCATTACTGCGGTACGCGCCTAGAACTCTCGATCAGTTGCCCTTTTTCCTTTGTCAATCTGAGGATTCATGGGTTTTGAGGATTGACTAGAGGCATTATTTGCCTTTTCTGGGGGATTAGATCGAGACTCAAACTTGGAGGATTTAGATCGATTATTACTGGGGGTGTCGAGATACCTCTCTAATTCTTCAACCCTAGAGAAACACTCCTCTAGATTAGTAACTGTGTAAGGAATGAGTTCTCTCTGTAATTCTAGGCGAAGGCCCATTCGGAATCAGGATAGAGTAACTCTTTCCGACTCATCCACATTAGCCTGAGACATCAAGTCTTCAAAGTTATCGATGTATTCCGTGACCAGAGAATTCCCTTGGCACAATGACTGCCGCTGATCGAGAATACGTTCATCGTAGGATAGAGGAACATATCTCTCGTTCAATTGAAACATATTTCTACTCCCAACCAAAGAAGTCTAGCTTGACCTTGGCAAATCGGGCTTTACACTCTTTCGACATGGCGTACCACTCGAAATAGTTTTTCATGCCGGAGACCCATTTGAGAAAGACTTTATGTTGTCTTTTCCTGTCAAAAGTAGGGGCATCCATTTTCACAGATTTCATGACTTTATCATCCTGATCGGTTTGGACTTTTCGACGATGATGACCTTCCCTCCTACGGTCATTGGTGTTGACTCTATTGTGACTTTCAACGATGAGCTCATTGATCCCTTCAACACAAGTTTCTAAAGTCTCATGCTGGAATTGTTGATCACGCAACTGTTGTTGCACTTGATCGTGTTGTTCAGCCATCTGGGCTTGAAGGGTGGTTTGAGTCGTGGTCAACTTGGATGCAAGATCTCTAAGAAGGGCTTCTAGTTTACTGGAATCCATGACGATGTAACACAAATCTGAAATAAACCCTAGAACCTATATGAACACTGACAACTCTAAATTAAAATTGTTCTCTGATGCCAAATCTGATGCGGGACAAACACTAAAAGCCTAATTATGCAAGTTTGAGATTAACCTCAGATTAAATTGCATAACGAAAATATTCGATATCGCCCAACACATAAAATAATTTAATGAATTCAATAAAACAACTAGGTTAATTCAATTGTAGCGCTCACATGCATCGATATTCCCGATCTAGAAAAACGGATCCGATGAAGGATTCGAGTTTCGATCTAGTTTAGGGCATTAATCGACAATTATGGTGTCGTCTCTTAACTCTCCTAAGGTTTGGGAAAACGAAGGCTCAAGGGATTAAATTAATAAAAAAAAGGGGTAGATCAAAAGATTTAAACTAACAATATTTTACCTTTTTTTTTTGGGAATTTATCATAGCAAGGGAAGATATTATCAAATGATAAATAAAGAAAATGATAGAATAGAAAGATAGAGGTCCATGACTTCACACCAAGAATTTTGAGGCTTCTCACCAATGCTGTACGTGGGCTTCGCACCAAGTCGCATGAGAAATGAAGGTTCACTCCTCAGGTATTGAAAGATTCGCTCATTCGATCGAAAACTCCTCACAAGTCTTCTAGGGTTTGCACAAAAGCAAGCTCTCAAATTTTCATTCAATAATCAACTGCCAATAATGTCGTTTACAAGCCTTTAAACCTTTAAATAGGCTAACCAAACCCTAACACGGAATTAGAAGAATCCTAAAGCAAATAAAACACTAAAAAGAAAATATTGACCAAAATAACAAAATTTGCGCCATCGATCAATCGATTGATCGATCGATTCCAGAGTTGATCGATCGACTGAGAAATTAATTAAATTGCTCTATGCCATAGACTTAAATCGATCGATCGAAAATTCCGACTCGATCGATCAACTGAGAAACATAATTGCGCTTCTGAATATTTGTTCACTGTCCACAATCGATCGATCGAAGGTTGGGATCGATCGATCGATCGATTGAGTGTCTCTTCAGTCCTTCGAATTTGAGCTCTTAATCACTTTCATGCTCTTCTTTTTCTTTTCGGCTCCCTTTTCGTCTCGTCTGCTGCTGGACACTCTCTCAACTCGAATCCAATGCTCTTGATCTTGATGTCCCCATTAGGTGCGCTTAGGATAAGAGTTACGACTCTTACCTAAGTATACAATTTGGAATTACGCGTTACGACACGTATGCAATTCCTTGTGTATTTGGAGATAATTAAGCTACGTGGGTACAACCTCTCGCTTAACTCTTAGTATGCTCGGATTACAACCACAAACCTGATAACTCGTATGGGTTGCAATCATGAATCTAAAGAATGGTTCCAGACTTCGACACCCAAAATACTCATCTACAACGACTCATAACCATCAAGTTTATTAGATCTAAATCATGCCCCGAAATTAGAGTTTCCCTCATGGTTCCGGTCATCACTCCCTCAAATGTAGGGTTTGGATCTCATTCTCGAAATCAAAAATTCTTTTATGATGTTGGCAAAATTCAATTTCTTGATATACAAATAATTGGGTCGTCCTCGCTTAGGCCATCACTACGTGGGCAGTTCCTACTTAGGCCGTCACTGCTTAGGCCATCCTTGCATAGGTCTCCCTACTTAGGCCGTCCCTGCGTGGGCCATCCCCGATTAGGTCGTCCATGTGTGGGTCGTCCCTGTGTGGGCTGTCCCTGCGGGGGCCTTCCTTGCGTGGGTTGTCCATGTGTGGGCCAAATCTCATAGAGTGAATTTATTAGATGTTGACCAAATCTCGTAATTTTGGTCAAATCCAACGGTGAACTGGTTGCCTTTTGATCAAATGATCATAATACAAAATCATAACGAGATCCAACAGTAGATTTATTATATTTTGACTAAATCTTATGATTTTGATCAAATCCAATGGTGAACTCGTTGAATTTTGGTCAAAACGATCATAATACTAGATCGTAACGAGATCTTACGGTGGACTTATTACATGTTGACCAAATCTCGTAATTTTGGTCAAATCCAATGGTGACCTCATTGACTTTTGGTTAAACGATCATAATACGAAATCGTAATGAGATCCAACGGTGGAATTGTTACATGTTGACCAAATCTTATAATTTTGGTCACATCTAGGGGTGGGCTCGTTTACTTTTAGTAAAGCGATCGTAATACGAGACCGTAATAAGATCCAACAGTGGATTTATCATGTATTGATTAAATCTCATGATTTTGATCAAATCCAATGGTGGATTCATTAACTTTACGTTAAATGATCGTATTACAAGATCATTACAAGATCTAATGGTGAAATCATCACAAAATAACTTATGATGATCAAATCCTAAGAAATTTGATGATATCTGACCTGTGATTAGATACCTCAAAACCAGAAGTGCTAATTCTTTGGATGACCAGACATCAGAAAATGGACTCAGTGTTTGAATTCGTCTTCCAGATAGGTGAGTAAGAATTCATTATGAGACTCATCCACGAACTCCTCATACCCATATTTGACCATGCCTATCGATTGGATGGGTCTAACTTCCGGAGAAGGGGCTCTCTCATCCGATGTCCTCTATTTCACATCGCTCGAGTCTTTGACGAAGAGAGCATACTGCGCGTCCATCTCGTACCATGAAGACGAAAATGTTAATGAAGATTTAGATTTAGGATTTATTTTGTTTATTTCAGAGATGTAATTATTTTACTTTTCTTTAGTAGCTTTTAATCAAAGGTATTCAATGTTAATGTAATTAACGGGGTTCGATTGCGATACTCGGAAGTGTAAAGTCCACCATTTTCAATAAAACCCTCTCCTAGCGAGGGGAAATTTGTTATGATTGATTTATATTTTCTGCAAATTTGTTGTTTACATATATATTGTCGGCTGCTATAATGTCTTCAGCTATAATTTTTTACTTATACCGATAGGCAAATTAATGAAGTCAAGTAAAAGTATTTTTCTGCATGCTTGATGCAAATTGATTTGCATGTAACCTCTTGGTTTATTCTTGAGCGTTCAGAACCTCCATGCTGACTAGTGCAATGCTCATATAATTACATCATCTCTACTATAATTTTAATCACATTAACTTGTTTCCAGATTACTAACAACTTTAAAACAAAAGAAGATAATAAAAAATAAATGTAAAAGAAATAAAGTTCCGTGTCAGAGCATCTGGGGGCAATGTACACCAAATCTAGGATCGGGTCTAGTCTATAATTTCAACAAGTCATGTGCAAACTTGGTGTGTATGTATAGCCTTAATAAATATAATGTTATAATATATCATGTTCATTGAAAATTTTGGTTATATTTTCCGGTAGGATAGTAGAGATCAAAAGGCTTGGGCCTGTAGCACAATCGAAGGCTAAAAATATTGCAACCTCGAGATCGCAGGTTCAAACCCAGCTTACCTGTCAATGATAGTGGTGTTTAAATCATTGATTTCATGTGCAGAACAGCCATCTCTCTTTTGATTCAATAAATCAAAACTTAGTGAGTTGTACATGCCCGAGAACATCACATCATCATTTCATCACCTGATTAGATAGCAACCCAACAGCTTTCCAATTTTTTTTCTAGTACTATCTCATATCTGAATGAAACACTATAAGTTATATATCATTACTCAGTTTGTTTTTTAATATTTTTCAGGTCCAGTTATTAATATATTTCATGCTGAAATATTCAATGGAGATTTTACTTTCTGAGTCGAGTGTCATTACCACATTCTACTTTAATTGGTCAACGGGTTCAGTGGCAATTTTTCTTGCATTCCTCGGTCTGACTGTTCTTCCAGTAAATATCTTTGTTGGAAGCTACGTTACCAACATGTTTGAAGACAGGTAATTTTTAGAGATAATCCATAATGCTTATCTATTTTTCAGTAAGAGTAGCAATTTTGTTATTATAAATTTTTAGGGTCAAGCCATCCTTCTAATAACACTCTTCCATAAAATGGGCTACAAAGTTTCATATTTTAACTTGATTCTCTATGTTAAGGTTTGCATCCTCTACACTTTTCTCGCAAAAATTTCTGTTGAAATATTACATAAACCCTTTGTAAGTGGATTTTTTTGAGCTTGCTGCTGCAAAACATTTTTAAAAGCAAAAAATTACTAGTTCTTTAGGTTTTGGAAATACCCATCATACTCATTCCTGTTGCAAACCATTTAAATCCCTACTGTTCCTTTGAAACTCTCTCCCTCTCTCACACCTCCAAATCCAAACTAATTTCTGCAACTAACACACTCTCTCTCAGCTGATGCCATAAGTTCAATCCCTGTTTGTTTGCCGATGGTAATTTGGGATTCAACAATGGGGAAGCAGAAGTGAATGGCAGACCCTTCTTCTTCGGGCACTGCCCTGCAATGAGCAGAAGCCCCCAAAGTAACCTCCCACCACGAAAGTACCACTCCAAGTCCTAATCCTATGCCCCCCCCCACCCACCTACACACACACACACACACACACTTCTAAACCCACTCTTAAACTTGGCTCAAGAGACATTATGATATCTGCATAAAGCTCAATGGGGTTATTTTCTTATCCCATAGCTTGAATTTATAAGCTGCAATCTCTTTATCCTTATTTTGGATACACTAGGTATATATTTTTTGTAATTGCTTCTGTGGAGATTTTAGTTTTTCCCCATTCACGTTCAGTAAGGCATAAATTGTTGGAGCTTTGGGATTAAACACTTCCACATTGGGTTAGACGCTTCCACATAAATTGAAGAAGGTTTTGCAATTTTTTTTATTGCAACTAATCATGTAACTTGCAATGGAGAATTTTTCAGTGGTGAATTGCAACAGCAGATTTTGAACTGAAACTAGTTGGACCCTAAGAGAAGCCAATGGTGTATTTAGACTAATTCCAGTCCAGATTGACATGGTCAAGCTATGCCCATTGTTCTTTACCTTATTTTAGTACCCTTTACACTAATTCTACAACTATGCTACTAACATTTACTGCAATGCAGTATAAAGTTACAGTTATACCTTTCCCTTTGCACAATTATGCATCAGTGCACTTTGGAGATAAGATCAAGTGCGCTATAGGTCACTAGGAGATTAACGATGGGTATCACATGTTGCACTTTGCGTTGTTAGATAAAATTGACAATGCACACATTTTGTTAATGAAGTTGTTTGATTAACGATGTGTATCATGAAAAGAT
This sequence comes from Chloranthus sessilifolius, assembly GCA_021018995.1. Classification (NCBI taxonomy): domain Eukaryota; kingdom Viridiplantae; phylum Streptophyta; class Magnoliopsida; order Chloranthales; family Chloranthaceae; genus Chloranthus; species Chloranthus sessilifolius. The sequence continues at coordinate 34,407,330 of CM037589.1, forward strand.
TTTGAGGCTTAGTTTCAAGTCTGGAACAAAATTGTAGTAAAGAGCTACAGTTCCAACTTCCAAGTTCGTGTTCATCATAATAGAATGTTTTGTTGCCTATTCACAATTAATGGTTCCACAATTAGGGGTGCCAATGACCCAATGGGCTTGGTAGCCTGGCCCAGCCCGCTAGGCCAGGCCCGAGTTAAGGAGGGTTCAGGCTTGACATAAAGCCCATCGGCCGGGCTTGGGCTATCACTTTAAGCCCAAAAGTTCAATGGGCCAGGCTTGAGCTTAAGCCCCTAAGCCCGTTGGGCTCTCATATATGATACGTATATTGAGTTTCACTTGTAATATTTTAGAAAAAATCCTTAAAGAACTATAGATTTTCAAATTTTAATCTCTATACGTTCAAGCCGGGCTTGGGATTACCCACAAGCCTGGCCCATTGCCACCCCTATCCCCAATCCTCATTGAAGCCTTTGTACAATTAGTAATTCCACATTGAAGTCTTGACAACAACTAACTCGTGTACGGTTTTAAAAACAAGATTAACATCTGTGGATTTAGTTCAATTGGTCATTGTTTATAGCCCCATGGATACTAATTTTTAAGGGGGATTATGAAATCCCATTAACTTTTTAAAGGCAATGTATGAAATATCCCCAAATCTATATGGTTGAAGTATATATTATTTTTAGACCTAATTAGTGCAGTTCATACTCCTGAGTCCTGATGGACACCATTTCTAAAACAATTCTGGTGGATGATTTTCAGGCAAATTTTACTAGCATCAGAAATCATGGTTTGCATAGGTATAGTCCTAAGCTTCCATGTCGCAATACCGTACTCTGTTCCACAATATGTCTTGTCAGCACTTGTCACATTTGTATCAGCAGAAGTTCTTGAAGGTAAGATACGATGCATTATAATAGTATGAATAGAAGTTGTCAAGATCATTTAATTCTATCGTTATGCAATTGAGCATGTTCCACGTGGCACCCATCGAGGGGATCGGGTGCCACGCCAACTTGCCGAAGGACGATCAGGTACATAAAAAAATAGGATGTATATCAACAGTCCAAAAGGAAGTCAATGGTGCAAAGTTTCAATTCACCAGGTAGGGGTAGGCGGTAGACAAAATTTGACCAGGTTTTTGGAAGGGAAAAGGTCCCCAAAACATATATATATATATATATATATATATATATATATATATATATATATATATATATATATATATATATATATATAGTACCTCTATTCCCGCCTCCTAGATTACTGGTGGGCGCTTACAGTAAAACCCTTTTGGCTGACTTAAATCAGACGATTGTGATCATTTTTCAAGATCAATTGACACAATTGATCTTGAGACCGTGAGCGTGCCATCAAACTGTCAAGTTTCTAATTCAACGCGGAGATCCCAAAATGTGGCCCTGAAATCACATTTGAGCGTGATACATTCCATGTGACTTTAGGGCATGTTTTGTGATTTGTGCCACGTGGAATCATAAACTTGACCATCTGATGGCACGCCCATGCAAGGGTCAAAATACCGGAAATCCGGTACGTATCGTCCTGACCTCCATGACGATACGTACCGGGTATCGTCCGATACATTCAATGTATCGGCGATACATTGAATGTATCGGTTTGATACATTCAAAAAACCGGTTTTTTGAAAAAAAATCCCAAAAAAATTTCAGAAAATCTCAAAAAATCTGAAAAATTATATTTATTTATTTTGTATTTATTTCAACTATTTTTGCTTTTATTTTTTACTTATTTGATGCATTATTTAGATGAATATATAAGTAAGATGCCTATTTTGTAACTTAACCCAAGTCACATGCCTATTTTGTAACTTATTTTTGACTTAAGATCACATTTTTGACTTAATGTAATAGATCTTCTAACATTATGTTCGACCAGCTGATCACATGCCTATTTTATCAACAATATTTCATAATTTGATCGACGCAGATCGCAACTAAATTACAATGTATATTGACAAAAATAAATTATATATTGTAAAAAATAATAGCTATGTTGATAAAAATAAATTTAATTGTACATGGAAAACTTACTTTAGAGCCACATTGAATTTCGTGGTGGTTCTTGGCCCTCATGATCATCGTCATCATCGGCGCGCGAGCTTTCCGGCCTTTGCCTATAATGTTGCCCATATTGATACCCATGATTATATGTGCCCCCTTGAACCGAGGTCAGAAAAATGGCTCATGGCTCAAAGTAGCACGTAAGGGCAGTCCTCCAAAAATCACCAACGAAGTCATATGGCACCGTAAGTTTGTTGTATGTAGTATGGGTTACTAGTTCTGTCAATCTTCGATATTTTGCAAACCTAATCCCCGCTAGAAGTCATATAACCCATATCCGTATCATCTTGTGGTGGTGGTGGTGGTGTTTGATATGATCCCGCGCCCTCTTCCTTCAACCCCTCCCATTCTAAATGTAGGAGTGTCGAATCGTGTTAATCGCACGAGTCATCGTCTCATGCCGCCATATCTCTATAAGGATCAGAGGTACCAGCATCCTCCCCTCCACCACTAGTGCCAACGTCCCCTCCACCATCATGCCCTCCACCATCATCCTCACCACTCCCATCATCACTACCGGACTGCGTTTCGTCATCAGATCCAACCACTGAATGACGATTCAATCTTCTTTTCCGCCTCGGTGGTTGGGAAGCTTCTTTCTCGCTACTCTTTCAAGATTGTCCACCATTCAAGATTTCTCACTATCCAAGACTGGCTCTTCTCTCTCTTCGATCCATTCATTCAAAGGGTCATCCTCCTCGAATATATAATCCAACTGGATGGGATCAAAATAATTACCGTCTGCAAGGTAGAATATGATAGATGAATTAGTATAATATGTAAGTAAGACTTCATATAATTGAGGATCTAAGAGTTCATGTAATTGCTTACCACTTTGGTCTTCTCAGATATTCACCCTTAATCGTGATGTTGTAGTGGCGAGACTAACTTTTCCAATCGGTCCATAGTTAGTCTATTCCTTGTCTTAGTATGAATGAGAGAGAAAGTGCTCCAATTTCGCTCGCAGTTGGATGAGAAACACGTTTGCGACAATACCCTCATTGTTACCCGCCTCAATATCGGACCATCACCTCCATAATGCATCCACCAATCAGCGGGTTTGTCGTGTTTAATTTGGGATTATGCCAGGGTCCCCAAATGACCCATGTCTCTTGCGAAACATGTCAATCTATAAAGATGAAACACAGTAAGGCACATATCAATAAATAGATGATAATATCACATGACATTTGACTTATTACTTATAAGGTATAATACTATGATCACTCACATCTCTTATGGCTTGGCCTTGGTCCACCAACTCAGGGAGCATTCTTTGGATTACATTGAGCAAACCGGTATACACTTCATCAGTGTCACTCACCGAGCGTCACAGATATCGAAGGTCGGATTCAAGTAGTGTGCTACACATCAAATATGAGTAATTTCATCAGTATATGAAAATAATGAATAAATAAATAAAAATCACTACATAATTGTGCAACATGTTATACCTGCTGCATGCAAGTACTGGTGAAATTGTGTATCCCACCTCTTGTCGATAATCGCCCAGTATCGTTTATATTTTGTAGGGCATTTGGTTTTTATAGCCAATTTTGCCTTATCCATTGACTCATAAACGCATTCATCGTTGGTTTGTCATCACCGTCAACCAATCTCAACACTTGCACCTATGGGGTAGTGACGGCGATCAGGTGGTCGACATCTGCCCAAAATCGGTCGTAGATCGTCAAGAACTTAAGGTAAGCTAGTCTCTTCGCCGTGGGAGTCCTATTTCATGTTAATTCCATTCTTCCGACGACACCATGCTTTTCAGCTCACGCCTATATCTAGCCAAACTCTGTAGGGCTAAGAACTGTGTTGCAAAACGTGTAATCGCAGGTCGGAGCAACTCATTGTTCGTGAAGGCTCTCATTAAATTTACCAGCTTGTCACTGTTGTACAGGTAGGAAGTAATCGTTCTTCCCTTTTGAATAGTTGCTCGCTGCTTCTCTTTCCCAAATCCTCAAGAATGAGGTCCACGCAATGTGCGGCTACACGGGTCCAAAGACAGTGACGCTCTTCGCCATTAGTTTTAATCCTGACTTTGTAGTTTGCCGTATTGCTTACCACTGACAACCCGCCGCTTCTCCAACCTCATGAACTACCATATCCATTAGTTTAAAGAGGTAGTCAGTAGTCTTTACGTGTCTAGAAGCATCAACTGATTTCAAAAATCTCATCCGGTCATCGTAAACCAAAAAGTTTATCAAACTCTTATTTGTGGGACCAGTCCATCCATCGCCCATAATTGTGCAACCTCTCTCATCCCATACATCCTCAAAGCTTTGTACATAGGCAGTTATCTCATCGTACTCATCTGTTAGTAAGGGCCCAGATATCTCGTATGGAGAAGGCTTTTTAACTCCTGGACCAACTTCTGCACTTATATCAATCATGCTTTTGAAATACGGCAAGTCTGCTGCTTGGCTCGGAATGTGGTTGTATATAAAAAACTTGGCAATGAATTTTCCAAGCTTCTTCCCCATTTTTGTAAGTGAGATTGCACTCAATTTGGTTTGTTTGGAGCTTTCAGTGCGATACATGAATGGATCCATGGGGGCTGTAGTACGACCTCTAGTAGACTGCCTATAATCCCTCCCAAATGCTGACCTACGCAACCCGGTAGTCTGCTCAACATCCTCATCATCCTCAACATGTGGCCTATGACTAGATCCACCACCGGTAGCAGGCATGGATGGGCCCCTCAACCTGGACCGAAACCGATAATCGGCTTCTTCCTGATCTCGCCGCTGTTGTGCTTCTCTGGCACTCTCTCTCATAGCTCTCGCTATCTGCTCATCCTCATCCTCATCCTCATCCTCATCCTCATCATCCTCAGGTGCAGCTGATGTAAACTCTGGATCTGGCCTCCTGATTCTCTCATACATTTCCCTATTACGATCGGCTTCAACTTTTTTCTTTTCCTTTGCCGCTTGTAAACTAGCTCTGATATTTTCTTTTACCTCTCTGGATACACTGGGACACCCTCTTGTCTCTCCCTTTACATGAGCTAGATGCTCCGTTAACCGTGTGATACCTCCTCCCAGCAGTTTTTTTTCACAAAGCTTACATTGTATCTGGAGTCTATTACCATCTATCATTGCATCAGATTGCCATTACTGGATCTTATTTATTTATTTCACCTGCATGAATGAGCAAACGATTGCATTAAAGTAAACATCTAATTTACACTTGAAAATGAAATTTATTTTTTAATTATTGCTATTTTAAAAATATTAAATTATATTTTATTAAATTTATTTGATATTATTCTAATTTTTATAAAATTTAGATTACATTTGAATTTTTATTTTATATTATTCTAATTTTTAAAAGATTAGATTATATTTTATCAAATTTATTTGATATTATTATAATTTTTGAATATTTATTTGATATTATTTTAATTTATGAATATTTATTTGATATTATTATAATTTATGAATGTTTATTTGATATTATTATAATTTTTGAATGTTTATTTCATATTATTTTAATTTTTGAATATTTATTTGATATTATTATAATTTTTAAAAATTTATTTGAAATTTATTCCATATTATTCTAATATTTTATGGGACATATCCCATAATATTAATTATTTTAATTATATGTAACAATCACATATAATCAATATGGGTCACATATAATTAAATTTATTATACCCATAAATTTAATTATATGTGACCCATATTAATTTTAAGTTTAAATTATATGTGACTCATATTGACCCCATTATTTTATTAATTATATGTGACCCATATTGATTACATGTGACCCTTAATTATAATTATTTATATTATTTTTGACCCATCAATTTAAATATTTTAAATGGGATCACATATAATTATTTTTGACCCATCATATTATTTTTGACCCATTATTTATATTATTTTTAATTAATTTAAATATTTTAAATATTTTAAATTATTTTTCCCCTCTTCTTAATTTAAATAATTTAATTATTTTAAATATTTTAAATAATTTTAAATAATTTAAATAATTTAAATAATTATAATAATTAATATTATAAGTAAATGATAAAATTTAAAGGTAGATCTACCTAATTTAAGGGTAGATCTACACTTATATAAGGTAGATCTACCCTTAAATAAGGTAGATCTACACTTAAATAAGGTAGATCTACACTTATTTAAGGTAGATCTACCCTTAAATTAGGTAGATCTACCTTATTTTAGTATTTAAAATGAAATAAAATGATGGTAAAATGATAAACACGTACCTTCCACGTTGATCCCGTGATTTTTTGTGCGATTTGGCGCCGATTTAGGGTGCAAATAACCCAAAAATGAGAGGAAGAAGAAGGAAGAAGAGAGGAAGAAGAAAGGAAGAAAATGGGGAAAAAAAAAGGGAAACCCGACCCTTTAGTTGGGTCAAAGGGTGGGGCCCACCGATAATTTCATCCTTTTTTTATTTTTTACTTTTTAGTCAAATTATCGTCCGATACGGACGATATTTTGTCCGTATCGGACGATAATTTATCTATTTTATATAGGGTACGATACATATCCTATGTATCGTACCGCTGACCTCCAAAACCGATACGTATCGGTATCGGACGATATTTTGACCCATGCGCCCATGATCTCAAGATCCATTGTGTCGAAGATTGGCATGAAAAAAAGAGCACGATCGTCTGATTTAAGGTGGTCAACAAGTTTTTGTGTAGGCGCCCATCAGTAATCTGGTGGGCGGGAATAGAGGTATCTATATATATATATATATATATATATATATATATATATATATATATATATACACACACACACACATCAAGGATCACCCCTTGATTTGTTTTTTGGATTTATAATTTTTACTTCAGACTTTCAAGCTATAATATTGTTGGAAGTCGAACCCACTTTTGGTCAGTTAATCCATCTCACTCTTCCACATGTTCTTCACCGTTAGCAACCTAACTGGAAATTCATTGATCACGACTTTCTCCTTCCCATTTCCAGTTAATGTAAATCTTATTCCTGTGAACCATCACTGGAGAACCCTTGTCTTGTTATTCTGGAGTGAACACCTTTGCCATTTGTGGGGCTGGTAAATCTAGAGTGAACACCTGTGCCATTTGTGAGATGTCATCATCATCATCAACACCTTGTTCCATCTAGTTGGATTCAACTTTGCGAGTCTAATTTTTCTCCACTATTTTATTCAGGGCTGAATTCTTTGTTACTCTGACATCCTTCTTACCGTTTCTTAAATACTGTGAGGCTTTTTAATTTGTGTTTCTTATTATGCTACAAATAAACTTGGTTTCTTTCTCTATTTACTTGAATACTGATAGGCTTAAAATTCGTGTTTCGTAGTGGGCTACACAGAAGCTTTGTTTCTCTCTGTATTTCAGTTGCAAATCTATCCTTACTGCTAATGGTTTCTCTCATTATGTATTTTTCCTGGTACTTTATATGTAAGGGTTGGCTTTTCTCATTTGCTCCATAAATTTATAATTGTTTACATCTCTTCTGTGCTAACATTGATGGGGATAACTTTCCTGAAATGAAAGTCATCCCTTTGAACTCTGATATGGAGCAAGTATACAAGTAGTTTCTAAATGTTCAGATTTCTGTTAAATCTTTTCATTTTAATAAGTTCTATAATTAGATAACAATGACGTACATTGGTGCAAAAAACCTGAAGCAAAAGGAAATTCATACTAGAACACGAGTTTTTCCACGATAACTCATGGATGAGCAAATCCTGAAGGTTTAATTATCCATCTTTCTAATGATTGTGATTGATAGTTTATGTAGTGGTATAAGGAATTGAATTAGGTGGACAGACATATGCAGCACCTATGTTTTCATCAAATATTGTATCCCGTGTTACCCTTAGTCCTTAATTCAGATGTTCAGGTGGCAAGTCAAATACACAGGCTATTTTTGTTCTGTTCCATGACACAATCACCAATAGAGATCTCCAGATAGCAGGTCAATATGTAGATAAGAAAATGACATTATCATTTTGACCAGAGGCTTATAACCATCTGACCAAAGTACTTTTGTGCATAAATGTGAACCATTGCACAGATATTGTCTAACAGTCCTTATGAAGGCTCTAGGTGGTGATAATTAAGATGTCAATCAGTGTGATTTTTTGGCTGAATCCCATGTACAACACAATTGTCCACATGTATGTTTTAGATTAATCATCATCATCATGGCAGCCTTATCCCATCTATTTGGGGTCAGCTTTGTGAGTCCTATTTCTCCCCTCGTTTGTGATCAATGCTAAGCTCTCTGTAACTTTGCAAGTGGACCCAAGTGGTACTTTGTAAGGCATTGCGTCATTTGTTCCCTCATCTCATTTGGATCCCCTTTTCACCACTATATTTTTCAGTCACTCGTTTTCCCTTTGGAGGTTGTTATTTTGTCTCCATTTAATTTCCACCATTTTATTTTTGGGAGATATTTTCTCGTCTTGTTAGCCACTTGGCTCTTGATAAGAACGTCTAAAACTATAAATCTATGTTGCATCTAAAGCTCCCTCTTGAGATGCCCTTACAATCCTTGCAGTTTTTGCCCACTGTCTTTGTGTCAGTAAGAAATTACCTTTGAGTTCAATTTGTTCCACTGTTGAAAGTTAGAAGACACTTGTTTATTCTTGAAAAAAGCATCTGCTATTATCAGGTCAAGAGCTGCTGACAAATCAAGGATAGCTCCCCCATCTCATTCCTGTCAGCAAAATTATATCCTTCATGCATCCTTTCATATCTGTTTCCCATCCTCCTTATGTATCTATTAAAGTCACGTGCAATGATTACGCTTTCACATATGGTATGCCTTGTACTAGTTCATCCATCGATTGCTAAAATTCTCCTTTCATGTTTTCTCATAGTCCAACTTTTGCATAGGCACTAATAGCATTTAATATATTCTGTTACTTCCATGATCTTATCCTTCAAATCTCTATCCACTACAATGCCTACCCCAGTGTGAGAGTTACTCTTCCCTTAGTAGAAAAGTTGAACCTCTTTCAGGTCCTTAGCCTTCTTCCCTTTCCACTTTGTCTCTTGCAGGCACATGCACTTTAAGCTAACTTCTCCTCATGATAACTATCAATTCGCCGCTCTTCCCAGTTAATGTACCTACATTCCATGAAGTCATACATATCTTCTAGACCTTTGTCCACACACATCTATGTTGATTTTGGAGTTCAACCTACTGTTCGCAACAATTTGATCTCGTTGCTTATCGCCGCTTATAGGGAACGCCCTAGCCAACCTTGCCTATTTCTCATTACAACCGGATTACGTTATTTACACAGGACACCCTAGCCAATCCTTGCATGTTTCTCACAACAACCGGGCTCCATCGTAGCATGTCCATTAATGGAAACACCCTAACCAACCCTTGCCTACTTCTCACTACAATTAGGTTATGTTGTAGTGCGTCACTTATAGAGGACACCCTACTGAACGTTGCCTATTTCTCACTATAACCGGGATCTGTTATAGAGCATCGCTTAAAACAGAGGCTGCCTTGTAGTGTCCGTTTTAGTGCGTCGCTATCAGGGGACATTGCAAAACATGTATCTTGTAATAGGTCTTGTCATAGGGATTTAACAGGGTTTTTTTAAGTCTGGCAGCCAACCTAATCCTAAGCCTCCTTTCTCATCCGGGGTTTTGGATTGATGACTGTTTCATTGCCAATTATGTAGCATTGTCATATCAAGAGTTCCTGGTCTATTGGCTGAGCAATGTCGAGCCTTTTTGTTTTCTTAAAAATAACACAACCATTTTATTGACCTATTCAGGTGTCAACCTATCACTTCTATCACGGGTTATGTCATCAAGGCTTGCCCGTGGGACCTATAATGGTGGACTTCTTTCGACAGAAGCTGGAACCTTGGCTCGAGTAATTGCAGATGGCACCATAACATTGGCCGGCTACTTAGGTGAAGATAAACTCCTCAATATTACCTTACTTCCTTCTCTCCTAATTTGTATCTCCTCTATTGCTGCCACCTTCTTTACTTACAATTCTCTCTTTTGATTAGGGTTTCATTAAAATTGTCTCCATGTGTTTTATTTTTTATTGTATTAATTATTGTTGTACAGTAGATGAAATTGGCTATTCTATTGAGTCATCTTCAGTTACTATCATGGATCAAAATATCGTCCGATACCGATACGTATCGGTATTGGACGTGAACGATACATTGAATGTATCGCTCGATACGGACCGGTACCGATACGTACCGGTTTTCCGGCATTTTGATCCATGGTTACTATAGCCTTCTCAATGTGGTTTCTATTTAAAATGGTAGGGTAAGAAAAGAATGCTCATGAGTGCCATCAAACCAGCAATGGTGCACTAAAAGCTTCTAAGATTGCCTGGGCCAGAGTAGTACTACCCCCCCCCCCCCCCCCCCAAAAAAAAGTGACAAAAATCATGAAAAAAGAAACGAAAAGAATGTGCGTATAGTAGATTTGAGCTTCATTGGAGTCTTCAAACATGGATCCTCATAGTAAGGTTATGGTTAGGTACTTAGGCTTCTGTAAGTATTTGTCAATAGACAAGTGGGATTTTATTAGGGCTGTCAATGGGTGGGGATGGCTCCAAATAATGGCTGCCTGACAGGTCATATCCCTGGCTAAACTAGACAGTGCAACTTGATTTCACCTGGCCAACAGCTCAAAGCGTATATTGCAGCTAACCCAAAAATCAGGCTAGGTCCGTCTGTTCAAGATCCCTGAGCCTGTTTTATATATATATATATATATATATATATATATATATATATATATATATATATATATATAAAATATCAGGTTGGGTTGTGCCGATTTTTTCTTGGTCGTACCCCCAACCATAGTATCCAAGTCGGGGTTGTAGAATAAATCAGTTTGAAAAAATTCGAAAAAATCTGGCAAAGTTCTTCAAATTTGGGAAAAAATATACTATAAAATATATTTATAAAAATTTATAAACATATATATATATATATATATATATATATATATATATATATATATATATATATATATTGACCAAATTCAAGAAAAAGCCAGGAAAAAGTCAAAATTCGCATATAATTCAGGAACTTCTCGAATTATTCGGAATTTCACAAATAATTTGGATTTTTTTCATTTTTTCTAAAAATTGTGAATTATTCATGACTTTATAAAAAAGTTGGCGAATTTGGTCACTATGCCCCCAACCCGGCCTTTGAGTTGATCCAATCCAAAGTACTGGTCGGATGCTTCATGCTTGAGCACCAGGTGACTTGGTAAGGGGATTACTTTATGGGGCATGTATCATGTGGTTTTTTCATGTGCGCTGTTTGATTTTAAGACCATGATCTAAAGATGAATAGCACTGAAGATTGAGACAAAAAAAAAAATCACATCTCTGTTTGATTTTTTGTGTCCATCTTTCAGAGCATAGATCTTTAGATCATGGCCTTTAAAACATATGACATGCATGGTAAAAGGAAAGGTAGCCCATTTACGAAGTCACTTGAAGCTAAGGGCGCTTACTTAATACCATCTAAGGGAACTTGAGCAACTGTGTGTGTGTGTGTGTGTGTGTGTGTGTGTGTGTGTGTGTGTGTGTGTGTGTGTGTGACCTCAGTAATCCAATAGGCGCCGACATAGGTAGTAGGTACCCAGAAATTTTTCTTGCAAAAGGCTCTGTTTCTGTGTGAAGTGCCCAATTTCTGTGTGCAAGTAGGTGCCCTCTTTTGAGATAATGTTTCTACTTTATTGGGGCAGTGTATGGGTGGACAATGTGGTCTGCACTCTGGAGGACAGATTTTATGCAGACAAAGTGCAGACAGCTGATGTGGCCCGATCCAATTGATTGCAAGTGTAGTGGGGCTCAATTAATTCAGGTAGTGCAGCCAGTCACGTCAACCGCGTTGTCCTCAACAAATTTTCATTTATGGGTTGCGTAGATCTGTCTGCCCTACTCAAGTACTGAGGGCTGCTCCACTAAGAATCCGTTGACTGGATTGAATCAGACAATGAAGATCAATTTTCATCCCAATCTTCCACCCGATTGATCTTGAAATCATGAGCGTTCCATCAGGCTGTTAGTTTTTTATTCCATGTGGCACAAATCGCAAAAAGTGAACCTAAAACACGGTTGATCGTTATGTGTCTCACATGATTTTTGAGTCACTTTTGGCATTTGAACCACTTGGAATGAAAAATTGATGTTAGATGGCACACATCGTCTCAAGAAGATTGGAATGAAAATCGATTTTCACTGTCGGATTCAACCCATTCAGCGGGTTTTCAATGTAAGCGCGCTGTTATGGGGGCGTAGTCCGACACCGACTATCACACTTGTATAGCGCTTTGCTACCGCTACAGCGAGGCTAACTTACCCAACCATCAGATTCTGATACCATCCGCCTAGAGGACATGAACTCCTGTTCATGATTACCTTCTTTCAAAGCCAATCATTCATCGCATCGTGCCCTTTCACGACACGCCTGCTAGCACCTCAATGTTATATTTGGCATGTTCAAGCTTCACCCTTGCGTGCCCTGCATTAGTATCTCGTTTCGCAACAATAGTATGCAGCTCCTCATGCCGTCCCATTCCAACATAACTCGTCAACATATTGAAGCAAATCCAACTTCGTGTGCGTTACTCGATACTAACACATGTTTACATTCAACCTTTATGCTGTCGTGCTCTACTGAGTCTCACGCAGCCCTCGAGTACCTCCCTCATAGCCTACTCATGTGTACCGCGACGTCAGCTCGGGGCCACATGACAACCTCACCTTGGGTATCATATGACATTTCGAAGCAACGTCCTAAGCCCACACTTTCAGGCATAAGAGTCACTTGTGCACCCTCTGGCGACACGTGTGGGTGGGAAGCTTCTCATCCAACACCTCTCTCACATAAATAGTTCAAATGCCATCTATGGGCAAATAATCTCAGGACTTCAAACGTATTGGTTTGTCATACTTCAATGACACACAGACTCGTTCTGTAACACACAATGCCATGCCCCACACCACTATTCTTATAACTCCCCGCATCTTTCCACGCGATCGTATCGCGACCGCATCGCGCCACCAATCAGATCCAAAGCTCCTACACCTTCTTGCTGCTAGTCAATCATCTCTAAGGCTCTCACGCCTTTCTGCTGCTACCTAAGGTATTGATCTCGTCACAGCGCGTCTTCAAAAATTAGGTAGGCATGGACAGAGCTACTCTTATCGGTTTCCTCACATGGCTTAGAACCATCCAATCTAATAGTGTTGGTCCTTTTTTTTTTCATAGATGCGTTACCGCCTGATAACTGATTGGTCATTTCTCATTGGGATTTTTGTAAGATGCCTTATCGCCTGATAACCGATGGGGTACCGTCTTGTAACCAATCGGTTACTGCACTATAACCACCAATCGTTTTCCGATTGCCCGTGGATTACTGCACGGTTACCAATTGGATACTTTTGTTGTTGTTTAGTATTTGGGATGAAGAAAAGGGCTTATCGCACGATTTGTGAGCGACTAAACGTGAACGGATGCTGGCGTAATCGGGGAGTAATAAATGTGAAAGAAAAAAAAATAGTTCCTACTTTTATTACCTCTATGGGCTTTTTGGCTTTTTCGTTATTTCCTCCCCGGGCATAATTGGAAAGATATTGGCGGGGCTAGCTGTAAATCATTCTCGGAAAGGCATGGGTATTAAGGTCTTTTGATCATAATTGGAGTAGGTAAATAAGTTTGGTTAGGATTTTGCCCAAGCGATGGTGCCAATTCCTAAATTTAGGTAAGCCAATTCGTAAATTTAGGTAAGACACCTTACAAAAAATCCGTTAGCAGGCACAGGATGCCAGGGACCCACAAATCTATAATAGCTAGCTTTTGTTTGAATAAGGTGGCTACAAGCTTAGTTCAAAACCTTGAAATCTTGAATTCTAATTTCTAACCTTTGATGTTGGTGGCGCTCCGGTAATTAAGTTTAGTTTGGCATCCTAATGCCTTTGCTTCATCAAAATATGTCAAAAATTGACATCTCCATGGACTTGAAGGACAAAAAGATCCATAATAATCAGCTCTTGACAGGATTTGATGCCTATTACCTAAATGCTCTTACGAACTTTAATAATTTTCTGAAGCCAAATTGCAACTCGTTATTCCAGTTTAAGGATCAAAATTTTGGTCGAAATTATCGGTTTTGGTCCCCTTTGAAATTTTCGGCCGAAATTTCAATCGAAATTTAATTTTTCAGCTGAAATTTCAGTCCAAAGTTTCGGCTTCCGTCCCCTCCGAAACCGAAATCAAACCCGAAATTTTGATCCTTGATCCAGTTACATGGGTGAAAGCGCTTTTCATTTCATGAATAAATAAAGAGAGCCACTCTTCTCATCATCCATAATATACAGTCTCTCGCTGTCACATTTTTAGGCGGCATAGTTTTCACAAATAATTTTCTCAGTGAACCAACGAACGGGTTGTCCCACTGGTTGACGACTTGGGTTTGATCGACTCTCCTACAATAAAAGGAAAACTCGTGGAATGGTGGGAGCAAGCGCATCCCTTAGGGATTATTCCAAGGGTAAGCTTGGGATACCCTAAGGAATCTGAAAAAAAAAAAACTTCAAATGCTGTGTGAAAACACCTGGAAGGACGTTGGCAATTGAATGTTCAGTAAGGGCAAACAGAGTTTTGGATCGTAAGAGTTGTTCACTGCCTTGAATTAGACGATGGAGATCGTATTTAGTCACAATCTTTCACACAAAAGAATTTGAGATCTTGGCCCACCTATCAAACAATTATATTGGATTCGATGTGGCACACGTACCCAAAAGTAATTGTGTTCATGGCCATACCATGAGAAGGTTTTTGGGTAACTTTTGGGGAGGTGTGCCTTGTGGAATCACATCTGACCGTCTAATAGATGAGCCATGATCTCAAGATCTCTTGTGTGGAAGATTGGGACGAAAAAACCTTCATCGTTTTCATGGCAGTCAACGGCTCTCATTGTGTAAAACCATGATTGCCCTTACCAAATATTTCATTGCAAATACTAGTGCCTTTAATTGTGTGCTATTTTTTTCGCTCGCCGTGGAGATAAAGGATAGCGGTATTAACAATTGAAGATCCTCTCCCTGATGGTTCCATCGTTAACACCCTTGATTGCCTTGAATTAGATGATGTAGAATATTTTTATTCCCAGCCTTTCACATAGCAGATCTCGAGATATTGGCCTACTTATGAGACAATCATGTGTAAATTACACATGAAACCCATCCCCAAAAGTGACTCAAGAACAGTTCTTATGGCATATGGTGGTCATGGATATGTGCCACTTGGAATCAACATTTGACTTTCTAATAGGTGGGCCCAGCATAAGATCTAGTGTGATTGAGACGAACAATGATCTCCATCATTTGATTCAAGGCAGTCAACAATAATCATGGAACCATCAATTGGGCTAAAAGAATCTTTGGTGGTAAATGTTATCCGCACACAAGCGATGCCATTAGTAATTGTTCCAGGGTGCCTTTATTTTCAACCCAAGACTCGGGATTTATGTGCTTAAATTATTGGCTACTTTGAATCTGACAATGGAGTTCATTTTTCGTCTCAATCTTTGACAATAAATCTTCAGACTATGATCTTACCATTGAATGCTCAAATCGTTTTATCATCTTGGAAAGTAATGCAAGAATCACGTTTGATGTATGCCTATGATTATGTTTATTTTTTGCGACATGTGTCAAGTAAAATCAAAATCTGCCTGTTTGATGGTAGCCTCATGAACTCAAGATCTGTTGTGTAAAAAATTGGGATGAAAAAAGATCCCATTACCTGATTGGGTGGGGGATTAGAAACGATCCTATCATATGATTTACTGTACTCAACGGTTTGGCCGTTAAACCCAAGTTTAGAAGGAAGAATATGTAGTTGTGAATAAAGGTACCCTTGCAGAAAAATACATTGGTCGACTAAATTTCCTCCGGCTGACGTAATTGAGTAGTAGGGTCTTCGTAAAGTGGCACATGTAGGACCACATCCCTATTGGCATAGAATAAAGCGGTCGGCTCGATTTGATGTATTAGGTAAATTTGTTTTTCGGTTTAGTGAAGAACTAATATTAGGTACTTCATACTTGGTGCCCTATTGTATTTAAATCATCCCTTACCACACAGATGGCATGGGTAGCGTGGATCCGGACCGTCCAGATTTAAATCCACTGAGAAGCAGCCTAAAATAAGTCCATTTGTATTGTTTAACCGTTGATCATATTCACTTAGATCATTCATTTACAGCTTCTTCTTCTTCAAAACTTTTGAACTGACAATCAAGATCGGAAACTTCCTGGTTGGCATGTGTGATCTATTGTTGAATGTTGATGCTCGGGCACGGTTTAGAGATACGTTACTTAATTAGCTTATTAATTACCTATTGAATGGGGTGCAATTCAATTCAATATGAGAATCGAATTGACTGATTAATGTTAATTATTTTATTTTAAAATAAAATATTAAACACATAAAAAAGAGATTTGAACCTAAGACTACGGGTGGTTTTTATGTTTTAGTATAGATAATCAAGTAATTATTAGAATTTCTTTTGCTAAGGATTGTAATTTTTTTTTTTGAAAAATGTTTTGTATTAAGTAAAGAAAGTTAGGCCACTGCCTCGGAGAGACCAATAAAAACACAAGCTAGCAACCAAGCATTGCTTTATGAAAAAATCAGAGATATTTGGGAAAAACCCAAACACTTACGAAAAACTTACATAGGAGGAAACTGATATGCCCGGAAAAAAACCTCCGACTAATAATAATCTTAAAATGCATCCTACCCCTAACAAATCAGGTATCCTTGATGGTGGCCAATAAAAATTGTGAATTAAATCCAAATTTAAACCGAGCGAACCAGCAAACTAAATAACTTTGGCTTAAAGACTCTTAATGGTACCAGTTGAACCTATATTAACCCTTTTAGGAGGTTTATATCATTTGTAGTGGCCGGTATTTCAGGTATGGATGGTACAACCATCGGATATGCATGAGCCCCTACTATGAGGACATTGATTAAGCTATTGAGTTAAACTAGAGTTGCAAAAGGGCCCAACCAACTCGAAAAGATCGGCTCAGCTAGAAAAATTAGAGCTTAATTGCTCTATTAATCTGGGCTGGAGAGTCGAGTCGAGCCAATTTTATAAAAGCCCGACTAATATGGATTCGAGAGTTTGGTTCCTTGAAACTCTGACTTGGCTCGATATATTTTTAAATATAATTTCATACATACATTCTCGCATAAGTATAGTAAAATAAGTTTACTTGGTTATCCTCAATTAGAGTCATTCCAATTTCCAACAGCTAGTAATAAGGGCTATATGATAACTCGTTAACTCGTTAACTCGTTACTTTTTTTTTCTTCCATGAAAATTTGACATTTTACTGATAAAACAAGAGGGGGGCAATATGATAACTAAATTATAAAATTCGACTTGTAAATACATCAACAGTCATATACACTCAACTTAAATCACAAGCTCTCTCTCTCTCTCTCTCTCTCAGGTAATGGAAAAATTTTAAAAGAGAAAAAAAGAGCTAAAATACAAGAGGAAATAAACATCAACGAAATTTAAAAAGAGAAAAAAAGAGCTAAAATACAAGAGGAAATAAACATCAACGAAATGTTACAAAATAAATAAATAAAGTGATGTATATTTTAAATAAATTTGTAATGACAAAATTTAGTCATAGACTTATGAGCTTGCACACAGATACACTTAAGTCTTAAGATCAAACCAAAGATCCAAAAGCAAATGTAATAACAATATACTAAGTATATCATTAGGTCACCGAGATATTTTGTTTCATCATGAGGCTGTGGAGTGATTTGAAAGTTTGTATATATATATATATATATATTATCTTGCCTATGTAAATGCTTAATTTAAAATAAAAAGAAAAATTCTATTTTGAGTGGAGTTTTTTATAAATTTAGGGTAAAATTTTTCACAAATTTAGGTGGCACACCTTGGTGAGTGAGACAATAAGGTTTTATCTTGATTTTGCGTATGAGTATTGGTACTCTTTTGGATTTGTTCGAAGTTAAACGTGATTAGGCACCACGCTAATAACTTCTTGTTTCGAGGATCAGGTGAAGTATTTCACAAGTTAGAGTTTTCTGGATATCAGAACAACATACGGCGAGTATGGAGTGAGACATTATGGATTTGCACACTTTCATTGTACATTTAGTTTACATGTTAAATTGGTTATCAATCTCTCAAATTTGTTATTAATTATAGTTTTGTGACTATGAAACTGTCGTAGTATCGATTTCAGAAAATTGTATACTATGTGCATTCATGATCCATTTCTATATTTTCATTAAATTTGGGTGATTTTGGGAATGCCTAAGCTATTTTAAACAACGTTCATTTTCAGAGTGCACTCGTTTTGGTTGTCTAATCTAGTGGGAGCCGTTTTTAAAATCATAGTCCGTGTGTGGACCAAGTGGGAGATTGTTGAAATTTTTTATTGAAACTAAAATTTTTATTTTGTATGACCCACACACACTAAGATTTTATAAAACCCTGGATTACAGTTGCTTAAAATAACCTTCCATTAAAACTATTGATTTTTAAACAAAAATGCTAAAACTCTAATGGACGTCTACTTTTTCTTGTTGATTCACAAGAATACCAAGAAAAAAGAGAAATAAATATCTCCAAAATACCTCAAAATACGTTAATATTCAATAATAATTAATTTTCGTCTAACTTACAACCATTAAATAGAAAAGTAGCAAATATTACTAAAACTTGTAAAAACGAGATAAAATTATAGATCAAGGATCAAAAATTCAGATTTCATTTTGGTTTCAGGTTGTACCGAAACTAAAAATTTCGGCCGAAATTTGAATTTCAGCCAAAAACTTTGATCCCATTCATTTTTAACCGAAATTATGGGTTTTCGGTTTCATTTCGGTGGTGATCGAAACTGGAAAATTTTGGCCAAAATTTTGAACCATTCTATAGATGGAAAGATCTTATCGCAAGAATCAAGCTAGAATTGAACCGAATTGATTTTGATTTGTATAGTCCCGAGAATCACAGAAGTGATTATTTCCTAATATAGCAAAATTACTATTTTCGGGCCTCCTAAACAAAGGAATTTACTCTAAAAACACATACCAGATAGAAAAGCAGTGACTTTTCACCATTTTGACGTTTCCGTTTCAAAATAAGCCTTCACGCAATTTTATGATGTTTGGCTCCTTGATTTCTACTAGTGCCTGACCCAAATTTCTACTAACCACTACTGTATTAACTTTGAGTAGACCTATGCCAATCCAGAGTCTCCATATATTCGTCCCATAATTTGCATTGCATCAAAAAGTCACCCTCAAAACAGAATGGCCATCTCCATGTCAATATCAATCACCACCGTCAGCATCTCTTGTCACAAAATCACGAACTAACTGAAAAACAAAAAAATTATAATAAAAATCTCTGGGCTTGCTAAGGGCTCGAGCTTGAAAAAGGGAAAACTTCAAACTCGAAGTGCCTTAGGGCCGCGGTAGATTTTGGGTGGCAATGGACTGGGATTGGACCAGGCTAGGCAAAACCTAAGCCAAGCCTGATAGATTTGAACTTAGTCCACGCTTGCCCAAGCCTGAGCTTATATCCTAAGCCCAAGCCAGCCCGTCATATACTTTCAAAGCCCAAGCCCTGCGCAGCACAGCCGGCCCCATTTATTTGTAAATTATTTATTGACTTATTTTATAGTTTCATTCATTCATAAATAAGAGATATCTCGTAAGAGGTTATTTTATAGTTTCAAAGAAGTAGAGTTCAAAAAAAAGAATCAACAGCTCCTTAAGGGTTTTTTTTTCAAATATTACAAGTTAAGTCTCAGAAAGAAAAATAAATATTACAAGTAAAAATCATTGTCCGTATCATATATGACAGTCCAACGGGCCTAAGGCTTGGCCCGTTTATATTTCAAGCTTATAGTGCTATCTTAAGCTCGGCCATGGGCACCCAACGGGCCTAAAGGATTGGCCCAATATAAGGCACCCAACGGGCCTAAAGGATTGGCCCGTTTATATTTCAACCTTATAGTGCTATCTTAAGCTCGGCCACGGGCACCCAAACACTACTTAAATCGGGCCGGCCTACCTAGCCCATGTCCACCACGAGAGCTCTAGTTGATCAGGTGCTTTGAGGTAGGACGGAGCTAGAGCTGACCCGGTGCTATGAGGAAGGATGGAGCTAGAGCTGACCCTAGTTCAAGCTCGGCTCAGCCCGGTTGCAGCCCTATGCAAAACCCCTGCCATTACCATACTTTTTTTTTTTTGTTAATGGCTCCTGACCTACATTTAAACACCAAAATAATTTAAATGATCTTACACCATCAAAATTATACTTTTTATCTTACACCATTGAAAGTGTGATTTATCATTTGCCACGTGGCACACATGTGTGATCATTCGAGATTGTCCTAGTGGCAATCCATCATTGGAATATATATCAGCTCAAAGAAACATGCCTATAAGTAAATGTCAATCATCTCATTGATGAACTTTAACATAAGCCATTAAAACTAAAACCAATGGTTGATATTAAAGGCAGTACATCAGATGGTTTAAATGTCCCCAAAAACACCATTCCTAAGCCTCTTGTACTTCAAGGTAAGCAATCTATCATTTGAATCACCCACATCTTAAATCATTAATAGTGTCAGATCATTAATCACCGTTTCGGTGTTAACTGACGGTGAGGAGAGTCAGGACCTTTTTCTTTCTAAAGGTACATACTTATTGAGAAAAGTACCAATAAGCATCCAAAAAGACTTTTTAACACCATTTTGGTGAGCTTTGTTACTTATTATCAGTTGGCGCCCGTGCACCCTCGATACGGGCCACATTTAGGCGCCTACATACTTTTTGAAATTAGCAATTTACAGTATAGCCCCTGCAACAAGAATTTTTGTTTGTTCTCCTCCTCCCTCGGAAAAGATCCCCGAAATGAGGGTTCCTTCGTTCCCCTCCTCCCTCTTCAATATCGAACACCTGGCGCTTTGATCTAACAGCTCTGGCATCTCTGCAACTCATCTTCTTCCCTACAAAAAAGTCTTTTTTTTTTTTCAAAACCCTATTCTTTTCTATAGCTTCGCTCGAATCTCGGCATCAACCCACTCAATCTTTAGCTTTTAAAGCTCCAAATCTCTGATTCTCTGGTATCTCTGCAACTCATCTTCTTCCCTACAAAAAGTCTTTTTTTATCAAAACCCTAATATTTTTTATAGTTTCACTCGAATGTCGGCATTTCGCAAATAGAGCATTCTCCACTGTTTGTCAAAGTCATTCGTTGGGTCGCCAGAGATCGGACGTTGGAGCTCGAATCTCGGCAACTCGCAAAAATAACATTCTCCGCAGTTCATTGGGTCATCTTCTTCAACAGGTTATCCTTTTCCCCCTTTAGTAATTTAAATTTATTTATTCAGATCATCCAATTTATCCAATATATAAAACAGAATATAATTTTGTAGGGTTTGCGCTTTTCCCCCTTTACTAATCCCAGCCGAGAATGAACAAAAATATTCGTCCTTTTCAGCTCAAATTCGTCCGAAATGAATTCTTACGAAAACATTTTTTTATTAGTTAAGCTCCATGAAAATTGCAGAGCAAGTGGTGACGCATTTTTTAAGGAGAATTTTTTAGGTTCTTTTGCGTTTTCCGTAAGATCTAAACTTCTAACTCTATGCTTAACTATGAAATTTATATGTGGTTATTTATTGAAAGGTCAATCAGATTGTTGTCTTTAGTTATTATCAATTTTGTGTTTTGCAAAGTATCGGGATATATTAAAATTGGTGAGCCTAAATGGCTAATATGCTCCTTATCTACATTGTAAATAAGTTGTTGAACTGCTCTATAGTGAACTTGGTTAAACGGTAATTCAAGTTGTTCATTATTTGTGCCTTGTTTGAAATGAACATCAACCATTTGAGTTTATGTCTAGATGATAAAAAAACTATTAATGTTAAAATTTCTAGTAAATGCATGAAATTTTCACTAGTTTAAGAAATGTTTATATGATTTAAGAAGTATTTACGGATTGATTGGTAAGATTGAAGAGCATTAGATGGACTAGTTGATTTAAAAATATTACCTAAGTTGGATGAGTTAAAAGAGTACAAGTTTATAAATTATAAATATTACTGGCTCTAGAGTAATAGATATTGATGATTGGCTATAAATTATTAGGGATGTGATTAGTTCATGACATGTGTATTCTAAACACCAAAAGAGTGTGTAAATTTGTCTCGTTGTTTGGATAAGAACAACTTGGGAACCCAAAGTTGACACCAAAAGCTGCTCCATCAAGTTTGCAATAGCAGCTCTCTTTGTCCACAAAACGAACACCGTCAAATGTGATCGTCTTTATCTTGAGACTATAACAACATAGAATACAGCTAGTTAAGCAACATCAACCATCTTTGATTACCACTTGAAACACGATTCTGAGCCCCTCTAGTGGCCTCAACAAGCAACCTCATTCATCTGTTGCAGCAGTCTCACAAGCACGTAGATTGTGCATTGATTGGGGATTGAATAGATTGTCAAAAATACTGTAATGTTCAATACATATTATATAGGACTGCATATTTCAATTACAAATAATGAGATATGTTAGAAGCACTATGCAAATTGTAATGTATATTCGTGTGTGTATAGGAGTCAAGAAGGAGGTCCTGAAGGATTCTGCACCTACGAAGGAACTCATTTTACATGTTGGATTAAGTAGAATGTAGAAAGAATACTACATGACAATTCTCACTCGTAATTATCAGATGCTAGGTCTTTATTGTTGCTTATAATTCTTTTGCTGATAAATTGTCTTTTATTGTTGCTTATAATTCTTTTGCTTATAAATTGTCACCTTTGTGATGGAGCATAGACCTTCTATTTTGGCCATTTGCTGCCATGCAGTGCTTGTAGTTCGACCTTTTCTATAAAATATTTTTCATTTTGGCATCGAAAGAATATCCTTATCTCAGGGATGTCTAGGATCCATAACTTTTAGTAGCCATTAGATATGGTCATTATTCAAAATTACATCTTACTTCCAATTTAAGTCACGAGTAGTATAACATATTATCATCTCTTACTAAACAGGATATAACCAATTATGAATGATATGGTTTACTTGGTTTGCTTCTACGATGGATTGTTGAATGAATGTGGTTTGTCACCAAACTATGTTGGAGGGAAAAAAAATTGAAGCATGTTCAGTGCGACATTACATACGAGGCACTTGTGCAAAATATTTATGAGATAATTAATATGGGACGCGAGGAGTGTAAATTCACTCTCAAATACTCATGCACCTTGAGCGACCAATTTTTGACTATAGACATTGAAAATAATGGAGATGTGCATCAAATGTTTCTTGCAAATCGAGAATGCCGAATGATACATATGTATATCATTAAAGAATTGACGAATGATGGAAACAAAGGAGTAGAAAAAAAAAGCATGAACAAGAAGGATGCATCCTCTTATGCGTCTCCTATGTTTGCAACTCCTTGTGGTGAGAGAAGGTAATTTATTAATTTTATAATTTTTTTGGTACAATTTATCATATTGACACACCACATACAATTAAAAGACTATCTTTGTTCATAATAGGAAGGAGCCGGTCAATGAAAAAAGTATACCTATTAATCCGTTTAGATTTCCAAGTCAAGATAGTGCCGGGCCCGTTAGTGATATTTCTAGATCATCTTGCAATAGCAGGTAAAATTATTTTATTTTATCAATTAATTTCTGTAGCAGAAACTATATTTATTTTATAAATTTGTTACAAAAAATTATTAAGTTTTGTTTGGAGGAGCCAACGTGATATGTTCCCTTCTCGCGATAGCATTGACGGTGTTGATGCATCTAAAGGTTCTGATTCTGTTTCGAATAAGAGTCATAGCAGCCGTGAAACTTCAAACGGGTCTCCCTTTGACACGAGCCCCATGTTCGAGGGCATCGCAACCGAAAGATCAAGAGAGAGTGGTGGCGGATCTAGTTTGAAGAGTCGGAGTAAGGATAGAAAGGATGTGCCCCCACGTGATCTGGATCGCTATGTTCGGGCGTCTAACGTTGAAGATGATGTGCCACCTTTCGAGGTATACGGAAATAAGTATTGTTTTGGGCATGAGAAGGTATGCGATGAGGCGGGTACTTACAGACGGGAGATGACATCTATGCAAGTTGGAAAACTTTTCGCCTCGAAAGTGGACTTTCAAAATACTTTGAAAGAATTTGTAATATTGGCGAATTTCCAATATGCACCTTTAGAGACTCATGCAACGAAGGTTGTGGCAAAGTGTGCATTTCCTCATGCCCCTGGTGCATCCGTGCTTCAAAGATACATTATGATACCACATTCAAAATCGTTATTCATATCCCACATACATGTGGACCAGTAGAGCGCGGGAAGGACCATCGACAAGCAACTAGTCGTTGGGTTGCAAGCTGCATCAAGGATTTTCTAAAATTGCATCTTGATTATAATGTAGACAGGATTATATCATACATACAAAAATAATACGGTGTGGTAGTGTCATATCGAAAAACTTGGCATGCCAAAGAAATTGCAATGAGAGATATCACAGGTGGTTGGGAGCGTTCTTATGACTTATTGCCCAGATATTGTGAGGAGTTTATGCGAGTTGACCTTAATGCCAAAACAGAACTTATTCGTGGGGTAACGCTTTTCCTAGATATTTTTTATCATTTGGCCCATCAATCCGTAGTTATAGGAGGACTCTATGACATGCAGTATCTATCGATGGGACGTGTTTGAGGGGAAAATACGGAGAAGAGCTTCTAATGGTTCAAGTTGTTGATGGCAGCAATGGATTGCTCCCTCTAGCATTTGCGGTTGTCGAAAAGGAAAATCATTAATCTTGGGAGTGGTTTTTAACGTTGCTACGAGACCATGTAACCGGTAATCCTTTCAAATTGAATATAATATCTGATTGACATGATTCTATAATGAAGTATGTGCCACTGGTATTTCCCAACTGTAAGCATGGTTACTGTGTTTACCATTTGACAAAGAACTTCCTCTTAAAGTTCAAGAACTCTTACATCAAAGGATTGATATGGAAAATTGCTAGAGAACTCACCCCTCAGAGGTATAAACACGAAATGGATGCTTTAGAAGAGAATTTTCTAAATTATCATGCTTGGCTTAATGACATCAGCAAGAGACATTGGAGTAATGCGCACTTTCCTGGGAAACGGTATAAGATATTGACTACAAACTACTCTGAGTGCATGAACTCCGTTTTAGTGGTTGTTAGAACTTTGCCTATTACTTCGATTATTGAGCTTACTCATGCCAAGGTTATCAGTTACTTTTATCAGAGGTCATTGGATGGTAAGGCTCATGCTAGTAAAGGAAATAAGCTCACAAAATATACAGATGCACATTAAAGGATGAAATCATGGTGGGTCGATTTCTAACAATATATCCGAGTAGTTTAGATGTGTTTACAGTTATAAAAAATGAAAAGACTCACAACATGAATTTGGAGACACGAACGTGTTCTTGTCGTAGTTATGATGTATTTGGTATACCTTGCAAGCATGCATACGTCGTTATTAGCTTTCGATCTGCGCCGGTACACGACTTTGTAGAAGAGTGGTTTACAAATGAGAGATATTGTGATACCTACAATGATGTCATACACTCGATTGTTGATGAGAGTCAGTGGACAAGTGGAGCTACGCAGGAAGTTGTAAAACCACCCCATGGTAGAATATGTTCATGGTGGCCACGAAAAGCTAGGATGAAGTCAGCAACTGAGAAGGGAAACACCAATAGGTGCTCTACTTGCAATAAAAAGGGTCACAATATTAAAACATGCATGCCCGCGCCTCCGAAAAAAAAAAAGGAGGATAGAGTAATCGTCGCAAGGATAATAAAAAACACTTTTGTATAATTTTTAGTGTCTTTATTAGGTTTATATTTCAAGGTAAATAACTCATTGTGTCTTTATCAGGTTAATATTTTATTTTGCTGTATATGAATGTGTAAGTGTCATCTACCCTGACAATTTTTATCTTCTTTATGTAGGGTCATTGGTCGAAGAACTCTCGAATCCGCATACGCTCATCTGATTGGTCATTTACCCGTGATGTAATTGTTGGAGTCTGTGTTGGATATGTTTCGATACGTGGTGCTAGCCTGGGAGGCTTCTATGAAATTACTGTATTGGAAGTTCCGTGGATTGTAAAATGCACCAATACTTCAGTTATTCTTTTTGAAATTTTGTCTACTTAGTAGTTATGGACGCTTAGATTTTTTTACTTTTCAATTGTGTTGTTGATGATAAATTAGTATTTTGTTAATTTGAATTCTTGTGGAAGAATTTCTACATATGAATGTGATTGGTGGCAGTTTAATGCTTAGTTGTTGCCCTTCGATTGTCAAACGCGTGGTACAAAGTTCTCAGTAGGTATGACTTTTTTGACAACCGTTTCCCTATGCATTCGAGGGTCTTTGACAAATCCATGTTGATGTTGCGTGTGCTATCATTTTTGGATTCATCTACGATTGGGGTTGAGCAATAATCTACTGGCACTTCGGCCGCATCATTGGCCAAATCGATTACATCATTCTCGACTTTCGTATTATTTGCTTCCCTCTCTTTATCATGTCTAGAAAACTCATCGGTGTGTTGTTTTCCTGACTTGATTTCAAATTTTATGCTTGACTCTTATGTAGACACCCCCATTTTGCCCTCTCAGAATGTATAAATCTGTTCGGTCAACCCTAATTGGGACCATATGCTGAAACAATAGTATATTGCTGGACACAAGCTGAAACAATAGCTCTGTGGCTTAGGCCCCATAACCCTAACACGAGGACCATGCACTGAAACAATAGTATATGGTTGAACGCAGGCTGAAATAATAGCTCTATGGCTTAGGCCCCATAACCCTAACATGAGGATCATGCACTGAAACAATAGTACATGGCTGAATGCAGGCTAAAATAATAGCTCTGTGGCTCAGATCCCAACGTAGGGAGACTATATACTGAAACAATAGTATATAGTTTGAATGCAGACTAAAACAATAGTCTTGCATTTCAGACCCCTTTTGCCCTAATGTGGAACCATATACTGAAACAATAGTATATGATTGGACATAGGCTGAAGTAATAGCTATGTGGCTCAGGCCCCATGACCCTAACACAGGGACCATGCACTGAAACAATAGTACATGGCTGAACACAGGCTGAAATAATAGCTATGTGGCTCAGATCCCAACGAAGGGAGACTATATACTGAAACAATAATATATAGTCAAAATGTAAGCTGAAATAATAGCCTGACATTTCAAACCCGACCTGGACCCGGACAGCCCCAAATTACGTGCTTAAAATCACGCGCATAATTCGATCACACGCTAAACCACACACGTGCAATCAGTCCCCTCTCAAACCAGACTTCTTTCTCAGACCACCTCGATCACGCGCCCACCAAGGCCGCGCGATCGGATTGAGCGCCCCATCACCGGCGCAGAATTGGCCTACTCCCGACCAAGTCTTATAGTCCTTGACCCCCAAGCTTCCTCGATTAAACGCTTCAAATGAGACACTCAATCGGATTGCGCACTCTGCACTAAGCGAGCAATTAGTTCTAACGTGATTAGAACTAGGAAACTTGCTGAGCAAGTCAGGCGGTCGCTCACTGAGTCGATGACCGACTCAAAGCGATTAAGCACCGGGAGATCGACGCGTAATCCAATTAAACGCTTGAAACAGGGCGTTTAATTGGAGAAAAACCTATAAAAGATTTTTTTCTAAATCGCCCTAGAGGCTGGCAATTTTGAGAGAACGAATTTTTTTAGGATTTCGAAACCAGAGAACTCTGAGAACAAACACATAGAGGAACATAGTCATGATTTCGAGATTCAAGCTTCGAATCTTCAGGATTTCTCTCCGCAGCCCTGGCCCTAGGTAAAAATCCAACCTTTAGCCTCGACCCCTTAGTTTAAATTTAGTTCTTAGACCTAGGACTTCTTTTAGTTTTAATCATCAAAATTAAATTTTCAATTTTAGACTGTAGCACCCCTTTTTTTTAGATCGTAATTTTTAATATCTGGTTCTAGTTCTCCGTTTCTAGAACCAGTCTTTAATTTGACGGTCTAATTCACCGACCCTAGACTCAATTCTGCTCTAAAATTATAATCTCCACTCCTATCATTAATCTCTGGTTCTAGCTCTTAGGTTCTAGAATCTGTCTTTAATCATACGGCCTGATTTTCTAATTTTAGACCCGAATTCAGTCCTAGAATTTTGAATTTTTATTTTAATTTCTTAATTCAATACTTCTAAAATCTCAAATATTCATTTAGTTTTCTAAAATTCTAGTTTCTTAATTTAATTCACAATTATAATCCCGAAATTGACCCTAAAAATCTTAAAAATACTATTTTATAATCAAAAATTCAACTTGCTTTAATTTCAGTCACCCGATTTACCCAAGGGAGCTTACGGAGGGTACTCGGGAATGAGGCCAATCCTCCTTAGCATAGCGGGCTCAAAACCCCATTTTTTTTAGAATTTTAGTAGAATTAGTTCATCGCTTTAATTAAAATTAAGTAAAGTTAGTTCCATTATTTTCTCATGATTTTAGTATAGTCAATTTATTTCTTTGATCATAATTCTAGTCAAATTAGTTTCTTTATTTTAATTAGGTTTTTAGTATAGTTAGTTTATTTGTTTTAATTAAATTTTTAATAAAATTAGTTTATTTATTTTAATTAGATTTTAATAAAATTAAATCATTGCTTAAATTAGAGTTCTAGTAAAATTAGTTCTCCATTTCAATTCGAATTGCACTAGGACTAGTATACTTGCTTTACTAAAAAATTCAGTATAATCAGCACACTTGATTTAATTAGAGTTTCGTTAAAATTAATATATTTGCAATCCTAGTATAATTAGGGGACTGATATCAATCAGACTTTTAGTAGTATTAGGACACTAAATAAATTAGAATTCTAATAAGATTAGGAAACTAAAATTAATTAGACTCCTGATAAAATTATAATATTAGACTAGGCCACTATAATAAATTCCCACACAACTAAACTCACAATAGAATCAGGAAACTCAAACTGATTAGAATTACAATAATAACAGGGAAAGAAAAGGAAAACTAAGTTATCTAAACTATAAGGAAGAGTCATAGCTGCTGACGTTCGCAGGCGTACGATTCCGTAAAGAAATAACCCACACCCGCTCTAAAGTGTGATCATTGACGTATTGCAGCGTCCTTAAATATCTGCAGCTAGCGATCGCAATAACTAGGAATCTTCCTAGAAAACTCCCCTTTTTTATTTTACCTCCACTATTCTAAACGCTGCATTGCTAGAGTCCACTTGGACAGAATTGAGCCACTGATTCAACGGGGACGGAGAGGAACCTAGAAAAAGTACGCACCAACAGACTGGCGATCGCTATGGGACACTTTTGCAAACTCTTTCTTTCTTAGATAGTTAGTTTCCATTCTATTTTCTTATTTTTTCTTCTATTTTCCTCGCATTGTTTCGAACCCTTTTAAATATATGAGTCTTCGTCAAAGACTCGAGATGCCTCGTATACGAAGAGTGAATTTAGGGTACCCACCATTATAGGGATATCATAACAACCCAATGTACGAAGAAGAACCACCTTACAATCCCAGCCTACGACAACTGATGAGTACTGAAAACTGTGAATATTTTGCCCCTAAATACCTATATTTAGCTGTCCGATGAAGGCTATCTGATAAGATTTATTAGATTTGAAGTGTTTCAGGTAAATATGAGCCAAGTATAGAAAACAGTGCAAGAATCCTGAATATAATGCCAAAACACTGCAATTTCGGGTAATCAAGAACTTGGTGCGACTTGCGACTAAATTTGGACCTTCAAGACGGCCGAATTACAAAATTGTCAAAACATGAAAGTTGTAGATCTTTTCGTCAGCTTTCCAACGGCGCAAGAATCGTCTCAATCCGAGTTCGGGACAGAAAGTTATGGCCGAAATACTGAAGCAGTGTCTGAACCACAAGAAATGCTGATTTTCACGGATTTCTGGGGTCGATGCATCGACCCTACAGGTCGATTAATCGAGCAGGAATAGCAGTCTGACACGATTCTGACACTAGAAACGTGATTTGGAGGATTTTCTGTCGGCTCGATGCATCGACAGTCATGAGTCGATTAATCGACTATAAAAAGTCGGCCTGGGAAACCTTTGCGCGACGGAATCTATTTAAAGACTCAAACACTTCGGGAAAAAGTAGTAAACGTAGAGGAGTAGAAATTAGAGATTAGATTTAGAGTTTTAGTTTTTAGTTCTTAGTTTTTAGCCATTATTTTTCATAGAAATAGGAAGTTTTATTATTTCTTTTTGAGAGCTTTGTTCTTTAATTTTTCAAGTATTCATTCCTTCAATTTTATTCAAAGTTTATTTCTGCATTAATTTTCTGAAGATCATACGTGTGGATCAAGGTAATTTATTTTGAAGTTTGAGGTAATTTTAATTAATGTTATTTTCCCGTCTTTATTTATTTATGTCATTTATTTTCAATATGTGTGGCTAAATTTATAGGGATGGGGATCTAATGATTTCCATCCGAGGGATGTACTTTTAATAATATAAAATTAGGGATTAAAATATGAGATTTTAATTTATGGTTGTTGTGCTATCATGAACGGATGAAATCCCCGCCACTAACCGGGATCGCGTGTGCCGAGTCATGCCCGGGATCTCAGATCTGTGACGGTAATTTTACCCTATCATTGTTATGGTCTTTGTATTTTCGTTGTGTGGATTTAATTATGATTATGTTCTGGGATCGAGTGTGCCGAGCCATGCCCTGGATCTTGGTTCTGTAATGGTAATTTTATCTTAAATATCCCTAATCTGAATAAAGTGTGCCGAGCCATGCCCTTGATTTCAGATTTGTAAGTGGTATTCTTGTTAGAATTTTCACCCACTTTAGGGATGATTTTTATTTGAACCTGAGATCATGTGTGTCTAGCCGTACCCTTGATCCCAGATCTATATATGAAAATTATCTAAGTCCTAATTGCAGGGATGCAACATGGAACCTATTAGGGTGTTGACCATTGATCTTCCATAAAAGATGTTTGTTACTAATGAAATATCTCATAATTTAATCCTTAGATTTATATTATAGGAAGAACGGACCAAAGATGGGAGGATTTAGTATCTTCATCTTTATCATCATCTTTACTTTTATTTGTTAATCATCAATTGAATTTTAGTTTGTAGTCATTAATTACCATCTCACCAACCACTTAAATCATAAAATTGGTAGAATACTGTTAGATCTTAATAGATTTCTAGAATTACTTGTCTCTTTTAGGTATTTCAACATTAATCCTCGTGGGAACGATCTCAGCATCTCGCACCCATTATATACAAACCGATTGCACTTACATTAAAAATCACATCAAGTTTTTGCGCCATGTCGGATTAAATTTAGAAAATCTGAATTTTTGGTAGACAATCAATTTTAGGAATTTTCGAGGATTAAAATAGTATTTCTACTTAATTAAAAAAAAAAAAAAAAAAAAAAAATTTCCTGGAGGTCGATGCATCGACCCACACTGTCGATGCATCGAGTTAGCCTCGATTGATCGAGTTATACTCGATTAATCGATTTAAAAAAAAAAAAAAAAAAAAAATAAAATTTTGAAGTCATGTCAATGCATGGATTCAATCTAAACTCATGTGCTATTTGTGGAAATTCGATGCACATTTCACCTATGTGTCCCTTGAATAACTCAAATTTTTACCCTGAACAAGTCCAATCAAATCCGGTTTGGAACACTCATGACTGGCAGAGTCAATCTAATGACATGTGGGGTTTTAATCAACCTCTAACGTGTGATATGATGCCGTACAATGATCAAAATTCTTATCCCAACAAATTTCCTTATGAGTTTTCACAAAGAACTCAATACTTTCAAGACACAAACTCATATGAACAGGTCAAAATCCTTCTTACTCCTTAGAATATTTAAAAGGTTTGGTGCACACCAATACTCAAAGAATTTCTAGGATACAATCTCAAGTTAGTCGATGATCGAGTACTTACAAAGGAAAGTTGAAATAGAGTCCCTCATTGATACCGTCGTAATAAAGAACATCTTCAAGAGGACTCATCCGATTTTGTTCAAGAATATGAGGATGACCAATTGGTCACTACGCTTGAGAATGACATAACGGCGTTGAGGTAGTGCAAGTGCGAGGAGAAGAGGAAATGGAATGGAGCGATACTTATGTCGAGGAGGAATTGAGAATCAAATTGAGATGAAAGAAAAGAAAATGACACCCTTACAACACGATAAGGAAACATAACTTTTTCGATGAGTGTGAATTCGGTTTAGGGAAGAAAGAGGAATTTCAAATTGCTGCCCATTCGTTGAATACATAGATAATCAACGAATCTTGAAAAAGATTCATGGGTTTGAATCAAGTATGATTTTGGGAATGCAAGTCTGGGGTGAAATGGACCATAATGGTGACACTTGGACACACCATGGGGGTGTAACTCACGTCCTTGAAAAGAGAAATAGAGATTAAATAAATGTTAAATAAATCGTTTTCATGAAGATTTGGGATCCTGGTGGACTCGGAATGAATTTACACCTTGTAGATTAATTTCGCATTTTTCATTCTTTAAAAAAAAAAAAAATAAATAAAAAAAATAAAAAAATAAAAAAATAAAAAAAAAAAAAATTGTTTTTTTTTCCTCGATTAATCGACAGTGTATGTCGATTAATCGACCCTCCCCCTCGATTAATCGACTCCTTGTAGTCGATTGATCGACAGTCATAAAGACTGTTTTCTTTTTTAATGCATTCTGCATTTTTGGTCAATTTCTTTTCGAAAAAAAAAAAAAAAAAAAAAAAAAAAAAAAAAAAAAAATTTTTGAATCGATGCATCGACCCCTTATGGTCGATGCATCGACCACTTTGTGCTCGATTAATCGACCACTTTTTGGTCGATTAATCGAGTCTTTAATGGGGTGTCCTTTTTCAAGGCACTGCATTTTTGGATTTTGACTTTTTCTTTAGTCGATTAATCGACTCCTTGAGTCGATGCATCGACTGCTATTTTGAAAATCGTGCTATTTTTTAAAATCTGTCCGTTTTTGTTTTTATTTGGTGTCGATTAATCGACTCTTTATGAGTCGATTAATCGACCTTTACTTCGGGACGTGCGTTTTTGGTTTTTCTTTGCCTTGATTTCTGTCGATTAATCGAGTAAGTGCGTCGATTAATCAATTTTTCCACGTCCGTACGTTGCGTCTTTTCACTTAAAGACGTTGCGTATTTTCCATGCGTCGGGACTTCTGACGCGCCTCTTTTCAATAGAGTCGATTAATCGACACTTTTGGTCGATTAATCGATTATTTCGATCGTGTCCGTCCCGAGAGGCGCCTTTGCGCCTATTTAAATGGAGCAGCCTCACTACATGTCTCACTACAAGTTTGATTGTGTTTGTTTTTCTGACTGCCTCCGACATTCCGACAGTGCACTAATGGCTTCGACCTCTGCCGCGCCGCAAAGACTTATACAACGCCCTGCTGGTCATCCACGTGATCAGCCAAGTGGTCGCTTCGCGACCCGCGACCTATGCTCCGAATATGTTTTTGATCTCGCGGCTTTTCAAGCACTGCCTATCTGCGCCGTTTCCCTCGCCTATGCGATGGCGCTCAATGCCCATTTTCTCCTCACTCCACCCGTGATCAAAGTGTCCGAACGCGTTGTTCGGTTATTCTATCAGAATATGGCATGGGTGCCCGCCTCCATCGAGAATCAAGTCGCCGCCCACTTCACTGTTACAATTGATGGGTGGTCGCGACCGATTTTTCCGCACACCATTGCGGAGGTCTTTAATGTTTTTGCACCGCCCTCACGATCACATTTTGGGTGAGAACGCGAGTCTCGGGAGGACATTATCAAGCGAGATGTCTTGCGGCATATTTTCTTCGGGATCGCCACTAGGCGATCGGCGTTGCCAGCCGACTTTGTTTTGGGATAGTGTGGTCGATGTAGCAATCTTTGTCCCGTGGCCACGTTTACGCGCCTTACGGTGATCGGGTTCAAGCACTTTATGGGGCCCACCGCAATTCATGGATCAACGTGCCTAAGATCATTCATGATGGCATGTGGCGATGCCATGACGAACTCACTAAACATACAACTGGTGAAGCCCCGTTGGTCTACTTCCCCCATTATGTTATGAAGTTGCTGAATTTTCTTCGTTTCCCGTTCTACCGGGATGATGATATCGGGGACCTTGCTTTCTATCGATATGGTGCAACCCAGTGGAACCGCAGTATGCGTCTCTTGGGAAATGTCCCTGATGCCCATGCTGATGCACCGGCTCCCCCACGCCAGCGTCGCCGCGTCCGTCAAGATGATCAAAATGCACCTGATCAAGGACCCGAGGAGGGTGTGTCGCTTGGCTCGCTCCAAGCCCAAATTACCTCTTTACAAGAGGAGCAGCAGCGACACCATGGTGCACTCCTGCGCCGTAGCCACTATGATCGTTCCTTCCTCCATCAAATCGGGCAGCGCATGTGGCCTGATAGTTATGATGAGATGCGCGCCAGGGCCCGCCAAGCCGAGGAGGATGGAGATGATTAGTTAGTTTGGTCTAGGATTAGGATTTTTCGTTTTGTGTTATTTTTCTTTCTTTTGTTTAGGCTGTTTATTGTAGGAGTCAAATCAGAAGTGTCCATGTAATCATCATCTTTATCAATGAAAAAGTGTGTTTTCTAATCTGTTTGGGATTGTCAAAATTTTGCAAATTACCGGTTGCCTTTAGAGTAGTTGGAACGCATTTTTAAAAAAGTTAATTTTCACAAATTTTCAACTCTCTGCCAAGATGGTGTCGATTAATCGAGGGTTATACTCGATTGATCGACCCACTGTTTGCGAAAAAAAAAAAAATATAAAAAAAAAAAAATATATATAAAAAATATTTTGTAGGAGGTCGATGAATCGACCCCTCTGTCGATTAATCGACCCCCAAAGGGTCGATGCATCGACCTTTAGGGATCGATTAATCGACCCTCTGTTGCTTAAAAAAAAAAAAAAAAAAATTTTGGGTGTCGATGCATCGACCCCACTGTCGATTAATCGACCACCAAAGGGTCGATTAATCGACCCCACCTTTTTCTGTTTTTGTTTGTTTTTTTTTTTTTTTTTTTTCGCGGGCACTCCTATTGGAACTCTAATTTGCCTATTTTCTCACGTATATGGACTCCCTTGGACGTACTGCCACACCTTTTCATTGTCTCTTTTCTGCAGGACACCTCTTTCCACTCCTACTCCAACTCTATATTTTTCCCTTTATATTCACCTTTAGGCTCACTTTTCATTAACTCTGCACATTCTTTCTTATGGCCCGACGATTATATCTTACCAGAGCCCGATTATCAAAGATGGAGGCGCTAAAAGCGGGAGCGCCGCTCTCATCGGACGGTCCCTTTTGTGCCAAACAATGTTGAAATCATTGACCTCGATCCGATGATCATTCCTTACTGGGGAGAACCATCTCGAAAAAAGGTAAATCGCTCCAAATCTCCTACACCGTGCATCAATACTGATATCGAGATAATTGATGTGATGCCGTCACCGTCTCCCCCATCTTCATCTCCTACTTTCACCTCCCCACCTCCATCCATACAATCGGCGGTGTCTCATCAATTTCCCCTTGATCTTTGGGAGAAATTGTTCCCTGTGCCTAAGAATATCAATTTAAGTGATCCGAGGTGGATGGGTCCGCCTACTAATGTCTAATAGAGTTGGATTCTTGTTTAGTTTAGGATTTAGGATTTAGGCTTTATTAGTTTTTTCTTTCCTTTTTGTTTTGTTTTGTTTAATTTAGGTTGTTTTTTTTTAAATTCCCTCAATAGTGTAACCATATCCCCTTCAATATATTTTTTGTAATGTTCTAATTTGATACAATTATTCTCTGCACCTGATCTTTGTGTTGAGGTACTTTTTTCAAACAGGTTTGGGGGTGCGCTACTTCTTTCAGTCAATGAGGACATTGTCATCTTTAGGTTTGGGGGTATGGTTAATTATTTTACGTCATTTATTTGTGTTATTTGAAAAAAGAAAAAAAAAAAAAAAAAAAATTTTTGAAGTCATCATGCATATTATTTTACGATTGTTTTCAAACTTTAGTTGATGATGCATGTGAATTTAATTTTGAGAATACTAGTGTCATATTTTGATTACTTGTATCTAAGATGATGAAGCTTAATGTGATATGTTGTGGATAATTTTGATATTCATGCTTAGACTTTTTACACTGATACCAAGCTAAGACTTAGAAATCGATGAACTGTTTTGAATGTTGAATCTTAGGTTCTCAGTGGAGACTAAACCCAGTGAGCTTTAGAGCTAATTTCCCGTCATTGATGAGTGAATATATAAACTCGGAGTTTTCTTTGAATACGACTTATTTTGCATAATCTCATACACTTCATTTTGACTTGTGACTTTGCATGAAATCAAATTTATATCATTATGTTAGAATGTACTGTATATCTACTCAAGACAAATAGGCAAAGTTACTATCTTTTAAGGATATGATTGAAGGCCATCTTTGGCTCGTTAGTGCTTAAAATGTCCCACCTCAAATAAATTTATCTTTCTAGTACCCCTTTGAGCCTATTGAAAATTTACCTTTATACATTCTTTGATAAGCCACGTTAACCTTTAACCCTTCACCATTTCAAAATTCACTTTACCCTTCTTATTTCGAGAAATTAGAGAACGAGGGATGAGAGTGAGCGAAAAGAGAGTAAGTGGAGAGATCTTGAGTTGTGGTGTTTCTTGAGAGTGTATGGCAAAAATAAAAAGAAAAAGGAGAGAGAAAAAGAAAAAGAAAATTGTGAAAAATAATGAAAAATCTGAGGTGCTTCAAGAAAAAGGAAGAGAAAAAGAAAGTTGAGAAAAATAGAAAAATTGAGAAAAATAGTGAGAGAGTAGAAAAGAAAAAGAAGAGAAATAGAAAAAAAAAGTTGTTTCTTTTCCAATTTCTCAGAAACTTTGAATCCCAACTTCCAATTCTTTCTTACCCTTTCCTGAGCCCCATTATAACCCTAAAAAGACCTTCATGATCTGATCTTGCATTAGTAACTGTCTTGTGGAGAGTAAATATGTGATACTTATGACACTTGATATGACATGCTTAGGATATACAAGTATCTTCTTATGAGATTTATTTTTGTTCATTGATTACATCGTGTTTCATTTCTCATGTGAGACTTTTTTATTTGCTTTGTATTAACTTCTCACATATGTGCAAAAATTTATCCACTATCGA
Organism: Chloranthus sessilifolius; assembly: GCA_021018995.1. NCBI lineage: Eukaryota > Viridiplantae > Streptophyta > Magnoliopsida > Chloranthales > Chloranthaceae > Chloranthus > Chloranthus sessilifolius. The sequence continues at coordinate 34,444,838 of CM037589.1, forward strand.
TGTCTTTATATTTTGAGAGTATACCTAAAGTGAGGATTGAGTCAAAACAACAAATCCAACGGTTTTCCGTTTGAATTAGTTCTGAGATGAATGAATTTTGGTTTGGTTATGCACACACTTCACGTTTAGGCGTGAATGGATGAGCTATCTAACGATTTGAGCATTAGACTAATTTGAATGGATATTAGTATGATTAGTATAACATTGTTGTTTTTTAGAATTAGCATGTTGAATTGATTAATGATTTTTGTTTTTGAATGGTATATATGTTATCAAAATCATGTTTTGAAAACTCAATTTTATCGATGATTTCAAAAATATATTGAAGTTTGTGGGTAACTTCACTGTAAACCCTCAGGAGACACAACTCCTCCACTAGGATCACCTAGGGGTTTAAAGGCTTGTTGCACATGCTAAGTGCAATCGTGTTCAAAGTGGCATTTATTTTCTTTAGTTTGCTTTGCTCGAGGACTAGCAAAGTGTAGGTTTGGGGTATGATGAGTCTTTAATCGTGAATATTTTGCCCTAAATACCTATATTTAGTGTCCGATGAAGGCTATCTCGATAAGATTTATTAGATTTGAAGTGTTTCGTAAATATGAGCCAAGTATAGAAAACAATGCAAGAATCCGAATATAATGCCAAAACACCGCAATTTTCGTAATCAAGAACTTGGTGCGACTTGCGACTAAATTTGGACCTTCAAGACGGCCGAATTACAAAATTGTCAAAACATGAAAGTTGTAGATCTTTTCGTCAGCTTTCCAACGGCGCAAGAATCGTCTCAATCCGAGTTCGGGACAGAAAGTTATGGCCGAAATACTGAAGCAGTGTCTGAACCACAAGAAATGCTGATTTTCACGGATTTCTGGGGTCGATGCATCGACCCTACAGGTCGATTAATCGAGCAGGAATAGCAGTCTGACACGATTCTGACACTAGAAACGTGATTTGGAGGATTTTCTGTCGGCTCGATGCATCGACAGTCATGAGTCGATTAATCGACTATAAAAAGTCGGCCTGGGAAACCTTTGCGCGACGGAATCTATTTAAAGACTCAAACACTTCGGGAAAAAGTAGTAAACGTAGAGGAGTAGAAATTAGAGATTAGATTTAGAGTTTTAGTTTTTAGTTCTTAGTTTTTAGCCATTATTTTTCATAGAAATAGGAAGTTTTATTATTTCTTTTTGAGAGCTTTGTTCTTTAATTTTTCAAGTATTCATTCCTTCAATTTTATTCAAAGTTTATTTCTGCATTAATTTTCTGAAGATCATACGTGTGGATCAAGGTAATTTATTTTGAAGTTTGAGGTAATTTTAATTAATGTTATTTTCCCGTCTTTATTTATTTATGTCATTTATTTTCAATATGTGTGGCTAAATTTATAGGGATGGGGATCTAATGATTTCCATCCGAGGGATGTACTTTTAATAATATAAAATTAGGGATTAAAATATGAGATTTTAATTTATGGTTGAAGTGCAATCATGAACGGATGTAATCCCCGCCACTAACCGTGGTCGCGTGTCTTGAGTCATGCCCGGATCTCGATCCGTGATTTACTATCATTGTTATGGTCTTTGTATTTTTAGTTGTGTGGATTTAATTATGATTATGTTCTCGGGATCGAGTGTGCCGAGCCATGCCCGATCTTGGTTCTCAGAATGGTAATTTTATCTTAAATATCCCTAATCGAATAAAGTGTGCTTGCCATGCCCTTGATTTCAGATTTGTAAGTGGTATTCTTGTTAGAATTTTCACCCACTTTAGGGATGATTTTTATTTGAACCTGAGATCATGTGTGTCTAGCCGTACCCTTGATCCCAGATCTATATATGAAAATTATCTAAGTCCTAATTGCAGGGATGCAACATGGAACCTATTAGGGTGTTGACCATTGATCTTCCATAAAAGATGTTTGTTACTAATGAAATATCTCATAATTTAATCCTTAGATTTATATTATAGGAAGAACGGACCAAAGATGGGAGGATTTAGTATCTTCATCTTTATCATCATCTTTACTTTTATTTGTTAATCATCAATTGAATTTTAGTTTGTAGTCATTAATTACCATCTCACCAACCACTTAAATCATAAAATTGGTAGAATACTGTTAGATCTTAATAGATTTCTAGAATTACTTGTCTCTTTTAGGTATTTCAACATTAATCCTCGTGGGAACGATCTCGTACTCCGCACCCATTATATACAAACCGATTCGTGCACTTGCGAGTAAAACATACATTAAAAAATCACATCAACAACCTGAAATTACCATGGCTGGTGAACAAGAGAATCTCTTCTCTAGCCCACACACCGGGAATAAACATAATGAGAGAGATGGTAACACTGGATAAAACCTTACTGCTCAACTAATCGTAGAGCTCAGTATTGAGAGAGTACAAAGAGGAGATGATGACTTTGAGAAATTACTTCGGGGATTGGCTGTCGTATATGAAACCATTAGGTCACGATAATTTTTAGAAGACCAAGAATGACAAAAAAAAACACCGCCTACCCCAAGCACGGTGTCAACCCGCGCCACACCATTGAGACAACCTGCTCACACATTCTTCAACAATGACTCTCTAGACAAGACTTGCTCACGGGCCGCTCCAAAAGACAGCACCATCAAAATTAAAGATCTCCCTAAAATGCTCGACGAATACATGGCCAAGAGAGAGCGCCCCGGTCACTCATTCAGATTCGAAAATTTTATCGGGATGTCAAATTTAACTTACCAATAGGATTTAAACCGCCAAAATTTACCAAATATAATGGCACGAGAAATTCGAACCATTACTTGGCCCTCTTTTATAACAATTGTCGACCTATACGTGATAATTAAGGACTTCTCATTCACTATTTCCAACGCTTATTAGAAGGAGAAGCTTTAGATTGGTTTGTGGGACTCCTGCTTTATAAGATAGAAACCTTTGACGATTTGGTCAGTCAATTCCTAGACCAATACAAACACTTGATCCAGGAGACGATCAATTTCAGCGATTTGATGACGGCCAAGCAAGGGCCCGATAAAGAATTTACCGACTTCGTCGCCAGATAGAGAAAATACGCTGCCAGGACCGACACTTCAATGAAAGAGAAGGACTCAGTGGACATTATCATCGACAATACTAGAGAACCGCTAAAAAGTGCACTTGTCATAATTGATTGCCCCGACTTCACTGCACTCCACTCCTGGGCATCCCGACTAGCACGACACATTAAAGGCGGAAACCTCACTCTATCCATAGTCACGTCGAAAGTAGGCTCTTTTAGTTAATTAAAATCGAAAAATAATAAGAAAGCCTCAGGAATCGAACAGGTCAACACAGTTGTCAACCAAGGACAAAACTCCGGGAAGGAAAATTTTCAACCGCGAAACTTCAGACAAAATCAAAATCAACAACGGTACAGCAACCAAAACCAAGGCTCTAATCAACAAAGATACGCAAATCAAAGCCAAGGCCAAAACTAGAATCAAGGTCAGTATCAGAATAGAAATCAATATCCCAACACATATCAGAATCAAAATACGACGCATAACCGACCGGCCCATGCGTCGAACTACAATAACGTACCCCCACCGTAAAACTATAACCCAGCTAGATGCCCCTTCCAGCCGAGGCGAGAACACTATCCCCCTTTACCTGATACGATTCCTAATATTTTTCGTCTCTTCAACACTTAGAATCTCATCCGATTCTCGTAAGAAAGACCTCACCCATGACCGAAAAATCTAGACTATAGCAAATATCGCGTGTTTCATCGATACGCGGGACACAACTTAGAAGACTATTGGGTCCTCCGGGATGTAATCTGTGATATGAATGATCGAAATCAAATCGATTGGGAGGCGCTTAGGAATCCTAATCCTAATAATAATCAATCCCAACAAAATTTAGGGATCATTAATAATATTGTACTAGATGATCTCCTACTATCATTTTGTATCTTGAAGTTAACTTTTATATTACCTTTGGCACTTTCTCCTTTGACATTTTTGTATGTTCATCTTCGTCTACCACTTTCGCCTTTGACATGATTGATTGCTAATTTATAAAGAAAAATAGATGATTGGTTACACCCGATTTCAACGAAAACAATTACCAAATCAATAGCCCGCCATATTTTTCTTCCTTTCCTTACCTTCAACTTGGCATATCCTTTCTCCCAGAATTGGACCTTTTCCTTCCAGGATTGGAGCTCTTTCTCTAAACTTCTTACTTGCTTCGCCATTAATTCGGCTATATTCTTTTCTAATCCTCTGACATTTAAGGCTTTGCGGATGACAGTGATCCTTCATTCCTCGTGTGAGAATTTAATCTCAACTGTCGCCTGTGGAAAAATATATATATTACATCAAAGAGATAAACTACTATAAAACAAACACAAATACAACAAGAATTCGATCTTAGGGTTATAGGCCATGTTACATCGGCACTTCTCAACGCGCATTCGTATATTTCGCGTTTGAGCGGTAAAAATGTGGAGTACCTCCGGTACCTTGGAATCCTCGACTGTAAGGAATGAGGAGCTACGATGGAGATACGTTCAAGCGCCCATACCTGAATTACAAGACGAGCTTCAAAAAATGAGTATGCAAAGATGTTCCCCAACCAACAACTAAAACTACAAAGGATAAAAGTACCTGAAGAGCGTATGCACAACCATTCAAATGAGTGTGCTTTTTATATAATTTAAACTTCTTCGAACAAATTTTCAAACCTTTCAACAGTTCATCGTATATAATATTCCCCCATGCAATTTTGTTGAATTCCCCAATGTCGTAAACTATGTTGATAGTCCGTTCTTTGTTTGGTATCAAAAAGGTCACAAGAAAATACAATAAAGACAGTCTTCTGAAGTCATCAAAGTTTTCTAAGGAATTTAAATTCTTGAGAATATTCTCAAGTTTGCTCCTCGCAATTTCTTTCTTCATACCAAAATATTTACTACAAAATAGTTTAACTTCATCTTCGTCGACTTTCTTATCAACTTTACTCGGCCTACCAACCACATCTAGGCCAGTAATCACGGCCATTTCGTAGATATGAAAACGTATGCGCTTACTGCCTATGACAAATCATTTGTTTACAAAATCAAACTTCTCGATCAAAAGATAAATGAAACTACAACATGTGCGTACATTGGGGAGCTCGAGAAGGGGTCCAAAGGATATTGGCGTAAGGGCTTCCTTCTCAAAATTTTGGAGAGAAGAAATAAAATGGTTGACTCTGCTTGGACTACATGTATTATATTCCTGAACATGTTCATTAAAATACATATATAAATGTGAGTATTGCTAGAGTAAGTATACTAGGCGCAATAAATTACCAACATAATATATGGACAAAACATATCATTTTCTTTGACATCTGCTGTATCTGAACAATGTATCCGACCAATCAATTATAGCTTCTATCGTTGCTACCTACTGCCTTAATACTAAAAGCACTGTTCGATTTCAAAACAATAGTTTTTCTAAGGAATCATCTTTGACAACCTGTGTAAGACAATAAATGGACAACCCTTCTATTAAATAATAGTTGTTGGCTATAAAGTGTTCTCTTTAGCTATTATTAAAGCTATGAGATGAATCCATACCTTGTTCATTGAAAAAATTTTACTTTGGCAGTTTGTCCTCTTCTAGCAACAATTGAATGATGGATTTCACAATTTCGTTGTAAATAACAATCGTCTCATTGCAAACATTGAACTGAGTCTTGTCATCTATTTAGTGAGTGGCCTTGGAGACAGATTTTAAAGAGCATGAAAATCCATGCACATCTCAAAGTCCACATGACTAGAAAACTGACAAGATGTCAGCTCATTGGTCAAGAATGTAGTCAATCCAAGTTAATGATAGAATGATAGTTATGTCAACCTTTGTTATTATGTAGCCCTTAACTTGACTTCTTGTTTTCTTGTTTTAATTTAACATTAGGGCTGGTGTGTAGGAAAATATCGAATAGTTAGACTTTGGATAATCTGGTCCACCGGATAAGGCCTCGAATTTCGACAGTGAATACAGATATCCTCACAACTGCTGATATTTGATTCAGTTGACCAACACATGAAAAATGACAAATTTTTTTAAGAAGTGCACCTTCAATGGTTGTTCAAATTTTCTACAATATTAATGGTAACTGTGAAATTGGGATATGGAAAAAATACCTAGCAACATAAATGAACATAAAATACGTTAACAGACCAACTTTTGCGATATGTATATCAAATTGGGATTATTGGTTTTCAAGGAAGATACTTAGATGTTGAAGATGGATGAAAAAAAGCACCATTAATCTTCATGTAATCAATACTTCCAAATTCCACACTAACAATGGTTTCTTTGATTATATTGTCTACCAACAACAAAGTTATAGTGATATCTTATTTTTGAATGGAATTAGGAGTTTCTAAATCCCAGGAAAAGCTTTTGATTTTAAGGATGAACTTTTCCACTATATATAGAAATTAAATTTTCAAGATAGAGAACAAAATTGAGTGAGTTGAACAAAGCTATGGAATACCTCTAGCTTTCGAATAAGTTCCTCTAAAACAGAATGAAGTGTTAATTGGAGTTCTTTGAATAGGACAACAGTTTGTGCTGGTGCAATCAACTTTAACCAACCATGAATAATGACTAGTCCAGTCTGCAATAACAAAATCGTCAAAGTCACATTATGCCATTGAGGATCTAAGAAGAATGCAGGAATGACAAAGTTTAGAAGTATAATGAAGGCTTTATCAATGACACGTTCTGCATGTAGTGTGTCTGTCATAGACACCTAGTGGGGTGGGGAGAATGGAGATCCGCTGGCATCTCAAAGTCCGCAAAACACACATCTAGCATGCCATGTGCCAGTGATCAGCTTCGTTGCTTAATACCACCCCTAGGATTTATAAATGAATAGAAACAATCTAAATTAAATGGGAAGCAAAGCCATGGATCACTGAGGAATACAATATGGTTAACAATGGTTAATTGTTTAGTCAGGCCAATATTCCCAAGTCCAGGTACCCAAACCATCCATATCTGATTCTGTTAACATAATGAACATATGGGAGGCAAATAAACTCCTTGCCAACCCTTTTCTTTCCTTGACGCATGGACAACACACTAGAAATCAGCTCTTGTTTATAAATGGCAGAAATATGAAGTCATAATTACTTTCTCAAAATTATAAAATGGTATGGTTTACATGTAGCAACAAGATACTGTCCACCATGGACAAGAAAAACACGCATATTATGATGGTATCCTATTGGACATGTGAGAAGAATTGAACTACCACATCT